>CM060904.1:949138095-951638095 GCA_030737815.1 Allium fistulosum | reverse complement strand
TGGAAAAATTGTTTATGATTTATTAAAAATAATAATTTAATTGAAAAATTCTTCAAAATTTTTCATAACCTTTCATTCATGATCATAGAATTTCTTAAATTTTAAAATTTTAATATTTAATAATATATTATTTTATATTAAATAATTATTGTCGAACTCAATGTATTTTTTTTAAAAAAAATATTTCAACTTTGAAAAATCTCTAGATTTTTCCTAAGCTCTATTTTATGATCCTAGATTTTTTAAAATTGTAAAAATTGAATTTTCATCAATATATTATTTTATGTTAATTATTTATTGATGAAAACATTATTTTATTCATTATATATACAAATTAAAATACTAAAATTATTATGTTTGCAAAACTAAGTTAATTTTTAATTATAAATAATTTTTCTCTCTCTTTCTATATATATATATATATTTATCTAGATATAAATGTTTTATGTTCATATATTATATATAATATATTTATACATACATATGTGTGTGTGTATTTTGTAATACATATAAATGCACATATTTGGACAACATACATGACATACAAAATGAGCTAATATGTCTGTTGCGATGTGAGTCCCAACATATACATATGAGCATATTATACCTTTCACGGATTATTATGTTACACATGCACTCACACATATATGTATATGATACGTTTATGTATAAACTAAATCAAATAAAATTAATTTCATATCTTAATATATTTTAATTTAAATAAAATAAATGATTTTATTTAGATGAAATTTAGAAATGTTCTAATTCAGTTAGACTTCATAGGCTCAATAAAGATCCAATAGGGTAAAATTTTTGAAATTCACTCATAACTTCCGCTGCGGGCTGGTTCAGTTCCAACAATGGTATCAGAGCCCAATAGCCTATGCGGTCTAAATTAGTCATATTAGGGCTAACTAATTAAGCTTACCCACTTAGTACGATGTCTAGAAAGGTGATGTCTAGGATTGGAATTGCGTAATCAAGTACCCTGTCCTACCTAGTTACCGGCCTGGCCCAAAAGGTGAAGTGAGCCCAAAGGTTGCTCCTAATAGAAAAGGCCCAACTTAATTTGGGCCTTGGGCTAATTTTCAAAATCGTTTTTAAAATTAATGTTAAAGATTTTAAATTTAATAGTTAAATTTAAAATAAAACACGTTTATTATAAAAATTGTAATACTACATAAGTTTTCAAAATGTTTGAAAGGATAATGATATTTTCAAAATGTTTGAAAATATTTATATAATAATTTCAAAATTTAAATTTATTAACGACAAAGCTACTCTACCCGAAAATTATTTTGTCAAAAATTTAGGTTTCAATCCCGACCTTTAAATTGTTTAGCCCCCCTAATATCCACCCGTCCATTCCTTAATTTCAACCGTTTAAATCTAGATCCGTGCAATCTGACTAATTATTTTCGGTCATTCTAGCATTGTTTATTTATTAATAAGATTAATAAAATAAATTAATTAAATATGTTAATTAATTAATACATATATGCATGTATTATATATGTTGATATATGTTATGTTATTTTCAAATGTCATACATGTATGTATACAGGATAAATTTTGAAATTAATAAATTTTAATAAAAATTGTTTAATTGAATAAATTAATTAAAGGTTAATTAATTAAATAAAATACACATATATATGATATACGTGTGTTACACTATAAAGGTTATAATATACACTATAAATGTTATAGTAGATATGTCCAATATAAAAGTTATTTTGGAATACTAATTTAACATTAATTAAAGATTTAATTGATTAAAATTAATTAGATAAGATTTAATTAATGATATATTATACGTAATACTATCATATAAGTAATATGAAATATAAAAGTTTTATAACAATAAAACTTATATGATATGTGTATAAACCACATGTGGAACATTAAAGAAATCCAAATAGACTTGAGAAATAAATACATATATAAATGTACATATACCGTGATTTTTGATGTGTCTGACACCTGAATCGCTGGAGTATTTCATAAGAAATATATTATTCTATAAGTCGATATCACTCAATATATATATATATTGAAGATTATGAATCTTCAATATAATGTTGTCCTTTACCATATATATATATATTAATAAATTACTTACATACTCCTTAGTTGTTGAGCAAACTCAAGCAAGGGATGTTATGCATAGTATTATTAATATATTGAACAGATGAGGTAAGGTAACTATATGTATTTGTTGAGCAAACTCAATGTAAATATACTATACTTAGGCCATCACAATATGGTAGGTATGAGTGAATAATCTCTTTCGATTTGTTGAGCAAACTCAAGGTCGAAATGAGATTAGAACAATGAAAAATGGGTTAGGAGTTGTATATAATACAACCGATAAGGAGTTATCCATCGTTTATGGGGCTATGATTTGTTGAGAAAACTAAAGGTCAGAATACCAAAACAAACGAGTCCTAACACTCACTAGTGAAGTTGTAAGACTTCTATGTTTTATCTTAGGGTTTGGAGAAACATAAAAGACTAGTAGGAGCATTATTAGAAAAATGAAATGGTAACATTTAACCTTTCTAATATTGTAAGAACATATACTATGTAATGTTATAATTATCTACAATGATAAATTTGTGCATTTAATATGATTGATAAAACATCTGTCAATTAACATATATAAACAAACTGAATTGAAAGTTGACAAATAGAAATATAATATATACTTACTAATAATTCTAATTGCATGTTATATAATGTTTCTATACCAATGCAAGTGCCTAATTTCAACTATTTAATACATTCGTAAGTTGGTCACTTATATGTTTATTTGGTTTAGACCGTGTATTGCATTTTATGAGTTTTTGAACTCTAAATGCAATTCAAGACTATGGATATTCGATCCATGTACTTTCACATATAAATGTTATATGGTGAACAGTCATAGTTTGTGGGGTACAATATTTCGATGAAGTTAGTTCATTCGAAGTAAGAAAATAAACAGTATTTTAAGATCATGTATTTAACTTGAATGATTTCAAAAGGATCATATTGTGTTAATGTAACACAAGACCATAAACTACGAGATACATCTAAGAACTCGATCGTTGAAATGTCATCTTGATCGGTATACATAAAGTGCAACATATTTGTTGTCTTAAATGTTAAGAATAATCGAATGCGCTTTTGTAAAAGGTTTGTTATGATATTGTAGTAAGGTTTTCTTTTAATAGTTTGACCATTTGAAAGAAAAACGAATGTATAAGAATAGATATAATTTAAGGTAAAGTTGAAATGAAGAGAATGATTAGTCACTTTTGCTTCATAGAGAAACATTGAAAACAAGAATTGTAATACTAATTGATACTTAATATTGGATTATGAAATATGATTTTTATTCCGAAATGTATTTTCATATAGAAATTTTTTTTCTATAACATTTATTTCTTTGAGTTCAAGATATTTGATCAAAGAACTCTCCACTATAAACTAGTTGCAGCATATGAAATAAGTAAACAATATTAACAATACTAAGTGAATGGTGGACCTATAAATTTAGTACGCTATTATAGTAATGGCGGAAATAGTGGGAGCATGCCATATAGCACCTAATGATTGCATCAAATTACGAAAATTGTTTTCGTAAAATGTATCGAACATTATTTGTGAAATAATGTTTATTTTTGGTATTGACTGAAAAATAGATATAACTATATTTCAATATGCGTATTATGAATATTCATTATGAAATGGAACTATATTATGGAATTTATTTTCATAGTAAAAGTGATGCAACAAAAATATATATGTATCTAATATTATTTACAGTTTTTTTGGAATTATAGACTAAGCCGTAGTTTTGATAAATAATTTTACTATATGATTATGAATCATATGATACAGGTTAATTATATCTCAAACAATTAATGGTTATGCACCCATTCAGTGGGAGCATTGTAAGAGTTGATGAACTCTTTGAATTAATACATATTGATGTATGCAATCACTAGTCTATTAATACCAAAAGGGTTCCACATACTTTGTTATATTCATCGACGATTTGTTACCAACATGTACATGTGTATTGGATACACATGTAGTAAGTTTATGATAAAATCATAGAATATAAAAGAAAAGTAAATAAAATGACTTGCAATAGAATAAAATGATTTGATTTGGTTGAATAAGTGAGTATATTAGAAAGAGTTCCAAATGTACCTAAAAATGAATATAGATTCAAATTTAAAAGTCACTCCTCCATGTGATACATAATGATTCATCGATAAGGAGTAATCAAACATTGTTTGACAATTTACGATTAATTGTGAGTGAAGTTGAGTTAGTTTCGTTCTATAAGGTCATGTACTTAAGATTAGTACACAAGGTTGATATTATTTCATCTAAACAATAGTTTACAAAATCATATAAGATAAAAGTTTGTAAGAAATCCCAACATATCCTAGGCCAAGGATGTGACAGGTTGTGCGAGTCGAAAGATTGCACGTAATAATTGTTCACGAGGGATCTTGTATGAATCTCCAAAAGGTTTTTGGAAAGGTCTGTCATCAAATGACATATTTATGTTTTGAACATAATTTTTGTAAACTAAAATCAGTTTTATAAATAAAAAGGTTCATAAAGCGTTTATGAATCCCTATTCTTTTCGCACTAAGAAACAATTGTTGTTTCAAGATATATCAACTTCATTGTGAAGGAATTTCTTTGAGAAATTTTTGGTAGTTAAATGGAATTGGATCCGATCCATAGATAGAACTGATTATATGAGATGAAGTGAAATTAACTAACCTAAATGAACACATAGCATTAGAATGTCTAATAAGTATTCTCGTACATCAAAGAGAAACTATGAGTTTCTTATTAATGTCGAAAATATACATTACCCTCGGTTGTTCAATTAAACCATTAAGATTGTTGACTCTATATGGTATGATGTGCAAATCTGAAAGGATTCCAAGTACACTATCAAAATATGATTTTGGTGGTCGTAACCAAAGAGATGTGATCCATCGGCCGAGATTGTGTCTTTATTGGAAAGACTACTGTGGTTGGAATTAAATGAGCAATGTTGATAAGAATAATATCGCAAATTTCGATTGTTGAAATTAGCATAACAGATTCGGTATTCAACATGCTCAAGTTAATTCAGATTTACTCACAAAATTATAGCTCGATAAGACTTAGTGTTTGGTACTTATGTATTGAAACAAAAAATTCTAAATAATGATTTAGAGTAAGCCATCTACACATATTAATCAAAATGCTTCGAAGTAAGTGGGAGCGATGTTGGGTTTGTGAGTCTTTGGATATGATCTAAGAAATGATACGAATGTATCATTTTATAAGCATCATGTTTGAATAAGTATTTTGATAGAAATACCAAATAGTTTGATTTTCAATCAAAGTGCAGAGGAAGCGTGTGTTCATAAGAAAGAACGTTAGAAGGTACATTGATATTTCTAAAATATAAATAAACAACACGTTGTTAATTTTAACAATATGCTTGTATTAAAATCAACTTTAGTTGTTTCAATACTCAATTTTGGATTGTAAATGATGTCTTTTATGGTGAGTATAAAAGATATAGGGATTGTCCCAAAACGATATACAAGAGCACCCTATTAAAATGAGAACATGTAAGTTGGATTCCTTATGCATTAGTAATAGGAATTATCATATAGGTTATGTTGTGTATGATATTGTGTTTTGTTTATGTATTTGATACATGGAGCAAATATAAAATCCGAATTGATATCACTAAATGATTGTTTGAGGTGTTCTCGTGTATTTATGAAATACTAGAGAATTTTTTATAGAAACAACGAACTCGCTTTGATGGAACGTTTGGACACAAACTTTTATAAGTGATACTAAGTATAACATGTCAATGATAAAATTCAAGTTAAAATCTTTAATTTGAAAATGTTTCAAAATAAAGGTGATTATGGTCGATTCAACGAAATGTTGAGAACATTAACTTGAATAACGCTACAATAACCAATGTATATAGATTTAAATGCACAAATTTATAATTGAGCCAAAGGTGATTCCAGATGTTGAGAATCCCATAATATTGTTATAAGATAACAATGTCATGAAATTGGTCATGATAGAACTTAAAGCTCACTAGAAGTCGAAAGACATATTTCGAATTGTTCCATATGATAAAGGTAGTTTATCAGTGTCAGAGAGAGTTAATCGACAAAGTAGATAATTAAAACATAATAGCATACTCATTCACTAAGGGACTGAACTAATTGGTTTTGAGAAAATTGATTGGAGAAGTTGGAATTAGATTCCATAATTTAGCCCAAGTGCAAGTGAGAGATTGATAGAGTTAGGGGTATGCCTTAGGGGTAGTAATGTAATTTGTTACATATATCTAACTCGTTGACCAATCTTGTTCGAAATAAAAGGTATTTTCTTCATATTATATACTTTATATAATGTGATTATATTAATTAATTAACTTAATTAAAAGTATATTTAATAGAAAAATCCATAAATGGTATATTTTGTGATAGTAGTTACAAAGTGTTGTAACCGTGAGTAATTTATCACAACGAAACAAATATACCATTTTAAATGTTCCTAATCAAGAGGCATCGAGACTGGATATCGATGTATCCATTGAGACTAGAGTACGCAACGCTCTCCAAATGTTGGGCAGTGTATTACTCATGACTGCTGGAGGCACCTAGGGGTTACGTACTAATAGTTATTGGATAACTATGGAATGACTCACTCAATAGTTTTCTGGTTGTTAATATATCTAAGGTCAAATAGAAAATATCGATGTGACTGATTTACACAGTTCCCTCGACTTGAGAATACAGTGGATCTTCAATATGAAAGCTCCGCTTTGATTATAGCCAAATCATGGCATGGCGTCCATCGAGTGACTATAGTTGGGTCGAGTGGAAGTATTGGAAGTGAAGCACTATTCAAGAGAGGATTCGTCTCCTCGGTTATATGCGGTTTGTATCACGGTCAACTCAAGTCAACTCAAAGTCAAAGTCTCTGGCCAGAGCATTTCGGTTAATAATAATTGTTATTATTGAACCAAGTTTTTTACTTGGACTATAAAGTTGAATGTGGACGAGGTTGGAATTTTGACCATTACCAAATTCCATAAGTCCAAAGTAATATAGTTTTGACGAAGCGAATTAGTGTGAACAAATGTCACAACCGGGTAATGCTTAGTAAACTAAAATTGGATTTTATCGAAAATGAGTAAGCGATAAATTTGGCCATAATGTCACACCACCTGCTAAGTGACTTGTGAACGTTAACATTAGAATAGTTCGATGTTAATCGCTGACCAAATTTACACCCAAGAGTTACACAGCCGAAATGATGAATTCCCTTAAAACCGAACGATTTAATTAGTTTATAATTGTTATAAATTAATTAAATTAATTAATATTTATGAAATATTAATTATAAAATTTGAATATGATTTGAGAAATAAATAATGTTATATTTATTTACAACAGTTATAAATATATCGATCGATATACAATACCGACAAGTGATTAAATTAGATTTAATTATATAGTATTTTGGCTTGGGCTTAGATGAGTTTAAGGCCCATTATTAGGGCTGCAAAATTTCGGTTTTGGAAAGGTCTAGGGGTGGCTAAAACATAGGGAATTGGCTTGGAGATAATGGGTTGAGATCAAGTGAGAATGGGTAAAAATGTTTTCCTCGTTTCTCTCTAATACAACCCTATATATATGTATGTATGCATGTATGTATGTTTGTATGTATGTATGTATATGTATATATATGTATGTATGTTTCTCTAAAAATAATTTCTAACCTTTTTTGGCCGCAATTACCTTCTACATTGATGGTTAAAACATAGCTCTCATCCACTCCAAAATTCTCAAATATATTTCAAATTAAAATAATACTATTTGATAGTTAGAGGTCGGTGATTTTGGACTTGCAATCTAACGAATCAAGAACAGTAAAAGGAAGGGAAGCCATTCTTCAACATGGATTCAAAGGCATCATTAAATTGGTAATTTTAATTTATATTATAGTAGTTAAATTATATTCTATGATCCTATAATGAGCAATTTCATATCTGTTTAAATATATTGCTACTATATGTTTTGTTAGGTGAGATTTTGTAAGTAGATGTAATTGTCACAAATTAGTTTAATTATATGCACAATTTGTTTGTTATACTATTTGATATATGTATACACAAATGTTGTTTACCATACAAAATCAATTTTTGTCGTTATTAATTGTTTTATATATATTTATTAATAAATTCACACACACACACATATAAGATATATATATATATGATTTAAATTTTTAGTACACTTATTTATATATAATATTAATTTAAAAAATCAAAAATTAATTATCATACATATATTCATATTTTTAAATAACATTTATTGAATTTTGAATGTTTTATTTTATATAAAATAATTATTACATTAGAATTTCAGTTTTATATTTTTTTTAAATATTATATCATTCCAGAAACGTATAGAAAAAATTTAGGATTTTTTCAATAAATTTTATTATTTTTAATAATTAATATTTTTGGAAAAACTATTTATGATTAATTAAAAATAATAATTTAATTGAAAAAAATTTCAAAATTTTTCTTAACCTTTCATACATGATCCTAGAATTTACAAAATTTTAAAATTTTAATTTTTAATAATATATTATTTTATATTAAATAATTATTGCTAAAATCAATGTATTTGTTTTCAAAAATAATATTTCAACTTTGAAAAATCTCCACATTTTTTCTAAGCTCTATCGAAAATTGTAAAATTTGAATTTCATCAATAGATTATTTTATTTTGAATTCTTTATTGATGAAAACATTATTTTATTCATAATATATATAAATTAAAATACTAAAATTATCACTTGCAAAACTAAGTTAATTTTGAATTATAAATAATTTTTAATAATTGTTCTCTCTCTTTATATATATATATATATATTTATCTATATATAAATGTTTTATGTTCATATATTATATATAATATATTTATACATACATATGTGTGTGTGTGTATTTTGTAACAAATATACATGCACATATTTGGACAACTTACATGACATACAAAATGAGCTAACATGCATGTTGTGATGTAAGTCCCAACATCTACATATGAGCATATTATACCTTTCACGGATTATTATGTTACACATTCACTCACACATATATGTATATGATGCATTTATGTATAAACTAAATTAAATAAAATTAATTTCATATCTTAATATATAATTTAAATAAAATAAATGATTTTATTTAAATGAAATTTAGAAATGTTCTAATTCAGTTAGACTTCATAGGCCTAATAAAGATCCAATAGGGTAAATTTTTTGAAATTCATCCATAACTTCCACTGCGGACTGGTCCAGTTCCAACACTTACAATTGCTGATAAATGCAACCGGCAGACAACATAACAGAACATAAAGAATTACATTGATACGTCTTGGACCTCTAGCTCGTCTCCTGAGCTCCCATGCATCCAAAGCAATCGGTAAATATGCTCGATCTAATCCGAGCATTGAAAGAAAAGAACTCCCGGATCAGTCTAGTAAACCAACATGAGTGTAACGACCTGGATTTTTGATCGTTAATTTTGAACATTTAATTCAATTTAAATGTTGAGTTTTGGAATGTAAATGGTATTTCAATATGAATTTTATCGATCAAAAATAGTGTAACAAAAACTTAATTTCCAAATATAGTGATTTAATTTATAAATTTAATTGTTGAGTTAATAATTAGAAATCAATTAAATAATTGAATTGGAGTTGAATATGAAACCGACATGATTTCTAGTGTTGATATAAATTCTATTGGAATTATAATTTAGTTAGTAAGATTTTAAAACTGAAAATTTAAGCGATTTCAGATTTTTCGAAATCGTTAATTTAATCGACGCGTTAAAATAACAATCCGGGGCACAGTCTCGGAATTCGACGAAACTAGTTCCATTGGATCAGTAATATTGAATTATTACTGGATTTCAAATTTCGTAGTGTTTGGAGTTATCGTTTGATCGTACGTGATACAAACGCGTTGAAATTTATATCGAAATTTAATATAATAATTGGGTACAAAAGCTATCTTCTCCATACGATCGAATTAGGATTCGAAACCATTTCCGTTTCGTTCGGAGTAGGGGTATAACATTATAAACACCTAGCGGCATGCCTTGATAGGAGATTGAAATTTTAAGTTGCTAAAACGAGATATTTTATAATTAAATAAAATTAAACAAATCAAAGTCAAATTCCTCAGCCGACCTACCCTTTCCCTTTCACGTGTAAATCACGTCTTCTCCCTTTCCTTTCAGTTAAATCCATAGGCCGCTTCTTTTTCATTTTAAAATCACGTACCCTTTCCCTTTCATTCTTCTTTTCAAAATCAAATACAGTTTGACAAAAAAAAATAAAAAAATAAATATAGAACGAAATCAAACCGATTTCATTTATAAAAAAGGGAAAAAGAGTGAAACCTCGGATTCAAATTTATAAAGTAAATCGAGGCGATCTGGGTGAAGCCCTAGAAAGGAGCGATGCAGTCGCGACTCCCGTGAGGGGGTGGTGGAGAGCGTACGACGGTTTGGTGAAGTTCAAATAGTGTGGGATGCAATCGAGTTCGCGAAGAGGCAGCATGGAAGTGGGCTCGAGCTCGAGCTCGAGACGTGATGTCGAAGTCGATAGCTGGGAGGAGACGGAGGGCGGCTTAGCGGTGGAGTTTGTGGTTGGAGTTGGCACTCGCGGTCGAGTCTGTGGAAGCGCGGCTACCTGTTGAGGAGGAGGTTGCGACATTAGTAAGGTCGAGGAAGGTCGCGTGAGTGAGAAGTTGATGGTTAGGGATTGCGTTTGTTTGGCAACTGCAAATGGAAACGTGATGGTGGGAGCACACGATTGGAGGGGGCGACAGATTGGGATGGGGCACGTTCGCGTGGGCAAGTGTTCGTGGCAGAGCAGTGCAATGGTGTCAGGCCGCGATCACTTGGAGGCACAGCTGCATGTGAGGGTAATTAACTATGATGATTTAGCTAATTTAAAATTTTAACGGTTAGTTATTTAAACTGAAATTTGAAAATTTTGATAGCTAATTTAATTTAATAAAATTTGCATACGTGGTCCAAAAATCATGAAAAGAACAAGTCGAGATTAGAATGGTCTACAAATAAAATCGAGGTGAGAATTTCTCACTCATTTGGATTACCGAATTTAATTTTAGATAGTTAAAATTAATAATTAAATGCTAAATTATCATTAGGTTATGTTATTATATATATATAGTAGTATATATATTAGTAGTTGGAGTGATATTCCCGCACATTATAGGGGATGAGACCCTATGCACCCCGCATAATAGCGGATGACCCTATATACCGCGATATCCCCCTCGAAGTGGGATTGGTATTTTTTTATGTTGTATTAACATCTGTGGATGTAGGGAAATAGATTGGAGGGATCTAACTGGATTCCTCAAAATATTGAATTTAATTTCATATATTGTGATATATGGATTGTGTAGAATAATCTAGTATAGATTATTATAGTGATTGAAATTATTGGATGCTATTGTAGCCTGGCCCGAATTTTGATATTTTAAATACCATAAATATATTTTTAAAATGGAAGGAATTAAAGGGAATTTTTGATATAAAATATTTATATTGGAATTAGGTTTATTTAAAAGAAACTGAATTAGAAAAATATATTTGATTTTTGGTTATACTTAACTATTGTGAATGATTAAATAGAGATTTTAAAAATGAATTATATAAAAGAATTTATAAATGGTATTCTGGGAATATGAAAAGAAGTTAAAATCAATGTTAAAAATAGATTGGAAGTATAAATGGAATTTATAAGAAATGAATTTATATGATGGAATTTTATAAATAAGATTTGTTTTATAAATAGGTAAAACCAAAGGGGTTATAAAATTTATAAACAATGTTTATAAATAAAGGAATTCAATATCAGATGATAATTGGGAATATAAATTCATAGGGTGAATTTATATTAGAATATGGAAACAGGGTTGAGAAAAATAGTACATTCTATTTTTGAAATGAGAATGGTTAGGGAATCGACAATTAATCGATATGTTGTGAAATCGAGAGGAAGTTATAAATTAAATTGGTTATCGATATTTTAAATTATATTTTTATTTTTAAGAAGTTAAGTTCGTTTTTCAAAAGGGAAAACTTTATTATTTAAACTATGAAATTTTAAACTAGTTGGTATTGGAATACTTCGGAAAATGGATTTTCAAATATATAATATTTATTGAAATAAAATTATAATTTTTTTAATCAGCTTTGTAAGTTGATTTGTTTTATTTTTAAATGAGTTATTGATGGTTTATTAAAAGTGTTTAATATTTTAAATAATAACTTAAAACATATTTTAAAAATAAAAATAATTTACTATTCTTTAAAAATGCTCATTATATATATAGTTTGAAATGATTGGAAATTTATTTTTAAAATTCTTTCGAGATGTGTAAACAAGTTTTAATTTAAAGATGAGATTTTATAAGAGAAATCTTATAAATGGAATTCTAAAGACTTAAGAAAATTTCAAATGTTAGATGCGATAACTTCGGAAATAATTTGAATTCATTTAAAGAAGTTATAAAGAGTTGGTTGGGATTATAAATAAGTATAATCAGTTTGGAAATCATAGGAAGGATTTATTAAAATTCCGAAGACTTAAGAGTTAAGATATGAAATATTTCCAAGATTAATATTGAGATGATTTTGGAAATTATACGTATAAATATTTTCCTAAGTATTGAAAGGAAGGTTTTGGAAATATTTTTAGTGGGAAATGAGTTGGAATAGAAATATTTTCTAAGTGTTATAAAAATGGAAGTTGGAAATATTTCTAAGTATTGAAAATGGTGAAATATCCTGATATGGATACAAGTGTTGAAATTGTTTCAAATATAGAAATATTGAAAGATATTGAATATATATCTTAGTGAAGATGTTTTGGAATAAATATTTTGGAGATTTATAAAATAAGGCCTAGTGTTTGCTTTTGGATGTTATTTGATAGTTAAATAACCAACTACCAAATATTGGCCAATTTCGTTAATTGTTTCAAGGAGATCGGAATCAGATTTAATTATCCGAAAACCACTTCGATCCAGTTTGAACGCAACGAATGAGCACCGTGAAGATGATGAAAACGGTGATTCGATTTGTCCAGACCTAGGACAACTTATATGGACGAATGCTATCGGAACATCGTCATTGGAGGACGATGAGCATTCTAAGTGGAATTGTTCTTGAAAGGTAACGCTTAGCCTTAAGCCTCATCAACTGGGAATGACAATAACATGGGAGATGCAGCAAGGCTAAGTGGGTCGCACCTAATTAGGGTATGTTATCACTTTTCTAGACGTCCTCGGAAACCTATATATTATGGATATGATTGTGCATGAAAGAAGGAGTGCTCGATTATATGGGTGGGAACAATCGGGGTGATAACATATTCAGTCTATCCAGGTTAGGGGTAGGCCGGTCTTGTGTAGCAGGGGATCCCGGCAATGGACCTCGGTACATTGTTCTAGAGGTGTACTGTGATGGGCGGCACCATAGCGGCCCAGTTATTATATGGAATCCATTCTCTAATACGAGCCTTACAGTTTTGTTTGTAGAGCCTAGTATGCTAGAATTTAATTAATGTAACAATTTCGGCTATTTGAATAAGTATTTGTGTTTAGACACTATTATAATATCAGAGGGTTTTCTATAAAATTGTTTTGGTTATCGTAAGGTAAACACCCGTTGTGTTTATGTGTGATGCGGTCTTACGAGATACCTTTGTTTTCAAAGGATTTTGATAACTCTAATAATTCAAATTGAGTGTGTTTTTCTCACGTTGGTTTTTCAGACTGACTCGGGTGTTATTTTATTATAATGCTCGGGTCAGATCGAGTATTACAGATTCAGGTTAGAATGCTATGGAGCTCAGGAGACGAGCTGGATGACAAGATGTATTTTCGTAGATTTGTATTTCTGCTGTGTGAGGACTAATTATTAAACTGTCCAGATTTAACGTTGTATATTGTACTCTGAATATGGTATGTATATTAACAGCACAGTTCTTGTATTTAAAATTTTTCATTATATAATATATTTTGTTCCGCTGCGATTGTGAGATTCTGTAATTGTTGTTTCTATTTTCTTCTACCTCTTCCTTCTTATTTACCCTGGTTATTCACTCTTTCGTACAATTTGGGTTGAACAGGGGTGAATTATTATCAACTCAAAGGGTACAGAACTGCGGGTCGCTACACTTGGTATCAGAGCCGAAGGTTAAGCGAGAACCTTGGCTCTTATGGGGATTACTCATTAGAGATAGAGTCGGTAGTACTTTAGAATGAGTTGAGTGTAATAATCGATATGAGCGCGTATTTGTTAGTGAATATAAATGGTTTTATATTGTGTTAATCTATCTGTTGAGTGGTATATAAATTCTGTTCGAGTAGTGGGACGCCACTAAATCGATAGGAGTTTCTAAATACTTAAACACGGTAAACCGACACAACATGGTTTTGAATCGGGTAAATGAAATAATTTTACCCAAATTATATTTTGATATAAAAAGAGGATACTTTTTTGAAAATTATTATAGTGGTGTGTTTGGTTGTTATTATATAACCAAAATAAGATTTAAAAATTTGGAATAGTTATAAAAACCAAATTAAATTGTATAAGTGTGAATTATACAAATGAGTTAAAAACTACAAATGGGTTCAAACCAGAATTTGCAAAATTTAAATCCTGGAGATTTTAGAAGTATTTTCCAAAGTGTTTGAAGATAAATAATAGTATTATTATTCTGGAGATATTTTTGAAAGAAAATTATTTTAAATGGATCTTGAAGATGATATAGCACTTATACCATTACCAATATATCGCCCGATATTTGCCAATATATCGCTCTGATATTTACGGTAAAATACCTGATATTTTTTTAAGAATATCATTAATTATTGTAAGCTTTGGAGAAAATATCTTTATAGACTAATATCCTCAGATTCTCAATATTTGATTTTTGTATATGGTGAATGATAATTTGTAGATCGTATTAGAGTTCCCAATGCACTAATTTTTTAGTTTTAACCATATAGTTCTAGACTTCTTCATCGATCTTTCAATAATGAAAACTCTACTTATTCCATTATTTTATATGTTTTATTTTCCTTGAAGACTTTACTACTAAAGAAAAAATCACGAAAGCACTACTTCTCTTTTTAGTTTTTTTTCACTATTTCTAATTGGTAAGTTAGGATATGACAGTTCATTTTATTAGTTATTATAATCACCTATGACTAAAAGTTCAAGTGCAGTAAGTTATATATTTGACATATCGATAAGGGACTAGCTAAAGTAGTAATTGGCATCAAATCAACATTACTTATTCGATAATCTAAGTGAAAATGATGAAACTATAGATATGGAAAATTAGGGAAATTAATATAGATTATTATATGACTGAAGAAACAATGAATATAACATAAAAACAAAGAAAATAATAAAGATGTACACTATATGAATTTCTCAGTTTTAACGAGCCTATATTATGATTTGTATTAAATAGAATATAAATGGATTATAATCTATAAACTATGTGCAATTAGTCTTTGATAGTAATTTGGAACTATTTATCCAAATATTTGAATAATTAACATCAATATAACATTATAACATAATATAATATCATCTATAACATGTTCTACACATGTCCAATATTTTACCGATATTATCTGATATTATCATGATATTTTATATCTCATATCGGTACTTGATCGATACGTACCATATTTTGATATTAACTACTTTGTATATGACTACTAAATAGATTCTTAAATTGGTCATTCAAGTGTTTATCTGTTCGAGACTGTGTATTGTCTTCTATGAGTTTTGAACTCTAATGCAATACAACAATATGGATATTTAATCTTATTATATCAAATGTAAAAGTTGTATAGTGAATATTCATATTCGTTATTACGAAATCTCAATGAAATTGGTTCATTCGAAATGAGAAAGTAACCCATAATTCAAGATCATTTGTCAAATATGATTGAATATAGTAAAGATCTTGTTGTGTTAAATGTAACACAAACCAAGAACTACTAGACAGACAGAGGAATTTATTCACTGAAATGTTAGTTTGATCAGTTTACTTAAGCACAACATATTTTATATCCTTCAAATGTTAAGGAAATCTGAATGCATTTTTGTAAAGAATTCAATGTGATCCTATAGTAAAAGTTATTTTTTGAATGGTTCGACCACTTGGAAAGAAAAACGAATGCACGAGTGTAACGATCCGAAATTTTTTAACATCTCGAATGGGAATATTTATTTATTTAAATATTCGGATTTAATTCAATTTTGATAAATAATAAGAAATTTAAATTTTATTATAACGACTCAATTTTTATTGACTTATTTTTATTTAATTTATTTGATTTTTTCATAATTTTCAATTTGAAAAATATTTAAATTTTCATTTGACAACTTTTCGACAAACGACGGTATTTTTGTGATTTTACAGAATATAATAACAGTGTACATTATTATCATTTTGGGATCGTGTCGCATTTTTGAGCACGACTGTATTTTTGTCTTGTTGTTCGGGGTTCGTACGCAAACCAAATTTTCTTTAGCGACGCACCAGAAATCACAAGATAAATATAGCATAGCACTTGGACAATTCAACGTGCTCTGATCTTTCTTTCTTTCCCTTTTTTTTTCTTTCTAGCTAACAGTAGAAGGAAAGTAGCTCAAAAACTTAAAAATTCAAAAGCAAGAGAAACACTTAATGAAATTTTTTAAAGTTTCTTTAAGCTTATTATCGCTAGATCTACATTTCTATACCCATTTTTTTTGCGGTTGTGATTCATGAGCTCGACGGTATGAACATGGAAAATAGAGAATTAGGGTTTTGTTTTCGGGCGATTTAAGCAAAGGGAGGTTTAATGGAGATTTGATTTGGGTTTCGCTTGTCAAAGAGCAGCAGGTGGTCGTTTTTCGTGGGGTGCAATCATGGATAGGAGAATGCAACAGTTGGGTGCCAAATGATTATCATCAGGTCACGTTTCTTGGTGAGGAGCGAGGCGCACATTTTTGGGTGGGTTGTCATGCTCGGATGGAGAGAAGTTGAACGGAGCTGTCAGGGCATGATTTTGTTGAGTGTGAAGGCGGTTTTGGTCATGCATGCACCACAATGGCTTGTGCGTGTACATGTGGGAGAGGTGACTAGAGGAAGGAGAAGAAGAGTTAGTGGGGTAATTGTAATTTAGAAAATGTAATTCGTGTTTTAATTATAATTTTAAAATCAAAATCTTATAAATTGAATAACTTTTCCATACCAAGTCCAATCAAGACGTGGTCTTGCGCTCGTAATGGCGACAACTACGTAATGGAACTGGTTTTGTTAAATTTGGAGCAAGTGGAATTTTGGACTAAAATCGAGCGTTGTTCGATTTTAGTTCAAACTGGAATGCCTGAACGTCCGCTGGAATTTCGATCAGTTAAACTCACCTTTTGGATAATTAGTATGACATATAGTAGATAAAATTTATTTTTTGTATTTGGATGAATTTTTGGTTGATTTGGATAAATATCCGCTTTGAAAATCGATTGACATTTAAAATGAAATATAGGAAAAATTTGTAGAGAAATTCAGATTTCTCGACATTGTGATTTTAATTACAGATTATATACATGTTATATAACTTGTTATATGTTGAAATTTGATGGTTTTTCCATATTGGATGTGACTTCGATATACATTCAAACTTGAACCCTTTTAAAGAAAAAGGTAGTAATAGCACCGGTTAAGTACTATAGTAACTCTTGGTCTCAATATAATATTTTGCAAAAAAATACCATTAATTGCTGTTTGATTTGGAAATGGTTTCGATTTGGAAAATGATTTTTAATCTGATATTTTAGATTTTCTGAGATATTGTATTTAAAATTAGTTTTCGTACTTCTCTATTTTACTTCAATTTCTTTTATTACTCCTTTCTATATATGTATATTTGCAAATGTTTAAAGATTGTTTTGGAAAGCATCAATTTTCATAGAAAAAATATTATAATAATGACTATTTATTTTCAAGGAAATAAAAGGGGTTATCTTTTATTTTAAAGAGATTTTGTATTTAAAAGAAGATATAAATATTTTAGGAATAAATATTTGTGAAACATTTTATATAAATTGTTGTAATAAAAGAACAGATTTATAAATGGTGTTTATAAATTAAAGAGAGATTTATAAGCGGTATTTTATAAATCAAAGGATAGGTTTATTAGTGGTATTTTATAAAAGGGAAAATATTATCATTTGATAAATTGGAGAAATAACAGTTGTGAATTTATTGTATTATATGGAATGATCGGGTTATGGGAAGTATATGAGATTTTTAATTATATTTGGAGGTTTGGATTTATATCTGGAGTTTGGTTTATATTTGGAGTTTGTTTTATAAAGGAATTTTGCATTTATATTGAGAAATTTTATAGAAGGAGTTTTATAGATGAATATGGAGTTTGTACAAAAGAATTGAAAATAAATTTGGTAATCTATGAGATGAGTTTTATAAATGATATTTTATAAAAGAAGTTTTATAGATAATACAAAGGATGTTTATAAAGGAGTTATTAAATAAATTTAGAGATTTATAAAAGGAGGTTATAATTATGGTTAGATATTTATAAAGAATTTATAAATAATATTTTTTATAAAAGGAGTTTGTAAACATAAGAAGTTTTATAAATGCAATTTATAAAAAGGGATTTATAGAAAGAAAGTGATCTGATTTCCATAAATGATCATTTTAAATTATGATGGTCTGGAAAGTATTCATTTCATACTCAACACCAAATTCTGAGGTATGGAAACTCGGCTTTATCTTGAGAATTAAGAATGTGTATCGATGCAAGGTTAGTTTTATAACTTGTCCAATTCCATTGTTAATCGAAAGATAGTACTGTTTGAAATCGGGAAGTGGTTGTGAGTATATCTGTCCAGTTTCCATACGGCCTGTTTACTTACACCAAAGGTGTTATGGGTTTATTTTTATAAATGTTTAACTACTTTTGTTTAACCAAATAACGATGTTTTGGAAGTGAAACCTTTCTAAAGATGTGTAAATATACTTATACCCTTGAAATAAGTATATGAGTACATTTCCTTAAGTATGGGAAATGTAACATTTGCGAATGAATATACTTATACTATTGATATAGGTATATGTGAAAGTTTTCCAAAGTATTGTAAATGAAATGTTTTGTGAATATACTTATACAGTTGAGATAAGTATATCAAATATTTTCAGGTATTGAAAAGAGTAGAGGAGACTTGTGAATATATCATTGTAAAGGTATTTCGATACTAGTATTTACAAAGTGGTTTTCATTAATGAAAAGATTAATTAAAGAGGCTTAGTAGTTGCTTTGTGCTTTACCATGCTTGGTTAAATTTCTGGTTGAATTGTTTGTTTATTTGATAGTTAAGTAACTGATTATCAAGCGTTGGCCCATTTTTAAAACTATTGTTGTCGGTTTGGAGATATGGGGATCAGATATATCATTCGAAAACCATTTCGAACTGGCATAAGCATTTCGAATTGGGACATCTTGAAGATGATCGAAGACAGAGCTCTTTGAAGTGCAAGGGCTACTTGCTACTAATCTCGAGGGTGATTTCAAAAGGGATGTAGTAGAAGTAGTGCCTTCAGTTTGTTCATATCCCGAACAACTTGTATGAACGAATGCTAGCGTTGCATTGTGCCCGGAGGGCAGTTTTAGCATTCCAAGTGGGATTTCTATAAAAAAAAAAGGTAAAACGTAGCCTCTAGCCTCATCAATCGGGAATGACTAAGACAGAGGATATTCAGCAGGGTTATATGGGTCGCACCCATTAGGGTATGTCATTACCCTTCTAGATATATATATACGTATTTATGGATTTGGTTGTACATGAGAGCTCACGGTAATATGCTGCAAAGCAACTGGGGTAATGACATATTCGGTACTATCTAGTAAGGGGTAGGCCGGTTCTATGGTGTAGGGGTGCAAGATGTTCTTGTTGACCTCGTACATTTTCTACTGTTGTACTATGACAGGCGGTACCCAGATGCCTTGTCATTGTATGGAATCCATTCTCTAATAAGTGCCGTTTGGACTTAGTTGTATACCTATAATGCTGGAATTTAATTAAGTAACAATTTCAGCTAAGATTCAATAATTATTTTAAACCCTAGACATTATTATAATACCACAAGATTTCCTATGAAATGGTTTGGTTATCGTAAGGTAAAAGCCTATCTATGTTTATGTATGGCATGGTCTTATGAGATACCTTTATTTTGAAAGGTTTTATAACATTAAAATCCATTTGAGGTGTGTTTTTCACACTGGTTTATCAGACCGATTCAAGTGTTATTCACTTATAATGCTCGGGTTAGACCGAGCATATTTTTGGATCTAGTTATGGATTGTTTGGAGCATCATGGGATGAGCTAGATGCCTCCAAGACGTATTCCCGTATATTTTATTGTCCACTGCATTTGTTGGTTGTATTTATCAGCATTTGTGAGGATAGATTCTCATAACTGTCCGGGCTGATGATAGATTAGTGTACTCTGATTTTGATGTATGTATATTACAGTTTTCTTTTGGAAGATCTATTGTATATTATATATTACTCATCACGATGTGATATTATATTCTATCTTTTCTTTCTTTTTCCCCCAACAATCTGTCGTTCTGGCACTTGGATGCTCGGCACGTGAATACCGTGGATGTATTAGTGTTGAGTTTTGAGGGTCGAAAAAGCGGGTTGTTACACATGGTATCAGAGCTTAAGTTGAGCGAACACCTAGGCTTTGGTGGGGTAGTCTCATTAGATAGGGTAAGTGACTCCTATAATGGGTTTGAGTTTATTATGTATATATGTGCGCGTATCTATTAGTGCTATAGAATGTTTTATATTGTGTTAGTTTATCGGTTAAGTGGTTTATGAATTCTGGTCGATGCAGAAGGAACAACTGTATCGATAAGGGTTTCTAAACACTTGAACAAGGAAAACCGACATAGTATTGTTTTGAAAATTTGGTAAATGGATAATTTTCCCTATATTATTTTATATATATAAAATAACGATTTTCGAAAATTAATATAGTTATTAATGATATGTTGTTTGTTAGGAAATGATAATATTCAGTTATTATCAATTATTATTCGAATAGTCATGCTTGCTATGATTAGGAGTAATGACTATTGTTTCTTGATTGATTTTTTGTGTTCAAATAGTTTCTGAGCTTTTATTGTTTTGGTTAAATTAAATACAACACCTTGTGAATTCAGTTTCACAATTTTGCCTCTGAGGCGTTCGACGATAATATTGGATTAAATATTAATTTTGATAAAGGTTATTTATTATAATCTAAACAAAGACAAACAATTGTGAAATGTTTTTTATATAAGAAATTGAAATTTTATAAGTATGATCTATAAATAGATTTCATAAAAAAACAAAAAAAGGGATTAGAATTTGAGAACTTAAATTCCGGTGGTTTTGAAAATTGTTTTTCAAAGTTTTCGAAATAAAATAACAATATAATTTAGAAGAATATATGTATAGAAATATTTCAAATAGGGATTTTAAAAGAGGTAAGAAAGCACTGAACTCACTTCTGTTGCTGGAAAATAATTCTGGTGATTACTGCAGCATCATCAGAGTTTATTTTCAAGTTTCTAAATGAGGGATTGCTACCATAATAGTAGTTTTGCTTCAGAGTTGATTTGGTAAAACAAATTTTGATTTAAATTCCAAAAGTATGATTTGATATACAAAGGAGATATACATATTATTATTTCAAATCGAGTTGAAATAAAAAAACAAGTGTTTAGTTCTTAAATTTTCTATTGAGTGATGTTATAGACTTGTGTATCTTATCCATTTGGATAGTTTGGTTGCATCTCATTATAATGTGTTGTTTGGTAATTTTCATTTATTAAAATGAAATGGAATTTCCGGCGATTTTGGACATTCGAAAACTTTCGAGTTGGTATAAATTGAAGTTAAGTGTTTTTGAAAAATTAGAAGAAAATAAGTTTTGATAACTTATAAATTTGAGAAGATTGTTAGTTAAAACAAAATTTAAATTTTTTGAACATCCTAGTTCAATAAAACAAATTTTGGTATTTGTATATATACTCTTAGGATGTAGAAGAGTGTTATACGAATATGAACTTAAGTTTTAAAGTGATTAATAAACCACAGATGTATTTTATAAGATGTTTATAAACTTAAGTAATGATTTTATGAAAGTTTCATAAATGGATTTTAGTATTAAAGAAAATATATTGTAAGTAAAAAAAGAATGTGATTTATAATGAAGATATAATTGGTATAGTTAGAAATCAATTGGAATAAACACGTAAGTTGTACGTAGGTCATTTTATTCGCATAATTGTTTTGATCCAGGTTCGAGTACATGATTTTGAGGTGATTTACACCGATCATAACAAGGATATTTCACTCAATTCTTGGCGATGAACACAAGATGTGGATTTTTGATCTATTTTTAAAGTTTTATATCATAGTATATGGCTATGCAAGGAGAATGAAGGTTTCTAATCAAGAAAACCTAATCGAAGTTCGCACTAGGGAGTCGAGTGAGCGATAATAGTACGGAAAGTGAAATTTGGGTGATCAAGCAAGTGATCGGATGTGATATTACATATGAATGGTATATGTACATTATACGGGCTTTAATAAATTGTGTGCTTCTTTATTTAGAAATTTGCAAGTTATGGTTTGATATCATTTGTAGAGATACTTATTTATGAAAGCAAAGGCTAGCTTACTGCTTTTGGTTTTATGAGTACAGTTTGATTGCTCAACTAATAAGTACACGTTTATATTATTGTTTATGATTTTATTCCCTAGATATGTGAGGCCGCTTTTGAGCTTTGGTTTTCTTTTATCGATTTGGGCCAGCAGTGGCAAGTTGTAGTTCTTCCGATCGAGCCCCACAAAGGAGATGCTACCGAAATTTTCCATGACTTTAATAGACTTGGAAATTTAATAATACAATTCAACTAACTGATTACGAAAAAAGGGTTTGGTGACATTTTCCTTCCTTTAGGAATTCAAGGACGAAATTCTTTTAAAGGGAAAGAATATAACGACCCCAAATTTTTAACGTCTCGAATGAGAATATTTAATTTATTTAAATATTCAATTTTGATTCAAATTAAATAAATGATAATAAAATTAAATTTTATTATAGCGACTCGAATTTTATTGATGTATTTTTAATTTAGTTTATTTGATTTTTTCCATAATTTTTAATTTGGAAAATATTTATATTTTCATATGATGATTTTTCGACGAACGACGGTATTTTTGTGGTTTTACGGAATATAGTAACAAGTATATATTATTATCGTTTTGGGATCATGTCGCATTTTTGGGCACGACCGTATTTTGTTTTGTCATTTGGGGTTCGTACGCAAACGAAATTCTATGTAGCAACGCGCCGAAAATCACAAGATAAATATAGCCTGGCACTTGGACAATTCAACGTGCTCTGACCTTTCTTTCCTTCTCTTTTCTTTTTTTCAATCTAAAGTAAAACAAAAGTAGCTCAAAAACTTCAAAAATCAAAAGCAAGAGAAATAATTAATGAAATTTTTTAAAGTAAGTTTTTTTGAGCTTGTTATCACTAGATCTACATTTCTATACCCATTTTGTTGTTTTCAGTTGTGATTCATGAGCTCAATAGTATGAACATGGGAAATAGAGAATTAGGGTTTTGCTTTTCGGGCGATTTAGGCAACAGGATGCTTAATAGAGATTTGATTTGGGTTCCGCTTGTCGAAGAGCAGCTGGTGGCTATTTTTCATGGGTTGCGATCATGGATAGGAGAATGCAACGGTTTGGGTGTCGAACGATTATCATCAGGTCGGATTTCTTAGTAAGGAGCCAAGGCCTACATTTTTGGGTGGGTTATCGAGCTTGGGTAGAGAGGAGTTGAACGGAGCTATAGGGGCACGATTTCGTTGAGTGTAAAGGCATGTTTGGTCGTGCGAGAACAACAATGGTTTGTGCATGTATAGGTAGGAGAGGTGATTGGAGGAAGAAGAAGGGTTAGTAGGGTAATTGTAATTTAGTAAATGTATTTACTGTTTTAATTATAATTTTAAAATCAAAATCTTATAAATTGAATAACTTTTCCATATGTGGTCCATCTGAGACACAGTCTTTTGTGTTGTGCTCGTAATGGTGACAACTATGCGATTGAACTAGTTTCGTTAAATTTGGAGCAAGTGGAATTTTGGGCTAAAATCGAGTGTCATTCGATTTTAGTTCAAACTAGAACGCCTAAGTGTCTGCTGGAATTTCGGTGAGTTAAACTTATCTTTTTGGAAAATCAGAATGATTTATCATAGATAAAATTTGCTGTTTGTGTTTGGATGAATTTTTGGTTGATTTTGCTAAATATCCACTTTGAAAAGTGATTGCATTTAAAAAGAAATACATGGAAATTTGTAAAGAAATCCAGATTTCTCGACATTGTGATTTTAATTACAGTATATACCTATTGATTTTAATTTAAGATTATATACATGTTATTTAAATTGTTAAATGCTGAAATTTGATAGTTTGGCCATATTGGATGTGACACCGATATATGTTAAAAGCTGAATCCTTTTAGAGAAAAAGGTAGTAATAGCACCGGTTAAGTACTATAGCCACTATTGGCCTCAATATAGCATTTTAAAGAAGAAAAATACTATTGGTTGCTATTTGATTTGGAAATGGTTTCGATTTGTAAAATGATTTTTAATACAATCTTTTGGATTTTTTGAGATATTATATTTAAAATTAGTTTTCTTACTTCTCTATTTTACTGTAATTTCTTTTTTTAGCAAAGCTAAGTGGGGTGAACTGGGCCCCTACCAGTTTATTGCAAAAACAATAAAGGTTAATATGCCACGTAACAAACTACGGAGCATAGAAAGAAAGGAGAGAAGGAAAAACAAAAATAAAAAGGGAAATCAATGATAACAAAAGAAACCTAAGTCCAAGCTGAACTGAAGGCATCCCCAAAGTCAAAAGAGCTATATCTAATAAAAGAGGCAATCTCTTGCCTTATATCATTCCAAAAGCCAATACGGGAGATAACTTGACCCTTAAAAATATTTAAATTCCTGTGCTTCCATGTAACATAGATAAAAAAATTAAGAATCAACAACAACAACATGCCTTCACCATTTCTCCATCTTGTAGCTTTGCAAATGTGACTCCACTCAATAGTGCTAACACTGGAAACGTTTGATCTACCCATCAAGAGCATGATCTGTTGCCATATTTGAAATATGAATTTACAGTTGAAAAACAAATGGATATTGGTTTCTGTGTCATCAAGGCAAAATATACAGGTAGGATCAATCTGCATACCAACATCTGTAAGTCTTTCATGAGTTAGGAGCGCATGTCTCATCACCTTCCAAAGAAGAAGGTTATCCTTCTCCCTCATAATATATGCCATATTCTATGATACCAGGCAAATTGATATGATTGAACATGGAACATCAAACAATTGTAGACAGTAGAAACAGAGTGAGGTTTGAAATCCAGCGACCACATCACCCTATCAACACAAACAGAAGGGTAGTGTTGTTGCTCGATATCATGCCATATGTTCCTGATTGTAGGATTACTGGAATAAGGGAGGGAGACAATGTAATCACTTGCATAAGCATCAAAAGGAATACCAGTTTGAACTCTATGACAATATGGCATCACAGCAGCAAGGATGAGCCCCTGCCTGGCCCAAGGATCATTCCAGAAACTTAAGTGGCTATCAGAGGATGCCATGATAGTAAGATGAAGCAGAAAATCAATTCTGAGCTTTAGTATAGATCTCCATATCCAACTGCAATGCTAAGGGATGTCCATAATCCAGAAATAATTGTTTTTAAGGTTGTGTTTGACAGTCCAGGCAACCCATATGTTATTCTTCCTGCTGATCAGATTATCAAAGTGGGTACTGAATGCAGCTTTATTCCAAGTGTGAAGGTTTAAGATACCCAGGCCACCATGTTTCTTATGCATTTCAATTTTTCTGAAATTTAATAGGGTTAAGTTTGTTTGAAAATATGCAACCATGCCAGAGGAAATTTCATATAGCCCTTATAATCATCAGAACAAGCTTCTTTGGAAGAAGAAAGGTTCTGCACCAATATGAAGTGTAAGCAAGCACAAGAGATCTGATGAGAGTAGGTCTACCTGCCTGAGATAACATACGATTAGACCAACAATTCATCAATCTAGTAATCTTAGTATAAACACCAAGGCATTGAGCAGTGGTAATGGTTGAAGTGGCAAAAGGAATACCCAAGTATGTAGATGAATCAGGAGGATGAGACATGCCAGACATAAGTATCAATGAGGAAGCAATGTCAGGAGGGATACCAGCAGTATGAATACTGGATTTGGTGAAGTTGTTAGACAGCCCAGAGAAGGAATGAAAAGTGCTTAATACCTCCATGATGGAAGAGAAGGAATCATTATTAGGTTTGGTGAAAACAATGAGATCATCAACAAACATAAGACAGGTGATCAGAGGATCTTTACACTTGGGATGAATACTTATGAGTTCATTTGTAACCTTTTTATTAAGCAAGGCAGTGAAAACTTCCATGACAAGAATGAAGAGGTAGGGGACATAGGGTCTCCCTGTCTGATGCCTTGCTTACTGCTGAAGTATCCAGTGGAGGAACCATTGAAACAGAGGGAGAAATGAACTGTAGATATGCATGTGTATATCCAAGTAGCAAAATGGTCAGGAAATCCCATTCTAGCTAATACCCTGGTGATAGTTGTCCACTGCAAAGTGTCAAAGGATTTCCTGATATCTAGTTGAAGCATAGCATGGGGAGAAATATACTTTCTATTATAATCTTTCAGTACTTCATGGGTCAATAATACATTATCTAGAATGCTTCTACCAGGGTGGAAAGCAGCTTGGTTATTGGAAATGAGGGAAGGTATAACCGCCTTGAGTCTTGAAGCAATGATTTTGGCAATACATTTATATGGGATGTTACAGCAGGCAATAGGTCTAAATTCGGTGACCGTGGAGAGGTGATCTGACTTGGGAATGAGAGCAAGATTAGTAGCATTGATGTCAGAGATCATTCTATTCTTAGAGAAATTTTTTTTGATAGCTTTGCAAACCACAGGGGCAACTATCTCCCAACAAGAGATGTAGAAAAGGGCATTAAACCCATCAGGTCCACCACAAGAATTTTTTTTCATATTAAAAATACAGTCCTTGATTTCAAAATCAGTAATGGGGGAAGACAACAGGCTTATATGTTCATGGCTCAGACAAGTTAGATGAAGGTCATCGATGATATTCAAGTCAGGAACAAAATTATCATTATTGCCAAGGATTCCAGAAAAGTAATTGGTGAAGGCCTTATCAATAAGCTAAAGGGAAGAGACATGGTTGCCTTGAAGGTCAGATATGGAATGACTATGATTCCTAGCTTGTTTGATTTTCAGTCTATCATGAAAGAATTTAGTGTTTCTATCACCATCATTATTCCAGGACTGCCTCAACTTTTGTTTATTCATATCCTCCTCCATCTATAGAGCCTTTCGGTATTGGATAAGGATATCATTTTTCGCAGTAGCAGCTTGTTGGTCATGAGGGTTGTTCACTGAGTTACTTTGAGCTTGAGCAAGTTTAACTTCAAGTTGATATGACAGCAAATTACCTTTACCAAATTTCAGAGCAGCCCAAGAATTAAGGATTATCTTTAGAGACTTCAATTTTTGCTGCAAAATGAACGTAGGGGAACCATAGTGATTAGTTAGCCAAGCTTGTTTAGCAATATTAAAAAATTCTGGATGCTGAGTCCAAGCATTCAAAAATTTAAAGGAGGCTTTCCTTTTCATGGCATCATGGTTCAAAGAGATTATTTAAGGAGAGTGATCAGATAATATGGGGGAGAAAGATAACATGAAATGGATGGCCAAATGGATAAAGATGGAAGATTACAAAAAGAGTGATCAATCTTTGAAAATATCCTTCTACCAGACCTACTCTTGTTATTCCAAGAATATCTAGCACCAGAGAAAGAGATATGAAGAAGTTTTGAATGATTAATGGCTTTATTTAATGGATTTAATTCTTTCAGGGTAATTGGATTACCACCAGTCCTATCTTCAGAGCATAATACACTGTTGAAATCACCAAAAACAATCCAAGGGTGAATATCCTATGCAAAATGTTGTAGGTAGTTAAGGAGAGCTTGTCTAGATGAAGGTTGATTATCAGCATAAATAATAGTCAAATATAACGAAGTTGATGTTGGTTTGTGAACACGGTGGCAATGCATGAATTCCTTGTTGGATAGAATGGGAGATAGGGAGAAGGCATTTGGGTCAGATAGAATAAAAATTCTACCATTTCAAATAAATTATGATAAAGAGACCAGGTGGGTTTGATGATGTTGGCAGCTCTCACAGTAAGCTGGAGATTTAGCTTAGTTTCAAGGATGGCAATTAAATGGAGATGGTGGGAGTTTATGAGATTCTAAATTTGCAGAATTTTTATATCTTGATGACCACCTCTAATGTTCCATATTCCTATGTGATGCGTCATAAATCAGAGTGAGTGATTTTATCGCTTTGCTTGCTTCTGGTAGATAGAGCTATGGATGCATTAGTTTCTGGAAGGATGGAAGTGGTAATATGGATGTTAGGGATATTTAAATCTTTGAGAATCCTTTTATTCAGATTCTTGTTTTTGATAGTTTTTGAAGAGGAAGGATTACTACTAGTAAGAAGGGAAATAGCATGGACAGAGACAGGAGAGTGATTAGGATAACCAAAAGGAGAGGGGATGAGAGCATAAGCATGTGGCATGGCAGGAAGAGCTGGTAGAGAGGAAGCTTGATCAACAGTTTGGTTACTTGAAAAAGGAGTAGGTGGAGAAGGAGCAGTTTGTGGATCAGAGTTGAGAGGAGTAAAGATATTAGAGGTGTCATGTGCATGCGTAGACATGCACAGGTCATGTACATGAGGATTCACATTGACTTCAACTACAAGAGAATTGGTTTGAGTATTAGGGACAGTGAGATTTTGAAGTTCATCAGTAGTCAGGTGGTTTGCTGTGACCAGATTATCGTCAGGCTCAATTTCAGAGAGAGAGCTAAACATGTTGTTACAGAAAATACTATCATTCAGTGTCTCGATATGGGATATGACTTGAACTCGAAGCTGGTCCCCAAGTTGCAAACACTTTTCCCCAGAGAAATTCGCTTTATCCACTGAGCTGTCAGATGTAATGTTAGCATTACTTGCTTTTACAGAAGCAGGCGGCTCATTTTCCCGAAGTTGATCCCCAAGTTGCATATAAGGTGCTTCAAAGTCATCCACTCTTGTTATAACATCATGCTCTATGAATCTATCACCATTCTTTTTATTAATGACAACTTTATTAACATCAGTTTCATTGTTTATTGGCAATGCTTCACCAGAATTCCCAGTTTTTCCAACTTCATCAGAAGCCACCTTCCTTTTAACCATTCCAGTATTTCTCATTACAGATTTCTTTCTTATCACTCTTTTCCATTGCTATTTTTTTTATTTCTTTTATCATTAGGCTCAGTTTTACCTGTACCATTTGCATCAGTATCCTTTCTCTAAGCACTTGCATTGTTTTGTTTTCTCAGTATTACATGTTACTTCACATTCACAGGTTTTATGACCAATCACCTTAGAGTTGAGTCGGATATCAGATTTCCAAAGATAGGAAACATGTATAAGTTGTTCAGATCCATCTAACAATCTGACAGGGAAACAATCACTTAAATCCTGGTCAGGGTGAACTTCCACCATGCACTTAGCATAGTTAATTCTGTCAAGCTGCTCTATAGCTTCATCAAGGCATAGAAGTTTGCCTATTCTCGAGGCTAACCAATTAATACCAAAGTGTGACCAAGCATAAATAGGAATATTGGATAGTTGCATCCAAACTGGCACGGCCTTTACCTTGCCACAAACATTTCCTAGGTCAGGGGGCCATTCTTTGATAATAATTTTTTTTATTACGCATTATAATAGGATCACCACATAAGATTTTTGATTTATCTTCAACATTAGAAAGAAGAAACAATAAAATGGTGCCATCAAACTTAAGCTTAACTGATCCTTTTAGCTTCCATACTCCCTTGAAGTGTTCAACCATCGTTGTGAAGCATAGAGGTCGGTCGAGGAAAAAACAAACAATATAGACTTTCCAAACCATGTTGCCAGCTTCAATGACTTCAGTAGGGGGCACCAAAGCATTTCTAATGAAGTTCAGAGCAACCAGGACAGGGGAGTATGACCCAGCATTGCGAGGTTTGGATCTGAAAAGAAATGACCATGGAGCAGCAGTAGTGGATAAAGCAGGAGGGGAAGGATAGGAAGCAATAGGCAGAGGAAGAAAAGGTGCAGTAACCAAGGGAAAAGTAGGATGAGAAACCGAAAGGGAGGGGGAAGAAGGCAAAGAGGAAGACGGAGGAGGAAGGACAAGGGATGCGACGGACATGACAGTAGAGGAATGGGCTAAGTATAGAGGGGATGGGAAGCAAGGGATGGAGGGAGGGATGGGTTGGATGCCATGAAAAGAAATTTAATTAATTTTTTTTGTAACAATGAATGTTTGTTTTCAAGGAAATAAAAGGGGTTATCTTTTATTTTAAAGAGATTTTGTGTTTAAAAGAAGATAGAAATATTTTAGGAATAAATATTTGTGAAACATTTTACATAAAATGTTGTGATAAAAGGACAAATTTATAAATGGTGTTTATAAAGTAAAGAGAGATTTATAAGCCATATTTTATAAATCGAAAGATAGGTTTATAAATGGTATTTTATAAAAGGGAAAATATTATCATTTGATAAATTGGAGAAATAAATCACAGTTGTGAATTTATTATAATATATGGAATGATCGGGTTATGGGAAGTATATGAGATTTTTAATTATATTTGGAGGTTTGGATTTATATTTGGAGTTTAGTTTATATTTGGAGTTTGTTTTATAAAGGCGTTATGCATTTATATTGAGAAATTTTATAAAAGGAGTTTTATAGATGAATTTGGAGTTTGTACAAAAGAACTGAAAATAAATTTGAGAATCTATGAGATGAGTTTTATAAATGATATTTTATAAAAGAAGTTTTATAAATAATATAAAGGATGTATATAAAGGAGTTATTAAATAAATTTGGAGGTATATAAAAGGAGGTTATAATTATGGTTAGATATTTATAAAGGAATTTATAAATAATATTCTTATAAAAGGAGTTTATAAATATAAGAAGTTTTATAAATGCAATTTATACAAAGGGATTTATAAAAAGAACGAGACCTGATTTCCATAAATGGTCATTTTAAATTACGATGGTATGGAAAGTATTCTTTTCATACCCAGCACTAAATTCTGAAGTATGGAACTCGGCTTTAAGAATTAAGAATGTGCATCGAGGCAAGGTTAGTTTTCTAACTTGTGTGATTTCATTGTTAATCGAGAGATAGTACTTTTTGAAATCGGGAAGTGGTGGTGAGTATATCTGGTCCAGTTTCCATACAGCTTGTTTACTTACACCAAAGGTGTTTTGGGTTTATTTTTATAAATGTTTGACTATTTTTGTCTAACCCAAATAAGTATGTTTTGGAAGTGAAATCTTTCTAAAGATGTGTGAATATACTTATACCCTTGAATAAGTATATGGTTACATTTCCTTAAGTATGGGAAATATAACATTTGTGAATAAATATACTTATACTATTGATATATAAGTATGTGGGGGAAGTTTTCCTAAGTTTTGAGAGTGAAATGTTCTGTGAACATACTAATACAGTTGGGAATTATATCAAATATTTTCATGCATTGAAAAGGAATATAGGAGACTTATGAATATATCTTTGTAAAAGTATTTCGATACTAATATATACAAAGTGTTTTAATTAATGAAAAGATTAATCAAAGAGGTTTAGTGGTTGCATTGTGCTTAACCAAGCTTGTTTAAATCTCCGATTTAATTGTTTATTTATTTTATAGTTAAATAACGAACGATCAAATGTTGGCCCATTTTTAATACTATCGTTGTCGGTTTGGAGAGACCGAGGTCAGGTATATTATTCGAAAACCACTTTGAACCAGCATAAGTGTCTCGAATTGGGACATCTTAAAGATGATCATAGACGAAGCTCTTTGAAGTGCAAGGGCTACTTGCTACTAATCTTGAGGATGATTCCAAAATGGATGTAGTAGAAATAGTGCCTTCAATTTGTTCATATCCTAAACAACTTGTATGGACGAATGCAAGCATTGCATTGTGCCTGGAGGGCAGTGTTAGCATTCTGTGTCATTGTATGGAATCCATTTTCCAATAAGTGCCCTACGAACTTAGTTGTATACTTATTTTGCTAAAATATAATCAATGTAACAATTTTGGGGAAGATTCAATATTTATTTTAAATCCTAGGCGATATTATAATACCATAAGATTTCCTATGAAATGGTTTGGTTATCATAAGATAAAAACTCATCCGTGTTTATGTGCGACATGGTATTATGAGATACCTTTATTTTGAAAGGTTTTATAACATTAAAATCCATTTGAGGCGTGTTTCTCATGCTGGTTTACTTGACTGATCCGGATGTTATTCTCTTATAATGCTCGGGTCAGACCAAGCATATTTTCAGATCTACTTATGGATGCTTTAGAGCTTCAAGGGATGAGTAGGATCCCTCCAAGACGTATTCCTGTATATTTTATTTTCCGCTGCATTTGTAGGTTGTATTTATCAGCATTTGTGAGGACAGGTTGTTATAACTATCCAGGCTGGTGGTAGATTAGTGTACTTTGATTTTGGTGTATGTATATTACAGCTTTTTTTGTAAAGATCTGTTTTATATTATATATTACTCGTAAATATGTGAGATTCTATTTTATTTTCTTTCTTCCCTCCCTCCCCCCAACAATTTGTCTTTCTGGCACTTGGATGCTTGGCACATGAATACCTTGGATGTATTAGTGTCGACTTTTGAGGGTCGAAAAGGCGGGTCATTATAATGAGAATGGATATAACTTGGGCACAGTTGGGAAGAAAAGAGTGAATGGTCAACTTTGCTTCATAAAGAGACATCGAAATGAGAATTGTACAAAATACAAGTTGATACTTTATATGGAATAAGAATTGAGATTTCTATTCCAAATGTGATTTATATAGAAAATTGTTTCCTATTAGGGGCATACCGGATGACACTTATTAGTACATGCATCAAATTACGAAAGATTGGTTTGTTATATATATAAAAAAATTAATTATGAAGTAAAAACGATTTTGCAGTATTGACTGAAAATAAATATAGTCTTATTTTAATGAGAATATTACGAATATTCATTATAAGATAAATCTATGGTATTTATTTTCATAGGAAAAGTGATGCATTAATTATAGAAAATACAAAAGTATATAAAAATTTGTGCAGTTATTTTGGAATTATGGACTAAACTATATCTTTGAGAAATAACTCTTTAATCGCATGATTATGAATCATATGGTACTAGTTAATGGTATCTCAACTGATTAAGGGTAAGGACCCATTCAGTGGGAGGATCCAAAGAGTTGGTGAACTCTTTAGATTGTATATATAGATGTATGCGGTCGAAGGTTTGATGGTACCAAAATATATCCACTTAATTAGTTAAAATCCATGAATGAATTGTCATAGAATGAACATGTGTATTTGATACACAAATAGTTTATCTATGATAAGTTCATAGAACATAAAATGGAAACATAAAATATTAGATGCAAAAGAAATAAAAGAATTCGATTTGATCGAATATGTAAGTGCATTGGAAACGAGTTCCAAATGTATCAAAAAAGGAATAAGATTCAATCACAAAGTCCCTCCTCCTTGTGATACATAATGATGTATAGTTAAGGAGTAATCAGACTTTGTTGGACAATGTATAATTGATGAGCAGCGAAGTTGAGTTAACTTCTTTCTGTAAAGACGAGAGTAAGTACATAGGTTAAATTTAGTTTCATCTAAAGCAAAGTTTGCGATATCATATACATATAAGATATCAATTGATAAGAAACTCTAATCTTAGGTAGTTTAAGATGTGTGTTTTTCTTGTTTGTTTATGAACATAAGTTTCATTAAATTATAATTAAATCAGTTTTATACACGTATAAAAGGTAGTTCATAATATGTTTCTGAATGCTGATTCCATCATACCGAGAAACAATTGTTATTTCAATAAATACCACCTTCATAATTGAAGGAATTTCTTTTATAAATTATTAGCAGTATAATGGACTTGGATATGACTCAGAGACTTGAACATAGAAACTGATTACATAATAGGAAATAAAATTAACCAAGCCTAAAATGGACACACGGCATGTGACAACCCACATTTCAGAAGGTTTAAATCGACAATAATCCACACATGTCCAACTTAAACAATCCAAGAAATATAGATAATCAATGGGGTTAATTAAGAAAAATAAGAATAGAAGAAGAAAACAAACACAGAATCTCGCGGCGGAACGATAAAATATAATAATCAAATAAACAGTTCATGAAGCTGTTTATACAATACATTTGATTGTAATCTATACAACATTTATCAGAGTTATATATATACATCAGAGATAAATAAATAATGCAGCAGACAACATGATGCAGGCATACTAATAGTAATAATATACCAAATCTTCGTCTTCGTCCCCCAGAATAAATCTTCAATAAGCTGAAAAACTCAGGAACCCGAGCGTAATGAAAAGACAAAACACTCGAGTCAGGACTAAAATATTCTTATATGAGTCAAATCGATATCGCATATAACATGAGTGTCGTGGCATTATAGATGTTTATGGGGTTTCACACCTCCTATCCAGTGTATAACGTGCGTGCAATAACTCAAGAGATGTTACGGGATTTTCCATCTCTTAAGGATCCATCAAAATATTTATATGTAATAGAATATGCTACATATATAATATCTAATCAATAAAATAAATATTTCTCTTAGCGTTAAGGCTATACATTGATCCCCCTTAACGTGTTTTTAAGCATTGGCGTATAGTTTGCATTTGACACCACCTGTAGAACGTCGATAGTCAGGGATGCGCCGTGATACAACAACACTAAACCAAAATTGTATGGGTCTCGTATATGGATAAAAGTAAGACAAGGTAGGTGAGGCAATGCCCAAGGTAGGATACTACCAGTTCGAGTCGTAGGGCTGGTGGTGAGGCATCATAGCTATGACCGCCCACCGCGTTCAACACTCCCATAATTCAGAGGGTGATCACCAATAACAATCGAAATAGTATATTCAAACGAAGAAATGCGTCGCTTAGGGTAGCTAGCCCCCTTGGCCCTGTCAAGCCATCCTGTTTTAGTCATTTCAAATTGGCACAAGTGTCAGGGTCTATCCATCATCGTTCTCTTTCTCCAAATCCAGCAAACGACGCCAAATCCAACCACTTCGTTCTGGAGTCTCCTCCGCGTACACAGTTGTTAAAGTGGTTCCGGTATCGACAGAGAGTATGCCTATATCTGACCCGGTCTCTTTAACAACCAAACGTCATTTTTCACACCGGTTGGTACTTTTACATTTTGAAAACTGTTCATACATGATATCAAAATATCATACTCGCTTCACAATCAAATCCATTTCGAAATCATCATATTTACTCAAAATATACTATTTCGGTTCAAAATCATTTTCGCCTTAATATCTCGATTTCACTTCCAAAATCATTTCGAATTCCAATTTGGGTTATAACTTCATTTAACCCAATTCGTATATAAATCCATGATTTAAAAATAACATTCCACTCTTGACCAGTTTGATTTTTTTGAAAAATAGTTTGAATAGTTTAAAATAGTTAAAAATAGTGTAAATGGTTAAAATAGTTAAAAATAGTTTAAATGGTTAAAATAGTTTAGTATAAAATAGTTTAAGTATTAAAATGGTTTATATAGAAAAATAATTTGGAAAACCAAAATAATTTGTATATTTAAGAAGATAGCTTTTGAATAGTTTTATATTAAATAATTTATTTGAAATAGTTTCACAGTCAAACCGATTCAATTCCAACTTCCCAATTCAAATCAATTCCAATTTTCATTCAATCGATTCAATTTCAGTTTCAATTCAAATCAATTTCAACTTCGATTTCAAATCAATTCAATTCCACTTTCAAATCCAGTTAGTTCAATTTCAATTCATATCAATTTCGAGCTTGATTTTCAAATATCATTTCAAATCATTTAAATCAAATTATCCTTCAATATTCAATTTAAAATCCCAATCTTCAAATATAATTAAATTCCGAGCTCAATTTTGAAATATCATTTTTATATCACTTTTATGTGGTAATATTCAAAGTTCGAAATAAAGTTCAATCTTTTAAAACAAATCGATTTCCAAAAATTCAATTATATTTCAATTATAACTTCAAAATATCAACTTCGATTATTTAAACAATTTCGATTACCAAATTTAAATTCAACATTTAGGGCTCAAGTTCGAAAATATTTTGATTTCTATAAATTTGATTTTTATTTCTTTTAAATCAAAACCATTTAAATAATTTCAAATCGAAAATTTTAAAACCATTTAATTTAACAAATTCGGTGTCCGTATATAATTTTCTATCCTATGGCCAAGTGATCAGTTATTTCAGTTTAATTTCAGGGATGGATATATATCATTTCAATCCAAGTCACAGTGTCATAGTTATATATCATTTCAACCTATTTCTTAATTTATTCGAAATAATTCAATTTATAGTTTATATGCTGTAAATAATATACATGGTGATAATAGGATATATAAGAATAAATAAACATCCAAATCATCTAAAATATCAACCAATAGCATTCATCGCAATAAATCATCCAAACAGTCAATATAATTCACAATAATTTCCTAGTTATTAATATCAAGTATTTTACTGCAACTCAATTCCAATTTCAATTCTAGCTGTCAATTTTAATTTTAAACCATAAATTCAAATGACAATTAAATTTATCAAACAATCGACCAATAAATTTAAATCACTTCATAATTAAAATTTAACTGGCATAAAATATTCTAGTACGTGTGAGCGTTATAAAACACTCACCTTGAGTTTTCAATTTTGGATTAAATCGAATGACGTTCTATTTAACCTAAAAATTTAATTAGCTCCAAACATCTCCAAATCGGTCTTAGAATGCAGTGCTCGTCGCCACGATTCCAACGCCTCTTGTTTCGTCCAATTCCGACCTCGTAGGACCAAGATATACATTTTTAAAGATTACACGAATTTATATAATAAAATTTTATAACTTTTTTTTTTTACCCTAAATCTGAGCCATTGATTTCGAAATCTCAAATCTAGGGCGCACCAGCTTCTTCTCCAAATCACGTTCCAGGCATAGGTCGCGTGCAAGAAACCCATCACCGACGTTCGTTCTATGATGACCACACCGACCATGATCGCCGAGACGTTGATCAGAGGCCATCACCGTGAAGCCCTAGCCGAGCTCTACCATCGACCCCAGCCTTGTAAAGCTCGACCCCCTATGCTTTTCAAAAAACGCACACGAACGAAATCCCTACATCGCCAGATTTTGGCGAATCTAAGCCACTACAACAAAAATCCACCGTTGGATATGTAGATCTCATTATGCTCTTCAATTTCCTAGTTGGAGATTTTGTCTAAAACTCCATGGATTGTGAGAGATTTATGGAGGAAGGATTGAAGATTTTCGGCCATTGGTGTTTAATGGAGGCACGGCTGTGAATAGGGTTAGGGTTTACTGTGTGGACGCATATATATATATATATATATATATATATATATATATACACACACGTGTAAACATATTATTTTATTATTATTTTCAACTTTTTCCGAACGAACTCCAAACGAAGCATGTCGCCTGGCGTTTATAATGTTATACCCCTATTCCGAACACAATGGAACATATTTCGAGGACTAATTCGATCGTATGTGGATGATAGCTTTTTGAACCCAATAAAAATATTAAATTTTCGATATTAAATTTAACGCGTTTCTATACCGTACGATCAAACGACAACTCCAAACGCTACGAAATTTGAAATATGATAATAATATACTATTATGGACCTAATGGAACAGGTTTTGTCAAAATTCGAGACTGTGCCCCGGATCGTTATTTTAACGTCTCGATTATAATATAAAATTTCCAATTTCTAATTATTCGCCTTTAAATCCAATTTTAAATATTAACAATCTTCATTGTTGTTTAAATAAAATTTACATCAACTTTCGATATCATTTTCAATCATATTAAACTCAAAATTCAATTATTCAAATAATTTCCAATATTAAATTTAAACAATTTAATTGTTTAATATTCAACAAATTTCAATATTAGATTTTAAATGAATTTTAGTTATCAATCAATTACTTTATTTACATCTAATGACTTCAACATTTATTATTTAATCCAACTATTGATTATAAACACATTCAATACATAACATTACCTTTTAATACTTGTTATTACTTAAATCTTCGAAATTAGTTTATTTTCAAATTTTATTCAAGTTCATATCCAATAACTTACATTCAAAATCATTAAATTTTTATTTTTAACCATTTTTATTCAATAATTTTATCAAATTTAATAATTTAAAATAGCTAAAAATACGAGTCGTTACACGACACATTAGAATGTCTAACAATATTCTCGTACATTAAAGAGAAACTACAAGTTTCTTATAATGTCGAGAGAAAAAAATTATTAGCAATAATAATTTTCTTGGTTTCCAATAAACCATAAATAACATAGACTCTGCCATATGGCATGACGATTTAAATCCGAAATGGATTCCATTTACATTGTCAAAATACGATTTTGATAATTGTGCCCAAGGGGATATAATCCATAAGATGCAAGAGTATCTTCAAGAAAATCAATGCAGTTAAAATTATACAAAGCATTGTTAATAGAAAATTACTTTATCGATTTCAAATGTTGAAATTAGTGATGTAATTTTTCTACTCAAAACCATTCCAATTCTACATGCAATTATCACACAATTAGATATTGAGCTTTGGCACTTTGAGGTTGAAACATGACTTTTGAATAAGGAATTAGAAGAGATTATTTGCACATAACAGTCAAAATGTCTCAAACTCAGTAGAAGTGATAAAGTGATTTGTATATTTTTAATATGATCCAAAAGCGGGTACAATGATGGCGCAAGTTATGCATTGGAGTTGAACAGGTATCCTGACAAAGAAATCAAATAGTTTAGTTTTTAGCCAAAATGAAGAGAGAGCATGTGTCTATAGGAAAGTACATTGAAGTTCTAAAATGTGTCTTAAACTATAACTAAACAATAACTTATGATTGTTAACAATGTACCCGTGTTAAAATCATTTTTGTTTGGTTATTTAACTCTCGACGTTGGATTTTAAAATGACATCTTTTATGATCAATATAAAAGACTGTTGGTACAATCCCATATGATATACATAGACACCACATTAAAATGTTTTAATGAGGTGCATATGAGATGAACTCCTTACGCATTGGCAATAGGAATTACCACATATACTATGTAGTATACCATATCACATTTCACTCATGTACTTGGTACGTTGAGCGAATATCAAATTCAAATTAAGATCACTAAATAGTAGTTAAAAGTATTCTCAAGTATTTAAGAAATACTAGAGAAATGTTTGTAGAAACAACAAACTCCTTATGAAGGGGTATTCAGACTCAAACCCCATAAATGATATCGAGTATAATATGTCAATTCTAAATTCATGTTCTATCTTAATTAAGAAGTTTTGAGTTGGAATTGTTCTAAATGAAAGATTATGGCCGATTCAACTAAAAGGTTAAGTACATCACCTTGAATAACACCGTAGCAAAAGCTGTATATATATAATGCACAAACTTATGACTGAGTTAGGAGTGATTCTAAATGTTGAGAATCCCGTGACTTTGTTTTATGAAAACAATGCCATGATAAGGATCATGAAATAAACTAGAGCTCACTAGAAGTTGAGAAACACGCTTTGAAAAGTTCCATATGATAAATGCAGTTTATTCGTGTCAGAGAGAGTTGATTGACATAGTAGATACTTAAGACAATATAACATATATGTTCACTAAGGGGCTAGCTCGATCATTTTGAGAAAATTGATCGAAGGAACGAGATTGATATTCCATAATTAACCTTAAGTACAAGTGTGAGATTGAGAGAGCTAGGGGTATACACAAAGGGAAATTATGTAATTACATATATCAAACTTTATAACTAATCTTGTTCGCAATAAAGTTGTTTAGTTTTTTATTATATACTTTTTATATAATGACATATTAATCAAGTAATTAATTTAATAATTAATATAGAAAATCCTTAAATGATATTTCATGTGATAATAATTACAAGGAGTTATAATCATGAGAAAATTATCATAATGTAAAATAATATATTATTTTAAAGATTCTTGATCAAGATGTTTCGAAAAAGGATATCGATACATCCACTGAGGCCAAAGTGCGTAATGCTTTTCGAATGTTGGACAGTGTATTTCTCATGGTTACTGGAGTCACCAAGGGGTTATGTACTCAAGTTAGATAACTATGGAATGGTTCGTTGGAGAGTTTCCCATTGGTTAATAATAACTAGGTTAAACAAGAAATCTCATGGTGATAATGTTACACAGTTCCCTCAAATTGAGACCACTAAGGAACTTCAATGTGAATACTCCACTTTGGTTGTAGTTAAATCATGACATGGTGATCTATAAAGTGACTATAGGTGGGTATGAGATAAAGCATTGGAAGTGAAGCACTTTTGGATGGAGAATTCATCTTCTCAGTTGTATAAGGTTAGTATCACTGTCAAATATTGTCAACTCAAAGTCGAAATCCCTAGCCATAGTGGTATGATTGATAATAAATGTTATTATTAAACCAAAGACTTTGTTTACGAACTAACTGAGTTGAATAAGGATAGTATTGGATTTTTGACCAAAACTAAATTTCATATATCCTAAAGTGATGTAGTGTTGACGAAGAGAACGTGCGTAAATTGTTGTTACCAACTATCCCCATCAACTGATATTAATACATCTATCGAGACTAGTGTACGTAATGATCTTCATACGATGTATGGTGATTTAATCATGACAGTTGGAGGCATCAAGAGGTTACGTGCTTGTGATTGTTTTGAACGGTTATAGAACGACTCGATGAGAGTCTTATATAGGTTAATTAAACTAAGTCAAAATAGAAGATCTTATGGTAATGACGTACAGTCGTCTACTGACTTAAGGGTACTATCAATCTTAAGTTGGTAGATACTTTGATTATGGTTAAATACTTATCATGGTGACCTTGTTACGATAATAGTTGGGTATACGTTGAACTACTTAAAGTGAGACACTACCAAAGAGAGGATTCGTCTCCATTTTGTAGAAAGTTAGTATCACCGTAATTAGTATTCGACTTAAAGGTCAAAATATATGGCTAGAGTAAATTAGTTAATCAATAATTTTATCGAATTAAAGTGAGGACTTTAAAGTTGTCTACCTAGTTAAATATAGATATTAATAAAGTTTTTGATCTTAGACCAAATTGCAGATATCTAAGTGATACAATGATGATGAAAAGAATACATGTATAAAATATCGTTATTAGGCGAGCTTATTATAGATTAGAAATTGGATTTGACTAAAATTATCTATAAGCATTGAACTTGTAACTAGCACTGTAACTCAGCAAAGTCCATGCACGCTTTAGTATTCAAATTGTTTAAATATTGACTAAGGATCGAGTTCACATTAGAGAGTCAACACAGCTGCGTTGTTAATTATTTCTCAATTCGATTGACAATAAGATTACTTTATAAATATTATAAATTAATGACAATACAAATGTTGTATATTATTGTATTACAATTTTAATTATTTATTTGAAGCTTAAAATCGATTGGAACGATTTATAAAAGTTGTACATGGGTTCGACCAGATAAGGAGCTAGTATTAAATAATTAAAACATTGACTCCAATAGGAGTCAAAGGAAAATTTGACAGTGCAAAGTCAAATATGAGGCCAGACATACTTGCGTGGAGGCTTGAGAGACGTGGTCACCTAGGGTTAGAGAGATTATGCAGATATTTTGATATATGAATGTCTATAAATAGATAGCCTCTATTCACTTTCTCTCTTCACTTGCTATCTACTGCATTATCCCCATTATCCATTGGTGAAGCAAAAGCGTTAACTTTGCAAACTGAAACTAGGGAAGAGAATGAAAGTTTGACGTGGAAATAACAAACAAACACTGTGTTCAATTGTCATATTGATTACATCGGTGAAATGTATTAATTTCTAAATCTATATTCAAGTAATATATATATATATATCTTTGGAAATCACTTATCCCTTCAATTTTATTTCATCTATCATAAATAAATAAAGAAATTAATTTCAAATTGTTTATTTTAATAATAAAGAAGGCATATATATATATATATAATATTTTCTATTTTAATTTTTTTCCAAATGTGATTATAACATATATATATATATAATTTAAAATGTGTATTTTATAATTATAATACTAAATGCTTTCTGATTAAATAATTAATTTTTTTTCTCTTCTCTATTCTTGATGTAAAAAAAATATAGTAGGAATTTCCAAACGAAAATTTCAAATAATAATAAATAAATAATTATTAGTTTCAGCTCCCAGTAAAAAAAATATTTAATTTATTTAAATTTAATTGGTCAAGGTGTTTTAAATTTTCAACATTTGAAATATTCAATCAGTAAATATCTGATTGGATGTTTAATTTTAAATAAACTTCTTTTGGTTGTTGGCGGTTGTCTAAACTAAAATAATATATTTAAATTATATACACACACATATTCTAGATAATTATTTAGAAATAGTCAAATTTAATTAAGTTTGAAGTTTGAATCTATTGTGTGTATGTATATTCAATATATATATATATATCATTTTGTGCGTGTGTGTATGTATATTCAATATATATATATATATATATCATTTTGTGCGTGTGTGTTAGTTAATATTTAATGGCCGAAAAAAATTAATTAATGTTGTTGTGATATTGTGTTGTGTGCGTTAGTTAAAATTTAATGGCTAAAAATAATAATTTATTTTTTAATATTGTTGTGATGTTAATATTTTGAATATGAACATCTCAAAGCTTTAAAATATGAAATCAAATTAATAAGTTAATTTGAAATTAAATTAATAATAGAATTTTATTTTTAAACATAAACAAACATTGAAATATTTTAATAAATTAAAACATTACTCAAACTCTTTGATTAATAAATATTCGATTTGACTTAGTATAAATAATCTTATCCACATAAACACCAAAAAACGATCTTGTGTTATAAAAAAGAATGTTTTTTGATATTCGCCATTTTAACCCATTTGCCAATGCACCTGATCCAACAGCTTATACTTAAATGACATGGAATCAGCATTCCAATTACAATGAAAAAAGTGCCTGATTCACTCGTATGCAAAAGTTAGTTTTTTGATCATTTATCAGTCGACTCCTAATATATACAAAATCCGCTATCCTAAACGTATTAATGTTTATACTTACAAAGCTTGGAAACGACATTCCAAAAATAATGGAAGTAGTCTCGAACCTTGATTTTATTGTCTCCAAAATTTGACATTTTGAGTCATCGATTAAATTAACTTAATATTTATACAAATTATTTAAATATCTTGACCTTCGGTTGTTACGTTCCCTACGCCATTTACCTACATCTTCTCTTATGCCTTCCTTACGTCCTATGAAATCCCTCGCGTCTTCCTTACGGCTAATAATTTCAAATTTTAACTTTAACTTTAACTTTTAAATGTTATTAGATTATACAAATTTAAATTTACATTTAGATTGTATAAATTTCATTTTAATTTTAAAAGTAATATAATTTAATTTTCATCTTAAATTTAATAGTTACTATAATTTGATTTAAATTTAAATTTGATTTTAAAAGTTTTATTTATAACTTAAATTTATTTAGATTTAATTTAAATTTAAATTCAGTTTATATAATATAGTTTTAATTGTAATTGTAAAAGTTATTAGTTATAACTTATTTGAAAAATTTATCAATTAAAATTTTGTTTTAATTTAAAAAGTTACTATAATTTAAATTTAATTTAAAAGTTATATAGTTGAATTTTTATTTTAATTGTTATTATAGTTTAATTTTAATATAAATTAAATTTTAATTTAACTTAAAATTTAAAAGTTGTTATAATTTAATTTTTAATACTTCATCTTATCAAGTTTAATTATCGATCGGTGCCAGTTAAATATATAAAAAACAAGTTAACTTGTAAGAACAATGATGAAGGGATGACGTAGGGAAATAAACTCGGTGTAGAGAAGGTGTAAAAAGTTACTTACGTCTTCCCTACGCTGCGTTGAAAATTTTCCATTTAAAATTTTACTAAGAAAAAAAAGCATTGTAGAGAATGCGTAAGTATTTCCCTGCACATTAACATTTAACCAATGCCATGCTTACGCGACGTATGGATGACGTAAAGAATCCCGGGATGGAAAACTAGCACTTTCCTAGTAGTGAGTTTGACCGACAAACGTTGCTAGTTTGGGAACATGAAAGTGATCGATGTGTTCATTCTCATGTGTAGTAGCGGACGAGAACGCAACAAATCCAGTTGCAAGTGAACCATGAATATAACTTGTAGTATCTTCACACGACCGGTCCACCATTCCTCGACACCGAATACGATTTCCTTTATTGGATCCTACACATCACTGGTTTTATTGTATAAAAATTGACAAACCATCCATTATTTTTTGAGTCCATCGTATTTATGCCGATCATGCACATCAATCACCTTTGGCTCTTAAGACGCTCCTTTAAGGTGTGAGTGGTTATAGCAAACCATATTTTTAGACTTTTACCTTGTGATATTTTTGAATCATATTAAATTTTATAGCAGGCCCCCATTTCTTCAAGATACACCTTTAAGGTGTGTAGTGGAGTAAAAATGGTGGGGAAGAATTGGTGAATAAAAGGTGATGTTATAGGATAAGAAGTGGAGAGAGCTGTTGGAGGGAAATGAAGTGTTGGCGATTAACGTCCGATGCGTCGAGCATTGGTTTATTTCTCTAAAATTGAGTGCACGAATCAGAATTCTTGCTCCATCTGCATTTGTCAAAAATGGAAATATAAAAGAAAAGGACTGGGTGTGTGTGTTTATATATATATAACAACGATGGACTATACCTCAATTTGGCTACAGCTCATTTCCCCACCGATTTATACCACAAGTTCTGATTTAAATAATAATACTTTCTATAGTGTGGTGGGAAGAGAGAAAATATTATTATTTAAATCGGAACTTGTGGTGCAAATCAAATGATTATAGGTGTAGCCGATATATGTATATGTATGTGTGTGTAAGTTAGGATCTACAACCCACTTATTTAACACCATCACATAACCCCATAATATTAGCCACATGTTTATATTTAAATAATCCACCTTTCTCTCTCCTGTCACATGTGTGAATTATTTAAATATAAATATGTGGCTGATATCAAAGGGCTGATGATGATGCTAAATAAGGGGGGTACAGATCCTAGCTCGTTATATGTATGTATAGTTTAAGGATAGTTTATAGGAAAACGATAAATTCATATATCATTTTTTCTACATAATTGAAAATGATAACTTCGTTTATCGTTTTATTGTAAATTGTCCTTAAAACTAATTTTTTAGAAGTGTTGTTCTTAAAACTTATTGCCCTGGGCTGAGAAGTCCTTGAGTGAAAATCTCCTACACACACCCCACATGGATGAAAAATGGATAAATTTTTAAAGTTAATGTATGTCTAACCACATTGAAACACGATGAAGCTGACATGGCAGTTAAGTTCAAATTAGCTTTTAGAGCATCTCCAACCCTTTGTTAATTTGAATGTAAAATCAAAGACACATCATCAATTAACATTTTTGTTAAGTTTACTTTCTCCAATACAAATGTTGAATGAATTTTGGAGATGACGTGTCAAACAATTTACAAGACATTGTGAAACATAATATTTAGTTGTAGACGTTGCAGTCCATAACCTGGAAATGTATATATCCACATTTATTTAGTTATTTAATTTTAAAATATTCCTAAAATGACACATGTACAAAATTATATTCTTTTAGACATTTGCATCGGTGAATAATCTTACATTTTGTTGTAGAAGCTTGATTTTTGTATTTCACATTGTGCAATAGATGAAAATACATGAGCATTATATGAGATTACATTCAAATAGGGTTGGAATGCTCAAATTAAAATCATTATCCAACCACATTGAAACACGATGAAGCTGACATGGCAGTTAGTAAGTACCTCGAAACCAATATTCAAAACAACAAAAATTAAAAGTTAGTTGGGAGATAGGCGGGGAGCAGGTTTGCTTTAAACACTTTCCCAATTCCTCTTCGCTTCCAAATTCCCAAACTCTTCCTTCCCAATCCCGAAACCAAAATTACTTTTCTAGGGTTTTTTCTCTCTCCTTTAAAAGTATATGTCTAACGACAGCTTATTTCGTACCTGTCTAGTATCGCTTGGAGCGTTTATGTTGCTAATTTGGATTGTTACCTTCTCTTTCAAGAAAATGATTGTTACTTATTTTTTTGGAATTCTTGGGATTGCTGGGATTTTTCTGCCTGATTGGGAATTTTTCGATAGGGATTTCAAGGAGTGGTTTACTCCTATGCCAGTGCATTATGTTCCCCGTAACGATCGGGTTCCTCGAATTGGAAGGTAACTTTTGATTCATTCATTTATACGGAGTTATAATGGTTGTAATGAAGGTTTGGCTTTGATTATATGCGGCAACTTCACTCTTTACATAAATTATTTTAAACTTTTTGGTTTACACCTCACCCAATAAACCTAGCTAGTAAGCATCAGTCATTTTTTCATGAACTTTTTATTGCTTGAGTTATTAACTCAACAAGGTGTGTGATGCAACTTAGGCTGTAATTTTATGTGGAAATTTCCAACAAATCCTTTGGTAAACACTCTGCACATTAAATGTAGCTGGTGAGCATCAATAATTCTATATGAATTATACTTTTTAGAACGATCTTAGCTTTACGAAATTTGTATTTCTAGTGAAATGTGAGGTTTAGAACATTTTAAATGATGCTGGTGTTAAATTGGTGGTATTTTACAAGTTGGCCGCTTATCAAAGTTATGCAAGTTCCGTATGATGCGCTCTTTTTTATGGAATGTTCAATGATTAGTATCCAAAAGTTGATAAATTTCACTTAATATCCAGTTCTAGCCGATATGTTTCTGACAAAGCGCCAGTTGGTTGGGTTCTATTCTAGGTCCTAGGGCAAAAAAAGGTCAGAGATTTGATTCCCAAAGCATTACTCTTTAATTAGCTAACTAAAGAGACATTAGGATGAACCGGGTCACAAAGTTAAGCACAACTATAAGTGGTGTGGTTAAACTAATATGGATACAAATGCAAATAAAAAATGATATTTGCCATAAAGATTGGATTCAAACTTCGGTCTGTCCATTGTATGATGATTGTAAATACCAACAATTTAGCTCTCAATACAGTCACACAAATCAACACCATTCATTCTCTTGCTACAACAGTGAGTAAGAGAAGTGATAAATACAAATTCCTCAAATTTTATTACAAACCCTATGGCTTTGACTAGTATACACAGTCCAATGCTTGACTGTAATTAGTCGAAGTCTTATTGGTTGTAACTTGTAAGGCAAATAGTATAAATACATCACTTTGACGGAGATAATTATAGTTTATCGATGACCATAAGTGTCAACTGCAACCTCATGTAAAATGCAATCAAGACAAATTATCTGACCTCAAGTTTAATGCATTCACCGCAAATTATCTAATCTCAAGTAACATGCAATCAAGACATGTGATGAGCAGTAATTTTGATGAGAGCATATTTTTTTTTGTTATCAAAAATATTAAAATCTTGCGATTTAAATCCCGTTTCAGATTGGATCTCTCCCGTTCTGATTCAATTTACTTTCCGAATCAAACTCTTTAAAACTGCAGTTTAGAAAATTCATTCAATACATACTTATACATTTGATGTGTTTATTTGAATCCACAATTCCAAACTTTGAGTTTTTCTATACAAAATAAAATTGGAACATGAGGAAAAACTGAGTTGTAAGTTTAGGTGTAAAGTTCAATCATCATAATCAATTTTAAGGCGTGCACGAACATTAAAATGCAGACATTCCGAATCTACGATTTATGATTTAAATCCCGTTTGGATTTAAGATTTGAACCTTAAGATTTACGATTTGAATCCCGTTTTCCCGTGAAAGCATGCACCTTCCAAAAGGTGCTCTAGTCCTGAACAGTTAAAGCGGTGTGAGCCCCGCTAAAGCACATATTGGGCCTCAACACTATATACATTAAATCGAGAATTTTATATCCGATATTGCAGTTTGGGCTAACAATTTTGCTTTGCAGCCCAATATCTTAATTTTCTGTTACTTTTCCATATTTGGGCCCCAGCCTATTTAAAAGTTAAAACCCACTCTAATAGACTCTTCCCAAGTCCATCTATCAACACAGGCAGGCAAAGCTACTTCAAAACATCTGCGAACAAGGGATCTAATATATAGAAAAAAAGGGGTAGCTTCTAATGTACAGACGATATGAAACTTTGGTTGCCATGTTCCTCAGTATGGTATCTTAGGCTTTGGAGTGAGATCAGCTGCTGAGCTTCTTTGGAGAGTATCTATTCATAGAGCTGCAAAGGTTGGATTAGATCGTATTGGACCAAATACTTTCCACATAAGATTATGTTTAATAAAGTTCAACCCGCATCGAAACTCATATGAGTCTGGATTGGGTTGGATCAGGTTAAAAGTATGAGTAGGTTGGATTAAACAAGGTTAAGTTGGGTAATAAAACTCAAGTATTAGAATAAAAATATGCTCAGAAGTTCAATATAAATTGTCTCGATATTAATATAAAAATTTAGATTTTAACATCATTGCCCATTACATTACATCACATGTAACTGATTCATTATGTCACATATTTCACTAGGTACAAAATGCATCAAAATATTTATATTTCACCAGAGTTAACTACAAAATACACAAAAAGGAAACTTTAAATAATGTTTTCGCTAATTATATATGCTTTGTGTCAGTCAACCTTAGTCGCAATTCTGTCAACAATGTAAACATTGTAATTATATTTGAGCTTACTGGACAATGATATGTTAATTTATAATGTTGTTATATGGACATTTTTTAAAATAAAGATTATGTTTAGTCGAAGAAAATACTACACCCGATACATGTATGTTATGTGTTACAACGGTAATCCATATTCATGGTTTCAAATCTCTTATATCTCGAGATCTCCTTTTCACACTTAGACGAAATGAGATATTAAATCTTCTTCATATATCCCTTGACACTCATCTCGTCCGAAATATTCAAATCTCATCTGAAATATGGATCAAAATCTCAATCCGAAATCTCATCCGAAATTATATCCTTTTTCTTCTACATAATATTTTTTTCATTTTCAGTTAGATTCAAAAGAAACTACTCATTATAATTGCTAATTTACCAACTTCTTGAACGTATTTTTTAGTTTTTATCTTGACGAGTCATAACAGAAGAATTCATTTGTTTTTTATACTCAAATAAGATGATATTATTCAATCATCATCAAATAAATTAAGTTAATCAAGCTACCAATCTTCTCAAAATCATTAATTTCAGTTCTTTTTTCTATACAAAATAAGTATGTTACAATTTTTATTTTTGCTTTGAAAATTATAGTTGTTAAATAAATCATTAAAACATCAATTTTAGATGCATAAGTTACTCTGAGATATCTCCGAGATATACGTTAAGATCCGAGATGTCAATCCGAAATGTACGTCCGAGATACACTCATCTCGTCTAAGATCTCTTTCGATACGAGATAGCTTGTGTGAAAATTCTAAGACGAAACGTGACCGAAATTGAAGATTTAAAACCTTGCCCATATTCATCCTGACACGGGTTGGATCAAGTCGAATTTATAAAACCTAAATAATACATTGGAAGCTTTCAGACCCATATCATACTTATTTCTCATTTCTCCATTCATTATCCAATATAAGTGCTAAACAATGAATTTATTTTGATATAATGTGTCTCGACCGAGATATAGAAAACTACATTAGTATTACACTTGTACTATTCCCATTACACTGGAAATTATTTAAATTATTTAAACATCAGTAGAATGAGAAGTTGTAATGGTTATGTGCACAACCATTTGAATTATCTTATTTCTAACTTTTAAGGCCACATAATTGTCAAAGCCATTACCATATATTACCCCTCTACGCAGATAGAAGGCTAGCAAAACAAAATTATAGCTACAAACATATTATCAAAAAGTAAACCACAATGTGTATTATTCTTTCCTACTGTAAATTTATCTTGGTCAAATCCTTAGGGGTAGCACAGTTGCTTAGAATATGCAACACTCATCGTGCAAGATTGATGATCTAGTCCTCACCAACAACATATCCCTGTGAATAACATGAAGTATGTGTTATGAGTTCGATACATAATTCCTTAGAGTATACAAGTGAAGCTTGGTTCTCTAGATGTTAAAAAATAATATTGATATATACCATTGGATTAATTAAATCTGTTTAAAAAACAAGATCAATATGATGTGTCGTTTTATTCATATTATTTTGCCATGAGCCTTATGTTAAGATTTTGTAGGTCAAAACCCTAATCTTCCGGAATAAATAATTACTCAATAATCTTGAATTATCGATTTGATGATAAATAGATTGAACAATAAATAGAAATAGAAACAAATAAGCAATAAAACTCATAAATTAAACCCAACTTTTTCTTTGAATAATTGAGAAGGTACAAGAAAGATTTGCTAATTAGATAGAGATTGATACGGTGGAGAATTAATATCTCAAATACAAGAGGATAAATATTGGTGGAGAATCATGATTTCATGGATTTATGTTAGATATTTCTCAACCGCAACTTTAATAGGGATAGATTGCTTGGGGATGAATTAATACAAAAGTCTCTAGAAAATAGATAAGTTCTTACTCAGCACCATTTGGAATTGGTTAGAAATTGGGCTAATTCGCCGCCTTAAGTTGACTGCCTAGCATAGGGCAGTTGACTGGTAGTGTAGGCAGAAAGCAATGTGATTTCTGCCACAAAAGTTCAGTCGACTGGCTTAGGGGATACAGTCGACTGAACTAGGCCAGAAATGTTCTATTTTTGCTCAATCTCCTAGTGCTCCAATTTCCAGTCTTCAGTTCTTCAGCCAAGTCAACTGCAGTTAATAAGGTACCCTACGGACTTGCTTCAGCTGCTTCATATTTGGCTTGCCGCTACTTTGTACCTTCAACACTTCACAACTTCTTCCCTGCAGCTCCAAATGACTCACTGTCTACACTGCACCATTGCACTCCTGGGAACACCATCTTCGATTTGACATATATTGCTTCGTCAAAATTTAATATATTATCCCCTTATTATGCTGTATTCGAAGGAAAACAAAGTATTAAAGCAGGATTTGCACTTGTTTCATCTCACCATCCAGTTTATATACACCCTTCGCACTTTTATCATTCTATAACATTAAACATTATATATTTCAATAAAAAAAAACATCAGACACCTCATGTGTGTACGCATGCATGTACACATTGTGTGTGCCAATAATATGCTATAATGTTATTATGAGACTATTCTGTGTGGGTAATGTTCATAATATAAATTGATCTGGTTTAATGTGTGCCTTAATTGTTGGCCGTTCTACTTGATTTTGTTAAGCCATGTATAACACCTATTTTAGTGAACTCACTAGTGCACAAAATTGAGGCATCATCTAGAATGAGCAAGAGTTTAATGTTGTTTCTTATTTATTCAATTGTATCGTCAAAAATATAGCTCTAGCCATGAATTTTTTTCCCCAATGTGTGATTGTAACACTCTATATTTATATGTAGCATTTTGATCCAACTTTCTGGACCACTGAGACAGAAAGGTGCTGGCTCTATTATATTGCATAAGTGTAAATAATAGAGAGCTTCCAAAAATAAATTATGCTTATATTACTTCCTAAAAATGTATATGTTACATCCTAAAGATGTTGCTTTCAATATCGATAATATACAAGCGTTCAGTCATGTAGACTATTCCCAATATGGTTGCATGACTACTTTACTAGTACCAACAGTATTTGTTTATTAAATATGTCAACCTATTTTTTTGAACTTTGGACCACATCTGCCTATTTTCCCTCTAAGATCTGAAAATGATTTCTTAAATGAATAAAAAAACTAAAATCATAATAGCATACATATGCAAGTATAAATTGAAATCGTGATAACATTTTTTTACTTTTCTTCTTTTGCAGCTTTAAACTATACCCTCTTAGAGTTGCGATGTTAATTACAGTTTACAGCTATGGTTTGTACAAGTGGTGGAGCATTATGTCTCGCTAAAGATGCACTTTTCAGCTAGTTTGCATACTGTTAAATACTATATTTACATGTTGATACACTTCCAGTTTACCTGTATAATTAAGAGCTGTCAATCTGAAAGCTTTTGTTTTTCATATCAAGTATTGTTATCACCCTTGTTTATTATTGCATTTATACGATTTTTTTCGTTCAGATATAGCGATGTATTTGTCAGTCTCATCAATACTGGATAGAACAGGAATTGAATTTGAAGATTATTATTGAAATCAACGACTAATGTCATAAGGTTCGCATTTGAGCACTGAATTTTTATATGACATGAGATATTGTTCTGTTGTATGTTCATAATTGTTGAAAAAGAATTGTCCAGCGATGACTTCTTGCTTTGCACACGCTGTGGATGAATATTTTAAACTTACTTGATGAAAATTTTAAATTACTAACAATAAAAAAAATTGATAATTAAAACACATAGGATGATAAATAAATACTAATTAAAGGATTAAATTTAAGTAATACGAGTAAAAGATATAAAAAAATAGTCTAGAAAGAAGTAAAAGGCGACAACATTAAAAAAATTAGTGGGTTTGTCCTGGAAAAGACAAAATGGAATTGGGATGACGATATAAATGAGTTATGGACTAACATGCTGCAAAGGACATTAGAGAGACCAGTAAAGATATATTAAAAGAAACTAAAGGGTAAAAAAAGACGAACTAAAGTTGTATGTCCGGATAATATACTTATCGAGACGTGGAAAACACTGGGAAGTAAAGGAATTGCACGACTAGCGAACTTATTCGATAGGATATTGACAAAACGTAAAACGTCAAATGATTACACTGTTGTATTTCAAGAAGCAGAATGTTGGCATCTGAAAAAGAAACAAGAAAATAAATTAAATATTGAGAAATGAGAACACTAACCAGGATAATTAAAACTACAAAATTACAGAGTTACTGGCATGAACCTGTGTTTCGCACACGATTATTTGTAGAAAGATTGATCCGCAATGAAAATCCAACAAAGCAAACAGTGGCTATTTATAACAAATCTATATACAATCACAGAAAATAATGGAAAACTATTTAATTCTGTGGAAAATTACATTTATAGCCCACTATAATATTCGTAATCTTATTGATTCTTTTTTAGCAAATATTAGAAAATTGGTGCAACTATTTTGATGATGTAAAATTGGAGGTCGAAAAGAATATTTATTGGATATGAGCTTAAACTTTTAAACAATTGAGGAAAGAGAGATAGAAAAGTAATAATAGTGCTAGTTTGCTAGTTTAAAACAAACGTCTCATATTAGAAAAAATGAAATCATTTTTAGTTCAACAGAGTACTGCATATTACATTAAAAAATAAATGTTAAGCAACCTTATCCCTACGAAGGCAATGATGAATGAAACAAAAATCATAGAAACTACTGGTGAATTTGATTGTAGCATTACAACTCACTAAAGCATTATTAACGCAATACCCACGCATGTTTTTTTCTTCATGTGAATGACATTTCTATTTATCTGTTAGAAGGACATTGGTCGATCGAATTTACCCATATCTATTTCTTTGTGCAATCTACTAAGTTGGGATAATTAAAACTTTAAGTTTTAATAACAACAAAAAACATGTTATCATGTCATTTCATCAAAAAAATTGGTTATTCGATAAGAATTTACACAAATATATCCTACCTTAAAATTGAATATGTGAAGTACGATAATTTTTGAAATGCAATTGAAACTAAAACTGGTAGTTAACTATTTCATACATGCAATCATTTGTTATCTTGTTAATGAAGATACCTTATTTTTTGCAATGACATTATGTTTTTTAATGTATTAGAATTGAGCACCTTTGGAAAATGAAGTGTTGTTAAGTATTAGTGAATAATTGATTTCTACTCAAATATGTGGTGTATTGATTCATGAATTTTGAAGTGAGAAAAGTTTAACTGAATTTGATAAAATCAATTTTTAGCTCGATAATGATTCGTGAATTACTTTTTTCCTTGATCTTCGGTTTCTTTCATCAAATAGTTTTAATTTGCACATGGATCCTTCAAGAACATGAAGTCCCAAATCTGAATGAATTATTTCAAAATTATTATTTCAAAATGTGCAATTAAACATGGAGAGCAAAATGACGAATACCTTATCTTATGATGGTTTCTACGTATACTTTTATATGGCAGACACGTACATTGGAATTTAATACATCTTCCCAAATTTTAAGCTCATAAGTCCGTATAATTTCATTGAAAGCTTGAACATCAACGTAGCATAGGTTCCGGTGCATTAGAATGTCAACATCTATATAGTATCACAAAAATTTCTGGTATCACTATGCATCACTAAATTGGCATCACAATGGAATCACTAACTTTTTAGTGACGATCATTTTTCAGCATGAGCTTTTGATGTCGCTAATTAAATTAGCAATGGTATAGCGATGCCAAAATCCCATTAGAAAACTATAGGTTTACAGTAGTGTACAAACCAAAATCGCATTACACTTTCAATTCTGACATACAAAATTAAAATAAATGAAAACCTCCAACAATTAATAGTCTTATTAACATAATTGTGAAGCAATTTGATATACTCGTCAAAAAAATCCAGTGATCCTAACCAAACGTACATTGATAATTAAATGAAATCTTCGACTTAGTAGATTACTAATCTTCGACCTGTTTAAGAGAAAAAATGCATTTATACATATACTACACTGGTTTATTCTATGCTAAATATTCCCAACCGTTTTCTAATCTAATTATTAAAAAATTTGGGGGAACAAAACTGTTTGACACTGAAAATAGCGAGCATCAATTTTGCATACTAATATGTTAGGAAGTCATGAATGTAAAAATAAGAAAAATTACATAAATAAAAGAACGATGCATTACAAACTAAAGTCGTCACTGCATAGTTTATGTAAATAAACATAGTACCCTTCTTCGATAATTTATGTAAATCAAGTCCCTGTCCATTGACATCCTTTATTAGTAACTGTTATTCTTATACACATTTTAATACTTTACACCTATATAGATTTCAAATATTCAAAATACAATAACATTTTCTAGAAACATCAGATTGACAAACAGTTTTCACCATTAAATCAACATATTTATGATCTTTTAAATGATGTGTTATGCATAGGTAAAATATCCCATCATTGATTTTTTTTTGAAAAATTGTAGCTTTTCATATAAATATTGTATTTATAACTGCATCATTCAAAATGTGTGAGAAATGCGGATTACGGATCTTAAGGCTAGAATTAACACTATAGGGGGGGTGAATAGTGTTTTAAGGAATTACTAATATTCTTTTGAGTTTATATTAATTTGAACACAAATGTATGCAATATTCAAACACAGATATGATCATAGAATCAAACACAGATGCAGATATAAAGTAAAAGCAGTAAAGGAAAGAACACACCTGATTTTATACTGGTTCAGAGTTACCCTACATCCAGTCCCGCAACACAAGTACGAATTTCCTTTCAAAATAAATTCTTACAATTACACCCTCGATTTTAAGGCCACGAGGTACACCGCTCTAGATTCACAATCCTCTGGGTAGAGATACTTGATTTTACGGGCAACAAGTTCACCCGATTGATTTTCCAAGCTACAATCACACCTTTTCTCGCTCGATTAAATACAAAGAAATCTATAACTCTGAATAGCACTGGGATCTTGTTGAGATAGTGATAGAGAATCAAACCAGAGATGATCTAGTTAGATTCAATGGTGATTTCGGTAGAGTAATGGTAAAAATATATATAAAGAAATGTGGAAGAAGAAGAGGAGTGAAATCAGAGAAAATATGATTGTAAATTCGTTTAAAATAGCCCCTATTTATAGTAGAACAACAGCCATGTCCATTCGTGAAAGAATATGGCGAATAGACACTTCCTTTGAAATTCAAACTTTTGAAATAAACTGTCACCTTGTCGACAAGGGGTCCTTGGGGTTGTTGATAAGCCTAAGTTATTTTTGGTAATTTGTTTATCTTTGAAAATAACTTCTATCTTGTATTAAAACTATTTTAAACTTTATAAATATACTTAACTATAGTTAAAATACATAAATAAGTATAGAGAATAATATTTTGGTATATATAAAATTTTACTATAATTTTATATTTAAATCTAAGTATAAATATTAAAAGTTAAATATATTATAATTAAAAGATAGTTTAAAACCAAGGATAATTTGATATTGAAAATAAAGATTATTTTGAGGCTAAAAGTATTTTAAAACCAGGATAGATGTTTTTGATTTAAAAAGGAAGATTTTGAAATCATTTTGAAAACAAGATATAATTTTGTAAAACATTTGAATAAAAGTTAGTGGATACAAAACAATGTTCCACTAAATTTTTCGTAGGTTCCATCCTACTTAGGGTTCCATCCCTTTAACGGGCTCGAAATGGATTCCATTCCACGAATAAAATGGATTTTAAGATGTCAGTGCTTTTCTAGGAGTTTTAACAAAATTCCTAACTAAATTACTTATCTTGAACTCTTGATAATCTTGATACTCATGAGTCTTGAATCTTGATATCTTCGATCTTGAGTTCATCGGTTCTTGAATCTCTATACTGTACAGTCTTCATTCTTTGGTACCTGTATATATATCCTACATATACATATATATCTAAACAATAATGTTAGTATTTATATTTTATAATCTTATTCTAAGGTTGTTATCATCAAAACCAACTTCTCAGGGACTAACAATCTCCTCCTTTTTTATGATGACAACATTTGTTTATAAAATATTACTTCAATCCTAATAACTCCCCCTAAAACTAATAACTCCCCCTTAATCTATGCTTAACTATCCTATTTTATACTTCTCCCCCTTTGTCATCAACAAAAACAAAGTTTAAATCTATACAACTCCCCCTTAATCTAATACTATATTACATGTGATTATAATGATAGTGTTATCATAAATAATCAACACTTAATTCTGAAACTAAAACTTAGCCCTTAATAACTAACTCTCATAACTAAGAATCCATATATGATAATATTTATAATAATGATAATGTGAGAATTCAAATATGAGAACACAAATCATTTATTAATTATATAATGTTATATTTACATTTGCGTAGAAAACGTAAGTAAGATCATATACAAATAACGATAAGAAAGAGAGAAAAGAAACTAATGTGTATCCTTGACAATGAGAGATCTATGAACCGAGCAATTTGGGTAGTGGAAACAGAAATTTCCACGTTGTTCGACTAGATTTCCATTCTTGTCAAAGCACACTTCGCCAACGCAAACAACTTTGTCGTCATCTTCAGCGTGCTCTTCTTCCATGGGGCTTCTTCTTCTTCTTCCTCGCCGTCCTCTTGCACTTGAACACTTGAGAATTCTTCATCGATCAAGATGGGATTGGCGTGATTATCCATTAGAAACTTTTGCAAGTTTCTAAGGATTTTGCCTTGCCGTTCTTGTTCTTTGGCCATTCTGATTTGCACCACTTGAATTTCAGTCATAAGATGTAGTGCATCCTTCAAGGAAACCCCCATTTTCATCACTCGTGCAAGCGTAGTTCATTGAAATGGTCCGGTAGAAGGAGAAGGGAACGAAAAGGTTGAATTTTTGTTTGATTTGGAGGAGGAGGCCATTGTTTTAATGTTTTCAGAAGTTAGAACAGAGAAAGAACAGAAAGAATGAACAAAATTTTGAAATAAGAAGAATATATAACCACCCATTTGAATTTTGGTAGGAAAATTTCAAAAGAAAAAAAAATCGTTATTGTTAGTCCATGATTTGATGGTTTTGATGACAACAACCTTAGAATAAGTTTATAAAATATAAATACTAACATTATAGTTTAGATATATATGTATATGCAGGATTTAACCATGCAGGTACCAAGAATGAAGACTGTACAGTATAGAGATTCAAGATATCAAGATTGAAGACTCATGAGTATCAAGAATATCAAGATTATCAAGAGTTCAAGATTTCAAGGTAAGTATCGAGTCTAGAATTATGTTAAAACTTCATAATAGCACTGAAATCTTCACTCCATTTTTCTTTTGGGATGGAACCCATTTCTACCTTTTTAGTGGCTTACAAACCCACGACAAGTAGCTTACAAACCTACGACAAGTGGCTTACAAACCCACGAACATCCTGATTTTGTACAAGTTCTCGAGTCCTGATGTGATGAGATATTCTGCAGGAAGAAGCTTGCAAAACTACTTCAAAATGATTTTCAAAACTACTTCAGAATGATTTTCAAAATTGCTTTTCAAAATGTTTTAGCCTTAAAAATTATCTTTTCAAAAGGATGTTTTAGCCTTAAAATATCTTTGTTTTTGTTTTTAATAAACTCTTGTTTTAAACTTCGTTTGTTTTAAACTATCTTTTAATTATAATATATTTATACTTAGATTTAAATATAAAATTATAGTAAAATTATATATATATTATTCTCTATATTTATCTATGTATTTTATCTATAGTCAAGTATATTTATAAAGTTTAAATAGTTTTTAATATAAGATAAAAGTTATTTTCAAAGAAAATCAAATCTTCAAAAAAATGCTTTGGGATGTCGACATGCCCTAGTACCCCATGTCGACATAGTGACAGTTAGATTCAAAAAATTTGAATTTCAAAAGAAGTGTCTATTCGCCATAACCTTTCACGAATGGACATGGCTGTTGTTCTTCTATAAATAGGGGTTAGTTTCAACGAATTTATATATAGATTTTCTGGTTTTTCACTTCTCTTCTTCCACATTTCTTTATACATATTCTTACCATTACTCTGCCGAAATCAACATTGAATCTAACTAGATATTCTCTGGTTTGATTTTCTGTCACTATCTCATCAAGATCCTCAGTGTTATTCAGAGTTATAGGATTTCTTTGTAATCAATAGAATAAAAGGTGTGATTGTAGCCTTGGAAATCAATCAAGTGAGAAAAGGTGTGATTGTAGCCTTGAGAAATCAATTGGGTGAACTTGTTGCCCGGAAATCAAGTATCTCTACCCAGAGGATTGTGATTCTGGAGGGTGTACCTCGTGGCCTTGAAATCGAGGGTTGTAATTGTTGAATTGCTTTTGAAAGGAAATCCGTACTTAGTTGTGAGGGACTGGATGTAGGGTAACTTCGAACCAGTATAAAATCCGGTGTGTTCTTTCCTTTACTGCATTTACTTTATTTCTGCATCTGTGTTTGATTCTGTGATTATATCTATGTCTGAATATTGCATACATTTGTGTACAAATCAACAATAACTCAAAAAGATTTAGTAATTTCTTATAAATACTATTCACCCCCCTCTAGTGTTTATTCTAGCCTTAAGATCCATATTCCGCATTCCTCACAGTTATATGTCGACCGGGATAAAGGAGGGTTGTCGACAAGGTACTTATATTTTTGCTATTTGATTTATTTTAATTTAATTTTAATTATACTTGTTATATATTTATATTCTATATTTCAGTTATTGAACAAATACCTAATTCTCTTCTTAATTTAGTAAATATAGATTCATTTAAGGGTTTTGTTAAGATATCAGCAATTTGATTTTTGGAATTGATATAATCGAGAGTAATTACTTCCTTACTTATATTATCTCTGAGAAAATGATGTCTGATATCAATATGTTTAGTTCGAGCACGATGAGTAGGATTTTTGGATAAATTTATTGCACTAGTATTATCACAATAAATTGGTGATTTTGAGATATTTAAACCAAAATCTTTTAAAGTTTGTTGCATATATATTACTTGAGAACAAGCCAAAGCAGAAGAAATATACTCTGCTTCGGTTGTTGATAAAGAAACTGTGTTTTGCTTTTTACTAAACCAGGAAACCAGAGAATGCCCCAAAAAGTGACAAGTTCCACTTGTACTTTTTCGGTCTGATTTACAACCAGCATAGTCAGCATCACAGTAAGATATTAATTCAAAAGAATCATTTTTAGGATAAAATAAGCCATAATCAAAGGTGTGTTTAACATATCTTATGATACGTTTTACAGCTTTTAAGTGGGTCTCTTTAGGTTGGGATTGATATCTTGCACAGAGACAAACACTATGCATGATATCAGATCTACTAGCAGTGATATAGAGTAGTGATCCAATCATTCCTCTATATAATTTTTGATCTACATCTTTCAAGAGATCTTCTTTACTTAGGTACTCATTGGTTGCCATGGGAGTGGGGTTTCCACTTGCAGTAGTCAAACCAAATTTACTAACTATGTCTTTAGCATATTTTTCTTGATTGATAAAGATACCATTATCTAATTGTTTTATTTGCAATCCTAGAAAGAAGTTTAATTCACCCATATGACTCATCTCAAACTCTTTTGTCATTATTTCAGAAAATTCTTTATTCATTTCAAAATTAGTTGATCCGAAAATGATATCATCTACGTAAACTTGTACTAGTTGAATATCATTTTTACTTCTTTTAGTGAAAAGATTATTATCTACTTTACCAATTTTAAAGTTTGATTGTAATAAGTAAGGTCTTAGTCTATCATACCAGGCTCTAGGAGCTTGTTTTAGACCATATAGAGCTTTCTTAAGTTTGTAAACATGATTTGGTAATTTTTCATCTTCAAAAAGTGGTGGTTGTTCAACCTGTGCAGTTAAAGCGCTCGGTGGATTCAATGCGGTAGAGGTGCAAAAAGTCATAGCGGGGATGTAGCGAAGATATAGCGGGATATATCAGATTACTCTAAAATAGCATATAAATCCCATACTTGTTGTTTTTACAAATATATAGATAGTAATTATGTGAAGAATTAACATTCAATTGAATTATAATTAATACAAAAATAATTTTAAATAAAAATATGTGCAAATGTATTGTAAATGAACGTAAAACTGTTATATAACTTAATTTAATTTAGTAGAATATTAGAGTATTATCATTTCTAAACATATATCAAAAATTCAATGAAATTAATTAATTTCATAATTTTTATAGCGTATAAATATCATTTTTCAATCCAATTTTTTATAGAAGATATAGCGGAAATAGCAGAATATAGCGGAAATAACGGGATATAGCGGAAATAGCGGGGATTAAAGCGGAAAGGCTATATGTTGGGGATATATGGAAAAATCGTAGCGGTAGGAATCCGCTATAAGATATATCAGAGTTATAGCAGGGATATAGCGGGGCATTAACTGCACAGTGTTCAACATATACTTCCTCTTTTACAAATCCATTTAAAAAGGCACTTTTAACATCCATTTGAAATAATTTGAAATTATTATGATTTGCGAAAGCAAGTAGAATCCTAATAGCTTCTAATCTTGCTACGGGAGCAAATGTTTCATCACAATCTATTCCTTTTTCTTGACAATAACCTTGAGCGACTAACCGGGCTTTATTTCTAATGACCTCACCTTGTTCATTCATTTTATTTTTATAAACCCATTTAGTTCCAATTATAGTTTTATTTTCAGGTCTAGGAACAAGTTCCCAAACATCATTTCTAGTGAATTGATTTAGTTCTTCTTGCATAGCCAAAATCCATGAATCATCAGTTGATGCTTCTTTTGGATTTTTGGGTTCAATAGTTGATATAAAGGCTACATTGCTCATTTTACTTAGTTGATTTCTAGTTGTAACAAAAGATTGCATATCTCCCAGTATATTTTCTATAGGATGATCTTTTAAAAGTTTAATCTTTTTATTAGGATGATTAATTTCATTATTAGTTTCAGTTAACTCCTGATTTTGAGTAATTAAATCCTCTTCATCATTTGTATCTTCAAAATTTGTGAGATTTTCATCGAATGAAACATGCATTGTTTCTTCGATGGTGTTAGTTCTTAAATTAAACACTCTGTATGCTTTACTTCTATTAGAATATCCGATAAAGATACCTTTGTCGGATTTAGGATCAAATTTATCTAAGTTATCTTTTGTATTTAAAATAAAACATTTACTTCCAAAAATTCTAAAATAAGATACCTTAGATTTCTTTCCGTGAAGAAGTTCATAAGATGTCTTATCATTTAAAGGTCTAATTAAAATTCTATTTAAAATATAACAGGCGGTAGCAACTGCTTCTGCCCAAAAATGTTTTGGTAATTTACTATCTGAAAGCACAGTTCTCGCACACTCTTGAATCGTCCTATTTTTACGTTCTACTACTCCGTTTTGTTGTGGAGTTCTTGGAAATGAAAAATTGTGAGTTATTCCCTTTTTATTGCAGAATTCCTCAAACTTTTCATTTTCAAATTCACCACCGTGATCACTACGGATGATTATAATTTTTACAGAAAGTTGATTTTGAATCCTTTTTGTAAAGTTCTTAAAACTTTCAAAAGTATCACTTTTATGTTTCAAAAATATTGTCCATGTAAATCTAGAATAATAATCTACAATTAAAAAACATATTTACTGTGATTTATTGACTGAATTTGAGATGGACCAAATAAATCAAGATGAAGTAATTCAAGAGGTTTTGAAGTTGAAATCATATCTTTTAATTTAAAGGAACTTTTTCTAAGTTTTCCTAATTGACATGCATCATATAAACTATCTACTTTAATATTCATTTTAGGGAGACCTCTTACTAGATCATGTTTTGACAGTCTAGATAAGAGTTTGAAATTCAAATGCCCAAATCTCTTATGCCAAATCCAAGGGTCACTTGTATTTGCCAAAAGACACAGGTTATCATTTGAAACTTTCATACTAAGAATATAAATATTCTTTTTCCTAATTCCCTCAAATATTATGGTTGAATTATTATCTTCAATGTGACACTTATCTTTTTCAAATTTAATTTTATATCCTTTATCGCAAAGTTGACTAATACTTAGCAGATTATGTTTCAGATTCTTAACTAGCAAAACATTAGTAATAATAGGAGTTTCAGAGTTACCGACATTGCCGATGCCAATTACATATCCTTTTGAGTTGTCTCCAAAGTTAACCAGTCCTCCGTCTTTGTATATTATATCATTCAGCATATCCGGATTACCAGTCATGTGTCTAGAGCGTCCACTGTCGAGTATCCATTTATTCTTTTTGATCTGCACAATTTGTCCATTGTGGATTGATTGCTCAACACCCATAAAACATGTTTGCTGCACATCATACAATTTTGGTAGACAACTTGAATTTGAATATCGATTATATGCAGACTCATGAGACAACGATGATCTGAATATTTCTAAACTAGTATTAACAAGTTTTTCAAACATAGCCATTTTAAAAGCTTTTTCAAAATTCATATTATGAAACTTTGAAAACCTTGCTCTGATACCAAATGTGAGAAATGCGGATTACGGATCTTAAGGCTAGAATTAACACTAGAGGTGGGGTGAATAGTGTTTTAAGGAATTACTAATTCTTTTTGAGTTTATATTAATTTGAACACAAATGTATGCAATATTCAGACACAGATATGATCACAGAATCAAACACAGATGCAGATATAAAGTAAAAGCAATAAAGGAAAGAACACACCGGATTTTATACTGGTACGGAGTTACCCTACATCCAGTCCTGCAACACAAGTACGGAGTTCCTTTCAAAATCAATTCTTAAAATTACACCCTCGATTTCAAGGCCACGAGGTACACCGCTCCAGATTCACAATCCTCTGGGTAGAGATACTTGATTTTACGGGCAACAAGTTCACCCGATTGATTTTTCAGGCTACAATCACACCTTTTCTCGCTCGATTGAATACAAAGAAATCTATAACTCTGAATAACACTGGGATCTTGTTGAGATAGTGATAGAGAATCAAATCAGAGATGATCTAGTTAGATTCAATGGTGATTTCGGCAGAGTAATGGTAAAAATGTATATAAAGAAATATGGAAGAAGAAGAGGAGTGAAATCAGAGAAAATATGATTGTAAATTCATTTAAAACAGCCCCTATTTATAGTAGAACAACAGCCATGTCCATTCGTGAAAGGATATGACAAATAGACACTTCCTTTGAAATTCAAACTTTTGAAATAAACTGTCACCTTGTCGACAAGGGGTCCTTGGGGTTGTCAACAAGCCTAAGTTATTTTTGGTAATTTGTTTTTCTTTGAAAATAACTTCTATCTTGTATTAAAACCATTTTAAACTTTATAAATATACTTAACTATAGTTAAAATACATAAATAAGTATAGAGAATAATATTTTGGTATATATAAAATTTTACTAGTGTTTGTACCAAAAATGGGCACAACACTCTTCGGAAGTTTTTGAAGAGATAAAAGTGAAGAAAGAAAATTGAAAATGAAGATTATCTAACGAAAACTCCAAATAAAAGAAAGTAAATTGCACAGAAGACAACAATTTAGAGTGGTTCGGCGTTTTGCCTACGTCCACTATGAAGTTTGATGAATTTATTGCTCGATACTTGAAGATTACAATTTCTTATAGTGTAGTACAACAGATTTTATGATTATAGTCTGAATCTAAGGCAGCAATGGTGATCTGGAGTAAATCTGGCAGGGTCTGGGCGCTCTTTAGCTCTTAAAATTGTCCGATGAGTGTTGTGCCCATTTTTGGTACAAACACTTTGGTGCTTTCACTGAGAAAAAACTCCTTTTTTCTCCTGCTCCTTGGATCTCCCATCGACACCGGATTGCATAAATTCAAGAGGAAGATCCAGATCTCTAATCCGGAATCCTTCCATCCTATTCAGATTTGCGTAAAGTCTAGGAAAGGACTCCACCACTCAAGATGGTTAGCACAAGAACTGCATCTACAGCTGCTGATCAAGAAGGTCGGGATAGATAGAATCCTACGCAGCAGCCGCCATCCAATCAAGACAACGCTGCTCACTCAGATCCGTCAGGACCAGTCACCAGACAAGAGTTCCAAGTGTTGCTCCAAGAACTGACTCAAAGTCGACAACAATTGACTGAACAATTGCGCACTAACGCTGAATTGACCAACCAATTAAACCGTCGAAGGCGCATGAGGACCAGGAGGGATGATGTTTCCCACTCGTCCACTGAAAGTTCCGCCTCATCTGTCTATCACGGCAGATCTACTCGTCCCCAATTAGACGGAAGTCACACGCAAGCTCTACCGGATATCAACCTGCCTTGAACGTTGGACAATTGAGAGTTGGGCCGTCAACCAGCTTCCAGACTGGGCCCTCATCATGAAGAGGTACTGTTCCACAGTATACCACGGACAATCGCACTACAACCGTCACGGTGGAAACAAGGGTTGATACCCGAAATCTGTCAGATCCGAATAATCAGCAATGTGGGCGTACTCCTGAACCATACGTCCCGGAAGATGCCGAGCCAAGTAGGCGAGACATGGACCGTCGACAGCGTCCGGTCCAAACTCGCACTGTGGAACCCGACTACACCATAGCTCAGCATGCACAGAATGTGATGATGCCCGATATTTCAACCATGATACGTCAGATGATTCACGAAAGTCAGGGGCTTACCAATGACGATTGGGGAATCTCCCGTAGTCATACCCCTTTCACAGATGAGATATTATATGCTGATCCCTCACGGCGATTCAGAATGCCAACTCTCCCAATGTACGAAGGAAGTAGTGACCCCAATCAACATATTTTGAAATATGAGTGGTCAATGAGCGCTGCAAGGGCTGATGATGCAGTGAAATGCCGAAGTTTCCCCATCTCTTTGGGAGGAATCACAACAATGTGGTTTACACGGTTGCCACCTAGATCTATCTCTTCGTTCGATCAACTGGCTAAGAAATTTGTCGAACAGTTTCGTATGCATGTCGCTAGACCAAAAGACGTTAACACCCTATCTAGTGTCACCCAAGCTCATGGAGAGACACTCAGGCGTTATTTAGAAAGATTCCACGCAGCATGTGTGGAGATTAGTAATCCCAACGATAACTCGACCTTGATGGCATTAACCAAAGGGATCGATCCCGATTCTGAGTTTGGAAATTGGTTAGCTGGAAAACCACCCGCATCGTTGGACCGTTTCTACTCCAAAGCCGCTCAATTCTTACGGCAAGAGGACGCGAAACAGTCTAGGAAGCAGGACGATGCGAGGCCCAGAAGTGAAGGGATACAAAGTAACGTAGCAGTTAAGCAGTCCGGTGAGAGTTCCGGAAAAGTTCAGTTAAATATACAGAACAAACATACCCAGCCGAGAGGCAACAATGGTCAGGATAAGAAAAGAGATCAGAACCGAGGCCCACGACGTAGGGCTCCAATGTTTGATAATTACACGCCGTTGAATACGTCATTAGAAAACGTGTATCTACAAACTTGCAACACTGTGCAATATAAGAAGCCTGCTCTGAAGCCCTCGTCGGAGAGGCAAGTTCAAATAGGGAAGTTTTTTAGATTCCATGAGAGTTACGGCCACAATACCAATGAGTGTCGACATTTGCAGGACCTCATCGAAAAGTTGATCAGGGAGAGAAAGTTAGATCAGTTTGTGCGGGCGCCGCAGTCTGGTGGTGCGGACCCTTCAAATCAAAATCGTGTGCAAAATCAAGAAAGACAGGAAGAACCCGCTCGTACGGGCGGAAGGCTAGTTATAAACACAATAAGTGGTGGTCCCCACCCAGCAGACAGAAGCTGGAGGGAAATGGAGTCGTATGCTAGCTCTATCAGGCATGCGGACTTCGAGTGCTGCAGTAATTATGAAGATGGGGCTCCGGCCAAAAAACAAAAGATAACGTCTGATGATATCGTATTTAGAAACTGAGATGCTGATAAGGTCGAAGCCCCCACAATCGACCCACTGGTCATATCTGCCCAGGTAGGTCCTGCTTGGATGAAGAGGATCCTGGTTGACAGTGGGAGCTCCGTAAACATCTTACTTAAACGAGCTTATGATTTAATGAAAATGGAAGCGAAGGACTTAAAACCCTGCCAATCTCGAGTCCACGGCTTCAACGGAAGTGCTACAATACCCACTAGAGTGACAGAGCTACCAATGGAGTTGGGAGTTGGAGAACGCCGGAGAGTCCGGATGTTGCAGTTTGTCATTTTGGATATTGATTCACGTTATAATGCGTTTTTGGGCCGACCGGCCCTCGCTGAGTTCAGGGCAGCCATTGCCCAATGGTGCTTGACTCTGAAGTTCCCCACTGATCACGGGGTCGGAGTCATTCAAGGAGATCATGCAGCGGGGAGGGCCTGCTATGTTGCTGAACTACGAGGGGTACAACGAAAGGAGAAAGGAAAGGGCGTAGAGGAATCTCTCTGCGTCCGTTTTGCTGATAATTGACAATTAGTGCCTGGGCCCCGGCCCGGGCACCACGACCAATTCCATAAAGACCTTGACCCTAGAGACAATGAAGATAAAGATGAATCTAAAGAGAATCAAACTTCCCCGGCCGAACTGACTGTGGATGTCCCAATCAGTGAGGGTGATGATTCGAGGATGCTAAAAGTTGGATCTCAACTGGGCAAACAGACACAACATGAATTGGTTGAATTTCTCCGGGCGAATCTCGACGTTTTCGCCTGGACACACTCTGATATGTGCGGGATCTCGCCGGACATCGCGAGTCACTCCCTGAATATTGATCCGCGGTATGTCCCGGTCAAGCAGAAAAGGTGTGGTATGGATCCAGAAAGATCTGCCGCCCTTAAAGAGGAGGTTGATAAGTTACGATCAAATGGGTTCATCCGAGATGCTTTGTATCCAGAATGGGTGTCCAATCCCGTACTGGTTCGAAAACCGAATGGGAAATGGAGAACTTGCATTGACTACTCTAACTTAAACAAGGCTTGTCCAAAGGATAGTTTTCCACTTCCTCGAATTGACTAGCTCGTAGATTCGACAGCTGGGCATGAATTATTATCTTTCATGGATGCTTATTCTGGCTACAATCAAATATCCATGCATTTGCCTGATCAAGAACATACCAGTTTCGTGACCGATCTGGGACTCTATTGCTACAGAGTCATGCCCTTTGGTCTAAAAAATGCCGGAGCAACATACCAACGCTTGGTCAATCGGATGTTCGTCGACCAGATCGGGAAGACCATGGAGGTTTATGTGGATGACATGCTAGTGAAATCTTGATTCTCCACAGATCACGTCAAAGATTTAGATTCGATGTTCTGCATCCTTCGGGAATATGGGATGAAGCTCAATCCTTTAAAGTGTCAGTTCGGTGTCGCCTCTGGAAAGTTCCTCGGGTTCATCGTTAACGCTCGAGGGATAGAAGCCAATCCCGAAAAGATCTGGGCAATAAGGAACCTACAAACTCCAAGAACCATAAAACAAGTCCAGAGTCTCAACGAGAAAGTAGCAACATTGAGCAGGTTCATTTCAAAATCCACCGATAAATGCATTCCTTTCTTCGATCTGATCCGGAAAGGAAAGCGAAACTTTGAATGGACCATGGAGTGTGAAGACGCATTCCGATCGCTGGTTCAACATCTTTCCACACCACCGATCTTGTCAAAGCCGGTTGACCACGAGCAATTGTACCTTTATCTGGCAGTATCAGAGCATGCGATCAGCGCTGCTTTAGTTCGGGAAGAAGACCGAGTGCAGAAACCAGTCTACTATGTTAGTAAACGGCTAACAGGAGCTGAAAGAAATTACCCAAGACTAGAGAAACTGGCTTATTTCCTGGTCATTTCCTCAAGAAAGCTTCGCCCTTATTTCCAAGCTCATTCCCTTACTGTGTACACCGATCAGCCGTTACGACAGGTCCTCATGCGGCCTGAGACGTCTGGTAGGTTACTCAAGTGGAACATTGAACTGAGTCAATTTGATATCACTTATGCTCCGCGAAGAGCCATTCAAGGACAAGTCCTAGCGGATTTTATAGCCGAATTTACTGTTTCAGAGGATCTGCCTGAAACCACTATACCTCCTAAATGCATTTGGAAGCTGCACACCGATGGTGCATCAAACGATCAGTGTTCGGGTGCCAGAATAGTACTTGAAACTCCCGAAGGCTGATCCATATGCTACGCTCTGAGGTTCGAATTTCGCGCAACCAACAATGAAGCCGAATACGAAGCTTTGCTTGCCGGTTTAAATCTTGCTTGTGATATGAAGATTGTTGCTGTGGAAATCTACTGCGATTCCCAGTTAGTTGTATATCAAGTTCGGGGCGAATATCAGGCCAAGGATCGACGACTAGCTGCCTATCTAGCCCGAGTTCAAGAAGCATTAAGTCAATTTGATTACTATGCTATTTACCATATACCCCGCGAACATAATCAGAAGGCTGACTCATTAGCTAAGCTGGCAAGTACAGGTGAAGCACAGCAAATGGGACTTGTCCCCGTCGAAACTTTGTCCTCCCCAAGCATTGATCAAATAGAGACGAATTCTGTGTTTGAAACCGCTCCCAGTAGAGAATCGTGGATGACTCCATACCGAAATTACATCGAGAATGGGACGTTGCCAGAGCATAGAAATGAGAAAAGACAAATTCTACGAAAATCTTCACGTTTCGTCATTCAGAACGGAGTTATGTATAGAAGAGGGTATTCTGTTCCTCTCCTCCGATGTATCGCGCACGATGAAATCAAACGAGTGTTACATGACGTACACGAAGGAGAATGTGGCGATCACACTGGTGGACAAGCTCTTGCTAAGAAGATACTCCGATACGGATACTACTGGCCGACTGTGAACCGAGATGCAGCGAACTATGCCAGGAAATGCGATAGGTGCCAGAAACACGCCCGAATTCCAAGAGCCCCACCTACTGAGATAACCCAAATGGTCAGTCCCTGACCATTTGCAATGTGGGGCATCGATATCATCGGCACGCTACCTCTGGCCAAAGGTGGGGCAAGATATGCCATCGTTGCAGTTGATTACTTCACCAAGTGGGCTGAAGCGGAACCCCTTGCAACCATTACGACAAAGAAAGTAATCAATTTCGTAGTTCGCAACATTATCTGTCGATTTGGACTCCCGCATACTATCATCACTGATAACGGAGCCCAATTCAGTAGTGCAGAATTCGAGAATTTCTGTCAACGGTTTCATATTCATAAAAAGTTCCCAACAGTCGCACATCCTCAGGCAAACGGCCAAGTCGAAACTGTCAATAAAGTCATAAAATCCATTCTAAAGAAACGACTGGAAAAGGCCGGGGGCAAATGGGTTGACGAACTGCCTATGGCTTTATGGGCTTATCGGATGACTCACAAGACTACGACCGGACACACCCCGTTTTCCCTATCTTATGGCTCAGAAGCCGTTATTCCAGTCGAGATGGAGGTGTTTTCCCATCGCGTGACTTACTATGATCCGAAAACGAATGCTATATTGCTTGTTGAATCTTTGGACCTACTGGATGAGAAACGGGAAGAGCCTGATTTGAGAGCAGCCGCACATCGAAGTCGAGTCGCCCGATTGTACAATGCCAAAGTTCGACCTCGAACCTTTGAACTCGGCGATCTCGTTCTCAAGAGAATCTATCCGGTCCCTTCACACATGAAACCCAATTGGGAAGGACCATACGTGATTACACAAAGACTCGGAGATGGCACATTCAAACTATCGACAGTTGACGGTCTTGATTTGCCAAGGGCCTGGAACAGCGAGAGTCTCCGTCGCTATTACACATGACAGGCTTTATTTGTTTCATTATATCTTTCCATTTTGCAATTTCGTTTCTGCATTTCGAAATTAGAACTTGTAATAAGGCAACTGACTTTGCCATATTTTCTTATTTCAGCAATAAAATGCCATTTCTTCGAGCCAGAGCTGTGATTCATTGAATACAATGCACAACATCACGATGCACGGAGAACTAAATTCCATCATGCAGTGGAATTTATTCAAGTAGGGAGTGGCTGTGATACGACCGGCCACTCGCTATCAAGACTAAAAATGGGCTGATACACAACAATCCCTCACTCAACTCCGTACTCCCAGAGCGCGAGATAGAGTATAAACATACATCAACTCCGTACTCCCAGAGTGCGAGACGGAGTGTAAACATACGTCAACTCCGTACTCCCAAAGTGCGAGACGGAGTATAAACATTAAACCACTCCGTCCTCCCAGAGTGCGAGACGGAGTGTAAACATACGTCAACTCCGTACTCCCAGAGTGCGAGACGGAGTATAAACATTAAACCACTCCGTCCTCCCAGAGTGCGAGACGGAGTGTAAACATCAATCAACTCCGTACTCCTAGAGTGCGAGACGGAGTATAAACATACATCAACTCCGTACTCCCAGAGTGCGAGACGGAGTATAAACATACATCAACTCCGTACTCCCAGAGTGCGAGACGGAGTATAAACATTAAACCACTCCGTCCTCCCAGAGTGCGAGACGGAGTATAAACATAAAACAAACCCCAGAGTACTCCGAGAGCACGAGCTGGGTATAAGCGTTAACGAACTCCGGAGTTTGAGAGCACGAACCGGAGAATAAATAACCAAATGCTGTTTCAAGGAAGGAGGATCCGTCCGCCAAACGACTTCAACCGCACCTCAGCTGAGTTGCATCACATGTTCATGAACCAAGTTATTAACCAAAAAGCAACTCTAAATCCCCAAAGTATGGATGTTAACACTAAACCGTGGATAATTTTGCCCAACGCCTATTACGGCCTATTGTAACGACCCTGAAATTCCGACCCAATTTTAAATTTTTGAATCCATTGTTTTAACATAAAATTATGGAACTTTCTTACGATTTCAATTAGCGTCCAAACTTTATTTATAAATTGCGCCTAGATAGTTATAGATATGGGAAGAGTTTCGTCGGAAAATACCATAGCAAATTTCGTTCGCGTTTATTTCACATCAATTCATTTTAAACGCGGAAAATTTTATCTCCTGAACCGAAATATTTTTACATAGAAAAATTCTAAACCATCTTCTGATCAAGACGTCATTTTTCGTTTTTCAAATTTCGGACATCTTCAGCTCCGTCGATCTTATTCTTCGGTGATTTTGCTGCATTTTCTCAATAGAAAATTTCGAATTTTATAATTTACTCGTACCACTGATATCTTTATACCGTTGCGTTCGCCTCGTCGCGCTGATCAAAATGGTATATTTGTTTGTGTCAATCGGAGTTCGGCGCTGCGAATTATAATTGTTTAACGGATTATAAACTGGTCCGTTACGCAGTCCATACCGGTACCCAATTACCTACTCAGTTCAGAATTCTAGGGGTCCTTGACTATTCAGCTGCCTAGAAACCCAACAGCCTTTTGGTTACCAAGACAAATAAATTGGAGGCCTTTCAGTTTCTGTACTAGGTTATATAATAAGCTATCATCCCACTATTCACTCGTTTGCATTTTCACATCTTTGGTACGTATTCCTCTGCCTTCCTCTTCTCTTCATATTTTTCATTTTCTTTCTTCTCAAGCAGAATTGAAGCCTCCCTCCCACTGCCTTCCACCAGCCCTCAACCCACCTCCGCCCCTGCTGCCACCAGCCCCGCGCTGCCGTCCCCTCCGCTCAGGCTCCGCCCGCCTGCCCTGCCCCTCCGCCTAACCCTCCACCTACCCGCACCAGCCCACCGCCTCCTGCCCAGCTCCCCTCTGCCAGCCGAACCCGTCCCCAGGCCTCCGCCCGCTTGCCCAGTCCGAGCCACCGCCCGTCCTACCCGTCCCCTCCGCCCAGACCTTCGCCCACCCAGCCCATTGCCTTCGCCCGCCTGCCCCAGTCCCCACGCCCAGCCCGAGCCACCCACAGCCCCAGTCCCCTCCCACCGGCCAACCACCTGCCACCCGAACCCGCCTGACCCAGTCCCGAACCCGCCTGCCCTAGTCCCCGAACCCGCCTGCCCTAGTCCCGAACCCGCTTGCCCCTGCCAGTCCCCTTCGCCCCAGCCCAGGCCTCCGCCCGTCCTCCCCGTCCCCAGCAGCCCCACCGCCTCCCACCTGCCCATCCGCCGACCACCGGACCCGCCAGCAACCCCATGCAGCACACCCCAGCCTGCCACCGACCCCACTGCCCATGCCACGTCGAGCCCGCCTAGCCCGCTCCCGCGTCCCCTGCCCACAGCCTGCTCCGCAGCCCTGACTTGTCCTCAGTCGATTTCTACTGCGCTGCCACTTTTTATTTTATTTTATTTGTTCTTCTTTTGATAAAATTTTATATCAGTTATAATTTGTAACTTATGGACTCATTTATGCTTTGTCCGTGCAGTTCCAGTTGAGGATAATTCAGCGATCTAGTCTTCCATCCACCTTATTCGCATCTAGTCGTTGGTATGGTTTATATATATTTACAAATCAATATGTATACATCGTATTAAGCTATTGTTGAATAACCTTTTGTTTGATGTATAGTTCGTATCCGTGCTTGTGTCGTCTATTCTAGTCCGTTCATTTTCGTGCTTCGCCGTCATCTTCTCTAACCACGCAAGGTGAATATTTCATTCACGACTCAATCTATTATGCTATGATAATCAAGTGATGTATGTTATTGGTATTAATTTGAATGTTAAAATAATTGATGTTAAATTGTGGTTTGAAGTTAGATATGAAAATAATTATGACATTAAATTTGTTATGTGATGTTTGGTTGTTAATATAAGTGATAATTAATATGAAATTGGAATTGATATAGGATAGTCTAAATTTCAAAATAGATTATATATGTTGAACTTGTCACTTTAAATGTTAAATAAACTGACACGTAGAAATAGGATTAGTCATACTTTGAACCATTGAATGTATGATTGTTGTAATAATTTGATAATAAATGCCAAGTGAAACTTATAATGTAATAATCTTTAATCTGCATGAAATGCTAGTGTGGATTCTAGGAATAATTTTATTTAATTTACATAAATAACAAATGTAAATTAAATACGATCATTTCGGGATTATTTAAATAAACGGTTAAATTGTTATGGATGGTTGCTATTGCTTGTTTATTTACTTTGACACCATCCCAGCTATCACACTGCAAGTTCCTTTTGTTATGTTTTGTTTTATTTAATTATATTGGGTTGAAATGATAAATACCCAAATTTGAACAACTTTGGCCTAGGATAGATAATTAAAGATAAGAAACCCGATTGGTCAACAAAATCATTTTGAAATTGAAATTCATTTGAAATTAAGAAATGAACTTACAAATTTGTTGGAAAGTAAGTAACGAAATTTATGGATTTAATTGTAATAAATCAATGGATTTAATGGTATTAAATTTATAGGATTAATTGCAATAAATCAATGGACTTGATTGTAATAAATTAATAGGATTAATTGTAATGAATTAATAAGTGGACTTAATTGAAATAAATGAATGGACTTAATTGAAATAAATGAATGGACTTAATTGTAATAAATCAATGGATTTAATTTTAATAAATAAATGGATTTAATTGAAATAAATCAATGGATTTAATGGTATTAAATTTATAGGATTAATTGTAATAAATTAATGGACTTAATTGTAATAAATTAATAGGATTAATTGCAATGAATTAATAAGTGGACCTAATTGAAATAAATTAATGGATTAAATTGAAACGGATTAATAAATCTATTTAATTAGATAAGCGGATTGACACATCTAATTTAAATGAGATTTGAATAAGCAAGTTTTAGAATCTAATAAATTGAATTTATTAGATTCGAAATTTTATCTAATTTGGATAAATTAATAAAGTTGGAATTTGTTATAAATTTAATTTGAGATTAAGTAACAAAGTGACTTAAAGGAATGTAAAACCAACTAAAGTTAAGGAGTTGATTTAGCTATTGAAATTGATTAAATCAAAGTTTTGATTAAATTTAATGTAACAATGAATGGGAATAGGAATAAAAATTTAACTTGAATACTTAAGTATTGTTAACCTAAGGGCTTGAACTAAAATTTCATTTAGAAATATGATTTTAAATGTTCGAAATAAATTAAATTGTGAAGTGTCAAATTTTGAAAGTCAAACTTGCAATTTGACTTTTGGACTTTGATTTGTTTTAAACTTTAATATTAAATGACCATCGGGTAATTAATGCGTAGTTATTAAAGAGACCGGGATAGGATATGGACATACTCTCTGTCGATACCGAAAACCACTTTAATAACTAATATACGCGGAGTGTTGATCCAGAACGAAGTGGATGATTTTGGAAAACGCGTTGACTGAAGAAAGAGAACGATTTTGGATGACCCCTGACATGACTAAAACAGGAGCCGCGCCGGGCCATTGAGGTTCGCTACCTCTAGCGGACACACTTCTTCGATACCTTATCTATTACTTTTGTGATTCGATTTGGGTGCACCCCTTGATTTGGGAGTGTTGTTTCGCGGTGTTGAGATAGTAGCTGCTATGCTCAACATCAGTCTGGATCACGCAACTACTAGTATCCTAGTTGGTATTGCCTCATGTACCTTGTCATACTGATTAATCTATTCGCGACCACTACGTTTTGTTTTGTACCTTTAGTATATGGATTGCCCTCTGGTGACTTCCGGTTTTGGGGAAACTACGGTCTTGTATATGCTCTTGGGAATAAAAATGTGTTAAGGGTGGAATGGGCCACGACTTAACGCTATTTTGATATCATACTTTACTGATTAGACCTTATTTATTTAGCGTATTCTATTGTATATATAGATAGTTTATCGGATCCTTAAAGATGTGTAACACATTCATCTTTGAGTTATAAACTTTATTATTTACACCTGATTATCCTGTATAAGATTTTGAGTCCTGACTCGAGTGTTTCTTTTGTATATGCTCGGGTCAGTCTGAAGCTATCCAGTTGCTGATCAAGGTTGGTTGAAGATGCTGAAGACTTAGCATTTATCTTTATCAATTATTTCCTTTCTAGTATTTGATGAACTTATGTATTGAACATCTTGTATTTCTATTTGTCACTTTATGTTGAGACATTGTTGTATTCCTGTAGTAGCTTCATGAACTACTATTATGATGATGTACTTTTCTGCTGCATTATTCTGTGACTATTCTGTGACTATGATGTTGTATTGATTCTCATTTACATATATGTATTCATAATCCCATAATGATTCGTGTTTTGTATTATTTAAGTTGACATGTGTGGATTATTGTCAATTTAAATGGTCCAAATATACGGGTTGTTTCAGTTGGTATCATAGCTTCGGTTTCCCTAAAAACCTTAGTTCGGGATTATGAAACTCATTAGAGATATGGTAGCAATACCCTAGAATGAGGAGAATCGATTCAATATGCAAGTCCCTTCTATTCAAACTTCTTTGATTCGTCAATTAAATTTTTCCCTTGAGTTCTCTGATTTTATCCCTGGTCCTAAATTTCTTTTGGTATTTCAGGATGAGTGCCAGAAGAAACAATAGGGGTGGAAGAGGCAATGGTCCTGCTCAGGCTGCACCTGCCGCTCCAGCTCCTGTCAGATTCACCATCCTTAGTAAAGAGTATTCACATCTTGGAGGTATTAAGTTTTCTGGATCCGAGAACATTATTGAGGCTCAGCAATGGCTTAAAGGCTTAGAGAAGATATTTTCGGGTCTAGAGATCACTGATGCTCAGAAGCGTCAGCTTGCTGCCTGGCAACTTCAGGATGCCGCGCAAGATTGGTGGGAATCAGTTACTTCTCGTATCGAAGAGGACACCATCACTTGGGCCTAGTTTAGGTATAAAATTTAATTAGATTCCGTAATCTAAATTCCCCTTTAATCTTTGGAATGTTATTCATCTTGCCTATCTTTTGATTAGGGATACTTTCTCGGCACAATGGATGCCAGCTGCTGGAAAAACCCAACTTTATAGAGCTTTCATGGATCTTAAGCAAGGCAGTATGACTTTTTCTGAGTATGAGAGGAAATTCAATGAACTCTCAAAATTTGGACCTGGCTTGATCGATACACCACTTCTGAAGAACGAGAAATTCATTTTGGGAGCTAGACCAGAATATTATGACTTGCTTACTGGCCACACTCATTGCACCTTCACAGAGCTTGTTGACTACGCTCTTAGATATGAGGCGAAGCCTAAGGGACCTACTGCCAAGGCCATTCCTACTCAGCCCTCTTCTAGCCAGACCGGGAAAAGGAAGATGAACTTTGATCAACAAAAGAAAGCTTAGCAGAAGACTACAGGATTGGGATATGCTCAGAAAAGCCCAATCGACCTTGCTAATATCACTTGCTTCAAATGCGATAAGAAGGGCCATTATGCTAATAGTTGTCCATCTACCGGGGCTGCTGTTCCACCACCTTCTGCGACTAGGAAAGATTTATGCTATGTCTGCCTCCAGCCGGGTCATTTCAAGAAAGAATGCCCAATGTATAAGCGTGGCACATCATCTGGAGTATTTGCTATCACCACTCCTACACCACCTCCACGACCTGCTCAGGATGACCAAGGTACCTTACGAAGTACTTTTTCATTACATGATTTACCTATTAGGGTATTATTCGATACTGGTGCTTCTCATAGCTTCATATCTATTGATCTCTGTAATAAACTCAAATTAGAACCTACTCTTGCTACTACTTCCTTATGCGTCTCCAACTCTATTGGAGGACTTGCCAACCTCAGTAGAATTTGTAAAGAGGTTGTGCTCTTATATGGAAGACATCGATTCACTTGGGATTTTTATGTGCTTGGCTTCGCAGCATTTGACATCTTGTTAGGTGCTGATTGGTTAAGGAAATTCGATGCTGTTATTTCTTGCAAGGCTCGTTCTGTTTCTCTAGTCAATGACAAGGGCTTACCGCTTGTCATTGAATGCAAATCACCTCAGAAACATGCCAGAAGCTTCATATTCTCTCTTGATGCTCATCCGGATGATCTTAATACTACCCCTATTGTTCAGAAATTTCCCGATGTATTTGGAGAGGTCAACTCTCTACCACCTAAACGGGAAATCGATTTCCGTATTGATCTTATTCCTGGAGCTACTCCCGTAGTTCTCCCACACCGAAGGATGGATCCTAAAGAAAAAGCTGAACTAAAAACCCAAATCGATGATCTATTTGCTAAAGGTTTGATTAGGAGAAGTTGCTCTGAATGGGGCGCCGCAGTTGTATTTGTCACCAAATCAGATGGATCTCTTCGCATGTGTGTTGATTACCGAGAACTGAACAAACGCACTCTCAAGAATCGTTATCCGATGCCTCGCATCAATGATTTATTCGATCATCTCCATGGAGCTAAGATTTTCTCACAACTTGATCTAGCCACTGGATTCCACCAACTCAGAGTTGCTGAAGATAGTATCCATAAGACAGCTTTCCGTACTGAGAATGGATTCTATGAATGGTTGGTTATGCCATTCGGTTTGACCAACGCACCTGCTTATTTCGTTGACTTGATGAATCGAGTCTTCCGTGATGTGCTAAACAAGTTTGTTCTTGTTTTCATCGATGGTATTCTCGTCTTCTCCAAAGATAAGAAGGAGCATGAGACACACCTTGCTTATATCTAGAAACTCTTCGAAATCATCAACTTAAGGCCAAATTCTCTAAATGCCACTTCTGGCGAGATGAAGTGAGATTCCTGGGCCACATAGTTTCTGAAAATGGGATTTCGGTCGATCCAGCTAAGATCGCCGTAATCAATGTAAGTTCTATCCTATTCGCTATTTCTATTCAATTCCTCTTATCTCTTTCTAATTTGAAATTTATCTACAGGATTGGGAGACTCCTAAAACTCCTACAGATATTCGTAGTTTCTTGGGTTTAGCCGGTTATTATTGCAGATTTATTGAACACTTTGCCCAGATCTCTGCCCCACTTACTGCTTTAACTCGGAAGGATGTTAAGTTTATTTGGAGTGAGAAGTGCGAATCAGCTTTTATTGAGTTGAAGCGTAAGTTAACTTCAGCCCCTGTTCTTGCGGTAATCGATGGAAGTGAAGGATTAACTGTTTATACAGATGCTTGCCGAGAAGGTTTAGGCGCTGTTCTTATGCAAAATGGAAAGGTTATTGCTTATGCTGGTCGTCAGTTGAAGACCCATGAATTAAATTATGCCACACATGACCTAGAGCTTCTTGCCGTTGTATTCGCTCTGAAACTATGGAGGCATCATCTTTTGGGAACAAAATTTGAATTATTCACTGATCATAAGTCCTTAAGATATATCTTTTATCAGAAGGATTTGAATCAGAGGCAAGTTCGATGGCTCGAATTTTTAGCTGCATACGATCTTGACATCACTTATACTCCTGGGAAAGCGAATGTTGTAGCCGATGCATTGAGTCGTAGCAAAGCATTGTCTTGCTGTAATATTGTTGAAGGCATGTTATTTCAGCTTGTCATCTCTCCCTCTCTTATGGATCGCATAAAAGCTAAACAATATGAGGACACTTTGCTCTATCGTATGAAGGAGTTAGTTCTTGGTAGAGTTGGAAATGCCGACAGTAAAATAGGAGCGTAGATTGATAGTAATGGAATTCTAAGAATCGACAACCGTATTTGTGTTCCTAATGTCGACGGATTGAGACAAGAAGTACTTAGAGAGAATCATCAGTCATCACTTTCACTTCATCCTGGTGTCACTAAGATGTACCGTAATATGAAGCGTTTATATTGGTGGAGTGGGATGAAGAGAGATATTTCTATATATGTCAGTAGATGCACCACTTGCCAACAAGTCAAAGCCGATCACCAGAAGACTGCCGGTTTACTTCAACCCCTAGAGATTCCTTGTTGGAAATGGGATCAGATTTCTATGGACTTCATTGATGGATTACCTAGGACCAGAAAAGGTAATGAGAGTATATGGGTGATCGTTGATAGGTTGACAAAATTTGCTCACTTTATTCCTGTTAAGACCACTCGTACTGCTTCAAGTTTGGCAGAGATTTATATGAAAGAGGTTGTTAGACTTCATGGGGTTCCATCTAGTATTGTATGTGATAGAGACCCTTTATTCACTAGTAAATTCTGGAAGGCATTTCAGGACGTCTTGGGCACTAAACTGAATCTGAGCACAGCTTATCATCCTCAAACGGATGGCCAAACTGAAAGGTTAAATCATATTTTAGAGGATTTGCTCCGAGCTTGCATAATTGATTTTGGTGGATCTTGGGAAGACCATCTCCATTTGGTTGAATTCACTTATAATAACAGTTATCAGGCAAGTATCGATATGGCACCATTCGAAGCTTTATATGGACGACCATGCAAATCGCCAGCTTGTTGGATTGAGCCTGGTGATCGATTGGTTCTTGGCCCAGATATGATTATGGAAGCATCCGAGAAGGTTAATGAGATCAGAAGGAAGATGAAGACCGCACAGGATAGGCAGAAGAGCTATGCAGATAGGCGTAGAAGAGAGTTGGAATTCCAGGTTGGGGATGAGGTATTTCTGAAAGTATCACCTTTGAAGAATGTTATTCGATTTGGTCGTAGAGGGAAGCTTGCTCCAAGATTTGTTGGACCATTTACTATCACCGAGAGAATTGGCACACTAGCTTATAGAGTTGCATTACCAGAAAAGTTTGAGGGCGTGCACAACGTATTCCATGTTTCACACCTCCGGAAAGTCGTGCGTGATCCATCCATGACCATCCCAATTGCTCAGTTAGATGAAGTAGATATTGAGCCAGATTTGACTATCCAAAGAAGACCACTCCGAATAGTCGATCGGGAAACAAGGCAACTAAGAAGGAAGTCTATAAATCTCGTAAAAGTCCAATGGAGTGCAGATGAGCGAGATTGCACCTGGGAAACTGAGGATAGCATTCGGGATTCAAACCCCGAACTACTGATTTCAGGTATAAATCAAATTTTCTTAAAAATCTATCTTGACTTTTCCGTTTACTCCATTCTTACTTCACTGTCTCGTTCTTTTCGAGGACGAAAAGTTTTGAGTGGGGGAGAATGTAACGACCCTGAAATTCCGACCCAATTTTAAATTTTTGAATCCATTGTTTTAACATAAAATTATGGAACTTTCTTACGATTTCAATTAGCGTCCAAACTTTGTTTATAAATTGCGCCTAGATAGTTATAGATATGGGAAGAGTTTTGTCGGAAAATACCACAGCAAATTTCATTCGCGTTTATTTCACATCAGTTCATTTTAAACGCGGAAAATTTTATCTCCTGAACCGAAATATTTTTACATAGAAAAATTCTAAATCATCTTCTGATCAAGACGTCATTTTTCGTTTTTCAAATTTCGGACATCTTCAGCTCCGTCGATCTTATTCTTCGGTGATTTTGCTGCATTTTCTCAATAGAAAATTTCAAATTTTATAATTTACTCGTACCACTGATATCTTTATACCGTTGCGTTCGCCTCGTCGCGCTGATCAAAATGGTATATTTGTTTGTGTCAATCGGAGTTCGGCGCTGCGAATTATAATTGTTTAACGGATTATAAACTGGTCCGTTACGCAGTCCATACCGGTACCCAATTACCTACTCAGTTCAGAATTCTAGGGGTCCTTGACTATTCAGCTGCCTAGAAACCCAACAGCCTTTCGGTTACCAAGACAAATAAATTGGAGGCCTTTCAATTTCTGTACTAGGTTGTATAATAAGCTATCATCCTACTATTCACTCGTTTGCATTTTCACATCTTTGGTACGTATTCCTCTGCCTTCCTCTTCTCTTCATATTTTTCATTTTCTTTCTTCTCAAGCAGAATTGAAGCCTCCCTCCCACTGCCTTCCACCAGCCCTCAACCCACCTCCGCCCCTGCTGCCACTAGCCCCGCGCTGCCGTCCCCTCCACTCAGGCTCCGCCCGCCTGCCCTGCCCCTCCGCCTGACCCTCCACCTACCCGCACCAGCCCACCGCCTCCTGCCCAGCTCCCCTCTGCCAGCCGAACCCGTCCCCAGGCCTCCGCCCGCCTGCCCAGTCCGAGCCACCGCCCGTCCTCCCCGTCCCCTCTGCCCAGACCTTCGCCCACCCAGCCCACTGCCTTCGCCCGCCTGCCCCAGTCCCCACGCCCAGCCCGAGCCACCCACAGCCCCAGTCCCCTCCCACCGGCCAACCACCTGCCACCCGAACCCGCCTGCCCCAGTCCCGAACCCGCCTGCCCCAGTCCCCGAACCCGCCTGCCCCAGTCCCGAACCCGCCTGCCCCTGCCAGTCCCATTCGCCCCAGCCCAGGCCTCCGCCCGTCCTCCCCGTCCCCAGCAGCCCCACCGCCTCCCACCTGCCCATCCGCCGACCACCCGGACCCGCCAGCAACCCCATGCAGCACACTCCAGCCCGCCACCGACCCCACTGCCCATGCCACGTCGAGCCCGCCTAGCCCGCTCCCGCGTCCCCTGCCCACAACCTGCTCCGCAGCCCTGACTTGTCCTCAGTCGATTTCTACTGCGCTGCCACTTTTTATTTTATTTTATTTGTTCTTCTTTTGATAAAATTTTATATCAGTTATAATTTGTAACTTATGGACTCATTTATGCTTTGTCCGCGCAGTTTCAGTTGTGGATAATTCAGCGATCTAGTCTTCCATCCACCTTATTCGCATCTAGTCGTTGGTATGGTTTAAATATATTTACAAATCAATATATATACATCATATTAAGCTATTGTTAAATAACCTTTTGTTTGATGTATAGTTCGTATCCGTGCTTGTGTCGTCTATTCTAGTGCGTTCATTTTCGTGCTTCGCCGTCATCTTCTCTAACCACGCAAGGTGAATATTTCATTCACGACTCAATCTATTATGCTATGATAATCAAGTGATGTATGTTATTGGTATTAATTTGAATGTTAAAATAATTGATGTTAAATTGTGGTTTGAAGTTAGATATGAAAATAATTATGACATTAAATTTGTTATGTGATGTTTGGTTGTTAATATAAGTGATAATTAATATGAAATTGGAATTGATATAGGATAGTCTAAATTTCAAAATAGATTATATATGTTGAACTTGTCACTTTAAATGTTAAATAAACCGACACGTAGAAATAGGATTAGTCATACTTTGAACCATTGAATGTATGATTGCTGTAATAATTTGATAATAAATGCCAAGTGAAACTTATAATGTAATAATCTTTAATCTGCATGAAATGATAGTGTGGATTCTAGGAATAATTTTATTTAATTTACATAAATAACAAATGTAAATTAAATACGACCATTTCGGGATTATTTAAATAAACGGTTAAATTGTTATGTATGGTTGCTATTGCTTGTTTATTTACTTTGACACCATCCCAGCTATCACACTGCAAGTTCCCTTTGTTATGTTTTGTTTTATTTAATTATATTGGATTGAAATGATAAATACCCAAATTTGAACAACTTTGGCCTAGGATAGATAATTAAAGATAAGAAACCCGATTGGTCAACAAAATCATTTTGAAATTGAAATTCATTTGAAATTAAGAAATGAACTTAAAAATTTGTTGGAAAGTAAGTAACGAAATTTATGGATTTAATTGTAATAAATCAATGGATTTAATGGTATTAAATTTATAGGATTAATTGCAATAAATCAATGGACTTGATTGTAATAAATTAATAGGATTAATTGTAATGAATTAATAAGTGGACTTAATTGAAATAAATGAATGGACTTAATTGAAATAAATGAATGGACTTAATTGTAATAAATCAATGGATTTAATTTTAATAAATAAATGGATTTAGTTGAAATAAATCAATGGATTTAATGGTATTAAATTTATAGGATTAATTGTAATAAATTAACGGACTTAATTGTAATAAATTAATAGGATTAATTACAATGAATTAATAAGTGGACCTAATTGAAATAAATTAATGGATTAAATTGAAACGGATTAATAAATCTATTTAATTAGATAAGCGGATTGACACATCTAATTTAAATGAGATTTGAATAAGCAAGTTTTAGAATCTAATAAATTGAATTTATTAGATTCGAAATTTTATCTAATTTGGATAAATTAATAAAGTTGGAATTTGTTATAAATTTAATTTGAGATTAAGTAACAAAGTGACTTAAAGGAATGTAAAACCAACTAAAGTTAAGGAGTTGATTTAGCTATTGAAATTGATTAAATCAAAGTTTTGATTAAATTTAATGTAACAATGAATGAGAATAGGAATAAAAATTTAACTTGAATACTTAAGTATTGTTAACCTAAAGGCTTGAACTAAAATTTCATTTAGAAATATGATTTTAAATGTTCGAAATAAATTAAATTGTGAAGTGTCAAATTTTGAAAGTCAAACTTGCAATTTGACTTTTGGACTTTGATTTGTTTTAAACTTTAATATTAAATGACCATCGGGTAATTAATGCGTAGTTATTAAAGAGACCGGGATAGGATATGGACATACTCTCTGTCGATACCGAAAACCACTTTAATAACTAATATACGCGGAGTGTTGATCTAGAACGAAGTGGATGATTTTGGAGAACGCGTTGACTGAAGAAAGAGAACGATTTTGGATGACCCCTGACATGACTAAAACAAGAGCCGCGCCGGGCCATTGAGGTTCGCTACCTCTAGCGGACACACTTCTTCGATACCTTATCTATTACTTTTGTGATTCGATTTGGGTGCACCCCTTGATTTGGGAGTGTTGTTTCGCGGTGTTGAGATAGTAGCTGCTATGCTCAACATCAGTCCGGATCACGCAACTACTAGTATCCTAGTTGGTATTGCCTCATGTACCTTGTCATACTGATTACCCTATTCGCGACCACTACGTTTTGTTTTGTACCTTTAGTATATGGATTGCCCTCTGGTGACTTCCGGTTTTGGAGAAACTACGGTCTTGTATATGCTCTTGGGAATAAAAATGTGTTAAGGGTGGAATGGGCCACGACTTAACGCTATTTTGATATCATACTTTACTGATTAGACCTTATCTATTTAGCGTATTCTATTGTATATATAGATAGTTTATCGGATCCTTAAAGATGTGTAACACATTCATCTTTGAGTTATAAACTTTATTATTTACACCTGATTATCCTGTATAAGATTTTGAGTCCTGACTCGAGTGTTTCTTTTGTATATGCTCGGGTCAGTCTGAAGCTATCCAGTTGCTGATCAAGGTTGGTTGAAGATGCTGAAGACTTAGCATTTATCTTTATCAGTTATTTCCTTTCTAGTATTTGATGAACTTATGTATTGAACATCTTGTATTTCTATTTGTCACTTTATGTTGAGACATTGTTGTATTCCTGTAGTAGCTTCATGAACTACTATTATGATGATGTACTTTTCCGCTGCATTATTCTGTGACTATTCTATGACTGCGATGTTGTATTGATTCTCATTTACATATATGTATTCATAATCCCATAATGATTCGTGTTTTGTATTATTTAAGTTGACATGTGTGGATTATTGTCAATTTAAATGGTCCAAATATACAGGTTGTTTCACCTATCCCCAAGGCTGGGGGCAGAACCAAAACAAATATTGAATTGAAGACAAAAGAGAATATGTTTTCATTTCAATTATCAATAAAAGGAACCCAATTACAAGCTAATTCAAAAAATTCCTACTAGCGGGGGCCGAGCCCGCATCTATACACGGCTATAGAAAACCAAAAAGACAAAACAAAACGCTACCCCTGAATACGACAGAGCAAACTAAAGAAGCGCTCAATCTTTCTTCTTCCTCGGTTTCTTTTTTGGGGTAGTCCCGCTGGATCCGCTACCCGACTTCCTCCGCAATTTTTTGCTCTTCTCCGGTTTGTCTCCCGGTTGTGGCATGATGTCAACGTCCTCCTCGGAGTTCGAGGCGATAGAAATTCTTTTGGAGGATGGAATTGAAGGCATGGGAGCTGTAACAGGAAGTGGAGCAGGAGTACTTGCGATAACCACAGTGCCGCCCGGCGATATCATCATTAATGGATCTGGGCCAGACGGAGCCATACCACCCCCAGAAATACTACCTGCTATCGTAGCCGCCATCTCAGCATTGATCTCGGCAAAAATCTCATCCTCACGAGGTGCTTGGGCCGCGCTGGACGTATTGGTGGCTGGCATGAAGGAGCTAATAGCTGGAGTAACCCCGCTCATGGCGAAAGATGGATCTGCGAAGGGGTCGCTGGATTGACTAAGAAGTTCCTCAATCATTTGAGCATCGAAAGATAACATGCTAGTTTCTCCCCCTTCGCCGACCACGACAGTTGTCATAATCGCCTCAGTAACAATGGCCTCCTGCGCTTGATAAAGGACTTGAGATGCAGGATGCGCAGAGATAACAACCTCGGTCACTGAATGTGAAAAAGCGAAGATTGTTAGCTAAATGTATTGCTTCAGATTCACCACTCTAAGTATATGCGGGGGGTGTTCAAATACCTTCCTTAGCATGACCCGAAGTGTGGGCTGGTGCAGAGACAAATGCTCCGATGGGAGACAACTGCGGCCGATCCGGATTATAAGCAGGGACAGGCTGGAGATCAACCGCTGCAGTGGCTTCGGGCAGTGTCGGAATTAAAACTTCAGCACTTGTTTCATGATGTTCGACCCCCGAGCCCTCACCAGTCTCCATATGCCGAACACCAAGCCTCTCCTTTTCCACAGAAATCATCGCCTCGTGGAGAACCTTCCTCTCCTCCTCAGTGAGCAAGCGCGTCTCAAGTTCAAAATCATCCAGTGTTTCGTCCGGACGCGCTGCTTTCTTTTCCTCCATCAGCCTAGTCCAGGCATTGTACAAAAGCATATAGTAATCCCCAAGCCAAGATAAATTTCTGTGCTCCAGCACGTTGGCGTTATATGTGACCAGGAGATCATCAAAATCAGCCTCCATCCTGCACTGCTCCGCCTTAATTTTTTCCTCGGCTTCTGCCTCCATAGACTTAACCTTTGCCACCGCCGCATCAAGTTCAGCTCGAAGTGATACAGCTTGATCGCATGCCTCCTGAGCGGCCGTGTTTGCATCATTCTTTTCCTTCACCATTTCAGTGGACTTGGCTTTAAGCTCATTCAGCTCTTTAACGGCGGCATCCCGCTCGGCTGATACGGTGGTATAGCAATGGCCCATCTCTTCTACTAAGACACAGTGTACCTGCTGCATCCTTGCCATCTTCACCATGGCCTCGTCAGCCTTTTTGAGCGCCTGAGTTTCTGAACCTCGAGACGACTCAGTCTCTGATTGAAGAACCTGGATGATGCGATCTTTCTGAGCAAGGTCAGCCTCGAGTTTCTCAATGATTTTTTCCCAGTCAAAGGCTACTTTCGAAGCTTTCGCGGCTGCCTTATACCACTCTTTATATTGAGCATAAAAATCATGAATATAATCATGCGCGATATTCTCGGCGTTCGAAGGAATCCTCTTGAGATGAGGAGGGAAGACGTATGCATGAAGACAAATTTATGGAAAATCCTTTCTCATCTGAGCAAGCTTGATAGCTCCTTCACCAGTCAGTTCTTCCGGAGCCTATTCAACAATGGCGGCTGTCTGTGGTTCAACTCTTTGCCGCTGAGTTTTGGGCCTTGAAGATTGGGAAGGCTGTTGTTGCCGCAAAGACTCAGAGGGATCTATAGGGGCCCTAGGAGGCGGTGGAGAACGAGATCGTGATCGATATTGATGGCCTCTATCTCTATCAGAACGATCTTGACCAGAAAGGCCACGCTAGTAATCTCGATCTCTGTCATAACGCTCCTGACTGGTATAGCCATGTCCGTAATCCCTGTCTGATTCCCTCCTACGGGACTCATAATATGAGGAAGCTCGGCGAACATTGCGGAGCCTATCTAGTGTGGATCCGCGACCTGACATCTCACCTGTGATAAGAAGAAACTGCAGTTAAGCACCCTGAAAAAATAATGTCCAATATGCGGAAATCATGTAGTGCTGTGGAAGTGTGTGTAAATGTGTAAACCCCCGGACCAACCGGAAGTGTTGACCGCACTAATAGGAAAGGGCTCGCTCATATCTAAAACAACTTGGAGTTCTTCCAACCCGGGATTGTGATGAATTGATATATAATCCGGGATGGGAATATCACCAAGCCCTTTGAAAACATCTCTCGATGGAGAAGGGGCGGCCTCAGAAATTATGATTCCGGAAGTGGGAGGAGACACAACTACAGACTTCCATCCCTTAGATTTAAGTTTTTTGGAAACGACAGCCTTGCTTTTCCGTCTCTCTCCCAATTCTTCAAAATTGCCCGAAAAATCAGCCATCGGCTCGACGTCTGTGTGAGTCCGTTCTTCGTCGCTCACTTCGGTTATCACGACTCCGAGCGTTTTCTTCGCCATTTTCTTCTTCTTCTTCTTCTTCTTTGGAACAGGCCTCAGCATCCCCTCGGTGACTATGCTTTGATTTACTTCAATCAAGCCAAGAGCTCTTAAGTTATAGCCAGTCAACACCAAGTTGATGTGTCTCAAATCGCTCGGGATCTCTTGAAGGCTCCGAACTATGCCCTTGTAACACCCGCCTTCGGGTCTGGAGATAATGGCTGTAAGAAAAGTAGGATGTCAATACCAATGCTAAAAAACCATTAGTCAAGGAAATAATCGATGGGTTACGACACTTACGCCTAGACAGCCACCGCCTGGCAAAACCTGGAGGACACCGGATATAAAACCATTCGTTCTTGAAGTAGGCGAGTCTGGTCTAGGCTCCGGTTATAATCTCGCAGTTCCTGACTGCCTCCAAAAACGTAAAGGATGGACTATCACCTATACTCTTGAAATTAAATAGGTATTTGATTTCCGTTGGCCTTGGTGGACGGAAGAGATGGTCCATAAATACGATGAACGCACTGTTCAGTAGCGCGTGCCCGTTAGGGTGTAATTGAGAGGGAGCAATTCCAAGAAATGATAACATCTCCCTAATATATTGATTGAATGGAGGGAGTGTTCCAGCCGCACAAGCATGGCGATAAAAGGCAGTGTACCCTTCGGGCGGACGGTGAGGTCTGTCACTAGATCTTGGAAATAGCACATCGTCCGAAGAAATGTTGTGTCTTGTGCATATCCTGCCCAACAAGGTTTCATAAATATTGGATTGGATGGAGTCTATAGGGTCCTTAATAAATATAGCATCTTGCAGCTCGTTAGGAGCTGGATCTACTATCTTCGCTGGGATGTCTGGAATTTCGGGGACCGGAGGGGGAGAACTCTGAATCTCTTGCTGCTGAGAGCTCGAAGATTCCATCACTGACTAACTCATCAGAAAGTAACGTTAAGCAAATGAAAAACCTGTTCATTTCCCAGTGTGAGGTGTGTGAAAGTGATGTGAAGTGCAATGCAGCTAATACTTAGTGAATTTAACAAGACCAAAGACAAGATGAAAACTTCGGAAATTATGAGGTTTTGTTAAAATGACCGTCATCTATGACCGTCACAAACCATATTGTCCGAAATTCATGGCGATTAGTTCATGTTTTATTTGTCAAAGTACAGTTCCATCGACGAGCTTCGAAGGACAGTCAAGTATGTAGTATAAAAGTTCAGGCCACATATGGAGAGATGAAGCTCGTCGGAATCATGCCGTTAAATGTGTGAAAGTTTCATATCCACAGAAGTTTGCTCGAATCGATCAAGGCCGAAGTAGAAGTTTTCGAATCAATCGAAGAGACAACACTTCGAATCGATCTCGTTTGAACCGACACAGTTCGTATCGATAATGATCGGATCCTTCGTATCGATCGGCGACTCAGGCTTCGCACCATCATCAATGGAGATTTCGAATCGATCTCCGGCAACATAAGTTCACAGATAGTTGAAAAGCCCAAGGCTCGTATCGATCGCGTAGGTAGAGCGTTCGAATCGATCTTAAATAAGGGCAATCCCATCGTATCGATCGTGAGGGATCGATACGTTGAACCCTATACACGCGACCAAGTCAACCTAAAATCCTTGCTTCGAATATATTGATCGATACGAATGGCAAGGGAAAAATTTTTGTTTCCCAGATCGACTAAATCGCTACGACTCCAGATCGACAGGAAGGACTCGTCCATATTTCTTCTCCAACCAGCTGTTCTTGGTTTCGACTTCAACTCCGACTCATTCAAGATCGACACGAACAAACACAAGGGAAAGATTTGTTCTTGGATCTTCGAATCCTTAGAGAGTCATTTACCTGGATGTGTTAATCGATTCAAAAGAGTTGGATGTAGCTTCGATTTGAAGGAAGGAGAGTAGTTCTTCGATTCAAAAGATTTGTTCTTGGAGAATCGGAGTGGGTTCGAAAAAGTAGGAAGGCGAAGGTAAAAAGTAAATGAAGTCTCAGTATTTATATGGATATTGTGGCGATTCGTATCCCGGTAGACGAAACCGGTAGCAACCGGTGAAACCATTGAACGATTCAAAGCATCAAGTTCGAATCCATAGGCTTAAGCACCGTAATTAATTCGAATGGGAGCGAGCATCTGCATAGAGCCACGTTTCGAATCCATCACTTCGATTCCATTAGAACGATACGAAGAACAATGTTAAAAAGATCCAGAGATCGTTCAATTCCATCGACTCGATAGCACTCGTTCGAATCCATCAAAATCGATAACAGCAGCACACATTAATACGTCCAGATGATCAACAACCCATGAGTCTAAAGATATGATCAGAAACTATAGTCTTCTACAAAACAACAACTACCAAGCAACTGGTTGGACAAGAATACTGAGAACAGAATATTGCAGCTAAGCTTTGGATTTCTCGGCATGACGCGAGTCCGAAAGTCACCCTAAGCTTTGGATCGGTGTGTCGGGAAGCACGGATTATCATATTTGGCAACAGAGCAAGGTTTAAGATCCCATATGATTTAGGCATGTATTGAGCGACGTACTTGAAAAAGTTTTTCCAAAAAGTTTTTAATAAGTTTTTAAAGTGTTTTCAAGAGAACATATATATATGTATGTATATACGTAGTTTTTTTCAAAGATTTATTAAAATCACAATCAATTATCCTTGTTAATAGTATCCGTGGGAAAGTTGAAAATGCTAATTAGAGATAGTGAGAATGAGTAATTTTTAGAGGAACGGCTCTAGTTATGCAGCTAAGGTTTCGGGAGGGAAGATGAGCTGTGTAATTATAATTTTCTAATATCTGTATTAATACACAACACCCTATACATTTTGACTCATAAGGTAGTTGTTGGCTTATGCCTTATATAAGCAAACAATTATGGGTCAGAGTAAATGTTAAGGTTATAACAGTTAAGGTGAAAAATAAACTTTTCACGTTTATTATGGTTTACCCTATAATGAAAGGCTAGTAGAGGTTTTCTATACCAATTAGCAGTAGTAAGTAAATTATGAATTTACCCTATAAGAATATTATATATATATATGATGTCGATAGCATAAGGGGAACATGAAGGAAAACTTTACAAACTTAAGGCAAATTCCCCCGGTTAAAGTAGAAGTCCTATTCTCATATATTGGTAGTAGTCGTAGGGATTCCTATTTACTTAAAGGTATGGGTAAGATACTTCTATATTAAAGTTGGACACTGTACTGGAAAAATAAACTTGAGTTAACCATCTTTGAAAGGAAGGACGGAAACCTTATGCTCTTAAAGCATTGTTAGGTATAAGTGGGTTTATCTAATTAGGTTGCTATTGTCTACTCGATTTATGATAAACCAATAAAAATATTTTTTGAAAATTAGAAACATTAGATGTCTAATATTTTAAATTTAAAAAAAGGAAGTTGGTTTACGATTTTATATAAAATAGTCAAACAAACCTTATGTAATTTGTTGAAAAAAGAAAAAATTAAAGAATTTGATAAAAAGCCATTTTTTAATAACTATTTTAAAACTTTTGTTTTGTCTTTTAGGCCCATAGTTGCACTCACCCTCTATGTGTACTTTACTATTAATAATAAAACTTTTGAAAAATAAAAATTGAGAAGTATGTAAGACCCAACTTTTGAATCTCTTTTATAAATAAGACATGGTCAGTGCTTGAAAATATCTTTTACAAAATTCTTTTGCCATATTCTAAAAATAATAAGAATAAGTAAAGATACCACATTTTCTTTAAAAATTCACTTTTGTGAAAATTTCTTATTTACAAAAGAAAATTTTAGAAAGGTGTATTTTACGTACATTTTGCTAAGTTAAGCATAACCCTTTTTAATAATTTAGTTAAAGAAAAATGTCATGATCTTAATAAGAAGGAAACATTTATTAAAACTGAATGGAGAGTTTTATATTTTTTAAAACTTACTAGTTTTGTGGAAATGATGTGAAAATCATAGGTTTTGATTTAAAAAGGTAAAGTGAAAATATTATGACTATCACTTAAACTTAAAGGGTAAGAAATAGTTTGGAGTTAGATGAATGGATTAAACAGCCCACTAGGAAAAAATTGACTATGAGATTTGGAAGCATTAAAATGGTTGGGACGGAGATTAGAAGTAACATGGGAATTTTATGACCTTTTCAATTAATAGTTGAATTGGAAGGATATAGTACTAGGTCGAACTTCCTATAATAGTGAAGAGTGAACGCCACCTTGTGTCTTTCTACCCAAGTATGGTTTGAACTATAGAATCTTTGTGTGAGGAAGTTTGGAAAGTATGAATTGGGTAAACATATTCCGAATAAGAAAAGAGTAAGCCAGATTCTTTATTGTATCAAAAAATGTTGCGGATGCAAGAAGTTTTCCGATTTGAAGTGTAAAAGGGCTAAATAGGGTCTACTTCAATCCTTATATAGTGCGTTAAGTGACAAATGACAATTCTTTGATTACATTAGGTATTTAAATGGAATGATAAGTGTAGGCTCCATACTATGCCAGCAATATCAGTACCATATAGGCGAGAATATGATACCTGTAGGCTACGGACGGTCCATGTGTTGTGTTATTCTCCTGAAGGCTATGGGCGGACCAGGTGGACGTGTATGGGAAAGTATATATTTTATATATGTTATTGGATTTATATCATAGTAGATGTGTTCCACATATGCCTATGTAAGTCTTGGAATTATAGGGTTAAATATTACACATACTAGAATATGGAAAATAAGGGGAAGTAGTCCCTAAATTTATGAGGCAATTCATCATGGAAATTCCAGGCTTGTTGGGTAATTGATATAGACTAGTAAACATAAATTGAAAGTTGTTATAAATTGGAGTGGGATTTAATTTGTATTTTAATTCATTGGAATGAAGTGTGTAATAATGTAAATTTCCATAAACTATCCGGCTTTAGTACAAAAGTGCATCGTTTTAAATAACAAGGAGTATACCCAAATGGAGATGTGCAAAATAGGGATGGTTACCGTATTTTGTACTGTCTATTTCAATAATAACAGAAAAGATAATTTCTTGTAATTCCAAATATAATCCAAATCCTCTTTTAGATTATTTATAGAAAGTTACAGTGCTCACGGTTCCTTTTTAGGGAAAGATGTAATTCCAACGCATTAAATACAGAAATCCCTAAGTATAAACTAAATCATTGGTCATTATGTCTAGTGGATTAAAATGGCAAGGAACCATTCCATATTGAGTTGTCACAACCATAAAATAATTGGAATAAAGTGGTAAGAGGTTGTGTTTGGTAAAAAGGCCTCATTTATGGGATGGCATCAAGGAATAGCAAAATTTTGGAACTTCAAACTACAAAAGGTATCTTAGATAAAATTGTAGTCAATATTGTGCAAGTAATGGTTATTCAAGAATTTGGGTCTCCGTTAAGAAAAAGATACTGTTATTTGCATGCACTCAGAAAGGGAAGGCGATTTTCATAAAAAATAAGATCGGGAAATTTTTGGTAGGATTTGAAGGAAGGGATAAAAGAATTCTTTTCAAACATCCCTCAGATTGGAAGAAGACTATTTACCTAAAAAAATTCATGGAAGACTAACTTAGAATACATAGTTTGTGTTGCATAATAATCGCATGTGAATGAAGTACCACTTAGGTGACTATCATCAATGCTAGAATGATTCTAAGTTATAACCTTAATTAATTTTAGGACTTTTATTGTTAGAGTTGAATGAGAAGATTGACCAAATTTTGGCTAATAGGGAATTTAAGTACCTACTTGTAGAACTTAGGATGGATCACTATAGACTATAAATATGTTACCTAGGTACCATGATTTTTGAAAGACCGAAGAAATAATTCGAAAGTAAAACAAGATGATTTAAGTCAAATTGAATTGGAAAAGAAGTTATAATAGTTAAGAAATCTCCAAGTTTGGAAATCCTTAGGTGAAAATGGAGAAATAGAAAAAAAGTCTAAGTAGAAATTACTAGGGAGTGAACCATCCACTTTCGAGGTGTCTTACCTTAGCATTTAGAAGATGAAGTGATTAGGTATACCACTGGATGATTTAAGGCAATATGTATGTGCATTGAGGATTGCATAGGACTACAGTTTCATGGGCGCATACTTGTGCTTAAGTTATTTAGCGTGGTGCAAGTTGACATCATTTGAGTTGGTAGCAAGGATTACAGAGAGTTACCAATGCACATACATTTGGATTGAAGATTTATGCCAATGGCGAAGGTTGGTAAGGGCAGTAAGAAAGACAATCCTGTAAGAAGTACTTAAAGAGAGAGGATTCGATTAATAGAAGGACAAGGACTGCACCAGATAGGCAGAAAGCATATACTAACAGGAGATACGGAGTTGAAGTCTGCGGTAGTGACATGGTCCAGGTGAACATCTCACCGCTTAGATATGTATTGGGTTAGTAGTTCGGAAAAGTTAATACCGAGAGGGTAGGGCCTTTTCCGATTTTAGATAAAGTAGGAAAGTTAGCCTGATAAAGTAGGAAAGTTAGCCTATGGGACAGAGCTTCCTGGAGGGTTGATGGAAGTTCAAAATGTTTGATTAGTGTCACACTTGCGAAGGGTTTATGCGATGCAATTATCGTGGTTAAGCCATGTCCACTAGGGAAAATTAAAGACGATAGGTGAATCCCTTATGGTGATCCAATTGAGAGTACATAGGAGCTTGAGAAGAAGATGCGAGCTACCCATCTAGAACTCTTTTCTGGTATGTTTCCATTTTAGTTAGAAAGGTATAGATTACTTTTGTATTTAGCTTTTAATTTAGGTAGCGCCCATTGAATGGTAGGAATGGTTGCAAACGTGTCATTAGGACATGTTATGGATGATGGATGTGAATGAATGTATTATTTGGATTGTTTCCTTTATGCATTTATGATAGTATATCCTCTATATAGTACGCACACTTACATCATCTCTTGTTAATTTGTTTAGCTTGTTGATCATTATGCATATGGATGTTGCATATGGATTGAATGGTTGTGTATATGTGTAGAATTGGAAGTATACTTAGGATGTTGCATATATTATGGATTCATGGCTTGAGCACTTGCATGACAGGAGGTCGACTAGATCTGGAGATCGCATACTCTTTGCATTACTATAGGTTCATGTGCATTTCATGCTTGCATATACATATACCGTATTAGAAATTTACAAGGACAATGATTGTCCATGGATGATGGATGGGTAGATGGTTGTAGCTAGTGATTTTTGTGCGTACGAGTTAAATTTTCATCCTTTAAGATTTCGAGGACGAAACCCTTTTAAGGGGGAGAATATAACACCCCATAAATGCAGTAGAAAATTTAATCAGAAAATTAAATTTAAATACGATAAGGCTAAAATGAATTTTTCACAAACGTCCGATTTGGCTGCGAAACTTGCACCATTGCGTTCGTAACGATTTTCTGGACAATTTTCATGTGTAAAACTTTGAAATTGGAGTTAGTATGGAGAAGGGTTGTTTGAAAACAAAATATAAAAAAATCCTAATTAAAAAATGTCACCAGTCAACACCCTAAGGTGTGTCGGTCGACATGAAGCAGTCAACCAGTCTACCTTAGCGGTCGACCGTCGACGTATATTTCTTGACAATCTAGAGCAATGATCGGACAAAGGAGATTGAACCAAATATTTTTTATGCTAAGTAATTGATATGCGATCAGGATGAAAACAAAGATTCTATTGGGTCAATCTAACGCTCCATATCAATTTATAACCCTTGTAAATAAACACTTAATCCAACCCTAATTTCATTGGAATATTCACAACATACTGAAACTCTGCCAAAATTTCTTCTCACTACTTACAAAAATTTCTTTAAAACAAATTAAAAAAAGTAAAGAGAACACTAGTAAATTGGATCAAGGAAGGGGCAGGCTAACGAGTGTTGATTCTCCGATGGAGCATAGAACTAGAGCTTAGATCCGAGTTGAGTGGGAACAAGTTTGATAAATTGATTATTTATGATTTATTTTATTCTATTCTACTCGATCTAGGATGTTAGTAATTAGACTATAAACCCTAATTATTAAAAATATGAGATTTTAATTGTAATTGAAATTGGTATAGATTTGATATATAATTTTAACCCAAATTAAACCCCTTGTAATTGAATAGAAACCTCTAGAATTGGTTAACCCTAAATTAAACTAATATAATTAAACTGTGCAAATCTATGAGTTTGACATTATTAAAAAGTACGGTAAATTGCAAAGACTGGTCATTGTAAATTGATGCTTAGGGTTCACTATGTAAGTCAGAATGGATGAAATTAATAAACTATTAAAATTGAATAAACAAAATCATAATACCCTAAATTTTACACCGTGATCGGTCGATCGTTCACCCTGAGCGGTAGATCAATTGATGATCGAAATGCATAATGTGAACCTCGGCCTAAGGCCTAGGTTAGAAATAAAAATAATAATAGTATGTGTAACTATATTGTATACATATGCGTGGAAGTTAGAGATAGTAGGGAAGCCAGTTCCCTATGTGATGACGCTAGGAAATTGCGGGGTTATGTAAATGTACTTTACCCAATGGGTCCGATTATTCAACTGGGGACTATTCTATTGCAAATTATACTCATAGGAGGTTCTATGGTGGACAGTACTAACTGATGCCTGGTGAAGTGTGTGGGCCCGGCACAACGGGAATCCTTGGTATTCACGATTCTGACGTGGCATGATACTGTTGTTGATGGATCCCCGCACGTGCAATAAGGGGCGTATACTACGATCAAGAGGTGGAGATGGATGCAGACGATGACACACATCGACGAGTCGGCATTGCAGGCTCCCCTTTGATGTATAATTGGGTTACGTATAGTCATAGTTGTGGGAAATTTATTCCCATGTGGTAAGTATGGGGAAACCTATGTGAGATAGTTACGCGTAGGCGTAATGTGAGACGTAGTCCCATATGGGAGAGTTGTAGGATGTTCCTATGTTGGGTAGCTCTAGTAGCAGTGTTCCTATATTGTGTAGCTCTAGTAGCAGTGTTTCCATATTGAGTAGCTCTAAGAGTAGTGGCTGATCGTTAGTTATTGATATTCATTCCGTAGTTTGATCCATGTAGAAGCCTACATAAGTTGTTAGTGTAGGTGTGTTAAATAAAGACCCTTAAGTAAAGGAACCTAGGAATACACGGACACTTGTAGGACATACTAGGTCACATAGAGTAGAATTAAAGTCAACTGCACATCATCATCATCACATATTAAACATGTACTCATTCGCCAAACTTTCATCCGACCCACTCCTTTCTTTCTATTTTCCCCCACCACAGGATGATAAGTTAGCAGATGATTGGACATAATATATGGAGAAAAGAGCTAAACGTTGGAGTTCCCCTATTCTTTATTGTTCCTTATGTAGTTATTTACTGTATTAAATGTCTATCCAACTTATATTGTACTTTGAAAACAACATATATGACAATTAAGTATTTTGGAGACTATTTTTCTGAAATGACTAATTTTAGTACTTATATTTTGATTTCTTTCTACCGTGAGATCTGAAAGTGTAGAACATGTTATAATTTACCTTTATAATTATACTCTATAATGAAAAAAACCAACAGCTCGTATTTCTCGGCATGACGCGAGTCCGAAAATCACCCTAAGCTTTGGGTCCATGTATCGAGATGTGCGGGTTGTCACATATTTCCACATGGAGAACCATTGATCATTATGGAGAATTTTGGAGTGTAGATACATTTGTAAATAATGGATATTTTTTGGGAGTGGAGGGGGGATCCCCATTGCCTTTCGCATATGACACAAAATTCTCTACTAATTTATCGTAAGCTTTTTGCTAGCCCACTTTATTTCATAAATTTTATGAACCTTTTCTATTAAAGGTTCTCGCCATTACATATGCTGGTGGAGAATTTTCACTTATATTTCTACCTAGAATGAGGGCACTTTGGTTGCGTGATATTAGTTTATTCAAAAATCCCTTGATTCAGTTGCTTAAAATGCTGGCTATGATTTTGTACAAGACATTGCAACACGATATTGGTCTATAATAAGATATGGAACTTGTGTTGTCTTTTTTTGGCACAATCGTAATAATAGTGTGATTTATTTCCAATTGAAAATATACCTTTCACTGCATTGCCAAGCTATTATTTCACCATATCCCAGTGCAATTTAATTTTTTTTGATCCTAAACCATCTGGCCCAGGCTGCTATTATCATCAATTTAAAATACTGCATTTTTAGTTTCCTTATTGGTAATTTGTATTTAGCTTTATCAGACAAATTTATTTTGCAAGTTACAGTTGGAAATGTATTTTGAATAACATTGCCGTTAAAAAGTCCAATATAGTATTTAATAGTTGTATTATGTAACTCGTTTTTGTCTGTAATCACATTGCCATAACCATCCACAAGATGTTTTGACCTCTTTTCTATTTTTGGAAGCTGACATATGAGTATGAAAAAATTTAGTGTGCTGATCACCCTCTTTAAGCCATTTTAGTTTGGATTTTTATTTATTTTCAGTGGCTTGATTGTGCATAAGTCTTTCTAGAGTGAAAAGATTTTCCTTGTAACGTTGCAGTATAATTTCATCACCTAGATTTGCTAGCAGATTCATATAGAGAGCATTATTATTTGCCCTTAAATTTCCATTCTTTTAGCTTTCTTTTTATGTTTTTTTATCTTATAAAAAAATTTGGAAAGCAGATTTCCAGTAGCATTTAAGTTCCACACATTTGCAAGTACATTATTATATCCGTTGTTCTTGCTCCATGCATTATTATATATGAATGGTATATTTGTCGCTTCCCCACTTACATTAAACATCTTGACTAAAATAGGACAATGATCGCTTGTAATGATTCAGAATATCACCATAAGAATTTGGACAGTTTGTTTGACAAAGTAAATTAACAAATACTCTATCACTTTTGCTGCGTGTACTATAATTCTTCCCACCCTCCAGGTGAAATCGTTCATGTATGTTTGATCTCTTGTAAATCCATCAAGCACATTGTGTAGTAAAAGTTTTTTTTTGCATTTGTAGAAGAATTATTTGGTCTAATTCTATCATTATGGTATAGAACATAATTGAACTCACATGCAATAATCCATGGCCTTTATACTATACTGTCCATACACTTTATATAATCCCAGAGAGTACTTTTATCATTAATAGTATATAGGCCATATATTGCTGTGAAATATAAGCAAAAACTACCCATATTCTACATAATGCAGAGAATGTAATGAACATCTTGATATAGCATATCTATTTTCTACACTCTCGGATTCCAAAACAGATGTATTCTACTTTTGTTAACTATTATAGAGGTAGCCATGTAATCCTGATATGGTTTAAATTTTTTGGGAAACACTTTCAACGTCTCATTATTCAATTTATGCTATATTAGAATTATCATAGAAGAATTTAATTTATTAATATGCTCTATAACGTCATACCTTCTAGTAGGGGAATTCAAACCCCATACATTCCACAGTAGGAATATAGTTATTATTATTATGGGAATTTCCCCTATTCCCTAAGCTACTAGGGGTATTGCTCACCTTGCGCTTCTTGCTCTTTCTGCCTCTAGTCTTTATTTGTGTTACCAGATCAACCCATGCAGGATTTTCAATGATGTCTTGTAACAACCTATAACATCCCGTATTTGGAGGCCAAAAGCTAAGCGCTATAGATGCTACGGTCATCCATAGTATTAACTTCTGGTGTCAAAATACGGTAATGATAATGGTATCCATAATATCAGAAGCACTTGAATATGAACAAAATCATAGATTTCCAAAAACAATATTTTGCTGATTATATTTCAAAACAAATTCATATCTAGGTTACATAATCCCATATCGTTTCCCAGGTAAAGATTAATTATAATCATTACCAAATTACGCCAAGAGCGACATATGATGATGCCCCTTTGGTTGATCAAAGTAATATAGTCATATCTGACTTAATACACAACGGAAATAAACAAAACAATCTGCAATTCCTAAGTACCTATTCGTCAGCCACCTGCTCGTCTCCGGAAGCTTTATTCGCCAAAATGATTAAAACCTGAAAATCTCAACCCTCGGCCTACTCAAATCAATTATAAGCACCCGAGAGTTGAAGGAGAAACAAAAACTTCGAGTCAGACATAAAGCCTAGTGTGAATAATTCTGTTATATCTCGGTTTACTGATATTAAGTGAGACCGGGACGCTTAACAGAACGGGTTTCCCCTCATTAATATCCTTTTCAAAACATATATTTTGCAATCCTTTCCTGCAACCAAACTGGTTAATCAAACTGATTATATCAAAATAGCAATATCATTTATGCTAATAAATGGACCATTTGTCCGTAAAACAGGTAATATGTGAACTAACTGCACACAATATAATAGCAAGGTCCGTTATGCTACAAATGGACTATCTGTCCATACAACCGGGCTGACTGCTCGCAAACTGGACTAACTGTCAAAATCAAAATGGACTAACTGTCCGAATTATTTTCTTAGGGTTAAATACCCTATATCTTTTTCCATGAATTTTTTTTCAAAATGATTTAACCTTTTAAATCATACTTATATAAGGAAAATATATTTTTAGCTTTACTCTAAGCTATTTTGCCATGACACACACACACACACACCTTACTCAAAATAATGTTGATGAGGTTTAATGAGGATTAACTATCCTTCCAAAACAAGTTAAAACCCTTTTTAACTTTAAAATACTTAGGCTACATTGGCTATTTATTACATTCGAAACCTTTGTTTAAAACCTTTTAAACAACCCTTTCGAAACCATTGAAGGTAACCCCTTCAAAACCATTGAAAGACCCTTTCAAAACCATGAAATATAGCCTTTCGAAAACATTGGAAAAACATTTCCTTTCTTTTCTCCGAAAGCTTCAAAATATTAGACATCCTCCTTTAAAACCTTTTAATTATCGCCTTCCGAAAACATAGGAAAAACCCTTCCTTCAAACCTTTCGAAACCATGGGGAACCACCCCTTTCGAAACCATTTATTAAAACCTTTCAAAATAGTCAAAACCCAATCCTTTCGAAAGCACTTTGGGTTCAATTTAAAACATGTGGAAACCTTTCGAAACCATTCAAAAATTTACCCCTTCAAACCTTTGAAAAACGTCTCGGTCGAAACCGTTTGGATTCTGCCTTCAAGTAGAGCAAAAGGATCAGAAACCCATTAAAGTCAAAAGCATCTGTTTCGAAACCATTCAAATCTATCTCTTTCAAAACCAACTTGGGTTTTACCTTACTTATAGAAAAAAGGTCTTAAAACATTTAAGTCGAAAGCATCTACTTTGAAAAAAATTCCTAAGTAATGAACTGATGGTGTCGAAACCATCCCTTCGAAAGCATTGGAGAGTGGCATGGTTTTTTGAAAACAAAACAACCCTTTTGAAACTATCTGGTTCAAAAGGTAAAAGACGGTAGCAAAAAGGTTTCGACTTAGTCGAAAGCAATTATTACAATAACAGAGGCACAACCCAATTGAAACCATTTCCTTTAAATCATTTGACCTAGTCGAAAGCTACTTTGTCGAAAGCCATTTAGTCGAAAGCAAGCAGGCGTATTTCTTTAATTTAAAAACAAAGGACTACCTTAACCCCTTTGGAACCCATGGTTTCGACTACCTACCTTCTGCCTTCATCCAATTCACTACGTACCAGTTCCCTGATACCATGTGCATTGGTTTTGACTGTGTTGGATGCGAAGATGAGGAGGCGGAACCTGGTGCCGACGGTGTCGAAACAGTGAAAAACATGTAGCAAATAGTTCTTTCCACGTCACTTGCCTTATGTGTCTAATTGTGATTGGTATCCTGTTTCTTTACCAATAAAAAGTATTGCACTTTTTCAAAAGTGCTGCCGACTTTACAAATCTAACAATTTAAATTATTTTACAAAAATCCCCTTCTCCTCTTTAAATTATATAAAACATTTAAGTCTCATACCTTAAATAATTTTATATAGCCCTTAAAACACATAGGAAAAATCTACAAAAATTCCAGAAAATTTATTTTAATATGTTTTCCAACGTATAAAATTTCATACCCTAATCTTTTATTATTTAACCAAAAATATTTATTAATCCAAGTTAACATTTTCTTTACTAGAAAATTCATATAAATTCCACATAATTTCAGAAAATTCCGAAAATCGAAACCTATCTCTAGAAATTATTTAAGATCTTCGTAAAAATTCTCAAGGCATTTGGATGTCATTTTATAGGGTTTTCACCTTAAAACATATCATAAAATAAATATGAACATATATAAATCATCAACATGTATATATAAACATTCCATCATTCAAAATCATGGCAAATCAATGCAAAATATTCGGCATTCATCTAAAAACCGAAAATACAATCAAAAATGATATGTAAACATTATTCACCTTAGCTTTAGAGATTAAAGAGATTGAGATATGAATAGATTTGATTTGAATTAGCTTCTTCCTATCTTTTCTTCTTCTCTTCCTTGTTAATGGTGGCCGGCCTTGGGTTATACAAATTTTCAAATGAAAGTGAACGTGTAAAATTTACATGGCCATAGGTTCTAGATATAGGAATGGTCTTTTTCCTATTTTACCCCTCCTCCTATTTCATCTTAACTCTTCTTTAGTTCATTTGTTACATGGCACAGCTATCCCTTAATTAAAATCAAATCTCAATCCTGTAACAACCCTGTATTTTGTGATTATTTTAATTGTGTATTTTAATTATTTTAAATTGAATTTCCTGATTTAGAAACTTTATTTTATTTATTAAAATGGATAATTTTTGTTATTTTAAATATAAATTTTGATTTGTATGTGAATTATAATTCCAAACATAAATAAATAGAGTATTTTCCAGAACTGTGAATTTTGGTCAATATGGTCAAACTTTGACTTTTAAATCTAAATTTAAATATTTGAATTCTTGAATTTTATCTTTTATTATGAAAATAGATTTAATTTCAAGAATGCTGCTTTTCGTTTCATTGAAATTGGATTTAAATTGTGAAAGTTATACTGTTTTCAATATTGTGTGTATATTGAGTTATTTAACAATATTATTTATTTTAATTTATATAAATGATATTTTTATTTGACATATCTTATTCTAATTTGTATATATATGTTATATTATATTTATTTTTCCTTTTAAATATTTTTAAAGTGATTATAAAATTTTTCCAAAGCTTATGGAATTTATTTCAAAATTTTAAAGCCTAGTTTGCATTTTTTTTAGCTATTTTCTTAATTTAATTCTATTTAATTAAAATTTAATTATTTATTTTATACATTTATTTTTATTTCTGATTTTTATCTTTATTTATCAGTATTTTACATGTATTTAAATTTGCAAAAAGAAATAATAGAAATTTGAAAGGTTTGTGACCTTTTATTTGCTTAAGACTCTTTGTTTTCTCACCTTTTCATTTCCTAACTCTTGCATTCATTTTGAGCCGACCCTATCTCCTTTCTTTTAGCCGTTCTCTTCTCATTTTTCACGTAAGAAAATGTTTCTCATCCTCAAAAACTTCGGCCTCCATTTCTGAAGCAAAGTTTGGTAATCATTTTCTTCTTTTTCTACTCAATTTCTTCCTTGTTTTCTTATTCTATTTGCATTTGTTTCACCTATATAGCTCAGCCATTTGCTCCTCCATCACCACCACCTCTACCACCATCATTCTCAACTGCAAACACCTCCATCTCCTCTGACCTACCAGGCCATGGACATCCCAAAGTTGAAACTCCACCAAAATGCAAACAATGCCTTAAAAACAATGCTAGCCGAGCTCCCCTTGACCATACCCTTCATTTTCCACCACCACCACCACCTTTGGCCGCCACCACCACCTTGTCCAGACCCTACCTCATCACTCTAGCTATTGACCTGAGATGTACACCCTCTGGCTGAACCAAATTGCCCATGGTCGAGCCTTAGTTTGGACCATTTTCCACCTATTTGCCTAGAAACCCTTCACTTACCCTATGTTGTAACTTCCTCCATCATGTTCTACCATGTAGCCACCTTTTCCAGACCCATACCTGATCCAAACCAAGTACAAACCTGACCTAATTGATCCCCTAGGCCATGCAAACAAGTAGAGAAAGCAAGGCAAAAAATTTCGTATTCAAACTGCTTTTTGTTTCAAAGTTATTCAAATTCAATCGTATTGATTTTTAACTATTATTTTGGTTTTGTTTTGGGTTGTAACACAAGATCTATAACTTGGATCTCGCTCTCCACTCAAGTTCATAGCTTTGTCATTGTGTTCTGGTTTGTGTTGTGTCATTTGAACTTGCATCTCCAGCAAAAGAGGTGAGTAAATCTCACCTGACATTTATACTTATGTAAATGTGAATTTACAACAATTGAATGTGTAAAATATTATGTTATGTTATACCTGCTTATGTTATATATTATATGATGTTAACTTGTTAATTTACCTGTCATCTCATATATTACTGTTATTTGTTGTTAAACTATTCGTTTATATCTGTTTATCACACTGCAAGTTCCCTATAGATAGATTCACTATGGGTTGAAATGATACATTACCCGAACGGACTTTAGAATAGGGAAAAATAGTTATGGGCTGAAATGATAGGCCTGAACGGTTTTTATTTATTTTATTTTAACTTGGGATTGCGGGTTTGAAATGATAGAACCCAGATTTTTGCTTTTCAAACTGCGGATTGAAATGATACATATCCGTATCAATTGACCTAGGTTAGAAAACTATATACAGGCCCGTGGTTATTTTTATAAAGTATTTTGAATTTAAATATTTTCAAAAGTGTAAATTATGAAAATTTGATTTAAATTGGATTTTTAATGTTTAAATAAAGAAATTTTGATTTTTCTAGAAGTTAAAAATGTAATTTAAATGAATGGGAAAAGTGAATTTTTGAAATATAACTTAAGTTTGGAAATTTGGAATTTTGGTTTTAAAATGATATTCAAGTTATATAAATAAAATAAAAATTTAATTATATTTGGAAAATGGTAAATATGATAAATTGTTTTAGATTTGAATTTAAATGATTTAATGAAGCATTATTGATTATTTTTTCCTATGTATTAAAATGGTTAAATAAATGAATGCTTAAAAGTGTAATTTTAAAATATAACTTGACTTGAAATATGAATTTGGTTTTTTATTAAAGGTTTAATTTAATTAAATAAAATTGAAAATTTAGTTAATTTGTGAAATGGAAATAAAATTTAAGTGTTAAGTTTATTTATTAAAAATGTGAAGAAAAGAAATTTACACTTGAATTTGTTAAATAATTCATTGAAATTTGATTTAACTATAACGGATTTATTTAATAAAAATCATGTGTTAAATGATATATTATATAAACATTTTTGAATGTTAAAACATGATTTTTATAATGTTTAAAGGGTTTAAATAAATTTTATTATTGGATGGAAATACACTAAAATCTGGAAAGTACTTTTAATAGCATTCAGAAATGCTATGATTTCAGAATTGAACTAAAGCTTAGTAAAAAGAGGCTATTACAGCATTTCTGAAATGCTGTAGTTGCTGTAGTAAATGTAAAGGCTAAAGAACTTAATAAAGGGCTATTACAGCAGTTCTGAAAACTGCTGTAGCTGCCTGCTGTCTTTGCTGAAATTAAGAAAAACCCTTGTTTTTGAACCTGAGCTATTACAGCATTTCTGGAAATGCTTTCTTTGCTGTTTTAAACTAAATTTCAACTAAAATGAGATATAACAGCAGTTTTAAAATGCTGTCTTTGCTGAAATAAATGTTTTCAAATATAACTTATAACAGCTTCTTCTAAATGCTGTGAAAGGCTGAAATTTTCAATGTTTATGGATTTTGACCTAGTAAATGAACTCGGAATGATTTGAAACTTTGGAAATTGAATACTTGACTTGAAAGAGTATTAACTTTACCTTTAAATGGTTAAATGAATTAATTTAAATGGAAAACTATTTTAAAGGGTGATTTTGATAAGATAATAAATGAATGATATTTTGGAATTTTAAAGGGTATTAAATTTGATAATTGAATTTGAATTCAAATAATGATTTGAAAGGATATGATATTGTAATATATTGAGATGGTTTGTAAATGATTTAATCTTTATTTTGACAAAGATTTGGATTTGAAATGATATTAAAATTTTCAAATATAAAATATTATTTTGAAATACTATAACCACGGGTATACTTCTCTGTATGTCATTTGATTTCCTGATGATGGCTGTGATGCACATTAACACTGTTAGTTGCATGGTTTATTTCGATATGGACATTTCTGTGATATTGATATTACTGTTTAATTGATGGTTTTATGGATCCTTAAAGGATGGGCGATCCCAAGCATCCTCTAAGTTATTATGCATTGCTATTACAGTTCACTTGAGTTGGTTTACATTTTATAAGTATATATGTCCTGACTCGAGTGTTTTGTGTTTTGCTTTACGCTCGAGTCAGCCTAAGAATCACAGCTTTGAATTTATCTTCTGGAGCTAGAGATTTCCTGGAGCTTATCTATCCATCTATTATTTCTTATCTTCTAATCCAGTTATTTACTATTCGGTATTGTCTCTGTATTATTGATTTATGTATCCTAACATCTATTGTATCCATTTTTAAACTATGACATTTTGTATATGTTTTTGAGAGTTTGTATATAGTAGCTTCATGAACTACTATGGTATTTTATTTCCGCTGCGAGTTATTCTGATATTCTGTATCTGTGATTCTGTGTTTGATTTTATTTGCTCCAAATTTTATTACAATATGTTATTTTAAATTATTCAAGTCGGACATGTGTGGACTATTGCCGATTTGAATGGTCCAAAATAGTGGGTCGTTACAAATCCCCTAATCAATACATTATTTTATTTAATTTAACTAATTAAATATTCTAAATAATGTTACAAAAAATCTGGGGTGTTACAGACTCCCCTCCCTAAAGAATTTCGTCCTCGAAATTACGATAAGGTACACAACAATCAAACAAAGAGGTAAAACATACCATCAAATAAGTCAGGATAAGTATCTCTATCCTGCTCTCAATCTCCCAAGTACAATCCCTGTATTCGTCGCTCTATTGGACTTTGACTAATCTGACCGTCTTGGTTCTAAGCCTTTTGTCATCTCTCACAACAATACGAATAGGCTTCCTCACTACAGTCAAATCCGGTTCTACCACTAAATCATCTTGCACAGTCGGTGCAATAGTAGTCTCCGGGTCTCTAACACACTTTCTGAGATGAGAAACATGAAAAACATCGTGGACTCCTATTAAACTGCTCGGTAACTCAACTCTATATGCAAGTTTCCCGATCCCCTCAACAATAGGAAAAGGTCCAATGAATCTCAGTGCTAACTTTCCTGATTTCCCAAATCTAATCACACCCTTCATCGGTGATACTTTGACGAAAACCTGATCTCCAACTGAGAACTCTAGATCTTTCTGTCTCTTATCTGCATAACTTTTTTGCCTAGACCGAGCCTCCTTCATTCTAGCCCGAATGACCTCAATCTTTTATGTAGCTTCTTTGACTAAATCTGGACCAAGAACCAATCTATCCCTGGTCTCTAACCAACATACGGGAGATTTGCATAGCCTTCCATACAAAGCTTCAAATGGCGCCATCCCAATACCAATCTGACAACTATTGTTATACGAAAACTCGACTAAATGCAGATGGTCTTCCCATGATCCCCCGAAATCTAATACACAAGCTCTTAACAAATCTTCCAATATTTTGTTAACTCTTTCAGTTTGCCCATCTGTCAACAGATGTAAGCGGTACTCATCTTAAGCTTGGTTCCCAAAACTTCCTACAGACTCTTCCAGGATTCACTAGTGAATAAAGGATCTCTATCACTAACTATGCTTCTAAGAACTCCATGCAGTCTAACCACATTCTTCAGGAATAACCTCACCAAAATAGGTGCCATTCTGGTTGACTTAACTGGAATGAAATGGGAACTCTTGGTCAATCTGTCCACTATGACCCATATACTATCATTTCCTCTGTTCGACCTTGGCAACCAGTCAAAAAAATTGATGGAGATAGAATCCCACTTCCATACTGGAATATCCAAAGGCTGAAGCAATCCACTTATTTTTTGGTGTTCGGTCTTTGCCTGCTGGAAAATCATGCACTGCTTCACACACAACCCAATATCCTGCTTCATACCATCCAAGAAGAAACTCCTCTTCATATTCTGATACATCTTAGTACCTCCTGGATGAATAGAGTTTCAAACGATGGCATTCCTCTAAGATTTCTTTCCTTATGTTTCCTACTCTCGGAACACATAATCTCTCATTCTTTCTCAACCTCCCATTCTGGTCAAGACTGAAATATTTCAAGTCATCGCTCTCGATTCCATCTCTTAACTTCCTGATCCATTCAGCTAATACCTGATCCTCTTCCTATTTAGAAGCAATCTTTTCGATCATCATTGGTCGAACTTCCAAACAAGATAATACAACTGTATCTCCACTAGACCCAGCCTCGGATCTCTAATGCACTCTGCATCTGCTAATGATTCTATATCTTTCCACTCGACAATCATCGCCAATACTGCATTCTAATGTTTCCAGCTAAGTGCATCTACAACCTTGTTGCCTTTTCATGGTGTGTACTCAATCCCAAAATCATAAGCAACAGTACACTCTAACCACCTCTGCTGTCTCATGTTCAACTCCTTCTGAGAGAACAAATATTTCAGCGACTTATGATCTATGTATAACTCAAACCTCTCTCCTAAATGGTAATGTCTCCACACCTTAAGTGCAAAAATCACTGCAGCCAATTCTAAATCATGCATCAGATATATGACCTCATGCGGTCTAAGTTGTCTAGAAGTGTAGGCAATCACTTTACCCCTCTACATCAACATAGCTCCTAATCCTATTCCACACGCATCAGTATAAACCACCAAATCCTGATTCCCTTCCAGAACAACCAAAATAGGTGCATGGGTCAATAAGTGTTTCAAACTCTGGAATGCTTACTCACACTTATCGGTCCACACAAACTTCACATCCTTTCTTGTCAGCTTGGTCATAGGCACCGCTATCCGTGAAAAATCCTTAATGATCCTCCGATAATAGCCAACCCAAGGAAACTTTTATCTCCGTCACTGTCTCGGGTCTCTTCCAACTATCCACTACTTCAATATTAGTCGGATCTACTGACAACCCTTCCTCTGAGACTACATGGCCTAGAAACTTCACTTCCTTCTTCTAGAAGTGAAACTTCGAAAATTTCGCCTTCAGCTGATGCTGCCTCAGCGTCTCAAGCACCACTCTAAGATGAACTTCATGCCCTCTTTAATCCTTAGAGTATATCAAGATATCATCTATGAAAACTAATACAAACCTATCCAAGTGCTCTCGGAAAACCCGGTTCATAAAATCTCCAAAGAAAGCTGGCGCATTAGTCAGTCCGAATGGCATAACTAACCATTCGTACAACCCATATCTGGTCCTAAAAGCCGTCAAAGGTATAGTATCCTATACTGCTCTGAGCTGATGGAAACCAATCGCCAAATCCAAATGCGAGAATACCTTGGCTCCACTCAACTGGTCGAATAAGTCATCAATCCTCGGCAATGGATATCGATTATTTATCGTCCTCTCGTTCAACTTACGATAATCGATACATAGCCTTAACGATCCGTCCAACATCTTAAAAAACACTACGGCTGCTCCCCAAGGCAAACTACTAGGCCTGAAAAAATTCTTGCCTTCTAAATCCACCAACTACACCTTCAACTCCCTCATCTTTGTAGGGGTCATTCTGCTTGCCGGTCTACTCACTGGTTCTGCTCCCGGAACCAAATCTATCCGCAACTCAATGGCTCATTTTGGCGGCAATCCTACTACAGGATCAAAAACATCTGCAAACTCTCTAACCACGAAAACTCGACTCAACTCATCATCCAATTCCATAGCACCCAACAAAGCATTCGCTTCACCGCTAGAACCTTCTATGACATAAACAATCTGATCACTGCAATCTGGGTGTCTAAGCGATATTTGCATATTGGCAAAATATCCTAGCATCGTACTCACTTCACCAATCCATTTCAAGAATAATCCCGAACCCCACAAAATCAAACACATGCAAACTGCAAACAAAAGTATGACCTAACAGGTCAAACTCTAACTGGCCACACCTCAACCCTAGAGTTGCATACCCTCCTATTGGATTCGCAACCCATAGAGAAGTAACTAAATATGTGGGTTTTAGGTTAAGCTTATCTATCAAACATCTAGATATAAAAGAATGCAATGCACCAGTATCAAATAGAGCGCTAACAGTCATACCATGAATCTGAAGTGTACCTCCTAAGACTGCCTTTCCTTTCTCCTGGGCTGTTGGCTTAGAAGCAGTAATGCAACAACCCAAAATTTGAGCTATAATAATTAATTAACGAATTAATTAAATAATAAAATAAGTTTGTTAAATTTTTAGAATCGAGCCACGGAAGTTACACCATTGTGTCCATGGTAATTTTCTGGTCAATTTCCATATATAATCTGTCAAAATCCGAGCTAGTATGAAGAAGATACGCAAGAAATAAGAATTGAACTAAAACGAAAAAAAATACGAAGGGTTAGGTCGACCCATACCTAAGCCAGGTCGACCCTAGGGTCGACCCCCAAGGCCATAGGTCGACCTATAGGTCGACATGCAGGTCGACCCGCCTTTGTATTTGGCTGTGAAAACGTCCAGATCGAAGCGTAACGTCATATTTTGATTTTTCTTCAATCCTGTGCGTTCGTACTTCCAACCGACGGTTCCTAGTGAGCCTATGACGTGGTTGCACAAGATTTAATCGTCAAATCCAACGGTCTGAGATCCCTAGGCTACACTAGAAATACCCTAGGTCTAGCTATTTTTCTCATTCATATTTTCTCCTATTTGGGTTCATTGCCAAAGGCTGGACCCTAAATAGAAAAAATTTCTAAGGAGGAAATCTTTTTGATAAAAATATTCTATGCTCTAGAAGTGGATCAAGGAAGACCAAGGACTAGAGCTAAGGACCATAGGTGAGTGATTTGTAATTATTTTAGAATTTTAAGTAATTTAAAATAACAGGGTTCTCAATAGTTGTAGTATTTCTACAATTTTGAGACAGTTTTTATATAAGTTTACTTACAGTCGGTTTTTAAGTAAATTTCGAAGTTCTTTTCATTCTATTTTTATTCAGCTATTTTATTCAGTTATTTACAATTATTTACATCTGTTTTAAAGTTGGAATTTAGACTGTAAATGCTAGTTTCTTTTTATAGAGATTTAATCCCTTTTTACGCGAATAAATTAAAAAGAGAAGAATTCGCTAATATGGATTAAAATAGAATAACACTAAATTTATAGAAATCAGATGTAAAATAAGAAAAACTGAAATAATAATAGAGATGGACTGAAATAGGCAAATTTAAAATATTTGCGAGCATAATTATAACAAGTGGTTATAACTAAAAAGAGAAAATAGAAGAATAACTGTTGCAAGAACAATTATAACACAAGTTATAATTTTTTTGGCAAACCCAGCGGGGTTGGAATGGGCCCCTACCATTTATTGATATACCAAGATCAAAGAACTACAAGGAAACAAACCCACAGATGCAGGCATGGAAGAACAGAGGAACAAGATAACAAGGAATACATGCATATCAACAAGAAGAAAAGAAAAACACACACAACACAAACACCAACACCAACAGCAGACATTAAAGTGATGGGAGGGCCAACATAAAACCAGGTTCAAATTGGTGGCTAGAGGCAAGAATCCCATGTTTCATTTTCCCAATGATGCTGAGTTTCATTTGCATATCTGATTTCCTTCTGTCATTGAAAATAACAGCATTTCTCTCCTCCCAAATTATCACTATGAATGTTTTCAGAGTAAATAGCAAAACATACGTTGATTCACTTCTCCATCTTGTTGCCTTGTATATGATGTTCCATTCCACCACACTGTCACTAGATGGTGTCCTACCAGAGATGGCAGTGATGATCCAGCTCCACAACCTGTGAACATACGAACAACTGAAGAAAAGATGAAGGATGTCCTCGTCAGCAGATTGGCAGAAAATACAAGTTGTATCAATGATTAACCCACGCTGCCTTAACTTAGTTTTTGTCTTTAGAGCATTGCCAAATAACTTCCATAACATCAAGTTCTGACCTTCAGAGTTGTGCTGTAGCCAAATTCGTTTGTACCAGCTGAGAAGGGTAGTGTTGTACTGGCTGATAATTTTCTTGTACAATGCACCAATCATAAAAGTGTTATTACAGCATGACCAGGATATGCCATCATTAGGGAATAAATTAACTTTAGTGCCGCGCAGCTGATTCCATAGGGTTCGAACAGACTAGTTACTGGAATATGGGAGATCAACCTTGCCTTCAGAAATACAGTCCAAAGCCAGAGCGGATAAGGGAATGGCAGATTGAATTTGTTGATTGAAGGTGAGACAGCGATTAAGAATAGTCCCTTCTTTAGTCCATGGGTCATGCCAAAAAGATTGACGACCATTTATACCAATTCGACTTCTTGCATAAGGGAAGATGTCAGATCTGATTTTGAGCAAGTTACGCCAGGTCCAACTACAGGATTGAGGAATATCCATAGTCCAGAAATTTTTATTACGTATTATATATTTGTAAGACCAGTTAACCCATAAGCAATTTTTATGGTTAAGCAGGTTGTCAATGTGCATCACCATTGCAGCACGGTTCCATAACATCAGGTTTTTAATTCCCAGACCTCCCCTCGACTTAGGTCTATCAAGTTTGGAGAAGGCACAAGGGGATAGCTTCCTAGCAGTAATAGACTCGTGCCAGAAGAAGTTAGACATGGCAGACCTTATCATTTTGAGGAGCTTGTAAGGAAGAATGAATGACCTCAACCAATACACTATCATAGAGGAGATGATGGAATTGATTATAGTTAGCCGACCAGCTTGGCTAAGTAGTCTGTTGGTCCAATTCGATAGCCTGGTAGTTATTCTGTCATAAAGAGGAATACACTGAGCTAATGTAATTTTGGATTTTGCTAAAGGAAGCCCAAGGTACGTAGCAGTTTCAGTTCTATAAGGGATGTCAGTGAAGGTGGTGATTTGGGAGGTTAACTCAGGGTCCACACCAGCTATCATTAAATCAGATTTCGCTAGATTAATAGCTAGCCCAGTTATTTTGTAGAATTTGTCTAGTCCATGCATGATGGAGGTAACTGTCATCATATTAGGCTTGAAGAATATGACCAAATCATCAGCAAACATCAAAGATGTGATAAGCGGGTTCTTACATTTAGGGTGAGTGATGAATCTGCCTTCATGAACTAGATGGGTAAGAATTTTGGTTAGAATCTCCATCACAATAATAAATAAGTACGCGGAGAGCGGGTCTCCCTGTTTGATACCTTGTTTCCCCTGGAAAAATCCAACAGAACAGTTGTTGACCATCAGGGAATACCTTGGTGTAGAGATACAGCAGTGAATCCAAGCAACAATGTGTTTGGGAAAATTCATTAATCCCATAATTCTAACTATTGAGTCCTATTGTAAGGAGTCAAAAGCTTTTGATATGTCGAGCTTGAAAGATGCTCTGGGAGAAACATGGGAGTTGTTATATCCTCTCAATAATTCGTGAGACATCATTACATTATCAAGAATACTCCTGCCTTTAAGAAATGTTGTTTGGTTAGAAGAGATTACTTTATCAAGAACAGATTTGAGCCTATTAGCTATTATTTTCGAGATGCACTTGTAAATAGTATTACAGCAAGATATAGGCCTGAAGTCAGAAGCACGACAAGAGTTCTTCACCTTAGGGATTAGAGCAATGTTCGTAGCGTTGATGGACCCTATCATCTTAGACTTGTTGAAGAAATTGTGGATTGCCTTCGTGAATGTTTGGCCGATTATTTCCCAAGAAGAGGTGAAGAAATATGAGTTGAATCCATTAGGACCTCCAACGGAATTAGCATTCAGGGAGAAGAGAGCATTTTTGATTTCTGTGTCAGTGATTTCAATGCTTAAAAAAGCATTGTCTTCTGAAGATATTCTAGGAATGTCTATAGAATCCAGGAGCTCAAGAGATGGTTTGAATTAGAAAGAAAGAAATAATAGAAGCGGCTTATTTTAAAACCTAGATCTTTTGGAATCTCAATTTTACATCGTTCTGATTGTGACAAACTATATAAATAAATATTTGTGTGTACTAATCACTTATGCAGGAGATTCGTTGCAGATTAATATTCAGAATATTTTGAAGCTGATAGTCCTGTGTCTAGAGTCTTTATACTATTTAGAAATATGTTAAAATCTCTCCTGAATGATATATATATATAAACATATACACACATGCACTATCATGCACAAAAGTCTAAAAACAGCTGGCTGAATGGATTCATTCAGCCGTCTGATTGCTGAAACAATTTTATTGTTTCACAATATTCAGCTGGATGAATGAGTTTATTCAGCTGGCTGTTTTAGGCCAAAAATTGCCTATTTCTTTGCTGTTTACGATTTTATAAAATTCAGAAGGCTGAATAAATAATTTCAGCCGGCTGAATATTTTCAACAGCTATTTTATGAAAAGACACTTCTCTTCATCGAAGAGAAACATCTTCAAACCAACAGTTGCACCTGTTCCTTTTCAACGTTGCCTTTCATCAATAGTTGCAACTTTTTAATCTCTATAAATAGATTTCAGAATTCAACGAACAATTAACTTAACTGATTTTAATATTATTGAATTCTTATCTCTCAATCTATTTTCAATTTGAACTCCAATTGCATACAAACTTTGATCATTGATCACTCCATCTTCCACATTTCTCAAGCACATTACACTATATATCAAAACAGAGAAGGTTATAGGAAGATTGTACTAAATTGACTTATCAGTGCTATTTAAAGAGCATACTACAATCAGATACTTTTGTTTATTTGTAAAGAAGTCCCGTTCGGTTGCTTAGGCGGTAGAAGTCCTATTCGGTTGCTTAGGCGGTAGAAGTCCTGTTTGGTTGCTCAGGCGGTAGAAGTCCTATTCCTCCAGGTTAAGTGAGGGTTGCTAGTTTAATTCCAGAAGGAGTATGGGACTGGACGTAGAATGGGAGTTCGAACCAGTATAAAAATCTCTAGTGTCATTTACTTTACTGCTTTAATTACTCACTTAGTTTATATTCCGCATAAGTAGTTTATCCATATTACACGATCCTATAGCACTGTCACTTTCATTTGGTATCAGAGCAAGGCCATCATATAACCGTAACATAGTTATCTGATATTTTTTTAATATGGAAAACAATACAAGTACTGTAACTAACAATACTTTTCTTGAGGGTCAATCTACCGTATGACCACCTCTATTTAATGGAATTAACTATAACTATTGGGCTACTAGAATGAGAATCTATATACAAGCAAGTAGTTATGAAACCTGGAACATTATGCAATCTGAATATATTATTCCTACCACTGAATATTCAACATGGTCTAACATGCAAAAATTAGATGCTACTGCAAATGCTAAAGCTATGAATATGTTATATCATGCATTAGACAAAAATGAGTTTAATAGAATAAGCATGTGTAAAACTGCTCATGAAATTTGGCGTACACTTAAAGTTACACATGAAGGAACTAACAAAGTCAAACAAAGTAAAATTTCTATGCTCAAAAATCAGTTCCAGAATTTTAAAATGAAGCAAGATGAGACTATAAATGAAATTTACTCTAGATTTCAAGATATATATCATTCTTTGATAGCATTAGGAGAAACTTATACAGATTTTGATATTGTTTCAAAATTCCTCAACTCACTAACGGATGAGTGGGAACGAAAAGTCTTAGCAATCGAAGAAGCTAATGACATTTCGACCATAAAACCAGAAGAGTTGATTGGAAATCTAATGTCTTATGAAGTTAATCTACAGACAAAACGAGTACAGGCTCAAGATAAGAAGAATATAGCAATCCAGGAAGAAAAAGATGAAGAAGATATGGCGTTCATTGCTAAAAATTTAAAAAAGTTTTTGAAATTTAGAAAGAGCAACAAATTTAGAAATAACAAGAACAGCTCCAGCAACAATAACAACACCAACAAACCATCATCATCTACTCTAGAATGTTATGAATGTCACAAGAAATGTCACATCAAGAAAGGCTGTCCTGAGAAATAGAAAGAAAAGTATAAGCACAAAAAAAGCAGATTCAAGAAGAAAGCTTTCTCTGTTACATGGGACGATACAGAATCATCTTCATCATCAGAAAGTGGCTCGGATAGTGATTCAGAACAAGCTAACATTTGCTTTATGGCCACAAAAGACGAGGTAAGTGATCTAACTTTTAATGACCTTCTGGAAATCAATTCAGAATTACTTGACAAACTAAAAGGAAAAAATAGAAAGTACAAAGAAACCCTTGAAAAATTGAATAGAACTGAAATCGAAGTAGAAATGCTAAGAGATGAAAAGAAAATTTTAGAAGAAGAACTTCAAGTTACTGAAGAATCATGTTCTAATATGACATCTCAACTTTCTCTGCTAAGTTAAGAAATAGAAACTCAAAAAGATAAGAATGATACTTTATTAATTAAGAATCATGACCTTAAAGCAAATATCAAGATTTTAGAGTTAGATAATTCTAGCCTTAAAACAAAGTTAGAAGACATTACTAAAAATGTTTTTTATTTTAACAAAGGTAGAGAAAATCTTTCCAAAATTATAGAAAATTCTCAAACTGCTTCAAATAAAAGAGGACTAGGATTTAAACAATCCTCTAAACTTATTCCAAAGAAAAAGAATTCTTCATATAAAAGGAATAATAAAGTTGAAAAACCTAGTTCTAAAATTTCAAATTTTACTAAATCAATTAAAATTTGGGTTCCTAAAACAAATAATTCTTCAATTAGAAATAAGTATATAAAATCTTTTATAAAAACTATTCATAAAAACAAAGATTTGGTTTTCAAAAGGAATTCTGAACCCTCTTGGGTTTGGCTTCCTAAGACATAACTCTTAGGACCCAAAATAAAATGGTGGGTACCAATGTTAATTCTATATTTTGCAGGTACCATCTAAAAAGAGAGGAAAATGGATACTAGACAGTGGTTGCTCAAAACACATGACAGGAAACAAAGGGATGCTAACAAACATTAATTACTCAAATGGAGGTTCTGTCACATTTGGAGATAATTCCAAAGGATATGCCATCGACAAAGGCGATGTGAGCAATAACGGTATATCTAATTTACCTCTTATTACAGATGTTTTATTAGTTAAAAATTTGAAGCATAATTTACTTAGTATCAGCCAATTGTGTGACAAAGGATTTAATATTTCCTTTTCTGAAAACAAGTGTAGCATTTTGATCAAAATAAAAATCTTATTTTTGAAGGTTTTAAAGATAAAAACATTTATGTTTTAAATATGAATGTAAATTATAATACAAATATGTGTTTAATAGCCAAAGAAAATGATCCTTGGTTATGGCACAAAAGATTTTGTCATATTAATTTCAAAGCTATAAATAAATTATCTAAAAATAATTTAGTGAAAGGTTTACCAAAAATGAATTTTAAAATAAATAATATTTGTAATGCTTGTTAGTTAGGAAAATTATCAAAATCATCCTTTAAATCAAAAAAAATATTTCTACGGTACAACCACTAGAACTATTGCATTTGGATCTCTTTGGTCCAACTCAAGTTCAATCTATAAACCATAGTAAATATGTATTTGTTATAGTACATGTTTTCTCAAGATATACTTGGAATATTTTTCTGAAAAATAAAAGTGATACTTTTGAAAATTTCAAGATTTTTGCAAAGAGAATTCAAAATTACAAAAATTAAAAAATTAAAAATATTAGAAGTGATCATGGAGGTGAATTTGAAAATGAAGCTTCTAAACATTTTTGTAATAAAAAGGGAATTTACCATAATTTTTCTTTTCATAGAACACCACAACAAAATGGAGTTGTAGAAAGGAAAAATAGAACGTTACAAGAATGTGCAAGAACTTTATTAAATGGAAGCATATTACCAAAACATTTCTGGGCAGAAGCTGTAGCAACTGCTTGCTATGTTCTGAACCGTGTTTCCATTCGACCTTTAACAAAACATACTCCATATGAACTTTTTCATCAAAGAAAACTGAACATTTCTTATTTTAAAACTTTTGGTTCAAAATGTTTTATCTTAAACACAGAAGACCAGCTTGGAAAATTTGATCCAAAATCCGATGAAGGAATCTTCGTAGGATATTCGGAATGAAGCAAAGCTTATCGAATTTTCAATAAAAGAACAAAAACAATCGAAGAAACACTTCATGTTTCATTCGACGAAAATTTCAAGTTTAATAAAATTTTTGAGGAAGGTGAAAATATACCTAAGACGGTCACAAATACGGTTACTCAAAATAATTTTCATGAAGATGAAAATATTGTTTATAATTTTGAAGGAAATGAAAACATTGTTCATAATGAAAATGAATTAAGCTATCCTCCTAGGATTTTACGAAATCACCCAGTAGAGAATGTCATAGGAGAAATTGATTCATATGTTAGAACTAGAAATCAACTTAATCAAATGGGCCATGTAGCTTTTCTTTCTAAAATTGAACCTAAAAATGCAAAAGAAGCATCTACTGAAGACTATTGGATTATGTAACGACCCGATATTTCAACCATTCGCATCCGCACATGTCAGACTTGAATTGCTCAAAATATCAGATTGTTAATTTAAAATTTGACAAAACTCAGCATATACAGTAAATAAATCAATCACAGAATCACATAGACTGAGTAATATAACAATAATGCAGCGGAATAGATAAATAGTAGTTCATGAGCTACTATATAAACAACAGAGTTTGAAATAAAATACAACAGAATATCTCAAATACAGACTGATGACATCTCTGAACAAATCAATTGGAAAAGCTGAAAACTGAATCGATAGTTGGATCTCCAAGCGAAGCTCCAAACTCCAAAGGTGAGTCTCAAATGCTGTATCACTCAGTCTGACCCGAGCGTAAAGCAAAACACAAAATACTCGAGTCAGGATTAACATTCTTATATCAATAAATCCGACTCAAGTTAAATATCAACTGAAATACAAGTAACTTAAAGGATGTTTGGGATAACCATCCTCTAAGAATCCGTGGAAGTATCTACTATGTAGAAGTATACGCTATTAATAACCAAACGTCATTATAACACCGTGGTCATTTCAAATAAATTTATACTTCAAAACCAAAATATCATTTCCATTTCAAATATATATATATATTTCCAAATTATAGCACTTTCAAAACTAAATTGATAATTTCATATATATATATATATATATCTTATTTTAACTTCATTATTATTTAGTTTTGAAATATTCACTTAATAAATCCATTATCATTTAAATAACCTTAAATTACATTAAACTAAATATTTCCTTCGATTTATTTAAAACTTGAAATATCCATTTAATCACTTTTAAATCAAAATCAAGTTATAAAATCATATCCTAAAACCCTCAAATTCAATAAGTTTCAAATCGATCTAATTAAACAAAATTCTTAATTAAATACAATTTCGAATAAATTCAAATTTATCATTCCAACCTTAACTTATAGAATCATTATAAAAATCTATTTTTAAAATAAAGTTTTTAAATAAATACTTAACCATATTGTATTTTACTTAAATCAAACTTTACTAAAATTTAAAGCTTATTAATAAATTTATTTTGTAATAAAACTTATTCATATACATAATATTTTCAAATTTAAATAAAACCATATATATTTCCCTTCAAAACCATAGAAATCATTTTAAAATATTTATATATAGACCAATGGTGTCTGTATAAAATTTTCTATCCTATGGTCAAGTGATATGGATATTTATCATTCCAATCCGTAATTTAAATATATACGGGTATATATCATTTCAACCCGCAATCCCAAATTCAATTCAAATGAAAATCGCTTGGGTTTATCATTTCAACCCATAACGATTTTCTCCTATTCTATAGATCGTTTGGGTATGTATCATTTCAACCTATAGTGAATTCTATATTAACAGGGAACTTGCAGAGTGATAACATATATAATAATAATAATGTAACATTTCAACAACAGAGGTAAATCATCAATAACAAATTTAAATAAACAATAGGATATGGTGTCATATCCCACAAGTGAACAATTTCAGATAATAGCATATCATATCTAGCAATTATAAAATTAGCAGTTAAATTTAACAGTATATTTCAATTGTCGTATTGAAATCAAATTTAATAGATATAAAAACGTTAATCATGAGTGGTTTCTCACCTTTCTAGGCTAGATAGATTGGACGATGAAATTGAGTTACGAAATGCAAGCACGACTTCCAAATAAAAGATAGATTGACACGAATTGACGATCAAAGCTGGAAAAAAAGGGAATTGATGGAAACGAATCAGAATTTGTTTGATATATATATAGAAACATTATTTTATTAAAATCAATACTCTTATCTAAGAAAAAATTAAAGTAATATATATATATATATATATAAAAGCAACAAATCTTAAATAAACTTATAGGAACATCTATATACGTAAATCAATATATTATATATAACTATTACAATTATATGTGCAGACTTTATACAATTTTTTTTATTTTTATATATATATATGCAAAACAAGCTATATACACAATCAAACCCCTACCCAATATATGCAAACAAATATATATATGCATGCAGACACTATATATATAATCACAGTTAAATGTGTCTATGCAAATCTACACTAGCATATTATGCAATTAAACAAATACATATACACCAAAGATATGTACTTATATCGTTTGTTAAAATAGTAAAATTTATAACATGCCGACAGTAAAACATTTTCTAACATGTATAACAAATATGCATGCAATAGATCATAAGCCCAGAATGTATAAAATTATATTTTATAAACAACATATCATATAAATCTTATATAACCTATATATAGATATATATACACACACAACAGTATATAGCTAACTTATACCGTATAACACTTATATATTTTATATGTGAACTTGACAGAATACAAAACTCATAAATTTTTTTATATAATATATAATACTTACAAATTCGAGCTCAATAGATATGCTCTGAGTAATGACTTATACTAAACTATAAACCTATGTACACATAATACTATATAATGTCTGTAAAACAGTATAAAATCTATGTACATATAATCAATATGTCCTCATATAGAAATGATCGAAATATCTAAAATATGTACATATTAACAACTCTATATGCACATTTCCAATTAAGTATCCAAAAAAATAAAATTTTGACATATTATATATACACTGTAACTAACAATAGTAGACTTTTTTAACAGTTATATACAATAACTCTTTTATACCATATAAAGCTTATACGTATATATAGTAACCCAAAGTATGCAACTAACATATATGGGTGATGAAGACAGATGTATTTGAAAAAAAAATTTTTGTAAAACTAACCAAATAAAAGAAGAAGGAGACGGCGTGGAGGCCACACGGCTGTTTGGTGGAGCACGACAAGGCAATTGGAAGGGGAGGAGGGAGAGTGCTCGGCCAGGTCAAGGCTGCGAAGGGTGGTGGATCAACTGACGACGGGTGTCCTTGCGTGCGTTGGGTTTGAGGCAACAATGAAAGAAATGAGAGAGAGGCAACTTCATCGGTTGATGGTGGAAACATGTGTGGTTACATGGTAGGCAGAGCATGGGTTAACGGGTTGATGTTTTTGGGTGGAAGGCGCGAGACCTGGTCGCGCGGGGAGGAGGAGGAAGAATTAGAAGAAAGAAGAGAAGAAATGGAAAAAGAACTAGCTGTGCAAAAATTTTGAAGAAGAAAGAAGTGAGAACCAGAGGAGAAGAGAAGGAGTCAGGCAAAGGATATAAATATAAACTTTTATATATAACGTATGCTCAAATGAAAGTTAAAAGAATTTTGAATGAACCAAAAATGAATGTAATATCAACGGTCAAGCTAAGATTCCGCTGAAGTTATTAAAGCAATTTATTTTCTTTTTTTGCTTGGATGACACGGTTAAGGTTTTGAAACGCAAAAGAAAACAAAAGGTCATGGATCCGGTACCGATACGGTTACCGATTTCGCAGATTCCGCTGTGTACCGGACTTCAAAACAAAGAATTGAATATACCATAACGGTCAGCACGACGAGGCAATCAAAACGGTATACAGATATCAGTGGTACGATCATCCTATCAAAAGTCGATATCGGTACCGAAATGTTGCTATTTCGTCGAAAATAAGATCGACGGAGCAATAATAGTCCAAATTTTGAGAAATGAAATATGACGTCTCACTCAGAAGATGATTTACAAATTTATTATATAAAAATATTCAGGTTTGGAAAACATTTTATTATCATCAATTTTAACTGATTTGAATTGAAATAGAATTATACAATAAAATTTACTTGCATATTTTCTGATGAAAATTTACCATTTGCTATAATAAAATAGACGTATTCCAAATATCAAATTTTCATTTAATTACGTAATAAAACTATTAAAATTTCCGGGTTGTTACACTGACACTGACATACGTTGCTATCTCGTACGGAAAAATCCAAACGGAGCTAGAAACGTCCGAATTTCGCAAAACGGATTACGTAGTCTTATTCAGAGTGTTCTAAATAAATTTTCTCATGTTGAGAAATTTAGGTTTCAGACCACTTTTAAATTATACTGTTATTAACTGATTTAAACTGAATTTCTAACGACTGATAGAACATCTATATTATTCAACGAAAATTTTCCATTTGCTATGTCTAGATGGAGGCATAGCCAATATCAAATTTCCGTCATAAAATTCTATTGTTTGTTTCAAATGGTAGATTTTAGTTTATTATATTCAATAAAATTAACCTTTATTTAATTCCAAAAATATTCAAATTAATATAATTGAATATTCATTGGTTCATAATTTCTAGTTCCTTAATTAAAAATGCTAATATTAACTAATGTAGTATTAAATTCTCAATTTCTGAATCTCTTAACTAATTAAGTCTTATCAAATTAAAATTTATATTCCTATCCTTTTATGTAAATCCAATTATACTAAATTTTATTAACAAATTAATTTCAATAGGTTGATATGTAAGATGAGCAAAACCAAGACTAAAATTTAAATAAGTCTGAATACATAATTATACATTTATTGTTTACAAATAGATTAGAAGTTAATTTACAATTAAAACCCAATTCCAGTTAATCATAAATTTTATTTCATGCTTTACACAATATTAAATCTATCCACTTAAACTTTTATTAAACCATACGTTTGAAATCACATAAAATAGTTGTTACTTTATTAAATCAAAATCAGATGTTATAATTCAAAGTAAATTTTATTTAAAACGTAAAATTTTTATTTCTTACCGTATTAAATTCTAAAATTTGAATTTTCTTCTCTTTCTAAAAAATACGGGTCGTTACTCTCTCTCCCATTCAAAACTTTCATCCTCGAAAAGGAATGAAGACAGGAGAAAAAGGGTAAAGCAGAATAAATAAAGATGAGCAGATAAGGTAGATTCAAAAGAATAGTATCAGGCATGCATAATTAATTTAAAACCACAAAATTTCAATTTCAAATGTTAATATAAATTTATTTGTTGAAAATACTTTTATAATAAAATAATTTTATATTGAAACAAACTTTCCTTTCGAAAATACTTTTATAACTCGATGTCTCAACAAGTTTATCCTCGTTCTTGCAGACTCTGGCCATGCGTTGATCAGGCGCAAAGCTAGAATTCTCCAATTACTTAGTAGACCTATTTCAACACCCAATGAAAAAACTCGAAAAACCTTCAAAACCGATATGGAAAGTACAATCCAAACAAATCAACCGAATCGAATCATGGATCGCAGATACACAATGGTTACACCTGGATCCCCCAGGAAACATCCGTACCCTTTAAGCAATCACTGCCTTGTGAATTTCGCCATGATAACAAAAAACTGTAGACCGCGGATACACAATGGTTACGCTTGGATCCCCCAGGAAACATCCGTACCCTTTAAGCAATCTCTGCCTTGCGGACTATGCTACGAAAACAAAACTTGTAGACCGCGGATACACAATGGTTACGCCTGGATCCCCCAGGAAACATCCGTACCCTTTATGCAATCTCTGCCTTGCGGATTACGCTACTAAAACGACCATAGATCGCAGATACACAATGGTTACGCCTGGATCCCCCAGGAAACATCTGTATCCGTAAGCCGTCACGGCCCTGCGAATTACGCTATGTAGTCGAGTTCGTAAGACCATGGGTAACGCCATGGAATTCGAAGGACACTCGAGTATCATATCCGGAAAACCTAAATCAGAGAGAATAATATCGATAGATTGAATCCTAAATGTGGCCATAAAAAGGATATCAAGTAGAAGGCACTTTCCATATCTTTACTTCGAAAATATGTATCATATAGTACCCTTTCAAATCAATTTCAAATATCATACTTATATAAATTCCATTATATATAAGATTTCATTTTCAAATCGAATACTTTCCAAAATCAATAGTATATCAAATCACACTTATATAGACTTCGATTATATAAGATTTCGCTTTTCAAATTGAGTACCTTTCCAAATCAATAGTTTTCGAATCAACTTCATACTTATACAAATCAATTTTATATAAGTTCGATAACTCCCAAATCAAGTATTTAGTAAAACAAGGTTCTCAATTTCAATTCGTTTCAATATCAGTTCAGTTTCAAAAATCATATACGATTTCACCAAATTATTTCTTCCAAATTAAATATCTTCAGTTTCAAAGTTTCCAAAATAATAGGTTTAGACAATAATCCTAGTTTCCAAATCGACATAATTTAAGTCAAATAAATTCATTTCCAAAATCATCATGTAAATACTGGGTTTTAAATTCCAATCTATTTTGGAAACCAAATATTTTTCTCAAAATCAGTTATACCCAAAATGATTACCAAGTTTATAACCATCCCTTTAAACCTTTAAACTATTTATTTCTATTTGAAAGATCCAATTTACCTTTTGAAAATTATTATTCTATATATATATATGGTTTATAAAAGATGATACTAAGTTAAACATTTAAAACTAAATTTTATTGCAAAACATTTCAAAACTAAATTCCATATTAGTATAATTCAAAATAGTCTTATTCATTTACTTAACAAAACGGTTTCAAATTTATTTAAATCATATTACTTCAAACTTTAAACATACAAAACTAAACTTATATACTTTATCAAATAATTTATTCTTTTCGAAATTACTTAGCTTTGAAAATTAAACCTCGATTTGGAAGTGTTCGAACATTCAAAATAGTCAGAGAAATAAAATTTCCAATCCAAGAGTTGGAAATCAGCAACAAATCAGCAAATCAATTTCAAAAGATGGGGTTATACCAAATCAAATCCGAAACTCGAGGACTGAACACCAGACTTACTTCAAATTTTTTCAAATATATATACATATATCTTTCGAATATCAAATCATACTTCGGAATTTGAAATCAAAATTGGTTTCACAAATCAATCACATAGAAAAACTACTAAAGTGGCTTATCCCCCACTTTGAAACTCGAAAATCAATGTCGATGATGCATGCACTTATCACCGAAATTATTCTCCAGCGACATAAGTGAGTTCTGGACTTCTATTTTCTTGAAACTTCTTTGAAATTTCTTCGAAATCATTGGAACTCATTTGAAGTCATTTGAAACATTTCTTATTCGGAAAATACTTTCAAATCGTATTATTATATATTTTCAAATTCTTAAAACCAATTTCAAAATACCGGAGTTCAATCTCTCAAATTTCCAATTTAAAACCCTTCAGTTATAAATCATTTTTATATAAATCAATATCTTATAAAATTTCAAATTTCAAATCCTTTCGAAACTTCAAATTCTCATTTTTAAAAGGTATATAATCCTTATCGAAAACATTTTCACTTTTATATATAGAATATAATCATACTCATCAAAATAATAATTTTGATATATAAAACAATTTCTAAAATACAAACAAACATGATTTTTCAAAGGATGATTCAAGAATGGATTTCAAAACAAAGATAGAGAGGGACTCTAGTTAAAATAGAATTTTGATTCGAAGATAGGCTCGAACGAAGATGAGATAATTAAATTACAAAAATAGAAGATGGATATACTTATATAAATGTGAATATTAGGCTCAGGTCCCTAGTAAGTTTCAAAATACACAAAAACCCCAGTAAAAAAAAGTGTGTAAATTAGGTCCCTAGAATTAAGTTACTAAGTAATTGCATATAGTTATGCAATTTTTTTGGTGAATAATTGCGGAATTTTCCGCAACTTTTTGAAAAAATTGCGTAAATTTCCGCAATTTTTTGGGTGAATAATTGCGGAATTTTCCGCAATTTTTTGAAAAAATTGCGTAAATTTCCGCAATTTTTTGGACGAATAATTGCGGAATTTTCCGCAATTTTTTGATATAATTGCATAAATGTCTGCAATTATTCACTGAATAATTGCATAAGTGTATGTCATTATTCAGTAACTTAATTATAGGGACCTAATTTACAAACTTTATTTTACTGGGGTTTTTGTGTATTTTGAAACTTATTAGGGACCTGTGCCAAAACAAAGATAGAGGGGGACTCTAGTTAAAATAGAATTTTGATTCGAAGATAGGCTCGAACGAAGATGAGATAATTAAATTACAAAAATAGAAGATGGATATACTTATATAAATCGCGGGTGACCTTAACCGAGTCAACCGTGACTTCAGGAATATGATCGATGCAGAATTCTAAGGCAAATCGACATTCGATCGCCAGAGATAGAATTCGGCATAGCAAAAGATAGCGACATCTAAACCGAGGGTATAGAAATCTCCGGTGAATCAATGCCAATTGTAAAGGAGTTTCACCCCTTTACAAATCATTCAAAGATTGGCAGGATCGTCGATTTTTATAGAGATCATTCGAAGTGGAGTTATGGGATGCTCTAGAATCAAAAGAATATAAATAGGGAGAGACGAGAATGCATTTCAGAACAAGTGGGAGTGTTCCAAAATTCAAAGGAAACCGAATCAAAAAGGAAGAGATTCAAGCATGAACAAAAGTAATTATGTAATTAAATCTACTACATATGCTAAGTTTTGCCTAAAACCAGAGCTCTGATGCCAACAGTAACGACCCGATATTTCAACCATTCGCATCCGCACATGTCAGACTTGAATTGCTCAAAATATCAGATTGTTAATTTAAAATTTGACAAAACTCAGCATATACAGTAAATAAATCAATCACAGACACAGATTAATATAACAATAATGCAGCGGAAAAGATAAATAGTAGTTCATGAAGCTACTATATAAACAACAAAGTTTGAAATAAAATACAACAGAATATCTCAAATACAGACTGATGACATCTCTGAACAAATCAACTGGAAAAGCTGAAAACTGAATCGATAGTTGGATCTCCAAGCAAAGTTCCAAATTCCAAAGGTGAGTCTCAAATGTTGTATCACTCAGTCTGACCCGAGCGTAAAGCAAAACACAAAACACTCGAGTCATGATTAACATTCTTATATCAATAAATCCGACTCAAGTGAAATATCAACTGAAATACAAGTAACTTAAAGGATGTTTGGGATAACCATCCTCTAAGAATCCGTGGAACTATCTACTATGTAGAAGTATACGCTATTAATAACCAAACGTCATTATAACACCGTGGTCATTTCAAATAAATTTATACTTCAAAACCAAAATATCATTTCCATTTCAAATATATATATTTCCAAATTATAGCACTTTCAAAACTAAATTAACAATTTCATATATATATATATATATATATATATATATATCTTATCTTAACTTCATTATTATTTAGTTTTGAAATATTCACTTAATAAATCCATTATCATTTAAATAACCTTAAATTACATTAAACTAAATATTTCCTTCGATTTATTTAAAACTTGAAATATCCATTTAATCACTTTTAAATCAAAATCAAGTTATAAAATCATATCTTAAAACTCTCAAATTCAATAAGTTTCAAATCGATATAATTAAACAAAATTCTTAATTAAATACAATTTCGAATAAATTCAAATTTATCATTCCAACCTTAACTTATAGAATCATTATAAAAATCTATTTTTAAAATAAATTTTTTAAATAAATACTTAACCATATTGTATTTTACTTAGATCAAACTTTACTAAATTTAAAGCTTATTATTAAATTTATTTTGTAATAAAACTTATTCATATACATAATATTTTCAAATTTAAATAAAACCATATATATTTCCCTTCAAAACCGTAGAAATCATTTTAAAATATTTATATATAGACCAACGGTGTCTGTATAAAATTTTCTATCCTATGGTCAAGTGATATGGATATTTATCATTTCAATCCGTAATTTAAATATATACGGGTATATATCATTTCAACCCACAATCCCAAATTAAATTCAAATGAAAATCGCTTGGGTTTATCCTTTCAACCCATAACGATTTTCTCATATTCTATAGATCGTTCGGGTATGTATCATTTCAACCCATAGTGAATTCTATATTAACAGGGAACTTGCAGAGTGATAACATATATAATAATAATAATGTAACATTTCAACAACAGAGGTATATCATCAATAACAAATTTAAATAAACAATTGGATATGGTGTCATATCCCACAGGTGAACAATTTCAGATAATAGCATATCATATCTAGCAATTATAAATTTAACAGTATATTTCAATTGTCGTTTCAATTGAAATCAAATTTAATAGATATAAAAACGTTAATCGTGAGTGGTTTCTCACCTTTCTAGGCTAGATAGATTGGACGATGAAATTGAGTTACGAAATGCAAGCATGACTTCCAAATCAAAGCTAGATTGGCATGAATCGACGATCAAAGCTGAAAAAAGGGAATTGATGGAAACGAATTAGAATTTGTTTGATATATATACAGAAACATTTGTTATTTTATTAAAATCAATACTCTTATCTATGAAAAAATTAAAGTAATATATATATATATATATATAAGCAACAAATCTTAAATAAACTTATAGGAACATCTATATACGTAAATCAACATATTATATATAACTAATACAATTATACGTGCAGACTTTATACAAATTTTATTTATTTATTTATATATATATATATATATATATATGCAAAACAAGGTATATACACAATCAAACCCCTACCCAATATATGCAGACAAATATATATATGCATGCAGACACTATATATATAATCACAGTTAAATGTGTCTATGAAAATCTACACTAGCATATTATGCAATTAAACAAATACATATACACTAAAGATATATACTTATATCGTTTGTTAAAATAGTAAAATTTATAACATGCTGACAATAAAACATTTTCTAACATGTATAACTAATATGCATGCAATAGATCATAAGCCCAGAATGTATAAAATTATATTTTATAAACAACATATCATATAAACCTTATATAACCTATATATAGAGATATACACACACACACACACAACAGTATATAGCTAACTTATACCTTATAACACTTATATATTTTATATGTGAACTTGACAGAATACAAAACTCATAATTTTTTTTATATAATTTATAATACTTACAAATTCGAGCTCAATAGATATGCTCTGGGTAATGACTTATACTCAACTATAAACCTATGTAAACATAATACTATATAATGTCTATAAAACAGTATAAAATCTATGTACATATAATCAATATGTCCTCATATAGAAATGATCGAAATATCTAAAATATGTATATATTAACAGCTCTATATGCACATTTCCAAGTATCCAAAAGAATAAAATTTTGACATATTATATATACACTTTAACTAACAATAGTAGACTTGTTTAACAGTTATATACAATAACTCTTTTATACCATCTGTAACGATCCAATTTTACGACTTCTGAAAGTCGACATCAATACGCCCACTGTATCAAATGCCGAACCATCGAATGTCGGAAAACCGAATCATTAGGGTTAAAGAAGAAGAAGATAGAAGAAGAAACATAAACAATAACAGAATCTCACATTCGCAGCGGAACAATATAAAATAGATAAATGAATAATCTTTAAACAAAAGAACTATATCAGTTCATACAATACATCATCAGAGTTACAACAACAACACTGGAAGTTATAATAACCTGCCCATATGATTGAATACACAGCGGAATGATAATAATATACGAAAGTATGTCTCGCCATCCAGCTCGCCTCCTGATCTCCACAGCATACTTTTCTGACTTCGCTCCAGAACAACTGATAACCTGACTCTAGGCTGCCCGTGTGGAAAATTATGGGCACCCAGAGTTTAGAAAGGGAACAATAAACTCCGAGTCAGTCATGGGACTGGTGTGAGATCTTAAAACAGTTATTTGCACAAAGGAATAAAAAGAAATCCGATATGCTTTTGGAAAATGAAACTACCATAAGTAAATGGCAGGTTATACAACTAAAACCGTACAGGGCTCGTATTGTTTCTTTGGATTTCCAACAAGTGGTCAGGCTAAGGAATTTCCTACACCATATGGGTATGCCTCTGAAGGGACGTCCCGAGAACCTAACCAGATCTTTACCAACACAAGGTCGACTTACCTCACGTTTCTGGTGCAATGAAGCTGTAACTAGATAACTCCACACATGAGTATGCCATACCCGGTCGTTACCGACCTTTATCCGAGCATCCTCAACACCAGCAACCACAAAGCAATAAATTTGCAGCAACCACATAAGTTAAGTATCTAGGCTCCATACCATGATACCACCTTTTTCCAGAAGGAAATGGACATACCCTGAGGGCGCTACCCCCAAACAACCTTGCCGCATCCTTCCTGTTTCGACCATTTCGGGTTATGAGGTCCGACGAAGTCTCATCCACAAAGCTACGCTTTTCAAAAAAGCCATGCTTCGATCAACAAATGATCAGCAACACTTAGCATGCCACATTACCAAATTGGGAATGTATCACTAGTAACAATCAACTACATAACCTCTGAGCTCGTACGTCTCAGAGAAGGGTGTTAAGCTAAGAGAATAAATTCTTCGCCACCAAACGAAATGTATTTGATAGAAACCAGCTTTACATCTCAAAGTGTAACGTGAGACATACATCCATACAAGTCCGTTCTGGGTTCGAACGGAACCGAAGGCACTTCAAAGAAGCCCTTGCAATCCGGATATTCACTAATCACGTTCGGACTCCCCATCACAAAGGGTGATAAAATCTCTATACCGGAGCAACTCGGTGTAGAGACATTCGATATGTAATCCTTTCGTTTTTGAAAATACCTAGTCTTCAACACCATCTTCAAATGCGATCCCATTTCGTCGTATCATTATTCGGAATGGGTTTTATGACATAAAGTCCTCTCCCGGCTTAACCGAATAATGAGCGCTAGTTTTGAAAACAAATTCAAGTGTTTCAAAGGCCAATATTGATAGTCGGTTATTTAACTATCAAACAATATTCACAACAATTATCAAATTTAAATAATTTTTCCCCAATTATTTATTTTCAAAATATCTTCACAAGATATATTTTAACACTTCAACACTTTGAAAACCAATTTCAAATCACTTTTCTTTTGCGGAATAAATTTCCAAATGTTATTTATTTCCACTGAAGATTCGCCGAGTCTGAATAATTTAAAACACTTATCGAAAAGTATATGTATATTTGGAAACACTTGAGATAAAAACTATTTTTAAACACTTTATCTAATATAGTAGTTATGAAAATATTATACTAATATCTCATATAAACTTCAAGCCCAAACTAATTTTAAAAATGAAATTATTAGATAGAGTATAATTATTTAAATATCCATTTTCTAAATCAAAACTCAATTTGATTTTAAAAATAATCACTTCTATAATTAACCAAATAAATCTTTACTTTAAAGATTTAATAACAACTTAAGAAAATAATTTCTCCAAAGTATCCTTTTTAAAACCATCCTTAAAACTTTCAATTTATATTTATCAGCTACTTTGAAAACATACTCGGCTTTCCAGTGGAAATACACTTTCCATTTCAAAATGATCCATTTAAATCAATTAATAAATCCTTCTTTTAAATTTATCCAGTCCTCTAAAATTAATTTACTTAAAATTTTCTACTTTAATTTCCAAAAATCCAATTATATATCCTGGTATTTAAAAATACCAGAATATATTCGGCCAAACCATAGCCTTCAATAAATTTCAATCACCAATATAATTATTCACAGATTATCAATAATCACATCATAACATATGAAATAAATTCAACAATTTGAGGAATCCAGTTGGATCCCTCCAACCTGTTTCCCTGCATCCATAGATGTTAGCACAACAATTAAATACCAATTCCACTTCGAGGTGGAATATCGCGGTATATGGGATTATATAATATCATCCGCTATTATGCGGCGCATAGGGTCTCATCCGCTATATAATGCGGGAAATCAATCACTCCAATATATATTTATATATATATATATATATACACACCACTATATATACTACCACATCCAAACAATCAATCAATAACTGAAATTCTAATTATTTCAATTGAGTGAGAAGATCTCACCTTTAACAATGCATGCAATCCATTCTCATTCCAGCTTGATTTTTTTAGATATTGACCTTGTATAAATAATTATATCATTTATTAATATTCGAATAAATCGAATAATTAAATTCCTATTGGATAAATTTAATTAACCAATGATTTTAGTTTCAAAATAAAAATTTGATTTTAAACAAATACTTAAATTTTAAACTAATTTTCCTTTTATAAATAATTTGGTAACTAAATAATTGAAATAAGTTTATTAACCACATAAGTTACCTTAATAAATTATTTTATTCTAAACTGGTAGATTTAAAATGTGTATTTATTTTAATTCCTGTTCAATATATATATATATATTTTAAATTTATAACAGGCTGCTAAATATATTTTCTACAGTTTATTTATATACACACATATATAAAGAAATTTGTGTATATACATACTTCTCTGAATAAAAAGGTTTTCTGTTTAAATATATATATATATATTGCTGTATATATTTATATGACAATTTAAATTTTAAATTGCAAAGAATAAATGGAATATACCTCTCTGCACTGCTCGAGGCCGCCACCACTTCCTATCACGACCAGTTCGAAATTGGCAAAGTATCACGAGGTCAAACTCGACACCGGCTATCGTCATCTGCAACCTCTGCAGTTGAACACTTCGACCTCGCAACCCTACCCGCACGCGCTGCCTGATCGTGTCGCGACCTAGACACGCCATCTTCCCATACCTTCCTCGCGAGGCTCCACAAGCCCAGTGCCGTAGCTCGCCGTTCGCGATCCATAAATCAACGTCGCGGCCATGCTGCTTTCGATTTGGGAATCCGATTCGAACCCTTTTTTCTCTATTTGCTGAATCTCGGTTGTGATATTTTTCTTTTGTTTTCGATTTGAAATTGATAAAGGAAGCGACCATTAACTCGACTTTCATTTTTGTTTTTAGAGAAGCTCGGTTCTATTAATTTTTCTTTTTCTATTTGCGTTAATTTTCAAAAAATACGCATGCATCATTTTTGACAGAGAAAAGTAAACACGTGTTCAACGATTTCCTTTACGTGTGAATGCCTGGTACAATGGTTAAATTATATTATTTATATTCAAATTTAAATTCAAATTTGAATCGTCTCGATATCCACAACCCACCATCTCGATCCCCAATCGAGGCATGCTGCTAGGCATTTATAATGTTATACCCCTATTCCGAACGCAATGGAAAAGGTTTCGAGTCCAAATTCGATCGTGTGGAGAAGATAGCTTTTTGAACCTTATTATTATACTGAATTTTCAATATAGATTTCAGCGCGTTTACTTATCGTACGGCCAAACGATCACTCCAAACACTATGAAAATTGAAATCCGATAATAATATACTATTACGGATCCAATGTAACTGGTTTCGTCGAATTCCGAGACTGTGCCTTGGAAGGCTATTTTTAAATATCTATTCAAACGATAAAATTTCAAAACTGAACAAAACACTTTCAAATTCAATTCTGAAGCTTTTATTATCTTCAGCATTATCAATATAGAATTTAAAAGACTTCAAATTATTTTTAACAAGCTCAAAACTGAAGATACAATATTTTACCCAACTTCAATAATTAAATTTAATAATTTAATTGCCAAATTCATATTGATATTTGAAATTCAAGTTGAACTAACATTCAAATATTTAAAATCAATTAAATATTTCAATTTCAAATGTTCAAAATTCTAGGTCGTCACATTCTTCCCCCCTTAAAAGAATTTCGTCCCGAAATTACTAGTTAAGAAGAATGATCCATAACCCGTTTAATTATTTCCCACAACCAAATAGTTTTTATCAATTTTCCAAAACAAATCTTTTTATTGAAGACACATTAGCCCTCTTATTAACTTCCCAAACTCAACCATAAGTTTCAAACAATATTATTTTCTCAACAATTCAATTTTCAATTCAAATTCAAATTTTAAATTCAAAATTTTTTTCAAAATTTTTCGAACTCTTTAAATTTTCGAAATATTTCGCCAGCGTCTCCTTTGCGCGGCTAGCTCGGTACGACTACAAAATGCCACAGCGGGCCCCCAGATTTCAAAAGAAAACAAAAGGCCAAGTGGCTAGACCAGAAAAGGATCAAATTTCATATTGAAATTTAAATACATACCTTTTGTTGAGCAAATAAATTTTATCTTCTGAAATCAAAAATCCAATTCCTTTTGCTTTTTAAAACACATGTATACTACTAGCAATAATTTCAAATCATAGCTTTCAAAATCATTTTATATATTTCTTTACTAAATTTTCAATATCCATTTCATTCAAATCCCTACGATGTTCATATATCATTCGTATGCAATATAAAATCTGATCGCTCACTCGATCACACAATTTCACTTCTGAACTAGTATCGTTCACCCAACTTCCTAGTGCGGACTCAGATCTGGTTTCTTGATCAGAAATCGTCATTCTCCTTGCATAATCATAACTATGATAGAGAATTTCCAGAATCAACCAAAAATCCATATCTAGGGTTCGTCGTCGAAAATCGAGTGAAAAAAATCCTAACTCGGATCGATATAACTATCTCGAAATTCTGTACTCGAATTCTGAATCAAATTGTTATGCGAATAAAGTAATATACGTACATCCCACGTATTTATTCCTAATTGATTATTAGCTATATCAATTCTCTTTTATTCACATTTATTTTCATTTCTATCCACTTATTTACAATCACCATTTTACTACTTCCAGTTTAATTTTCATTCACTTATTAACTTAGAATATTTCCTCAATTCAAAATTTTACTTAAGAATTTCACCATTTATTTCTTAAGTTCAATATAAGTATTTATACACTTCTTATATTTATTTTCACTCCACTACCAAAGTTATATATTCATTTCCATTCAACTTTGCATTTTCAATTCCATTTGAATTCAATTTACAATTTCAATTTTTATTTGAATTCAGTTTATCTTAAAATTCTGAATACTGAATTTTTTTTATCAACTATCTTTCATTCATATCTAATCCATATCATTATTTTAAATTAGTTTCATTTACTAATTCATTACAAATTCCAATGAATTCAAATTCCCAGAACTTTTGTTCTTTTAGTCTAACCCGAACTAATTTTACAACTTCATTTTATTTTACACAATTTAAGTTGGATTTCAATATTCAGTTTCAATTCCAGTTCTATTCATTTGTTCATTCCCAAATTTATTTTCAACTTCTATAAGTTTCCCAAATTTGATCGCATTTGCTAATTTCTTTTGATTCACCTCAATTAATTAGCTTAACTTCCCACTTATTTGGGTTTCACACTTACTTTTATTTATCCCTTTTCAAGTTGGATCTTATTCCAATAAATTTCAAATTTTTATAAGTTATCAAACTTATTTATATTCCGCAATATTTTTAAATTCCAAATCCCACCAGATTTTTAAATCCAATTCAAAAATATTTCCCAAATAATATCACCATTATTTATCCAAAACTTTTGAAAACTATTTTCAAACCCAAAGGAATTTAAACTTTTCCCAAATTTTAAAACTTCAAAACCTTCCATTTTTTTAATTCAAATATTTCTCTGGAAGTTCAAGTTATAAATCCCATTTATAATTCATATTCAAATTTCATTCTATTCACTTTTCATATAACAATGATAATAATTTAATATTATCACTTCCTAACAACCAAGCAATCATATATAACTATAATAATTTGTGGAAAATTATTTATTTTATATACAAAAATAATTTGGGTAAAATTATTTCATTTACCCGATTTTTAAAACAATACTGTGTCGGTTTGCCTAGTTTAAGAGTTTAGAAATCCCCATCGATACAGTTGGCCAAATTGCACCGACCAAAATCTATAAACAATCAACCGATAAGTCAACACAATACAAAACAATTTTTTTATATTCACTAACAAATACGCGCTCATATCTATTATTACACTCACACTCATTCTAGAGTACTACTGACTCTATCTCTAATGAGTAATCCCCACCAGAGCCGAGGTTGTCGCTTAACCAATTGCTCTGATACCACTCTGTAACGACCCAATTTTTCAACTTCCGAAAGTCGACATCAATACGCCCACTGTATCTTATAGTGGTACCTCGCATTTGCTTTTACAGCCAGCCTCTCAACTCTGGAACCAACCTAGTTAGCCAACCCCTCCCCGGGGACATGTAGGGGTAAGAGTCTCCTGCTCGCCACCAAACAAAAAGCGAGAACCCCCTATCATGCTGTAATATAGCAAATGCAATCCCATTGTGAATTTACATTTCCAAATATCCATTGATATAAAATTTTCAAATCGATTTCCAAATATTTATTACCTTTTAGAATAAATCTTTACTTTAAAGATTTAAAAACAACTTAAGAAAATAATTTCTCCAAAGTATCCTTTTTAAAACCATCCTTAAAACTTTCAATTTATATTTATCAGCTACTTTGAAAACATACTCGGCTTTCCAGTGAAAATACACTTTCCATTTCAAAATAATCCATTTAAATCAATTAATAAATCCTTCTTTTAAATTTATCCAATCCTCTAAAATTAATTTACTTAAAAGTTTCTACTTTAATTTCCAAAAATCCAATTATATATCCTGGTATTTAAAAATACCAGAATATATTCGGCCAAACCATAGCCTTCAATAAATTTCAATCACCAATATAATCATTCACAGATTATCAATAATCACATCACAACATATGAAATAAATTCAACAATTTGAGGAATCCAGTTAGATCCCTCCAACCTGTTTCCCTGCATCCATAGATGTTAGCACAACAATTAAATACCAATTCCACTTCGAGGTGGAATATCGCGGTATATGAGATTATATAATATCATCCGCTATTATGCGGTGCATAGGGTCTCATCCGCTATATAATGCGGGAAATCAATCACTCCGATATATATATATACACCACTATATATACTACCACATCCAAACAATCAATCAATAACTGAAATTCTAATTATTTCAATTGAGTGAGAAGATCTAAGTCGAAGCGTAACGTCATATTTTGATTTTTCTTCAATCCTGTGCCTTTGTGCTTCCATCCGACGGTTCCTATTGAGCCTATGACGTGGTTGCACCAGATTTAATCTTCAAATCCAACGGTCTGAGAGCTCTAAGCTATACTATAAATAGAACCCTGGGCTTAGAAATTTTTCTCATTCATATTTTCTCCTATTTGGGTTCATTGCTAGAGGTTGTACCCTAAACAGAAAATTTTTCTAAGGAGGAAATCTTTTTGATAAAAATATTCTACGCTCTAGAAATGGATCAAGGAAGACCAAAGACTAGAGCTAAGGACCACAGGTGAGTGTTTTGTAATTATTTTAGTTTTTTAAGTAATTTAAAATAAAGGGTTCTCAATAGTTGTAGTTTTTCTACAATTTTGAGACAGTTTATATAAGTTTATTTACAGTCAGTTTTTAAGTAAATTTCAGAAATTCTTTTCAGTCTATTTTTATTCAGCTATTTTATTCAGTTATTTACAGCTATTTAGAGTTATTTAGAGTTATTACATCTGTTTTAAAGTTGGAATTTAGCCTGTAAATGCTAGTTTCTTTTTATACAGATTTAATCCCTTTTTACGCGAATAAATTAAAAGAGAAGAATTCGCTAATATGGACTAAAATAGAATAATATTAAATTTGCAAAAATCAGATGTAAAATAAGAAAAACTGAAATAAAAATAGAGACGGACTGAAATAGGCAAATTTAAAATATTTGCAAGCATAATTATAACAAGTGGTTATAACTAAAAAGAGAAAATAGAAGAATAACAGTTGCAAGAACAATTATAACACAGGTTATAATTAGAAAGAAAGTAATAACAAAAGAGGCTTATTTTAAAACTTAGATCTTGTTAATAAGCAAATATAGCAGAAATAACATAAGAGGCTTATTTTAAAACTTAGATCTTGTTAATAAGCAAATATAACAGAAGAGGCTTATTTTAAAACCTAGATCTTGTTAATAAGCAAATATAGCAGAAATAACAAAAGAGGCTTATTTTAGAACTTACACTAAGTTAATAAGCAAAGATAGAAGCAGGGCCCGTACCAACAACATTCCCTTTCAGTCAGGAACTGATAGTCTTATAATAGTTAGGTAAGGCTGGGACATGCTTATGCTAACTAGGGTAAATAAGTGACCAACAGATAGAGGCTCAAATATGGGGATTTGGGCAAGAGGCGCAAACTAAAATTTGTTTGTTAGGACCAGTACTGGTAGCATTCCCTTTCAGACTAGGACTGATGGTCTCACAACACTTAGGTGAGGCTGGGCAGTATCCCTTTCAGACTAGGACTGATGGTCTCACAATAGATTAGGTGAGGCTGGGCACGCTTATGATGATTAGGGTAAATAAGAGGTAAAAATAGGGGGAGACAGTTAGTGTGTACCGGCGATGACCAAGCCTGCGACATCGATTAGGGTAAATAGTTTGCTACTGCATTCCAAGCGCTAAGAGGTGTCTTTTACTTTAGGACCAACAAGATTGGACCAGCTCACAGTGGCACAACAAAGATAGAAGGCCGATCAACGGGTAGAATTAGGATTTCAGCCTAATTAAAATAGGATTAGGATTTCAGCCTATCACAGCAATCTAAGACAAGTGAAAACAATCACAATCAAAGCAAATAGTCAAACAGAATCAGAAATAGTATTTTATCCCAGTTTTACCTTTTATGTATTTTCCTTTTATACTAGAACTGTTGCTTAGTCTATTATCTTTATCTTGCTTAGAAATGCTAGTAATTACTTTCACTCACCAGACTTATTGTCTGATCCACTCCTCTATTTCCCCTTTTCCTCCTTAGGCCACCAGAGTTGAGTAGATTCAGGTTGCTTGGAGATCTATTCCAGGAGTTCTCTCATTTCAGATGTATTCTTCTAGTTTCCATCCTTTTCAATTATGGACTTGGCACTTGTGAGAGAGGTTATGATAATTATTATTGTTGTTAATTTTGCACTTTGATTATGTAGGACTAAGATGTAATTTTCATGAGACATGAATTTTAGTTATTTTGAGACATGTTACGTTTTATTGACTCGTTTTGAAATGAAGTTTAATGATAAGTATTTTAAATGTTTCCGCTGTTTTTATTTATTTGTCTTGTGAATCTTAGTCTCTGTGATGCTTTAGCTATACCTATAACGCACCACATCCTTTAGTGTGCCCTTTTTGCGCATACTAAGGGGTGTGGGGTGTTTCAAGTAGGTTCCAATGCATACACCTTGCCCTTTCCATCCTTAGCGAGCTCCTTGCACTGGCTCTTATAATGGCCAATCTGGTCATAGTTGAAGCACCTGACACTCTTCTTTCTAGCCACTTCCTTGGCTTTCCCAGCACGACACTCATTAGCAAAGTGCCCCTCCTTATCGCACTTGAAATAGACAATCTTAGACTTCCCCTTCTTAGTCGCTCCACCCTTCTGAGCACCTTTCTTAGGAAAGAACTTCCTCTTTTGATTCTTCCCAACCTGGACTTCTTTAGCTTTACTCTTCTCTAGAGAATCAAGAATCTCTGCATGCCTTAAGGCTATCTCCACAACAAAGTAAGAAGGATCTCTAATATGAGGTAATGTGGCCCTAGCTAACTCAGGCTTTAACCCTCTGATAAACTTCTCATTCCTCTTCATGACTGTATCTACTGAAGCATAACCATATCTGGCCAACTCCTAAAATTTCCTAACATACTCCAGAATAGTCATCTCTCCCTATTCTAACCTAGCAAACTTCCTGATCAGAGCTGACTGTGCCATTATAGACATAAACCTCTCCTAGAACCACCCCTTGAAATCTGTCCATGACAAAGTTTCCTCGTCCACACCAGCAGTCACACTGTTCCACCAAAACAAAGCAGCTCCCTGAAGCTGTTTGGAAGCCAACCTCCTCTTCTGCTCATCATTGAGCCCCAAGTCTACGAAAATACTTTCGTAGTGCAACAACCAATTTTCCACTTCTATAGCACCCTCCGTCCCCAGAAAAGGCTTCCCTCCAAACTTAGCGTAATCTCCGCTCAGCTTAGCATAATGGTTAACTACCGGAACTTCCGAAACTCCTGCCTCTGCAGCATCTCCTCCTACCATTCCAGCTGCAACTCCAGCTTGCATCATATTCATAAAAAACTGATACATAGCTCCCATGTTCACTTGCGGGACTCCAGCACCTACATTCTCTGCTTGTGCCTGACCTTGGGTTCTCCTTGTACTAGGTCTAGCATTTCCTTCGGTGCCCTCCCATCCTGGGTTAACTCTTCCTCTTTCACCTTCCATATCTGTATTCAAACCTCATGAGATACAGAAAAATAACCTAACAAGGATGGGAGACTAGAGATAAAGCATATACTTATAATTAAAAAATACAAGTATGTTACTATAGCATTATCCCATACCCCAATCTCACTCTAATTCCTTAGGATTATGTTTTAAAAACCATTTATAGTTTAAAGTTTTTCATAAACCATGCTCTGATACCAAGTTGTAACATCTCGTATCTGGAGGCCAAAAGCTAAGCGCTATAGATGCTGCAGTCATCCATAGTATTAACTTCAGGTGACAAAATACGTTAATGATAATGGTATCCATAATATCATAAGCACTTGAAATATGAACAAAATCAAAGATTTCCAAATACAGCATTTTGCTGATTACATTTCAAAACAAATTCATATCCAAGTTACATAAGCCCATATCGTTTCCTAGGTAAAGATTAAGTATAATCATTACAAAATTACGCCAAGAGCGACATATGATGATGCCCCCTTTGTTGATCAAAGTAATATAGTCATATCTGACTTAATACATAGCAAAAATAAATAAAACAATCTGCAATTTCTAATTAGCTATCCGTCAGCCACCTGCTCGTTTTCGGAAGCTTTATTCGCCAAAATGACTAAAACCTGAAAACCTCAACCCTCGGTCTACTCAAATCAATTACGAGCACCCAAGAATTTAAGGGAAAACAAAAACTTCGAGTCAGACATAAAGCCTGGTGTGAATAATTTTGTTACATCTCAGTTTACTGATATTAAGTGAGACCACGCCGCTTAGCGGAACGAGTTTCCCCTCACTAATATCTTTTTCAAAAAATATATTTTGCAATCCTTTCCTACAACCTAACTGGTTAATCAAACTGATTATATCAAAATATAAATATCCTTTATGCTAATAAATGGACTATCTATCCGTAAAACAGGTAATATGTGAACTATCTGCCCACAATATAATAACAATGTCTGTTATGCTACAAATGGACTATCTGTCCATACAACTGGGCCGACTGTCCGCAAACTGGACTTACTGTCCGAATCAAAATGGACTAACTGTCCGAATTATTTTCTTAGGGTAAACTACCCTATATCTTTTTCCTTGAAAACCTTTTCAAAATGATTTAACCTTTTAAATCATACTTATCCAAGGAAAATATATTCTTAGCTTTACTCTAAGATATTTTGCCATGTTATATATATACTTTACTCAAAATAATGTTAATGAGATTTAATGAGGATTAACTACCCTTCCAAAACAAGTTAAAACCCTTTATAACTTGAAAATACTTAGGCTACATTGCCTATTTAATACATTCGAAACCTTTTTTTAAAACCTTTTAAACAACCCTTTTGAGACCATTGAAGGTAACCCCTTCGAAACCATTGAAAGACCCTTTCGAAACCATTAAATATAGCCTTTCAAAAACATTGGAAAAACCTTTCGTTTCTTTTCTCCGAAAGCTCAAAATATCATACATCCTCCTTTAAAACCTTTTAAGTATTGCCTTCCGAAAACATAGGAAAAACCCTTCCCTTCAACTCGTCGAAACCCTAGGGAACCACCCCTTTCGAAACCATTCATTAAAACCTTTCAAAACAGTTAAAACTCAATCCTTTCGAAAGCACTTTGGGTTCAATTTAAAACATATGGAAATCATTCGAAACCATTCAAAAATTTACCTATTCGAAACATTTGAAAAACGTCTCGGTCGAAGCCATTTGGATTCTGTCTTCAAGTAGACAAAAGGATCAGAAACCCATTAAAGTCGAAAGCATCAATTTTGAAACCATTCAAATCTATCTCTTTCGAAACCAATTTGGGTTCTACTTTACTTATAGAAAAAGGGTTTTAAAACATATAAGTCGAAAACATCTGCTTTGAAACCATTTCATAAGTAATGAAGTGATGGTGTCGAAACCATCCCTTCGAAAGCATTGGAGAGTGGCTAGGTTTTTATAAAACCAAACAACCCTTTCGAAACCATCTGGGTCGAAAGGTAAAAAGGCGGCAGCAAAATGGTTTCAACTTAGTCGAAAACAATTGTTAAAAAAAACAGAGGTGCAAACCAATCGAAACCATTTCCTTTAAATCATTTCACCTGGGCGAAAGCTACTTTATCGAAAGCCATTTAGTCGAAAGTAAGCAGGCGTATTTCTTTAATATAAAAACAAAGGATGGCCTCAACCCCTTTGGAACCCCTGGTTTCGACTCCTTACCTTCCGCCCTCATCCAATTCACTACATACCAGTTCCTTGATACCATGTGCATTGGTTTCGACTATGTCGGAAGCGAAGATGAGGAGGCGGAACCTGGTGCCGACGGTGTCGAAACAGTGAAAAACATGTGCAAATAGTTCTTTCCACCTAACCTGCCTTACGTGTCTAATTATGATTGGTAGCGTCTTTCTTTACCAATAAAAAGTACTGCACTTTTTCAAAAGTGTTGCCGACTTTTCAGATTTAACAATTTAAATTATTGTACAAAAAGCCCCTTCTCCTCTTTAAATTATATAAAACATTTAAGTCGCATACCTTAAATAATTTTATTTAACCCTTAAAACGCTTAGGAAAAATCTACAAAAATTCTAGAAAATCTATTTTAATATGTTTTCCAATATATAAAAATTTTAGACCCTAATCTTTTATTATTTAACCGAAAATAATTATTAACCCAAGTTAACATTTTCTTTACTAGAAAATTCATATAAATTCCACATAATTTTAGAAAATTCCAAAAATTGAAACCCATCTCTAAAATATTATATATGAACTTCATAAAAATTCTTAAGACATTTGGATGTCATTTTATAGGGTTTTCACCTTAAAACATATCATAAAATCAATATGAACATACATAAATCATCAACATGTATATATAAACATTCCATCATTCAAAATCAGGGCAAATCAGTGCAAAATATTCAACAGTCATCTAAAAACCGAAAATACAATAAAAAATGAGATGTAAACATTATTCACCTTAGCTTTAGAGATTAAAGAGATTGAGATGTGAATAGATTTGTTTTGAATTAGCTTGTTCCTAGCTTTCTTCCTCTCTTCCTTGTTAATGGTGAACGGCCTTGGGTTATAAAAATTTTCAAATGAAAATGAACGTGTAAAATTTACACAGCTATGGGTTCTAGATACAGGAATGTTCTATTTTCTATTTTACCCCTCCTCCTATTTCATTTTAACTCTTCTTTAGTTCATTTGTTACATGGCACGAGTATCCCTTAATTAAAATCAAATCTCAATCCCCTAATCAACACATTGTTTTATTTAATTTAACTACTTAAATATTCTAAATAATTTTACCAAAAATCTGGGGTGTTACACAACCCGCATCTTTATAGGCCTTAATTTCGACTAAATCGAAACCTGAATCCATTAGGGTACAGATTGTTGGTTTTGGTAACGTGTAATAAACATAAGTATACCCAAGTGTGAAATATAAACTCACAGCGGAATTGAAAAATAAATAGAACATATGTATTGACTAAGGATACTACCTTGGAATCAATATTATTCCATGGATGTCTAGTTGCCTTGTCAGCGTCGAGCATGAATAAGAAGACTTCTCCATCTACTGTTCCCATCTTGCTCTAGTATCCCATCTCTCTAAATCTATCGTGTGGGTTGTAATGAGGATGGGGATCTCGATGATGGGAAAGTTACATAATTTATCCATACCATCAGTTTATGCCGATTGATTTCTATTTGTGTGTTTTGTCAATTATTTACGGCTAACACGTTAAGTACTATTTGTATGCGTACGGTACGCCAAACCTCCTCTGAGGTATAACTAATATGTACATGCCTATCCGCACATATGTCTAACATTTCACCACCCAAAAACCCTGGCCATTAATACTTCTTAATAGAGGGGACACGAACCTAATGGTCATTTAGTACCTCAGTCCCCAAAGTAGGCTCTCCGCAACGTAAACCCTAGTCAATCGACTCACGCTACAGAGATCGATGACCCCTATATATGGTTTTACAATTTATAATTTAATTGTCATACTACTAACACATCTCAAAGACTCATCTAAGGGTTAACTAGCCAACCTTCGATAAACAAATTTTTTTCTAACCATCTACTTTGAGGTATGTGCGTCTCCCATACGGGTTTTAAACTAGTAGGAAGCAAAATCCGTTAGGGCATAACTCAACTCTTTGCTATCGCTCGCTCGGGACCGATGGTGGTCATAGCCTATATGCCAGACCTACTACTAAATAACAGTACAAAATACTGACATAGACCACCGAACTTCCATGGTTGATATCCCATTTACACTAAATTAACCAAGTCAAGGAAAAGTCCCTTTTGGTTACTCAATACCTTTTATTGGAAGTAAAGCAGATCTCATTTCCTTAAAAGTACTGGGTCATTTAATACTTCAAATCCAAGATGAACCCTTGGTATATTTTTCCCATACTTATTCGCAACGCATATCCCTTCCCCACGTGTCCTACGGTTGGAGATGTCTCACATCAGTATTAAGTATATACCACTGCTAGGAGCTTGTACGTGAAGGGAGGACTTCTGTTATGTAACTCTACTGACCTTGCATCCCAACCCACTAAACCAAATCAAACACCCAATGCCCAAGTGTTGGGCTAGGCCCACTAATTCACGTTCGTTCTAAACATATAATTGAAGCTATATAATTTCCTACTATGAAAATTATATTGCCTTAAACGTATATTTAATAGTATCAATACTTACTTGTTTACGTAGTTATCCTATTTTGTACGCTTAGGCTTTGGCTTCTTTGTTTCCTTCTTATGTCTAATAAATTCCCATTGTCTGAAATAATTGGTCACTAATATCAAAATTGGATAATCACTAATGATATTTATTTACCAGTTTCAAAATTCACCTATTATTCCTATTCAATTTCTCTATAAATGCCATATTAAATTCTTTAATCGGTCTTCATTTAAATCCTTTAACTCTCTATTAACTATAAATTTATTGCCCGTTAAATTTGTAGTTATTGTCCAAAAAATTTGGAATTACTATTTCTTCCTTTTACAACCTCATAGTCTTATAATTACTATGTTATTAATAACTAATATGAATATTATCGTAAATTACATTATATATATCTATATATATATTAATCAATAAGCGTGGTTATACGTGTATATATATTTTTCTATTTCTAACTATTAGTTCCTAAAGTCGAATATTCCTTTCCACATTTTAATTTATCAAAGCTAACCTTTCAAAAAAGATTACCGTTATAGCTTTCCATAAATTAACCAAAAGTGGGTCCTTGCTTCGTTTGAAATTATGAAGAATTATCTCTTCTTTTATTGAAATAGACAGCGTAAACTACAGAGAATAATATTCATACTTTACACATCTCTTTCCTTTTTGGTATATTCCTTGTTAATTCAAACGACACAATTATATATATATATATATATAATTGGATAATTTATGGAAATTACACAAAAATAGATATAAATTATATCCCACTCCAAATAAATTAAAATATAGAAATTCACATTCTAAGTCAACTATGGAAACCTAATTTACAACCCAATTATAGATTTGGAATAAACTCTACAACTTTACAAACATTCTACAATAATAAATATTTGGGACTGAATTCAAATTTCCTGCAGATTAGGTTGTACATACTATTCCTATACCAATTACCTATTTTATTGAATATGTAGACAATAATTCTATACATTTGTTTTAAGCCTACAAATTGTCAGATCTTATATAAGCATAAAAATTAAATATTAATTCAACGAGATAAATTTCAATGTTACAAATAAATTATGTAATTTATCACTTACCTTTCTAGCATTTCAAATCTTCCAAATCTGAATCCATCCCTTTACTTGATTCCTTTTCCATTCTAACCCAAAAGAGTATGTATAAAAAGGTATATACATACTATTAGAATTATAGATATGAGAAAATATTTGGTGTTAAGTGGAATATAGATTTATAATTATAAAATCTTACATTTTTCTTTCGCAACATTGATTTGCTTCTTCTCGTCTTCTCTTTTAGTTTCTACCATTCTCCAATTTGTGTGTCTATATATACATATATAATATTTTATAACTAATAGAAATAGTGGAGAAGGTAAAATGGTAGAGATTCGCTGCTTTGGTTAGAAAATTTGAAAAGAGAAGTGAGGGGTTATGCCTGTATTTATAGGCACTAGAATCAACCGTAATTGTTAGATTAAAATAATTAAATCCGGGCTATTTGGCCAAGGCTCGAACCCTAGCCGCCACCGCCCAAGCGGTCGACCATCCCCCACAAGTGATCGACCACTAGCGGTCGATTAACCCAAGCAAGGGGGTCAACCATAGAGTCCTACATTTATTACTATTTATTCCCTTATTTTGTTTTTTAATTATTTTCGTTTCGAAAATTTCAAATGCTAATAACTTCTTCGTTTGAGCTCCGATCACAAAACTCCAAATATGAAAGTTTCTCATACAATCGCCACGAACACAATGGTGAAAGTTTCATGGCCAAATTCCATTTTTGGAGCCTTATTAATTATCATTAATTTTACGGGGTATTACATTATTCTCCTTAAAAGAATTTCGTCCCTGAAATTACCCAGGCGTTGGATCATATATCATAGCACGCCACCAATCTAAGCTATCCAACTAATTGGTATACAATCAATTTTACAGTCAAATGTGTACAAATGCATGGTGTATCACAACATATAAGACATTCATGCAGAATGATTCTAATTCTATATTTTAAAAACATTTTGAAAATATGATGCAAACGACATAGATATACTAGAAGTTCTATATGCATGCAAGTTTTCAAAAATAAAAAATCATTTTTTCATACAAAAATGTCCACACTTCTACGAGTAGAGTATGGTTCAACCAATTTTGCATCCAATCCCTACCATACAAAACCTAGCACGCAATTTCTAATATCCAAAAATATTAATAATCCAGTTTTTCTATATCTATACTTCAATGCCGGAAATGAAAATTAGATGAAAAATTTCACACTTCCACTTTCTTTTGGATACCTATTTTTTTGTACCTTGGAACCTTCTCTTCTACCCCTAAAACTTTTTTAACTTTTCCATGTACAATTTGCATAAGGATGGTTATTTTTGGATTTTAAAACGTAATTATCCAAAATGTAACTTTAGTTTCACTATCAACAAGGTATGGAAATAGAAATTCCAAAGCTAAAACAACATTTTCCCTTGTTATTATCTATGTTTTGTATACTGCCACCCTTGTCGAACAGTAAAATTCATATTCACTAGCACGTCGATCCACCTACATTAAGCATGTAGCACTAGAAAATTGAAATATTTTCATTTTCATCAAAAATCATTTTCCTTTTCCAATCAAACTTGCAAAATAGTTTGAAAAATCAAATTCCTAGAATCACCTGAACAAAAAATTTCAAAAACATTTGAACTCAAATCTTAAAAGCATTTAAACATAAAATTTCAAATGCATTTGAACACAATTTTTCAAAACATTTGCTGCTCCATTCTTAAAACAAATCAAGCCACGTCTTAACGAAATTGGGACTTAGTCTATGAGTTAATGTATATGATTGATTCTAGTATTGGGAACTTATTCTTTTATTCTAAAACAATAAAGAACCTACATGTGTATTTATAAATTTTGGCTTTTAAGGCATAGGGATAGTGATTAGTGATTTCTCAACAACAATTCTCTGTCCTTTGCTCGCTAAAATTTATTTTTCCCAAAGTCCTAAAGTTTTTGGGATTAAAGCATTTTTAATTTCTAGTTGCTAATTTATTTTCCTAATTCATTTTATAAACTTCTAGTCTTACCTACATTTTATCGCTAGTTAAGTGTCCTTATGCGATATCCTTATTTACACTGTTTTTCAATTTATTTACATAGTGGTCAAAGCTCATCCAAACTATCAACACAGTAATAAAACATGAACATATCTCATATCATATCGTATGATTTTCAATAACCTAAGGAGACAACTAGCGATTACAACCCGAAAACCCAAGAAGCAAATTTTGCCGGAAGCTTCCATTCATCATTAACTGGTGTTAATAATGTTGTGGCCCTAACACTCCTTACTAAATTGAGATGGATATTTCAAGTATGCTATTCAACTATGACTTAACTTACCGTCTTCTAATAAATAAGGTCCATCCATTACTTTAGTTATTACACCCGACCATGATATAAATTGTGCATTCCTATACCATAGTGGGTAAAAAATATGAACTATGCACATTAGAATAACTCATCGGAAAATTGGTTTGGTGAAATAACTTTCCTACCACCTATCTCGCCTTCTTCAACCTTAAGTCAACCAACACCCTTAGTGTTTGTTTGCCATCTTATTACTCACTTCCCGAATCATACTATTATCTTCTCTAAATCGCAATTCTTTGACAGTATCCACAAACTTTGGTATTTACTTCCTTTATACCCTTGATCCATCATACGAGTATACCCTAGGACTCATAAAATTGTACTTTGATACCATCCCCATTCCTTTGAGAATTCTTCTCATGGCTTCCACACATCTCTAATAAAATATTTCTAGGTTCATACCAATATTCCTTATATTCAGCAGGGATCTCTAGTTGCTACCCTACGAGCATCCATAGCTATTTTATTCCTAGCCTAAACCTTTACCCCGTCTTTCCTAGGCAGTCATCCCTATCTACTCCATATTAAAAATTAGTTTCGTTTTTCACTACTCTTTTGAAAATAAAACTTTACGGTCATGACGTTCTTGATCAAAGACTTTTATTGTTAACCGGCACCTTGGCCCGGCTACAAGGCGATAGTTGAAGAAACTATCGTTAGCACTATTCAAGATTCTGTCCAAGAAGAGCCTGAGGATATACAGGTTTGATGCAGTCGACATGTTTTGGCATTTAGGTACAGTTCGGCAAGAATAGACCAACTAGCTTGAGATCACCCTATATGGGCCAAGTCACCTTGGCCTTGAGCCCGTGAAGGAAGTCCAACCCATCTTCTTCTATAAATAGAAGGGCAGGGGCACAATGAAATGGAGCTTTTTTGGGAGAACAATAGGAAGACTCTGCCATTTTCAAGACTCATCTTCTTTACTTAGCAATTTCATTCAAGCATTTGATCTACGAATTGTATTTGTAATCAATCATTAAGAAGATCAATAAAGTTTAACCTCAAAGTGGACGTAGGCAATTACGCCGAACCACTATAAATCTGGTGTTCTTACTTTCTGCATTTAAATTAGCATATTCTTCCTTGTTTAATTTATCTTCATCACTTATATCTCTACACAATCTTTCTCAACAAGGTTAGTGACCAATTTTGGTGCTAACACTTTGGTGCTTTCACTGAGAATTGAATTCTCAGCTCGATTAGATCTCATCGTCTACTAGTGGATTTCCATATTCGCGAGATAGATCCAGTTGTTTACAAGAAAACTTCCTATTCTACTCAGATTTGAAAGAAATCTAAAGGAAGCTGATAGCCGTAGATTGGATTCACTGATGTACGCAAGATCTGGGGATTGGACGTTGAAGTTTGCACACAAGTTGAATGAAGGCCGACCATCCTCTAAAGGCAATTCAGCCGATCGCCCCAGAAAAGGCGTATGCCGACCGCTCCAGAAAAGGCGTATGCCGACCGCTCTAGAAAAGGCGTATGCCGACCGCTCCAAAAAATGCCTATGCCGAGCGGTATCCAAGCCGACCCACACCTCCAGGCCGAGCGACATCCGAATGTCGATCCATACCTCCAGGCCGAACAGTGTGGAATGCCGAACAGTGTGGATGCCGAACAGTGTGAATGCCGAACACGTGTGGAATGCCGAATAGTATGGAATGCCGAACAGTGTGGATGCCGAACACTGTGAATGCCGAACATGTGTGGAATGCCGAACAGTGTGGATGCCGAACAGTGTGAATGCCGAACACGTGTGGAATGCCGAACAGTGTGAATGCCGAACAGTGTGGAATGCCGAAAAGTGTGGATGCCGAACAGTGTGAATGCCGAACACGTGTGGAATGTCGAACAGTGTGGATGCCGAACAGTGTGGAATGCCGAACAGTGTGGATGCCGAACAGTGTGAATGTCGAACACGTGTGGATGTCGAACAGTGTGGAATGCCGAACAGTGTGAATGCCGAACAGTGTGGATGCCGAACAGTGTGGATGCCGAACACGTGTGGAATGCCGAACAGTGTGGATGCCGAACAGTGTGAATACCGAACACGTGTGGAATGCTGAACAGTGTGGATGTCGAATAGTGTGGAATGCCGAACAGTGTGAATGCCGAACAGTGTGAATGCCGAACAGTGTGGATGTCGAACAATCTTGTATGCCGAGCAACTTTGTCATGCCGAACGGCCCTCAATGCCGATTGAAACTTAAGTTACACCGGTCTCTTATACGACCCCTATTTACAAAAAAAATCTTTTTCGGGTACGAACCCTAGCCGCAGCGCAGTGCCTCCGGATAGTGGATTCAAAACTCAACTTAATAAAGGAACATTCTATCCACTTCCCTGACATCCCATGATCGACCAGGGCATAGAGGATCTAGTGGCAGCTTATGAACAGCATCAAGGGAACGGACAAGAAACCGCTATTCAAACGGTACTCCCAAAGGTTTGAGAACATAAATGATGTGACTCTAGCAAACGCCAAGATGACTCCAAGCACCATTCTTCGCTGACCCAGCACTTCGAATTTAGTGACTCCAAGCAAACCAATGCTCTAAGCAATTTATTCCAAATACTAACAAGGGTATCATACTGATCGCGTTTGAGGAAAGTCGACCTCCAGATATATTTTGGCAGCTAGTTAGCTAAAGAGCCTCCTACGACTATGGATCGTTTATTTTACAAAATGAATCAGAACTAAAGTGAGGAGGAGTGGAGCAAACTAAGAAAAATAACAATGAAGGCCCGTTGGCTAAGGATGTAGATCCCAGTAGCCGAAACAAGACTTCAGAATTTAGCTCATATGCTCTTTGAAAGATTCAATTGACAACCTCTACTTGAAGACTCACGACTCGGAGTGGTACTGGAAACCAACCTCGAGAGAGTACACCAAAGTATAAAGAAAATCAGGGGAATGTTGTATATTCCCAGATGCTCACTGATCCTAACACGGGCGATTACAAACACCTCCGAGGTGTGATCGAAAAGATGACCTGGAAAGGAAAGCTTCAATAGTATGTACAAGTCCTTCAGATGCAGCGAATATCTGATGCCTATTAATAAAGGGCTATGATTATCAATTGGACGGTTGACGGCCGACATTCCTTTGAAAGGAGCCAGGGGCGGAGTCGAATAGCGAGCACACGATGCTGCTTCACATATCAATGAGATTTACCATAATCTTCTTTGAATTATTTCCATTTCCATCTCTATTTCAATTGTTCTATGAACTACGACTAGCTTGAACTAAACTACTTTCAAAACGATGCAGGTGACCAGGTACTCAGATTTGTTTGCCAACCAATCTACGCAGACCATGATCGGACGTGTGGAGTTACATCTGGACGAGCATAATTCTATCGCTCATCATCAACCACATGCCTTTGATTTGGGGCTATGGACTAAATATTGAAAAGTTCATCACGATCAGAGCCCAATACAAAGTCAACATGACCAACCACCCATTCATCGACCTCCACGTTTGACTCAGAGACCTAAGCAAGGCTTGGAATGGGTATGGCCTGATCATCCACTCAAATCGAGTCATAGAACAAAGTTCGACAAAATACAGATGCCCCTCCTGAAACTCAGTGACGCCGGGATCTGTCTAGAGTGGACATGATTTGTTCATCTACACATCAAATCCTACCTCGAACACAAAAGGTTATTCGAAAGCCTGACTTGAAGTAGTTGTGGTGGACTGCCTACTCATTAACCATCGCTCTCAGTATATGGACACGACTGCACCTTGGAACATATGCAACTTACTTTGTCTACTCAACAATCTATTATCCTTATTTTCTAGAAGGAGATACGGAGCAAATTGTAAGAGATTTGGCTATCTAACCCAACATGGATGTGATCCAACCATCTGTCATATACCTCCTTCCTTGACTTGATTGGAAGAGCTATAATCACCAAGCGGACGAGAATCGATCGTCCATTTTTCAAATTCCGTCCCTCATCCTGGAGGGCAGAATCCCATTCCGTGAGAAAACGTGGTTCGATTGTTCATTCGACGACATTAGCCTCGACACAGTAGATGAATACAAATTAAAGAGTGGAAATACGACTGCTCTCAACTTAAACCTCCAAGTCCCCAGAGTGTGGACTGGAGTACTCTAAGTCCCCAGAGCTCGGACTAGAGTATAAATGACTTAAACCTCTAAGTCCCCAGAGCGCGAACTAGAGTATAAATGACTAAAACCTCCAAGTCCCCAGAGTGCGGACTGGAGTACTCTAAGTCCCCAGAGCGTGGACTAGAGTATAAACGACTTAAACCTCCAAGTCCCCAGAGTGCGGACTGGAGTACTCTAAGTCCCCAGAGCTCGGACTAGAGTATAAATGACTTAAACCTCCAAGTCCCCAGATTGCGGACTGGAGTACTCTAAGTCCCCAGAGCGCGGACTAGAGTATAAATGACTTAAACCTCCAAGTCCCCAGAGTGCGGACTGGAGTACTCTAAGTCCCCAGAGCGTGGACTAGAGTATAAACGACTTAAACCTCCAAGTCCCCAGAGTGCGGACTGGAGTACTCTAAGTCCCCAAAGTGCGGACTAGAGTATAAATGACTTAAACCTCCCAGTCCCCAGAGTGTGGACTGGAGTACTCTAAGTCCCCAAAGCTCGGACTAGAGTATAAATGACTTAAACCTCTAAGTCCCCATAGCGCGGACTGGAGTATAAATGACTTAAACCTCTAAGTCCCCAGAGTGCGGACTAGAGTATAAACGACTTAAACCTCCAAGTCCCCAGAGTGCGGACTGGAGTACTCTAAGTCCCCAGAGCGTGGACTAGAGTATAAACGACTTAAACCTCCAAGTCCCCAGAGTGCGGACTGGAGTACTCTAAGTCCCCAGAGCGTGGACTAGAGTATAAACGACTTAAACCTCTAAGTCCCCAGAGCGTGGACTAGAGTATAAACGACTTAAACCTCTAAGTCCCCAGAGCACGGACTAGAGTATAAATGACTAAAACCTCCAAGTCCCCAGAGTGCGGACTGGAGTACTCTAAGTCCCCAAAGCGTGGACTAGAGTATAAACGACTTAAACCTCCAAGTCCCCAGAGTGCGGACTAGAGTACTCTAAGTCCCCAGAGCGTGGACTAGAGTATAAACGACTTAAACCTCTAAGTCCCCAGAGCGCGGACTGGAGTATAAATGACTTAAACCTCTAAGTCCCCAGAGCGCGGACTAGAGTATAAATGACTTAAACCTCCAAGTCCCCAGAGTGCGGACTGGAGTACTCTAAGTCCCCAAAGCGCGGACTAGAGTATAAATGACTTAAACCTCCAAGTCTCCAGAGCACGGACTGGAGTACTCTGAGTCCCCAGAGCACGGACTAGAGTATAAATGACTTAAACCTCCAAGTCCCCAGAGCGCGGACTAGAGTATAAATGACTTAAACCTCCAAGTCCCCAGAGTGCGGACTGGAGTACTCTAACTCCCAAGAGTGCGGACTCGAATATAAGCGAATCGGATCTCCAAGTTCCCTGAATATGAACTATGACACAAATGACTTGAATTTGTCAAATCCCTGACATACGGGCTACAAAGTATTCTAAGTGCTCGAAGCACAGAATGGAAGTTCAACGACTCCCGAAGAGTTTCCGAGTTATATGAAGATGGACTGAGAAGTCTATGTTACTCACAACTGCTTGGATTAAAATCACAATCACAAAGAAAACTGAACAATAAGAGTCTTTTGTAAGACAGAAAAAGGTATTCAGAAATGAGTTTCTATTACAACCCCTCCAAAGTTCGGGGTCGACATTCTATTTACAAGGACTAAGGAAATAGATGAAAATAATTACATGACTTAAACTAACTCTCGTTGAACGAGGATAGAATCACTTCTTGTGCTTCTCCAACTTCTTTCCAGACGGCTCCTCTCCAGAGTATTTACCCTTGGTACTCTTCTTTGATAGAGGGGTAGCAACTGAAGGAGTACGGGGGCCTTCCATGGGCTTGGACCTGCCAAGAAGGATGACCTTCAACGGCTTGTTCAAAGGATCGTCCAAGTCCACAACTTGGGGCTCTACTATGACCTTGACCGTCTCCTCCTTCTCTTTCTCGAGCCGCTCCTCCAGGCTCAATTCGGATGTGTGCTCAGAGGCGCCTGTAATTTCTACTTCATAACCCCCGTCGGTAGGAGAGGAGGTTTCAGACTTGTCTTCATCAAGCGCTCCAATCACCTGAGCGTCTGGACCAGAAGCCTCCCCTACGTGAGTGGCTTCACTTGTTTTCTCCCCCACTTCCTTGGCGACATCGCTCCTCGGAGTGGGCTCGGGGTCAGAATGGCCTGCACAAAATCGTGGAAAACAAGCATTAGAATGCAATAGTCCTGCATAAAGAATAACGACTTTCGAAATCTTAAAGAGAATCTTAAAGAGAATCTTAAAGAGAAGGATTATCTACCAGGTTTAGGCAAACTCTCAGCCATCCGGGGGGTCTCACCCTCTGGAACGGGAGACAGAATGCGGACTAAAGTACTCTAAGTCCCTGAGTGCGGACTAGAGTATAAATGACTCAAAAACCTCTACGTCCCCAGAGTGCGGACTACAGTACTCTCAGTCCCCAGAGCATGGACTAGATTATAGACGACTTCAGAAAATCCCTAAATCCTAGAAGCGGACCAGATTACTCTAAGTTCCCAGAGTGCGAACTAGAGTATAAACGAGTTCACGAAAATCTCTGTGTCTTGAACTGTGGACTAAAGCATAAACCGTTCGACAAATCTCTAAGTCCCCGGAGCGTGGACCGAAGCATGAACACAAATTGGGCGCGAGTCAACCGGGGGGAGAATAACACTAAGTCACCAGAATGCAGAGTGGTGTATAAACATCGATAAATAGACGAGTGGATTCCGACCATTTTCTATTCCGCAAACTTCGGCCTGGAATCGACAGGAGGATTATTAACCCGCTGAGGATGGAGTTCGACCATCCAACTAGTGACCTGGCCAAATCAATGCTGGGGGCAGGGGTACAAAACACTAAAAAGCCGAATACGACAGCTTACTATAACTCTAGCGTGGCGTTCTTTATAACTTGAGGCAACGACTGCAGGGAGGCCTCAATACAGAACCAATCGAAACGGCATCCAAAGCTACGAGCAACCTACTATATCATACCTCAGACCAAGGGTCAATGCCGATTCGCACCAAGCACATACGAATGTGACTCGGATGTTTTTTGAAAAACTATGACCCTCAGAGTATGGAAAGAAGGGTAAACCACGAATACTTGGTCAAAAATTCTCCAGCACCCTCGTTCAATTCGTCAGGAGGAGTATGAAACTGGATGAGCATAACCCGACTGCATTTGTAGCCAACTTTACTCCGAGATCTGATTACAGAGCATGAACCAAAGTGGACGTGGATGACCATCCACTGTCCAAATTACGCCCTGAAACTTACGTGGCATCGAAGTATTCCTCTTGGAATGAAAAACCACGATAAAATCCAAGATAGGCGAGACCTAGTCTCCCATCGACTGACATGATCCCATGATCCAACGGGAAAGAGAGTAAAGCTAAAGTGGGCGTGGCTGGCCTTCCTACTTATCGGTATATGCCCCAGACCTGGGGGCACGAGCGAGAAGCAAGATGAATGTGAACCGACTATTCACCAATCACCTCTATGTCTTTGGAGTTTAGGTGAAAACATAAACATAGCTAGGACGAGACTCAACCGTCCATGCAGTACATTTATCAACCCGAGACTGGGAGAAGACGCATGGTCATCCAAAAACTGGCTACGATAGCTCAGTATTAAAACTTATATATAGTGCTTACAACTACTCAAGGCAACGACCGAAAGGATGCCTAGAGATAGAATCATTAAATCGATGCCAAAGCTTGTGGGCAACTGACTGTCACTCCAACCCGAAGGGCGAGTGAAGGATCATGAATGCATTGAATAGAAAATGCGTTACTCGAATATACAAGCAAATTCAAACTCATAGCAAGATCCAGCTATGCAGTTGCATGCAACTCGAGGCCGGCCCCTACTCGACATTTCCTTCAACGTGCTTTTAAGCCTGATCTTTGGCCATTTGCAGATAATCAATTATAGCATTCAGAGCCCTTCATTATTTGACTTAACAACTCATGAAAAGACTCTAGGATTCGACCAGAGTAACCATCAACATTGACCGTCCCAACCATATTTCACATTGAATGTTATGCAAAATAGTTACATCTTTACTCAAAGAATCTGGGATGGCACCTGCTAAGCTGACGGTCGACATTACAGCCAGCCATGGTGACCCTTTCCGGGTGCTGAATATCGGATCATAGCTCAGTGCAGTGATGATAAAAGAATTAGTTGGATTTTTCTGAATAAATGATGATATGTTCCCTTGGACCCATTCTGACATGCATATGTGATTTCAATAACTATCGCGAGCCATGCATTGGATATCAACCCGAAGCTACAAAAGTTAGCACAATCTCTACTGATTTCATCATGAAAGCTCCACTCTTACTTTTAGGCTCACCCCATCAACGTCTATGCCTACCAGCCGTTGCGACAGGGCATACAATGACCTGAGACTCTGAAAGACTACTTAAATAGAATATCGAACTAAGCTAATTCGATATCACTTAGTTCCCACGAAGGGCTATCCAAGGACAGAAATTAGCAGACCTCACACCCAAATTCACTACCTCAGATGACTACTCGAAGAGTAGCAGAGAACCAACCATAAGATGGAAAATGTACGCGGATGAAGCATCCAATGATCAGTGTTATGGCATAGGAGTCATGATAATGACTCCTGAGGAACGATCAATCTGCTACGTCCTAAAACTCGATTTACCTATAACAAACAACGATGCTTAGTATGAAGCCTTGACTGCCAGCCTCAAACTTGTAGAGGATTTGAAGTGAAAACTATGTACTCAGCGAACAAAATGAAATGGTGTCATGGTTGACTCCTATCAAAGACTATCTACAATGAGGAATTCTTACTGAACGGAGGAATGGAAAACGACAGATCCTCCTCAAAGCTTCACGCCAAAGCATCTAAGAATAAGTCGTGTGTCAAAAGGAGTTTATCCATCCCCATGCTTCGGCATATCGCCCATGATGATATCTTGAGCAAAGTCTATGAAGAAGAATGCGGTAATAACATTAGGGGAAAAACCATGATAAAGAAGATACTCTGCTACAGGTATTACTGGCCAACTATCAACCCAGAAGCGGTTGATCATGCTAGACAATGTGACGAGTGCAAGATGTTTGCAAAAAATCCGGGAGCCCTGCCGATGGAAATTATTCAAATGGCTAGTTCATAGCCGTTTGCCACTTGGGGGCACTGAAATCATCTTCTTGTCGATCCTAAAGGTGGTGCGAGATACACCATCATAGCAGTTGATTACATCACCAAATGGGCAGATGAAGAACTCTTAACCACGACCAAGATGAAGAAAATAATCAACTTCTTTATCCGTAACGTCATCTGTCCTTATGACCTTCCATGATCCATTATAACTGCAAATGGACAGGTTGAAGCTGTGAACAAAATCATAGAGTCTGTACCGAAGAGAGGTTTGGAAAACTCCTCAAGTGGCTGATTGCAACCCTTATTCCACAGAAAATACAAACAAGGAATCGCGATTGAATTGCAATTAAACTAGATGGAGTTGGCGATGACTTATGAGCATATAAAACGCATCTGAGAGCCAATGGCAAGAACATGTACCCGAACGTGCATGTGTACATCCGAAAAAGTTCGACTTCTTAAAATCAACAGAAATTGAATTCTCACTAAGGGTTATTAAGAGAAGACTAGATCAGATAGCCGAAGCATATTAGCTCTGCAGAATCAGACACGAATGGCCACTGATGAACTACAATCCTGGATTTATAATATTGGGAATCGACCAAGCATCACGATGACCAAAGAAGGATACGACACCTTGGGAGGATAAATTGGAGGATAATGACTATTCAAGAAACATGGTGGATTTCTTTCTGAAGACAAGGAATACTCGCTGATTCAAAGCGTGTTGTGTTGCTTCACACGACACACTTTGGGGGGCAAGTGTTAACCGGCACCTTGGCCCGGCTACAAGGCGATAGTTGAAGAAACTATCGTTAGCACTATTCAAGATTCTGTCCAAGAAGAGCCTGAGGATATACAGGTTTGATGCAGTCGACATGTTTTGGCATTTAGGTACAGTTCGGCAAGAATAGACCAACTAGCTTGAGATCGCCCTATATGGGCCAAGTCACCTTGGCCTTGAGCCCGTGAAGGAAGTCCAACCCATCTTCTTCTATAAATAGAAGGGCAGGGGCACAATGAAATGGAGCTTTTTTGGGAGAACAATGGGGATACTCTGCCATTTTCAAGACTCATCTTCTTTACTTAGCAATTTCATTCAAGCATTTGATCTACGAATTGTATTTGTAATCAATCATTAAGAAGATCAATAAAGTTTAACCTCAAAGTGGACGTAGGCAATTACGCCGAACCACTATAAATCTGGTGTTCTTACTTTCTGCATTTAAATTAGCATATTCTTCCTTGTTTAATTTATCTTCATCACTTATATCTCTACACAATCTTTCTCAACGAGGTTAGTGACCAATTTTGGTGCTAACATTTATCTTTAAAAATATAAACTTAGAAGCTTTTTTTATCAAATTCAAAAATTGCATGGTTTCCAAAATGGAATCATGAAAATTTTCTCTTCTCTAACCAACTTTGCCTTTTAAAGACTTTCTACAACGGAAATTTACCTCTTTCAAAGGTAGGATTTTTAACCCAAAATATTTATCATGTTTAAACCCAATTGTCATACCAAATCCTTTTTCTCTAAAGCTTCTTCTATAATTTTAAACAATGAAAAGTGGAGTAGACAAGAATAACTTTTATCCTATTATTTTCTTACTGGTCATATTATTTCCGCTTCCACCATTGATAGAGATTTTAATAGCATATGAGGTGGACTTCTAAAAGATAAGTGCAATTGCTGCGTCTATCTAAGCATCTATCCAACATATATGCCTAATTACAACATATCCAAGGAATTTATCCATTCTTCCTATTCTATTCCTACTGCTTCTCTCCTATATTATTATTAACTAGACTACTAATCCTATTTTATATAAATTTCTAATGTTATTTCTATCTAAATATTCCAATATTGCTACCATTTATATTTCTCCTACCTAAATTGCTTTCAAGTGGCTTTCATTTCTTTAATAATAAATTCTGCTTTTCTTAGTTATTGGGCATTCTTACCCTTCTATTCTCTTTACCCCATTTTATTCAAGTATTATTTCCATTTATCCACCCCTTAGAGAAAGAATTTTAAAAACCTTCAAACTTACAAAAATAGGAAAAATCATCGAGCCAAACCTCTACTTTATTTTCCATTCATTTCAAAAATGAAAAACTTTTTTTAATTAAAAACTTTGACTCAACCAATTTTAAACTAAGAATTTAAAATTTTACTTTTTCAAAACTACAACTTCTCAATAAATTCTTCAAAAAACCCATTCGAAATATTTCAAGAAATTTCCACAAATCTTTTTTTCAAATTCTTTCACAGGGGGTTGGACATAGAAATGGACTTTAATTGTCCTTTCCTTTGGACTTTCCTTCTTCTTACTCCTTCCTAACTCTTCTTCGTCAAAAATCCGACTATCTTCCAGTGCTGATTAATGTACACCTTCTTGTGGGAACTTTCTCCGCCCCTATTATTCCTTACTTGTGGATATTTGCAACATATAGTTTTATACTTCCCATTTGTCTGGATGAAATGTATGTTTTCAATCGGCAATTCACCAAAATCCACAATCATAAGGCAACCTAGGCCCAACAAAGAAGTCAAGTCCTATCCAGCCTTCGGGGTTCTTCTATATGTCGCGCTCATGCTTTTCTTGGTCAATGCCTTCGGTACGGCCTACGCTCTATAGGGTACTTGGGGTAGATGTATAATTTAACTCTATTTATTAGCCCAACTCATAGCTGCCTCCTCCATCCTTTTGGAATATGGTTGCAACCACTTCTACAGTCGGAATTTATAAAGTTAGGCATATAATATATATATATATATAATTATAGGAAAAAGTACAAATACATTCTCTCAGCGTATCCTATTCCTATGATCAACTAATCTAAGCTCTGATACCAAATGCAACAAACTGCACCATAATGGACTCAAATTTCGACTAAATCGAAACCCATATCCATTACGGTATAGATCGTTGGTTTTGGTAACCTGTAATAAACATAATTATATCGGAGTATGATCAATATTAACTCACAATGGAATTGAAAAATATAATAGAACATACGAATTGACTAAGGCTATTACCTTGGAATCAATATTATTCCTTGGATGTCTAGTTACCTTGTCAGCATCGAGAATGAATAAGAAGGCTTCTCCATCTACCGTTCTCGTCTTGCTCTAGTATCCAGTCTTTCTAAATCTATCATATGGGTTGTAATGAGGAGGGGTGGGGGTCAAAACAACGTTCTGGTGATTGGAAAATTACATACTTTACCTATACCATTATTATTTACGGCTAATCCATTAAGTCCTATGTGTATGCGTATGATATGCATAACCTCCTCCGAGGTATAACTATATATGTATATGCTCATCCGCACATATGTCTAACTGTTTCACAACCGAAAAATCTCAACCACTTAATACTTCTTAAATAGAGGGGAAGCACACTCAAAAACCATTTAATACCTCAGTCCCCAAAGTGGGCCCTCCACAGCGTAAATGCTTGTCAATCGTTTCTAGCTAGAGAGAACGATGGCCCTATATATGGCTTTACAATTTATAATTTAATTGTCGTACTACTAAAGTATCTCAAAGACTCATCTAAGGGTTAACTAGCCCACCTCCTATAAAATATTTTCGTCTAACCATCTACTTTGAGGTTTGTGCATCTCCCATACGGATTCCACACTATTAGGAAGCGAAATCCTTCAGGGCATAACCCAAGTCTTTGCTACCGCTCACTCAGGACCGCTGGTGGTCATAGCCTATATGCCATACCTATAACTAAATACCAATATAAAATACTAACATAGCCCGCTACCTTCCACAGCTGACATCCCATTTAGACTAACCTAAGTAAGTCAAGAAAAATGCCCATTTTAGCTTAGTACCTCTTATTGGAAGTAAATCAGACCTTATTTCCTCAAAAGTATTGGGTCATTTAATACTTTAAATTTGAGACGAACCCTCGGTATATTTTCTCATACCTATTAGCAATGCATATCCCTTCCCCGTGGATCCTATTGTTAGAGATGTCTCACATCAATAGTAAGTATACACAACTGTTGATAGCCTCTAGGTGAAGAGCAGACTTTTGTTTCGTAACTCTATCGACCTTGCATCCTAACCCATTAAACCAAACCAAACACCCAAAGCCTAAATGTTGGGCTAGGCCCACTAATTTATGTTCGTTCTAAACATACAATTGATGCTATATAATTTTCTACTATGAAAATTATATTGCCATCTACGTATATTTAATAGTATTAATACTTACTTATTTGCTACGTAGTTATTCCTATTTTATACGCTTAGGTTTTGGTTTCCACATATCCTTCTTATGTCTAATAAATGTCCATTGTACGTAATAATTGGTCATTAATGTCAAAACTGGATAATCTCTAATTATATTTATTTACCCGTTTCAAAATTCACTTAATATGCCTATTTAATTTCCCTATAAATGCCATATTAAATTCTCTAATCGGTCCTTATTTAATTCCTTTAACTCACTTTTTAAAATTTATCGCCCATTAAATTTGTAGTTATTATGCATAAATTTTTGAATTACTATTCCTTCCTTTTTCAACCTCCTAGTCCTATAATTATTAAGTTGTTAATAACTAATATGAATATTTTCGTAAATCATGCTATGTATATATTCTTTTATTTTTAATCGTTAAGGGAAGTTATATGTGTACATATATCTTTCTATTTCTGACTATTAATTCTTAAATTAGAATATTCCTTTCTACATTTTAATTTGTCAAAGCCATACTTTCAAAAAGGATTGTCGTTATAGCTTTCCATAAATTAACCAAAAGTGTGGCCTTGCTTCATTTGAAATTACGAGGAATTATTTCTCTTCTTTTATTGAAATAAATAGTGTAAACTATGGAAAATAATATCCATACTTTACTAATCTCTTTCCTTTTTGGTATACTCCTTGTTAATTTAAACGATGCACTTTTATACACAATTTTAGAACTGAATAATTTATGGAATTACATGGAAATAGATATAATTAAATTATACCCCACTCCATGTAAATTAAAATGCAAAAATTCACATTCCAAATCAGCTAGGGCAACCTAATTTACAACCCAATTATAGATCTAGAATAAACTATTGTAACGACCCGTAATTTCCGATAACTAAAAATAGTTGATTTAATAAAGATTTTGTGATTTAATATTGGGAGAAATAAAAATTTGTGATTTAATAATAAGAATATAATTGAAATAAAATGTAATGGTATTAATTTAAGGTAGCAGATAACTGCTTTAAATGTAATTCAAATCAATTGAAATGATTAGAAAGTTATATTTGGTTATAGATTTTAAATTAATTACAATAATATGTGTATTAATTGATAGTTGGATTTAAAGAGTAATTGATCATTTAAATGTTGTATTAATTAAAGAATATGTAATAAAATGTAATTGAACAAATTTAGTGTTGTAGTAGTAATTATAACACTTGCTGTGGATAATAAACTTATAAGATGTAACTAAAAGTTAATGGTGACAATTATTATATGTTACCTATTTATTTAGCCTGTTAAATAAAATTGAAATCAATTGCAATTAATTCATTTAATTAGTGCAGTTAATGTAGATTAAATTGATAATGGTAGAATAGTAATTCAATAAGATGTAACCAATGTAAATTTATTCATAATATGACTATTGATTTAAATAAAAAGAATGGAAATCAAGTTTGATCAATTTATTGGAATTTATATTATAATAAATGGATTTATTGCAATTAAATGTAATTAAATACCACGTTAATGAAAACTGAGACGATAATGTTAAAGTATTAGTGTAATAAGATAAACAAATGTTAATTACAACCATGAGATGCCAATTGATTGAATAATAAGATGGGAAGGCTAATAAACAGAATTATTGGAATTAAATTTTATTAATTGGATTTAATGTCAATTGAAAATTTAACACCGTAATTAGTAAATAATTAACATTGAATTGACATGTAAACTTGTTTTAAATTATTATAAATGTTTAGGTAATCAAAATGATGAAATTTGTTAGTTTATAAATACTGAGTAAAAAAGTGATTTAATTAATTTAATATTAATTTATTAATTAATGTGAAAATAGCCATTTTGGCATTGTCTCGGATTTCGACGAAACCAGTTTCATCGGATCCATAATGGTGAATTATTGTAAGGTTTCAAGTTTCGTAGCGATCGGACTTGTCGTTTGATTGTACGGACTCGAAACGTCTAGAAATCAATTTAATTAAATTCAATTGAAATCAATTTGAAATAAGCTGATTTTAAGCTAACTTCTTTATACGATGGAATTATGACTTGAAACCTCTTCCATTGAGTTTAAAAATATTGAAAACATCTATTTTGATATATGGGATGATCCATTTTCGTTTTGGGAACGGAACGGGATTTTCGGGTCGTTTATCGTTCTACTTTCAAATCAATCTAGTCCATTCATTTCTATTTCTGATCTGCCTATATATAACCTGTTATAAACCCTAGCCATTTCTTATTCCTTTTGTCTGTACGTACAATTCTATCTGCTTCTCTCTTTCCAATGGCAGACAAACCAAAACCAATTCCAAATTTCAATTGCAAATTAAAATCAAATCAAAAATTTGAACTCCTCAAAATATATCGAATTATATATCTATTTGAAGCTCTCGACGAGCGCAAATCAAATCTGCAGTTTGTTTTTCGATTTGGGTTTCTGGGTGGCCATAAATTAGCGAATTCATCTCGGCCATTCAATTTGGTGGCTGATGATCATCGATCGATCTATGATTCGTTGGTACAGTATCGTTGAGAGTGGCATGGGGAGGCCATCGGTGGTGTTCGCTTGGTGGTTTGATGGCTGGATTGAGGTGATCAATTGGATTAGGGTTCGAATTTGTTGTGGTGGCTATCCTTTTTCCGCTCGAGATTGCTGGCCATAGGTGATCGGAGGGGGTCGAGGAGGTTTGGGATGGGCGGTGCGATCGCCTGACAGGGCGCGGCGTTGACCGGTGGCGGCCGTGTCAAGCCAAGTGATCGATTACGTAAGAAGGTAAGCAGGTTAGGTTTTCGGCGCATGGACTTCTGGAAGACGATGTTGACGTGGGGGTTGAGGTGTCGTTTTCCCATTTGTTCATTTATTTTATTTTATTTAAAATTTTTATCGTTCTAATCGTCATAACTTTTGCATACGAGGCCTGCTTTACGCGCGGTTCTCTCCGCTAGGACCGTATCGAAATTCCATACATTTTGGAGCTAGTTTGGACGAGTTCCGAGACCATTCAAATTTGGACCCTACTTGGATTTCAAATCAATTTGAAATTCAAAGCTGAGTGTTTTGACCCACTCACAACTTCTAAAATTCCTTATGTTAGTTAAATTAAATTTATGATGTGATTATGAATTTATTTATGGCTGTTTGGTATATTTAAATTGTTATTCCAGTTAATTTGAATTATTTTTAATTAAATTGTCATTTAATTTATTTTGAATTTAAATTGCCAGTAAATTTCCTGTTATTGATAATTAGTTAATTGTTGATATTTATTGGTTGAATTGAATGATGATTATGATGGATGTTTGGTTATTGATATTGGGTGATTGGATGTTATGTTTGATTTATATATTGTTATCACTCTGCAAGTTCCCTATGGGTTGAAATGATACATACCCAAACGATCTATAGATTAGGTAAAATCGTTATGGGCTGAAATGATAGACTCGAGCGATTTTATGGATTTTATTTAATTTGGGATTGCGGTTTGAAATGATATATAACCGTAAAATTTTAAATTGCGGATTGAAATGATAAATATCCGTTTCACTTGACCCTAGAGTAGAAAATTATATACGGACATCGGATTGGTTAAATTAAATGATTTTGAATCTTTGAAATTTTGAATTCAGTTAACTGGTATTTTGAAACAGAAATTGATTTATATAAACTAAATTATTTTCGATAATCCAAACGTTAAGGCTAAAATTGGAATTGATTAATGATTTGTTCAAAGGATTTAAATTGGAATTTCAAAGTTGAAGTGGCATAAATAAATGAATCTATCGGAATTGAGTTATTGAAATGTTTGGATATAACTTTGAAATCTATTTTAAACTAATTTAAACTATTTCATGAAATTAACTATTTTAATTTATATTAATCTATTATAACCTATTTAATCCAATTTAATATATTTTACCAATTTTAAACTAATGAAATTTATTTAATCTATTTTAAATCTATTTAATATAATTTAAATCTATTTAATCTATTTTAAATTTATTTGATCTAGATAAAGATCTACTTAATATAATTTAAATCTATTAAATCCATATTTAATCTATTTAAATCATTTTAGAACTAATTAAATCAAATTTAAATCTATTTAAACTATTTTAAATCTATTTAAACTATTTTAAAACTATATAAACCATTTATAATTACCTAAACTATTTTCTAAAATTTCAGACTGCGCAAAATTGAAGTATTCTTAAATCCTTGATGATGATATAACCTAAGTTGGAATTTGAAATTGATACCTTTTTGTGAAATGTCATATTTGAGTAAATATGATGATTTTGAAATGAGAATTTAATTAGCCTATCTTATCGATAATTCAAAAGTGAATATGATTTCTGAAGTGTATATAGTTTGAAAGTGAATATGATGTCAAAAGAGATATGATTTGAAACTGAATATGATATTTTGATATAAATTGTGAATTGACCTTTTTGAAATGTAAAAGAACCATCCGGTGTGAAATAAGCGTTTGGTTGTTAAAGAGACCGGGATCGGATATTGTCATACTCTCTGCCAATACCGAAAACCACTTTAACAACTGTGTACGTGGTGAAGATTCCAGAAATGAAGTAGGATGGTTTGGCGAACGATTTCTGTATGAGGTATGACGTGACCCTGACTCCCGTGAGGTCATTCCTCCTATCAAGCGCACTTCTTCGATACTATATTCTGACTTTGTAATTGATGTGGTGGCCACCTTTGATTTTGATTTGGGGGTGTGTTCCGAGGTGGGCGGTAGTAGCTGCTATGCGTTACCACCAGTCCGGAAACGCAATTGGTATATTTACCCTGGCATTGCCTCGAGTGTCGTGTTCACATGCCCTAGAGCGGCTTCTATGAGTTTGGTTTGTGCCATACCTATGGAGTAGCCTCTGATAGCCTCCAGTTTACGGAGGAGTTACGGTATTGTATAGACCATGGGAATATATAAAAATGTGTTAAGGGGGACATGGGTAACACCTTAATGCTATTTTAATACTTTTACTATATTGTAGACATATTATAATAGCGTATTGTACTACATAATAGATAGTTTAACGGATCCTTAGGAGATGAGAATCCCGAACATCTCTTAAGTTACTGCACCCACGTTAGACACTGGATAAGAGATGTCAAACCCCGTAAACATCTCTGACGCCGTTACACTCATATTTACCGTTGATTTAACTTACATAAGAGCTTTTATTTCTGACTCGAGTGTTTTGTCCTTTTCAATTCACTTGGGTCAGCCTGAGCATTTCAGGGTTGAAGACCTTATTTCTGGAGGACGAAGACGAAGATTTGTACTATTATTATTTATGATATGTATTCCACTGCATCATGTTGTTTCGGTGCATTTATTTATTTATTCTTGTTGTTTGTAACTCTGATTCTGTATTGTATAAGTATAATCAAATTTATTTGTAAACAGCTTCATGAACTGTTATTTGATTACTATATTTTGTCACTCCGCTACGAGATTCTGTATTTGTTTTATTTCTTTCTCTTATTCTTATTTACCCCATAACAATCTGACATTTTGAATGGTTTGAGTCTGACATGTGTGTCTGCTTAAAATGTCCAAAAAGGCAGGTCGTTACAACTCTACAACTTTATAAACATTCTACAATAATAAATATTTAGGACTGAATTCAAATTTCCATATTAATTTGTACATACTATTCATATTCTAATTACATATTTTATTAAATATGTAGACGATAATCCTATATGTTTGTTTTAAGCCTACAACTCATCAAATCTTAAACAATCATAATAATTAAATAAAAATTCAACGAGATAAATTTCAATGTTATAAATAAATTATACAATTTCCCTCTTACCTTTATAGCTTTCCAAATCTTCCAAATTTGAATCAACTCCTTTACTTGTCTCCCATTCTAACCCAAAAGAATATGTATAATAAGGTATATTTATTAGAATTACAGATCTGAGAAGGGATTTGGGGTTAAGGGGAGTATATATTTATAATGATAAAATCTTACCATTTTCTTCCGCAAAGTTGATTTGGTTCTTCTCTTCTTCTCTTTTATTTTCTACCCTTCTTCAATTTGTGTATATATATAATATATTATAATTAATAGAAATAGTGAAGAATGGAAAATGGCTGAGCTTCACTATTTTGATTCAAAAATATGAGAAGAGAAGTAAGAGGTTAAGCCCATATTTATAGATGCTCGAATTAACCGTAACCTTATAATAAAATAATTAAATCCGGGCCGTTTGGCTATGGCTCAAATCCTAGCTACCACCCCTAACTGGTTGACCGCTCCTTATAAGCGGTCAAGCAATCCAAGTAAGGGAGTCGACCGTGAGGTCCTACATTTATTATTATTATTTATTTTCTTATTTCGTTTTTTAATTTTTTTTTTTAAACTTCTAACGCTAATAACTTTTTCGTTTGAGCTCCGATCACAAAACTTCAAATATGAAAGTTGTTTACAAAATCGCCACAAACACAATGATATAAGTTTTCATGGCCAAATTTCATCGTTTTCTCAAATTCCATTTTTTGAGCCTTATTAATTACCGTTAATTTTATGGGGTGTTACACGTCACTTGTGAAATTGGCCTAGAATTCAAATGCGGACTCTTCAGCTCGGTTTCTTCCTGTATGTCTCGTTGAAGTGTTTTTTGCAGCACTCTCAGGTATAATCATATCATTTTCCTATGAGTTTTCTAAAGAATTTTCCATATTTTGTGTAGTATTGTCTCTCTCTTCCATCATTGTTACTATTTCTGTGTTAACTTGTGTAGGATTGTTTTTGTGGAGTGCATCTGTATTTTAAAAGATTCCACTGGGTTGTTATTTTGAGTACTTATATCTATAGCAACATCCTAACCTTGCTTCAAACTGCATTTATTGTTTAAACTATCAGTAGTTATGTCATTTTTGTTGTTATTCAAAAGTATAAACTGGGACCGTTCAGTATTTGTTGACAAACATTTCATGTGTTTTGATTAACTCTATGCGTTTTGATTAATCTCTGCATTATTACGAGATTGCTTGAACCATCATGATTAACTTACATGTCGTTTTTCGCGTTACTTTTTACCGTACTCTTTGGAACCCACTGTTTAGTGTATTCACACATGTTCTCTATATATCCAAAACATCTACACGGAGCACAAACATTAGGCATCCATCCATAGTTAACCTCCTTTCAAGTTAGATTATTGTTCTCATCTAATATAGGTACCTACTTAGGGAAATTAAAACTAGAGTCAACTTCTACTAATACTCTAGCATAAGAAACTTTCATCATTCCCCCTATTACTGTATTAAGCTTGATTGGTTTCCCAATAATTGATGTTATTCTTCCAATACCTTCTTCGATCTAATAGTCTATCTTGATTTGGGAACCTTACCCAAAAAGGAATATATTTTAAGAAATCTCTTGAAAGCTTCATTCCCAGTTGCCATTTTCAATCATCGGTGGTCTTTTATAATAGAAATAAGGCCCAGTAGCTAAAACTTTATCACAATCATTTTGATTTTAAATTTAACCATATAAAACCATTGTCTTTAAAGTATATTTGAAAACAACCGGTAGGCTTGCAACCCTTTTGATATAAGCTTTAATGCAATGGTAGTATGGTTTATGCTCCATTAATTATAGCACTAAAGCAAATTTCCACTTTTCATTCATTGAAGTTTAGATTTAAGACAACATTTTTGTGCATTTAAGATTCTTAAATACCCGAGGTCGATACTGTGGAATTGACATGTAATTTGATAGGTTTTCTTCGTCCATAATTGAACTCCAAGCCCTAGGAGTTTTCACTATTTCTACTCCATTTTTTCTCAACTAGGTCGAAGAAGAATTACCCCCGCTTGAGGCCTAATGCTTCAGATATAGAAAATGAAATTTGTTTCTCAAATCAGAATTGCTTTGCTTACTCCTTCTATTGTTTCTAACATAACCAAATTGTTGAAAGTCCTCCTGCATGTTAGCATTTTGATATCTTTGCCATCTTCGGGTTCTGACCATTGTGAAACTGACTTGATCGCCCTACTTCTCCTCGAAATTGTTGGAGGTGTTTGCTTATCGTGAGGTGTCTAGGGCTGTAGCCGCCATGAATTCCTAAGTTTATTTTATTGCAATAAAAATATATCGTTAACTCATATGCTGCTTCTTCTTCTTCTCTCATTTTTATGATTAGTGATAAGGATTTAGGGTTATAGTCAATAGAAGTTAAAAACATATCTTGCGTGTTATTTTCTACTGTTAGTAGATAATGATATTTTGATCTCAATTTTTTTACAGAAAAATCTTCTATATGTATAACATAGTTTAGTGTACAAATAGAATTAATGTACGATCCTCCTATGATAATAACATGTCCAGTGTTATTTTTGTTATGAAACGACATATGTCATTCTATAAATACACGTACTTTAGTTTATATCAAGCAATGTAAAATCATATATAGTTAAATGAAATGGCCTTATATATTTGAAGTTCTTCCCTAGATTTCAGTTCAAATGTAGTGGTCAAAACTTTTATGTCACTATCGTGTTGGAAAGGAAAAAGATAAAAGACTAAGACATAAACGTGCGGAAAAGACCAAAACCATTAATATTTTCAGCAGGAAATTAGACACAAGGACAAACTTAGAAAAAAAATTTAGGCTGAAGGACAACAAGTTTGTTTTTTTGGCTGAAAGACAATGCTAGTTATAACTAGCATTTTGTATAGTGTAAAACTGAATATAATGCTGGATATAACTAGCATTTTGTATAGTGTAAAAGTTGAATATAATGCTAATTATAACTAGCATTTGTCCTTCAGCCTAAAAATGAAACTTGATGCCCTTCGATCTAATTTTTTTTTCAAAGTTTGTCATTTTTCCTAATTCTCTCTATTTGTAGACCCTTGATTTCCACTGTTTGTTTCCATATGCGACTCTTTTTTACTTTTATTTTCAAGCTTTGTAGCAAGCTACTGTTGGAAAAAATATGACAAAACTTTTAAGTTTTGGTTGTTAAGATATTAAACTTTTCTATTCATTTAGTTGTAATTTAGCATAACATTTTTTATAAAGTTGTACATGGGTAGAAAAGTATAAAGAAAAATATTGATAATTAGAGCATTTTTTTTCTAGATTTCAATCTAAACAAAATGAATGAGTTTATATATGGTGCTTTCCCGAATAAATTAAATAAGATTAGATATTTATCGGAGTGAGTATGAAAATGTTACTAAAAAAAATTTGATTAAAATATGATTGAGATTGGATAGTTTCAACCAAAAAATTGGTATAACACCGCCAATTGATTGATTTCGTGAATATGATGATTGCAAATCATCATATTAGGTCAAATAACAGCGAATCAAGGGAAATAAATATAAAACACGAAGAATATGATGAGGAAAAAGGATAAAAGCAACACACAAGATATTTATAGTGTTTTGACAATCCCTACATCCACTTTAATGTTATTTTATTGTTGTTTAAACACTAAATCTAAAAGAAATATCGATTAAAACTCGAAATTCGATTAGATATTGCAATGATAGAACTTCCCCTAAGATTTGTAAGTGCAATTTACCTAGATCTCATTTTTCTTACATAAAGACGAGTATTTATGACACCAATTGATTGGTATTAGGCCCAATGTCATTAGTCTTAATTGCTTGCCCATTAGAGCTCGTCATAGTTCAAAATCCAAGAGAATAGGAGATTGAGTATAGAAAAAATATCTAAGTTGATAGATCGGTACCGATTCATAGGAAGTCTACCCTTTCTCTTATTTCATTAAGATATGTTGTTATCTATATGTATTGTTCATTCCATGATGCTTCTTAGCTAGATGTTCCGCATATTCATTGAGAATTATGGTAAAAATAGAGGAAATTGCTGGATTAGTACCAATCCATCTATATATTAGTACAAATCCATAGACTTAGTAAATTTCCTCTACTTATCCTCTAGTTATGCATCGTAATCGATTGTCTTTGAGTTTAACATCAATTCTTTCATCATTTTGAGGTCCAATAAGATCAAAATGTCGCTTGTGAAAAATCCAGGATAGCACTTACCCTCCAAAGTGCACTTCCATGAATACAAATAGTCGCTTCCTAATCTGTATAGTCGCTTCCGTTACTCAGACCATTTTCATGAAACATCGTGTTTTCAAAAAAAATTATTTCCACACAGTCACTGCGTCATGTCTTTCCGACAAATATAAATTATGGAGTTCCATTGTTCAAAAAGCTCATTCATTCCACTCATCATTGATAATCATTCTGGTTGAATGTAAGGTAGATACATTAATTCTTTTCTTTTTTAATATCTTATCGATCAATCGTAATTTTTTTTAGATAAATCAGTGATCCTCTCTAGGAAGAGAGCACTCAATAGATTGTTATATTTAAACTTCGATACTTAGAAAAATTTCTATCTAAATTTCATTTCAGCAATTGATACTTTTCTTCCTTATGTGACCTAGGGCTTCAAGGTCTCCAACAACCAAAAGTCGATCTACTCTTAGCACTAAATATAGGTATGCCGCTTGTTGGATTAAGTGCATTGGTAGAGTGGTAAAAAGGAAATTTCAAAAAATTCCTTTTTAAGATTTTGAATTAGATCTTATTTTGTGTTTACATGAATAATTTATTTACACTAATCATATTTAATGACCATTAATAAAAAGGGTTTTGTTATAAGTGTTTAATTATGTTATATTTTGATTTAAAATTTTTATTTGTTTATTTAATATATATGTATGTAAGTTTAGTTATTATTTAATTTAGATTCAAGAAATGTTACACTTAATTTTAGAGACTAATATTCACAATATAAATTTAAATATGTTATTAAATGAACTAATACACATACACACATAGGGTAAATTTCAAAAACATTTCCCTATTTCGATCTTTGGGCCTATGAAGTCAAAATTTATTATTAGATCTGATATAATATTTTCAACTAAAAACTAATTTTCTATAACTCTTTTAATTTGTTTAAATGATAGATTTGACCAAATTTGCATTTGGTATGTTTGTGAGTATATCTAAATATACTCAAGTGTATATAGTGAAAGTGCAACTTGTCATGTTGAGTACATAATTAATATATACGTGTAGAGGTGTTGGGATTTACACCGTAATGGACACATTCGCCATTTATATATGTATTAGCTGCCCAAAACATTGCTTGCAAATATATGCATGTATAGAATTTAATTTTCTTTATTAAACCTCATAATAAATCTAAATTGTTTTTAATCAAATCAACAAACCTAAATTTAAAATTTTGTTTTCAAAACATCAAGTTCTTTGATTTGGTAAGACACTAAAATTAGATCCAGATCTACATATTCATATATATATATAATTCCCTTTAGGAGTTTACTGATCCACCAGGGTCTCTTGAGTATATATAAAAAAAATTAAAACAAAAATAAAATAAAGATAATTTGTAAATATAACATGAGTACGTGTATTCTTTTACCAAAAACACAACCTTTCATTTTCTTCTATTCAATTAATATATTTTGTTTTTCGACAAAACTAATAATTAAAAATTAAATATGAATATAATTTTAGAATCAACTTCTTGACCTGAAACGAAAGATTAATTTTTTTAATCAAAAAGGAAAACTTTATTAAAAAAATTAGGATGTTAATTTACGTCGATATATACATCAAAATAGATCTCCTTTAATAGTATATACATACATACATACATACATACATACATACATACATACATACATACATACATACATATATCTGTATGTGTGTGTAAGAGTGCGCCAACCGCATTTTTAACGATTGGATGTTTAAATAATTAATTTAAATATTGAATCGTTAATTTAATAGAAGGCCCAAAGTCTGATTTTTCACATACGGTTGAATTAGGATTCGAAACCACTTCCGTTGACTCAAGATCGACGTTGCAAATTGAAATAAGTACAAATATCATTATAATTAAAATCATGGTATTTTTGCAGTTTACGTATTATTATACATTTTTTGTAAAAGTACGTGCATAGTCGAGTGCAATGGGATCTCGATTGATGGCTTGTAATTTTAGGATAAGGACTTTATAATGAGACGTATGGTTGAGGAATTTCTGAAATCGAACAATCTGATGGCCGAAACGACCTCGAAACATGTGAAATTATCATCTTAGAGCACTGTCTTGGATAACGATGAAGTTTATACCACGAGTCCTGAAGGTGATGTGCACTGTTGAGTTTCGTGGCTATCTAATGTGCTATGTGACCATACGAGCTCAAAACGTATGGTGATTTATATAAGAAATCAAATAAACCTTTTTCCATAATATATATTTACCCGCACACCCTTAGAATTTTTAACGTTCACTTTTCCCTCTCTCACTTTTTCACCCTTTTCCTTCTCCGGTGTTGAGAAAAATTGCTGCTCTCCTTCCTTAAATTAAATCGAAAGCTACGGGCAATGAAAGAGGCCATGGTTGGATTCGTTAAACTCAAGGAAGAGAGAGCTTCCAATTTATATGGCCATTGATGGGTGTGGCATTACTTGGCCGAGCTCGACCTTCTTGACGTCGAACTAGGGTTCGACATTAGCAAAGAATGAGAAGAATATAAGAATAACGAAGACCACCATCATCTTTCCCTTGGTAGCACGCTCGGCTCCGATAGCCTAAAGAGATGTCCGACTTTGTAAAGCCATGGTGTATGCTAGGTTGTCGTGATTCTTCTAGGATGGCCAGAGTCAATGTGCCCATGTCCATTGCGGAGATTGCATGTGAATAAGTTCGATGGAAGTAACAGTGTTGCGTTTCGTGGACCATAGCTCAAGTGAGGGTGGATGGCATGTAGGGCTATGTTAGGTTATTTAGGGTAAACATGTGCAGGAAGGTGAGATTAGGGAAGAAGAGGAAGATTAGTTAAGAGTGATTAAGGTAACTGATTTAATTAATTGTTTTTAAATAATCTAGTTATGTATTTAATTAATATCTCTTGCATACGAGGTCCAATCAAGACATGGTCTTCGTTGATGTGCTCGTAGTGAGATTATCAACCACATTGTATGAGCTTGGACTAGATTCGGACAATTGGGAGTTTACAGCTCAGGTGAGCAGAATTATAACTCTAAATTTATATTTTAGTATAAATCTCCATAATTGTATATATTGAGAATATTACCTAGAAGAGGTAGAATAACACACACACACACACACAGAGATATATATAAACCTATGTGTGTGTGATTATTCCTCTATTTGATTGGATTAATTTAGGTAGATATTCAGGATAATTGATTAAGATCGTTTATATATAAATATTATGTTCTATTCGTATTGAATAGAGTTGATATTAATTTATGTAAATTAATTAAACTCTAATTTGTAGTTATATTCATAATAGAAATATTATTATATTTTGTTACTAATTAAAAGTTAAAAAGTATGACTTTTAAAAATAAGCTAGAAGGCTTAAAATGATTTATATGATAGTTATTTATTTTATAAACTATTCGCATGATTTTATAAAATAGTAGAAGAAGATATTTGGACTTTTATAGAAATGATTTAGTAAATAAATGTAATGTTTGATTATTAAACAATCAAATTATTTATTTAAATATATGTGTATTGTATGCATTAGCATATAAATATACATCTATAATGAAGGAAAGTGATGTAGTAGAGTGTAGTTGGGTTGCTGAGATGCATATTACATTTTGGTAGCAAAACAATCACGAAAAGGATACATGGTGAACGAACATCCCTCGCGAACACTCAAAGGAATTCACACGTAGACTCAACCATAAGGCACCAAACTTCAACCTGTGATGATAGCATGGCAGGATGATTAGGTGACTCGACAAAGAAGGAAGCGTGATGAAACAAGCGAAAACCGGGCATCGGATCGTGCTACAAGCCAAGAATTATTTCCTAGCTCAAAGCACGCATTGATGGACCTATGACACTGTCTGATCCATCAGTCCTAGTACTGGTATCGACTTCGGGAAGACTTTTGGGCTACTCAGAAGAGTGGTATGCAAGTCCATGCCTCTTGGTATCGACCTTAGGAAGATGTTTTGACTAATGATGTTGGCCTTATATTACTGATCATACCCAGTACTGGTCTTATATTAGTGGTCATACATTGTATTTACCTTATATTAGTGGTCGTACACATTGTGGGTCTTATAGTATAACCATGCATAAAAATAGACAACAACGAGATATCGGTTTTCATTTATGATAGGTGTATCTGATTGCATGACTTATATTTTAATATATATATATATAGCATCGGTGTTCCTTTGCGTTCCTAATAATGTTTTATATGAGACACGGTCGTAGTTTTCTTTTGTAGAGGCGTTATGTGAATTTGCTAAGAAATCCATGATACTAAAGGGGAGATGATGATGCTCACCTACAGTTGGATCATTTATCACTTGTGCTGGATATGGGGTACGGTGAGGTCCACATAGGTTTCAAATATGTATAGTAGGTCATATGTCACTTATGCTTGATATGGGGTACAGTGAGATCTACACAATTCCGATCAATCAGGATGTGGCTTGGGGTCTATAGTACGATTAGGTACTAACTCTATTTATGTTGGACTCTCAACTGGAACCATTAGATTACAGTGAGATCTATATATGTGTCAAATATCTACAGTAGGTCATATATCACTTATGCTCGATATTAGGTGTAGTGAGATCTACACGAGCTCGATCACATTAGATTCGGCTCGGGGTCTAAGGTACAGTTAAGTACCGACTCTTTTATTTTGGACCATACATAGGCATCATTGAATCACAATTAATGTCCATTTTGGATTTCACTCACCATCAATGATGACTATTGATTTACACATAGTGTCCTTTGTATATCGTTAGGTTGTAGACGATGCGTAGTATTAGTTGGCTGTTGTTGTATATTCTAGAATTGCTTATGTTGTGATATTTATATTACCCCTACATTTGCATATTATGTTATTTTTACCATAGTATACTATTGTGTATCAGTCACATTATATTTGTTGTGTTGAATCGTTGATTATGGGAGAAGAGTAGGTTACAGTATGATTTCTTGCTTGTGTGATGGGTTTACATTACTTTTTTATAGGCAGTCCGGATTATACTTGAGCCATGTTTGTGGAGAGGACCGACTATACCTTAGTAGTTCATATTCTATTTATATGGAGTAATAATATACGTTATTTTAAGATGGTTCCCCTCACACCAGGCTTTATATCTGACCTACGTTTTGCCTTTGTTTGTTTATGCCATGAAAACTACACAGTACTTGATCAAGTAGTTTGGGAGCTAGGTGCTTTTGGGGATACGCTACTAGACTGGCTTAGCTAGAGGTTTAGAGGAAAAGATGATACTTTGGATATATACTGGATATTGTAGTAGTACATAATAGATGTTATTTGTATATAAGACTTGTTGTATCAGATATTGTATACTGACTTTCTATATTGATATTTATTTATCTGTTACTTAACTAGTGCAGTCTCCTATATATTGTTTTTCCTATTATGTTCATGTATATTAAGTATATTATATATTATCATTCAGTTGTGAGATTTTATCATTATGCCTTAGTATAGTGTTTGTTTTTAATTTTACACCGACAATCTATCTTTTTTGCTATTCGAAAGTCAGACATTGATGTGAAACGTTGAATTTTGGATACTGCGAAAGACAACTTGTTACATTTAGTATCAAATCCTAGGTTCAACACTCAAGACCAAGTGGACCAGTTTGATTTAAATAAAGTGGTAGAGGGAGATATGTTGAGAGAGCATACTTGTATATTTTTCTATTATATAATACCGCATACACCACTTATCTTTTAGACTTTGATTTACTTTTATCGCTAGTCGCTAAGGTATCTTCTTTCAGGCTATCAATATGAGAAGACGGAGTACACAAGTGACTACGGGTAGGCAATTTGAGGTGCCTGATTCAAAGACTATTTGGCTATTGCACGGGATGTTTCGCCACTTGGGAACATCCCAGCAGTAGTCATAGGTATTGGAGGTGGTGTACCTCTTGGGGAAACAGTATTTCTTGCTCCACCAACTTTAGACTTTCCAAAGTTGTGTTGGGATTTCCTCGACCTTGGCGTGATGCCATATTTGGGTTCATAGATTGTTGTTGAGACACAGACTTTGACCTATTCATTTGATAGGGCTTTCACCAATATGGACTTAGAGGATTGCTTTCCAACATCTTAGGGGGAGGCTTTGGCTCAGTGGGACATAATAGAAGAGGAGGTTGACGAGCATGTTGTGACTTGGATTGATTCTAAAAGTCACTTTAGGCCTTGGTTTATCCCTAAGACTAAGTGAGGCATACAGTTTAAGTGTTTCATCCATATGTATCTGGGTAGCATGTCAATGATAGAGTATGTTAGCCGATTTAATATTTTTGCCTAAATTTTATTTTGAGATGGTTATTACTCCATCGAAGTGGGCAAGGATTTTCCAAGGGTCTTAATGCATCAGTAGGGGATTCACTACTTAGCCTTACCCCAATAGAGGTACTTTTGAGAATCTCTGGTGATAGCTCTTCTCCATAAGAGCACCCACAAGGTACCAATGAGGATAAAAAAGTGGAAAGAAAATAGAAGTTCTGGTTCATAAGAATTTGATTAAATAAAATCAAGAACTGTGAATTTTCGTCGAAAGATGACAAAAGTCGGTTTTCGATAAAATTTAAAATACATTCGAATAATTATTATAAAAGGTAAATAACTCTTTTTAATGGTTATATAATAATATGATAATAATATAAATTTTGATTTATAACGACTTTATAAACATATATAAACTTGTTATATAAAAATTGACAAATTTTGTCGCGCGTTGACAAATCAACGTCGTAATTTTACAATTGAATTCTAGTATTATTAATATGGTTTTATAACTCAAATAAACTTGTTTAAATTAATTTAAAATGATAAGCAACTTATTTTAAATTTTTGTTCACATAAATAAATAGTTTTAAAAAAACGTCAAAATATGACCGTAAAACATTTTGTCGAAAATCAACGTTTTGCAACATGATTTCTTTTAAAATCTATATAACTACACATTAACATATCACACTTATAAATATGTAAACATTTAGCATATAAGGCAAAAGCTTATTTTTGGAAAGTTTATAAAATAAATTACAAAAGATTTTGATTTGACATAATTTTATTAATAAATCCTTTACTAAACATAATCATTACCAAAAGTACTTAAGTATCCATCCACATAAATGCACATGTCAAATCCTTGCATGGAAAAAGAGCATTTCTATTTTATGTATTTTGTTAATTTAATGGAAAATAATATAATCATTACACTTAAGTAACCTTTCAAATCTAAATATACTATCTCATTAATGCTTGAAATAAAATAATGGTTGAAAAGTCAAAAGGTAGGAAAGGTTAGTTTGGTAATTTGATAGTTTAGCTTCTCTTAAATCAGCACATTCATCCTCTTCATTTTCACATCATTTCCTTCACCATTTCTTCACTTTCTCCATCTCTTCTATGGCATCCAACACTCCTACTTCCTAAATCACTCACCCAAGCATCCATACCCTCACCTACACCCCATACCCACCCCCAAAACACACACATCCACCACCCTACCCCATGGCCGAGCCCCACACACCTCCACCCGAGCATAGCCCCCCTCAAACACACCCACACACCCACGACAACCACCCACCCAAGCTACACCCGAGCCTATACCCCACCATACACCCATACCCCCACGTACCCAAGCCTACCCCCCCTCCAAAACACACCTACCCACCTTTACCCACCACCCAAACACACGTACCCACCTTCACTCGCCTCCCAAACCCACACACTCGCCTCTACCTACCTCCAAAAGCCACGCACACCCCCACCTATCCACGGTCGAGCCCATACCACACACACACACCCATACACCCCGTATACAAGCCTTACCCACCTTCTGTCAAACATTAGTCTGTCTGTTTCACCGTTTTAAAAAGTAGTTCGAGATAAGTCGTGTAGAGTTTGACAAAGGAAAAGAAGCACGCTAGTTGTAGAAAAAGAATTGCAAAGGAAAATGAAAGTGAGTAAACTCTTATCTCTTTTAAAATCATAATTATTGTTATGCTATGCTGATCATGTTTACACCTTTACGATGATTATGATAATTAACATCATTTAGTGTTAATATGAATGTTTGGATGAATTTGTTATTTGGATGAGTTTGGTTGAATGGATGGTTGTTGATAATAATTTGACATCTTAGCTAATTTGGTTATATTTACTTATGTGAAATGATATACTATTCCCTTTATTAAGTAAAGACCATCTATATGGTATATTTGGAAAAGTGAGCCTCTTTTCAAATCAATTTTGGAAAAGAAATTAAATTTGGAAAGATAGAAATTGATTTGAAAAACCAAAAAAGATTAAATTCGAAAAAGATAGAGACTGATTTGAAAAATCAAAAGAAATTAAATTTGGAAAGATAGATATTAATTTGTAAAATCAAAAGAAATTCAATTTGGAAAAGATAGAAATTGATTTGGAAAATTAAAATAAAAAACAAAAGGTTGAAATTATTTTGGAAATGGAAGTTTATATTTGAGAATTTAAAGATAATAAATTTTAGACGTTTAAAGTTTCAAAATAAATACTATATGGTTTAAAAAGTTTAAAAGATAGAAAATTTTAATATTATAATAATATAATATGAGATATTTTGAAATAAGTGAAAATTAGATATTAAATAGTCAAATTAATAATTTGTTGATTCTAAATAGTTTATAAATGGTTTATAAGCAAGAAAAGATGATTTTGAAGTGTTACGACAAATATTGAAAAACAAGTCAAAATTAGGTGCGTCGCGCAGCGGTAGTTTGAGATTTCGTGCCGAAGATTTCAAATGAGTGTAGAGAATGGAATATAGCTCGGAATTCTTCGAGATAAGAATTTTTCAGATTATTTTGTCCATAGTTTGTAAATGAAGAAAGAAAATCAAGATTTCATCTTCTAAATTTTAAATTATGACCAAATCAAGTTTTCAGAGAAATCGCGATTTTGCAATAAAGCGACCAAAGTATAAAATTCTTTAAAATGAATATTTTTAAAGGTTTAAAAATATGAAATAAATTTGATAAATATGTTAAAATATTTTAAAAGAGTTTTGAATTGAAAAATATGGATTTTAAAATATTAGAAAAGTTGTTTTAAATCAAATCAGTTTTTAAGCACTTTCCGCAGCACTTTTCTGCTGCCGTTTCAATAAATTTAGAAATGAAGTTTAATTTAGCGATTTTTTCCTGAATCATTTGTAAATGCTTTTAGATAAATAAATAACTGATAAATGATGACCCGTAAGTTTTATAAAAGTTTAAATAAATGGTTAAGAGAAATTGTTTGTAACACCTAAACAATATATTTGAAATCGATTCCTGGAACGTGATAACCAAATGAGTATGTGGAAACTACTAGTACATTTGTCCTGCCTGTGAGATCTAGGAAAATAAAAAAGGTGTGTAACAAAGATTAGGCATAGAGCAACCAGTGCCATGAACATACCTGGCCTTTGTTTTTTGTTTCTAGGCGAGGGGTGAAACTAATCGAAGGGAAAGCATGATGCTCTAAATGAAAAGATTATATTTAAGTTTTTCCAAAATAAAAAATGACTAAACAAGGTTTTTCAGTAATATAAAAGATGTTCTAGTCAAACTCTGTATTTAAGTTATGAGAAGGGAAGTTTGTACTATCCGCGTAAATTTAAGAGGTGATTTTTCACTATTATTTCACAAATAATACGGGTTGAATACGAGAATTTAATCTGGGTAAAATTAATTTAATCTTTTACTCAATATAACTGGTTTTGGTTAAAAGTAAATGATGTCTTAAATAACATTGTTTTTGACCCAGTTAAGACATGTTTTCAAAAGATGGAATTTTATTAGAAAGTAAATGATGCGAAGATTTCAAAGTTAAAAGAATTTTGATTTAAAAGATGAAAAGAGGCTTAACAAATCTTGTATACACATATTCACATTTTTATCGATAATTAAATTTCGGAGAAACCAAGGATGGATCTAGGAAATCCCTATCCAAAAACCACTTCGAACCAATTTACATTTCGAAGTGAAATATGTTGAAGATAAGATTTACTGAAGACAAAGATATTCATGATGTAGGGCTGCTTACCACTAGTCCCTCGAGGTGAAATTTACCATATCATTTATTTATGGTGGAAGTAATGCTCCGTTATGAAAATCTTCGATTTGCAAGGACTAATCGCTACTGATCCTAGGGGTGATTTCTAAAATATGATGCAGTAGGAGGAGTGCCTTCAGTTTCGTTCAGTCCCAGAACGGACTTGTATGAACGAATGTCTGACGTTGCATTATAAAATCACATTAATAGATCTCTATGCACGTATCGTCTGCTTGGTGGTGGAGAATGCAACTTCTCTTAGCTTAACACCGTTTCCTGAGACGTCCGAGCTCAAGTGTTATACGTTTATAGAAATTAGTTGTGTGATTATGGAATGACAATGTGGCATTAAAAAGAGGAAAAATGATGTGCTATGTGAAAGGTAATCGTGACCACAAGCTTCACACCCAGAAATGACCGAAACATGGTAGATGTGGCAAGGCTATGTGGTTCGCAACCATTAGGGTATGATCATCCCCTTCTAGATATATTTCTACCCGTTGTGACGTTTGGGTTTAAATTAATGTGGTGTATGCTAGAGCACGCTCGGATAGGTCAGTAATGACCGGGGTGATGAAATATTCGATACTATCTAGGAAGAGGTAGGTCGGTCTTGTGTTGGTAGAGGACCATCAGTTGGGCCTCAGTACATTCCTCTAGAGATGTACTGCTAGAAGGCAGTCCCTTCACTTGGTCATTTTGTATGGAAATCCATTCTCCAATAAGTGCTTGCCATTTTGTTTGTGGAACCCACTTTGTGGCTAGTATGCTGGAATTTAATCAATTTAATAATTTCGGCTAAGATGAATAAGTTACTTGCAAATGTTTTCAAAGAATGTCACTAAAAATAATATCAAATGTTTTGATAAAAAATGTTTTAGTTATCATAAGATAAAAAACCATCTGTGTTTATGTGCGGCGTGGTCTTATGAGACACTCTTTCTTTTCAAAAGGTTTTTGTCACAAATCTCTGATCTATGACACTGTCATTTATGAATTGAGTTTCTTACGCTGGTTTGCCAGACTGATTTGGGTATTTTTATACTTAGGTCAGATCCGAGTAGTTTCAGGATTAGCTGAAGACATTTGGAGTTTCCAGAGGAGAGCTAGAGATCTTCATCACGTATGAACTTTCTATATTTCCGTTGCATTTGTTTGATGTTTTTCAGCAATTGTAATTATAGGTATTATAACTATCCAAGCTGAATTTAGGTTAGACTCTAATATATGTATTTTTAATGTTTTCCGCTATAAAGATTATTGTTCAATAATATATGTTATTCCATTCAAATGAGATTTTGTTCTATCTATTTTTCTTTCTTACCTTTAATGATCTATTTTTTCGTTCAATTTGGGTTGGACATGTGCGGTTTATTGTCGACTCGAAGGGTACGAAAATGTGGGTTGTTACATTTGGTATCAAAGCTTAGGTTGAGCGAACACCTGAGCCAGATAGGGGTAAAAGACTCATCAGAGATAGGGTTAGTAATTCCCTAAGATGGGTAAGTGATTAGAGATAGGGTAAGTGACATCCTAGAATGAGTTGAGAATATTATTATAATATATATATATGAGCACGTATTTGTTAATATTATATAAAATGATTTTTGTTTTAAAAAAATTGGTAAATGAAATAATTTTACCTAGGGTTATATTTTGGATATAAAAGATATTTTTAAAATGATATAGTTATATATTGAATATTTGGTTGTTAAGGAATGATAATACTCAGTTATTATCACTAATTGATTGGTTGTTTGATATAAAGATTTAAATACAAATACCTTGTGAATTAAGTTTCAAAATTTGACTATAAGGTGTTTGGTAATAAAATTGGTTTAAGGTTAAGAGACTTATTTAAGGTAATCAAATTTAGGAGCGCATTTTATAAAACGATTTTGTAAAGGACAAATATGGAAGATATTTTATAAGTTAAATTTTGGAAGTATTAATTTCAAGTGAATCTAGGAGAAAAATAATTTCAATTAAATTCTTTTTAAATTCTAACATTTTTTCAAGGAAAAATATATTGCATTTAAAAATTTAACATGGATCAAACATAAAGGGTTGGGAGAAGCTAAGTTCAAACAATTTAGTTAGATAAATTAAACTTCTAAATCTAGATAGGTGAGATGGATTCAAAATCATTAGGTAAAGATGAATCTTTAGTAAGAATTTTCTTATCAATATATAAATAAACTTAAATTACATAAGAAATTAAGACCTTAGGCAAATAAGAAAAAAGAAAAGAGGGTGTTAAGTGAGATAAGACTCTATAAATTTGTTAAGTATATAAAAAAACCAGAAATTGAACCTAAGTTTTCTATCATTGTAGAGATTAACTAAAGCAGAGCGTTTAAAATTGACGGAAAGACTTAGGAAGGGCATTAGCAAAGTATGGGGATTTAGAGGTATTAGATACTCCCATTACTAGTGACGAGAAGGATGTTCAGGCAAGGGAGCCATATGGAGTTGTGATAAAATCATATCTTAGACGACGAGGATATGATTATTCCAGTAGTAGAGGAAGCTGCGGCAGAGATAGATATAGAAGCAGAGGACGACGACTTAGATCGTTGGATTGCCATTCCTTTGAGCGAGGAGGATCAGAAGGAGGAGCCGATAGAGGATGAGTCTGTCAGTGAGGAGCCAGTAGGAGACGAGTCTAGTGAGGAGGAACCTTCAGGAGAGGATTCAGGGATGTACGATGCTTGGTTGTGTGATAACCCATTAGATAGTAACAAGGGTATTATATGGGAGATGGACACTCTTATTTCGGAGAAGGGATCACCAATCCCAGAGCCAATTGAGGATCTTGGTTTGGAGGAGACAGACGAGCATGCTCCATCATGGATGGTTCATATTCCCTGGGTTCCAGCAGGACAGCCCTGGTAACCACCTGGTTGGGATGTGATGCAAGATGATGAGGAGCTGGAAGAAGAAGAAGATGAGGAGGTTATACCAGACATGGTGGATGTGGAAGGACCATCAAACGAGGAGTCCGATGAGTAGGGATGGTTAGTGTGGATGATATATTTTGGGGAGTTCTTTAGTATGGATGATTCATTTTGGGGAGTGTTGTTGATGTATATTTTGAATATGTATATTACCTTAAGTACGTAGTTCTTGCTAAGGCTAGGGGGTATAAACCTATGTGGTTTTATTTATATTTATGATGACATTATTATATATATCAGTATATAGCAGATCTTTCTTTTACCCTATTTTGAAAATAGATCAAAGTAAGAATTTTTATTCAGACTCAATTGCAGGATAGGTTTTCTTATAAGTCTAAATTTTTAAATTTCGAGGACGAAATTCTTTTAAGGAGGGGAGAATGTAACAACCCGTAATTTTACCACTTTGAAAATGGAATATTTAAATTATTTTAAATATTCAAATATAGAATTTTCAAACTTAATAATCATATTTTATGAAATAAATAAGGATGATAAGCTTATTTTTTAGAATTTGATTAAATAAAATCAAGAAGTGTAGATTTTCCTCGTAAAGTGACAAAAGTCGGTTTTCGTTAACATTTAAAATACATTCGAATAATTATTATAAAACGTAAATGACTCTTTTTAATTTTTATGTAATGATACAATAATAATATAAATTTTGACTTATAATGGCTTTATAAACATATAAACTTGTTTTATAAAAATTGACAAATTTTGTCGCGCGTTGACAAATCAATGTCGTATTTTTACAATTGAATTTTATTATTATTAATATGGTTTTATTACTCAAATAAACTTGTTTTAATTAATTTAATATGATAAAAAAGCTTATTTTCAAAAAAAAATTATATAAATAAATAGTTTAACAAAAACGTTAAAATGTGACCGTAAAACATTTTATCAAAAATCAACGTTTTGTTCGATACAATTTGTTTAAACGTTTTGCAACATGATTTCTTTTAAAAGCTATATAACTTCACATTAACATATTTACACACTTATAAATATGTAAACATTTAGCATATAAGACACAAGTTTATTTTTGGAAAGTTTATAAAATAAATTACAAAAGATTTTGATTTGACATAATTTTATTAATAAATCCTTTACTATACATAATCATTACCAAAAGTACTTAAGTATCCATCCACATAAATGCACATGTCAAATCCTTGCATGGAAAAAGAGAATTTCTATTTTATGTATTTTGTTAATTTAATGGAAAATAACATAATCATTACACTTAAGTAATCTTTCAAATCTAAATATCCTATCTCATTAATGACCATCTCTTCATGCCTTAAAGGAGAATAAAATAGTGGTTAAAAAGTCAAAAGGTAGCAAAGGTTAGTTCGGTAATTTAATACTTTAGCTTCTCTTATAAATAGCACATCCATCATCTTCATTTTCACAACATTTCCTTCACCATTTCTTCACTTTCTCCATCTCTTCCATGGCATCCAACACTCCTACTTCCTAAATCACTCACCCAAGCATCCATACCCTCACCTACACCCCATACCCACCCTCAAAACACACACACCCACCACCCTACCCCACGGCCGAGCCCCATACACCTCCACCGAGCATACCCACCTTCAAACACACCCACGGCAACCACCCACCCACCCAAGCCACACCCGAGCCTATACCCAACACACACCCATACCACCACGTACCCAAGCCTACCTCCTCCAAAAAACACCTACCCACTACCCAAACACATGCATCTTGTGAAAGCCCGAATTTCCGTATCCTTTGAACCGACAATAAACCACAAATGTCCAACTCAAATTGCACGAATAAACTGATCTTTAAGGGGTGAAAAAGAAAATAAAGACAGAACAGAATCTCACACGAATGGAATAATATATAACATTGAACAAATACCTTTACAACGGAAAACTTTTGAAATACATATATCAGAGTCTAACCTAAATTCAGCTTGGACAGTTATAAACATATGTCCTTACAATTGCCGACAAAAAACAAACAACTGCGCAAAGCGGATAATATAATACATCCATACGTAGATGAATATCTCCAGCTCTCCTTTGGAAACTCCAACCGTCTTCACTAAACCTGAAACTACTCGGATCTGACCCGAGTATTGAAAATAACCGGATTAGGCTTGATAAACCAGCGTGAGAAAACTCAATAATAAATGACAGTGTCATATATCAGCCTTTGAATAAAATCTTTTGAAAAGAAAGAGTATCTCATAAGACCACGTCCACACATAAACACGGACGGGGTTTTACCTTATGATAACTAAAACACACTTTTATATCAAAACATTTGATATTATTTCTAATGACATTCTTTGAAAACATTTGCAAATAAACTTATTAATCTTAGCCGAAATTACATTATTAAATTTCAGAATACTAGGTTCTACAATCAAGTCCGAAGGCACTTATTGGAGAATGGATTCCATACAAATGACAAGGTAAGGGACTACCTTCCAACAGTACACCTCTAGAGGGATGCACCTAGGGTCCAGATACTGAACGCCTAAACCAACACAAGACCGGCCTACCCCTCACGCTGGATAGTACCGAATATGTCATCACCCCGGTCGTTACCGACCTTTAACGGGTACCCGATTCATACATTCACCACATACTTAGACATGTGTAGAGTAAATCTAGAAGAATGATTGCATCTCCTAATTGGAGCGACCCACTTAGCCTTGCTGCTTCTACCCTGTTTCTGTCATTTCCGGGTGTTGAGGCCTGAGGTAAACGATTACCTTTTCACATAGCACATCTTCTTCACTTTGAATTCCACATTGCCACTCCTTTGATAACACTATTGACTTTCATGAACATACAACCTCTGAGCTCGTACGTCTCAGAGAAGGGTGTTAAGCTAAGAGAAGTTGCCTTCTCCGCCACCAAGCAGATGTACGTTTGTAAAAGTCAACATTATGATCTTAGAAATGCAATGTCAAACATTCGTCCATATATGTTGTCCAGAAATAGGACAAACTGAAGGTACTCTCCTACTTCATTAGTAGCGAGAAGTCCTTGCATTAGAGATTTTCATAACAGAGCACTGCTGCCACCATATGATATTGTAATTTTCACCTCGAGGGACTAGTGGCAAACAACCCTACATCATGAAGATCCCCATCTTCAAAATAATTTGTCTTCAACACGTTTTACTTCGAATGTAGATTGGTTCGAAGTGGTTTTCGGATAGGAATCATCCAAATCCGATCCCGGTTCCTTCGAACCAATTATCGATAAAAAGATGTTAAGTTCATAAGTGTATATCAATCATCAATCAATTACTTCATCTTTTATAAAATATCTTTCTTAGATATACTCTTTTCAAGTTATTCCATTCTCTTTTCAAATGTATATGGAATCATTAAGCCTCATTTATCAAATCATTTGGTTTATTTAAACCTTTCTTAAATCTTGGAATAATTCCAAATCATTTTCTCTTTTACTTAGAAAAACTTTTCCAAATCATCCATTAAATCTTAATCAAAGATTTCTTTCTTAACTTTTAACTTAGCGAAAAATATTCCCTTTTTATAATATCACTTTCCAAAACATCCATTTAATTTAAAGGATTATTCACTGTCCAAAATTGCGAATATAATTCCTTTAATAAACTTTCATATTTAACTTATCAATTTAAATTGATTTCAGATTTACAAAACAGTGTTTATAAATTCCATTTATATTTTATAAACTTCCATATACAAAATTTCTTAACAAATTCCATTTATATCTCATTTATAAGTCACAATCCAATTATAAGTTAATTACTTATAAATCTCTTATTTACAAATTCATTCCTTTCAAATCTTATTATTTATAAAATCCATTATAAATTCTTTTCAAAATTTCAATTGCAAATCCATATATAAATTTGATTACAATCCCATTTCTAATATTTATAAAACACTTTTATAATTCCATTACTTTTATTTATAAAATGTCAATTTTATAAATCTTATATATAGACCATTTAAAATAAATTCAAAGAATTTGTTTCTTTTCTTTTATCTTAGAAAAACTTAAATATGATCTTTTAGAGCATCCGGACTTTCCTTTCGATCTATTCCACCCCTTGCCTAAGAAGAGAAAATATAGGCTAGGTAAGTTCAGGGCACTGGTTGCTCCATTCCTAACCTTAGTTAAACATCTTGTTTATCATCCCAGATCTCACAGGTGGGACAAATGTACTAGTCGTTTCCGCATACTCAGTTTGTTATTACATTCAATATTCTTCACTTTTTGTTTAAGTGTTACAAACAATTCATCTTAACCATTTGTTCAAACTCTTATTAAAACTTCCAAATCATCTTTAAATTACTTAATTATTCTTTTAAAATCATTCTCAAAAGATTTAGGAAAGAATTGTTAAGTTTAAACTCATATCTAAAAGGTTATAGAATTCGCAGCATAAAAGTGCTATGGATAGTGCTATATAAGCTTATTTGATTTAAACAACATTTAAATATTTGGAAATTCATATTTTCCATTCCAAATCTCTTTTAAACCATTTTAATAAATTTATCAAATTTATTTCATATTTTTAATCATTTAAAAATACTATTTATAAAGAAAATCCTTTTTTGGATTCCGAACTGCAAAACCGCGATGTTTTTAGAAAATTGTTTTGGAAATATTTCAAAATCTACTTGATGGAATCTTGATTTTCTTACTTTATTGGAAAACTATGGATATAATAGTCCGAAAAATTCTTATTTCGAATGATTCCGGGCTATATTCCACTTTGTATACTTATTTAACTTTTACGGCGCGAAATCGCGAACTACCATTACGCGACGTGCCTAGTTTTGACTTGTTTTTCAATTTCTTTTCAAACTTCTTGGAAACACTTTTAAATGTTTATAAAACATTTCTAAATCATTTTAAACTCATTTTAAACAATATTTTCATATTTCAAACTCATATTCCATTTCATTTCATATTATAATACCATATTATTATAATATCATTTTCAACTTTCTTTTTAGAATCATTTAGAGGCTAAATCACTCCATACACATATTATTATGGATTTAATTTCCATTAAATTAAATATGGTTAATTACTAACCATTTCTCTTATCATTTATCAAACAAAGTTATCATCCATAAAACAAACATATAATCAATCATAATATCAACCAAGTTATCATCCAATATCAACCAACATTCAACATATTAATTTCTAATTTAACATGTGTGTTATCAACTTAAGTTTTATTAAAATAAAACTAAGGTTTGAGTACTCACCTTTAACTTAACCAATTCTTCCTATCAACATTCATATGCAACAACGCTTCACTACATCCTCTTAACTACACCAAACCATCATGTAAACAATTTCACCTCACTTTCTAGTGCTCGGCCATCACCTCCTTCTCTTTTTCTCGCTCCGGAGCTCCTTGAACTTGCTCCTCCTCCTCCATAGGTTCGACCACACCTTGATCCTCCCCTTCCTCCATCATTTCTTCACTTCTTAGATGCTAAACCATGTTTTGGTGATATTCTAAGGTCTTTGGCAAAGTTTGGTCACTACAACAGTTTATGGGTTTCATAGCGTTTTTAAAAACGCTATAACAGGCTACCATAGCATTTCAGAGAACGCCGTGGAACCATAAGCTATGGTAGGCCGGCAACATTACATAGCAGGAAGGAAAACGCTATAATAACTAATAGCGTTTACAAAAGTGCATAGCATTTTCACCCTACCATAGCGTTTTTTCTCTGTTATTAAACTTAAATGCTATAGGGAATTTAATCCTTCATTTAACTTCTATAGCGTTTTTGAGCACATTTTATAGCGTTTCATCAAACCATGTTATAGCGTTACAATGTTTTTCGATATCATTTTTTGTCATTCTTGTATAGCGTTTTTTATTTTCTACTATAGCGTTTTTGATTCTATTATAGCGTTTTTGATGCATAAATCTTACATCTCATATAGAGTTGCGATAGCGTTTGGTGAATCAATAGCGTTTTTCAAACGCTATCCTATATAATATTAATTTTCAGCATTTGTTTCAATTTTCTTTTTTTTATATTATATTATATATATATATGCACACAGATAGATATATGTATATACAACATTACATAATAACAACATTACATTACATAATAACAACATTACATTACATTACATAATAACAGTCTTGGTCATAATTAGCAGTTTGCCTCCAACATTACATAATAACAGTCTTGGTCATAATTAGCAGTTTGCCTCCAACATTACATAATAACAACATTATCTAGCATAATGTACTAATACAAGTATGAAGAAAACATAAGCATATTACTTAGCCCAGGCATCCATCTTTCCCATCATTTTTGCAATCACAGGAGATACCTTAGGATTTGCTTGATGTCTCGCCAAACTTGCAGTATTACTCGTACCTGTGCAAATTCAATGAACATATGAGGTAATTTGCAGATAATTTTATACTGTCATTACAAAAGCACACTCAGAATTTCCCAACAAAAAGAAAAACTGTAGAATTTCATATATACATCTCATAGAACAGAGGTAGAACCATTTAACTATCAAGTGTGCATAAACAGAAACGTGTTTCTACATGTACGAATCATCTCAGACTGTACATCACCGAAAACACCTACCATTGTGTACATCATTCTCCAAACCACATCGTGTGTCTCTAGCTTTGACCTCAGCAGTTAACAAAGGAACTCAAAAAAAAGGACACACAACATGCCTAAACTCAGACTAAACATCACCAAGAACACCAACTGGTATGAACTCAGACCGATCTCTGTGTAAACTATCTCTCTGTAAACTTTTGTTTTATCAAATATAAGACAGATGACTGCCATGATTCATTTGGAAATTTATATATTCTATAGCTATGAATATGGAAATTCAATCTTTCAATGAAGGGTTAACAGAATGCTCGGTTAATAATAATACTCTGTTTGTTTTGTCTTCTCTTTTATTATTCAGTCTGTTCTGCAGGTTTAACCATGGTTGAATATGGTTCTGGTTTTATTACATACCTGCATTTAAACATAGATAAAGAAACTCAAGAATGACATGTACAATATAATATAAATAATTTAAAATTACAGTTCAAATTCAAATATTCATATATGAATGGCATACTTAATATACAAAATGTTAATAAGGTTGGGAAACATGAATATACTGACAACTTGTCCACACTTGCATGTGTCATTCAGTAAACTTGCATGACCCATTTACTACACTTTGTAGAAAACATTTACATAATCTTTTATTAAGTCATGTGTTATCATGATATTGTTGTTACATAAGCCAGAGAGTGGACAACAAAGTAAAGTATTAGCCAACATTTTCATCTGAATTTCTAGCATTCAAAGCATCCACTTAATATAAGAACACTAGAAATTATTTCTGCCTTTGAAAAATATAAAACACGCTAAAACGATGTGTTTCCTCTGTAAAATATAAGAACACACATAAAATAACATTATACTAATATATCCAATAGTCATCTAAATAGCTATAAAAATAAATTCACTATAAAAAATTGTACCTTTCATTATAGTGCGAGTGTTATTCAATTGATCGATGACAAATAAACTCATTTGATATCTACTCCATCCATTTACCAAGACTCTTGGTAACATAGAATCCTAATACAAACATAAGTAGTCATCTTTGTCTCCTTTAGGAAATATAAGTAATCGCCTGCTCATACAACAAATAGGATAAATAAATGGATATTATTCTTACAGTGCCAGGATGTTTTAAAAGAGAAAAACTTGGTTCTATATTACTAGATTTGTCCATATGCAAGAAATTCATCTTAATAGAGATTTTTTGCATTTAACTGTGAAAATTTGTTAAGTGTCTATTTCAATTTAATTTGGGTTTCTGTTTGAAGTTTGAACAACTTATCATAGAAAAGCCATAGTCAAAAATCGAACAAAATCAACATAACTTGCAATGATACAGAATAATTCAACTTAATTACATTGAACATTAGAGCAATCTTTGCTTCTTTTCTTCTTAATTATCTAAATAAAAATTAGACATAATAGTTCCTGATGCATTACACTACTTCATGAAGACCTAATACACTATTTTAATCTGAAGTATCACAACTGCAATATAGTGCTCCATTTTGCAATTTTGGACAGAATGTTATCCAATTTTGAGCAAGTTTTATATAGCAAACAAGCAATAAATGAGATTTACCAAACAATACTTTTTAAATCATTTTTTACATCAACATATGCTTGTAAATTTTTAGAAACTTAGTTGAATTAATTAAATTTTTATAAAACTTTGTTCATTTTATGAACTTATTCAGATTTTATAGAGTTTGGTTGACTTAGTTAATTTTTAGAAAACTTACTTAATTTTACAAACTTTGAAAACTTAGTTAAATGTCTATAAAACTTGGTTAACTTTTATAAAATTTAGTTTAATTTTATAAATTCGATTACTTTTTTAGAACTTAATTAAAATTTATAAACTTAGTCATTTTTATAACTTATTTAATTTTTATAAAACTTAGCCAACTTAGTTAATTTTTATAAATTTAATTAATTTTATTAAACTTAGTCAACTTAATTGAATTTTTATAAAACTTTTAATTGAATTTTAATAAAACTTTTCCAATTTCTATAAATTTATTTAATTTTTATAAATTTAGTTATCTTACTTAATTTTTAAAACCTTAGTTAATTTTATTAAACTTTATTAATTTTTATAGAACTTTGTTAATTTTTATAAATATATTTAAAACTTGGTTAACTTAGCTAGTTTTTGTAAAACATAGATAACTTAGTTCAATTTTATTAAAAAAATGGTTAATTTGTATAAGCTTAGTCAACTTAGTAAATTTTTAAAAAACTTAATTAATAGTCATAAACTTAGTTATTTTTTTATAAAACTTGGTTAACATATTTCAAAATTTATAAACTTGGCTACTTTTTATAAACTTGTTTAAGTTTTGTCAAACTTAGCTATTTTTTGTAGAATTAGTTGATTTTTATAGAATTAGTTGATTTTTAGAACTTCGTCAACATAGTTAATTTTTTTTGTAATACTAGTTCGATTTTTTAAATTATTTAGTTTCTATAAAACTTGGTTAACTTGATTAATTTTATATAAAACTTAGTTACTATATGGTAACTATACATGCATATGCCATAACTATATTTTGATTTATCCAAGTGGTATTTTGTTGATTGTTTGTTAATGTAATGATGCAAGGAATTATTGTTTTGTATCCCGCAAAAGATATGGATCTAGAGTAGTCGATTGGTGAAATTGTGTAAGGGAATAAAACAAAAATAGAGAGGAGAAAACTGAAGTGCGGCATAACAACATTTAAGATGAAAACAAAAATTATACTCAATCATTATCCCGAGCCTAGCAAACTAAATTTAGTTTGTTTGAATGGTTAGCGTTGTGTTCATCTATACTAGAGCAGGCTCGGTATTAGAGCAGCCTAGGGATTAAAGTTAGCGTTGAGTTCATCTGCTCTGATGTACGAACAATATAGAGTTATAAAGCAAAATATGGTAGCAATCATGTCACAAATTGTATGAGTAAGGTGATAAAACATTGTGTGGGGGCAGTTGAAGCTTACAAGTGACGGTGTGATAAATGTGTAAATGGATGCCATAGATATCAACTACCTGGAAACACATCTAACATTTTTTAATTAGGCAAAGGACTTGAGTGAAGAGTTGAAAGCATGCTTACATGATATATATACTGAATGAACATCTTACCTATGAGATCTTCACCTCTGTCCCTGAATAAGAAAAAGAAAAGGAGACCAGGTCTTTTAAATCTTTGATTCCTTCAATTTCTTTGGGTAAAATCAGATTAATAAAACATAAACAAACTACATTGTGTAATGGTAATAGTAAAATATTAAAATTGACATTTTGAATAAGATGAAAACAAAGTTATTTACAAAAATAAAATCACAGTGAAAGCCCAACATAGGCTTATGGTCCTAAAATGCTTACTCAACATGAAAGTTGTGAGAGAAGTGTAACATAATAAAGAAATAGTTTATATTTACCAGTAGTCCTACCAAAGCCAACATAGGCTTTAGCTGCTTCTGTGAAGTAACATTAAAGGCGAACAATATGGCTATCAATAAGCATCCCACACATGTTCCAGTTGATGATACCTGGTGTGTTTTACAGAGCATTACCTTATCTTCACTCTCTTTTCCTACTTCTACTTTTCTTCTTCTCCTTTTGTTGTTTACAGTTGCACAAGTCACTATTATCCGAACTGCAAAAGAGAAATGGAGGATATAAAGAGAGTTCAGATTCCAACATTTGGAAATGGGATAATTATAACAACTATGATGTGCCAGTAACTTGGTATTTCTCGGTAATTGATTAAATTTAAATTGTACACTTTGTCTAAATTGTGTAATTGATTGAATTTTTTGTTGACTGATGTATAGGAAAGTTTCGTTAAATAAATTAATGTTGTATATTAACTCAAATGAAGGGAAATATCTATGAGGTGACCAATTCATGTGGGTCAGTCATACAAAAAACTGTAGTGGTCCGTTGCCACCTTTTTTAACGCAGACACAATGTACTTAACTATTTGAATTGGTTTGCAATACTATCATGAGAAAAGAATCTGTCAAACATAAACAGTTTTCAAACACTTTGAATTGATATGAAACAGTTATAGAGAATATAGTACATACCTCTTCAAATACATGCCTATATGAAAATCTTATTGTTGCACATAGCACAGTCAATGGGTGGCTATTTTACTACTTTTTGATTGCGTGTATGTTCTTGTAAAATGTTGCTCTGTCTCAGCAAGTTCTTATTGTGTACATGTCAATGCTACCAGCATAAAGCAGAGTATATTTATATTTATACGAATGTGCTAAGTACAAATGAATTTTTCCACACCAGGCATAATATATTGATATTTCACACTTATCTAAAAATGCATCCTGTAGAAATTATCTTTTATGGCTCTATACATTGATATAGCACATCAGTTAAGCATTTATTTAGTATTTGATAGCAATCAGTGGCAATTTAATGGTTTTAGGTCGTACGAATTATATGTGTTAATTTCCTAAAATAGTGAAAAATAGAGAAGAATGTTTCTAATATCTTACCAATTTCACTCTACGTTGGCCATAAAATTTATGTTGCTCTGATCGTACATTGGTGATTAGTACATAATGAAATATCAATAATGTCATCAATACTTATACAGCTTACATCTACTCATTAATCATCACATTAATGTCCAAAACATTCAACTACTACTCCTGTTTATATGCTAAAAACTTCAAAATAGATTTGCAACACGTGTGACATATTCTTTATGACATTATCTGTAATTTATTTATGGAAGAGCGAAATTGGAACATCTCTAATTTAAGCCTGTTATTTGCAGGTTTTAACAATTGTTAACATATATTAATGTGATGAGTAACTATATGAATACTTGGTTCATAGTTCAAAGCTAAGAAAAATATACTCCTTGCAGTACTGATTATCAGTACTAACAGTAGTAATCAGACAACATTAAGCATGGCATAGACATAATATCAACAATAAGTACTAACATGCTTACTTTTTGAAACTTATTCGAATATAAGTCTAGGGTGACCGTTTGGTTCATAGTTGTGGCCTTTAGGCCTAGAGTGCAACTTCAAACATAAGGATATTCAAACGTTTAGAGTATTCTTTGTTGATTTCTCACAATATGTTGTTGGAATTTTTTCCAAAAAAATGTTGCACATTCAAATTTGTTCTCTCTTCTAGCAGAATAGGAAGTTGTCTTGCTATAACTACAAATAATTTGGAGTTGGTCATTTTTGAGTTTAAATTCAATTGCTGATTTATCCTTTTTATGTACAAATGAAGACAATAGAACATAAAATCGTCCAAACTTTTTATTACACAAGCTATGCCTTCCACACATCAACTTTTCCATGGTTTGACAAAACTAACCCAAAGAAAAAGCTTGTAGCGAAGGTGGAAAACCAGACTGGCCGTTGAACACAACGAAAAAATATAAAGTGCAAAGAAAATCTTAATCTAGTATGTTCTGGTAATTATAACTCTATATGCACCTAAATTATAGAGCCTTTGTGTGACCAAAATTAATAATAAACATATGAATTAGACTTAAAAGTATTTATAATTTATTCTACTATTTTAGAAAACTAGAGCAAACTACCAATAAGCTACACAAGAAACTAACATTTACATTATTTGATGATTTCGTACTATGTTCTTATGTATAATTTTAGAGGGGAGAATTATGTGTAAAGCCCAGAAACATGAGAAGCAACCAAAATCATCATATTACGTGCACAATTTGAAACTTTTGACAAAATATTTTTAATAAAACATAAATTAACTAGTTAGAACTTTGGACAAAATATTTTAATAAATAAAAAATTAAATAATCATAGACATATGACAAAACCTCTCTAGACTCTGGTTTTAACACTAACGAGAGATATTAGAGTAAATATAAATAGTCCACATGCCTTCATTAGGAGAAAACCAAGCACATCCAACCATATCTTCACACGGTCTAAGAAAGAAAAAGTCGATGAGTTTTAACAATACTGGATTTGGCTTTCTAATGTCAAAGTATTAATTATCCTTCCTTAGTTTTTTTATACTGATAACATCTTACAATTTTAATTATATTATGCATGAGTAAATCTATTTTATAAAGAACATGCATTGAAACCATACCACCTTCAAACTTACCCTCAATCCACACATGATTGTCTAACTTTACCCTACTTATAGATCTTTCATTTGTCCTGAGATGTGAGAAAAAACTAATATATTACCTGGCTATGTAACTATTAGAATATCATCCCATGATACTATTTTAAACTATTTTAAACAACAAGAAGAAACATGTGCAGTTATCAAAAAGGAAGAGAATATGGCATCTAAATATACTGCTTTCACCTTCCACTTTTATTGTTCATCAAATAGACCCATTAACCAAAAATTAAATTAGAATAAATCGCCATAGTCTAGCCCAAATATCAACAGAGAAATTAAATTTTTATATCCATAAGAATATAGGTAAATCGTAATCTACTACAAAATAAAGTAATACAATCACCGAAGACAAACTACAACGCTTAAAATTTAAAACGAAGTAAAAAATCACAGTACCTCTGACGAGTGGTTCAGATTGGAGGAGCATTGTATCTATTGTGCATGATTTAGGAAGACAAAGTGATTTAGGGTTTTAAAATAGGGAGACAAGGCTGCATGATTTAGGGTTTTCTAAGAGAAGCTGCATTTTCTGTTTTGAGGATGCGTATTTTGTTTTAAGGAGGAGTGAAAAGAGGGAGAGAGGGGGTCCAAAATTTCATGATATCGCCGCCTAAAACAATTTGTTCCCGCTTTTTATTTTCCTAACGTAGCGTTGAAAATTGTATGTTTATTTATTTTATATGCTTTTAATAGCATACAAAGTGGAAACGCTAACTATTGATGCTATAAATAGTACATTTTGTTGTAGTGGGTGGTGTTTTGACTTTGTTTGATATGGTTTTGAAAAAGTTCATAAGGAAAAGAGAAGAGAAGAAGCCATTAGAGAAGTGGAGAAAAGCTTTGAAAAAGGAAGAAGAAGAAGTGAAAAAAAGTGAGAAAGTGGATGCTTATTTATAGAAAAAGTTTTGGATTAAAATAATATTATGTAAAAGACCAAAATACCCTTACTTACTTATTAAGTAATCTTATTTTTTTTCAACACTTAACATCGCATTTCAAATCATTACTTTATGTTATTTTCACTTAAGTATTAATTAAAGAAAGTAATAATTATGTTTGGTTTGATTTAATGTTTTACTTTTTGACTTTTGTACTTTTTTTGTCTTTTTATGCTTACTTTTGTTAATTATATTCTAGAATTTTCTAAGTATGTTTAGTAAAAGTAAACTTGATTAGTGAATTAATTAATACTTATACTATTTGAATATATGTTCCTATATAAGAAAATAAAGGTGCGACAGCGTTGTGATACTTTTAATTGACAAAACGTTGATTTTCGACAAAATGTTTTACGTTCACATTTTGACGTTTTAGTTAAACTATTTATTTATGTAAACCAAATTTAAAAATAAATTTGTATAATGTTGTTTAAAATTATAAACACTCACAAATAAATTAAAATAATTTATTTAACCATTGAAACTTACTTTTCTGAAATCAGCATTTTGTCACTTTTGTCGATATAGGAAAATGTTACTATTTTTGTGTATACTTCTCTTTCCAAATCCTATCTAATATTATTTGAATCATATAACCTTACCTATTTTATATTTAAATCACTTTAAATAGTATATTTTAAAGCGGTCAAATTCTGGGTCGTTACACATCCACCCTCCAAACCCACCTTCACCCGCCTCCCAAACCCACACACTCGCCCCTACCCACCTCCAAAAGCCACGCACACCCTCACCTATCCACGGTCGAGCCCACACACCACACACACACCCCCAAACACCCCGTATACAAGCCTTACTCACCTTCTGTCAAATATTAGTCTGTCTGTTTCACCGTTTTAAAAACTAGTTTGAGATAAGTCGTGTAGAGTTTGGCAAAGGAAAAGAAGCACGCTAGTTATAGAAAAAAAATTGCAAAGGAAAATGAAAGTGAGTAAACTCTTATCTCTTTTAAAATCATAATTATTGTTAAGCTATGATGATCATGTTTACACCTTTACGATGATTATGATAATTAACACCATTTAGTGTTAATATGAATGTTTGGATGAATTTGTTATTTGGATGAGTTTGGTTGAGTGGATGATTGTTGATAATAATTTGACATCTTAGCTAATTTGGTTATATTTACTTATGTGAAATAATTTAATATTCCCTTTGTTAAGTAAAGACCATCTATATGGTATATTTGGAAAAGTGAGCCTCTTTTCAAATCAATTTTGGAAAAGAAATTAAATTTGGAAAGATAGAAATTGATTTGGAAAACCAAAAAAATTAAATTTGGAAAAGACAGAAATTGATTTGGAAAATCAAAAGAAATTAAATTTGGAAAGATTAAAATTGATGTGGAAAATCAAAAGAAATTCAATTTGAAAAAGATAGAAATTGATTTAGAAAATCAAAGAAAAAAATAGAGGTTGAAATTATTTTGGAAATGGAATTTATATTTGAGAATTTAAAGATGATAAATTTTAAAATTTTAAAGTTTCAAAATAAATATTATATGGTTTAAAAAGTTTAAAAGATAGAAAATTTTAATATTATAATAATATAATATGAGATATATTGAATAAGTGAAAATTAGATATTAAATAGCCAAATAATAATTTATTGATTTTAAATAGTTTATAAATGGTTTATAAGCAAGAAAAGATGATTTGGAAGTGTTACGACAAATATTGAAAAACAAGTCAAAATTAGGTTATATCGTGCAACGGTAGTTTGCGATTTCGCGTCGAAGATTTCAAATGAGTGTAGAGAATGAAATATAGCTCGGAATTCTTCGAGATAAGAATTTTCCAGATTATTTTATCCATAGTTTGTAAATCAAAAAAGAAAATCAAGATTTCATATTTTAAATTTTAAATTATGACCAAATCAAGTTTTTAGAGAAGTCACGCTTTTGTAGTAAAGCGACCAAAGTATAAAATTCTTTGAAATGAATATTTTTAAAGGTTTAGAAATATGAAATAAATTTGATAAATATGTTAAAATATTTTAAAAGAGTTTTGAATTGAAAAATATGGATTTTAAATTATTAGAAAAGTTATTTTAAATCAAATCAGTTTTTAAGCACTTTCCGCAGCACTTTTCTACGGCCGTTTTAATAACTTTAGAAATGAAGTTTAATTTAGCGATTTGTTCCTTAATCATTTATAAATGCTTTTAAATAAATAAATAGGTGATAAATGATGATTTGGAAGTTTTTATAAAAGTTTAAATAAATGGTTAAGAGAAATTGTTTCTAACACTTAAATAATATATTTGAAATCGATTCCTAAAATGTGATAACCAAATGAGTATGCGGAAAGGACTAGTACATTTGTCCCGCCTGTGAGATCTGGGATGATAAAACAAGGTGTGTAACTAAGGTTAGTAATGGAGCAACCAGTGCCCTGAACTTACCTGACCTTTGTTTTCTCTTTCTAGACGAGGGGTGGAACAAATCAAAGGGAAAGCCCGGGTACTCTAAATGAAAATATTATATTTAAGTTTTTCCAAAATAAAAAACGATTGAACAAGGTTTTTCAATAATATAAAAGATGTTCTAGTCAAACTCTGTATTTAAGTTATGAGAAGGGAAGTTTGTACCATCCGCATAAATTTAAGAGGTGATTTTCTACCATTAGTTCACAAAAAATACGAGCTGAATACGGGAATTTAATCTGGGTAAAATTAATTTAATCTTTTACTCAATATAACTGGTTTTGGGTTTACAGTAAACGATGTCTTAAATAACATTGTTTTTTACCTAGTTAAGACATGTTTTTAAAGATGGAATTTTATTAGAAAGTAAATGATGTGAAGATTTCCAAAGTTAAAAGAATTTTGATTTACCAGTAAAAAGTAAAAGATGAAAAGAGGCTTAACAAATCTTGTATACACATATTCACATTTTTATCAATAATTGGATTTCGAAGAAACCAGGGACGGGTTTGGGAAATCTCTATCCAAAAACCACTTCGAACCAATTTAAATTTCAAAGTAAAACATGTTGAAGATAAGATTTACTGAAGGCGAAGATATTCATGTTGTAGGGCTGCTTGCCACTAGTCCCTCGAGGTGAAATTTACCATATTATATATTTATGGTGGCAGTAGTGCTCCATTATGAAAATCTTCAATATGCAAGGACTAATCACTATTGATCCTATGGGTGATTCCCAAAATAGGATGCAGTAGTAAGAGTGCCTTCGGTTTCATTCAGTCCCAGAACGAACTTGTATGGACGAATTTCTGACTTTACATTTTAAAATCACATTAATTGATCTCTATGAACGTATCATCTGCTTGGTGGCGGAGAAGGCAACTTCTCTTAGCTTAACACCCTTTCCCGAGACGTACGAGCTCGGGTGTTATATGTTTGTAGAAATCAATTATGTGATTATGGAATGGCAATGTGGCATTCAAAAGAGGAAAGATGATGTGCTATGTTAAAGGTAATCGTGACCTCAAGCCTCACACCCGAAAATGACTGAAATAGGATTGATGCAGCAAGGCTATGTGGTTCGCAACCAATAGGGTATGATCATCCCCTTCTAGATATATTTCTACCTGCTATGATGTTTGGGTTTAAATTAATGTGGTGTATGCTAGAACACACTCGGATAGGTTGGTAACGACCGAGGTGATGACATATTCGGTACTATCTAGGAAGAGGTAGGTCGGTCTTGTGTTGGTAGAGGACCATCAGTTGGGCCTCGGTACATTCCTCTAGAGATGTACTGCTGGAAGGTAGTTACTTCACCTGGTCATTTTGTATGGAAATCCATTCTCCATTAAGTGCCAATCATTTTGTTTGTGGAACCCACTTTGTGGCTAGTATGCTATAATTTAACCAATTTAACAATTTCGGCTAAGATTAGTAAGTTACTTGCAAATGTTTTCAAAGAATGTCATTAAAAATAATATCAAATGTTTTGATAAAAAATGTTTTGGTTATCTTAAGGAAAAACCCCGTCCGTGTTTATGTGCGATGTGGCCTTATGAGATACTCTTTATTTTCAAAAGGTTTTTGTCATAAATCTCTGATCTATGACACTGTCATTTATGAATTGAGTTTCTAATGCTGGTTTGCCAGACTGATCCGGGTATTTTTATACTCAGGTCAGATCCGAGTAGTTTCATGATTAGCTGAAGACATTTGGAATTTCTAGTGGAGAGCTGGAGATCTTCATCACGTATGAACGTATTATATTTTCGCTACATTTGTTTGATATTTTTCAGCAATTGTAAGGACAAGTATTATAACTGTCCAAGTTGAATTTAGGTTAGACTATGATATATGTATTTTTAAAATTTTCCGCTGTAAAGATTATTGTTTAATAATATATGTTATTCCATTCAAGTGAGATTCGGTTCTGTCTATTTTTCTTTCTTACCTTTAATGATCCATTTTTTCGTTCAATTTGGGTTGGACATGTGCGGTTTATTGTCGACTCGAAGGGTATGGAAATGTGGGTTGTTACAAGTTCTAATTAAAGCACAAAGGCCAAAATATGAGTAGAGATTATGTTAATGTAATGATGAGAGTTAATAGGGTATACCACTCCTATGGCATATATGTGCATTTCTTTGTAGAATACCGTGTAGCTTAATCGAAGCATAAGTGATTCAATTGTGATCAGCTTAGTCACCTATGGAAGGATTATCCTACACTTTAAGGGTGAGCAAGTGATAATGACTTATGCCTCGTAGGCATTACCGGGTCCTAGTAGGCTTACTGCTTGGGATAAGGAGAGAAATTCATGCAGCAAGGTGTGCTTTAATTTTATATTACTTGCTTATGTTCATTTCGATGCTTGGGCTGTATATTCATCTATTCCTAATTACCTAGTAGGTAGACTAAACTTGACACCTTTCATGGTAGGTAAATTCTTTCGTTAAACCTTGTATGAGTAACCTTAGTTGTTGAGTTAAGGTGTAGCAACCAAGAGTTCTACCATTCTAACTTGATGCATGAGCTTTCAAGTTGAGTGGGGTTGGTCAAATAAAGCGTGACTTGGATCTTATATCCAAGTAGGATTTGGTGTTTGCCCAGTAATGAGAAAAGGCTGAGCGGGTGACTTATATGTTCTGCATAGAGTCATTCGTGTTATAAGTAGTTTGTCCTTGTGTTAGTAAACCTTTAGCAACAGTGTTAATCCCATGTGTTGTAGGGATATTTTCAAAGGAGCAGTCCATTCATGTACCAATTCTAATCGCTAGTTCGAGTGTGAGGTTTCTTCGTGATTTGCACTAGTTAGGCAAGGGTTTTTCACTCAATTCATAAAGACGAGCACTTGAGTCAGATTCCTGAGCTGACTATGAGATTTTCGAAGCGTGACTCTAGTCATATGAGGAAATTTCAGTGGTCTGACCAAGGATCTGGATCAGAGTTCGCAAAATAGGAGTCAGGTCGTCGACCTTAGTTTAATAAAGAAATCGTGCGAGCTAACAAAGATTAGATCGAGCATCGTATATTATTTTGGATGATCTTTATTCATTGTAAAATTTATAGTATAGTATAGTTTGGAATGATTGTGATAGCTCAAGGAAGGGCTTCTCGACTAGTTTAATAAAGATTCGGATAATCTTCTAAGTGGCGGTGTGATACTTTCCTAGGCAAGCATCATAGTACACTTAGTATATTATCCTTATTAACATTGTGCGGTTGAGGTGAGTTCGAACCCAAGCAAAGCCAAGCATTTGTAGATTGTCATTTAACAACGATTTAATTAACATAGTTTTCTACTTTGGAGAATGAGTTCTATTCGAAAGGAAAGGAAAAATTGAGATTTACTTCACTGGATTTATTCAAGAGTTTTGAGTGATCTAGCATATCATATGAGTTTTCCTTCTCATAGCTGGAGGTGTAATAGTCTTTCGAACATCGTGTTTGTAACAACCCGCATTTTTACGTTAATTGATTAAAATAGAAATTAATAAATAATAAATAGTGAAAAATGAAATTTGTGCAAATATAAGTTTGGCTATGAAACTTGTACCATTGTGCTCATGGCAATTTTCTGATTAACTTTCATATATAAACTTTTTCGATCAGAGTTCAAACAAAACAGTTATCAACGTTTGAATTTTTGTAGTCGAAAATAAATAAATATGTAATTAAGAAAATAATTTGAAATTAATTAACGATTAATTAATGCCGTTAAACTTAACTATTACTTAATGTTTAAGAATTATAAATAGGGGATAAGATAACATTGATAAATGTTAATTGGATATTAAAGGTAAGAAATCAACGTAATAAGAGAACACACCAAATTCACCAAACCAACACTGCCCAGGACGACCGTAATCATGCCTGGGTCGACCATGGACGGGCTAGAACAGTCGACCCTTGACTTGTTGAATGCAGCAGCGGGATTTGGCCGTGTGGTCCTGATCTAATACAATTCCATCCGACGATTAGCACTGATTTGAACCTCAATAAATTAAGACCTAGAGCTTCACTTCCAACTCATTATTTTTCTAATGAGCTTAGAAGCTCTCCCATTTTCCTTTATCCTCCAAAATTTCTAAATATAGAGTGTTAGATCTAGATTGCACGGATACACTTTGGAGAAGAATAGAAAAGGATAGAGGATAGGAAATAAGTTTAAATCAAGTTGGTACATCGAAGGTAAACTTTAGATCTGGTTCTAATTAATAAATCAAAATCTCTTTTCTATAATGCAAATTCTAATAGATCTATACAAATGTTATTTGTGGATTTGAATAGGGAGTCAAAAGTGGAGAATATAGATAACAAGGTTTAGATCTGGTTAGATTTAGAGGTTTGGGAGCGCTAATAAAAGGTGAGTAGGAATATTATATATTTTTATATGATAGTAGATTATATCATTGCAAACCTATCCCTATATGCCTGCAAATAGACTTTAAGCTGTAAATAAATTCATAATTGTGAAAGTTGAAGATATGAAACTTGCCTATGTAAATACGTAATGATTAATTTTAATTCTACAATCGGGTAATGATTAGTTTTATTTCTGTAATTATGTAATGACTAGATTTAATTCTGTAGTTGCAAAATGATTTGATTTAATTGGTATTTTTACAACAATTGAAATGAATAAAAATCATAATGAATGCGTAATGATTAAGAAATTGTTTTTATTTTGTCGGACATAAATTTCATTATGTTATTGAGTTTTTTTGGTATATTAATACATTGAAACTTGGATTGTTACAAGTAAATTTCTATATATTATTAAGTTCAAAATAAAAAAAGTGTGATGTTTGGAATAACAATGAATGCACGTGTGAAAATAAAACGAAACAGATGTATAAAACAAGGAAAAAATCTCCGTGTTTTATATAGTCTATTTCAAGAAAAATAAAAAGGCAATTCCTTGTAATTACAAACTAAACACAAACATCTCTTCTTTTGATAAGATATGGAAATTTATTGCGTTAACATATATTGAATAGAAGTCTAGTTCTAATATATTAAGATGTAGTAAATCCCAAAAGTTAAACATTAAGTCGTGAATAAAGTACGAATACTAATTAAAATGAAAGAAAGAGGCTTTGAGAAATTGGCAAGAAAAATAATAAAGAATGAAATGGGAATAGAAATGTTAGTTGGAACTAATAAATAAAAAGGCAATGATATTAAAAAATTGAAAAAGAAGCGGTAAATGAATTTGGAGAAGAAAAGGCTAAATGCATAGTAAAATAAGACTTATAGTCAACTATAAGAGTTATAGAGGCAATCAAAGAAAGAATGAAAGAATGAGAACATATAAATATAAAACATATGTTATAAGTAGCCTCGAATATGCGTTTATGATGGGTGTGGATAGTTATAATTTAATATATAAATTATAGAAAGAAAATGACATTGAGAGTCATTAGAATAGGTGTAAGTGCGAAAGCATATTCAACTGTAGGACTCGTGGAGAGTATACGCTTGCGTATAGATAAAAGGATACCCTCGAGTTATGTTAATGGTTGGAATGAGACCTCTGTAATTGTAGGCACTAGGCAGACCTTTTGCGGATAGAGAGATTGTACAAGCACTGTAGAGTAGTCCGCTTTAAATTTGTTTAGAGGAGGGTATTGCCTTAATTGCACTAGACAATCTAAATGGATGATGGGCTTGATCGGACTTATGCAACAGGGAGCGCATGGCTGGCATGCTTGGGTACCAAAACAAGTGGTAGGAGTTGCATATTTAGCAAGCTCGTCATCGGTCCCTTGCGGTCAATGGGAAGGATAGTGTTACACCTAACTGATCACTTTTGCCTACCAGGATTGATTCGGTTTGGTTATGCACCGACCCAGTTGTTTGTTAGTTTGTTTGATAGGGCAAGGCTAGTTAACCCATACAGAGATTCCTTCAAAACATGGACGGGGTGAAGGTGCGTGGGCCCGAAAATCCATGATACATGAAGCACAAAAAGGTGAAAATATCTAAAAAATACAGGAGCCAATGGAGTAAAGGTTGTCGATGAGCACTATAGGATTTTCTCGAGTGATACGATGATCATGCTGCAGCGAGGTGATGGATCCTTACGAGATGCTGAGCTATAGATACTAGTAGGTATAGTATCTAGGTCCATTAGTGGACTATGGGATATATATATATATATATATATGTATAAATCTGGGGGAAGTGGATGGGAACGGTCCATACGCAGTGATGGAATCGTAGCAACTAATGATAAAATCTAACATAATAAAAAATGGTAAACAATCGGCATAAGCTAGTGTCATGTATAAATCTAATGTTATGTAAGATGTATAATTTACCAGTCACCAGAACGTTATTCCAACCTCTTCCTTATTGCAACCCACAGGATTTAGAAGGGCAGGTACTGGTATTGTTTGGAGCAGTTGTCTGGCTAAGGTACTTGACATTTGAGATGTCAATTCTAGGTCAGTGCTTCTTATGATCTATTATATTTACTTCCACTGTGAGTTATTACCATTAGCGCTCTGATATAATTTCTATTTTGCAGGATACCAAACCGACAGTTCGTATTTTAGTGGACCTGGGTTTTCGGGTTTACGAAAATCTGGTCCCACTGGAGTGCGGCTGGTTACATTTGGTATCAGAGCCTAGGTTAGTCGATTCCTGAAATATTAGAAAACATAGAGTGAACATATCTATATTTTGTCCAAAAATATAAATATAGTATATTCTAAAATCCTAAGAATTCCTTTTATAGAGTAGTTGCCTATGGAATATCCCTAAAACTGAATGGTACATGACTCCATAGTTAAGCCTTGATAGCCTAATGATGATCCCCGTTTTGATTTCTCACTTTTGATAATGATTTCGGTTTCAAGTTAGATCCAAACTATGTTTGCAAATAATATGCCATGTTATGTTTATTAAAATGGATATATATGCTTGTTGATGATTTATATGATTTAATATAGATTTTATGATATGTTTAGATTAGAAAACTTATCAAATGGCATCCAAATGAGTAGCGTTTTTTATATATGGTTATTTTAGAAGTGGATTTCAAGTTTCATAATTTTCTAAGTGATTGTGGATTTATTATGAATTTTTTGTGAGAGAAAATAGTTAATTTTAGGTATAAATTATTTAAGGCAATTAAATAATGTTTTCGGGTTTGAAATTTATATATGTTAGAAAACTTATTTGAAGAGAATTATTGTGATTTTTAGGGATTTTTCCTAAGTGTTTTACTGTGGTTATTAAATTATTTAAGTTAGAGGACTTAAATGTTTTATTAAGGAGAAGGGCTTATTTGCTTAAAATGTTTTAATTGTTAAATGATTAAGATGACAGCCTTTTTGAAAAGAATTTTGGCAAAGAATTGGCAAATAATCATATTTGGCAAATTATGCAACTTAGGTGAAAAGGAATTAAAAACATAAAATCAGTTTTGTTTCAAATCATATTTGCTTAGAATGTTTTAATTATGCAATGGTTGGTTGCTCTTTTGTTTGCATTTTACGTTTTTGTGAAAATGAGAAATAAACGTGAATGGTATAAGGAACGAGAATATATATATAAGGGTAAGAGGTTATGTGCAGCTATTTCTCAATATACCATTATGTAAATTAATTAACTTAGAAACCATTCTTGAGCCTAATTAATTAAGCACGTCCACTAAGTATTTATTCAAATCTTAATCCCCTTATCACTTAACATTTACATTATTCTATTTAACTTATCTAATGAAATCCCCTGAATAATGTTATCAAAAATTAGGGGTGTTACATATGTCTAATGGTTTCGAAAGGGGATGTCTAGGGTTTTAAGCAATGATTTCGAAAGGGGATGTCTAAGGTTTTAAGCAATGATTTCGAAAAGGATGTTTTTAATGATTTCGAAAGGGATTGTTTAAGGTTTTAAACAATGGTTTCGATGGTATTGTTTTATATTTATAGCTTAATGTTTTCTAAGTTAAAAAGGGCTTTAACTTATTTCAAAGGGACAGAGAACCCTATTAATTTTATGTTTTCATCAACATTGTTTTGTAAAGCATATATCATGACATAAGCATTTTGAGTGTAGCAAAGAGTATATTTTCCTTGTTTAAGTATGATTTAAAAGGGTTAAATCAATTTGAAAGAAATGTTTTCAAGGAAAATTGAATAGGGTAGTTAACCCCAAGTATATGACTTAGATATTAGAAGACCGGATGGGACTGGTATGGAGTCAAGCCTTATACTTTAGCTAGTAGCCCTTAGCTAATATAAGTCCAAAATTCCAGTGTGTAGGGCTTTATCACATGTAAGACTAAAATGATGTTACACATAGAAATGAATATACAGAGTAGAGGTAGGTTATTGGTGAGCTCAGAAAACCATTAGGATCAGTTGACCCTTGGAGAAGTAAATTAAGGACCGATCGTCCAGTATTGAATCTAACAGAAGTTAGAATATTTATTATGCCTGGTAGGCCAAGTCAGCCAGTGGTAAATAGTTAGCCAGATAAAACTATAATGTTCGGATAGATAGTCCATTGATTACCTTATTTATATAAATATATATTATTGCTATTGTTGCTATAACCAGATTGATTACAGAATTTTGATTTGCAAAAGATATGATTTTAAAAGGATATTAGTGAGGGGAAACCTATTTCGCTAAGCGGCATGGTCTCTCATAATATTAGTAAACCGAGATGTAATAAAATCATTTACACCAGACTTTATGTCTGATTGGAAATTTATGTTTTCCCCTTAAACTCTCGGGTGCTCAAAATTTAATTTGAGTAGATTGAGAGTTAAGGACTTTTCTGGTTTAGTAGGTTGGACGAATAAGCTTCCGAAGACGTGCAGGAGGCAAAGCTATCTATGTAGGAGTAATTTAGTATTATTTCCAGTGTGATATATTTATGACTGATATGTCTATGTATCTAGTACTCTAATCGTCCAAGGGGCGTCTTCATAAGTTGCTCTTGGCGTAATTTGTAATAATTAATTTTGATCAAAACCTGGGAATCGTTTTGGGATTATGTAATTGAATATGAAATATTGATTTGAAATGTAATCAGAAAAGCTGTTTTTGAATTTTTTGTTGATTTTATTTCATATTCATGTGCTTCTGATTTTATCGATACTATTAACATTACTGTATTTTTCACCGAAAGTTAATACTATAGATGACCGCAGCATCTGTAGCACTTAGCTTGGGGCCTCAAAATAGGGGATGCTACAACTTAGTATCAGAGCAGGTTTATGAAAACTTAAAAAAAATAAACTTAAAATGATTTTTGAAAACATAATCCTAATGAATTAGAGAACAGATTAGGGTATGGGATAATGCTATAGTAACATACTTGTATTTGCTATATATAAGTATACACTTTATCTCTATCCTCTCATCTCTCTTAGGCTATTCTTTTGTATCTTATAAAGAATCGAATGCAGATTTTAAGGAAGTAAGATATGGATGCTAGGAATGAAAGAGTCAACCTTGGTGAAGGAAGCACCACAACCAATGGAAATGTCAGACCAAACACTAGAAGGAATCCAAGTCGGGCACAAGCTGCTAATGCGGGTGCTGGAGCGCTGCAAGTTGATATGGGAGCTATGTATCGGTTCTTCGTCAACATGATGCAAGCTGGAGCTGCTGCGGGATTAGTTGGAGGAAATGTTGGAGGAGGAAATCAGGAAGCTCCAGTGGTCAATAACTATGCAATATTTAGTAGAGACTATGCTAGGCTTGGAGGAAAGCCATTTATCGGCATTGTAACGACCCAAAATTTTAAACACTTCGTATTTAAATATTTGAATTATTTAAAATTTGTTTCCAAGATTTAATATGATTTTATAACCTTGTTACACTTTTTAATTAATAACCAATGTTAGAAAACTTATTTTTGAAATGTGTTTATAAAAATATACACTTTGGATAAATACAGAAAATGTGACCGGAAAACATTTTGTAAAAATCAACTTTTTATTCAATACAAGTTGTGTAAATATGTTGCAACTTGAATAGTTATTATATGTAAACATATGACAAGAATTAAACACATCTTTTCCTAAGCTAAAATTAACTTAAAGTAACCATGTTTAATTAAGGGAATAAGAGTACATAAAGGACCCTAAAATCATGCCTTAAATCAAGGCATAAATCAAGGAAAGCATGGTGTGTAAGGGTATGGCCTTACATGCTTAAGTCCTCTTTTTTAATGGCTAAGGAGGGAGTTTTTGAATATTTTCCATCCATTTCCTAAGCCTATAAATACCTCTCATATTCACTTCATTCTTCACAACTAAAACACTTCTTATTTTCCCTTCTTCCTCTTCTTATCTTCTTCCTATATGCATGAGTCTTTGGATATTTTGGCCTTGGCCATGTGTACTTTTGAGTGATGGAAGAAGTGTCTTGGCCTTAGGGCCGTGAGTGTTAGGATGATGATGGTGTGAGCTTAGGCCATGAGCCATGTGAAGGTGGGTGAAGGGTGTGAGCAAGTGATGGTGGAAGAGGAAAGGACGTGAGAAATGGGAGGAAGGAGAAGGTTTCGGCTATAGGCTAGGAGCAAGAAGAAGTGTTTGATTGATTGAATGTTGGTAGGAAGTGTTTGGATAAAAGAAAAGTGAGTTAATCTCACTTAGAATCAAGTTATTAACTTGATAATACTTCTTGTTATATCACTTGATAATTGCTTGTTAGTCACATATTAATATGCTTGTTATTATATATAATAATGGACACTAACTACTTAAAGTTATAACCTTTTATTATATGCTTCATAAAGCATATGATTTGTTAAAGTAGTTTCCTTAAAGAGAATGAGATTATGTTGTTTAAATTAAGCATATTTAAACATCTAAAATGGACATGATTATTTGTACATATGTTAATACATGTTTAGTAGTGATATGGTTTGAATTTGGAATCATATATGTGTATAAAGGAGAATGACATAGGATATTGAATTAAATACGGAATTATCCGTATAGCGATAATCACTATAAGTGCACTTTGAATCCCTTGAACTATAACTTATGAAAATGAAGATTTAATGACATATCTTAATAATAACTTGTTTGATTATTATCTACACTTCTATAAGTATTTAGAAAAGTAAAGAATATGTTTTGGAAAGTTATAGAAGAAGTAGATCAAAGTAACAAAATATTGAAGTAAAAAGGTCGCTATAACGATCTTTTTTATTTTGCGAAATAACGATATTTTTCTACAAACTTCTTTGGAGGTTTCTTTTTATATTTAAGGAGTAAATAATATATTATTCTTATTGAAAATTTTCTGAAGCCTAATTCATTTGATAGCTAGTTGAACGAAATGATAAAAGTTACAGCGAAATAGTCGCTATTAAGTGCAGTTCGGTAAAATACCTTGTTTTCGGAAAATTTTCTAAAATAATTGGAAGTTATTCTTTGGGATTTTTCTTCTTATTTTCAAGTACCCAATGTATACTAACTAATGTAAAAAGAATGGATTAAAAATCATTAGTTAAGATGTCGAAATCTAGGCGCAAAATTGTAGCAAATTCACCTTAAAGGACAGCCCAGGACTTTTGGTAGCACTTCTAAACTACTATCTTTGCTTCTGAAACACTTTTGAGGTATTGTGAATTATTTTATTGCAGAAATGCTATCTTTGCTATTTGAAACTATGAATTTTTAAAAAATGATATTTAAACTTTATATTTTCTCTAATCTTTTTAGGATTTTTTTTCTAACTTATAATAAAGAGTTTTAAAATTGGTTTCAAGTTTAAATATATTTTTAATAATTAACTATGAATTTCTAAACTAAGTACCTTTTAAAATTAAAACTTGTTTTTCTGTTTATGTCAAAATTCCTTATTTTTACATAATATTCTATATAAATAATTATCATATATTTTAATTAGTTTTAAAAGTATTTTAAAGATATTTATATAAATATAAGTTTTAAATATTAAATTAAGTATTTTATAAATATAACAAAAGGAAGTTTGTATTTTAACACTTAAGTTAAAATAAATGGTTTTATGAAATTACTTAAAAGTGTATTGCCTTAATTAATAAGTGTGGATATGTTTTGATCTTTAAATAAATGTTTAAAGTTATAAATGGATAAGTAAATAGTTTTGGGATGTTATAAATAGTGTTTTTAGCAACACTTGTTTTTAACCCTTATTATTAATTATACTTGGGAATATGATTAGATATTTACTAATGGATAATTAGTAGGAAATTATAATTAAATGGTTTTGGGTTTGTTGTGACAAATGTTTTGAGCAACACTTGTCTTTAACTCTTAAATATAAATAAACCATTAAGAAGGGAATTTTAAAGTGGAATGTTTTCAAAGTATGAAATGTTCGGGTTTGTTGTGACAAATGTTTTAAGCAACACTTGTCTTTAACCTTTAAATATAAATAAATCTTTAAGAATGGAGTTTTAAAGAAAATGATTAAATGGAATGGTTTTGGGTTTGTAGTAAACAATGTTTTAGCAAAATTTGTTTTTAAACCCTTGAATAATATTTTGGAAAAAATATTATAAATCTTTAACAATGGAATTTTAAATATAATAACAAGTATTGAAAACTTTTATAAATAGATAGAAAATGTTATATGCTTAATTTATAAAAGAAAAGGAGTTTATTATAATAATGTTTTGGTAGTAATTGTTTTAATCTCTTTGATTATATTTCAAGTAAGTAAAACTTGTTAAACGATTTGTGAATACACTTATACCATTGGAATACGTATATGAATACTTTTTAAGTATCGAAAAGAGTATGGGTGAATAATTAAATATATTTATACAAGAATATAGAGGAAGTTTTAATTAATAAAGGAGTATTAATTAATGAAGGGTTGATTTATAAATGAAGTTTTATTAGATAAAAATATGTTTTTCTAATAAGAAAGGTTTTTAATTAATGAAAGATAAATTAATTAAAAAGGGATAAAAGTCATTTGTGTGACTTGACTATGCCTTGCATGAAATGATAGTGCAGGTATGTTACTTGCTTATGATAAAGTATTCAGGACTTAGTTCCCTTATGCGATCATTCTCATTATTATTGAATAAGACCAAATTCATCGACTCGATCTTGGAGAGACCGGGATCGGTAAGTGTTCAACTTATCGAAAACCACTTCAAGGCTAAGATACGGGTTCTTTGTTTTGGAAGTGAATGAAGGAAACCATGTGTGGTTCTAGAATATGTTGAGATGATGGAATCCATATGGGATTCATTATTTGATCGGGTTTTGTTAAAAACTCGTGTGAAGATTCCGAACATAGCCTCGACATCGGGAAAATGACTAAAGACAGAGTAGGATACACGATCCTGGAGTTTAGCTGACCCATAGGGGGTACGACAACTCCATATCTAGAGTATGCTTATAGATGTTGCTAGCGGGGAGTTGTTGATACTTGGTACTTATTGTTCACGCGAGTGTTCGGATGATGGCCCGGTTGTGTTTATCTTATGGTATATTTTATCAAGAGATATACGGTGCTCGGAATGTATTTTCTGATCCATGTCATAGGAGATCGGTCTCATTGAAGAGGTCTCTGTGGAAAATCCATTTATACGAACATACCTTAGCGATTTTGTTAGTATACCTAAATATGTTGTCAAATGTAACCAATGTAACCATTTCAGCTATGATTTATATTTATATTAAACACCCTAGACATTATTATAATATCACAAAATTTCCTATAAAATGGTTCGGTTATCACAAGGTAAAACTCGTCCGTGTTTATTTGCGGCATGGCCTTACAAGATACCTTTATTCTTTAAAGGGTTTTTCAAATATAGTAATTCAAATTACATGAGTTTTCTCATGGTAGTTTACCTGACTTATTTGGGTGTTATTCTTTTTATAATGCTCAGGTCAGCCCATGTATATTTCCAGATATCATTGATGATTCATTGGAGCTCTAGGAGAGGAGCTGGATGACTACCTACCGTAGATTTTATTTCCGATGCATTACTTTGTTTATTTTTTTATATCAGCGATTGTGAGGATAGGTTGTTATAACTGTCCAGGCTGATGATAAACTAGTTTACTATGATTATAGTATCTATACGGTTTTCCTTTGTAAAAGTATCATTTTGATATCATATGTCATCGTTCCATGGTGAGATTATGATATTGTGTTCTCTTCTTTCTTCTTCCTTTTCTTTTCTTCTTTTATTTTACCCTAACGTTCTGCCTTTCTAGCACTTGGATGCTCGACACGTAAGTACCATGGATGTATTAGTGTCGACATTTGGAGGTCGAAAAGGCGTTCGTTACAGGCATTGAGGACATAATTGAAGTGGAGAATTGGTTGCTTCATTGTGAAAGGATTTTTGCTAATATAGGACTTAACGATGAGCAAAAAAAGAGATTAGCATCCAGACAGTTGCAAGGAGCAGCACTATACTTGTGGAACAATGTTACTATAGGAGTAGCTGAAGAGGCTATGACTTGGGTGGAATTCAGAAGAAGGTTTGAGGAAAGATCCATGGCGGAGATCGCCAAGTCAACTCTGCTCAGGAATTTTGTTGAGTTGGTGCAGGGAGACATGATAGTGCTTGAGTATGCTACCATATTTGAGGAATTATCTAGATATGGATATGCTACGGTTGATACGTTTATTAAAAGCAATGAGAAGTTCAACCACGGATAGAGACCCGAGCTTGCTAAAGCAACTCTACCATATATTAGGGATCCTGTGATGTAGTTATTGGGATGGCTTTAAGGAATGAGGAGATGCTTGCTTTCTTTAATGGTAGCAAAGCATTGGAAACTCAAGGTGGGAAGAATTAGAAAAGAAAGTTATACCATAAGAAAGGAGCTCAGAAAGAAGGGGAAGCCAACAAAGGGAAGGCCGATGTAGTTTGCTACAAGTGCGATAAGATGTGACATTTTTCTCATGAGTGTCGGATGGGCAAAGCAAAGAAGTTTTCTAAAAAGAAAGGAGTGAATGCTTCAACTGTGATTAGATTGGAATAAGAACCAGTGCAAAGAACCGGCCAAGAATGGAAAGGGCAAAGTGTTTGCATTGGAACCAACTACCTCAAGACCAACAGCAGAGGAGAAAGGAAAAGCTGTGTTGGGAAGTACGCTTTTGATTCATAGTGTGCCAGTTAGAGTTCTATTTGATACTGGTGCATTACATTCTTTTATATCTCATATTTGGTAAACAAGCTTAACCTAGAACCTTCATATCTAGTTACATCCTTAAGAGTTGCGAATCTGATAGGAGGGTATGCGACTCTTGGAAAGAGATATGACCACTTAGAGTTTGAATTGTTAGGTCATATATTTGCTTGCAGTTTGCATGTGTTTGATTTCACAGGTTTCGAAATTATTTTAGGTATGGATTAGTTAAGTAAGTATGATGCTAGGATATTTTGCCATGACAGGAAAATACCACTTAGACACCCTAGTTATAGAGATCGGATTATATACTCCATAAAAACCCTAGTTATGAAGTTAATGCTTTGTTGGGTGTTATGGACAAAGAAGATGAGCTGAATCTATTTTTCATTGTTAGAGAATTCGTAGATGTCTTTGAGCCCGTGATAGGCCTATAGCCGAAACAAGCCATTGAGTTATAGATAGATTTAGTACCAGGAGCTGAAACTATGAGTAGACCGCCAAGTAGAATGACACCCACCGAGATGAAGGAGCTAATGGCGCAGTTGGTGGATTTAGAAGGTAAGAATTTTATCAGACCAAGCAGTTCGCCTTGGGGAGCAGCCGTAGTATTTGTTAAGAAATCAGACGGATTGTTGAGGTTGTGTATCGATTATCGTGAGCCAAATGAGAAGACGATAAAGAACCGATATATGTTACCCAGGATTGACGATTTATTCGACTAGTTGAGTGGAACAAAAGTATTTTCTCAATTGGATGTGGCAACAGGGTTCCACCAACTTAGAGTAGCAGAGGATATTATTCCTTTGACGGCATTTAGGACTAGATATGGATCGTACGAATTGTTAGTGATGTCGTTTGGACTAACTAATGCACCAGCATTCTTCGTGGACTTGATGAACAGAATTTTCCGGGAGCATCTAGACAGATTTGTATTAGTATTCATAGACGACATATCAATATATTCCAAGGATCAAAGAGATCATGAAGTCCATCTTAGGATAGTGCTTGAGACATTGAGACAACATCAGTTGAAGGCAAAGTTTTCGAAGTGTCACTTTTGGAAGAAGGAAGTAAATTTTTTTGGTTATGTAGTCTCAGAGAAAGGGTTATCAGTAGATCCGGCTAAAACCAGATAGTGAATAATTGGAAGAGACCCGAGAAAGCAACTGAGATAAAGAGTTTTCTTGGGTTAGCTGGCTACTACCGGAGATTCATTAAGGATTTCTCATGGATAGCTGCACCGATGACTAAGCTAACTCTGAAAGATGTGAAGTTTGTTTGGACCGATAAGTGTGAGTGGGCATTCCAGAAACTGAAACATTTATTGACTAGTGCACCTGTATTAGTTGTTCCAGAGGGGAATCGAGACTTAGTGGTATACATGGATGCATATGTAACAAGATTAGGAGCTGTGCTAATGCAGAGGGGTAAAGTGATTGCCTATGCTTCTCGACAGCTCAAACCACATGAAGTTAGATACCCAACTCATGATTTGGAATAAACAGCGGTAATTTTTGCATTGAAGGTATGGAGACATTACCTTTTGGGAGAAAGATTCGAGTTGTATACAGATCATAAGTCACTAAGATATTTATTCTCTCAGAAGGAGTTGAATATGAGACAACATGATGGTTAGAGTTCTTAGCCGCATACGACTTTAGTATTGAGTACACACCGGGAAAAGGAAATAAGGTTGCAGATGCACTTAGCAAAAAACATCAGAATGCAGTATTGGCAATGATAGCTGAGTGGAAAGATTTAGAAGCATTGGCTACATGCGGAGTACAATGGAAATCTATGGCTAGTTCTAGTCGAGAAATTGCCATGTTATCATGTTAGAAGTTCGACCGATGATGATCGAAAGGATTACATCTAAGCAGAAAGATGACCCAGTGGTAGCTGAGAAGATTAAAAGGCTAAAGGTCGGAATCGAGATTGATGATATGAAGGATTTTAGTCTTGACCAGAGAGGGCGATTAAGAAAGAAGTGACGATTGTGTGTCTCGAATGTAAAAAACCTAAGGAAGGAGGTCCTTAGATAATGCCATCATTTGAAGTTCACTATACATCCGGGAGGAACCAAGATGTATCAAGATATGAAAAGAAGTTTCTTCTGGAAAGGTATGAAGAGAGATGTAGGCTTATTGGGCGAGGCAGTGTTTGAACTATCAACATGTAAAAGCTAAACATCAGAAACCGAGTGGGTTACTTCAACCTTTGGATGTTCCAGTCTGAAAATGGGATTCTATCTCAATGGATTTCATAGATGGGTTGCCAAGATCGAATAGAGGAAATGAGAGTATTTGGGTTATAGTGGAAAGATTGATAAGAGTGCACACTTTATACCCGTTAAATCGACCATGACAGCACCAGATCTAGCTAAGTTATTCATGAAGAATATAGTTAGGTTGCATGGAATTCCTAGTAGTATAGTAAGTGACAGAGATTCCTTATTCACTAGTGAGTTCTGGAAGAGTCTACAGGATACTTTAGGTACCAAGCTCAAGATGAGTACCGCTTACCATTCGAAGAGAGATAGGAAAACAGAGAGAGTTAATAAAGTCCTAGAGGATTTGTTAATAGCTTATATGCTAGATTTCGGAGGATCATGGGAAGGCCATCTACACTTAGTCAAGTTTTCGTATAACAACATTTATTAGACTAGTATAAGGATACCACCATTTGAAGATTTGTATGGAAGACCATGCAAATCTTCTGGTTTTTGGTTAGAGACCAGGGATAGATTAATTCTTGGTTCGGATTTGGTTAGAGAAGCTGCAGAGAAGATCGAGTTAATTCGGGCTAGAATGAAGGAGGCTCAGCCTAGGCAGAAGAGTTATGCTGATATGAGGTGGAAAGGATTAGAGTTCTCAGCTGGAAATCATGTTTTCGTCAAAATATCACCGATGAAAGGAGTGATCGGATTTAAAAAAACAGGAAAATTGGCACCAAGATTCGTTGGACCATTTCTATTATAGAAAGGATCAGGAAACTCGCGTATAAGTTAGAGTTACCGAATAGTTTGGCAGGAGTCCACAATGTTATCCATATTTCTCATCTAAGGAAGTGTGTTCGAGATCCAAAGACTACTATTACACTGACTGTGTTAGAGGATCTAGTAATGGAATCAGATATGACTATAGTTAGAAAACCAATTCATATAGTTGCGAGAGATGAGAAGAGACTAAGGAACAAGACATTCAGATTAATTAAAGTCCAGTGGAGTGACGACAGAGACTGTACTTGGGAAACTGAGAGCAGGAGTATAGATACTTATCCTGACATGTTTGATGATGTATTTTACCTTTATGTTTGATTGTTGTGAGTACCTTATCATAATTTTGAGGATGAAATTCTTTAAGGAGGGGAGTCTGTAATGACCCTAATTTTGACTAACATTATTTAGAATATTTAATTAGATAAATTAAATAAATAATTTAGATAGTTAAGAGATTGAGATTTTTAGTTAAGAAGGAACTGTGTCTTACTAAATGTATTAGTAAAAGAGAATTAAAAATAAGTAAGTAGGAGGAATATGGTAAGGGTAAAATGGGAATAGCCTTTATTCCAATACCATAAACCCTTTCATTCTTCATTCCTCATTCATTTTAACTTTCATAAACCAAACTAAAACCCTAAGGGAACTCGGCCGACCACCATTAAGAAGATTCAAGGAGAAGAAAAACTAGGATTCAAGTAGAAAGCTTAAGCAAATCAATCTAAGGGCAAATTTCAACCTTCGTAACACAAAGCCACGGTGAATAATTAATTAATTTCCATCTCACTTTCGATAATGATTTTGGTTTCAAGTTAGATCCGAACTATATATGTTTGCAAATAATATGCCATTTTATGTTTGTTAAAATGGATATATATATATATATATATTTGAAAGATATATATATATATATATGCTTATTGATGATTTATATGGTTTAATATAGATTTTATGATATGTTTGGATTGAAAAACCTATCAAATGACATCCAAATGAGTTGCATTTTTGATATATGGTCAAAAACATTATTTTAGAAGTGGGTTTCAAGTTGCATAATTTTCTAAGTGATTGTGGATTTATTATGAATTTTTTATGAGAGAAAATAGTTAATTTTGGGTTTAAATTATTAAAGACAATTAAATCATGTTTTCGGGTTTGAAATTTATATATGTTAGAAAACATATTTAAAGAGAATCATTGTGATTTTTGGGGATTTTTCCTAAATGTTTTACTATGGTTATTAAATTATTTAAGTTAGAGGACTTAAATGTTTTAAATGTTTTTATTAAGGAGAAGGGCTTATTTGCTTAAAATGTTTTAATTGTTAAATGATGAATTCAGCAGTCTTTTGTGAAAAGAATTTTGGTAGAGAATTGGCAATCAATCATATTTTGGCAAATTATGAAATTTAGGTGAAAAGGAATTACTTTAAAAAGCATAAATTCAGTTTTGTTTCGAATTACAACTTCGCCACTTCCATTGCTTGCTTCCCTCACCATACTAAGTAAACCTTTCGCACTAGTTCGAAACCAATGCACATGGTATCAAGCAATTGGTACGTAGTGTATTGGAGAAAGATGGAAGGAAAGGACGGTGCCAAAAGTATGCTTTCGAAAGGGTTGAAGCCACATTTATTAGCTTTCGAATCCATCGACGTGCCTTTGCCTTTAAAAAGAAGCTTTCGAAAGGGTTGCCGCTTTTAAACACCTTTGATACCCTAGCTACCGCATTTATACATTTTGCATTAGTTAGAAGCCACTTTTCTTTATAACCTTAAAACAATGTATTCGAAAGGGAGGCTTTTATCCTCTTAATATTGAAGCTGCCTTCCCAATGCTTTCAAAAGGGGTGTCTTATCCGATTTTACCAATTGTTTCGGAGGCAATGGTTTCAAAATGATATCTTTCGAACGTGTCCTCTTTTATACTTTGTAGTTTGTTTTGTTTTCAAACTATTGTTTCAAAAGTTATACGTTTAACTGGTTTCGAAGCTATGCTTCCACAACTTCTTACTTGAACCCAATGCCTTCGAAATGTATGTTTTTAAGTGTTTCTAAAGGAATGTTTCTAATGCTTTCGAAAGATATGTTGTAACATCCCCTACTTGGAGGCCCAAAACTAACGGTTACGGATGCTACAGTTATTAATCCTCGACGACCAAATACGGTAATGTTAGATACATTGATACACAGAAACACATGAATATGGAAAAAATTTAAAAACATTACACAAGTTCCATATTCCATTTTAAAGCATTCCAAATTCATTTTATAATTCCAATACGAAACCACGTTCAGAGAAAATATATTTATTACAACATACGCCAAGAGCGACATATGAAGATGCCCCGTTAAATGATCAGAGTATATATAGGCAATTAAACAACTTTGCCTTTCAACAACAACACAGCGGAATTAAAATAAAAGAGAACTCTAGATAGCTATCATGCCTCCTGCACGTCTCCGGGAGCTTATTCATCTAATGAAGTACCTGAAAACCTCAACTCTCAAACTACTCAAAATCAATTGAGTATCCAAGAGTTTAAGGAGAAAACATAAACTTCGAGTCAGACACAAAGCCTGGTATGAATAATAATCTACCATCTTAAACCATTTAGATATTCGGTGAGACCACGCTGCCTAGCAGAACGGGTTTTCCCCTCACTGGTATCCTAAAACCTTTATAAAAACATATATTATGCACCTGCATCCATAATGGTTAAAACAATTCAAAATAATATGATGATATGCAAAACAAGTGAATCAATTCAGGATTAACCATCCCTATTCATTTCTGACTAACTGTCTCATTTATAGTTTCTAGGGTCACTACTAACCTATTAGTTTTTATGGGCTTACAAATAACATGTTTAATGTTTAAGGACTCCTTGTCCAGTTACATAGTTTTCATGGGATCATTAAGAACCTATTGGCCCCTGCCAATATCTTTATTGTTTCTTGGGTCCTCCCTGAGCCTATTGGTAACTCCAATATCTTTCTCTTATCCTAGTTTTCATGGGTTGACTAGGAAACTATTGGCTTCTATCAATATCTTAATCTGGATATAGTTTTCATGGGCTAACTACAAACCTATTGGCCTCTGCCAATATCAAATCATAGTTTTCTGGGTTAACTATGAACTTGTCTTCCTGACATCTTCATTTATACATAGTTTTCGTGGGCTTACTATGAACCTATTGAAAGTCTATAGTATGGTGGATCTATTATACAAATGACAAGTATATGACTAATTTAAACTATATTGTATCAATATTAAAATATGCAAATAAGAATAATCACACCAGGGATTTTACACTGGTTCAGACCTCCCGTCCTACGTCCAGTCCCGAAGTTCCTCTTCGGAATTTCCTTTTACCGAATAACCCTCACTTCACCCGGAGGAACAAGTTTACAATAGCAGAGTTTCTTTGTCAACTATGTGTTCTCTATTACACGGATTTTGACTATATAGTGCAAATGCTTCCAATATATATATCTAGAGATTGTTGTCTATGAGGAACTGTATATTTGTCAGTGTAGAGTACAAGTATAGATTGCTAGAGATCAAGAATATATCAGAGTATAAGAGTAGAAAGCGCAAGTAAGTCAAGTGAAAAATTCTCTTGAATTCCTGATGTTATTTATAGCAGTAGAGAGATCTTTTGTGTAGTTGCATCTGTTAGTAAGTGCACTAAGGTCACTTCTAATGGTGATGAAGAGTTGCAATGAAGAGGAGCGATCGTGTCTTTTCAATTGTGACAGTTGTATTTTGAATATAAAAACCCGAGTTCAAAATCAGACGTCTGGAAAATGTTTCAGACGTCTGGTTCTCATATATTTTTTGTATACGGTTTCTTTTCAGACGTTTGAGTATATTAACCAGACGTCTGATTCTGTCTGATTTGCGAACCAGAGAATTCAGTCAGACGTCTGGTTAGTGCATTCAGACGTCTGGATTTGTGCATATTGCTTTTCCTGTGCATGTATCATTCCTTTTCTGATTCTCTCGACTTGTAGCCTTTTGATACTTATTTTGAGTCTTGTTCTTGTCTCTTTGGTGATGTTACTTTATCAATTACCTGTAAATATAGATATATATGCATATTCGATACCATTGTATAGTTGTTATCATCGAAACCATAGAATTGATTTCCTAACAATCTCCCCCTTTTTGATGATGACAACTATTCAATGTACTTATATATATATTATAAATCTCCCCCTGAATATGTGCATATTTTGATTGTTTTATGATTATACTTATATTTCTCCCCCTTTGGCATTATCAAAAAGAATTATAAAATTGAAGCCAATTGTCAAGAAGGAAAATTTCATTAAACTTGAAAAGTGATTACAAACATAGATTCGTACAAAATTTGATATTCCAAAAAGCCTAAAGTCTATGATTCCCAAAATCTATGATTCCTTTGGAGAAGTTTTATTTTGATCATCTTCCTTTGGTTCTTCTTTTTCAGAAGTGCTAGCCTTTGTAGGAGATGTCAAAGCTTCTTTGAGAGGTTCATCCTCAGAGAGTTTTGAATATTTTGCAGGAGGAGAAGATACTGGGGTTGCCCAATCTTCAGACGGTGGTGTTGGACCGCGAACCCGTTGTAGTACTTCTTTAAGAACCAACAAGTCAGTGGAAAGAGATTTTTCAACAGAGGCTAAGCGCGTAGCAAATGATATTTCGAAGTTGTCAATTCGCTTAGCCAAAAGCTTTTGATTTTGAGATAGAATTTGTTGGTTTCAAAGAGTGAGATCTCGAACGCTTTCGTTCGGATTTGTATCTGTTCGAGTCTCCATAATTTCATCTTGTCCCGGATAATCAAATGGTGCGGGAGGAGGAGGAGTGGCTTCTCGACGTTGTTCCTCTTCTTGGGATGGATCAATGTGAGGTTGAGGAGGAGGCTCAACTCTTCTAGATTGACGATTGTGTGTCCAATCTTCGAAGGACATGAATTCTGGAGGAATTTCGGGTAGGTGCATCAGAGAGAAGAATTTGGTGGAAGCATACTTAGGCGAGATTTCTTCGAATGTCGATAGGTAGGATGGAATGTTATGTACACGAAGAAGTCTCATAATATAGGTTGGGTAGATAATTGACGGCCTTGATCGAGTCCAAAAATGCTTTAGCTCGTCGAAGATGAATTTGGCCCAATTTACTCTTGTTCCACTAAATAGAGCGTATAGGGCTTTGTGCTCTAATTCGGTGATTTGCTCATGACTTCCCATTCGTGGAATAATTGTGTTAATTATCATTCGGGTAAGAAGTCGAGCTTTTGGACGAAGAAATTTGGAGGCAAATTTTGGCATTTCGTCCTCCCAAATTTGATGAGTTATATTGTTCCGTGGCTTGAAGCGCATATCCGGAATGTTGTATAAATCTTCCCCTGTGTCAGAGCATCCTAGTGTTCGACCTATTATTCCTGGAGTTAATCTAATCGTGTTCCCATATACGCTAGACCAGAGCCAGTTATACTCATTTTCAGTGTTCCACACTGAAGTACTATCTAAATTCGCATAGAATAAAAATATGGCTAATTGGTCTATTTGGACATCATTAGGAGTAAAAGAAATTAGGGTTTCCAACCCGGCATTTTCACATAGTTCATCAAGATCATACATAGGGAATTTAAGGAGATTGTAGAATGGACCTATGTGGAGTTTTTTCTTTTGGATGTCTTCATACCTTTTGATGGAATGTGGCGCTTTATTCATCCACCTTTCGATCTGTTCATCGGAGCACACCTGAGGATTTGAAGATGAGGCCGGTTGTTCTTGTTTTCTTTTTGACATCTTGGAATTCTTAGTTCGAGGAGGCATTATGATTAGATTTGTTTAAAGATGATGATTTGGAAAGAAAATCGTCTCTGAGAAAATCGTAGGTTGTAATAATTTTTGAGATAGAAACAAAATATGACGTTATCTGGGCGAATTTAAATGGTCGATTGGGAATCAGACGTCTTGATTGGAGATCAGACTTCTGGTTTGCCCTAAATTAAGTGCAGCAGATAATATTAGACGTCTGGTTTTTGATGTAAACGTCTGGTTTGGTCGAATTTGTAAAATTGGAGAGACGGAGAACTAAGGCAGACATCTGGATCTTATTTAAGACGTCTGAAATGTTCTGATTTTTATTTGGAGAAGACAGAGCAAAATTTCAGACGTTTGGGGGGTGTATCAGACGTCTGACATATGCACAGTTCTTAAATTTTAGACGTATATCATTGTGTCAGACGTCTGAAGACCATAGTCAGACGTCTGAAATAAGCATTGTGGCTAATAATAGCCTAAAATTTGATGGTTTTGCTTATTTCTCGTATTCTTATAACACGTAATTTTATTTTTATGAAATAAAATAACAAATAAGCATATATACATACAAATATAATTTATTTAGAAGGTGATGGATTTTTGCGATCTCTTGAGTTGTCATCCCTCCATGGTTTAAGTGGAGACCATATATTACCACGTTCGTGGGTTCTTGGACAGCCAGAAAATCGTCTCGGTGACGGATCCGAAGGAGTACGATATGAAGATGAGGGATCTAAAGAAATACAAGGTTTTGGGAGTGGATCATGGACATCTTTCTTTCGTGACGAACAAAAATTCATCGCTACTTGTTCCAAAAAGCTTAGGCGACGTGTTGACTTTTTGCTCAAAATATAGTTCTCGTTGAAGATCTATCTGTTGTTTCTGATAATGATGAATTTCATCAATTTTCTCTTTTGTGTTAGGAGATACAAACAGAGATCTTTTGGTCTTCTTGTTATCGGGAGTAAATCCCGTATGATATGAGGACCACCTATGCGTCGGTTCATTAATTGGTGTAGGTGTAGGAATTCGCTGGGGTGTATCAACCGAGCTATCTAGCGTAGGCATCGAGATGGAAATATAAGAGTTATCAGAAGACATGGCTATATTTTGTTTGTTGAGAAAAATATGAATTGTGTGTATATATTTTTTCTTGAAGTATAATTGTTTATATATACTTTAAAATTTTATTTTTAGAGAAACTAACTACCTAAAAAACAAAGGGTGTATGAATTACTGATTATAATTTGTGGGTAGAAAAAATACTTGACTAAATATAGGCTAGATAAAGCAAGAATTATTCAGTAATAAGATCATGAAGAGAGCAAATCCCTAAATCACGTCGAAGTTTAATAAAAGTTTGTTCATTTAATGGTTTTGTAAAAATGTCTGCTATTTGATTTTCGGTATTTACGTATTCTAATGAGATATTTCCTTTTTCAACATTGTCTCGTAAAAAATGATGTCGTATATCTATATGCTTAGTTCGTGAGTGATTGACAGGGTTTTTTGATAAATTTATTGCACTTGTGTTTTCACAATATATTGGAGATTTAATGATAATTTTGCCGAAGTTCGTAAGTGTTTGTTGCATGTATATTACTTGTACACATGCTAGAGCTGCTGAGATATATTCGGCTTCGCAAGTAGATAAAGAAACACAATTTTGCTTTTTGCTAAACCATGAAACTAATGATTGTCCGATAAAGTGACATGTTCCACTAGTACTCTTACGATCTGTTCTACACCCTCCGAAATCCGCATCACTATACGAAACCAGTTCAAACGATGATCCTTTAGGGTAAAACAAACCATAATCTCTAGTACTAGATAGATAACGTAAAATACACTTAACAGCTCTTAGACGAGATTCTTTTGGTTTTGCTTGAAATCAAGCACAAAGACATACACTCATCATAATATCGGGTCGACTCGCCGTTAAATAGAGTAAAGAACCAATCATGCTACGATATAATTTTTCATCAAAGTCTTTTCCGTTTTCATCTTTTTCTAAGTGTGTTGGTTTGCTTGAAATTTTATCCATTCCAAAGCGTCGTAATAAGTCGTTACAATATTTTTCTTGGTGAATAAAAATACCATTTTCAAGTTGTTTTATTTGTAAACCTAAAAATAAATTTAGTTCTCCTATGTGAGACATTTCAAATTCATTGGTCATAATATTTGAGAAATGATTACAGAGATTTTCATTAGTTGAACCAAAAATAATATCGTCTACATAAATTTGTACAACTAAAATATCATTATCTTCTCGTTTAATAAATAAAGTTGTATCGATTTTTCCTATTTGAAAACCCGATGTAATTAAGTGATTTTTAAGCCATTCGTACCAAGCTCGAGGAGCTTGTTTTAAACCATATAAAGCTTTTTGTAATTTAAAAACATGATCGGGATATTTTTCATGAGTAAATAAAGGAGGTTGTTCAACATATACGTTTTCTTTAATAAAACCATTTAAGAAAGCACTTTTGACATCCATTTGAAACAATTTAAAATTGTGATGATTTGCAAAAGCTAGTAAGGTTCGTATGGCCTCGAGTCTTACTACTGGTGCAAAAGTTTCATCTTAGTCGATGCCTTCTTCTTGATTATAACCTTGAGCAACTAAGCATGCTTTATTTCTTACAATATTTCCATTCTCGTCTGCTTTGTTTTTAAATACCCATTTTGTTCCTATAACCGATTGGTCTTCAGGTCTTGGAACTAGTTCCCAAACATTATTATGTTCAAATTGATTCAATTCTTCCTGCATAGCCATTATCCAAAAGTTATCATTTGAAGCTTCTTTATAATTTTTTGGTTCAAGATTTGACACAAATGCTACATGGCTTATTTGATTAAGTTGATTTCTAGTTACTCTAGAATTGAGATCTCCAATGATATTATCTTTTGGATGATTCTTAAGAATTCTAGGGGATAATACTAAAGTGTTATTTTGCACATTTGTTTCATTATTAACAGAATTTTTTGAATTTATTATTGGAATAGTCTCTTCTTCATCATTAGTATGATTGTTAAATAGATTTTCGTCGAACGAAACATGTAAACTTTCTTCAATAGTATTATTTCGTTTATTAAAAATTCTATATGCTTTGCTACGATCAGAATATCCAACAAAGATACTTTCATCGGCCTTTGGGTCAAATTTTCCTAAGTTATCTTTTGTATTTAATATAAAACATTTTGAACCGAAAGTTTTAAAGTATGATACTTTAGGTTTTCTTCCAAAAAATATTTCAAAACAAGTTTGTTTAGTCATAGGACGTATGGTTACTCAATTTAATACGTAACAAGCTGTGGCAATGGCTTCCGCCCAAAAGTGTTTTGGTAAACCACTACTATTTAGTAATGTTCGTGCACATTCTTGTAATGTACGATTTTTTCTTTCTACTACACGATTTTGTTGAGGTGTGCGAGGAAAAAAAAATTATGACTTATTCCTTTCTTATTGCAAAAATTAGTAAAAAGATCGTTTTCAAATTCTCCTCCGTGATCACTTCGAATATTTTTAATTTTCAAGTCCATTTGTGTTCTAATTCTTTTAGCAAATATTATAAACATTTCAAAAGTATCGCTTTTATGTTTTAAAAACAAGGTCCATGTATACCTTGAAAAATCATCAACTATGACGAAAACATATTTGTTGTGATTTATAGAACGTATTTGTGTTGGACCGAATAAATCTAAATGTAATAATTCTAATGGTTGTTTTGTAGAAATATTATTTTTAGATTTAAAAGAGGTTTTCTTTAGTTTTCCAATTTGACAATCGTCACATAAATTTTCTACTTTGTAATTTATTTTAGGTAAGCCTCTAACTAACTCATATTTTGCCAATTTATTAATACTTTTCAAATTGATGTGGCAAAAACATTTATGCCATAACCATGGATCATTATGTTTGGCGGTTAAACATAAGTTTGAATTTTTATTTATATTCATGTTTAATACATAGATATTTTTGTTTCTAAAACCTTCAAATATAAGTTGTTAGTTATTATCTAAAATATTACATCTATCTTTTTCGAAATTTATTTGAAATCCTTTGTCACATAATTGACTAATGCTTAGTAGATTGTGTTTTAGATTTTCTACTAATAAAACATTTGTAATAATAGAAGAGTTAGAAATACCATAATTGATGACTTCTCCAGTGCCAACGACATATCCTTTTGAATTATCTCCAAAGGTTACCGTTCCACCATCGATGTATGTTATATTTGATAACATTTTTGAATTTCCAGTCATATGCTTGGAGCATCCACTATCTAGTATCCATTTCTCCTTATGTTTTATTTTGGGTACCTGCAAAATAAAAGATGTTTTAATTGGTACCCATATACTTTTGTTAGGGTCCTAATTGTTAGGAGAAGGTAGCCATACCCACGATGGTTTGGTACCTTTATAAATATAATTTTTATTATAGACTACATTCTCTAAAAAATTATTAATATGTTTTTGTTTAATCAAATTATTATTTGTCTTAGGAATCCAAATTTTCATAGTTTTGGTATTCATACTAGACATAGGTAAACTTTTAGTTTTTGTATACAAATTTTTTTTACATCATTTCCTTTTTGTTTAGAAATATTTTTAAATCCTATTCCATTTCTATTGCCTGATGGTTTTGAAGTTTTGATAAGGTTTTCCAAATCTTGTTTTCCTTTATTGAATTTTGACACATTATTTGTAATTTTATCTAATTTTTCTTTTAATTCTAAATTTTCAATTTTCAATATTTCAATATTGCTTTTCAAGTTGAATTTTTCTTTTAGTAAATCATCCTTTACTATTTTAGTGTTTTCAAAATCAATAGTAATAGCCTTACTTTTTATCAAATTATTTTTAATTTTTTCTTGAGATAATTCTAGTTCTTCTTCTAAGATAATTTTTTCATCTTTTAACATTCCTACTTCAAGTTCTAATCATTTTATTTTAGCTATATATTCTTTGTTCAATTTTTTAATTTGTCTAAATTTATCATCTAATTCTATGCTAAGTTCTAATAATTCGTCATAGCTAAGTTCCGGACATACCTCATCAGTTTTTGCCATAAAACACACATTAGCTTGTTCTCCATCACTATCACTATCACTTTCAGATGATGAAGAATCCGAGTCTTCCCATGTTATTTTGAAAGCCTTCTTCTTCTTGAATTTTTCAAATTTGTTCTTCTTTTTATCATTATTGAGTTTAGGGCAATCCTTCTTCATATGTCCGTATTGATCACATTCATAGCACTTAATTTGAGATAAGTTTATTGTGTTGGACTTCCCTTCTTTTTGGAATTTTGTCATCTTTCTAAATTTCTTGAATCTGTTGTAGTTCTTGGCAATGAAGACTATTTCTTCTTCATCTAAATCAGAATCATCATTTTTTGTTGCTGGAAATGTTATGTTCTTCTTTTCCGAATTTAGTTCTTTTCGTGCCTGCAAATTAGCTTCATATGACATTAAATTTCCTATCAACTCTTCACTTTTGATAGTAGAGAGATCATTAGCTTCTTCAATAGCTAATACTTTCCTTTCCCAATCTGGTGTTAAAGAGTTGAGTATTCGAGAAACTAAATCAAAATCGGAAAATTTAACTCCTAATCCCATAAGACCATGTTGGATAGTTTGAAATCTAGAATACATATCAACAATAGTTTCATTTTGCTTCATTTTAAATGACGAAAATTGGTTTTGCAAAATTGAAATATTAGTTTGTTTGACCTTTGTTGTACCTTCGTGTGTGATTTGTAAGGTACGCCAAATGTCAAATGCAGTTGTACATAACATGACACGTGAAATTTCATTTTTATCTAGAGAACAAAATAAAACATTCATAGCTTTAGCATTATTTGATGCTAAGATCTTTTATGCATCGGTCCATGTGTTCATAGCAGTAGTAGGTGCTTCATATTTATCTTGAGTTGCTGACCAAATTTCTAGACCATTAGCATCCATAAAAATTCTCATACGTGTTGACCAGTATGCATAGTTAGAGCCATTAAAAAGTGGGGGTCGTGCTGTGGATTGTCCTTCTTGAAAAATACTTGCCATATCAAAAATGATTCAAAAAACGTGTTACTGTAATTTGATCAAACCTTGCTCCGATACCAAATGAAAGTCTATAGTATGGTGGATCTATTATACAAATGACATGTATATGACTAATTTAAACTATATTGTATCAATATTAAAATATGCAAATAAGAATAATCACACCGGGATTTTATACTAGTTCGGACCTCCCATCCTACGTCCAGTCCCGAAGCTCCTCTTCGGAATTTCCTTTTACCGAATAACCCTCAATTCATCCGGAGGAACAGGTTTACAATAGCAGAGTTTCTTTGTCAACTATGTGTTCTCTATTACACGGATTTTGACTATATAGTGCAAATGCTTCCAATATATATATATATCTAGAGATTGTTGTCTATGAGGAACTGTATATTTGGAAGTGTAGAGTACAAGTATAGATTGCTAGAGATCAAGAATATATCAGAGTATAAGAGTAGAAAGCGCAAGTAAGTCAATTGAAAAATTCTCTTGAATTCCTGATGTTATTTATAGCAGTAGAGAGATCCTTTGTGTAGTTGCATCTGTTAGTAAGTGCTCTAAGGTCGCTTCTAATGGTGATGAAGAGTTGCAGTAAAGGGGAGCGATCGTGTCTTTTCAATTGTGACAGTTGTATTTTGAATATACAAACCCGAGTTCAAAATCAGACGTTTGGAAAATGTTTCAGACGTCTGGTTCTCATATATTTTTTGTATATGGTTGTTTTTCAGACGTCTGAGTATATTAACCAGACGTCTGATTCTATCTGATTTGCGAACCAGAGAATTCAGTCAGACGTCTGGTTAGTGCACTCAGACGTCTGGATTTATGCATGTTGCTTTTCCTGTGCCTGTATCATTCCTTTTCCGATTCTCTCGACTTGTAGCCTCTTGATACTTCTTTTGAGTCTTGTTCTTGTCTCTTTGGTGATTTTACTTTATCAATTACTTGTAAATATAGATATATATGCATATTCGATTTCCATTATATAGTTGTTATCATCAAAACCATAGAATTGATTTCCTAACACCTATTTGCCTTTGCCAATATCTTTTCCAATACAAAGTTTTCATGGGCTTACTGTGAACCTATTATCCCCTACCAATATCTTTAATCCATGTTTTAGCATCCTTAATCTATATTCACTACTGGGTCAATCTAGCTGGTTATTCCGCCCTTCCCCAAGGTACTGTTATGGGTTTATTACAATGTGAATATATTCAAATACATATATGAAGAAGCAAACATAATAATATAACAATACCACTCCTGTGGGTCTAATATCCTTGAAATTATTTTCATATGAAACATGGTTAATCCCTTTAACCTAATATTTTATCAAGGAAAGCTTCTTCTTAAAACCATTTCAAAACTCCTTTACTTAGCCATGGGTTTTTCCTTAAAAATGAGATTGGGTTATTTGTTTTGAAAAACTAAGACTTTCGAAACCTTCAAAACTTTGCTTTCGACCTTACTAAATAACCTCCTTTGAAAGCATATAAATCTCTTTTCAAAACATTAGGCCCATGCCTCCCGAAGCACTTTAAAACCTCTCTTTCGAAACCTTTCGAATGTAATAAAGTATTACTTATTAACTCTTAGAAGCATAGATTCGAAACCATTGAAAATACCCCTTTCGAAACCTTTGGAAGTATCCCTTTCGAAATCGTTGGGTTTATATTTAAAAATATCATTGGGGTCAAAGTGAATATAAACGAAAGTATCTCTTTCGAAACCATTCTTTATCATATAAAAGTATTAGGGGGAACTTGATGGTGTCGCAGCATCCTTTCGAATGCTTCAAACCATTTAAGCAAAACACTTAAGGATAGCATCGAAACCCCCTTTCGAAACCATTGCCTTCAAAACCCTTGGACTCTTTCGAAAGCGTTTAGGATGTGGCTTAGAACATCTTTGAAACAAAAACTACCCTTCGAAAGCATTGATGACTTTAATATATTCGAAAGGCAAAAGAACGGCAGCTGGGCTTCAACTAGGTCGGAACCCCTACTTTCGAAAGCATTATTTTACAACTAAAGGAACTCATTTGAAAGCCCTTACTTTTAAAACATAAAATGGCAACCCCCTACGAAAGCTATTAGAAAAACCTTTCGAAAGCATATGTTTCGACTATTTCGAAAGCTTTAATAAAACAAAGGCAGACGCTTAACTCTTTAAAACAAACAAAGGTATCGACTCTATCAGAAGCAATGCTTTCGATACCACGCCTTCCGCCTTCCTCCAATCCACTACGTACCATTTAAGTGATACCTTGTGTATTGGTTTCGGCCTAGGTTGATTTCGACTGAGTCGAAGAGGAAGCTATGAGTCGAAAGGCACTTCTAATAGAGGCGGAACCCACTTTTCTGTGTAAAAGCTGATTAACACCAATTAAAGCAAATTCTATCTAACTAACCTGCCCACGTGTAAATATGTGATTGGTTGCCTCAACTTTTCAAATCCTTTACCAAAATAACTACCGCTTAATTTCCAGATCTTAAGCAAGGTTAATTTAGCAAATAAGCCCTTCCATTAGTAAAACAATTAAATCATTTAGGTCCTCCTTTCAAAATAATTTAATTCTCATAGTAATTCACTTAGGAAAAATCTCCAAAAATTCACTTTCATCATGTTACCTAACATATCAAAATTTCAGACCCAATTTCTTCCTAAATTAACCGAAATTAAATTTAAACCCAATTTTATCATATATTTTTATGAAAATTCATAATAATCTTTCCATAGCTTGGAAAATTATCAAAATTAAGACCCAACTCTAAAATCATGTTTTACATAACATAAATTGTTTCCATGGCATCAAAAATCAATTTCAATCGGTTTTGCCCTAAAACCGCCTAAATTCCATTTAAACAATCTTGTTGAAATCAAACAAATTATAATTTAAGCATATCATCATCCAAAACATCATAGAAACAAATTTAATCTTAAATCCAAAAACATATATTCATAAATCAAAATAGTGATGGTATAAATTATTATTCACCTTGATTAAGATAAGGAGATTGGATTGAGATTGAGATTTATTCCCCTTGCTTTAATTCTTTAGCCTTTGATTTAATATATCTTCTCTTTTCTTCCTAGCAATGGTCGGCTCCTCTTTATGTTTGCGTTTTACTTTTTTGTGAAAATGAGAAATAAATGTAAAAGGTATAAGGAAAGATAATATATATAAGGGTAAGGGTTTATGTGCGGCTATTTCCTAATATACCCTTATGTAAATTAATTAACTTAGAAACCATTCTTGAGTCCATTTAATTAATTAATTAAGCACAGCCACTAAGTATTTATTCAAATCTAAATCCTTTTATCACTTAACATTTATATTATTCTATTTAATTTATCTAATTAAATCTCCTAAATAATGTTATAAAAAATTAGGGGTGTTACAGGCTCCCCTCCTTAAAGAATTTCGTCCTCGAAATTCAGTAAGGACCAAATACTAAACATAGCAATCATCTGTAACGACTCCTAACAACCATACTAGTCTACCTGAATAGCAATTATCTATATAAATCTAATATAGACATACCCTCAATGTAGATCAGGATAAGTATCTCGAGTCCTGTCTTTTGTTTCCCAAGTATAGTCCTTTTCGTTGTTCGCTCCACTGAACTTTCACTAACTTGACTGTCTTACTCCTCAATCTTTTCTCATCTCTCACTATAACCCGAACTGATGGTCTAACAAAAGTCAAATTAGGCTCTACTACCAAATCTTCCAACCCTGTCGGAGGAATAGTAGTCTTGGGATCATGCACATACTTGCAAAGATGAGACACACGAAATACATTATGGACACCTGTCATACTGCTTGGCAACTTACTTTGTATGCAAGCTTTCCAATCCTCTCTATAATTTGGAATGGACCAACATATCCCGGTGTTAGTTTCCCTGACTTTCCAAATCATACCACAACCTTTATCGGTGATATCTTAATGAAAACCTTATCTCCAACTGAGAATTCTAGATCTTTACACCTCTTATATGCGTAACTTTTCTGTCTGGATTGAGCTTCCTTCATCCTTTCTTGGATCAACTCAATCTTCTCTCACGCCTCTCTAACCAAATCTAGACCTAAGACCAATCTGTCTCTAGCCTCTCTAACCAAATGGCCTTCCATACAAAGCTTCAAAAGGCGCCATTCCTATACTAGTATGATAACTATTACTATAGGAAAACTCGACCAAATGTAGGTGATCCTCCCAAGATCCATCGAAGTCCAATACACAAGCTCTCAACAAATCCTCGAGTACCTTATTAACTCTCTTTGTCTGCCCATCCTTCTGAGGCTGATATGCACTACTCATCTTGATCTTAGTGCCTAATACATCCTGTAGACTCTTCCATAATTCGCTAGTGAATAAAGCATCTCTGTCACTGACTATGCTACTAGGAACTCCATGTAGTCTAACTATGTTCTTCACGAACAACTTAGCTAAAATAGGTGCCATACTGGTTGACTTAACTGGAATGAAATGGGGACTCTTGGTCAACCTGTCCACTATGACCCATATACTTTCATTTCCCCTATTTGACCTTGGAAACCAGTCTATAAAATCCATGGATATCGAATTCCATTTCCAAACTGGAATCTCTAGAGGTTGAAGCAACCCACTCGGCTTTTAATGTTCGGCTTTCATTTGTTGACAGTTTGCATAATGCTTAACCCACAAGCCAACATCCCTCTTCATACCTTCCTAATAGAAGCTCCTCTTCATGTCATGATACATCTTGGTCCCTCCAGGATGAATCGTAAACTTGGATCGATGACATTCTCTAAGAACTTCATTCCTCAAGTCCTCAACATTCAAAACACACAATTGTCCCTTCTTTCTCAACCATCCCCTCTGGTCAAGACTAAAATCTTTCAAATCATCGATCTCTGATCATACCTTAAGCCTTTTAATTTTCTCGACTAATACTGGATTCTAACATCCCTAATTTTTGATAACATTATTCAGGAGATTTAATTAGATAAATTAAATAGAATAATGATGATAAGGAGATTGAGATTTGAATAAATTATGTAAAAGGGTCATGCTTAATAATTAAATAAATGGGCTATTATTGGTTTAAAGGATAATTAGTTCCCACATGGGCATATTAGTAAAATAACCTCTTTATTTTACACGGCTATACATTTCTCACTATTTTCCATTCACGTTGATTTTATAAAATCAAAAACAAAACGCAAAAACCATAAGAGCCGGCCATTAACAAGGATGAAAAGAAGAAATTTCAATCTAAAGCTAAGGATCAAAGCTAGGAAGGATTAATCAACAACAAATCTCAAATTCCTTATCAAGTTTAAGGTGAATAATAGTTTTATACCATCTCTATTTTGTTTTATGATTATGTGCTTTTGGATTTATGTTTAAATTCATTTTTATAATGATATGGATAATGATATGCTTGAATCATGTTATGATCGAATTATTTTAATCCATACACATATGATTTTGCTCGGTTTTAAGGGAAAACCCAGGGTTTATGATTTTCGATTTCCATGGAAAAATTTTATGTTGAATAACACATGATTTTGGAGATTGGTTTTGATTTTCAAAATTATCTATGTTATAGAAAATTTGTTATGAATTTCTAAAGGAAAATACGATATAATTGGGTTTAAAATTTATTTTGAGTATTTAAGGAAGAATTGGGTCTGAAATTTTAATATGTTTGATTACATGATAAAATTCATTTTATGTGATTTTTGGAGATTTTTCCCAGTTGATTTATTTGGGAAAATAAATTATTGCTAAAGAGATACTTTTCTGAAAATGTTGGTTTTATTATATGGAAGGGCTTAAAACGTTATGTTTCTTTGATTTGGATCTAAATTAATGCGATAGTTACTAATTGTAAAGTATTTGAAAAGTTTTAAAGTAACCAATAAAGGGATTACAACTGGCAGGTTAGTTATAAAACAATTTTTAGCTACAAATCAACATTTCAGGAAAAAGGTGGTTCTGCCTATTTCGGAGGCATCTTTCGACTCCTTTACCTCTGTATCTCAGTCGAAACTATCTATGTCGAAACCCACATAGTCGAAACCAAGGCACATGGTATCAATAGAATTAGTACGAAGTGAACTGGTAAGTAACGGAAGGTAGGGTGTCGAAAGCTATGCTTTCGTTAGAGTAAAAACCAAGGTTCTATTTTAAAAAGATAAACGCCTGCCTAATTTTTGATGGGCTTTCGACTGAGTCGATACCCTGTAGAGTCGAAACCTTAGTTTGTTTTCTAAAGTTAAATTCCTGCCTTGTTTTACTTAAATTTTTCAACATAGTCGAAAGCCATGCTTTCGAAAGGGACTTATAAATAGCTTTTGAAGGGGAACATTTCTTTAAATAAGAAGCTTTCGAAAGGGTAGGTTTTGACCTAGTCGAAACCTAGCCGCTATTTTCCTTCCGAAGTATTGAATTCATCAATACCTTTGAAAGGTTATCCTTGTTTTTACCTAGGTTAAGCCGCTTCCTAATTGCTTTCGAAAGGGGTTGGGGGTTTCGAAGGTGATGGTGTCGAAATGGGGTTTTGACTCTGTCCTTCGAAGTTTTAATTTTTAAAGGTCTTTAATTTCGACTAAGATGGTTCCAACACCATCAAATTTTCCCCCAAATTAATTTTTGTTGGTTTCGAAAGAGATACTTTCGTATATAACCATTTTGACCCAAATTATGTTTTTTGAGTAAACCCAATGCTTTCGAAAGGAGTACTTTATTTGTTTCAAAGCTATGTTTTAAAGAATGCTTTCTTGATACCATCGAAAGGTATCATTGGTTTTGAAAGGTACATACTTAGAGTTTTGTAAAGTGGTTTTCTATGCTTTCGAAGGAGGTCATCTGGTGGTTTCGAAAGTGATGTTTTAAGAGTTTCAAAACAAATAACCCATTCTCATTTTAAAGGAAAAACCATGGCAAAAATAAAGATTTTTGGAAATATTATTCACATTGTTATTAACCCATAACTGTATTTTAGGGTAAAGGCAGAATATCCAGTAAGGTTGACCCAGTAGTGAATATAACTTAACAGATGTTAATATCTTAATTAAATATATTGGCAGCACCAATAGGTTAACAGTAAGCCCATGAAAACTGTATGATATTGGCAAGGGCCAATAGGTTCATAGCCAGCCCATGAAAACTATGATTTGATACTGGCAGGGGCCAGTAGGTTTGTAGTTAGCCCATGAAAACTATATCCGGATTAAGATATTGACAATCAGTCAGTAGGTTCCTAGTTAGCCCATGAAAACTAGGATAAGAGATAAGATATTAGAGTTACCAATAAGTTCTTAGTGATCCTATGAAAACTGTGATACTGGACAGATAGTCCATAAACATTTAATAGGTTAATAGTAATCCTAGAAACTATAATTGAGACAGATATTCAAAATTAATTGGGATGGGTAATCCGGATTTGGTTTACTTGTTTTGCATATCATCATAAAGTTTTTGAAATACTATGTTTTAACCATTGTGGATGCAGGAGCACAGTATATGGTTTTATAAATGTTTTAGGATATTAATGAGGGGAAAACTCGTTCCGCTAAGCGGCATGGTCTCATTAGATACCTAAATGGTTTGAGATGGTAAATTATTATTCATACTAGGCTTTATGTCTGACTCGAAGTTTTTGTTTTCCCCTTAAACTCTCGGGTACTCGATTTATTTTGAGTAGGTTGAGAGTTAACGTTTCCAGGTATTCTATTAGACGAATAAAGCTTCTGAGGACGTGCAGGAGGCAAGCTTGTTATTAGAGTTCTTTTATCTCTGCTGTTTGTTTTGTTTGTAAAGGCAAATTGTTTTCTTGCCTATCTATATACTCTGATCTACCAAGGGGCATCCTCATATGTCGCTTTTGGCATATTTAGTAATAATTATATAGTATCTGAACGTGGTCTGCGAATAGGGATTATGTAATCAACTTGGAATATTTTGAAATGGAATGTGGAATTTGTTTGATGTTTAATTTTTTTCCATATTCTTGTGTTTCTGTGTATCAATGTATCGAAGGTCGTCGTATTTGGATGCGGAGGATTAATAACTATGGGTGACTACAGTATCCGTAGCCATTAATTTTGGGCCTCCAAGTAGGGGGATGTTACAAGTTGGTACCAGAGCATAGGTTTATGAAACTTTGAAAGAAACTTAAATCTAAAAGATTTTCCAATCATAATCAATTGAATCAGATAATAAGATTGGGGTTTGGGTTAACGTTATAGTAACGTACTTGTATTTGCTATATATAGTTATATATAAGTATGTATTCACCGCTCTCTTAGACCGTTCTTCTGTATCTTACTAAAGCTCGTATGCAAATTTATGAGAAATGAGATATGGAAGCAGGAAATGAAAGAGGAAATCTCGGTGGAGGAAGCACCACAACTAACGGAAATGCTTGACCCACTACCAGGAGAAATCCGGGTGGATAGGCTAATGCTAGTAATCAAAATGTTGATGCCAATGTGAGTGCTGGAAATCCACCAGTAGATATGGGGGCGATGTATCAGTTCTTTGCTAGTTTGATGCAAGCAGGGCTGCTGGAGTTGTTGGAAATGCAGGAGGAGCTAATCCTGTGGCTCCAATTGGGAATATTGCTTTGCTGAGTAGAGATTACACCAGTTTGGATGGTAAGCCATTATTGGGAATGGAGAGTGCCATAGAGGTTTTGAATTGGCTATTTCATTGTGAGCGTATATTTACTGATTTGGGTCTGAATGATGGGCAAAAGAGAAGGTTGGCCTCTAGACAGTTGCAAGGGTCAGCACTACATTAGTGGAATAGTGTCACTATCGGAGTTTCGAAAGAGCGGTTAACTTGGGCTGATTTTAAAATGAGATTTGAGCAGAAGTTTGTATCTAAGTTTGCTAAGTCTGAACTGATGAGGAAGTTTATGGATTTAGTGCAAGGAAGGATGTCAGTAGTCGAGTATGCTACTAAGTTCGAAGAGTTGTCTTGGTATGGTTATGATGTTATAGATACTGACATCAAAAGGAATGAGAAGTTCATTCAAGGATTGTGGCCCGAGCTTGCTAGAATGACCATGACACATGTCTGTGATCCTTGTAATATAGTGGTGGAAATGGTCATTCGCCATGAGGAGTTGCTTGCTGATTTAGCTAAAGGTAATCAGTGGAAATTCAGGGTTCTCGGGGGAAGAAAAGGAAGTTCTTTAAAAAGAAGGGAGCCCGGAAGGGAGATACTGCTAAGAAGCCAAAATCTGAGGTAGTTTTCTATAAGTGTGACCAGAAGGATCACTTTGCTAATGAATGTCGGTCAGGAAATGGGAAGAAAGCTACAAGTAAGAAGAATGTGAAATGCTTCAACTGTGATCAAGTTGAGCATTACAAGAATCAGTGTCCAAAGCCAGTTAGGGAGGATAAAGGAGAAGTTTTTGCTATAGGACCAGCTAGGCCTACTACGGCTGATAAAGAAAAGATTGTGATGGAAGGTACGCTTTAGATTCAAAGTACTCTAGTTAGAGTACTTTTTGATACCGGTGCATCATATTCATTCATATCTCAATGTTTTTTTTGATAGGTTATGCTTAGAACCCACCTACCTTGTTACTTCTTTAAGGGTTGTGAATCCAATAGGAGGGTATGCAACTCTAGGGTTAAGATGTGACTGGCTACAACTTTATTTGTTAGGTCATAAATTTGCATGCAGTTTGTATGTTACTGATTTCGTAGATTTCGAAATCATTTTTGGAATGGATTGGTTGGGTAGGTATGAGGCTAGAATATTTTGCTAGGATAGAGAGATATCACTGAGACACCCTGATAGTCATAACCGAGTGATATTCTCAGTAGAGAATACTGACCGGAGTGTTAGTGCCATGCTTAATGCTATGGAGATAGGATATGAGTTAAGTCAGGTTCAGGTAGCAAGGGAGTTTGCAGATGTTGTTGAGCCAGTCACTGGATTACCACCTAGAAGAGCGGTTAAGTTTAGAATAGATCTTGTGCTAGGAGCTTAACCTGTGAGTAGACCACCTAGCAGGATGACACCAACTAAGATGAAGGAATTAAAGGTGCAACTAGTGGATCTAGAAGGAAGGAGTTTTATTAGACCAAGCAGTTCGCCTTAGGGAGCGGCCATGGTGTTTGTGAAGAAACCAGATAGGTCATTGAGGATGTGCATCTACTATCGTAAGTTAAACGAAAGGACGATCAAGAATAAGTATCTTTGCGAAAAATAGATGATCTGTTCGATCAGTTGAATGGAGCCAGAGTGTTTTCCCAGTTGGATCTAGCGACCGGGTTCCATCAGTTAAGAATGGTAGAGGACAGTATTCCTTTGACAACATTTCAGACTAGCTATGGTTCATATGAGTGGTTGGTGATGCCATTTGGATTGACGAATTCACCTGCTTTCTTTGTAGATTTGATGAACCGAGTTTTTCGAGAGTAATTGGATAGGTTTGTACTAGTGTATATAGATGACATTCTAATATACTCTAAGAATGAAAGAGAGCATGAAGTTCATCTTTGAGTGGTGCTTGAGACGCTGAGGCAGAATCAGCTAAAGACTAAGTTTACCAAGCATCATTTTTGGAAGAAAGAGATTAAGTTTCTTGGTAACGTGGTTTCAGAGAAAGGATTGTCAGTCGATCCAGATAAGATCGAAGCTGTAAATAATTGGAAGAGACTGGAGACGATGACTGAGATCAGGAGTTTTCTAGGACTTGCTGGCTACTACCGGAGATTCATTAAGAATTTCTCGCAGATAGCAGCACCCTTAACTAAGCTAACTAGGAAGGAAGTGAGATTTGTTTGGTCCGACAAGTGTGAGGAAGCATTCCATAAGTTAAAGTATTTGTTAACCAATGCACCCGTGTTAGTAGTTCCAGACGGAAACCAAGGGTTGGTGGTGTATACTGATGCATGTGGAACTGGATTAGGTGCGGTGTTGATGTAGGATGGTAAAGTCATTGCCTACGCATCTAGGCAGCTTTGACCACGTGAAGCTAGATATCCTACTCATGATTTGTAGTTGGTAGCTGTGATCTTTGCATTGAAGATTTGGAGACACTATCTCTTAGGGGAGAGATTTGAGTTGTAAACTGATCGTAAGTCTTTACATTATTTATTCTCTCAGAAGGAGTTGAATATGAGGCAGCAGAGATGGCTGGAGTTTTTGGTTGCTTATGATTTTGGTATAGAGTATATGTCAGGAAAAGGTAATAAGGTAGCAGATGCTCTTAGCAGAAAACATCAGAACGTGGTGTTAGCTATGTTGGCAGAGTGGAAGGATTTAGAAGCTTTAGTCAGTTGTGATGTGCAGTGAAGATCGATTGCTGGTTCTAGTCAAAATTCCCCCAGATTATCTTATTTAGAAGTTCGGCCAGTATTGATTGAGAAAATTGCTTCTAAGCAGAAGAAGGATCCAGTGTTGGCTGAAAGGATCAGAAGACTGGAGGTTGGAACAGAGATCGTTGATTTAAAGGATTTTAGCCTTGACCAGAAAGGATGGAAGAAAGAAAGGACAGTTGTATGTTCCGAATGTGGAGGACATAAGGAAAGAAGTTCTTGGAGAATGTCATCGATCCAAGTTTACGATTCATCCTAGAGGAACCAAGATGTATCAGGATATGAAGAGGAGCTTCTATTGGGAAGGCATGAAGAGGGATGTTGGCTTGTGGGTTAGGTAGTGTGCAAACTGTCAACAAGTGAAAGCCGAACATCAGAAGCCTAGTGGGTTGCTTCAGCCTTTAGACATTCCAGTTTGGAAATGGGATTCGATATCTATGGATTTTATAGACGGGTTGCCAAGGTCAAATAGAGGTAATGAATGTATATGGGTTATAGTGGACAGATTCACCAAGAGTGCCCATTTCATTCCAATTAAGTCAACCAGAACGGCACCTGTTTTAGCTAATTTTTTCTTGAAGAACATAGTTAGACTGCATGGAGTTCCTAGTAGTATAGTCAGTGACCGAGATGCTTTATTCACTAGTGAATTCTGGAAGAGTCTACAGGAAGTGATGGGTACCAAGCTTAATATGAGTACTGCATATCACCCTCAGACAGATGGGCAAACAGAGAGAGTCAACAAAGTACTCGAGGGTCTACTAAGAGCTTGTCTATTAGACTTTGGTGGATCTTGGGAGGATCACCAATATTTGGTTGATTTTTCCTATAATAATAGTTATCAGACAAGTATAGGAATGGCACCGTTTGAAGCTTTGTATGAAAGACCAAGCAAATCACTAGCATGTTTGTTGGAGACTGAAGACAGATTAGTCTTAGGTCCAGATTTGGTTAAAGAGGTGTCGGAGAAGATTGAGTTAATCCGAGGAAGGATGAAGGAAGCTCAGTCAAGACAGAAGAGTTATGCAGTTAAGAGGCGTAAGGACCTAGAATTATCAGTTGGAGATAAGGTTTTCATGAAGGTGTCACCCATGAAGGGTGTGATACGATTTGGAAAGTCAGGGAAGTTAGCCCCGAGATATGTAGGTCCATTCCAGATTATAGAGAGGATTGGAAAGCTCGCATACAGAACAGAATTGCCGAGCAGTTTGGCAGGTGTCCATAATGTATTTCATGTGTCTCATCTTCGCAAGTATGTGCATGATCCAGAGACTACTATTCCTCCGACACGGTTGGATGACTTAGCGGTAGAGCCTAAATTGACTTTTGTTAGACAACCAGTTCGGGTTGTAGCTAGAGATGAGAAAAGATTAAGAAATAAGACAGTCAAGTTGGTGAAAGTTAAGTGGAGCGACAACGAGATGGACTGTACTTGGGAGACAGAGGACAAGATTAGAGATACTTATCCTGATCTGCTTTGAGGGCATGTCTATATTAGATTTATATAGATAGTTGCTAATCAGTTAGATTAGTATGGTTGTTAGGAGTTGTTATAGATGATTGCTATGTTCAGTACTTAGTCCTTACTGAATTTCGAGGATGAAATTCTTTAAGGGGGGAGCCTGTAACATCCCTAATATTTGATAACATTATTCAGGAGATTTAATTAGATAAATTAAATAGAATAATGATGATAAGTGGATTGAGATTTGAATAAATTATGTAAAAGGGCCGTGCTTAATAATTAAATAAATGGGCTTTAATTGGTTTAAAGGATAATTAATTCACACATGGGCATGTTAGTTAAATAGCCTCTTTATTTTACACGGCTATACATTTCTCACTATTGTCCATTCACATTCATTTTCTAAAATAAAAAACAAAATGCAAAATCCCTAAGAGCCGGCCATTAACAAGGAGGAAAAGAAGAAATTTCAATCTAAAGCTAAGGATCAAAGCTAGGAAGGATTAATCAACAACAAATCTCAAATTCCTTATCAAGTTTAAGGTGAATAATAATTTTATACCATCTCTATTTTGTTTTATGATTATGTGTTTTTTGATTTATGTTTAAATTCGTTTTTATAATCATATGGATGATGATATGCTTGAATCATGTTATGATCGAATTATTTTAATTCATACACATATGATTTTACTCGGTTTTAAGCGAAAACCAAGGGTTTATGATTTTCGATTGCCATTAGAAAATTTTTATGTTGAATAACACATGATTCTGGAGATCGGTTTTGATTCTCAGAATTTTCTAAGCAATAGAAAATTTGTTATTTCTAAAGGAAAATATGATATAATTGGGTTTAAAATTTATTTCGAGTATTACAGGAAGAAATTGGGTCTGAAATTTAATATATTTGATTACATGATAAAATTCATTTTCTGTGATTTTTGGGAATTTTCCTAGTTGATTTATTTGGAAAAATAAATTATTGTTAAAGAGTAACTTTTCTGAAAATGTTGGTTTTATTATATGGAAGGGCTTAAAATGTTATATTTCTTTGATTTGGATCTAAATTAATGTAGCAGTTACTAATTGTAAAGTATTTGAAAAGTTTTAAAGTAACCAATCAAGACATTACAACTGGCAGGTTAGTTATAAAGCAATTGCCATGTTTAGCTATAAATTAGCATTTCAGGAAAAAGGTGGTTCCGCCTATTTCAGAGGCATCTTTCGACTCCTTTACCTCCGTACCATCTCAGTCGAAACTATCTCTGTCGAAACCTACATAGTCGAAACCAAGGCACATGGTATCAATAGAATTGGTACGAAGTGAATTGGTAAGTAGCGGAAGGTAGGGTGTCGAATGCTTTCGTCAGAGTCGAAACCAAGGTTCTGTTTTAAAAAGATAAACACCTACCTAGTTTTTGAAGGGCTTTCGACTGAGTCGATACCCTGTAGAGTCGAAACCTTAGTTTGTTTTCTAAAGTTAAATTCCTGCCTTGTTTTACTTAAAATTTTCAACATAGTCGAAAGCCATGCTTTCGAAAGGGACTTTATATATAGCTTTTGAATGGGAACTTTTTCTTTAAATAAGAAGCTTTCGAAAGGGTTGGTTCCTGTCACGATCCAAATTTCAGCGTTCGAAAATCGACACCCGTACTTCACTTGTACCTGAATGCCGCAGATTCAACCGTTGAAATTCGAATCGTGCCGGAGCTTATAACACAATTAAGTATAACAACACAGCGGAAGAAAGAAATAGATGATATCATATACAACTCCAATAAATACAATATCCAGAATGATATACAACAATGATATCAATAATACAAGAATATCAGAGATATGATACAATAGCTGCGGAAACAACAGAAGTAATAACTCCAATAATCAGCTCGAACCACCATCACGTTGCACCAAGATAAGCAACGTCGGTCAGTGAACTCCAGACACTGAACTAGCTCCAGATAATCCACTAAACCTGAATATCTGAAAACCCCAACTCTAGACTGCCCGTGTGGAAAATGGTGGGCACCCAGAGTTTAGGAAAGGAACAATAAACTCCGAGTCGGTCATGGAACTGGTGTGAGCAACAAAAACAGTTTATCTTTAAAACAAACAACAAAAGAATTTTAACATTGAAACCCGCAATGCTTTTGGAAAATGAAACTACCATAAGACCTCCCGCCACACACACAATGCAAACGCAGAATTGGAGGAGATTTCTTCTTATGATAGTCAAACATGCTTACTACGCAAAAAAATTAATTTTGATATTATTATTAGTGCATAGTGCAGAAAACATTTTGAAAGTATAATATTAATCTTAGCCAACATAGGCATTTCACACTATGCCTACTATAGCTACTATGTTCAATAGCAGGTTACCGCCACATTCCATAGCAGGTTATACAACTAAAACTGTACAAGGTTCGTATTGTTTCTTTGGATTTCCAACAAATGGTCAGGCTAAGGAACTTCCTATGCCACATGGGAACGCCTCTGGCGGGACGTCCCGAGAGACAACCTGCTCTCTGCCAACACAAGACCGGTTATCCCCTTCCCGGGTAGTAAACCTGAGATATTCCACCCCCGGTCCTTTGGGACCTTTATCCGAGGCGCCTCGATCACAAAGCAACAATCACATAGTAAATGAGATTGGAGCAACCACATAGGTTAAATACCAGGGCTCCATACCTGATACCACCTTTTTCCAGAAGGAATGGACATACCCTAGGGGAGCTACCCCTGAAACCTTGCCGCATCTTTCCTATTTCGACCATTACCGGTCTGTGAGGCTCGATGAGGTCTCGTCCACAAAGCTACGCTTTTTCATAAATCCATGCTTTGATCAACAAATGATCAGCAACAACACTCAGCATGCCACACTACCAAATTGGGAGTATATCGCTGATAACCTTCAACTACATAACCTCTGAGCTCGTACGTCTCAGAGAAGGGTGTTAAGCTAAGAGAATAAATTATCCACCACCAAACAGAAATGTATTTGAAAGAAATCAGCTCTATATCTCAAAGTGTAGTGTCAGACACACAACCATACAAGTCTGTTCTGGGTTCGAACAGAACCGAAGGCACTTCCGAAGAAGCCCTTGCAAATCCGGATAATTTTCTAATCACGTCCGGACTTCCCATTACAAAAGGTGCTAAAATCTCTATACCGGGGACCAGTCGATGCAGAGACATTCGACGAGTTGTCCTTTCGTTTTCGAAAATATCCGGTCTTCACCACCGGTCTTCAAATGCTATCCATATACGACGTATCATTATTCAGAATGGGTTATATGACACAAAGGTCCTCTCCCGGCTAATCTGAAAAATGAGCATAATATTTAAAAGCATATGGATAATGGGTTTCAATTAAGTCACAACTGATTATCCAAAACTTTCTTTCAAATGGTTTAACAAATTACCATTTTCAAATCTTTAAACAAAAAGATTCATTTTAACAACCTTCAACGGTTTAAACAATTTCCACACTTTAATCTTTTAAACAAAAGATTCATCCACAGATTTTCCCAAATTAATTCCCATTTCAATTGGACTAACTCATTAAATCTTTAAAACAAAGATTTAACATATAGCTTTTAAAACAATTCCATTTCGAATGGTTTAAACAAATCATCATTTTAAATCTGTTAAAAGTAAACAGATTCAATTCATAGCTTTCAAAAAGAATTCACTCAGAACTGGAAAAACCATTTTCAATTCAAACTTGAAATTCCTTTAACTTAAATTAGAATTTCATTTCTTATATATGAAAGCTTTTATCATTTGAAAACAAACAGTTTTCATTTCGGAAAATCTGATTCATTTATACGAGTTAAAGTCCTTGGGTTAAATTCAAATTCTCAAAACCATACTTTTAAAATGGTTTAAGTTCATATAAACACATTTATAACATTTTTAATCATAATTTCCAAACATTGAATTCAATTCAAAATTTTTTGAATTCAAATTTAAATTAAATTATTTACATTGGAAAACTTTACCAAGTTATTCAAAATAACTTTTATCTTAAAAACTCCCAAATCCATTTCCAAAATCAATTGAAATTAAAATTTCAATTTCAAAAATATTCAATTTAAATCATCTGTGACTTAACCGATTTCCTCGTGAAATCCATATTTGTGTGTGTAAAAGTGTAGTCCAGGGGTTTTACACAGTAGTGCGACATCATTATCAATCATCACAGATTAAATACAATAATATATTGTTGATAAACGGTATGAATTATAATGCTTATCGTCCATTCACAGATCATAGATAATACACAAATGTATCACAGATAATAAATTATATCACAGGGAAATAATTACATTTATCCCAGAGAAACAGATCACAACACAAATCAGGATGTATCACAAAGCATCACTTATCAGGGATATCAAACAATTCACAGCATTCAATAGAATACAGACATCCATAAGTAAGATTAATTAATTGTCTGATTAATTCAAATCAGATTTATTACTTATGAATTACAAATTCTGGTTAATTAACATTAACTCATTACAAATTATTTTAATTAATTAACCTTTAATAATAAATTAATTAGCCTCACTTAATAAATTAATTAATTACCATTTAATTAATTATCCTTAATTAATTACAATAATTAATTTATTAATCCTTAATTAATAATCATCCCTTAATCACTTTCATTTATCAATTAACCTTTAAATTTATTTAATTATTCTCAAATTAATTTCCTTAATTAATTTGTCACATTAATTAATTACCTCTAATTAATTACAATAAGTGATTATTCTTAATTATCTTCATTGATATCAAAATCTTAAATTAAAAACCTTACCTTTTATCATTATTAACACATTAATTTATTCAAGAAGTTAAGGTTAATCAAAATATCAATTTATCTTAATTAATTCCATTATTTATTTAAAATAATTTATTAAGAAATAATGTCATAAATTAATTTAAATTAAAACTTAATTATTTCCAAAATAATTAACTTAAACCCTTGCTAATCCCATTTTCAAATAAAACAATTATTTTTAAAAGAATAATTTAAACATGTTTAAAACTTGAATTTATTTTAAACTTGAAAACTGTTTTAAACCTCCCCGGGTCAAACCCGAGTGTTACCTGAGTCAAAGCATCACTTGCTTCGAGTTCTTGCCCAAACTTACCCGAGGACTTGTAAATTTCAAAATTTGTTTAAGTGTTAAAAATTGACCCGGATACAACTTAAAACTACCTTAGCTCAAACTCGAGCCAGCCCTAGGATTTACCGAAGACAACTTCGAGTCACGATGCTTCTTCCCCCAACCCAATTTCCTGATACCCAAACCTTGCCGTGCACGTGCACACGCAATCGGAGCGACTCTGATCATCAACACCAACGCCTACCAGTCATCGATCATCTCCTCACCTCACCTGAGCACCCAGATTCTTCAAACACGACGTCGAAAAAAATTGAGCTACCCATCACCAAACTGAGACCAACCCAGTCACCAAAATTTGCCTCGTCACGACAACTCCGAACCTCTGATGCATCGCCATCACGCCTACAGCTTCACCATACGACGACGCAACAACCCTCTGGGGTCCGATCGACTCCGATACACCCACGATGGCGGACGAGCCTCGAATTCACCATCGACCAAACACAAGTCATAAACCCTATTTCGACTGCGACCAATCACTTCGATCATCAGAAAATTCTTCCACCATTTTTCTCGAGTGACCCAACCTTCCAGCCACCTCCAACGTCAATCTCGACCCACCTCCCTTTGCCGATCACCAGAAATCTCTAAAAGTACCAAAACCGATCAACTCGAGAAACCTCACTATTCTCAGCACTATAATTTTTGTTTTAAAAATCATGTTTTGGTTAACGTATTCAAATTATAATCCTGGATTTGTAAAATAACATATTTGAGTTTTGACTTAAATAAGAAATTTCTCTGTCATTTTGATTTCCAGATATGTTACTCAGTTATTTTAACTTAAATAAATTATTAAACTTTAGTTTATACTAAAACAAACAATTTTTGTTTTAATCCAAAGTTCAAACAACAAATAGGTCAAAAGATAATGATTTTTGAATCAAAATCTTGGGTTTGGAATCACAGAACAGAGAACAACAGCATGCTCACTAATCATCCATATATATCTACAGCAGATTGCACTTATATGTACACATATTTATCTCAGAACTAATATGCAACTATAATTCATTTCTTAAGTAAAAAGGATGTGAGGTTACTCACATGAATTTGGACAGAAAAGCAAAGCCTGGAACTGCTTTTGATCTTGAACTTGATCTGCTCTTGCTTGTTACCACTGAATTGAATCTGGTTTTACTTGATTATGATGTTGATTTGTTTAAGTTATTAAGATGTTAAACTTTAGAATTTACTTAGCTTGATGGAACAAAACTGTGATGAAGAAGATATGTATATAGAAAAGAAGGCTCATTGGTTGATATATTATTTTGTACAAATGATGATATATATTTTTCTTTGTACAATCATTCAGAGATTTTTCTCTTGTATATGGAGGCTGAAGTGTTCTCGAATTGACTTTGTTTATTTGTTGAGATGAATGCTTTAAATGTTAATGTACTTTATGTTTTTATATGTTTTCTTGTTTTGTTTGATACTTGAACATATTTGCCATTTTCATTCGTTTGTATGTTTGAATATATACTTGCATTTCTACTTACAGGCTACATTTTTTTCCTTTTGTACTGAAAACATTTTCTTGTTTAAAGTTTGGCCAGGGATTTCCTATTCGAATGGTGGCTGATATGATAAGATTTTGGCTTGCATTAATTGTGTTGTACTTATACTTGTCCATATTTTGCTTTATTTCAATTTGTTACATTTTCATAAATAAAAATCTGGTGACTTCATTAATTGCTTGGCTTGTTTGATAAGCCTCCCTATATATTTATATTTCCATTTTGTTCATACTTATCATTTTTTACATATTTGAATGTAAGTTGTTTTCTTTGTAATTACAATTTGTTTGTATTTTATTTCACTTTATAATGTTTACTTCTATTTTAACTTGAATATTTATTTCTATTTTATTTTATTTTTCTTTTATAAGCTGATTTATGTATATATTTTTATCATATATATTTGGTTTTGTTTTATCCTTTTCTTTTACAAGTGAATTCATATATTTATTTTCATTTTTAAACCATTTATTTACAATTTAAATTCAAATCAAATATATATATATATATATATATTATTTCAAATTTTCTCATATATGCCCAGATATATATATATTCACATATATACACATATATACAATATTTTAATTTTTAAATGATTTATACAGAATATATTTGAATTCGGGGAAACTCGCATCACTTTAATCGATTAATTTTAAAAATTGTCTTCAAAAATCCAATTAATTATCAATTTAAATTTAATTAAAATACGGGGTCGTTACAGTTCCGATCTAGTTGAAACCTAGCCGCTATTTTCCTTCTGAAGTATTGAAGTCATCAATTCCTTTGAAAGGTTATCCTTGTTTTTACCTAGGTTAAGCCGCTTCCTAAACGCTTTCGAAAGGGGTTGTGGGTTTCGAAGGTGATGTAGTCAAATGGGGGTTTCGACTCTGTCCTTCGAAGTTTTAATTATTAAAGGTCTTTGCTTTCGACTAAGATGGTTCCGACACCATCAAATTTTCCCCCAAATTAATTTTTGTTGGTTTCGAAAGAGATACTTTCGTATATAACCATTTTGACCCAAATGATGTTTTGTGAGGAAACCCAATGCTTTCGAAAGGGGTACTTTGTTTGTTTTGAAGCTATGTTTTAAAGATTGCTTTCTTGATACCATTGAAAGGTATCATTGGTTTCAAAAGGTACATACTTAGAGTTTTGAATGAAGGTTTTCTATGCTTTCAAAGGAGGTCATCCAGTGGTTTCGAAAGTGATGTTTTAAGAGTTTCAAAACAAATAACCAATTCTTATTTTAAAGGAAAAACCATGGCATAAATAAAGATTTTTGGAAATATTATTCACATTGTTATTAACCCATAACTGTATTTTGAGGTAAGGGCAGAATAACAAGTTAGGTTGACACAGCAGTGAATATAACTTAATAGATGTTAAAATCTTAATTAAAGATATTGGCGGGGCCAATAGGTTTACAGTAAGCCCATGAAAACTATATGATATTGGCAGGGGCCAATAGGTTCATAATCAGCCTATGAAAACTATGATTTGATACTGGCAGGAGCCAGTAGGTTTGTAATTAGCATATGAAAACTATATCCAGATTAAGATATTGACAGTCAGTTAATAGGTTCCTAGTTAGCCTATGAAAACTAGGATAAGAGATAAGATATTGGAGGTACTAGTAGGTTCTTAATGATCCCATGAAAACTATGATATTGGACAAATAGTCCATAAACATTTAACAGGTTAATAGTAATCCTAGAAACTGTAATTGAGACAGATAGTCAGAATGAATTGGGATGGGAAATCCGATTTGATTTACTTGTTTTACATATCATCATAAAGTTTTTGAAATACTATCTTTTAACCATTGTGGATGCAGAAGCACGGTATATGGTTTTATAAATGTTTTAGGATAGTAGTGAAGGGGGAAACCCGTTCCACTAAGCGACGTGCTATCACTAGATACCTAAATGGTTTGAGATGGTAAATTAATATTCAAACCAGGCTTTATGTCCGACTCGAAGTTTTGGTTTTTCCCCTTAAACTCTAGGGTACTCAATTTATTTTGAGTGGGTTGAGAGTTAAGGTTTCCAGGTATTCTTTTAGATGAATAAAGCTTCGGAGGACATGTAGGAGGTAAGCTTGTTATTATAGTTCTTTTATCTCCGTTGTGTGTTTTGTTTGTAAAGGCAAATTGTTTTCTTGCCTATCTATAAACTCTGATCTACCAAAGGGGCATCCTCAACTGTTGCTCTTGGCGTATTTTGTAATAATTATATGGCATCTGAACGTGGTCTGCGAATTGGGATTATGTAATCAACTTGGAATATTTTGAAATGGAATGTGGAATTTGTTTACTATTTAATTTTTTTTCCATATTCTTGTGTTTCTGTGTATCAATGTACCTAATGTCGTCGTATTTGGTTGTCGAGGATTAATAACTATGGATGACTGCAGCATCTATAGCCGTTAGTTTTGGGCATTCAAGTAGGGGGATGTTACATGGATCCTCGTTCTGCTTAGAACTTTCGATCAATACTGGTCGAACTTCTAAACAGGACAACATGGCAGTATTCTGACTAGAACTAGCAGTTGATCTTAACTGCACACAAGTAGTCAAAGCTTCTAAATCTTTCCACTCTCCTAACATAGCTAAACCACGTTCTGATGTCTTCAGCTAAGAGCATCTGCCACCTTATTTCCTTTCCCAGGAGTATACTCTATACCAAAATCATAAGCAGCTAAAAACTCCAGCCACCTCTGCTGTCTCATATTCAACTCCTTCTAAGAGAATGAGTACCTTAAAGACTTATGATCTGTGTATAGCTCAAACCTCTCCCCTAAGAGATAATGCATTCAAATCTTCAATGCGAAGATCACCGCTGCCAACTCCAAATCATGAGTAGGATATCTCACTTCATGTGGTCTAATCTACCAAGATGCATAGGCAATCACTTTACCCTTCTGCATCAACATAGCTCCTAATCAAGTCCCACATGCATCAATATACACCACCAACCCTTGGTTTCTGTCTGGAACTACTAATATTGGTGCATTGGTCAACAAATGCTTTAACTTAAGGAACGCTTCCTCACATTTGTCGGACCAGAGAAACTTCACCTCCTTCCTAGTTAGCTTAGTCAAAGGCGCTGCTATTTGCGAGAAATCCTTAATAAATCACCGGTAATAGCCAGCAAATCCAAGAAAACTTCTAATTTCAGTCATCGTCTCCGGTCTCTTCCAATTATTAACAGCTTAGATCTTATCTGGATCAACTGACAAGCCATTCTCTAAAACTACGTGACTAAGAAACTTAACATCTTTCTACCAAAAATGACACTTGGAAAACTTCGTCTTCAACTGATTCTGCCTCAGCGTCTCAAGCACAACTCTAAGATGATCTTCATGCTCCTTTTCATTCTTAGAGTACACCAAAATATCATCTATAAACACCAACATGAATGTGTCAAAATACTCTTAGAAGACTCGGTTCATCAAATCCATGAAGAAAGCAGGTGCATTCTTAACCCGAATGGCATTACTAACCACTCGTACGAACCATACCTAGTCCAAAATGCTGTCAAAGGAATACTATCCTCTGCCACTCTTAACTGATGGAAACCTATCGCCAAATTCAACTGGGAAAACACTTTGGCTCCACACAACCGATCAAATAGATCGTCAATTCTCGGTAAAGGATATTTTTTCTTGATCGTCTTTTCGTAAAACTTACGATAGTCAATACACGTCCTTAACGACCTATCTGGTCTCTACACGAACACCGCGGCCGCTCTCCAAGGCGAACTGCTTGGTCTAATTAAATTCCTTCCTTCTAGATCCACTAGCTGCACCTTCAATTCCTTCATCTCGGTCGGCTTCATCCTCCTAGGTGGTCTGCTTACAGGTTCAGCTCCTGGCACAAGATTTATCCAAAACTCAACAGCTCGTTTCAATGGTAGTTCTGTGACTGGCTCAAAGACACCTGCAAACTCCCTTGCTACTCGAACCTGACTTAGCTCTTCTCCTACTTCCATTGCACTTAACAAAGCACAACTACTCCGGTTAGAATTCTCCATTGAGAATATGATTCGGTTATGACGATCAGGGTATCTTAGTGATATCTCCCCATCCTAGCAAAATATCTTAGCCTCATACTTGCTCAACCAATCCATACCCAAATGATTTTGAAATCTACGAAATAAAAAACATACAGACTATATGCAAAATTATGACCTAACAAATCAAGTTCTAACTGGTCACATCTCATCCCCAGAGTTGCATACCCTCCTATTGGATTCACAAGCCTTAAGGAAGTAATAAGGTATGTGGGTTCTAAGCATAACCTATCAACCAAGCACTGGGATCTAAATGAATGTGATGCACCGGTATCAAATAGTATCCTAACTGGTATACTCTGAATCAAAATTGTACCTTCCATCACAGTCTTCCCCTTTTCAGCTGCAGTTGGCTTAGCAGATGATGGTCCAATAGCAAAAAACCTTTCCCTTGTCTGCCCTAACCGGTTCTGGACACTGATTCTTATAATTCCCAACTTGGTCACAATTGAAGCACTTCACATTCTTCTTATCTACAACATTCTTCCCCTTGCCTGACTGGCACTCATTTGCATAATGACCCTTCTTGTCACACTTAAAGCAAACTAAATCAGCCTTTGCCTTCTTAGCAGCATCTCCCTTCTGGGCTCCCTTCTTCTTAAAGAATTTTCTCTTCTTTCCCTAAGAACCCTGGGTTTCAACTGGCTTCTCTCTAGCACAAATAGCAAGCTTCTCCTCATGGTGAATTTCCATTTCTACCACCACATTACAAGGATCACAGATATGTGTCAGGGTCGCCCTAGCAAGCTCAGGTCTCAATCCCCGAATGAACCACTCATTTCTCCTGATGTCAGTGTCTACAGTAGCATGTCCATATCGGGACAACTCATCAAACTTAGTAGCATACTTAATTACCGACATTTCTCCTTACACCAAGTCCATAAACTTTCTCAACAATGCTGACTTAGCAACTTTAGATAAAAATCTCTGTTCAAATCTCGCTCTAAAATCTGCCCAAGTGAACTCCTCCTCTGGAACCCCGGCAGTAACACTATTCCATCAATGAAGTGCTGACCCTTGCAACTACCTAGAGGTCAACCTTCTCTTCTGCGCATCATCCAAACCCAAATCAACAAAGATTCTCTCGCAATGTAACAGCCAATCCTCAACTTCTATAGCATCCTCTGTTCCCATAAACGGTTTCCCACCTAGACCGGTGTAATCTCTGCTTAGCTTAGCATAATTATTCCCAACTGGAGCTACTGGATTAGCTCCTCCAACATTTCTAGCAACACCAGCAGCAGCTCCTGCTTGCATCATATTAACGAAGAACTAATACATTACCCCCATATCCACTGGTGGATTTCCAACATCCACATTAGCATCAGCATTTTGGTTAGCATTAGCCTGTCGACCTTGGTTCCTCCTGGTATGAGCTCAAACATTTCCATTAGTTGTGGTGCTTCCTCCACCGAGATTTCCTCTTCCGTTTCATGCTTCCATATCCTCTTTCTCATAAATTTGCATATGAGCCTTAGTAATATACAAAAGAACGGTCTAAGAGAGAGGGGAAAACGTACTCATATATATATATATCAAATACAAGTACGTTACTATAGCATTATCCCAAACCCCGATCTTGTTTTCAAATTCGTTGGATTATGTTTGAAAATCTATTTAGGTTTAAATCTCTTTTAAGTTTCATAAACCTATGCTCTGATACCAACTTGTAAAATCCCCTACTTGGAGGCCCAAAACTAACGGCTATGGATGCTGCAGTCATCCATAGTTATTAATCCTCGGCGACCAAATACGGTAATGTTAGATACATTGATACACAGAAACACACGAATATGGAAAAAATTTAAAAACATCACACAAGTTCCATATTCCATTTCAAAGAATTTCAAAATCATTACATAATGCCAATATGAAACCACGTTCAGAGAAAATATATTTATTACAACATACACCAAGAGCTTCATATGAAGATGCCCCCATGGATGATCATAGTATATATAGGCAATTAAACAACTTTGCATTTACAACAACACAGCGGAATCAAAATAAAATAGAACTCTAGATAGCTATCATGCCTCCTGCACATCTCCGGAAGCGTATTCGTCTAATGAGGTACCTGAAAACCTCAACTCTCAAACTATTCAAAATCAATTGAGTACCCGAGAGTTTAAGGGTAAAACATAAATTTTGAGTCAGACATAAAGCCTAGTATGAATAATAATCTACCAACTCAAACTATTTAGATATCTAGTGAGACCATGCCGCCTAGCAGAACGGGTTTTCCCCTCACTAGTATCCTGACACCTTTATAAAAACATATATTATGCACCTGCATCCATAATGGTTAAAACAATTCAAAACAATATGATGATATGCAAAACAAGTGAATCAATTCAGGATTACCCATCCTCATTCATTTCTGACTAACTGTCTCATTTATAGTTTCGTCACTACTAACATATTAGTTTTCATGGGCTTACTAATAACCCGTTTAATGTTTAAGTACTCCCTATCCAGTTACATAGTTTTCATGGGATCACCAAGAACCTATTGGCCCCTGCCAATATCTTTACTATTTCATGGATCCTACCTGAACCTATCGGTAACTCCACTATCTTTTCTCTTATCCAAGTTTTCATGGGTTGACTAGGAACCTATTGACTTCTATCAATATCTTAATCTGGATATAGTTTTTATGAGCTAACTACAAATCTATTGGCCCCTACCAATATCAAATCATAGTTTTTATGGGCTAGCTATGAACCAGTCTTCCTGACATCTTCATTTATACATAGTTTTCATGGGCTTACTATGAACCTATTGGCCCCTGCCAATCTATATTCCTATACACAGTTTTCATGGTCTTACTGTAAACCTATTAGCCCCTACTAATATCTTTAATCCATGTTTTAGCATCCTTTATATATATTCACTACTAGGTCGACCTAGCTGGTTATTCTGCCCTTCCCTAAGGTACCGTTATGGGTTTATTACAATGTGAATATATTCAAATACATATATGAATAAGAAAACATAATAATATAACACTACCACTCATGTGGGTCTAATATACTTGAAATTATTTTCATATGAAACATGGTTAATCCCTTTAACCTAATATTTTATCAAGGAAAGCTTCTTCTTAAAACCATTTCAAAACTCCTTTACTTAGCCATGGGTTTTTCCTTAAAAATGAGATTGGGTTATTTGTTTTGAAAAACTAAGGCTTTCGAAACCTTCGAAACTTTGCTTTCGACCTCACTGGATAACCTCGTTCGAAAGCACATAAAGCTATGGGTCGAAAGGCGCTTCAAATAGAGGCAGAACCCACTTTTCTATGTAAAAGTTGATTAATACCAATTAAAGCAAATCCTATCTAACTAACCTGCCCATGTGTAAACATGTGATTGGTTGCCTCAGCTTTTCAAATTCTTTACCAAATAACTGCCGCTTAATTTCCAGATTTAAACCAAGGTTAATTTAACAAATAAGCCCTTCCATTGGTAAAACAATTAAATCATTTAGGTCCTTCTTTCAAAATAATTTAATTCTCATAGTAATTCACTTAGGAAAAATCCCAAAAAATTATAGAAATTCACTTTCATCATGTTATCTAACATATAAAAATTTCAGACCCAATTTCTTCCTGAAATAATTGAAATAAAATTTAAACCTAATTTTATCATATTTTTCTTTTAAAATTCATAATAATCTTTCTATAGCTTGGAAAATTATCAAAATTAAAATCCAACTCTAAAATCATGTTTTACATAACATAAAAATATTCCATGGCATTCAAAAATCAATTTCATTCGATTTTTCCTAAAACCACCTAAATTCCATTTAAACAATCTAAACAAATTATAGTTCAAGCATATCATCATCCAAAACATCATAGAAACGAATTTAATCTTAAATCTGAAAACATATATTCATAAATCAAAATAGAGATGGTATAAATTATTATTTACCTTGATTAAGATAAGGAGATTGAATTGAGATTGAGATTTACTCCCCTTGCTTTAATTCTTTAGCCTTTGATTTAATTTCTCTTTTCTTCCTAGCAATGGTCGGTTCCTCTTTTGTTTGCGTTTTACGTTTTTGTGAAAATGAGAAATAAACGTGAATGGTAAAAGGAACAGGAATATATATAAGGGTAAGGGTTTATGTGTGGTTATTTCTCAGTATGCCCTTATGTAAATTAATTAACTTAGAAACCTTTCTTGAGCCTATTTAATTAATTAAGCACGACCACTAAGTATTTATTCAAATCTCAATCCCCTTATCACTTAACATTTACATTATTCTATTTAATTTATCTAATGAAATCCCTTGAATAATGTTATAAAAAATTAGGGGTGTTACATATGTCTAATGGTTTTGAAAGGGGATGTCTAAGGTTTTAAGCAATGATTTCGAAAGGGGATGTCTAAGGTTTTAAGCAATGATTTCGAAAAGGATGTTTTTAATGATTTCGAAAGGGTTGCTTTCTATGATTTCGAAAGGGATTATTTAAGGTTTTAAACAATGGTTTCGAAGGTATTGTTTTGGCTTTATAGCTTAATGTTTTCTAAGTTAAAAAGGGCTTTAACTTATTTCAAAGGGATAGAGAACCCTATTAATTTTAGGTTTTCATCAACATTGTTTTGTAAAACATATATCATGGCATAAGCATTTTGAGTGTAGCAAAGAGTATATTTTCTTGTTTAAGTATGATTTAAAAGGGTTAAATCAATTTGAAAGAAATTCTTTCAAGGAAAATTGAACAAGGTAGTTAACCCTAAGTATATGACTCAGATATTAGAAGACCGGGTGGGACTGGTATGGAGTCGTGCCCTATACTTTAGCTAGTAGCCCCTAGCTAATATAAGTCCAAAATTCTAGTGTATAGGGATTTGTCACAGGTAAGACTAAAATGATGTTACACACAGAAAGGAATTTACAGAGTAAAGGTAGGTTATTGGTGAGCCCGTAAAACCATTAGGATCAGTTGACCCTTGGAGAAGTAAGTTAAGGACAGATCATCTAGTATTATATCTAATAGAAGTTAGAATATTTTTTATGTTTGGTAGTCCTAAGTCAGCCAGTGGTTAATGGTTAGCCAAATAAAACTATAATGTTCAGACAGATAGTCCATAGATTACCTGATTTATATGAATATATATTATTGCTATTGTTGCTATAATCAGTTTGATTGCAATATTTTGATTTGTAAAAGATATGATAAGGATATTAGTGAGGGGAAACCTGTTCTGCTAAGCGGTGTGGTCTCACTTAATATCAGTAAACCAAGATGTAATAGAATTATTCACACCAGGCTTTATGTCCGAATTGAAGTTTATGTTTTCCTATTAAACTCTCGGGTGCTCAAAATTTAATTTGAGTAGATTGAGAGTTAAAGACTTTTCTGGTTTAGTAGGTTGGACGAATAAGCTGCCGAAGACGTGCAGGAGGAAAAGCTAGCTATGTAGGAGTTATTTAGTATTATTTCTGTTGTGATGTATTTATGATTGCTATGTCTATCTATCTAGTACTTCGATCATCCAAGTGGGCATCTTCGTATGTCGCTCTTGGCGTAATTTGTAATAATTATATTTGATCAAAACCTTGGAATCGTTTTTGGATTATGTATTTGAATATGAAATATTGATTTGAAATGTAATCAGAAAAACTGGTTTTGAAATCTATGTTGATTTTATTTCATATTCATGTGCTTTTGATATTATAGATACCATTAACGTTACCGTATTTTATCACCAGAATTTAATACTATAGATGACTGCAACATCTGTAGCGCTTAGCTTCGGGCCTCAAAATAGGAGATGTTACAGAAAGATCGGTGCATATAGAAATGTTGAAACCTATAGAGTGATGTTGTTGGCGTCGTCAACTTTAAGGTGTTTGATTACGACAAAACATTTTTGCTAGTTGACATGCTTAAATCCATTCGAATTCTACTTGTAATCGCCGCATGCTATGACTATGAAATTTAGAAGAGACGGTTTATATGTCAAAGTCAAAGGGTTTCAAGGTTAGTAGGAGCGGTGATAAGGCTTGTAGACTCTTGAGATTGGTTTACCATCTTAAGCAAGCATCTCGGAGTTGGAACAAATATCAAACAGTTTGGTTTCTGTCAAAACAAAGAGGAAGAGTATGAATATAAGAATGAAAAAAATAGTGTTAAATTTTTTTAGTTCTATATGTTGATGATTTGCTATTGAGTGGTAACAATGTACCAATGTTACAATCAGTGAAGGCATGGCTGTCTAATAACATCACGATGAAGGATTTAAGTAAAGCATCCTGCACACTACGTATTAAGATCTATAGACATAGATTGAAAAGGATATTGAGATTGTCCCAATCTATGTACATAGATACTGTACTAAGACGATTTAGTAGGAGAATTTCAAGCGTGGAAATGTTCTGATACGACACAGAGTTGTCCATTCTAAGAAGGACTCAACATCTATGGATGAGGAAAGATAACGCATGAGTAGGATTCCTTATGCTTCGACAATAGGATGATCATGTATGATATGCTATGTACTAGGCCAGATATCGCTTTTGCGCTAGGTGTAGTGAGTAGATATCAATTTAGTTTGAAAGAAAACCATTTGGATCCAGTTAAAGTCATCATTAAGTATTTAAGAAATAATTTATGGAAGCAACTAACTCCATATAAAGAAGTATTCAAACTCGAGCTTTCAAAGCGATGTTGATGACAGTATGTCAATCCCAGGGTTTGTATTTACACTCAATGAAGGGGTCATTAGTTGGAAATGTTCCAAATAGGAAGTTGTGGCAAAATCTACCATGGAGACTAAGTGATGTCACCTAGAACGATAACCGAAAAAGAAGTAGTGAGGATGTGCAAATTCATTAAGGAGCAAGATGCGATCCCAATCATAGAAGGTCCAATAGTCATGTACTGTGACAACAATGCAGCAATTCCAGTTGCATAGGAACCATGATCTTACAAAACGTCAAGACACATCCTTCATAAGTTCCACATGATAAGGCAGTCTATTAGTGATGAAGAGTTTGTGATCAAGAGAGAAGATACAAAAGATAAAATTGCAGACCCATTCACTAAGGCACCGTCTCAGACTATTTTAGGAAGACTGATCGAAGGCAAGGGGACGAAGCTCCATAATTAGCTCCAAGTGAAAGTAAGAGATTGATAGAATTAAGGGTGTGACCTAGGAGTAACTATGTAATTGTTATATAATTTTAATTCTGTAAACGATCTTATTTGATATAAAATATGTTTTTGGTTCTATTTTTAATTAGATATATTTGTTATATTATGATATAAGTAATGAATAATTAACATTAAGCATATATAAGTATAAAATCATTAGGAGTAGTGTTTTATCAATTGTAGTTACGATTGAGTTCGTAACCGTAAGTATTGAATCGATATTAAGAAATACGCCAACAATTTAAATGTTCGTAATTGAGAAGTATGGAGAAAAGGTTATCAATACATTTGTTGAGATTAGTATATGTAATGCTTTCCATACGATGGGCGGTGATTTACTCATGACTGTTGGGGACACCAAAATGTTACGTAGTTGTAGTTGTTTGGAACAATTACAGAACGAATAAGTGAGAATCTTTCATAGGTTATATAACTTAGTCAAAATATAGGATTTCAGAGTAACAATGTAGAGTAGTCTTCTGACTTGAGAGTATTGTCGATTTTGAGTACTAAACTGTACTTGGATTATGGACAACCACATGGCATAGCAACCGTGTTACAGCAATAGCTAGGTACACATTAAAACACTTGAAGTGAAACACTACTCAAGAGATTATTTGTCTTCTTGTTATAGTAGGTCGGTATCACCGTAATTGGTAAGTCAAATTAAAGTCAAAGTCTCTGAATAGAGCAAATTAGTTAATGGATAAATGTTGTTGGATTGAACCTAAAAATTTAAAATTGATATACGCAATCGGTAAGGATATTAATCGAGTTTTTGATCTCAGACCAAACTCTAAATATCTAAGTGATGACAAAATTAAAAGAATACGTGTACAAACTGTTATTACTAAGTGAGCTTATATTAGATCAGAAATACGATTTCTCCTAAATGATCTGTAACGTTGAACCATACTCTATATTGTACTTCAGCAAAGTCCATACAGACTTCGATGTTTAAATTATTTAAATATTGACCGTGGATTGATTTTACACCAAAGAGTCGATACAACCAAGTTGTCAATTATTCCCGAATTCGATCAAGTATAAAATTAACTTATAAATGTTATGAGTTAATAATAAATTAATACAAATGTTGTATTAATATGTGACTATTTTTAATATTTATTTTGAGCTTAAAATCGAATAGAATTATGTATACAAGTTATACGACGGTTCGATCGATTAAGGAGCTAAGAATTAATTAATTAAATGTTGATTCGATTAGATTCAACTAGGAATTTGACCATGCTTAGTTATCCCTAGGACGACCATAATTTGTGCTAGAGGAAGACTGAACCAAGTCTTCTAAGGTTTAAGCAAATGGGGAAGAGAAAGAAGCTTCCTTTTGGCTATAAATAACATAGCCTCCACATAAATTCTTACATTGAATTTTAAGCTCTCTCTACCATACCTTGCCGAACTCACCTTGGTGTTGCCATCACTTTGACATTGCAAAGCAAAGAGGAGGAGACTACGATGCTCCTTGTGGAAAGACTGCCAAACAACTTATCGATTCTCGGTAAGGTCAATTCAAGAAAAGGTATAATATTCTTATTTTGGTTTTAATCCATATCATGCTCACATATGTCATCTTGTATACATGCTTTTAGTTTGGCCATGTTTTATTATAAATACATACATACATACATACATATATGTATGTGCATTTCTATATATTTAATATATATCCGTACGGATATAAATTTAAAAAATATTTCATTTTTTATTTCGGTTTGCTGCAAATAAAAAAAATTGTATTTGTTTACTAATTCAAAATTTAATTTTTTTGAATTTTTCAATCTAAATGATTAATAAAAATATTTCATGACGGCAGCCACATTATTTCAAAGAAAAATATTTCATGACGGCAGCAACATTATTTTAAAGAAAAATATTTCATGATGGCAGACAACAGGTTTGCTTAATTGATTGGTAGTTAAGACTACAAGATTAAAGGACATGAGTTCAAATCTTAATATCGATATCTGTTTGCATTAATGAACCTTGTTAAAAAAACTAATTTTTTAAATATATCAAAGTTTTGACCATTTTTTTAAATTATTTAATTAACCAGATAAAGCTAAAAATAAAATTAATTATATATATATATAATTATTTCAAATTTTATACAGTAAATAAAATTTATTTTTAAATTATTATATATATGATTTATTTATATGTATTTATTATAAACATAAATGTTTTAATGGCCGAGTTAATAAAAAAATTATTTATTGTACACATGGGATATATTATTTTTAAATATTGTATAATAATATATGTTGTGTGTGTAGTTTCAGTGTCCATGTTGCGAATATGGATATCATAACATACTAAACATAAATTAATTTTAAATTAAATTATAAATAAATTTATTTCAAACAGTAATGGTAAATAAATATTTTAATCAATGAAATTAAATTAAAATATTAAAAATCTCTTTTATTGATCAAAATACTAAACCTGATTTAGTATGAACATATATTTATTTAGACAAAAACAAATTAAAGATCTTATGCAAATTAATAAATTGATTTTTTTTGTTTGAAATTCATCCGATCCAACATTTTTCCTTCTTATTTTGGGATCGTTCTTATGCATGATTCAACAATTGTTTTAAGCATTTTTTACAACAATCTTCGAGAGTCTCTTCGAGTAGTATTTTGTGTAACTTTTAGCAGTCTTCTAACAAAGTCCAAATTAGTTGAATGCACAAATTATATCATATTTTATCGTTTTTTGATAAATAAAAGTCTTCAACATTTAGTGAAAATATAGTTATAATACAAGTATTTCTAACATGTTTATAAAGTATATTTAAAATTCAAATACTGAAAGTCGTCGTCATCCTTGCTTTTTTTTAAATGACCGGGGTAAACCATATAAATTCTCAATTTTCGTAGCTTTCTGTCTTGAGTCACACTAGCGTTCATTTAAATTATTTTGGGTAATTCCTTCCATGCTAATTCAGGTCATTTTTTGTCATTTTATTTCGTAAATATTATCTCCTATTTTCGTTGGTTTACCATCTTGTCTTTGTATATGTACATACCGTCTAGGTCTACTTTTCTAAATTTTCTTATTTATAGATGCAACTTTTAATTTCTCTCTTACTCTCTCATTTATTTATACTATACTATTAAAATTGAGTACCTCTATGAGCTCTCTCATTGATTCGTGCATTTTCCACTTCTCATTAATTAAAAGCAAGTTATTCAATCTCTTTATGATAATGTTTTTTACTTTTAATAAGCTTTATTATTTTCACAACCCAGCTATTTTGATGAGAATACTTAAAGTATTATACTTCTAATCCCTTTTTGCTGAATTAGCACCATCGATTAGTTTGATTTAAATATTTTAATCAACTTTTTATAAAATTAATTTTTATAACTAAATTATTTTGTTTATATTTTTCATCCATGTATGAAGTTAATAAAGAGTAGAATATTAACTTCAGGTCCATATTTGTTGTTTTAAATGTAAAGCAGGTCCTTTTTTATAAATTTGGTCCTTGCTACTTTACCGACACACCTGAACCAAAATTAGCATCCGCTAAATGATTTAGTTCCAAACTTTAAAATGTGATAACTTTTCTACATTAATTAGATTTAAGAATCGTTTTCACTATGAAACATCAAACTTAATATGCTTTCCAATGATATCCATTGTTGATAGCTAAAAATAGATTTTTTAAATCATAATTTTATATAGCAGTTTTAACTGCATTTATGTAATCCAGTTATTTTGTGTCACTGCTGTGTACTGCGTTTCTTTAACAGCATTTATGGATGATCATAACCATTATATAGTAGTTTTAACTGAATTATTATAATGCAGTTATAACATATTTGAAAGGAATTTGTTTTTGAATTATGCAATTGTTAGCACCAAAATTGGTCACTAACCCCCCTTTAGAAAGATTGTGTAGAGAGATAAATGAAGAAGATAAATTTAAACAGAGAGATATAGACTAAATTAACTGCAGAGAACTTAAACACCAGATTTATAGTGGTTCGGCGTAACCGCCTACGTCCACTTTGAATTGTAATCTTTATTGCTTTCCCAAGTAGTTAAATACAGATACAATCCGTACAATAATAGCTTGAGTACAAGTCTGAACTGAAAAGAGTGAGTCTAGAAAGCGGCAGAGTCTCCCCAGAGTTCTCGAAAAAAGGTCCCCTTTCACTGTGCCCATGCCCTTCTATTTATAGACGAAGATGGGTTGGACTTCCCTAACGGGCCTAGCAGCTAGATACCTCGGCCCGTGGGGTGTGACTTCTCTGTGCTGAGCCACAAATGCCGAGCCATGTCTCCAAACCGAACGAGGCAGTGTGTTGAGTGAAATGTGTAGGCCGAACGAGGTCCGATGCCGATCGAGGGGAGATGCTGAACGACATACTTACGCCGAGCGAGGCCATGTGCCGAACGAGGCTAGAATGCTGAACAAGGCTGGAATGCCGAACGAGGTTGAATGCCGAACGAGGCTTCTGATGCCAAACAACCTTTGAATGCCGAATGGTACCCCTATGTCGAACGATACTGAATGCCGAGCGAGGTTCATGCCAAACGACTCTATTATGCCGACCGGGGCTCTATGCCGAGCGAGGCTAGATGCCGAACGGGATTCATGCCGAACGACCCTGCTGTGCCGAACGGGGCTCTATGCCGGGCGAGGCTAGATGCCGAACGGGGTTCATGCCGAACGACACTGCTGTGTCAAACGGTACCCCCAATGCCGAATAGTGCTTATGCTGTGCCTCTAGTTACTTGGTCAAACCTTCATGTAACACTTGCCCCCCAAAGTGCATCATGTGGATGAACATGATGCGCTTTGAATCACGTGTCCTCTGTGTCTTGCTTCGAGTCCTTATTCTGAATGCCGAACGATGCATTGTATGCCGAACGATATACTAATGCCGAATGTCATACAAATGCCGAACGACATACTAATGCCGATCAACATACAAATGCCGAACGATATTAATGCCGAGCGAGGGAGGTGGTTTGACCGGTTCTACCGGTCGCTGTCCTTTCGACTTCTCTTCTCTCTATATAAGGCGATACTTCTTTTCTTTTTCTTTTTTACTTTTACCTCTACACTGCAGAACTCACGAACTTGCCTACGTCTAGACTTTTCCAATACCTTAACCTCCTTTTTGACTCCCAGATCCTACACGCCGTTTCTTCGACTGCTCTCGATCCACAAACCTGAGAAGATTCAGCCCCTATCTCGAGAACTCCACTAGACTTCGCCTCCTTCTACTAGGTACTAACCCCTCACTTGCTCGACTTTCCCAATTAGGGACTTTGAATGAGACTCGATTTTACAGCTACTCTCTAGCTCAGGAATTCGCGTAGATAAGGGAGACGCATCTGAGGTTTAAGTTAGCCTTAGGACTAGGTGGAGTGGAAGATGGAAGAGGGCGACGTGCGAGTCAAAGTTGCGATCCTTTGACCATCTAAGAAGATGTCCAGCCTGTTTGCCGGAGTGAGACGTGTCGATGTGGCTCGGACTAACTTCCTCATGCCGAACGACACTGGAGAAGAAGCACTGGAGTGAATTTGCGGTTCGGCATGATTCTTTTATGCCGAACGATGTTAGTGGGAGTGCAGACGAAAAGTGTTAGGTGGGCAGAGTGTCGATCGAGGCAGCTCGGCATAACTTGATGGATGGCTCGTCCGTGCCAAGCAATAGGGAGGATGTATTGGAAGAAAGTCGTTGTTGAAGGTAAAATGCCGAGCAATGCGGCTCGACATTATTGTGGTTCGGCATCGCTTGCTTGTGCCGAACGATGGAGATGTCAGTTGGGAGAGCAGAGTCCCGAGCGATGCGGCTCGGCATTATTGTGGTTCGGCATGTCTTGCCACATGCCGAACGGCAGTAATAGGTGGTAGGAGAGTGGTGTACACACGACAGTTCAACCTATTTCAGCCTGGACTTAAAACATTATAGACTTAATATACCTCTTATGCCCGAGCATATGACAGTAAACAAGGACGGACTTAAACAATTAAGCATATCGGACAATCCGGACTGATAACCCCCCCTGTTTTGACAACTATAAGTTTGAATTTACTGTGATTAGAATGGATAATAACCTTCGATGCACATTGACGATGTCGAGTTTAACACACAAACCGTCTTATGACAAGCTCTCGTAGACGGTTAGCGATGACGGTCTTCGAAGATGATAGTTCAAAGCTTAATTTTACTTCATCAACATTGTGACCTTCAATCTCTTGGCACTTATATCTGAATGATCGCACTAGTTCACACACCACACGGGGAGAATATTTACGTTGTTAAGTCTAATGTTGATTGATTTTCAATTATAGTTCAAACAGGTGCTTCGTCAGATTCAATCTTCATCAGAGATGTCTAGGAAATCTAGCTCTGCTACGATCTCGGATAGACCCGGGCCATCCTCTCAACAAGAAATTATAGGAACCTCAAACCCGTCAACTACCCCTGCTCAAGACCTACCGAGCCATGCAACGGCATCTGTCGACTTGGCTCCCGACGCTCTAGAGGCAGCAATTTTCTTAGACGACCCAATAGATTCACATGCCTCAAAGATTAATGAAAGTACACTCCGTCAGATATGCTCTGTCCATGGAATCCCTTTCGACGACGTGTTAGTTCCATCGGGGCATGATCGTCTGCACTTGCCCCCAGTCGGATATACAGCCTGCAATAGGTTCATGTGCTGGGTCGGCAGCGTGCCGCCATTCAATTTTTTCCTTCGCGACGTGCTACAATATATCGAGATTGCCCCCTCATAATTACATCCAAATAGCCACGCATTCATATACAGGACTTGCATCCTCTTCATGAGTGTCCTTTTCAGGCTTCCGACTTCCGGCAATATTCGTTATATCTATCACTTCAAGAGACGGTCAGACAGCCCATCTTTCATATTCCTCGAGCCACATAGTAAATGCCAAATCCTGACTGGGGCATGGAGCAAATTTGCCCAGTACAAGCAAGAGTGGTTCTACATGCGCTGTCCTCTCGGTTTCGCCAGGAGATGGGTAGAAGGAAGTAAGTGCATTTTCTAGATCAACACTTGCATTCGGCGAAATTTGCATCTTTTCTGACTCTTTATCCACTTTTTCAGGTATCAACCCACGTCCCGAAGGCTCCGGGTACTCTGAAGCTGTCGAAACTATCCGAGCCATTCCCGCAGAAGACCGGGACATCAGATCTCTTATTTCAAATTAATCACTCACGAATTTTGGGTTGCTGGCGGAAGGTCGCCGAATAAGCCTTCCTCAAGGTGTCACTATACCCATGCCTGCTCCAGGCAAAGGAAAAAAAGCATGCTGGGTCTTCAACACGCAACGCTCCTGACACGCCAGAGGAGGGAGAAATTAGAGAAGGCAAGACGCCCGAAGTGCCGGGTGAAAATGTTAGTCCCACTCGGGACCCGATGGTCGAGGTTCATGACATTGAGACGTCACCTTCCCCTTCCAAGGGAAAGAAGAAATTGACCTACAAGTTGAGGAAGAAGACGGTGGGCGGAACCTCTAAGGTCACCCTTACTCCAGTAGAAAAAGAGCCTTCTTCTCAACACTTAGAGAGTTCGTTGAAAGGCTTGTCGGACCTCACTATTCCCGATGATCTGCTCAACTATGGCTTCGATGATCCAGAAGCTCTTAAACTTCATTCGCCCGCGAGAGGTGATTCAGGCGCTCGGGCCCAAATCCAGGGAGAAAAAACTCCTATTAGTAAAGATAAAGAAACCGGTCCATCGGGGGAACACTAGGACACACACGGACACGTGCACTTCACCCTGCACTTCAATTTTAGCCATCACCCTGTTCTTTCCTAACCTGTCGTTATTCTCATTCTATGCAGGTGACATGGGGCGCACCCACGGACTGGATCGTCTTCGCGGCTCATCCATTTTTCATCATTATGGCCGGGATTCGGGCACCGACAAGCGCCGAGACAGAGACGACCCTGGAGACCGAGACAATCGCCCCCGAGAATCAACTTATCGAAGGAAATCATACGGCCAGTCTTCATATTCCTGTGATCTTCCTTCTCAATCAGAGCAAGGCAGAGAGAAGTCTTCGCAGAAGGGGTCTCAATCTGATGTTCCCCGTGATCAACACTCCGGTTCATCTAGCACATGGTAGTCTCGGGAACATCGTAAGAAAACGGAACTTTCAAAGCCATCTCCCCCTGTTCCCGCAACAGATCCGACGATATCGGAGAAGCTGGCCGAGCTTAAAGTTAAATTCCCCAAAATCTGTTTTGATGGTCTGAAGTTCCTCCCAGCGATCCATCACATTCCAGGGCATGTCAAACAGAGTGCCATCACTTGCAACAATGACGTTTATGTTCAACATGACATGTTTGTCCATCTAGTCGAAAAAGTCTCGGAAGTCTCTGTTGAGCGTCAACACGAAATCGACCGCCTGAAGCTTGAAGCCATTTTCGATAAAGACATTATCAAAAATCAGGATGAAGAGCTCTCTTCGTACAAGTCCCAACTCGAGGCTGCCCAACAGAGTGCTAAAGATACTGCAGAGGCCGTCACTCGTTTGGAGATGACTAATAAGATGGAAATTGACGAAGCGGTCCAACGCTGCGAGGCCCTGGCTTTAGAAAAGGACTCTGTTCAAAAAGAAAGGGATGCATTCTCCCTGCAGGTCAAAGAGTTGAAAGAACTACTCTCTAAGGAGAAGGAAGAGAAGATAGCCGCTCAGGAGGAGTCCCAACGATACTGCAACGAGGTTGTTGCTACGCGACTCTTGAAGGCAAAGCTCGACGATGAGCTCTCTCAGGTCGGGATGGTGAAGGATGAAGCCCGTGAAGAGGGAAAGAGAATATCATCTGCGGAGATTGACTCTCGCCTTGAGGCGGCTACAGAGGCCGGCAGAGAGGAGATCAAATGCATGTTCGACCCACTGATAGCTGAATACAACGCCCGTTTCCTCATGCATCGGGACTTGACTTTTCTTGGCGAGGACTACCTCGAATCTCTAACCGAGGCATGGGAAACTTTGATAAAGATTAGAAAGGTGGAATCGGGTACCGAGGAGGTTGACGAGGATGCTTTAGTAAAAGAGTTTCTCAGGGGGAACGAGCCTTTAGACTTGTCCACAGCAATGGCTCTCTTTGACAAAGGCTTCTCTCCATCAAAGGAGAAAATTGACATCGTTGGTCCGTCCGGAACCGAGTCTCCAGCTCCTCCTCCTACTCAATCGGCTAATCGGCCAGTACTTGATCCATTCGAGCAACACGCGGGTTATGATCCAGAGGACCCTGGCCTTGGCATTCATGTGCTATCTCCCATTCTAGAGGGTGAGACTCCTCAGACGATCGAAAGCCAGCAAGAAACTGGTATATAACTCTTCTTCTTAAAGTTCAAAGAACTATCGTTTTTAGCGAGAGGCTATCGTATTCTAACGTTTGTCTCTTGTGGTTTTTCGTCTGCACTCCCACTAACATTGTTCGGCATAAAAGAATCATGCCGAACCGCAAATTCACTCCAGTGTCGTTCGGCGTGAGGAAGTCAGGCCGAGCCACATCGACACGTATCACTCCGGCAAACAGGCTGGACATCTTCTTAGATGGTCAAAGGATCACAACTTTGACTCGCACGTCGCCCTCTTCCATCTTCCACTCCACCTAGTCCTAAGGCTAACTTAAACCTCAGATGCGTCTCCCTTATCTACGCGAATTCCTGAGCTAGAGAGAAGCCGTAAAATCGAGTCCCATTCAAAGTCCCTAATTGGGAAAGTCGAGCAAGTGAGGGGTTAGTACCTAGTAGAAGGAGGCGAAGTCTAGTGGAGTGCTCGAGATAGTGCTAAATCTTCTCGGGTTTGTGGATCGAGAGTAGTCGAAGAAACGGCGTGTAGGATCTAGGAGTCAAAAAGGAGGTTGAGGTATTGTAAAAGTCTAGACGTAGGCAAGTTTGTGAGTTCTGCAGTGTAGAGGTAAAAGTAAAAAAGAAAAAGAAAAGAAGTATCGCCTTATATAGAGAGAAGAGAAGTCGAAGGGACAACGACCAGTAGAACCGGTCAAAGCACCTCCCTCGCTCGGCATTAATATTGTTCGGCATTTGTATGTTGATCGGCATTAGTATGTCATTCGGCATTTGTATGACATTCGGCATTAGTATATCGTTCGGCATACAATGCATCGTTCGGCATTCAGAATAAGGACTCGAAGCAAGACACGGAGGACACGTGATTCAAAGTGCATCATGTTCATCCACATGATGCACTTTGGGGGGCAAGTGTTACATGGAGGTTTGACCAAGTAACTAGAGGCACAACATAAGCACCGTTCAGCATTGGGGGTACCGTTCAGCACAGCAGGGTCGTTCGGCATGAACCCCGTTCGGCATCTAGCCTCGCCCGGTATAGAGCCCCGTTCGGCAAAGCAGGGTCGTTCGGCATGAACACAGTTCGGCATCTAGCCTCGCTCGGCATAGAGCCCCGGTCGGCATGAACCTCGCTCGGTATTCAGTATCGTTCGGCATAGGGGTACCGTTCGGCATTCAAAGGTTGTTCGGCATCGGAAGCCTCGTTCGGCATTCAACCTCGTTCGGCATTTCAGCCTTGTTCAGCATTCCAGCCTCGTTCGGCACATGGCCTCGCTCGGCGTAAGCATGTCGTTCGGCATCGGACCTCGTTCGGCCTACACATTTCACTCAACACACTGCCTCGTTCGGTTTGGAGACATGGCTCGACATTTGCCGTTCGGCATTTATGACTCGGCATAGAGAAGTCACTCACCACGGGCCGAGGTATCTGGCTACTAGGCCCGTTAGGGAAGTCCAACCCATCTCCGTCTATAAATAGAAGGGTAGGGGCACAGTGAAAGGGGACCTTTTTTCGAGAACACTGGGGAGACTCTGCCACTTTCTAGACTCACTCTTTTCAATTCAGACTTGTACTCAAGCTATTATTGTATGGATTGTATTTGTATTTAACTACTTGGGAAAGCAATAAAGATTACAATTCAAAGTGGACGTAGGCAGTTACGCCGAACCACTATAAATCTGGTGTTTAAGTACTCTGCGGTTAATTTAGTCTATATCTCTCTGTTTTAATTTATCTTCTTCATTTATCTCTCTACACAACCTTTCTAAAGGGGGGTTAGTGACCAATTTTGGTGCTAACAGCAATTATGGTTGCTTTGAATATTGTAACTACATTATTAATAAAGTAATAATTTTGATTGTATTTGATAATTTATTTAAACTTAAAGCAATTACAATTTAACCTCATCAAGAAAATGGAGTTATAATTTATAGGCATTTTTTGAATTAATTTAACTACATTTGAATCTTTTAACTGCATTTATGTGAAGTATTGATGATTTTGACTATATCTGATAATTTTATTCAATTTTAATGCAGTTATAAATTAACTGCATTAAGAAAATGTAGTTATAATTTACCAGCAAGTTTTGGATTAATTTAACGATATTTCAAGATCTTTTAACCACATTTATCTGATGTAGTAATAATTTTGGCTACATTTCATAAATTTATTCAATCTTAATATAATTAAAATTTAACTACATTAAGAAAATGCAATTATAATTTAATGACAATTTTGAATTATGCATGGTAGCAACTGAATATTTCAACTATATTTATGTGATGCAGTAATAATTTTGGTTGCACTCGATGATTTATTCGAGCTTAATGCAAATATAATTTAAATGCATTAAGAAAAAGCGGTTATTATTTTACAATGTTTTCGGAATGATGCAATTATTATTGCATTTGAATGTTTTAACTACATTTGTGTGATGCAATACTAATTTTGGCTGTAGTTGATGATTTTATTTGATGTTACTAATAGTGATTTAACCGCATTATGAAAATGTAGTTATAATTTTAAATGCACACCAAATATGAAATTGACTTTAACTGCATATTTATTAATTTTTTGCATACTGATTTGAATGATTAGTTGCATTTTGTTAGTCCCTGAGAAGTTGGTTTTGATGACAACAACCTTAGAATAAGATTATAAAATATAAATACTAACATTATTGTTTAGATATATATGTATATGCAGGATATATATACAGGTACCAAAGAATGAAGACTGTACAGTATAGAGATTTAAGAACTGATGAACTCAAGATCGAAGATATCAAGATTCAAGACTCATGAGTATCAAGATTATCAAGAGTTCAAGATTTCAAGATAAGTAATTTAGTTAGGAATTTTGTTAAAACTCCTAGAAAAGCACTGACATCTTAAAATCCATTTTATTCGTGGAATGGAATCCACTGCGAGCCCATTAAAGGGATGGAACCCTAAGTAGGATGGAACCTACGAAAAATCTAGTGGAACATTGTTTTGTATCCACTAACTTTTATTCAAATGTTTTACAAAATTATATCTTGTTTTCAAAATGATTTCAAAATCTTCCTTTTTAAATCAAAAACATCTATCCTGGTTGTAAAATACTTTTAGCCTCAAAATAATCTTTATTTTCAATATCAAATTATCCTTGGTTTTAAATTATCTTTTAATTATAATATATTTAACTTTTAATATTTATACTTAGATTTAAATATAAAATTATACTTGTTTGTACCAAAAATGGGCACAACACTCTTTGGAAGTTTTTGAAGAGATAAAAGTGAAGAAAGAAAATTGAAAATGAAGATTATCTAACGAAAACTCCAAATAACAGAAAGTAAATTGCACAGAAGACAACAATTTAGAGTGGTTCGGCGTTTTGCCTACGTCCACTATGAAGTTTGATGAATTTATTGCTCGATACTTGAAGATTACAATTTCTTATAGTGTAGTACAATAGATTTTATGATTATAGTCTGAATCTAAGGCAGCAATGGTGATCTGGAGTAAATCTGGCAGGGTCTGGGCGCTCTTTAGCTCTTAAAATTGTCCGATCCCTTTTCTGAATGACCAGGGGCTCTATTTATAGGCGTAGGAGGCTGATATTTCGCCTAAATGTCGGGAGACTACTTCTGGCACGTGAGGGGGCCCACGCACCCGTCTTCAGGAAATCTGAGCCCACTTCGGGACCGTTCGAATCGATCAAGAAAACGTCCAATCAAGCTGAAATTTGGTGTGGACATTCTTCAACATGTGCGTAGGCTTCTGTGAAAATTTCATAGCATTTGGACTTATGGATCTCGAGATATGGTCGATTCAAGATGATGATCTTCATTAGGCTGCTTCGTTCGAATCGATCCATTCGCATCGATTGCTTCGAATCAATGGTGTCATGCACCTTCGTGATGACTTGGAGCATAACTTGTGTATCGATCCGCCTTTTTCGCCTATTTGATCGAGTCATCCCGTAGACTTCGCCGCCTTGACTCAATGGATTCGAAGGCTTTAACCACACCTGGATTCGAACAAGCTCTCGTTTGTATCGATCCTGTCTTGTTTTAGTGGATCGATACGAAATGACCATACTGGATGGATTCGAAGTGGGATGTTCTGGTTGATACGAACATATCATTGTTCATGGAGTCGAGACGGAGCTTTGTTCGTATTGATTATGATGGGTTTCAGTTGATCGATGCGCACTGGTGGTTGCCGAATGGATTCGAAGAGAAGCGTCTTCATGGATTCAAATAACCTCAAGTTTGATGGATACGAACCTGATGGAGGCGAGGCTATCTTCCTTCCGATTGATACGAATGCTATGGATTCGTATGCTGGCTACACTGACGGATTCGAACATAGATTCCTCTAACTTGCGTCGATCATAACTTGAACATACGAACTCGGATCGTCTTGAAATTTGAAATGCTGGCTTCCCTGGCTTCGCTTGTCATGTCTTATCAATCGTGGCTCAATCCGGACTCGGACAAAATTCATCGATATCCATACTGAACCTGTCGTTATCCGATACTGGGGATGTATGATCCTTTTTTCATCTGTCGATTTCTTGGTATCTCGGCCTTGCCAAAAGGCGGGATAAAATTTTCCCCCCAAAGTACATCTTGTGTGAACGTGACATGCTTTGAAAAGCTGCAATATTCTGTTCTCAGTATTCTTGTCCAACCAGTTGCTTGGTAGTTGTTGTTTTGTAGAAGACTATAGTTTCTGATCATATCTTTAGACTCATGGGTTGTTGATCATCTGGACGTATTAATGTGTGCTGCTGTTATCGATTTTGATGGATTCGAACGAGTGCTATCGAGTCGATGGAATTGAACGATCTCTGGATCTTTTTAACATTGTTCTTCGTATCGTTCTAATGGAATCGAAGTGATGGATTCGAAACGTGGCTCTATGCAGATGCTCGCTCCCATTCGAATTAATTACGGTGCTTAAGCCTATGGATTCGAACTTGATGCTTTGAATCGTTCAATGGTTTCACCGGTTGCTACCGGTTTCGTCTACCGGGATACGAATCGCCACAATATCCATATAAATACTGAGACTTCATTTACTTTTTACCTTCGCCTTCCTACTTTTTCGAACCCACTCCGATTCTCCAAGAACAAATCTTTTGAATCGAAGAACTACTCTCCTTCCTTCAAATCGAAGCTACATCCAACTCTTTTGAATCGATTAACACATCCAGGTAAATGACTCTCTAAGGATTCGAAGATCCAAGAACAAATCTTTCCCTTGTGTTTGTTCGTGTCGATCTTGAATGAGTCGGAGTTGAAGTCGAAACCAAGAACAGCTGGTTGGAGAAGAAATATGGACGAGTCCTTCCTGTCGATCTGGAGTCGTAGCGATTTAGTCGATCTGGGAAACAAAAATTTTTCCCTTGCCATTCGTATCGATCAATATATTCGAAGCAAGGATTTTAGGTTGACTTGGTCGCGTGTATAGGGTTCAACGTATCGATCCCTCACGATCGATACGATGGGATTGCCCTTATTTAAGATCGATTCGAACGCTCTACCTACGCGATCGATACGAGCCTTGGGCTTTTCAACTATCTGTGAACTTATGTTGCCGGAGATCGATTCGAAATCTCCATTGATGATGGTGCGAAGCCTGAGTCGCCGATCGATACGAAGGATCCGATCATTATCGATACGAACTGTGTCGGTTCAAACGAGATCGATTCGAAGTGTTGTCTCTTCGATTGATTCGAAAACTTCTACTTCGGCCTTGATCGATTCGAGCAAACTTCTGTGGATATGAAACTTTCACACATTTAACGGCATGATTCCGACGAGCTTCATCTCTCCATATGTGGCCTGAACTTTTATACTACATACTTGACTGTCCTTCGAAGCTCGTCGATGGAACTGTACTTTGACAAATAAAACATGAACTAATCGCCATGAATTTCGGACAATATGGTTTGTGACGGTCATAGATGACGGTCATTTTAACAAAACCTCATAATTTCCGAAGTTTTCATCTTGTCTTTGGTCTTGTTAAATTCACTAAGTATTAGCTGCATTGCACTTCACATCACTTTCACACACCTCACACTGGGAAATGAACAGGTTTTTCATTTGCTTAACGTTACTTTCTGATGAGTTAGTCAGTGATGGAATCTTCGAGCTCTCAGCAGCAAGAGATTCAGAGTTCTCCCCCTCCGGTCCCCGAAATTCCAGACATCCCAGCGAAGATAGTAGATCCAGCTCCTGACGAGCTGCAAGATGCTATATTTATTAAGGACCCTATAGACTCCATCCAATCCAATATTTATGAAACCTTGTTGGGCAGGATATGCACAAGACACAACATTTCTTCGGACGATGTGCTATTTCCAAGATCTAGTGACAGACCTCACCGTCCGCCCGAAGGGTACACTGCCTTTTATCGCCATGCTTGTGCGGCTGGAACACTCCCTCCATTCAATCAATATATTAGGGAGATGTTATCATTTCTTGGAATTGCTCCCTCTCAATTACACCCTAACGGGCACGCGCTACTGAACAGTGCGTTCATCGTATTTATGGACCATCTCTTCCGTCCACCAAGGCCAACGGAAATCAAATACCTATTTAATTTCAAGAGTATAGGTGATAGTCCATCCTTTACGTTTTTGGAGGCAGTCAGGAACTGCGAGATTATAACCGGAGCCTAGACCAGACTCGCCTACTTCAAGAACGAATGGTTTTATATCCGGTGTCCTCCAGGTTTTGCCAGGCGGTGGCTGTCTAGGCGTAAGTGTCGTAACCCATCGATTATTTCCTTGACTAATGGTTTTTTAGCATTGGTATTGACATCCTACTTTTCTTACAGCCATTATCTCCAGACCCGAAGGCGGGTGTTACAAGGGCATAGTTCGGAGCCTTCAAGAGATCCCGAGCGATTTGAGACACATCAACTTGGTGTTGACTGGCTATAACTTAAGAGCTCTTGGCTTGATTGAAGTAAATCAAAGCATAGTCACCGAGGGGATGCTGAGGCCTGTTCCAAAGAAGAAGAAGAAGAAGAAGAAAATGGCGAAGAAAACGCTCGGAGTCGTGATAACCGAAGTGAGCGACGAACCCCTTATTTTCCATATTCTAGTATGTGTAATATTTAACCCTATAATTCCAAGACTTACATAGGCATATGTGGAACACATCTACTATGATATAAATCCAATAACATATATAAAATATATACTTTCCCATACACGTCCACCTGGTCCGCCCATAGCCTTCAGGAGAATAACACAACACATGGACCGTCCGTAGCCTACAGGTATCATATTCTCGCCTATATGGTACTGATATTGCTGGCATAGTATGGAGCCTACACTTATCATTCCATTTAAATACCTAATGTAATCAAAGAATTGTCATTTGTCACTTAACGCACTATATAAGGATTGAAGTAGACCCTATTTAGCCCTTTTACACTTCAAATCGGAAAACTTCTTGCATCCGCAACATTTTTTGATACAATAAAGAATCTGGCTTACTCTTTTCTTATTCGGAATATGTTTACCCAATTCATACTTTCCAAACTTCCTCACACAAAGATTCTATAGTTCAAACCATACTTGGGTAGAAAGACACAAGGTGGCGTTCACTCTTCACTATTATAGGAAGTTCGACCTAGTACTATATCCTTCCAATTCAACTATTAATTGAAAAGGTCATAAAATTCCCATGTTACTTCTAATCTCCGTCCCAACCATTTTAATGCTTCCAAATCTCATAGTCAATTTTTTCCTAGTGGGCTGTTTAATCCATTCATCTAACTCCAAACTATTTCTTACCCTTTAAGTTTAAGTGATAGTCATAATATTTTCACTTTACCTTTTTAAATCAAAACCTATGATTTTCACATCATTTCCACAAAACTAGTAAGTTTTAAAAAATATAAAACTCTCCATTCAGTTTTAATAAATGTTTCCTTCTTATTAAGATCATGACATTTTTCTTTAACTAAATTATTAAAAAGGGTTATGCTTAACTTAGCAAAATGTACGTAAAATACACCTTTCTAAAATTTTCTTTTGTAAATAAGAAATTTTCACAAAAGTGAATTTTTAAAGAAAATGTGGTATCTTTACTTATTCTTATTATTTTTAGAATATGGCAAAAGAATTTTGTAAAAGATATTTTCAAGCACTGACCATGTCTTATTTATAAAAGAGATTCAAAAGTTGGGTCTTACATACTTCTCAATTTTTATTTTTCAAAAGTTTTATTATTAATAGTAAAGTACACATAGAGGGTGAGTGCAACTATGGGCCTAAAAGACAAAACAAAAGTTTTAAAATAGTTATTAAAAAATGGCTTTTTATCAAATTCTTTAATTTTTTCTTTTTTCAACAAATTACATAAGGTTTGTTTGACTATTTTATATAAAATCGTAAACCAACTTCCTTTTTTTAAATTTAAAATATTAGACATCTAATGTTTCTAATTTTCAAAAAATATTTTTATTGGTTTATCATAAATCGAGTAGACAATAGCAACCTAATTAGATAAACCCACTTATACCTAACAATGCTTTAAGAGCATAAGGTTTCCGTCCTTCCTTTCAAAGATGGTTAACTCAAGTTTATTTTTCCAGTACAGTGTCCAACTTTAATATAGAAGTATCTTACCCATACCTTTAAGTAAATAGGAATCCCTACGACTACTACCAATATATGAGAATAGGACTTCTACTTTAACCGGGGGAATTTGCCTTAAGTTTGTAAAGTTTTCCTTCATGTTCCCCTTATGCTATCGACATCATATATATATATAATATTCTTATAGGGTAAATTCATAATTTACTTACTACTGCTAATTGGTATAGAAAACCTCTACTAGCCTTTCATTATAGGGTAAACCATAATAAACGTGAAAAGTTTATTTTTCACCTTAACTGTTATAACCTTAACATTTACTCTGACCCATAATTGTTTGCTTATATAAGGCATAAGCCAACAACTACCTTATGAGTCAAAATGTATAGGGTGTTGTGTATTAATACAGATATTAGAAAATTATAATTACACAGCTCATCTTCCCTCCCGAAACCTTAGCTGCATAACTAGAGCCGTTCCTCTAAAAATTACTCATTCTCACTATCTCTAATTAGCATTTTCAACTTTCCCACGGATACTATTAACAAGGATAATTGATTGTGATTTTAATAAATCTTTGAAAAAAACTACGTATATACATACATATATATATGTTCTCTTGAAAACACTTTAAAAACTTATTAAAAACTTTTTGGAAAAACTTTTTCAAGTACGTCGCTCAATACATGCCTAAATCATATGGGATCTTAAACCTTGCTCTGTTGCCAAATATGATAATCCGTGCTTCCCGACACACCGATCCAAAGCTTAGGGTGACTTTCGGACTCGCGTCATGCCGAGAAATACAAGCTGTTGGTTTTTTAATTACAAAGCACAATTATAAGTGAAAATTCTAAAACATTCTACACTTTCAGATCTCACGGTGGAAGGAAATTAAAATATAAGTACTGAAAATAGACATTATAGAAAAACAGTCTCCAAAATACTTATTTGTCATATATACTATCTCCAAAGTACAATATATGTTTGACAGACATTTAATATAATAAATAACTACATGAGCAACAATGAAGAATAGGGAAACTCCAACGTTTAGCTACTTTCTCCACGTATTATGCCCAATCATCTGCTAACCTATCATTCTATGGTGGGGGTAAATGGAAAGAAGGGAGTGCGTCAGACAAAATTCTGGTAAATGAGTACATGTTTAATATATGATAATCATGTACAGTTGACTTTAATTCTACTCTATGTGGCCTAAGGTGTCCTATATGTGTTCGTGTACTCCTAGGGTCCTTTAGTTAAGGGTATTTATTTAACACACCTACACTAACAACTTATGTGGGCTTCTACAAGGATCGAACTACGGATCAAACCTCAATAACTAATGATCGACCACCGGTCCTAGAGCTATTTAATATGGAAACACCGCTACTAGAGCTACTCGTAACTATCTTACATAGGTTTCCCTACACTTACCACATGGGAATAAATTTTCCACAACTATGACTGCACGTAACCCAACTACACATCGAGGAGGAGCCCACAGTGCCGATTCGCCTATGTGACTTATCGTTTGCATTCGTGTCCACCTCTCGATCATACTATACCTCTCTTATTGCACGCACCGGGATCCATTAACAACGCAGTGTATCACGTCATGTCATAATTGTGAATACCAAGGATTCCTGTTGTGCCATGCCTACGCACTTCATCAGGCATCAATCAATACTGCGTGTCCACCATAGAACCTCATGTGAGTGCCATTTGTGATAGATACGCCCCAAGTTGAATAATCAACCTTCATTGGGTAAACTAAATTTACCCAATCCCCTAACATCCTAGCATCTATTCATAGGGAACTAGCTTTCCTTCTATCTCTAACATCCACACATATGTATACAATATAGTTATACACACTATTATTATTTTTATTTTTAACCTGAGCCTTAGGCCGAGGTTCAGATTATGCATTTCGGTCATCAACCAATTAACCACTACACCCTATAGGTCGACCGCTCAGGGTGACCGGTCGACCAAACTAGTGTAAAATTTAGGGTTTTCTAAATTTTGTTTATTCAATTTTAATAATTCATTAGTTTCATCAATTCTGGCTTATACAGTGAACCCCGAGCATCCATTTATAATGACTAGTCTTTGCAATTTACCCGACTTTTTAATAATGTAAAACTCATAGATTTGCACAGTTTAATTATACTAGTATAATTAGGGTTAACCAATTCTAGATATTTTTATTCATTTATAAGGGGTTTACCTTGGGTTAAAATTATATATCGAATTTATACCAACTTCAATTACTAATTCAAATCTCAGATTTCTAACAATTAGGGTTTACAGTCTAATTATTAACATCCCAGATCAGGTAAAATAGATTAAAATGAACTATAAATAATCAACTTACCAAACTTATTCCCACTCACCTCGGATCCACGCTCTAGTTTTATGCTCCGTTGGATAGTCGACACCTGTTAGCTTGCCCCTTGCTTGATCTGATTTACTAGTGTTCTCTTTATTTTGTTTTTAATTTGTTTTAAAGAAATTTTTGCAAATGGAGAGAAGAAGTGTTGGCATAGTTTCAGTATGCTATGAATTTTCCAATGAAATTAGGGTTATGTTAAGTGTTTATTTATTGGGGTTATAGATATATATGGAGCGTTAGATTGACCCTAGAGAATCTTTGTTTTCATCTTAAATGCACATCAATTACTTGGCAGCAAAGAAAAATATTTGGTTCAATCGTCTCCATCCAATCATCGCTCTAGATTGTCAAGAAATATACGTCAATGGTCGACCACTAGGGTAGACCGGTCAACCGCTTCATGTTGACCAATACACCGTAGGGTGTTGACCGATGACATTATTTAATTAGGAAATTTTTTATTTCATTTTTAAACTTTCAAACGTCTATCACTTCTCCATACTAACTCTAATTTAGATTGACCCTAGAGAATCTTTGTTTTCATCCTAAATGCACATCAATTACTTGGCAACAAAGAAAAATATTTGGTTCAATCATCTCGATCCGTTCATCGCTCTAGATTGTCAACAAATATACGTCAACTGTCGGCCGCTAGGATAGACTGGTCAACCGCTTCATGTTGACTAGCACACCCTAGGGTGTCGATTGATGACATTATTTAATTAGGAATTTTTTTATTTCATTTCTAAACTTTCAAATGTCCGTAATTTCTCCATATTAACTCTGATTTCAAAGTGTTATATATGAAAATTGTCCAGAAAATTGCTACGAATGCAATGGTGCAAGTTTCGTTGCCAAATTCAGACGTTTATGAAAATTTAATTTTAGCCCTTATTATATTTATATTAAATTTTCTTATTAAATTTTTCGCTAAATTTTCGGGGTGTTATAATATATAGATAGTGTTATGGGGTTAAGGCAAGGAGATCTCATTTCCCCTTATTTGTTACAATTGTTATGGAGTATATGTCTATTCTTTTTGAAGTTGAGTCATTGAAAGATAAATTAACTCCGATATACAAAAATGATCCAGTTATCAACCACCTATTATATGTTGATGATCTTTAGATCTTTTTCAAACCTTCACTAGAAAATGCAAGAAATATAAAGGAAATCATGAAGCTATTAGAAACCCAAGCACGTTTGTTAGGGAATGAATAGAAATCTAAACCATTCTTGAGTAAATGGATTAGGTTGAAAAGTAATATTGTAGAAATTCTTTCGATACAACCCCAAAATCTCTCCATTATGTATTTGGTATGCCTCTTAGTAGCTCATCTCTAAAAGGGCTGATTTTAATAAGCTGATTAATAAAGTTTAAAAAAATGATTGAGCGATTAGAGTGGACGATTATTAACTATTAGTAGCATACTTGAATTGATCAAAACTGTAATACACTCAACAGTATTTTTTTGGATGCAATTGTGTCGAATACCAAAAAATGTGATTGATTACACTGAAAGAACATGTACAAATTTTCTTTGGCAGCGAAGAAAGCATTTGGTCATTTGGAGTATAGTATGCAAACCTAAAGAAGAAGGAGGAATATGACTAAGAAGTTTACATGACATTGCTAAAGCTTTATCGATTAAACTAATATGGAAATACTTACAAGGGAAAATTTATGGGCGATATGGATGCATAAGAGATATTGTAATAATAAGAACTTTTGGATCATGCAAGAAGATGTTAATGCCTCTTTTACATGGAAACTAATTTTAAAATCTAAAGAAGTATGCAAGGGGATAATCGAAAAGAAAACAGCAGATGGTAAAGACACTAAGATGTGGTTTGAACCGTGGATAGATTATGAATGTTGATCAATATTTTAGGCTAGCTACAAATGAGTTACCAAGGAGGAACTAATTATGAAGTGTCTTCTCTAATTTCTGGATCAAACTGGAGCCCCAACAACTTCAACCTGCCCCCAAGTGTATGTAGTCAAATTAAGAAAATCAATACTGATAGTGATATGAACAATGATTTCTGGAGGTGGAAACCCAGTGCCAATGGTGAATTTAGTTTAAAATCAGCTTGAAACAACATTAGATATAAAGATCCAGTTTATTCAATATATCATCACATAGGGAACAAGGAAAATGCCCCTAAAATGTCTTTGTGTTTCTATTTAGCTTATTCAAATAGATGAAACATAGTAGGGAAAATCAAGAAGTGGAGTAATATTTAGATAGCAATATGTGAATTATGCAACAACTAAGAAGAATCAACTGAACATCTTTTCTTTGCCCGTGAGTATTCAAAACATTTGTGGTAATAGATTAAATAGAACTTCCAAATGCATAACTTAGCAATGCATGGATTATATAAGCAACAAATTCAAATCAAAGGGTCCGAATCTAATGTAGTAAATGCAGTAATTAGTACTATAGTGTGGCACATCTGGGTAGAGAGAAACGATATATTATTCCAAAACAGAAACTGCCAAGCTCGGTGAGATTTGATTTAATTCCGCATGACTCCAAAATCATCTTAAATAATTCTAAACGTATGGCCCAAGCTTGTAATAATGGACATATCTTGGTACAAAGTATAAACTTATCTAATAATCATTCGGGTAAGGAAGGAAAAACTGAAATGTTGAAGAAAAGGCCTAGAGTGAACATCACTAAGTTAGGAAGATCTCGTTGCTGCTATATCCAGTTCAATCTGTTAGTCCTTGAGACGATGGTTTTGATGACAACAACCTTAGGACTTGTTATAAAATATAAATACTAACGTTATGGTTTAGATATATATGTATATGCAGAATATAAACATGCATGTACCAAGAATGAAGACTGTACAATATAGAGATACACGACTGATGAATTTAAAGATCGAAGATATCAAGATTAAAGACTCATGAGTATCAAGAAATCAAGTTATCAAGGGTTCAAGATTTCAAACAGTACAAGATAATGTAGTTAGTCTAGAATTATGTTAAAACTTCTTGAAAGCACTTACATCTTTATTCGAAATTTATTCGTGGAATGGAATCCACTTCGAGCCTGTTAAAGGGATGGAACCCACGACAATATCTAGTGGAACATATAGTGGTCCTATTTTGATATCCACTAATTTTATAAAAATGTTTTTCAAAAATATATCTCTTGTTTTTTTTAAAATGTTTTCAAAACTTTCTTTTCGAAAAGACATCTCTCTTGTTTGAAATATTTTAGCCTCAAATCTATTTTTATCATTTTTAATATTTTGATTTCAAAATTGTCCTTGTTTTTAAACCATCTCTTGTTTTAAATATTTAGCTTTAAAATATTTATATACTCAGATTTTAAATCACTTTATAGATTAAGATTATATATATTAAAAATTATTTTCTAAACTCTTTTATATGTTTAAATATATTTACAAAGTTTAGAAATTGTTTTGACAAATTATAGAAACCAATTTTAATAAGAAAATCAAAACATCAATTTTGCCTTGAGCATGTCGACAACCCTCAACCCCCCATGTCGACATGGTGTCTGTTATTTTCAAATTTCAAATTTCAAAAGAAGTGTCTATTCGTCGTATCCTTTCACGAATAGATATGGTTGTTGCTCTACTATAAATACCAGTAAGTTCTAAATGAATTTTTATCAGATTTCATTTATTTTCTCTCCTCTTCATCTTCCACATTTATTCTAAAGAATCCTAAACTATACTCTGCCAAAATACCAAGTGAATCAAACTTGATTATCTCTTGTTTGATTCTCTGCCACTTTCTCCATAAGATCTCAGTGCTATTCAGAGTTATACAATCTTTTGTAAATCAAACTGTTGAGTAAAAGATGCGGTTGAGCCTTGAAATCAATTGGGTGTGATTGTAGCCCCGGAAATCAATTAGGTGATCTTGTAGTCTGGTTAAATCAAGAGAGTTTGCCCTGAACTCGAATACAGGAGGGTGTACCTCGTAGCCTTGAAACCGAGGGTGTAATCTGGGAGATTATTTTGATAAAAAATCCGTACGATTGTACGGGACTGGATGTAGGGTAACTCTGAACCAGTATAAAATCCTTGTGTGTTCTTTCCTTTACTACTTTTATTTAGTATTTGCATCTGTGTCTAATTCTGTGATTATATCTGTGTTTGTGAATTGCATTTGTTGGTGTTTAAATTGAATAAAATTCAAAAAGATTTAAAAATCCATAAAACACTATTCACCCCCCCTCTAGTGTTATTCCAGCCTTAAGATCCGTAATCCGCATTTCTCACACAATCCTACAAGAAATCGATAGATCTGGCAAAAGCGAAATGCTACTCCTACTCCCAGAAAGTGGTATGAAAATAGTAAAGGCCGACTAAAGTTATGAGGAAATGTACGTTCGTTGACGATAGAAGATGAGAAGCCATTGAAGATTTCAGGAAGGAGTAGACATTAAATTTTCGAGATCTGATAACTAAGGAAGTGGGGATATATGCGGTGGATTTTGACTCATCTGGATATAGTTTAATGCAAGTGGTTGGGAAGGTGGGGCATGGTATCGGTGAGGAGGAATATGTTATTTGGGTCTAGTTTTATTTGTTTTAGTCTTGTAGTGAATTGTATTTGCTGGTCCATTCTCCTATATTTGTACAAGTACGAGTGATTTTTTAGAGTCGGTCGTCACTTGTTTTGGTATTATAATAGAAATCGATTCTGTTGTATGTTAATATATAAATATAATACGTATTTTTTTTCTTGCAAGGCATCCATTTAGGTTAGGGAGGTTATAAGGTTTGATGAGACATATTATTGAAGTATATGAATATTTAGTAATAAAGTACCAATTTTCTATAAAAAGAGTATGATTTAGGGTTAGAATCAAAAGAAGACTTTGATTTTGAAGTAGTAATTGAAATGGATTATAAAGAAGCTTAAACATTTCACATTTTCCCATCGTTTCTATTAATGGAAAGGAATATGTTGAATTCACGCATCACACAGCGAAAATACATGGAAAATAAAATTACAACGCATCACCCATTGTGGGAATATTATGTACCACGTACTACCTTCCTTTGGTTTATATTATTATCATGTAGTTGCATCCTTAGGTTTATATTATTACATCGTAGTTGCTTCTTTAAGAATTTCGACCATTACAACGAATAAAAATTAATAATGTTAAAAGATAAAATTAGTAAAAAAATAATGTATACTGTTTTGTGAAAATTTTGGACGTAAGTATAAAGAACACTACTACAATGACCGAAAATGCTGACAAAAGGACATGCAGATCTGGATTACACGGTGGATATCGGGGGTTTTACTTGATTTGAGGCTTTAATGTCCATAAATTTCCAATTCATTTTTCTACGCAATGTAGATTGATCGCAGTATAAAACATAATGGATGAATTGAGACGAACAATCCAGTTAAGATGCGTTATCGACGAACGGTAACAGCCATTTGAACGGAGAATTTAAACGATGTATTTGAGTGGAAAAATTGGTTGAACAGAAAATGCGTTTGGCGATACAAGAGGGTTATTTGAACGGAGTATTTGAAGAGGTGAAAAGAAAGAGAATATAAACCAACGGTTGTGATGTTAAACATTGGTGACGCATCTGACACGTCGGACGTCGACTCATCTCATTACAACTTTCGCCCAACGTTGCTGGAAACGTGGTTTGTCCGTGGTGCGTTAGAAGCATCAGACGCGTCAGCAAGGAAATAAATGACTGAACACTACCTCACTCGGTAATTATCCAAAAACACCCTCTTACTAATTTATTTGCCAATTTCATGCTCTTGGTCATCCCTGCCTCTTTTTCAATGTGCACCCAAAGTCAACAGGAGGAAAGTCTCCCTTTCTCTTTCTAAAAATAAAAATAATCAATTTCTCTTTATTTTTCTTTGTTTGTTTCTTTTTAATTTAATTTATTCGTTGCTGCCCTCAGATGACTCAATCAACAGTTACTCGTACAATTATCATTCATCTATTCTTTCTTCTCTCACACAAAATTCATCTATTCAATCAACAGACACTGAATTTATAATACGCATTTTTTTATTATCTTAATTTTTTGTTGTTGATTATTAGATAAAAGTAGAATCAGACTTTCCTTGTTCTAAAAGGCGTTGACTGATTCGGTGAGATATTTTTCTGCCTACCATTTTAATTACTTTGTCTACTTTATTTGCTTTCTCAAAGTTGCTTGTATTCTTTGCAATTCAAAGTTCTTAAGCTGTATCCCTTTTTTTTTTCCTTTCTTTTCCAGACGTTGAAATTCTGTAAATAGACTGGAGTTCTCTGAAAGTGGGATTTGATCAAAATTGCATCTTGATGATTATATTGAGGGTTTGGTGATTAAAATACGGTAGAGAAAAGGGGGTGAATTTGGATTTTATTTATTTTCTTTATATATGGATAGATTTTGCTGCTTCAAAGCTGGTTGCTCTCAGGTAAGAACTTTTACGCTATATTAAAATTTAAATAAAATTTTGATTTGATGTTTCTATATTAGCGGTCAACTACAAGCTAGAGGATTATGCTAATAGAAAATAATATTGCGAAATAAACAAAGATAGGGTTGTTCCTTTAAAGTTTTGTTACTTATTTTTTATTTTCAACTTAGCTGACTGATCTGATATTTGTAAAGTTGGATTGAAATTGGAAGTTTCTTTACCTAAGGTGTTCTGCTGATCTTTTTTGTAATTCAAAAGATATTGATGCATATTCTTTTCTTTTATTTTTATTTTTTTTATTTTTTTTATTTTTTTTAATTATATGCTTATTGAAATATGTCTGAGCTTGGCAAGTCCAGTTTTCATTTAAGGTTGTAAACAATCTGGCATTTTTTTGGTTATAAATTTGTTTTTTGGTTGGACTGCATAGAACATTATCGTCTGTAATTTGGTCAATTTGATAAAATTTAATTTTGATAGGACAGAGTAATCAAGTTCCTAGTAATTTGAAAGATTTTCAACAGAAAACACTTCATTGCACATGTTTGCACACGATGTATTTATAAAGTTTAGTTTTCAATTGAAGTTCAAAATTTGATCTCAGGTCAATTGTGTAGGTATTTTATTTTACATTTAGGCCAATTTAGCGAAATTACATGAAGATATATTCAGGACAGTAATCAAAATTTCATGAAATATTGTCAACAATGAAGTTTATATTTCACTCTCAATACACCTACATGTAACTTTATCTTATAATGTTATCTTAGTTGTAAAATAAGTTTCACATGGTAATTTGGATATGAAATGCTAGAACTTAATTAAGACACTTCGACCATATTATTATATTATAAAGATAGGATACCCAGTAAAATTTGTGAATTATCAATTATGGTATAAATTATACAACAAATCACTTAGATGTTTTCTAATGAACTTAACAGTATGCTGAATAAGTTAATCTTTTCCACACCTGTTTTTGGCTGGTAGTTATCAGGAAATGCATCCTCAGATACGGGTAAAGGAAAGAGAAGCCAAGGCAGCATACAAGTTAGGTACGGATATAGCCTTGTAAAGGGAAAGGCAAACCATCCCATGGAAGATTTTCATGTTGCTAAATTTGTTCAAGTGAAGGAACACGAGATTGGTTTGTTTGCTATATTCGATGGTCATTTGGGAGATGGCGTCCCTGCCTACTTGCAAAAACACTTGTTTTCAAATATTTTAAAAGAGGTTGGGTTCTATTGGTTTTTCATTCCCTCTATTATTTTACAAGTTAATCTTTGTGTTAGTGGTTTTGATTTATCTTTGTTTTAAGTTTTAACACATAAACTTACCGATACACCTAAATTTTCAAATGAGGTTCATGGAAACCTGTTCAAAATCTTTTGCTACATCATATATAGGACATTTTTTGTATAGGGAGTGTTTTCTTCCCTCAAACAATGTTTGGTATGCATGCATTGGGCGAGGGGATTAAATATTTATATTCAAATTGGACGTCTTACCACTGTTAACAATGACCATTTGCAACAAAGTTAGTTATTTTGCTTACATAAATATTTGCTTTGTACTATTCGTATGTGCTAGTAAAACACACTGGTATATATGGACATGCACTGCATGTGTGTATATGATGTAGTGAGCATGGGTAGAAAAGTACGCACCATACACCTCTTTTTTGCAAAGATCAAAAACGCCAATATAAACTTCATACTGACCTTCCACTCTATAGCATGCACAACCTTATATGTATGATATCACTGTAATTTAATTTTTTTATGTAGGAAGAATTTTGGACACATCCAGATAGAGCAATTTTAAAAGCTTATGATAAGACAGACAAGACTATTCTTTCTCAAAGTCCTGACCTAGGCAGAGGTGGCTCTACTGCTGTTACTGCAATTCTTATGAATGGTACAAAATTATGGATAGCTAATGTTGGTGACTCAAGAGCAGTGATTTCAAAAGCTGGGAAGGCAATACAATTAACCGTTGATCATGAACCAGGCACAAGCACAGAAAGGGGTAATATAGAGACCAAGGGTGGCTTCGTTTCTAATATGCCAGGTACATTAACTACCACTACACCTTCACATACTTACTGCATATTATAAACTTCTTTAATCCACATAACTCGTCATGAACATGAGTCCACATTGAATAAATAGAGTTTTTTCTTTCTTTCTATGTTATTGTGCAGAAATTACGAAAATGTCTATATTGGGTTTAATTCTGATTTTATCCCATCAAGGGAATTTCAATAATTTGCATGCTAACAAAGAGGCTTATCTATAAAATCAGTTTACCCAAGTCTCGTATATCCCTATATAATTTCTTATTTACTTTGAAATACGAGGAAAAAAAAGGCTTTGTCCAAATTCGAATGTATTTGTATTACAGTATTAGATTAGATAAAGCGATCAAAATAACACATACCATTGATGAATATCAGGAGACGTACCTAGAGTGAACGGTCAGTTAGCTGTTTCTCGTGCGTTTGGAGACAAGAGCCTCAAATCTCATCTAAGTTCAGAACCCGATATTATAGTTCAAGATGTGTTGTCCAATACAGAGTTGCTTATTCTTGCTAGTGATGGTCTTTGGAAGGTTTGCGTTATTATTGTTGTTGTTGTTGTCAATTTTAAATTTGAACTTTTAAAATGCCGTGAGCACTGCAGGTTATGACAAATCAAGAAGCAGTTGATCTTGCTCTGAAGAATAAAGACCCCAAAACAGCGGCAAAACAACTCACTGCTGAAGCGGTAAATAGAGACAGCAGAGATGATATATCATGTGTAGTTGTTCGGTTTAAAGCTTGAAACTCGATTTGGGAAAAGTACATAGTTGTAGCAGTTCCACTGTAAATGTTTGCTCTTATTATTGTTTGATTTATTTTAAGGTTCTAGTAGATAAAAAGATTGATTGCCCTGTATTCATTATATAGCGTAGAGTTTGAAAATAATCCCGTTTGCACATACGTATTTATCATTTTGTGGCACAATTATTTTGTTAGTAATGAAATATTTGAGCTGTTCATAATTCAGAAGGGCTGTATATTCAAAAGGAAAATACTCAGTTCATCTGGAGTTATTGATAATTTTCCAGAACATCACTTTTAGACATAACAATGTCACTCGAAATAGATAATCATGGATATAGGATAACAAAGAATCACAAAAATGTAAATATTTGAGCTACAAATTATCATCCATTGGAAAAGTTGCATTTTTACTGTTTCCACTCAGTATTTACAACGAATTTGCATGTACAGATATCAAGCATGATCAAATAACGTTGTATTGTTCTCTGCTTATTATTTTCTTCTGGGTCGAGGAAATATGTCCAGCATTGGTTATTCTTTGCTTATTATTCTGATAAATGATTCTCGAACATTGCAGCTGTATTATGGATAATGGATATGGGAAAAAACTGTATACATCCAAAATATTAAGAGGTGACGATATGATAGTTGCTAGGACCATGATATAAGCTAATGTCTGATAGACAAGATGATGATACTTTATAAGAGAAATGGCCGGCGATATATGTCAAATTCCTCTGAAGATGAAAGTTGAGGTTCCTGCGAAAAAACCAAGAATATATGGTTATATAATAGCACTCACTTTTACTTTTACACGTATTACATGATTATTATATCTCGAAAATACTACACAGGCATATGAATAAGTTATTATGCACACGAAAGAGCAAAGCTTAAGAGGGGCATAAGGGTATAAGTTAAAGTCGGTGTTTTGAGCGCAAGACTAGTAAGTACATGCTTATTATCTTGATAAAGTTTATATTCGAGGTGCAATAAGAAACTAAACTAACACTCTTGCGTTAATTGTCAATATCTTTTATTTCTTTATCAAGCAGCAATGCATAAATTACAAAAAAAATTATAGCCTCTTCTCCTTTTTCTATGTCTATTACAATGAAATACAAAATAAAATAAAATAAGAAAATGTACCTGTCTTAAACCAGACTTGAGAACTTTCCTTGCAAAAGAGGCAACTGGGCCAGACAACTTGGTGTTTGTATTGGCGCCACGAATCACAGATCGCATGGAATATAGCAATTGCCCATATGTTGTTCCAGGATTACTTTCCAATGCTAAAATTAAACTGTAAGTCATCGCACCAGTCGTGGTATATCCTGACAAAGCCTGCAGTCAACCAATTACTAATTGATGTAAATCCACCAGGGTAAGTTAAAACTAAACGTTATGAGAAGACAATTCACTATAAACTAAGATTTGGAAAGCACGGACTTCTTAAGCATGAAATGAACTAAGAAGCTGCATTTTATATATAACCCATTTTGAATAAGCAGCTTATAGTTACCAAACAGTAATGTGATTTGAATAGGAGCATGTACTACATGCTAAAATAAAACAAAATGGACAAACAAATTACTGCTAAACGGTGTACAACAATCTGCTTACCACAGTATCTACGGAAAGTTGATGATCAGCACAACCACTTATGCAAATGGCTAATCCACCGCTTGTGCCTTTGAATTTACGTGATGGAAGGCTGTGATTTTCCCATTGGTAAACTCCTGCCCTGTACAAAAGTAACATACAAGATGAATATTTTTGGCATCTTTCCTTTGCTTATCAAATCACCATTAGAATGATGGAAAAGGGCTAATGCACCACAAGGCAGCTAAGTGTTAAGTCACCTAAAACCTAACCCAAGACCTGAATTATGACAAACATTGGTATAAAGTATTAACAACTCAAAATGCTGGCTTAAAGTTGAATTGCTTGTTATATGAAAAGTAAATGAAATCTTACGATTTAAATATATGATTTCATTCTCAAATTCCAATTTCAAACCAAATTAAAATCTCAGTTGAGTCTTGCTGAAATAATGGATATGAAAAATACTTGCTTGAAATTGGAATCCACGATTCCAAATTTAAAGATAAACCAAGAAAGAACAGTAATTTTTGGGTTTAGAGGTAGAAGCTTAAGCATCAAAATAAGTCTCAAAAATATAAATTATTACTACGAAACCAAAGTTCCACCATTCCAAATCAGACCAAAAATAAGAATCCTCAAGTGGGACTGCCTTTTGAATGCTTGATTTTCTTTCCACTCATTCATGTCTTCGACCCAAATGAACAGTTTAATAGGGAACGGCATTCATATGCATAATCAAATGTTAACAGGTAATCCAAAGGACACAACTTTTTTAGCATACTGCTAACCAGCATGATTACAAATCTCTTGCGCATTGTCCATTGTTGTTACATACGATCAAACTTATATATATACACACCACTTCATCTTCATTGTTTTTCACGATATGAAACTATTATTTTTAATGTATGTCCATTACCCAAATATAATGCGAGACATTCTAACAAAAATATATAACATATATCTATCATTCACGATTTCAAACCTTTTTTGTTTAAACTTTCCAATTTAAGATTTGAATCCCATTTCAAAAACCTTGGGTCATGTTATTTAACATTTATGCATTTTCATTTTCATAATCACTTAATCAAAAAAAGAATTGAAACACTTATTTAATTGTTGCTACTCAAACAGTGCAGAATGTTTACAGGCCATGAAAAATTGATCATTCCACGTTTGGAAATAATAAGCAACAATCGGAAACTGAAAATTAAAGGATAACATAAATGGGTATGGTGGTTCAGAAACTGATGTATCTTATTGAGTCTAGGTATGATCTCATAGGATTAGAATCCATCTTCAGATTTAAGGCTTTTAACATAGTTTGATAGTATACATCTTGCCTCTAATGATATAAAGATACTACACGGAAAACTCAATAAAACTACACTAAGCATACCTATTAATCCTACAGAGATAGGGCAAATCAAGCACTGTTCCACTATGGCAAGCGTCAACAATTGCATGCAGCTTTGCTCGTCGAGGGATCGGCCTAACCAGTATTTTATTGACCTCATCATCAAGAATCATTCCATTGGTTTCGTAATCAAGAGGGCATAATGTTTCATCAAAGCCATCTATCTCGTCACTGCCACCATCACGATCAACCTTCTGAGACCCATGCCCTGAGAAATGGAAGACAAGAGAGTTGCCAGGTTGGCAGTTATGGACCAGCCACACCATTGCGGATAGAATGTTAGCCTTTGTTGGGACCCGATGAGGATCTGACAATCCTTCTGTTGAGCGAAAGACAGCGGGTAATCAGGTTTAAAATAATACTTTACATGATTTGTGCATAGGATCATCCAAATATTGAGTGTGATTTTTCTGTTCAATTTTTAATATCAAGAAAAGTGTGACAGGTCCCTGTTTTTGATGTTGTTATAAGAAAAGCCCCTGTAGTTATGAATATGTAAATTTAGTCCCTGTTTTTTGAAAAATAAAAAAGACAAGGTGTGTTGCATTTTTCTTACGTGAAATGCAAGCTAGCTTGCAACTTTTTAACTATGAATTTTTTTTTTTTGAAAATTTTAAAACTTTTGAAAAATTTAAAAAGCGCAAGCTATTTTGCGCTTTTATTTTGAATTTTTTTGAAATGTTTGAAAATTTTGAAAATTTTAAAATTTTTGAAAAATGCAAGTTAACTTATGGAAAGCGCAAGCTAGTTTATGCTTTCTGATTTTGAGATTTTTTTTGAAATTTTTAAAATTTTCGATAATTTTGAAATGTTTGAAAAGCGCAAGTTAATTTGCACTTTTTATCAGGAAAGCGCAAGCTAGTTTGCGTTTTTTGATTTTGAAATTTTTTTTTTAAAAATTTTGAAATTTTCAAAGAAAAATTTAATTTTTTAAAAGCGCAAGTTAGCTTGCATTTTCTATAAGGAAAACGCAAGATAGTTTGCACCTTCTGATTTAGAAAAAATAAAGACTTAATTTACATACTCATTATCATAGGGATTTTTTTTACAACATCAAAAATAGGGACCTTCGGTGCAAAGCCCCTTTTAATATAGATAAGGTTACCCCTTGATGTTTATTTACTTCTAATCTCCAAGTCAATTACCATGTCTACATATCTTGTTATCTTTTTAACTATTCATTGAGGGAATAGAGTAATATTCATGTATTGAACGAAAGACCAAAAACATTCTATTAAAGTAATGGTTTCCTACATTGGCAAAGCTCTTTATCAAACTTAAAATGGTTGAAGGTAAAAACAATATAATAAATAATACAAACAACACTACCATTTGAACAGAATTTGGGAGGAGTTATCTGACTCTTATGGGAATAAAGAGGCTTCACCACAGGTGCCTTGTATCGTCAGATAATTCATATTTGTTGAATGCACGAATCAGAACACACCAATATCACTAAAGCACGCTAACATCAACATTTTAATATCCTCACGGTGAGTAATTTATTGATTTACGCCTTTGGAACCAAACATAAAAGTTTGAATAGTTGTTAAAAGTATCCGATTCAGTTTATTTTGAGTAATTCTACAAATAAGAGGTATTTATCGAAAACTATTTACAGCAAAAATATCACAACTAACCAGTAAGAACAAGAATACACTCTTCTGGAAACCCGAACTTTGTGGTAAGTAAATATTTCATGCAATTCACATCATTCACAGTCCCCTTCAGCTCATAACTCCTTCCGGTATAACTCACCCCACATAAAACTGCTCTCTTTTTCCCAAACACTTGCGGGTAGCTATCAGGAAAACTCAGCCCGCCTTGTTCAGACAAGGCCCGTGGTGATGAAGGTGTCTTATCTGTAATCACGCTCCGGACCCACCCAGTCACACCTCTAAATAGACTGTGGGTCTGGGTGACACCATGGCACACCGGACATCGAACTGTCCAAGATAGTTTTTGAACTTGCAGGCTTATGCCACAATTGCTGCATCTCAAAGTTTTGCTACAACCAGCCATAAGAATATTTTTGATGTTTACTTCTTTGTGTTGTGCTTCTATAAAATATTAGAACTTATTCTTTGCTTTATTAGGTGCCTGGTATTGATAGTGGGGAATCAGATTCTACCAGCTTTTATTTTGTATATTTATCATTTGCAAACAAAATTGATCAATTTTTAGAGTATGGGTAAAATACAATAAACAGAATTGAAATTCTTTAGAACAAAATCATATTTGCCTACTACACATTTTATGTTTTGAGGTTGCCCATGACCACGTCAAATTACTCAAACTTTAGTGTCCCTAACGTTTTTAGCTTATGATTTGAAGTTTGTATAATTGATCATTGCTGCATTACAAGCTTTTGGGGGTGTAACCGTGTAGCCAATCCCTCCCCTTTTACAAACACTTTCATTTAATATGTAGTGAAATGAAAGTAGTTTGCTAAATAAATAAAAAGAGTCAATATGTTACCTTTGGAATGCATGAAGAATAATTTGTACAGTTGAGTTTGGGTTCAATAGGAATCCATCTATCCACGCGCATTACATGTACTCATAAGCATAAATTTGTGACTGAATGGTGGATGATGACACATTATTAGTTCCCCCCTTTTAAGGTATAAGAGATGCACTTAGCAACGAGATAAATAGGATAAAAGCGATTGTACGCAAAAGCTAATGCATATGGCATAACATATATAAGCAAATTTCATTAAATTGTAATGGTAGCAGCATCAAAGGAGATTCTTTGTGTCTGCCAGAGTTATAGACGACCTAGTCGTGTTCTTGATTATGTTGCAGGCAAATCATATATGGTTTCAAATACTATTTATCTTCCAATAAGCAGAGTTGAACAATATGCTATCAGTTTGACCAAAGATTAAAACCCTGACTCAACTACTGTACTATTATTATCTTCGTGTATTGTAGACATGTAGAAAAATTGTGGGCTGCCATGAATAAAAAATGGATGAGAAATTATCCCAAGGTTAATGAACCTCCAACGTCAGATTCGGTCATCAGTGTTATGTAAAAGTGAAATTATTAGCGTTAACCGATTTCTAATTTAATACTACACGACGAAAATAATAGTGATTTTTTAGGTAGAACCAATCCACCAACATTTAATCAAACATAAACAAGTTGATGTAACATAAAACTTCATTTCAATTTTTTTCTTTCTTTCTTTTTTTGCTCTAAATTAACTCATGTACATCGAAACAAATTATAGGCACTTCCAAACTTTTCACATTCTTTTTATTGCTTATAATCATCATCGTCGTCATCATTGTCTCTATCCCGAATGATTTTACCCCCGCATGACCCGTTAAAACCATCCTCTACGAAAATTTGCTTATGCCTTGGTATTGATTGAATAATTTCATTTAACAGATCCCTAAAACCTGCTTGAAGCTCATACGTACTAATAATATTTAAGTTTTGGTTATTGAAAACTAGTTTAATATACATTAACCTATCCCTTTCCTCTTTACTTCCACAACATTGTCTCTTACATGTATATCTACTACCTACGTCATTTCTTTTGCTATCTATGCTGCTCGAATTGTTTTTATATTCCAAGTTGTTATTCTGATTCTACTTTTAGCATTATTTTTATTAATGTTGTTATTACTTTTATTATTATTCACTAGTATAATCAGCACGTACGTGCATCTAATAGGTATATATATTTACATTTTATATAATATAAAAAATGAGTGGACGGATGCGTGTTGTAAGTGTAAAAATTTTGATAGTCACAACACTTTTATTTTAAGTTGTTCTGTTGATAGTGTCGCTGACAAATTGATAGTAAAATTCCGTTGATAGGTAGTCGGATAGTAAAATTCCGTTGATAGATAGTCGGAAACGAGATGATAGTGAATGTATAAACCAATGGTGAGATTATGTTAATGGATGGGGGTATTTTTGAAATTTCAAAAGGACACCGTGAAAATCATATCCAATTCTCTTTATTAATAGTAGATATAATAATATTACAAATGTTTATTTTTATTTTAGTTTCTGATATTATTACTATTATTATCATTGTTGTAATTACCACCATCACCACCATATTTACTGCAATGTTTATTTTGTTGTTGAGAATTCATCATAAGATTTGACATAGTTTTACGGTCGGCTGCCAACCTAACACCAACCGGCCTCGTTTTGCATTCGGCATTGAGTACCGACACATGAAGAGTCTATATTGCTTATAAGAGCATTCTCAGCAGCGTGGAAAGAGCAAGGAATGGGAAGAATCCCCATTTTATTTTCTTCCTGCGCTCCAGCAGTGAGAATTTGAGCGTGGAGAAGAAAAAAAGAGTGACAATTCTTCTTATTTTTTTTATGAGCGTGAATACCTAAATGGCTTTCAGAAAACCGTTTAGTTTTTTCAAATGATTTTTTGAAATCCGTTTAGATATAAATATTTTATTTTTTTAATATTCCATGCGCTAAATGGTTTTATGAAAACCGTTTAGGGCATTCCTCAAATTCTTTTTATTTTTTAACCATGTTCACTGTTAGGTGAGTGAGAATTCTTTTCATCTTTTTTCTTCTTCCTCCTCTTAACAACTTCCCACTCACCCAGCCGTGGACGTGGGTGAGTAGGGCAAAAAAGATAGTTAAGAAGGTAAATGATACTTTGATAGGTCAACTTACAACTTAACTGGTAAACAGGACAACAACATGCAATAAACAAATCTTAGGTCATTGTAATAATTAAATGCAGGACGCGAAATACGAAAAATATTTTAACATGGTAGCTGTGAGATACTTAGTTTATACCTAATCACGGGCAACTGGATCAAAGACCATGTGTATAGATTTTCGAATCTGATTTTGTCCCCTTTTCTTCTTAGAAGGAAAAAAGAGAGATTGAAGGAGGGGCATGGCATTAGGGTTTGAAAGTGTCTTAGCGGCCATAGATGTTGAAGAGGCAAATAAGACTGGAACTTTTTCTCCACGTATACTGTAGTCTGCATAACAGATAGGATACAATATTTATTTTGTTGAATTTCAGAAATGATATGTTTTAGTAGGAATGTACCTTCCATGCATTTGAAGAAAGCGTACGGCGACAAATAATGAAAGTAGACTGAGAAAACAAAAACATTTTATGTAAAAAGTGCACACACGTTTTAGTCTCTAGATAAACAGGTTAAACCATAAACAGCGTTTGGACCGTTGTTCCAGCTCCAATTTGCATGTAGCAATCTTTTGCAACTGAGTATAGTTTGAAGTGCATTTATGAAAATTATAATATAGTTTGAAGTGCATTTATGAAAATTATAAATTTATCATTTTGTACACGGTATAAACTCTTTCTTTTAGAGGTGTTTATATAGCAGGTGGCTGGGTGAAGTGTAAAAGGTACAGAGTACGAATCTTATGATGTGTAAAACCTTTGATTTTCCTAGATATATATTAAATACGAACATACATCCATTAGAACTTGCAAGCAAAACTCTATTTTCTTGATTTTTTTTGAGAATTCAAATATTTCGTATTGCAGTAAATATATTCTGGGAAACAAATTGCATAATAAATTGAATAGCTTAATAAAATGGAGAAGTGTGAACTAACTTGTGTATCGTCTTTTGTAGAACATCTCTTCAAGATCATTTTTGATAGGTCATACTCTGCTAAAATTAAAAACAATATGCAGATTATATATCTGTAAATAGTAAATGAAACCGTGCATCTAAACCAAGAAGGCTGACCAGGTAATACTAAAAAATGAAAACAACTTCGAATAATTGAAATACCTATATGGGGAGTGCAATAATCACAAGATAAAATAAACAAATAAGTGAATAACTCCCCACAAACTCTAAGACATTGATGTAAAGATAAACATATAAAACTAAACGATAGGCACATGTGAAATGCCAACATTTTTAAATATGGTCTTCAGGATATGAGTAAATAACCTCTCCATTACTTAGCTTCTTTATATAAATCACCAACCTCACAGTTCTTTCAACAAAACACAAATAAGATCAAAAGAGAAAACAAACAAAAAATGGATTCAAAAAATGCTGATAAGCCTCATGCAGTGTTAGTACCATACCCTGCACAAGGCCACATAACTCCTATGCTAAAACTCGGCAAACTCCTTTATTCAAAAGGCTTTCACATAACCTTTGTCAATACCGAGTATAATCATAAACGACTAATCAGGTCTCGAGGCAAGGACTCCGTCGAAGGCATCGATGGATTTAGGTTCACAACAATTCCTGATGGATTGCCACCAGTAGACGTAGACATTACTCAAGACATACCATCACTGTGTGAGTCTACAAGCAAGAATTGCCTTGCACCATTCCGTGATTTACTGAAGAGGTTAAACGAAGAGGCACCTAAAGTGAGCTGTATAGTGTCTGATGGAATCATGAGCTTCACTCTTGAAGTTGCTCAGGAGATGCAAATTCCTAATGCTTTATTCTGGACTACAAGCGCGTGTGGCACCATGGTTTACTTTCATTACCGTGTACTTATACAAAGAGGACTTGCACCACTCAAAGGTATATTTACAATATCCCTTTGCTCCATCCATAGTAAACTCAAAGTTAACCAAAGTTAGCGTATGACAATATTCTTAGATCTAATGCAAATTGAGAACTGCCTCATTAATACACGTGCTCTGTGCAGATATATCAGACCTTTCTAACGGATACCTTGACACCCCAATAGACTGCATCCCGGGGATGAACAACCTACGCTTGAAAGACTGCCCAAGTTTTATCCGAACGTTAGATATACACGATGTTATGCTAACATTTGCACTCCGCGAAACTAGCAGAACTTCCAAAGGCTCTGCCATAATCTTAAACACATTCGATGAACTGGAAGAAGAAGTTCTGAAAGAATTGTCTAAACTGCTACCACCTCTTTACTCCATCGGTCCTCTCCACTTGCTTGCAAATCAGTTACCAGAAAACAGTCCGATCTCTTCATTTAACTTAAACCTATGGAAAGAGGACTCGTCTTGCATAGAGTGGCTACAAACCAAAGAGCCAGGGTCAGTTGTTTACGTGAACTATGGAAGCATAACGGTGATGACAAATGAGCAGATGATCGAGTTCGCATGGGGGTTGGCAAACAGCAAGGTTGACTTTTTATGGGTTGTCAGACCCGATCTTATCAGGGGTGAAAACGCAATTCTACCAGAGCGGTTCTTGACTGAAACAAAAGATAGCGGGTTCTTGGCAGAATGGTGCGACCAGGAAATGATTTTGCAGCACCCATCGGTTGGGGTTTTTCTGACACACTGTGGTTGGAACTCGACTCTGGAAAGCATTTGCAGCGGCGTGCCGATGATTTGTTGGCCGTTTTTTGCTGAACAGCAAACGAATTGCAGGTATGTTTGTGCTGAATGGGAGGTTGGAATGGAGATAGATGATAATGTGAAGAGAAATGAGGTGGAGGCGTTGATAAAGGAAATGATGTTTGGCGAAAAGGGAAAGCAAATGAGGAAGAGGGTACCGAAACTGAAAGAAAAAGGAACTGAGGCTACTGCGCATGGCGGGAGCTCTTCGGTGAACTTGCAGAAGATGGTCGATGAGGTGCTGCTTAGGAAGTGAAATGTCTGACTTTTGCATTTTTTTTATATAAAAAGAACGAAAAAAAAGAAAAGAAAATAACTTCTCTGCAGAAATCAGTAAATTATAAACCAATCAATTAATCGGTTGATGCACATGCACGCACATGATGCAGTAAACATAACCAAGGATGTTTTTTGGTTACGGGTAATTATGTTAAACACAAGCAGAAGGAAATACGCCAGAAGAGATCCACTCTTTGTGTGCTCAGTTCCCAATGAATTACAGCCATTTATCAATATATCTACAACATGAACTATTCTATAATGACCGAATTACGAAGTAAGAGAAAGAAACAGTTTTTTCGACTTAAAAATCTGGAATTCAGGGCCCCTAAGTTTTCTTTCAGCTTTTGCACTTTCTAACAAAATAAAATTCGGATAAAACAGCATGTCTCCTACAACATTAATTATTTCATCCAATCAATATCCAATAGATGTATGGACAAGATCACACGGGCATATGGGTACATTGGTCTCACCTCCAAATATATGACATATAAAATGTGAAACAAACTGTAACATTTACTTTACCCATTTCCTGTTTGTAAAATATAGTAGTCCAAAATACAAATGATATATAATATATAATAACAAAAGGAATCTGCCGTTCCAAAATATGAGAAGAATAGCCTCCAAAATGGCACCTCTCAAGAATACCAAAACAAAATAAGAGTCTCAGATCCCTGTTTTTAATGTTGTTATAGGAAAAGTCCGTGCAGAAATGAATATGTAAATTTAGTCCCTATTTGTGAAAAATAAAAAACGCAAGGTGCTTTACACTTTTCTGAAGGAAAATGCAAGGTAGCCTGCACTTTTGGGATTTTGGGATTTTTTTCGAAATTTTGAAGATTTTTAAAAATTTTCAAAATTTTGAAAAGCGCAAGTTAACTTGCATTTTCTATCAGGAAAGCCCAAGCTAGTTTGCGCTTTTTTGTTTTGAAATTTTTGAACATTTTGAAATTTTGAAAAATGCAAAATAACTTGCGTTTTCTCACTTTCTATCAAAAAAGCGCAAACTAGTTTTCGCTTTTTGATTTTGAAATATTTATAAAAAAATTTAAATTTTCAAAAAAAATTCAATATTTAAAAAGCGCAAGCTAACTTGCGTTTTTTGATTTAGAAATTACAGGGACCTAATTTACATAATCATTTCTATATGGACTTTTCTTATATCAACAACAGAAATAGGGAACTTTCGTGTAAAACCCAATACCAAAAACACAAAAATCTTCCATAGGTTATCTGGCTAAATAAAATCAATTAAAGTTAAATCTTCCACCGGTTATGCGTCCAAATCCAGAAATCGGTTAAACCAAAATAAATCTAAATCAAATCTGTCCAGCTAAATAAAATCATTTGAACAATTTTGGACCACATTCAATCCATATCAATATCCAAATGAAGAGTAACACGAAACGACTGGCACTTCTACCATTAACACTTATTTATGAAATAAGAAAAGATAATACATGACCAACCCATTACAATACATGTAAATCATAATCAACGACACATGCCTGATGTACAAATAGACGTATATAAAATGTAATTTGACCTACCTTAAAAAAGTGGACTCAATTATTGACGTCTATTGTTATTTCAAGTTTTTTCTAATGAAGTGGTTGAACTAACAAGAGTTTGATATATTTTGTTGTCTTTTGTGCAATTTTTGTATTACGTTGTCAGGTTTGTTACATTTTTTTTTTCGTCTTTTACATGCCTGCAGCATTTTATAAATTAGCTGTCACACATTTTTTTTTTATTCTTGAACAACAAATCAGAATTAAGGCAGAAATCGAAATTCAAAGCTGAACAAAAATTGACATATAGGAATCGGAATTTAAATTGGATTTCGGAGTCCCGTAATCACATATACGGGAGTGAATGCCCCGACTCTTCAACTATGATTAATTTTGATGTAATGTTAAGTCACAACAACAATTAGAGAAGTCTTTAATAATACTTTCTTCAATACTAATGTTATTTGTAATTTGAAGTTGACAAGTACAATGTCTAGCTTTGAACATTGCATATCACAATGCGAATTATTACACCTAAATAATTATTAATAAATTATATATATTATTACAATTATCTACGAATAATAGAATGAGAAATATGCAGAAATTGATGATTTTGACATTTGCATTGAAGGAAAATTATACATGTCATTGTTACATATACAAGCATTGAATTAACATTGTCTAGGTTGACACATAAATTTTAATCACTTGATCATCAATTTTAAATTTTCATTAAAAAGGCCGCAAAATTAAACTCGTTTTATTCTACCAATTAGTTATTAGTGTCCATTTGTCAAATCAAAAGCAAATTTGCTTTTGGTTTAGCTTTATTCGGCCCGCCTGTCAAATCCAAAGCAAAATTGCTTTTGATTTTGATTTATTTAGAATCCCTTTCGCATCTATTCTATTATATAAGAAAGAGAATATATAACTCTTAGTATTCTTATCTCTCATTCAGTCTCCGACTGAATAGTGCATTCTCCTTAATTTCTGGTATAATTTTCCTTTTAAGCCCTCTATAAACTACCAACATTTCACAAAACAACTATCACTAACATAGCAATTAATGTTATCATTGTTTCATCTGATAAAATACTCTTATGTACATCTATTTCTTTTAATAAACTCATAATCATTATTTCTTTGTAATCTAACAGAGATCTCTTCCCCTGCTTCATGTTATCATTATAATTTTTTTATTCCTCATTTATTTTCCATCATTATTTTACATCCCTCCCATTTAAATTTTTTTCTTCATGTTATCTTTTTCCTATATTAGTTTCATATCTATACTATAATTCTATAAAAAAAACTAAAAAATCCATTTCCAATCTAAATCAACTTAAAGATTCATATTATCATATGATTGAATTCATCGTTAGTTCTTCAATTTCTATTCTTTTAAAAAATTATCATTTTACTTATGCTTTACAGAGATTATGTTTCTAACTGTTGTTTTCAATGTTATAGTTTTCATAGAAAAATTGTCTAGAAGCCCCCCAAAAAACCTTAGCTTACTGATCTATCAAACTGGAATTGATGGTTTGATTTTTATAATACACAAGAGGTAAAATTGATCTTTTTTTTATTTTGAGATATAAGTATATACAAAAATCAAGTTGGAAAAAATCTCATATACTTTCTTATTATTTTTGTTCCAATCGGTATCACTATCAACTTGGTTTCCTTCGTATTCCGTAAGAGGTTTTTGGATTTATCAATACATTGATACCACAGAATCTTTGATCATTTTTATAAAATCCTTAATATGTAATGTTGAACTATTCTTTAGTTCTCGAGTTTTATATTTACATCGACGTTCGTCTGATTTGTGTTTGGTTAGCACGATCATGAATTTTATTTCCTTTGTATGTTTTGCATAGCATAATTGGTTTGCTAACACATGTATACCAAATAATCTTAAATAATGTATAATCTAATATAAAATTGATGTTTTTACATTTTTAAGTTCAAGAAAATCAAGCTCGAGAAAATATCATCTATGAAGTAAAAGAATGGTCAAATAATAAATTCTACATCGTATTTGAGAAAAAAAATATAATTGTATAAAATTACTTTTGTTCTATCTACCATATGTAACTTTTTGTTGAAAGTTTAGTTTGAAAAAGATGTTATATGAACTTAATTTCAAGAAAAGAGGCACGAATCCCTGTTTTTGATGTTGTTATAGGAAAAGTCCCTATAAAAATGAATATGTAAATTTGGTCCATATTGTTGAAAAATAAATAAACGCAAGGTGCCTTGCACTTTTCTGATAGAAAATGTAAGATAACTTGCACTTATCTGATTTTAATTTTATTTTCAAAATTTTCAAAAATTTTAAAATTGTGAAAAGCGCAAGTTAACTTGCACTTTATATCGGAAAAGCGCAAGCTAGTTTGCGCCTTTTACTTTTGAAATTATTTTTGAAAATTTTAAAATTTTTGAAAAACGCAAGGTAACTTGCGCTTTCTATCAGGAAAGCGCAGGCTAGTTTGCACTTTTTGATTTTAAAATTTTTGAAATTCTTTTAATGTTTAGAAAGCGCAAACTAATTTGCGCTTTCTGATTTAGAAAAAACAGGGACCAAATTTACATACTCATTTATATATGGACTTTTCTTGTAACAATAACAGAAATAGAGACCTTTCGTGCAAAGCTCCTTATTTTTTATACTCAGCCTAGACTTATTTTTGTAATATGAGATATTATCCACCTTAATTGTCTTACGGTTTAATATATTTTCCTATAGTGATGCTTCATTGATCGTGAAATGTACATAACTAGCGCACATTTTCCTATTTAATGCATTGTTAACACTGAATTATTGAAGATCTTATGGAATATAGTAGTAATTATCTTTTATTTTCTACAAAGATGATTTGATGCTATATTGTTTTGATTTTATTTTGTGGTTTGGAGATGTTTATAAATCATTACAAAATGAGTATGTGTTATTAATAATATTTACAGGTAAACTAACTTCAAATAGAAAGAATTGTATTTAAAAGGAATAAATTGATAATATTTATTTGATTCAAATTCAAACTAATTTAAGAATTATTACAATTAATTCTCTTTTATTGAAATTTATTATTAGAGAACAATTGCTACTAATCTCTATTAATCCTAATCAATTAGTATCCACTTTTAGTCAATATAAGATTTTATTTTTATGATGGATTAAGACTGATTTTTAATTATACTTAATTGTTTATCTCCAAAGTATACTTTATCAAACATGTTGTGTGACTCTTATTCATATTATTTGCATATTTTCAAACAAACTAGGATCGTATTCAAGTAGTTCGAATCATCAAAGTTAGAACATGCATAGTTAACAAGTTAAGTTTTCTAAAAAGGCTAATACAGTAACAATAATATAATAGATACTATATACATAATTATTAGTTAAAAAATTATTGCATGATCTATAAACCTAAATGATACTCTAGATACAAAAGATAGAAGGTCAAATGGTTAAACTACTAATTCTCATCTATGCTTTCAGTTTCGAAAACAGTGATATGTTTAGTTCCTTTAATATTTTTAGCTTTAAACCTAAATGCTTTATTTAAAAAAAATTAACTCAATATAAAGTATGTGTAATTTAGTTAATTTGATAATTTGGTAATATGTTTATTTTCTAATTCGGTTGTTTGATGTTATAATTGAACCAATCAAATTTTCTGAAAATTAATACAATCATATTTATGGAAAATTAGTTTCTTAACTTAGCATCAAAGAGAGTTAATGCAATAATGAATTCTCTAATGCGTTTTGTGTTTGTTTAGTACAATCATGAAACTCATTTTTTTCATAAATTTATATGACATGATTGGTTTACTAACACATGTACATCAAAAAAAATTTAATCGAGTATAATCTGAGAAAATATTGATGTTTTTTCCATTTTGAACTATAAGTATTTAAAAAAATCAAGTCAGGAAAATATCATCTATGAAGTAAAAGAATAGTCAAATAATAAATTTCTATGTTGCATTTCAAGAAAAGTATGTTGAAAGTTTAGTTCTAAATAGGCGTTCTATAAACTTAATTTTTATTTAAATATTTTATTTTGTTACATGCAACCTAGACTTATTTTATGTAAAATTAGATATTCCATCTTAATTGACATATGTCAATACATTTTTTTTATAGTAATGCTTCATTGACCATGAAATGTTAATAACTAGCGCATTTTCCTATTTAATGTATGATTAACACTGAATACTCGGAGATCTTATGGAACATCGTAGCAATTATTTTTATTTTCTACAAAGATTGTTTATGCTATATTATTTTAATTTTTTTGCAGTGTGGAGATGTTTATAAATCATTACGAATTGAAGATGGGTTAATAATAATGTTTACGAGTAGGCTAACTTCAAACGGAAAGAATTGTATTGAAAAAGAATAAATTGTTGCTAATTTCATTTAATTCCAATTCAAATTAATTTGAAAATTATTATAATTAATTCTATTTTATTAATATTTAATATAATTAGGGAATAGTTACATACTAAGTCTCCGTTGACGTTAAGCAAAAATCGGCTAGCGAGAATTACGTCCGACTTATTTTAGATAACTAACACATAATTGATACGTCTGTGGTTTAATGATCCGCATTTGGACTCTTAAAAATGTAGCGTTTTTACAAGATGTAATAATCATGTCCGACTTTTCTGAGATAAGTCGAACATAATTCCTATTTTTTTTGACTTTTTTTGTAAATAATTAATAATACTTCCTATTCAATACTATACATTAATTGATAATAATTAACTGATAATTATTGCAAATATAAATAACAATACATTACATAAATATTTTCTATCCAACCTCTAATCTCCAACCTCTATTCCAATTTGTCCACATCCGTCACAACCTCCAACCTCTAATCTCAAATCATAATTGTCCGCTGACGCATTCTAATTCTCATTAATACCAATCAATTGGTGTCTACTTTTAGTTCAATATAATATTTTATTTTTTTACCGATTAAAACTAATTTTTTATTTTACTTCATTGTATATTTGCAAAATATACATTTATTAAATCATGACGTTGTATAGCTCTTATTCATATTATTTAAAACAAACAAGGATAATTAATTACTTGGAATCAAGACAAGTCTTTTAAGAAACTTAATATAGCAACGATAATACAATAGGTGCTACATACATAATTATTAGTTAAAACATTATTTCATGATCTATAAACTTAATTGATACTCAAGATACAAAAGATACAAAATTTGACTAATCATTTTATATATAGTTCTCATGTCATATTATGCTATATTTATTAATGAACACGATGTTTGAATACTACTATAATATTTTCTTTAATTTATTTAGTATAGTATAATGTCAAATGCGTAATAATGAAAATTTTGTTTTATTAAGCCAAATACTATCTGACTTTGAGCATACTCTAGGTAATTTAGAACACCATTATCAAACAAAATTATGCACATATTTAAATATGTTAAGCATAAGATAAAATTAAGTTAAACTAATGTGAATTACATTTGAAAATTAATTAAATGTCATGCTTGGTAATGTTGTGCTTACCAAATTAGAAACAATTGATAGCTGATGTAACATTTATTGTATAAAGTCGTTGTACTCTAAAATATTAGTTATACTATATATACTTTGAGATTATTTAAGTGGATTTATTAACACATTTTTGTTAGTAGTATTCATAAAAAAGATAATTTAAAAATTTACATCTCATAAATATGTGTTTTTATCTTCATATACTATAAAATCTAAAAATACACCGTTAATCGAATTATATACTAAACTCCGTATGCGTAGCACGGGTTCATACTCGTTTAAATAGTAAATCAAACCGGTAAAACACTCTGTATAAGTGAATTTTTTTACTAACATTAACCAAATCAATTTTTATAAATGAGCAAAATATAGTTATTTTTAAACTAAGTTAAAAGGTATCATTTAAAAATCATTAATTTTCGTCCATACAAATTGACATATCGACTTCTTCTTTTAAGAAGCAGAAAAGTAGGGGTGGACCCGGGTCGGTTTGGTGTGGTTTGAAGTCCAAACCGCTTCCGCACCGCATCAAACGGTTAATCAAAAATACAAACCATTATACTAATCTTTTAAATGGTTCGGTTTTAGTTCGGTTTGAATGTACTACGGTTCGGTTTCGGTCCGGTCTGGTTTGAACCCATATTAAATATGAAATAAGAGAATTAATTCCATCAACAATCAATTTACGAATGCAACTGTGTCAAGCTTTTACACTTAAAGGTTAAAACACACAATGTTATACTAAAATGAAAGATTAGTTCTTAATTGTATGAATATTTCAATTTGACATTTAGCTACAAGGGAGATCTTTTTGGTAGATTAACATCAACATTAATCAAAGCATAATCATCAAAGAAAATGACTAGAATAAGATTATAATTAACATTTATCCAAAACAAATGAGATGAAAAATATTATACCAAAACTATTACTTCTTCTTTATGACAACGAATATTATTAATAAAATAACATACGCTAAAAATTGAATATAATCATTAGAATTTAAAATAAGATGGGAGTTGCTTATATTTTTATCATAAGATTATTAGTATAAATATTCGGTTCGGTCCGGTTTAATATGGTTGGTTCAATCGTCCAAACCGCAACCGAACCGTATCGATGCGGATCGGTCCGGTTTGGAGTATTTACTTTGGTTAGAAGATTCGGTGTGGGTTTCCGCACCGTTTTTGCGGTTCGGTGCGGACGGTTTCCGTATAACGGTGCGGTTTATGCCCAGAAAAGTAACTCAAATCAAGTTATCCAAATTGCATTTATAACCTCATATCTGGAATGATGAAATATGAATACCCTCGTATTCTTGCTTATATACTATTCTTCTTCGGGATGACACAGCTCCAAAACATGTATCTTACTTCAACACCAACTCCTGAACATTAAACTATATGACAATAGCCCAGAACTAGTCAAAAGTCGATAAAGGTCTACAAATGATTGCATTGTTAAGTCCAAAACAAAAGAAGCCACTCACTTATTAAGGAGTCGGCCACATCAGTTAAATGACCATCGCTATATGGATAAAGCAAATAAATGAGAGTTTTAAATTTTCTAAAAGTTGTCTTTTGCTGAAATAATCACCTTTAATATTGCATAAAGGTAAGTAAAATCGTTTGTTCATTGAACATTAAGTTCTTTCATGATGCAACCTACTGATAAACACAGTTGCACTTCCACACACATGCACGCACCCATGTGCACACATGTGTGCACAAAAACATTCAATATAATAAATCATTTTCAATATAAACATCATAGGGTGTCTAGGTATAACAGTTCAAATATTCAAATTGTAAGGCAACAGAAAAACTCAAAACATACTCATTTCTTCATTATTACACTCATAGGAAGATCTCATACAAGCTCTACCACAAAGTAAGCAAAACCTTAAAAATTGGAATCAACTCAAATATTTTCATTTGAAATTTCACATCACCGAACTGATATTAACCCTCCAGAACTTATATCTACTTGTCCAATTCAAGCGATTCCAGTTTCATTATGACCATGGTGTCACATACTAAAATATAAAAAGTCCATCTCTTATGACTTTTACACAAAATTATGGATTTATGCCTGTTTTCTAAGCTAACATGGGAAGGTTATTCACTTCAGAAATTAATGAAGCAAACTTCCAAACTCAATAACCTTCATTTAAGGGTGTGACATCAAATATATCAAATTGAAGCCTTCGATGAAACAGTGAGATGGCTGGGACAAAATGATGTCCCGACCTTTCAAGATTTTCATTACAAGTCTGAAATTGTAAAAATAAAATAACTCAAAAGTTAAAAATATCATAACTCACAACTCACACACACATGGGATGATTCAAATCAAGTTAAATCGATGGTAATTCCTACTAATTCCTACCACAACTTAAGTACTAATCTAAGAGCCTAATAACTAAAAATGTTGTTTCATACCCTAAGGCACTAAGCTATTGCGTTTATGTTTTTCACACCTAATTTGATACAATCCACTCAACTCAAAGTATTTAACTTAAAAAGCCTAGCCCAATCTGCAAATTATAATTTCCCCCAAAACATAAAGACAATGTAATCACACAAACTCAATACACAAGGCTTAGTGTGAGCTAATCACTATCATGTTTATGGTAAGCATTACTCACACTAAACAAAGAGATCACATGTCCAAGTTTCGAAGCTTTAAAGATTCGAGAAATTCAGTGCTCTTTGTCATAATTCAATCATCATGCACCGCATACTGCTACAATAACTCTCCATACCGTACATAATTACCATGATTTTTCAAAGGAGCTTTTCTACGTCCAAATGGTATGCTACATAACAAGGCTAAATCACATAACTACTGCTCTCAACCTCCTACTCATAACTGATACACAAGCAACCAAATCCCTTCAACCATATCTACTAATCTTTACTCCAATCAACATAAATCCAAACACAAGATTCAAATTTACGACACCAAAAAGAACTCCACACAGAATGAACTCCTCGATCATGTGGCCTTTTACTAAAACTGCAATCGATCAATCAGATACAGACGGTCTGGGTGACTATAAGGTTGCACGTGAGAATGATGGAGAGGCAGTAGTTTGTCGGAGTTAGGTGTATGGTTTGGCAAGCTCGTGGATTATAGGGCTATAAGGCTACAGAGTACAAATTTTTGGTGCCCTGGCCGTTTGTGTTTTAGAAGCCGAAGGCAAGCTGCCCATGGTATAGTTGGAGGGATTTCCATGGTATACGATGTCCGTCCGCGGATATGAGAGGTAATTTCAACAAAATTGAAATATGTTTTGCGAAACAAAATGTACGGCTAAATAGCTAAAAAATTAACACGTTACTGACGGCGCATCGGACGCCTCAACATTCATGACATGACATTTTGACCGTTAGGCTGGTTGGCGGAAACAGATACGTTCGCATCTGACGCGTCGTACCATTTCCCCCTAAGTGCTGCATCTTTTCCTCTCCCTCCCCCATATAATCAACAACCCATCATTAACTTAGAAAATGGATCAATATTCAGAAAATCAGATTAAAGCACCAGTTCTATCAAAATAAATGAAAAACCAGAAAAGCAAAAGGAGACAAGAATTTTTATAGTGGTTCGGCGTAATTTTCAGCCTACGTCCACTTCAATCTTTTTTATTAGTTATTCTATTTCTGTATTACAATTAGTTGTCTCAGATCTGACCACAATCAAGTGGATCTCAGATTTACAACCAAGTTTTTAGATTGTTTATGAGTTACTAGTACTAAGAATTGTTGAAGTAAGTCCTAGAACAACAACTAGTTGTTTTCTAGGTGGTTTTAATGGAGGAGAGGTTAGAGGTGAAGAAATAAGTCTCCGTGGTCGGAGAATCCAGATCCCGTTTTGGTTGCTCTATGGCTTGTATTTGTAGAGAAAACAGGCATAATGGATCAGAGGTCCACTTTCAATGAGGTCCAGATGTCAGCCCGAAGTAGTGTGAAAATTCATAGGGTCCCATGAGCTATAGTTGTAACTTGATATCGAATTATCCCTACAACTCAGTACCGAGTTATCCCCTTAGTGAGAAACTTACCCATTTCTTTTGCGTGGCACAAATGGCTTCATCTTGATGTGTCCCATGCATTTTCGTCGATCGATGACTAGTTTTGTTAATCGTCTCTTCATCACTTGGTTTGCTCTACAGCTTCAACCGTTAACTCTTCAATTCTTCGGAAAAGTTGTTCAAAACTTTACGAAATCACTTGGGCGCATATAGAAGAGGCAGATTGTCACTTGTGCAAAGTTGGAGTGGATGAGTGCAGAGCAGAATAACTCGTTACCGAGTGATAGGGATAACTCGGTACCGACTTCTCCTATTAGCATATTTCTTATTGAAATTTTCCCGAGCCAATTCCTTAGCTCATTTAAGTGCACCTTCCAGATTTCAAGTGATTTCATTTTCGTTTCGACGTTCTAACTTCCGATTGAAATCTGCTTTGCTAAAAAACGGGATAACACTTACCCTCCAAAGTACGTCTTTCGAATGTAAGGTATGTTTTGCTTAAGAACAAGTTCCAGATATCAATCTTCTATAATTGAGCTCTCAGGCTATTTTTTGATCTCGATCTTGGTGAATTATCTGAAGTATCATTCCACATATCCTAATTATGATTGCAATAATATTTAACAGCGAATGATTGAAATGTTTGAAAAACAATTGCATACCATGAATTTGGGCTAGCTTTTGGGAGTGGTCTATTATGCTATGTATGTAGATAGGTCATATATGTATATTATGGTGTCGACCTTTATCTGATGTATATTTTTGTATGAGATATAGACTCTAGTTGTTATGTATATTTTGGAGCTTCGTTATGGTCCATATGTATATATGTGGGTTCAGTATCTTCATGTGTAAACTCACAATATATAAGTTTAGTCTGTATTATATTTTCCACTGTATTATCTAATTTTGTGTTCTGTATTGTAAATTATATTGTTCTGATTCTATTTTGATCCAACGTGTCTATTACTTTGTGCCGAGACTGTTCATATATATATATATATATATATATTGTTCAGACTAAAGAGTAAAATGTGCTAGTGATAGCTTAAAGGAATAAACAAGGATGGTCCGTTCTATCGAGCATTATTCTTTGTATTACTTGACAATATTACTTTATAATATTCTTGGATAATATGGGTATAAAGGCGGGGATTACAGCTTGAAAGTCATCATGTGTTCGCCCATGATTTATCTTCCTTTCTCCAATTACCAGGCGCTCAAATCCTTTTATCAAATCTACATTTACCTTGGGGCTTGATCTCTCCGAATCGTTGATTTTCCAGGGTTAAATCTCTTTGGATCATTCATCGCCCACTTGGGTTTTAATCTCTCAGGATTCTTGCCGATTCCTATCCACTCGCTCTTCGGCAAGGGGACACAACGACCAAGCAAGCTCATCCGCTTACTCTTTGGTAAAGGGACTTACTTTTCGTACAAGCCCATCCACCCGCTCTCCAGCAATAGAGCCTACACCCTGCACCCTGGTCTTGATTCTCCGGTAGGCACTCTAAGATGACCAATATCATACAAGCCGATCAGCTTGCTCTCTAGGGATTGGACTTGGACCCTGCACTCCGGTTCCGTCTCTCCAAACGGAACTTAAAGCGATCGATATCGTACGAGCCCATATTTTCGCTCTTCGACGAGGGGACTTACACCTTGCACTTCGGTCCCGTATCTCCAAACGGGACTTAAAAGCGATCAATATCAGTCATCACATTCAATGTGAATTTTTCAAAAGTCAAATATTCAAATCAAAGAAAACAAGCAAAAATCCTAATTATACATTCTAGACATCCGACTCAAAGCATGCCTAGAGACTAATCTAGGTCCCGTACACGTATAAGCGGTTCGAGGTTATTATCATCCTAAATAGTCCTCTTTGGCATCCGACTCAGAGCGTGCCTAGGGACCGTTCGGGATTCCGTATACGTGTAAGCGGCCTAAGGTTATTATTGTTTTTATTACTTAATACGTTAAGAAATGTGCGAAAAAAGAAACAAAAAGGCAGAATGCGGGAATCCGATTTGATTCCAGTTCATCCTGATCATGTGATTATGAGTCTCGGACCAATTTCCTGGCTGTTCCTTGATGTATTCGCTGTAGATGGTGGTTATTTCGACCGCACCATCACAGTTCGGTTCCTAAATACTGTTGCAGTTGGTTGCCCTGAACCAGTTCTTCTATCATACCATGAAGGTGTCGGCACTCGTTTGTTTCATGTCCATCTATCTCATGGAAGACGCGGAACTTTCCAGATCTTTTCTCCCGATCAGTAGGCTCTCTTCTAGCTAGCTTAAGATAGAGGATCTGCCCCCTAGTGTCTAGATATATCCTCTGAGGTTCAGTTAAGTCAATGTAGGAAGAGAGTTTAGGCTCCCTCTTTTGTCGTTTTGGTTCCCCAAAGTTATCATCGGTTCTCCTTTTTCCTTTGTCTTTTCCGTTTCCCGCTCCGAACGGTTCTCTATCATCCATAGCGTTAATTTCAGCATCCTCAGCTTCGGCATCTTCCTAATGCAAATATCTTTCAACTTCATGATAGAATTCCACAAGATCCATTGGTGGATCCCTTTCTGGTGCAACTTTGAAGTCGATCTTCCTCGTGGCTCGAGACACTGCCGCCATTAAGATTATGATGGGTCCAGCTTATCCACTGCGGCTGCTGCTGCATTAAATCTTGTCAAATAGCTCCACAAGGTCTCTCCAGGCCTTTATTTCACACTTGACAGCGTCATCACAGTCTTCAGTCGTGCGACGTAAACTCTGAACTGTCACAAGAACTTACTCACCAAATCGGTCCACATGCTAATGGACTCATTCTCCAACTGCCTAAACCACCTCGCTGCCAAGTTCGTTAAGTATAATGGGAAACATCATCTCATTACTTCCTCAGATGCACGCAATACCTCCATATGTCGGATGTATCAAATTAGATGAATCGTCGGATCTGATTTTCCATCGTACATTTTCTACATTGGAAGCTTGAAAGCAGGAGGATTTCTAGCATTCTAGATATTTGTAGTGAATGGATTTATGTTGACATCCTCTAAGCTTTGATCTGGGGGTCCACCTCTAGGTATCCTCCTTATTAATTCAGTGATTCGGTTTTCACCGTCTAATGATAGTCTTCGTCCAAAAGCGATATTCTGCCGTCTGCTTCTGTAGGGGAATCCTGAAACATATTTTGGCACATACTCCTTTGGCTGCATGTTAACATTTTGAACTGTTCCTCTAGTTTCATTAGGGATGGGCAGGGTTGGTTAACCGATTCATTCGGTTAAATTTTTCGGTTAACTGTTAAAAGAGGAACGATTCAGTTAACTGATTTCGGTTAATTTCATTTTCGCTCTACCGACCGAACCGGTTAAAATTAAGCACGATTAACTGGTTAATTTAACCAGTTAACCGTTTAATTTAAATGGTTAACCGTTAGCCGGTTAACTACTTATATTAATCGGTTAAATAAATAGGCTAACTGACCAAACAACACTATATGTACATTCAAATAGTAATAGTAACAGATTTAGACTTCATTTCATAAATCACAAGCATTATAGCCATACCATTACATACATACTTATAGACACAGTAAGCAAATTGCTACTACAATTCAATTCATGGTACATTCAGCTCATACTTCAGTTCTTACCCAGTTCATACATTACATCACAATACAAGCATTAATTACAGCGATTACATTGGCAATTCAGTCCAAAGTCCAAAGAGATGATAGGAATACATTAATACAACTACAAAGTTAACTCCATGTCTATATTCTCAAACTTCAGTCTCCACTTTCCATTCTCCAAGTCTGTCCAAACAAAAGTAAACATAATAATTTAGCAACATAACTGTAAAGTAAAAACCTGTTGTGTATAAGCAACTGAAGCATACACGTTCATAACAGACTTTTATATATGTTCATATATTTTGGTTCTCCATCTGAGAGTTTATTAATCATCTATTTATATATGTTCAATTAGAGTCCGGTTCCCTAACCTAATTAAGCAACTGAACATATGATATAGTCTATTTATTGTTCGGAACAACCCTAACTGAGAGTGAACAGCCTGCTTAGTGAGACAATCCTAGCTGAAGCAATATAAATATAACTTAGTTCTCACTCTTAGTTGCATATATATATATATATATATATATATAATTAGCTAGTTCATATAACATGTATAGAGTGTATACAACATGTATATTACTATTGCATATAACAGTTCCAATCTAATAGTTCCTACATGTATATTCAGTTCATATAACATGTACAATCTATATCTTATATATATAATAGTCTATATCAGCTAAAATTGCATATATATTACTATTGTATACAACAGTTCCTAAAACTTATATATGGTGTGTATATATTCCTAAAATTGTATATAACAGTTTCTAAAATTGATATATGGTATATAACAGTTCCTAAAATTGCATATATACAAGTGAGAACTAGGTGCCATGCATACGGATTGTGCTTGTATCTTTTGTGATTATCAATGTTATACGTTAATTTGGACTAATTCTATTAAAAATGAGAATTGCATGTAATTTACTCAGTGATATGCTTCAATGCGAAGAAGCGAAGAAAAAGAAAGCAATACAAAACATTTAAACTTGTGTTTGCGCCAAAATTGGTCACAAACACCCAATTGTCAATGAAAGCACCAGTTCACAATCACAGATAACAAGTATGTAGAGAATTAAAAATGAAGAACACTCAGAAATTTAGATGAAAGCAGTAAAGAACACAGGGTTTATAGTGGTTCGGCAATCCGGCCTACGTCCACTTTGAAGTTGATAATTTTATTGAAGTTTGCTTGCTGATTACAACATCAAAATCCCAGTAGAATGATGAATCCGACAGAGTCTGGACGTAGAAGAGCCAAAAGTCCCCTTTTCTGTAAGCTTTAGGGTGCTATTTATAGGCGTAGGATGCAAATATCTCGCTCAGATCTCGAGAGACCTCTTCTAGCACGTGGGTGGGCCCACGCGATCGATCCCACATGATTTGCACTCGGTCCGTGATCGATACGAATGAATTTCGTATCGATCAAGATGTGGTCCAATCGAGCCAAAATTTGGCATGGATGTTCTTTGAGTTGTACGTAAGCTCCAGTGAAAATTTCATAACATTTGGACTTGTAGATTATGAGATATGATCGATGCAAGTTTGTGTTTTTCGAAGGCTGTCTCCTTTGTATCGATCGTTGTTGCACTGTTCGTACTCGATCGATGTTGCACTGTTCGCACTCTATCGATGTTGCACTGTTCGCACTCCATCGATGTTGCACTGTTCGCACTGATCGATGTTGCACTATTCGTATCAATCGATGTTGCACTGTTCGTATCGATCGATGTTGCACTGTTCGCACTCCATCGATATTGCACTATTCGCACTCCATCGATGTTGCACTGTTCGTATCGATCGATGTTGCACTGTTCGTATCGATCGATGTTGCACTGTTCACACTCCATCGACGTTGCACTGTTCGCACTCCATCGATGTTGCACTGTTCGTATCGATCGATGTTGCACTGTTCGCACTCCACCGATGTTGCACTGTTCGCACTCCACCGATGTTGCACTGTTCGCACTCCACCGATGTTGCACTATTCGTATCGATCGATGTTGCACTGTTCGCACTCCATCGATGTTGCACTGTTCGCACTCCATCGATGTTGCACTTGATGGATACGAATAATAGAAGAATGATGGATACGAACAGTAGAGGATTGATGGATACGAACAGTTGAGGCCTGATGGATACGAACAGTAGAGGATTGATTGGTACGACCAGTTGAGGCTGATGGATACGAACAGTAGAGGATTGATGGATACGAACAGTTGATTTCCAAGTTTGCATCGATCATATCTTGAGCATACAAACTCGGATTCACTTGAAATTTGAAACGTCGGCTTTTATAGCTTTGCTTGTCATGTCTTGTCAATTGCAGCTCAATCTGGACTTGGACAAAATTTACCGATATCCATAGTGAAACAGTGTATAACCAATCTTTAGGACGAATTGTTCTTGATTTCCAGTCAACTTTTTGGTGTCACGGCCTTGCCAAAATACGGGATAACACTTGCCCCCCAAAACATGCCTTACGATAGGAAAGTGTGTTTTGTAGTTCGATAAGCTGGATGTTCGTATCCTATTAACGACCTGCAAAGAAATTGATAATCTTATCTGACTGTTAATAGTGATCGTTCACGATCGTATGCCATTCGGAGTAGTATGTGACCGTTCGCGGTCGGGTGCCGTTCGAGGCGAATTGTGACCGTTTGCGGTCGGGTGCCGTTCGCGGCGTGTTGTGACCGTTCGCGGTCGGGTGCCATTCGCGGCGAGTTATGACCGTTCGCGGTCGGGTGCCGTTCGCGGCGAATTATGTGTGTCCGGGGGGGACTTGGTATCATTAACGTCAGATTTCACGTTCGAGTGAGTTTCAAAGTTGCTTGTTATGGCGGTTTATCGACATCTCAGAGCATGCCTGAGGATCGTTCGCGATCCCGTACATGTGTAAGTAGCTTAGCCGTTATGGAATCACAAATAGCGGATTTTCATTCAAAATAAGCATTTCAACAGAAATGTTCAACAAAATCAAGTTCAAATGTGCGACATAGAAAACAAAAGTAAAACAAAGACGTCAAAGTGCAAACACCTACACTAACGCTATTGGCAGTCGTATTAGAGCATGCCTGAGGATCGTTCGCGATCCAGTACATGTGTAAATGACTTAATCGTGTTGGTGTGGAGTTTGCTATTTATTCATCATTATTTCAATCAGTTGATGACAAGTTGATGCCTCGATCCTGAGCCGTTCCCAGTTGGTTCAGGTGGTGGTTGTTCTTGCTCCACCGTTGTGACTCGCCTCCTTACATATTGCGATAGCAGGCCATTCCGGACATGTCCCTCTATTTCATCCCTCAAGTGCCTGCAATCATTGGTACCGTGGCCGCTTAGCTCATGGAATAAGCAGTACTTGTCCGATTTCCTCTCATTGCTGGTCGGGTCCCTTCTCATTGGCTTCCGATAAGGAATCTGCCCCCTGGTGTCCTGGTAGATCCGTTCCAAGGTTTCGCTCAGCTCTGAATGGGAAGTAAATCTCTATTCTTTTCGTGATTGCTTTGGTCCATTATCGCTATCCTCGGCTTTTCGTTTTCCTTTATCCTTGCCTAAATCTCTTTCGGGAGGATTTCTGCCTTTGACTGCATAAACTTCTATTCCCTCTCCTTCCTCTCTTTCAACATTTGCGTCCTCTAATCGTAGGAATCCTTCGGCCTCATGATAATATTCTCCTAGATCCATAGGCGGATCCCTTGTCAGTGAATTTTTAAACTCTGTTCCATCAGCTATGCTAGATACGGCTGCCATCAAAACCATGGATGGATCTGGTCGATCCACCGATGCTGCCGCTGCATTGAATCGCGTTAGAAAATTCTTCAAAGATTCCCCCGTTCTTTGCTTTAGTGCTACCAAATTCATCACATTCTTGGGTCTCGAAATGTGAACTATGAACTGCCTCATAAACTTCTCAGTCAAATCGGTCCATGTTCCAATGGAGCCGCTTTCCAGCTGTCTAAACCATAATGCTGCAATGTCCGTCAAATACAATGGGAAACACCGGGCCATGACCTCCTCCGATGCCCCAGTACCTCCATATGCCTCATATACCGTGCTAGATGAACTACATGATCCGTCCTCCCATCGTACATCTCCAGTGTTGGTAGCTTGAATTCTGGTGGATTCCTGGTTTGTCTAATTGTGGGAGCGAAGGGGCTTCTGTTCACGTCATCCAGATCTCTATTAACCAGTCCGCCTTTCATGGCTCGTCTAACCATCTCCGCCAATCTGTCACTGTCGCCAAGCTGCGGCCCTTGTCCGTTGCCTCTGATCTGCCCCCCGAGTTCACGAGGGATTCCTGGAGTCTGCTCTCCTAGCCGAGCATCCATCTCTCTATCAACTTCGTGTTGCACAACTCCACCTGGTGTCCTGCTTGTGGTTGGATCGACATGCTCCGGGTGAGTGCCCCTAGCTCTGGTGCTGCTCCTGATGGTCCCGCTCTATTCTGAATTCTGGTTGCTCCATGCTCCCGATCCCTATCCATAGCATCTCCTGCAGTTGCATTACCTTGGTTTTGCACTCCAACTTGACCAACTTGTCGAAGTAGATTCTACATCATCTCTTCTTGCCTTTTCAGCATTCCCTCCTGCATGGCTCCCATCATCATCTCCATCTCGTCTCGGGTGATGAAGACCGAGGCCTGATTCGCTCTTGAGGAAACTTCCTGACTCCCTTCATGCTGACTCCTTTCAGTTCTTTGTCTTCTTGTTGATTGCTTTGCCATAGTTCCTCCTAGATCTGATTCTCTAGCTCTCCAAATCTAAACTTCAAACTTTAGAATCCCTGAATACTTTGCCGTTCTCAGTGAAAGCACCAAAATGTTTGCACCAAAATTGGTCACAAACACCCAATTGTCAATGAAAGCACCAGTTCACAATCACAGATAACAAGTATATAGAGAATTAAAAATGAAGAACACTTAGAAAATTTAGATGAAAGCAATAAAGAACACAGGGTTTATAGTGGTTCGGCAATCCGGCCTACGTCCACTTTGAAGTTGATAATTTTATTGAAGTTTGCTTGCTGATTACAACGAGTTACAACTGATTACAATAGCAAAATCCGAGTAGAATGATGAATCCGACAGAGTCTGGATGTAGAAGAGCCAAAAGTCCCCTTTTCTATAAGCTCTAGGGTGCTATTTATAGGCATAAGATGCAAATATCTCGCTCAGATCTCACGTGGGTGGGCCTACGCGATCGTTCCCACGTGATTTGCACTCAGTCCATGATCGATACGAACGAATTTGGTATCGATCAAGATGTGGTCCAATCGAGCCGAAATTTGGCATGGACGTTCTTTGAGTTGTACGTAAGCTCCAGTGAAAATTTCGTAGCATTTGGACTTGTAGATTATGAGATATGATCGATGCAAGTTTGTGTTTTTCGAAGGCTGTCTCCTTCGTATCGATCGCTGTTGCACTGTTCGTACTCGATCGCTGTTGCACTGTTCGCACTCCATCGATGTTGCACTGTTCGCACTCCATCGATGTTGCACATGTTGCACTGTTCGCACTCCATCGATGTTACACTGTTCGCACTCCATCGATGTTGCACTGTTCGTATCGATCGATGTTGCACTGTTCGTATTGATCGATGTTGCACTGTTCGCACTCCATCGATGTTGCACTGTTCGCACTCCATCGATGTTGCACTGTTCGCACTCCATCGATGTTGCACTGTTCGCACTCGATCGATGCTGCACTATTCTGAAAGTGTACGTGCAGTACTAAGGATCGTGTAATATGATATATAAATGCGGAAACTGGCAATAACAGTAAAATAAAAATTAAAGTAAGCACACCAGGAATTTTTATACTGGTTTGAAATTCCCGTTCTACGTCCAGTCCCAGAATACCCTCTGGATTTAAACTAAACCCCTCACTTAACCCGGAGGAATAGGTATACGACACCTGAGCAGCCGAACAGGAATTTTTCCGCCTCAACAGCCGAAGAGGACTTCAACTTAATACAAATAGCTTGTTGACGAATGTGTTCTGAATAACACTGATTGTCTTTTGATAGTACAACTTTCCTATAATCAAATCCTCAAGAGTATATATGTGTGTGAAGATTTAGAAGGAAGATAATCACGTAGAATCGAAGTATATGAATTAAATCAAGGATTCTAGTGATATTAAATAAGAATGAATGCTTTTATTTGCAGAGAATAATAGAGAATAGATTTAAGAATTATAAACAAGAATCGATGATTGTAGAAGTGAATTGAACATGTTTATATAGTTGTAGAATAGTTACAATCTTTCATGAAGAGTTTCAATCAAGAGTTGTGTCCATATCTGTTGGATTAAAGGACATTCCTCTTCATGAACAATTGCACCTCTTTAGAAAACTAGCCGTTATGTTCTGGTCGGTTGACCGAGAAACCTGGGCCGGTCAGCTGAGTTTACAGACATGAATAAAACGGTGCATATCTGTGCATTGGACACAAAGTCGGTCGGCCGACCTGCTGTTAATTGCACAGTGACACTTATTTTTGTATAAATCAATTTGTGTGTATGTGTAACTACTTGAGGAATGATTTTAACAAATTTCTAAGACTCAATAAAATAAAATACTCATACTAATATCTGGATTGTAGTCTTGTCTCCTTTGTAGTGTTCAATATACGGTTATTCTCCTTTTTGTCGCTTTCATATAGTGTTCTCGTCGTATGATATTGAAACTTGTGTCATGAATCAAAACTCATGAATCAACATGTTCGCGCTCCATCGATGTTGCACTGTTCGCGCTCCATCGATGTTGCACTGTTCGGGCACTCCATCGATGTTGCACTTTTCGCGCTCCATCGATGTTGCACTGTTCGGGCACTCCATCGATGTTGCACTGTTCGGGCACTCCATCAATGTTGCACTGTTCGCACTCCATCAGTGTTGCACTGTTCGCACTCCATCGATGTTGCACTGTTCACACTCCATCGATGTTGCACTATTCCCACTCCATCGATGTTGCACTGTTCATACCGATCGATGTTGCACCGTCCGTACTCCATCGATGTTGCACTGTTCGTACTCCATCGACGTTGCATTTGATGGATACGAATAATAGAAGAATGATGGATACGAACAGTAGAGGATTGATGGATACGAACAGTTGAGGCCTGATGGATACGAACAGTAGAGGATTGATGGATACGAACAGTTGAGGCCTGATGGATACAAACAGTAGAGGATTGATGGATACGAACAGTTGATTCCCAAGTTTGCATCGATCATATCTTGAGCATACAAACTCGGATTGACTTGAAATTTGAAACGTCGACTTTTATAGCTTTGCTTGTCATGTCTTGTCAATTGCAGCTCAATCTGGACTTGGATAAAATTTACCGATATCCATAGTGAAACAGTGTATAACCAATCTTTGGGACGAATTGTTCTTGATTTCCAGTCAACTTTTTGGTGTCACGGCCTTGCTAAAAGACGGGATAACAACTTGCATATTAAATTGTAAATAGCACAAACTTTTGACATTGGAGGAATAAAAAAGAAGTATGACATCTTACTCCAAGTATTCCCTAAAGAGCTAATTTATTAGTATAATGTGTGTTCCTACTGGTAAAGAAGCTTGTAATATTATGCTAGCATGTGCATTGTCAAGTATTTTGTGGAAAAACCTCATAACAACAGTCATTTTAACAATACATGAACATCAACTTAAATTATATTGAAATTAAATGCAAGGTTTAATCGTCTAACCAGTGAAATATTTAGAAAATGATACACAACATTTGCTTTGTATAATTAAGGAATGACTGGTAGATAAAACTTGAAAAATAATTATAGGTCTTAAGATATCCCTCAAGCTATTGCTCATGATAATCATGTACAACGTATGTGTAATATCCAAACCTCTATACTTTAGGTTACAGAAAAACTAATGCAACTTGAACACACTTATATGTCAATGAATATTAAATATATCTCATATTAATCTCCCATTGTTTTAAAACAAAGTTAGCCAATAATATCTACTACAATAATAAAAATAGTATATCTGATAACCTGAATCCCTAGATTTTTGAGAAGCAACATTAGCCTCCTTTCAACTCATAGCCTTTCACATAATTACATGGATAATGGATAACAACGCAACTAGAAAAAGCAACAAAAAGCAAAGAGAACTTATTTAATAGTGGATATAAGGTTGGATTGTGCACAGTAAGTTGCCCAACGGAGCATCTATTCACCATCGATTAAAGAAATTGAATCCAAGAAGGTGATTTATTTTGCAGCAAACAGAAGTTATATGGCGCCACAAATTTGAGTTAATCAAAGTCAGGGTTAGATATGACACAAGTTATATAACCTGGGAACAATTTCTTATCAAATAGATTTAATACAAATGCATGAAAATATAAATATTTTAAGTATATTAAGAAGATAAAGACCAATTGAAGATAAAAAAAATGTACCAACGCAAGTGTATACACGAATTAAATGCTCGATAAAAAATAAATAAAACAAAAAAAACTAAAACTACAAAAATAAATCAAACTCACGTTCTTCCTCTTCCCCCTAGCATTTACCATTCCTCAGATCGACGATCCAGATAGCAAAAAATGAAGACAAAGGCAGCGGAGGATCGGGTTGTATTTGGGTTCTTGGTTCACGGTGGCGACAAATTTTGTAGATCTAGGGTCGAATGAGATAATTAATTTTTGAGATGTGAATAGCAGTTGGCAAAGGCACTAATCGATTAAGTTAGGGTTATAAAATGGAATGGCCCGGGTTGTTGGCATTGAAAGTGGGCTATTTCGCTGTTGATTAAAAAATAGTTCGGTTAACGGTTAACCGATATATGAAATGTGGTTAACCGTTAACCGACCCAACTTTGGTCGGTTAATATTGGACGGTTAAACGAAAGTTCATTTAACCGATTTTATCGGTTAAAGTGGTTCGGTTAAGGTCGGTTTGGTCGGTTAATTCGGTTAAATGCCTACCCCTAAGTTTCATTATGTCCTCCATTCCCACGAGGAGGTTTTGGCACATACTCCTCCGGTTATTATGAATTCACATTCTAATTTGTGTTTCTAGCTCCAGCATTATCCATTTCTAACATCCTTGTAGTCACACCAACAATGCCCCCTAGTGCAGTTCTCTCCATACCGAGTTGATTTACGTCGGTACCGAGTTGTTCTATTTGTAGGGGCATTATTCCAGTTTGCTCCGCTCCAACTCCAGATGCTCCGGCATTGGTTCCTTGTTCTTGGTTTTGAATTCTGGTAGCTCTCGCTATTTCTTGTTGTCCCGTCCTTTGGAAGAAACCTCCAAGCGTTTCCTATTGTCTAGTTATCAATCCATTATGCATCTCCTTCATCATTTTCTCCATCTCTTCTCTAGTCATGTAGATTGATTGATGAGAATTTGAGGACACCTCCCGACTGTCCCATGCTCTGGTTGACTTGCTCCAGTTTAGATCTAGTATTTGGTTCATCTTCTCCAAATCTTAGATTTAAGCTTTAAGTCTTCAGATCTAGCTCTTATTCTTAGTGAAAGCACCAAAATGTTAACCCAGAAAATGAATCAACACACAGAAAATCAGATGAAAACACCAGTTCGATCAAAATAAAAGAAAAAGAATAAAAGTAAAAGGAAAGACAAGAATATTTATAGTAGTTTGGCGTAATTTCTGGCCTACGTCCACTTCAGTCTTTGTTATTAGTTTTTCTCTTTTTAGATTACAGCTAGTTATCTTAGATCTGACCACAATCAAGTGGATCTCAGATTTACAATAGAGTTTCTAGGTTGTTTGTGAGTCACTAGTACTAAGAATTTTCTGATTTAAGTTCTACAAAGCAAATAGTTATTTATTAGGTGACTTTAATGAAGAAGAGGTTAGAGGTGAAGAAATTGTAGAGTCTCCACGGTCGGAGAATCCAGAGCCCATTTTGGTTACTCTATGGCTTATATTTATAGAGAAAACATGCACAATGGATTAGAGGCCCACTTGTACCGAAGTCCAGATGTCAGCCCGAAGTAGTGTGAAAATTCGTAGGGTCCCATGAGCTATACTCATAACTCAGTATCGAGTTATCCTTATAACTCGGTATCTATTGTCCCTTTTGTGGAAAATTCACCCATTTCTTTTACGTTGCACTACTGGCTTCATCTTGACATGTCCTATGCGTTTTTATTGACCGATGACTAGTTTTGGTAATCATCCCATCATCACTTGGTTTTCTCTGCAGTTTCTGCCTTTAACTCTTCAATTCTTAGGATAGGTCATCCAGAACTCTACGAAATCACTTAGGCTGATATATAAGAGGTAGATGGTCACTTGTGCAAAGTTGGAGTAGATGAATGCAGAGCAGGATAACTCGGTACCGAGTTATAGGGATAGCTTGATACCGACTTCTCCCTTTAGCATATTTCTTGCTGAAATTTTCCCAAGCCATTTTCTTATCTCATTTGAGTGCACCTTCCGGATTTCAAGTCATTTTTTCTTCGTTTCGATGTTCTAACTTCCGATTAAAATCTACTTTGTAAGCAGGTTAACATCTACCCACCCTCTTCCCCCACCAGCACCAAATAGCCCAAACCCTCCTCTCCCCTTACCTGCACCAAACCACCCAACCCCTCCTCTCCCGTTACTAGCACAAACAACCCAACCCCCTCCTCATTTTCTACTGGACTGCTCGAACCTTTTTAATGTATTTTTTCTTATATTTATTATTTTTCTTTCTAATAACATATATTTTTATGGGATTTTTTTCTATATTTTGTAATTTTCATTTTTCAGCATGGCATAACAATCTTCTGGTTCTGCTTCTACTTCCTCCCAACCTATTGCTTATGGACATCGAAAAGGGAGAAAGTTTTCATAGATTTGTACGTGGATTTTCTACTGGTGAGAAGGAATTCAATCAGCAGGTTTTATGCTTCGGTAGCAACCGCATTTAACGACAGATTGAACCCTGACTGGTCTCATATACAGATGAAGAATAAATGGGACAACCTGAAGCGTTTTTGGACCGAGGGGGAAAAACTTCTACAACTAGAAGGAGGGATTTAAGATCAGGAGAACGATTACTTGGACAATCCCGAGGAGTGGTGGGATACTACTACATGAAGATATAAGAGATTCAGAAAAAATTCTCCCTTCAAATTCAAAGAGTTGGATTAGCTTTTTGAGAGCTGCATAGGAAAAGGCACTTGCAAATATATGATAGCTCCTACTCCACCTGCTCCGCCTTTCACTGCCGCCGATATGGATTATTACTCCAATTGGATGACCTGTGATACTACACTCAGTCTAGACGCAGTAGTCATACTGAGCAGGCATGATGATGAACGGTTGATTGTTCAATCGAAGCATTTCAACAATGCCATGCAACGTTATTATGATATACTATCTCCTACTATATCTGTTGAGCGATAAAAGCTTATATTTATTTTGTAACAACTCGCATATTTTACGATTATATATTTAAATATAGCATCGTTGGTTGAATTTAAAGTCCGAAATGTGACTTTTTGTAAACAATCGAATTTGGACTCGAGACCACTTCCATTGATTTTAAAATGACGTTTACAACTTGTTTAAGTATAAACATCGATATGTTTGGACTTGATTAGGGTTTTGGTATTTTCATTTGGGCTTTGGGTTGGGTTCTAGCCCACTAACCCAACAAGAGAACCCAAACTCTTCTACCAAATACCTTAACTCCTCTCCCCTTCATTTATTCTACTCATAATAATTCCTAACACTCAAGCTAAATGAAAAATGGGGGAAAGAGAGGAGATTAGAAATTCGTAAGCCCTAGTTCTCTTAGGAAATTCAAGTTCTAGTTCTAAAATCAAAGAGAAGCTTAGGTAAGCATCCTTTTCATCTTCTCCATCTCAATCTCTCTTCAATTTTTAGAATTTCCTATAACCTAACTTAGGAAAAACTTTGCCTTTGATAATAGATTGAAGATTCTAGAGGTGTAGTGAAGATGAATTGGTCTTGCTTTGTTTTAGAGCTTCTCATTCGTTGTTTTAAAGTTTAAAGGTGAGTTTATGAACTCACATCTATGTCTATAGCTTTCATTGTTGTTAGGTATGAATTCCTAACATCTATTTCATGTCCAATTGCTTTTGATTTGAATTGGTTTGGTGAATTTTCCAATTTTGGTATTTTGAAGTCAAAATCTGTAAAGATCCTATCTTGGATGTTTGGACATGTTATTGGTGGTGTATCGAAGAGCGTATAGGGCTGGGTTGTCGCTTGGCATAAATCTCTAGCATTCATCGCTCGTTCGATTGCTTCCGGTTTGGATTTGCCCTCTTTTGGCTAGGCAAATTTTTGCCGAGCAGAAAAATCCAGATGTCTGGTTGAAAAATCCAAACATCTGGTAGGTGTCTCTGGAAAAGAGAAAAATTGAAAAATGCATAAAAAAATGGTAGAGCCAAAATCCAGACGTCTGGTTAAACCCAGCCAGACGTTTGGAAGGTTTCTGGAATTAAAAAGAAAAAGGAGAAAAAATATATATATTTCCAGAACCCGGGGCTAGACATCTGGCTAGACCTACCAAACGTCTGGTACCGTACAATTTTGCCTATTTTTGAGTGGGTTTCCAATTTTTATCGATTTTTGTTGATTCAGTTAGTTGTTGTCATTTATTATCGACTTTGATGACTTCTTTTCTGGATTTTTGGGAATATCCATTTGATGGATTTGATATCGATTTTTATGGTTTTAATTCACGTCGTCGAATATGGATTTTAGTGATAGATTGTTTTTACAATCATTTCTGTATTTTGTCACTTTAAAATATAAAGGTTTCTATACTAGTAGTAAATACTGAAACTCTTTCACAAAAACGATTTCAACACTAGTTTTAATACAAAACTTGTTTCAAAACCATTTTCCAATCTATTAGTATATACAAACCTTTACCTCATTCGTATGAGAAATCTAATTAAACGACTTAGCAAAACAAGTGGTATGAAACGCTTACGTTTACTTGTCGGTTAATTCTTGGACTTTTTCGATTGAAGTCTCGTGACAATTTTTGAGTGGAAATTTACAATTTGTTCGTAAATATTTAAGTTAAGCTAGTGGTTATAGGACATGAAGCTAAACTCATTTATTTACTAGCTTAGTGTAATTTACACTTATCGATCAATGATGTCATTTTTTGATTTAGACTAGCGATGTGCGATGTCTCTTTGTCTGCGTGGGGGACTAAACCCCGTTTCAGTGGAGCTTCGGCTCAAATTTGTCGGGTAGTGACCCATGGTCTTCGGGCCGTTTATGGAGCTTCAGCTCAAATTTGATGGGTTAGCGACCATGGAATAGCGTTCTGTTTGTGATACACGTGTTGGTGAGTTTTCATGCTCCTGTTTGTGATAGGCCTCGCCCTTTGTGTTTTCTGGATTTCTAATCATTGATTTCTGGAATTTTTGTTTCACCAATTTTTGTGATTTGCATTGATATGTTTTGTCAATATTTGAGTTTTGGTGAATAAGCTAAAGAATATAATATTCTTTTTGGATATTTGAGGATATTCGAGTATTGTATGATTTTTGTTGTTATCAAATGTATACTTGTCACAATATGGCATTATTGTTATAATATATTTTTGTCGTATCTCGTATCCTACCTCATCTTGTATGATATTTATCGCTGGACTGATCCGTTTATTATTTTTCTTCTTAAATAATACTTGGGTCAGACCGAGATGTTTCAGGTGCTTCCACTTCACTTCTTAGTAGGGACTAGCTTTTGACTTTTGGCTAACTACTTTAGCTTAGTAGTTTTTGTTTTTATACAGTCGAGATAGAGACTCCTTGATGTATACATATTCTTTTGTGTAGCACTTGTATCTATTCTTTTGTGATGTAGTGGATCTTGTATGACCACTACTTTGATGTTCACTTCTATGTAATATATTCATATATGTTTCCGCCTTAGTGATATGAATATCTGTGACTGATTTTGTGTTATGCTTATTTTATATTGTTTCCAAAGACCACATAGCCACTGTGTAGTAGCTTTGAGTTTGTATTTGATATGTCAGATTTCCTCTTGAAATGAAATGCATGACCTTCTATCTGGCATATCGGTACTCGCACAAATCAATTACACAGATGGTCGCTCCTTAATAGCCTTATTCTTCGTGCTAGTCGATGGCATTACCCCATAGTGTCCTTGGCTAGTGTGAGTATAGAGGTGGGGCGTCACTGCTTGGTGTCAGAGCCAAACTTTGGAACAATGTAGAATAATCTAGCAAGGATCAATGTCCTAAGTCTCTCTTAGGAATTGTGCCTTAGGATTTAATTCTAGTCTTACGACCCGTTCTATCCTATTTTCTTTTATGATGCCTTGTTTTATCAATCAAGTTTGTTTGATATTCATTCCGAGAATAACATTTTTCCTCTTCTTTCTTTCTTTCTTAAAGAAGAGAAATGGTTAGACATGGCCGTCCCAGCGCCGGTCAATCCAGTGCTACTCCTCAGGATGGCGTATTCATGTCTGCCCAATAGCTTTTGGATCTTGTAAAGAATGCCCAAGCTGTCGGACCCATTACAGAGCCTACTCATCCTAAATCCGGGTTTGCACGCTTGTGCAGTGATTGTACCAATTTAAGTGGAAGGCCATTCAAGGGTCCGAAAGCGTTATAGAAGTCCAAGCTTGGCTTAGAACATGCGATCGCATCTTTTTTCGCATGAATCTTGTGGATCAACATCGAGTCCAAGTGGCTTCTAGCATGCTCAGGAGAGAGCATTATATTGTATGAGCTTTTGGTTTTGGAAATTGTTGAAGCAGATCTTACTTGGGAGCAATTCTGGGAAAGGTTCGATTTAAAGTTTGTGTCGTAAGCTGAAAAAGTAACTTTAGCCCGATGCTTTATTGAACTTGTTCAAGGTGAATCTTCTGTGATAGATTATGTCGCATCATTTGAATCCCTCTCTAAATATGGGGTCGAGTATATTAATACCCCTTTGAAGAAGAATCAAAGGTTTATCTATGGGTTGAATAAAAACCTCAAAAAGGCTTTACTTCTAAAACTAGAAGTTTCTTTCGATCAGCTTGTATATATCTCTCTTTGACTTGAAGAGGCCGATAAAGAAAGTAACGTTGAAGTTGTGGGTGCCAAATAGAACTTCAATAACAAGAAGAGGCAACTCGATAGTAAGTTCAAAGGCCCTAATCCCAACAACAAAGGGAAGCAAGCAACTTCGGTAGCAAAGACTCCTACCCCTAATCGTGGAGAATGCTACAATTTTGGATCTAAGGACCACTATGCAAATAAGTGTCCGAAGCCCCTTACTTGTCGCTATTGCAAAAGTTTGGATCATTATATATCTTCATGTCCCAAACTTCAAAGCAAGAAAGAGGGAAAGATGAATGTTGTGCAAGCCCCTAGTAACACTTCTTTTGGTCAAGGTATTTCTCATTCTGTCCTTGATGGTATTATTATGTTTCGTGATCATCCTATTCGAGTTCTTTTTGATACGGGTGCATCTTACTCTTTTATATCAAAAGAACTTGTTGATACTTTTTCTTTGAATGTTATGGGCTTGATGACTTCATTAAGAATTGCGAATCTGGTTGGTGGATCCGCAACACTCAGTTTATTTTGTAAGGATGTTGAAATTATTTTATGTGATTATGCTTTCCGTGCCGATTTGCATGTTATGCATTACTTAGGTTTCAGAATGATTTTGGGAATGGATTGGCTTAATCGTTATGAAGCCCACATCCTATGTCCCGAGAGGACTATCCATCTTCGATATCCCCAATCTATTATTCCCCTCATTCACATGATGACGATAATGATGATGAGGAAGATGTCATTTCCCTCATTCACGTTGTTCATGAATTTCTCGATATATTTGAGCCCGTTTTAGGATTACCACCTAAGCGAGTAATTGAGTTTAGAATTAATCTAATTCATGGAGCTCTACCTATCACTCGTCCTCCTTATTGTATGTCCAATAAAGAAAATAAGGAGATGCGTAAACAATTATCCGAATTGGAGGCAAAACAGTTTATTCATTCTAGTTCCTCTCCTTAGGGAGCTTCAGTCATCTTTGTGAAGAAATTTGATGGTACACTTAGGCTTTGCGTTGACTACCGCAAATTTAATGATCTCACCATCAAGAATAAATATCCCTTATCTCGGATTGATGATCTATTTGATCAACTTAGCGGTGCTAGAGTCTTTTCAAAGTTAGACTTAGCAACCGGTTTTCATCATCTTCGTATTGCAGAGGATAACATTCCTTTGACATCGTTCCGTACTTGTTATGGATCTTATGAATGACTTGTTATGCCATTTGGTTTAACGAATGCTCCAGCTTATTTAGTTGACCTCATGAACCGAATTTTCAAAGACTTCCTCGATCGATTTGTTCTCATCTTTATTGATGATATTCTTGTTTATTCTAAAACCGAGGAAGAGCATGAAAAACATCTTCGGATTGTGTTGCAAACTCTTAGGAGCAAACAATTGAAAGAAAAGTTTTCTAAGTGCCATTTTTGGCAATCTGGTGTGAAATTTTTAGGACATATTATTTCTGAATCCGGGATTTCCGTGGATCCTTCAAAGATTGAAGCGATTCAAAATTGGAAGAGACCGGAGAGTGTGATGGAAATTCGTAGCTTTCTTAGATTGGCGAGCTATTACCGTCGGTTCATAAAAGACTTTTCTAAAATTTCCGTACCTCTTACTAGTTTGACAAAGAAGGGAGTTAAGTACATTTGGTCAGACAAATGTGAAGCTGCTTTTCAGAAATTAAAAGAACTCCTTTTTGACGCTCCTATTCTTGTGATTCCCAAAGGGAACCAAGACTTGATTGTTTATACCGATGCTAGTCATGTTGGTTTGGGAGCCATTCTCATGCAAAGGGAACGTGTTATTGCTTATTCTTCTAGGAAATTAAAGCCTACCGAGACTAATATACCACTCATGATTTAGAGATCGCGACCATTGTTTTCGCCCTTAGAATTTGGCGTCATTATCTTTTGGGAGAGAAATTTGTTCTCTACACCGATCATAAATCTTTGAAGTATTTATTTTCTCAAAAGGAACTTAATTTGCGTCAACAACGTTGGCTCGAATTCATTGCATCTTATGATCTTGATATTCTTTATACTTCCGGAAAGGGAAATCGTGTTGCCGATGCCCTTAGTCGTAAGCAACAAGTGATTGTTTCCATGATGATATCCGAATGGAATGATCTCGAGACTTTGTCCACTTGTGAGATTCGAGATCGTGAATTCAATTCATGTTCATCTCTTGTTTTGTGTAGCCTTAAGGCTCATCCTTCTCTTTTAGACCGCATCCGTGAAGCTTAAAGGAAAGATCCTGAATTGGCTCTTCTTAGCCAAAGTTGTAGGGATAAAAATAAGGTTGATGGTTTGAAAGACTTTGATATTGATGCTCGTGGAGGCATTTGAAAATTTGGTAGACTTATTGTGCCAAATATTAGTGATCTTCGTAAAGACATTTTAGAAGATTCTCATCGTTCTAAATTTACCATTCATCCCGGTAGTAGTAAAATGTACGTGGACATGAAACGACTTTATTATTGGGATGGAATGAAATCTGATGTTGCTAACTTTATAAAGCGTTGCATGACTTGCCAACTCGTAAAGGCCGAGCATCAAAGGCCCGGTGGGTTATTGCAACCTTTGGACATTCCAGTTTGGAAGTGGGATCAAGTCTCCATGGACTTTATTGACGGCCTTCCCCGTTCTCGTTCGGGTCATGTAGTCTATGGGTGATTGTAGATAGACTTACAGAATCCGCCCATTTTATTCCCGTTCGGTCCAACCGGACCATATCTGTTTTGGCCAAACTCTATGTTAAAGAAATTGTTAAATTTCATGAAGTTCCTACTTCTATTGTTAGCGATCGTGATCCATTATTTACCAGTGGATTTTGGAAGGGTCTTCAAAAAGCTTTGGGAATGAAGCTTAATTTTAGCACCGCTTATCATCCTCAGTCCGATGGACAAACAGAGCGTGTGAATCAAACTCTTGAAGATCTCCTTCGTGCATGTGTTCTTGAGTTTGGTGGAAGTTGGGAAGATCATATTTCTCTTGTTGAGTTTTCTTATAATAATAGCTTCAAATATAGTATTGGTATGGCACCTTTCGAGGCACTCTACGGAAGGCCATGCCGATCTCCTTCGTGTCGGCTTGAAGCCGGTGAGAAGCTGGTTTTAGGTCCAGATTTTATTCGTTATGCCACAGAAAAGATTGACCTTATTCGTCATAGGATGAAAGAAGCTCAAAGTAGACAAAAATCCTATGCCGATAACCAAAGAAGGAATTTGGAATTTTCTGTGGGAGATTTGGGATTTATTCGTGTTTCACATATGAAGGGTGTTGTGCATTTCAGTCGATCAAGAAAGTTAGCACCTCGATATATTGGCCCATTTCCCATCACCGAATGCATTGGTTTCGTGGCTTATCGCCTTTTATTACCGGCTCACTTTTCTACTATTCATGACGTATTCCACGTTTCTCAACTATGGAAATACCTTAGAGATTCCGATTCTATTTTTGAGCCCGGTGTTATTGAAGAAATTGAAGTTTCACCTAATTTGACTTATGAGCAACATCCTATTCGTATCATTGCTACGGAGGTTAAATGCCTTCGAAATAAAGATGTTCCGCTTGTGAAAGTTCAATGGTCCGCAAATCCCAAAGATTGTTCTGGGGAATCCAGAGAATTCATCGAGTGAACACATCCAGACTTACTCTCTCGTGCTCTTTAAGGTGAACTTCTCACTTCAAAATTTTCTTTTGTGTTGTTATGCCTTAAAGTGGTTGTTACTCTTTATTTTCTTCTTAAGTATTGCGAGGACGCAATTTTTTAAGGAGGGGAGTCTGTAACAACCCGCATATTTTATGATTATATATTTAAATGTTTTATTTGAATATAGCATCGTTAGTTGAATTTAAAGTCTGAAATATGACTTTTGTAAACAGTCGAATTTGGACTTGAGACCACTTCCATTGATTTTAAAATGATGTTTACAACTTGTTTAAGTATAAACATCGATATGTTTGGAGTTGATTAGGATTTTGGTATTTTCATTTAGGCTTTAGGTTGGGTTCTAGCCCACTAACCCAACAAGAGAACCCAAACTCTTCTACCAAATACCCAAACTTCCCTCCCCTTCATTCATTCTACTCATAATAATTCCTAACACTCAAGCTAAATGAAAAATAAGGGAAAAAGAGGAGATTAGAAATTCCTAAGCCCTAGTTCTCTTAGGAAATTCAAGTTCTAGTTCTAAAATCAAAGAGAAGCTTAGGTAAGCATCCTCTTCATCTTTTCCATCTCAATCTCTCTTCAATTTTTAGAATTTCCTATAACCTAACTTAGGAAAAACTTTGCCTTTGATAATAGATTGAAGATTATAGAGGTGTGTGAAGAGGAATTGGTCTTGCTTTGTTTTAGAGCTTCTCATTCGTTGTTTTTAAGTTTAAAGGTGAGTTTTTGAACTCACATCTATGTTTATAGTTTTCATTGTTGTTAGGTATGAATTCCTAACATCTATTTCATGTTCAATTGCTTTTGATTTGAATTGGTTTGGTGAATTTTTCAATTTTGGTATTTTGAAGTCAAAATCTTTAAAGATCCTATCTTGGATGTTTGGACATGTTATTGGTGGTGTATCGAAGAGCATATAGGGCTGGGTTGTCGCTTGGCATAAATCCTTAGCATCCATCGTTCGTTCGATCGCTTCCGGTTTGGATTTGCCCTCTTTGGGCTAGGTAAATTTTTGCCGAGCAGAAAAATCCAGATGTCTGGTTGAAAAATCCAGACATCTGGTAGAGGTCTCTAGAAAAGGGAAAAAATGGCAGAGCCAAAATCCAGACGTCTGGTTAAACCCAACCAGACGTCTGAAAGGTTTCTGGAATTAAAAAGAAACGGAGAAAAAATATATATATTTCCAAAATCCAGGGCCAGACATCTGGCTAGAGCTACCAGACGTCTGGTACTGTTCAATTTTGCCTATTTTTGAGTGGATTTCCAATTTTTATCGATTTTTGTTGATTCGGTTAGTTGTTGTCATTTATTATCGACTTTGATGACTTCTTTTCTGGATTTTTGGGAATATCCATTTGATGGATTTGATATCGATTTTTATGGTTTTAATTCACGTCATCGAATGTGGATTTTGGTGCTAGATTGTTTTTACAATCATTTCTGTGTTTTGTCACTTTAAAATATAAAGGTTTCTATACTAGTAGTAAATACTCAAACTCTTTCACAAAAACGATTTCAACACTATTTTTAATATGAAACTCGTTTCAAAACCATTTTCCAATCTATTAGTATATACAAACCTTTACCTCATTCGTATGAGAAATCTAATTAAACGACTTAGCAAAACAAGTGGTATGAAACGATGCCGTATACTTTGTTGGTTAATTCTTGGACTTGTTTGATTGAAGTCTCGTGATAATTTTTGAGTGGAAATTTACAATCTGTTCATAAATATTTAAGTGAAGCTAGTGGTTATGGGACATGAAGCTAAACTCATTTATTTACTAGCTTAGTGTAATTTACACTTATCGATCAATGGTGATCATTTTGTGATTTAGACTAGCGATGTGCGATGTCTCTTTGTCTGCGTGGGGGACTAAACCCCGTTTTGGTAGAGCTTCGGCTCAAATTTGTGGGGTAGCGACCCATGGTCTTCGGGCCGTTTGTGGAGCTTCAGCTCAAATTTGATGGGTTAGCGACCATGGAATAGCATTATGTTTGTGATACACGTGTTGGTGAGTTTTCATGCTCCCGTTTGTGATAGGCCTCCCCCTTTGTGCTTTCTAGATTTCTAATCATTGATTTCTGGAATTTGTGTTTCACCAATTTTTGTGATTTGCATTGATATGTTTTTTCAATATTTGAGGTTTGGTGAATAAGCTAAAGAATATGATATTCTTTTTGGATATTTGAGGAGATTCGAGACATTGAATGATTTTTGTTGTTATCAAATGTATACTTGTCACAGTATGGCATTATTGTTATCATATATTTTTGTCGTACCACTTATCCTACCTCATCTTGTATGATATTTATAGCTAGACCGATCTGTTTATTATTTTTCTTCTTAAATAATACTCGAGTCAGACCGAGGTGTTTTAGGTGCTTCCACTTGACTTCTAAGTAGGGAATAGCTTCTGACTTTTGGCTAACTACTTTAGCTCAGTAGTTTTTGTTTTTATACATTCGAGATAGAGAATCCTTGATGTATACATATTCTTTTGTCTAGCACTTGTACCTATTCTTTTGTGATGTAGTGGATTTTGTATGACCACTACTTTGATGTTCACTTCTATGTGACATATTCATATCTGTTTCCGCCTTAGTGATATGAATATCTGTGATTGATTTTGTGTTATGCTTATTTTATTTTTGTTTCCGAAGACCACATAGACACTGTGTAGTAGCTTTGAGTTTGTATTTGATATGTCAGATTTCCTCTTGAAATGAAATGCATGACCGTCTACCATGCATATCGGTACTCGCACAAATCAATTACACAGATGGTCGCTCCTTAACAGCCTTATTCTTCGTGCTAGTCGACAGCATTACCCCGTAGTGTCCTTGGGTAGTGTGAGTAAAGAGGTGGAGCGTCATAGATTTTCTCGATGAATCCCTAATTTTGGATATTATGGAAACATTGGCTGATGCAGAAGTAGTAGGATTTATGGTGTCCCAATTGAAGTTATTGTGCCATCGTCGTCGATAGTTTTAGTTTATTTTTTGAATGTATTTGAATTGAAAAATTATTAGTTTGTTTTAATGAAATGTTGTAATTTATTTTTTATTTTTTTCAATTATTAAATGTATATTACACAACAAAACAAATAATTAGTTAACTACAAATCAATTAAATTAAAAATCACACTTTAAATACTCCGCTCAAATACCCCGTTCGCAGTACACAAACGCATTCCCCGTTAATTGAACTTCCCCACTCAAATGTCCTACTCAAATACCCTGTTAGCGCTTCCAAAGAGTGCACCCTTATGTTATAACCAGTACGAGACTCGTCCTTCACACATGGGCTATTTTTAGCAACTCAATTTAGGTAATCGAGTAATAGGAAGCAATATCATAATATACAAAGATGAATGCTCATATAATCAATATTGCATCTGAAGTAAATGAAATGGCAGTTTCCCATGTAAGAAATGTGGGTGCCTTGTATTGGATATTACTCTATAAGATCATATTTAAATTGTCATATGTTGTTTTTTATCTATGTATAAAATGATCAAAATGAGGGATTTCCCTGAATTAACAAAAAAACCCGATTAAATAAATCGTTGATGGGTGAAGTCGGTTAATAAATAAATAATTTTGATTAGACTCCATATTTCAAAAAACCATTGTTCATTAAATGTATATGTGATGTGCCTACAAACGCCGCTTTCACAATCAATGAACGCAAATGATATTTTAGTACATTAATGTACAATAGAATAAAGGATGTGCATGCATGAATCAACATGAACAGTACATATACAATACACTTTTGTTAAAAAAAATATTATATTAAATTTATTGTCAAATTTAACAATCAAAGGTCTAGGTCTATGGCCTAACAAAATTATAATAGTTCTAGTTTACATTATAATCTAACTTAAAAAAGGACAGCAATATATTGATATGAACCCAGAATATTGAAAACTTGAGCACCTTTTAAGGTTCATCTTCATCTTCTCAAGATTCTTTAAGATCACAATCATCATCTACAACTTCAGATCCCACATTCCTTATAAAGGGATGATTAATCCCTCATAGCCGAAAAAACCTAATTATAGGATCGTGCTATGGTGTGGTAAAGATTGATCAATTTTCCAATCAACTCTTCAAAAAGCAATAGTAAATAACTATAAAAAAGAAAATGAGACACAAGTGAGTTATAATGGTTCTAGTACATTGTGATAGTGTACGTCCACTCTGGAAATGGGGAGGTTTATTACTTTCAATAAATAAGAGAGATTACAAAAGATCACAGAAGAAAAATAAAAATCTCTAATTTGATTAATTAGGGTTACAATTTGTTTTTCTTTATTGACTCATATTATTCCTTTTTGAGCTATGGGAATAAAGAACTCCATTAGTCTACCCTAAAGTTTTAATAAATACTAAATTTGCAAATTAGGAAAGTTTCCATATATTTCAAATTGCAAATTAGGAAAGTTTTCATATATTTGAATCGCACATGCTTCCATCATCTACATCCTCGTCATGTACATCTTCCCACAAAGCTGTTCATCTTATATGTTGTTGCCAACAACAAAGCTTGTAAGGCTATAAAATCAATCATTGGTAATTCAATAGATAAAATAATGAACAGTCCAGTAAGAATGTCACAATCTTGAATTAAAAAGGCTGAACTTATAATTATTTAATTTTTAATGTACAAACACATAAATATGGGTATTGAACTTTCTCAATAAAAAGACAGTAAAACCATGGTTCTGAATTCCGTCCGGCACCCCGAAATTTCGGCCACCCGATCCGGTTCCAGTGGTGACCGGATCGAAATATGGTTATAATTCCGTTTTGGCAACTATTACTGTAAAAAGAAAGAAAAGGAAAAAAACAAAAAATATAACACTAACTCCTACCTTATCTGGCAACATTCATCAAAACAAAGGAAACAAAAGCATCAAGTAAGAAAAATAAAAGTATCAAACGATACAAATTAACCAATATTTAGGGTTTTGCTTGAAAGCAAGAGAAATCAAACATGGGTGATCGAGCACGATGAGGGGAGAAGTCAAGCGCAAGAGAGAAAAACCCAACATGATAAGGGAGAAATAGGTTACTGGAATAGCTTTGGTTGAGGCAGAGATGAATTTAGGGGTTACTAATGAAATTTAGGCTTGCTGTTGAAAGTGAGTTTGACGAGTTAAAGTCTCATGCTGATGACTGTTGTAAAGCCTGCTTAGTGGGCTGGGTGGGCTTATTTGTAACAAGAGAATGTTAAAGATAAAATCTATTAGATTAGGCATGTTAAAATATAAGTTTAGCCAGTTAAATCTAGCTACCTTACGTTTGTTATATTACAGCCATAATTTACAACTATAAATACAAAAAATTATAATGTTTACTAGCATACCAATGTGTAAAAAATTTCAAAACAATCAAAGAAATCCAGAACGGAATTATAACAAAATTTTTGGAATTTTCGAAATGGAACTGAAACTATTCAAATTTTTAATCAACGGAACAGAACCTAAAACCAGAATTTTGAACCTTGAGTAAAACACAAACTGAGTATTACAGAATGAACATATAATTGGTAATAAAAGCACTATCATTTAAAAGACATTAAAGTATGTACAAAGATGAATTACTTAGTTGATACACAGAAACAACCTACAAATATGCAACAGGGTTTTACATATGCAATCCAACCAAAAAAAAGAGAAAAATAAAGGATAGTAACTAAAATTTAAGACATATGTATTGTATATGACAGGAAGCAAAATTAAATCATATATCCTTTTTCCATCGCTTGTCTTGCTTTCTACAGCTTCTGTTGGCTGGTACATCCATGGGGATGGAATCAGGAGCTTATTTCTGTTATCATCATAGAATGTTTGTTCAGCTAAGTAAGTTATAAGTCAAGCATGAATAGTCAAAAAGTAAGGTCATATCTAGGAGGGGATGAAAGATTTTATGATTATATGCTTTCACATATAAGTTTGATCAGATTGTTATTTGAGAAAATTGAAGCAAAGAAAGAAAGATTGTATTGATGAAAGAAAAATGATTTTTACCGATATATTCTGATTGTATAACATTGCTATTTATATACAATACAAGTTTATTTCATTTTGGACCAAGATAAGGCCTACTTGCTTATTGTTTGACCTGCTTTTCATTTGTGACTTAAGATAATATACTTGTATTAGCCGCATCCTTTCATACTTCATTTCTATCACCCTCCCTCAAACCGATACTAGGGTTAGGGTTGCAAATACCCAATTTTATTGCTTCTTGTTAAAACTTCAATTTGATACTGAAATCAATAAAGTTTCTTGCTTCAAAATATATGAATATGCTAATACTGTATAGATCTGGTTGTGTTTAGTCGAATTGTATACTCTTTCGACTAAATATATCCAATGATTTTAAGAAAGCATATGTTTTGAGCTTGCAATTCTTTAAAAGTTGAGCAATCTTCTTAGATTTGGATATATTTGGCTGGATTTAGCTTCAGCTTTGCTCTATCTTTAGACCTGTCCTGAATCTTACAAAATTTCCAGTTGACAATGCTTTAATGAGAATATCCACTCTTTGTTAGGTTGCAGGTATATGGTTAACTTGTAATTTTCCTTTGAGAATCTGTTCTTGTACAAAATATAGATCTATCTCAATATGCTTTGTTCTGGAGTGTAGTATAGGATTTGCAGACATATATATTATACTTCGATTATCACACCATAATATCGGTTTGGACTCATATTTGATTTTTAGCTCACTTAGTAATGATTGTATCCACATTATTTCTGCCGTAGCACTTGCTACACATCTATATTCAACCTTAGTGCTAGATGTAGAAATAGTTGATTGCTTCTTTGAACACCATGATATTAGGTTATCTCTAATGTAAATGCAATGTCATATGACTGATTTTCTATCATTTGGATATGTAGCCCAATTTGCATATGCATAGCCTGTTATATTGACATTCTTGCATACTTGTAGTGGCAAACCATAATTTATAGTTCCTTTAAGATATCTCAAGATCCTCTTTACCACTTTCCAGTGCTCATTCAATGGTTTCTGCATAAATTGAGACACTTTGTTAACACTGAATGAGATATCTGGTCTAGTTATGGTTGCATATTGTAATGCACCAACAATACTTCTATATTGTTTAATATTAAATATTGGTTCTCCTCTGTTTTTGGAGTAGTGTTGGTTGCTTATCATTGTTGTTGGTTGAGGATTTGCATCATTCATTTTTGACTTGAGTAGCAGCTCTGTGATATATTTCTTTTGGCATAGTATCATTTTAGAATTTGATTTCCTTTTAATTTCTATGCCTAGAAAGTAATTTAAGCATCTAAGTTCCTTTATTGAGAACTGTTTATTTAGATATTGAACAAGATTGTTGATTTCAACTTCATCATCTATAATAATTAAATCATCAACATATAGTAATATGTAGATATATGATGTATTGCCGATTTTAGTAAATAATGAATTATCTAACTTAGTAGACTGATAACCTATATTAGCTAATATGGTTTTCAATCTATTGAACCATTGAAGATAGTTATCTTCCTCAAGACGAGCAGTGACCAAATGACTTTGTGGGCTGATCACTGTTGATCGACTTTCAAGTTGCCTTTGTCAACTGTTGCTGAGAATTTGCTATGTTTTAAGAAGTTGTTGAGTTTCCATCTTCAGCCATGATGAATCAATATAGGGACAAGAAAGAACTTGAAGATTTGGATACTAACATATGCAAGATTGCTTCAATAAGTGGATGATCTGGTAAGATTCAGCCAAACCCAAATGACAAAACTGATCTGATGGGTTCTTGGAGAGGCAATTACTTTCTTTCATCTTTTAATTGCTTTCTTGGCTTTTGGTTTTGTTTTTCTTAATTTTCTTGTTGTGAATTTGCTTATTTCAAAAAGAGAAAGAAAAGAAAACCTGTTGCAGCTAAGAATTTGAATGTATTCTTTGGCAAAGTACTTGTTTTTTGGGTAGATTCACTAATAAACTCAAATGATGAGGATAATTCTGATGATTTATCTGAGTATCAAGTGATGACACTTTATTTGCTGATATCTCAAATTTGAGTTTCCTGATGGAATAAAATGCTTTGATTTTCTTCAGTGAAAGATTTTATTTGCTGTCAAGCTTTATGATGCTCTGATACTATGAAAGATTTTATGATTATATGCTTTCACATATAAGTTTGATCAGATTTTTATTTGAGAAAATTGAAGCAAAGAAAGAAAGATTGTATTTACGAAAGAAAAATGATTTTTACATATACATTCTGATTACATAACATTGCTACTTATATAAAATACAAGTTTATTTCATTTTGGGCCAAGCTAAGGCCTGCTTGCTTATTGTTCGACCCGCTTTGCATTTGTGACTTGAGATAATATACTTGTATCGGCCGTATCCTTTCATACTTCATTTCTATCAGGGGACTTACATTGATAAATATTCCCCTTCTACCACTCTTCATTGCAAGTTGGGCCCCGATCGAGTCTTACATTTGTCTTTTGGACTTTGCTCCATAATTTATTTAAACAAAAATTCATAATGGCAGAGAATAAATACGAGTACATATTTTAGAAAATTTGAAACTTAAATAATCAGAACTTACAACATGCTTTCCTTTAGAATTGGAATCTGGTGGTGTGTTCATGTGTTGTCATTGGAAATGTTCTCCTTAAACCTTCTTTTTGAACACCTGAAGTGATGTAAATGAAAGAACGGTTGAAAACCCAAAATAGATAGAGAAGAAAACAAAAGAAAATAAATATGTAGTTATATGTCTGTGTATAAACACGCACACTCTCTCCCTCTCAAGCATGTGCATAAAATTATATATTTGAGATACCTAAGTGATATCCCAATTCTAGGAATAAAATCAAGATTACATATGTATGGGTGTGTGTCAATCTTACATGTCAACATATATGCGCCTTTACCTACACACATAGAAATCAATGAATGAAATATTATTGATGACCACCGACATTACATTTTAGTGCTAACTGCAGTTCTTAGTCAACACGTCAATATGTATGATTTCATCCTCAACCATTAGTTCACCTATCGGTTAAAAATTGAAAAACGAATAAGTTATTCATTGTAATGTATATATACTTTATTTAAGTATAATAAGTATAATAATATATAACAGACATTGTCTTTTAATTTATCTGCAACTCTTATGTATAACAACTTGAATACCATGGATTGAGACTGACACGTAAGAGAGGGACGGTTCCTGTTTTGAATTTTAATTAGTGCTACCACACAAGAAAATGCTTATGGCTACCATTAAAATTTTATTACCTATCAATTCTTTTCATCTGCTTATGGCCATAAAAATCTATTTTTTTAATCAGTCCTAAATAACCATAGCATCTTCATCTTCCTTATAAAAAATCACGTACATTATCTTAAATCATCATCGCAAAATAAAATTTTCAAACCCTGAAGCCTAAAATATCTCTCTTTTGTCTAATAGATAAACCCAAGTTAAAATTTAGTGAATGAAATTTTGATGAACACAAAGAAGTCGGTTTACTTTTTTATTTCTTTAATCTATTTTTCTTCTACCTATCAAACTTAGATTTGTTGTTTAAGTTTTTTTATTGTTACTTTAGAACGAGTTTAATGATCCAGTGACTAAAAAAATTTGGATGTTATAATGTTTGATGATGTTGTAATTGAAAACCTCAATGTACGTTATTGAGTTGTAATGTTTTATCATACAATGCTTATGTCATTTTTTCCCTTATATGTTTTTAATTTTGTTTGATGAAGGATACTAATAACGATAAAATTAAGAATGAACTTGTTGTTTTGAATGAAAAAGTGTTTGATAGTTAAAATATGGAAGAAGACGATTATTCAAATGCTTCAAAAGACTTACAAGTTTATTTGACAAACCATTTTTTAACAGATCAAGTAAATATTTTTGTAAATTTTCATTATCCTACATATGGTTGGAAAAATTAATTTTTTTATTTTATTTTTGATTTTTTGTGTATGATATGTGATTTATTTTGTGTATTGGAAAGAAATGAATTCGGTTTAGGAAATAAAAGGGATAACTATTGTGTTTTGAGATATTTGGATGCCTATTTACTTAAAATTAAATAATGGATGGTGCTAAGAAGCAAGGAGCAAAACTTTGTATGGCGTTCTTTAGTTCTGGGAGTTAGAAGCATTTTTATAGGTGCCAATAGTAACACACTTTAATTAATAGATTAATAGATAATTATTGCTACTTTGTTATTAATAAGTATCAAACATCATTAAATAATGCAGTAAAATACGCTGAACAATTTATGATAACAAAATTACATTGAGACAATACAACAACTTCAAGACATAAATAAAGAGATACAAATACAATAATGCAAATTAAAAAATATATATCTTTTACAACTTCTAATTTGTTCTACTACAAAATTAAATTGTGGATGATCCAGTTTTTTATATCACATGATATTAACATAGCATTAAAATAGCATGAAAATTAATACAAATAATGTTACGTGATCTTTGAAATATTTATGCAACCAGACATGATGGAAGGGACATTGTTATGACGTATAAATCATTGTAACTATTTCTTTAACATGGATTTGCTTTGTTTGCTACAAACCATAAACTGTAAACGATTACACGATGTAATGAAACAAAATATTCATACTTTTTTTTTTGAAAAGAAATATATATATAACACTAAAAGGGAGGAAATAACCTTCCTCCAAAGGTACACACAAGTAGGCGAAGCATATGGATGTCATATGCCTCCCATAGAGACATTTCAAAAAAGAAAAAGAAGCGAGAAACAAAAGAGCTCGAAGCTGCCAAGAAGGCCAGCCGAAAGCGAGTAAATAAATAACCAGCCTACAAAACCACTCTCCCGCCACAACCAGAAGGTGTGGGCCAGTCCACCCATCGCTCCATCAACCGAAAAAAAGACGGAGAAAACCAACAGACAGCAGCAATACCACTCCGAATAGAGACGACGGATCCACTAATCTGCCCATTGGAATGACCATAATAAAGCCTCCAACAAGAGAGAAAGATCGACTGCTGATAGATCTGACGAGAACCTCAACTAGGAACACGAAATGATAACAGAGAACACTAGCAGCACCAGCAAAGACGAGAACTCGGTCCAAGCAGACAGCAGACAAACCTGAAACTAAAAACAAGACGCGCAATTAAAGTAAAAAAAGGGGGGGGGGGAACGGGTGGGGGAAGTCACCAACCGAGAGCAGATGCCTATCCTACACCCAATCTGGCGGTAGTAGGAGCACGGGAAATAGACAGGAGGCCCACAAGTCGCTCGGAACGGTGGCTCAGTGGGCCCCTGAATGGTCTACCCCGGAAAGCCAGGAATACATCATTCCTCACACGATGGATTATGGACGGCAGATCCATAGAGCTGCTCTCGAAAGTAGCCTTATTCCGCGCACACCAAACGTGCCAGCAGATCAGACTAGGAATCAAACGGAAAATGATAGCATGGAGCGATTTCCCTGAATTCCCGGCCCACCAGGAATTCAGCATCGCAGAAAGAGAACTCGCAGTGCTTCTAATACCGACGAGATTTCCGAAGTAGTTCCAGCACGCACTGGCCGAGAAACCACCGAAAAACAAATGGTTCAAAGATTCAATATCACCGTTTCCGCAGAATCTACATCGGGAAACAGTTGGGATACCGATCTTTTGAAAACTCTCGTCCAGTGGCAACCCATCATGTAGCAACCGCCACATAAATAGAGAGACCTTTGGGGGAATGCGTGTATCCCAAATAAAAGAAAATTCAGGACGAATGGAGGAAGGAGATCTGATGGAGGACCAGGCTTTCAGGATCGAAAAGGACGATCCATCCCATCCTGCCAAACCGCCGTGAGAATCAGAGAAGAGTTTCACAGACTGCATGTGCTTCCAGGTCTCGCTAGCGTAGGAAGGAGTGCCCGAAAAATTCGCACCCGCGAGTCTGTGGTACTTAGCTCGGAGGAAAGAAGCCCATAAAGAGTTGTTGGCGCCAAACCGGGACCACAACTTACAAGCAAAGGCCGCGCAAAGGTCGGATGGCTTGCGAATACCCAACCCACCTTCATTTTTGGGACGACAAATCGCGTCCCAAGACACCCAGTGGTGGCGACGACCGTTGTCCTTGTTTCCCCAGAAGAAGGACGAAGCCAGAGACCGATAAGAACGAAAGAAAGAGGAGGTAGGGGTCATAGTCGCAAAAATATGAGAACCCATCGAATCAAGAACTGACTTGATAAGAACTAGTCTACCCGCCTGAGAGAGAATGGCAGAGTTCCAGCGAAGAATCTTCCCTCTAACTTTGTCGGTCAATGGGTCGAAGAGAGCGTTAAGTTTTCTACCCCGGTACAAAGAAATGCCTAGGTAAGGTAGGGGAAGAGAAGCTTCCTTGAAACCGGATATAGTCTCAATCCAAGAAGCGCGAGATGGAGACATGTCCTTCGAGTGAACAAAACAGCATTTGGAAGAGTTAACGAGCTGGCCCGAAGACCTTTCATATTGATGAATGAATCGAAGAAGTCGCCGAACAGAGGAACGACTGCCATTGGAGAAAATGACAATGTCGTCCGCAAAGGATAAAGAAGAAATAAGGGGGCAACCCCTTGGAATGCCAAAACGCTGGATTTGACTGTAGATAGTTAAGGATTGAAGCCCACGAATAAAAGCCTCTGCCGCAATCACAAAAAGCGAAGGTGATAGAGGGTCACCTTGACGTAAGCCCCTCCCGGCTTTGAAATAGCCATGGGCCGATCCGTTAATGAGGACAGAGAACCAGCAGTTGGAGACAAGCCTCCACACCAAGTCTATCAGGGCCTCCGGAAAACCGAAGGTCCTTAATACCTTGATGATGAAGAACCAGGACATACGGTCGTAGGCCTTAGCCATGTCCAGTTTGAAGACAACATTTGATCCCAAAACTTTTCGATCAATTTGGGAGATCAGTTCTTGGGCTAGAAGGACGTTATCAGAGATCAGACGCCCCTAAAAACCCTGCTTGAGATGGAGAAATGATACGCTCAAGAAATGGAGCCAACCGAGAGGCCAGAATTTTGGAAATGACCTTGTTGGAGAAATTGCAAAGACTTATAGGACGGAAATCCGAGCAAGCCTTAGGATTTTCGCATTTAGGAATAAGAATCAGATTGGTGGAAGTCCAACCTCTAGGAAGATTTCCACCAGAGAAGAAGGATTGAATGGCAAGACACAAATCAGCCTGGATGATTGGCCAAGAGCACCTATAAAAATCACCATTAAAACCATCAGGGCCACTGGCACTATCCTTGCTGAGAGCAAAAACACAGGCACGGATCTCCTCTGTGGAAGGAAGATCCGCAATAATGTCACCTTCCGAGGGAAGGGTGATCGGAGGAATAAAAGCTAATAGAGCCGGATCTGAAAATGAGACAGAAGGAGATTCCAAGAAGGATTGAAAATGAGATAGGATGATATCTTTGACTTCCTCTGGCGACGAAGTCGTAGACAGATCTGGCCTCATAATCTCTCGAATCGAAAGAAGGTTATTCTTCTTGCGAATAGACGAGTGGAAGAATTTGGAGTTAGCATCACCCTCGACTACCCACTTGACCCTCGCCTTTTGACGGAGGTAGTCATTTTCGACACGCAGCTCCGAAGAGAAAGAAATTTGGGCAAGGGCCCATGCCTCCTTGTTGGCAGCGGTCGGGTCCTCGTCTAACAAGGATTCGGCTAAGATAAGCGACTCTTCGGCCGAACGGACGCGATCGAAAATGTTCTTGAAAGTTTGAACGTTCCAAACCTTAAGGCAAGCCTTAAGACGCGAAAGCTTTCTCCCGAAAGCAGCACAGGGGGAACCAGAAATAGGATTGCTCCAGGAATCAGAAACCACCTGTTGGAAAGAGTGATGAGATTTCCACATGCTTTGGAACCGGAAGGAGGTGGGCCTTGAGAGCGACAGAGGAGAGCAACGAACAATCAGAGGGGCATGATCCGAGAAGGACCGATGGAGGTGGGCGATAGAGAAGGAGAAAGGAAGGCGAAACCATTCCTCCGACCCGAACACACGGTCAAGTCTAGAGAGAATGCGATTTGGGCCGTCCTGGTTGTTAGACCATGTGAACGCCGAGCCGACATAGGGGAGCTCGGAGAGGCCAGAGGAGGCTATGAAGGAGTTGAAATCCGCCATTGCCCCTCTGTTGATGGCCGCACCTCCCCGTTTTTCCGCATGGCAAGCGACGATATTGAAGTCGCCACCAAGAACAGAAGAAGAGAATTCCTGAGAATCAAGAGCTAGAATATCCGACCACAGAACTAGCCTTTCCGAACGGTCACATTTAGCGTAGACCGCTGAGAAAAGAAACGGTGCTGCAAAGGACGGAGATGAGCATACCACCGAGAAAAGCTGAGCAGAGTCGAAGAAAGGTCGAATCGCAACAGATTTGGACCATAAGATCCAAATCTTGCCCGAGACATTAGCTAAGCCACCGCCAAATCCTAAGGATAGGACAATCTTGGGGAATTCAGCTCGGCCAATAAGGGGTTCCAGGAGAGCGATCAAGCCAACAGAGTGTTTCCTGACAATGCGTTTAAGCTTGGCCACAGACGCATCATTACCAATACCGCGGACCTTCCAAAAGAGAAAATTCGCCATGAACAAAGAATAGCCGCAGATAAAAAGATAAACAGAAAGCAGCACCCAAACTCAATCCAGATACAGCGAGTAGCGAGCAAATCTGTCGATCAGCTCGGACGCCGCTATAGAGCGTGTGCGAATGGTGCGAGGGGTAGAAGGGGCTCTCTGTCGTCTGCGCCTCGTCGATCGAATAGGAGGGACGGGCGGATCAGAAAGAACCTCACCCCCAGACCCTACCGAATAGGAGGACTCAGACGACGAAAATGAAGTATCAGAGTTCCTAGCTAAGCAATCTAGACGCTCATTTAGGAGCGCAATCTCTGCCTTACTCATCAGCGGGATGGAGATAGACAGAGGACACGCTGAGGATGGGCGCGAGCACTCCGAAGAGCACCGCGAGGTCGGAATGGCCAATCGGTCTGAAGGTAACTCCGAAAGACCATCGGGGAAACGAAGAGAAGGAGAGATTCGAGTCAGTTGCAAACTGAACAACCGACTGAAACCGAAAGATGAGAGAGGGGAAAGGTCGCTAGGGATGGTAGAAAAGACCAAAGAGGAGCAAACAACGGGAAAGACCACAGAAATAGCCACGGAAGGACAGAAGGACAGAGACTGGAGAGCGGTCGAAGGAATGGCAGAAGAAACTGGCGGACGACTGAGCAAGCGACTGGAAAATGTAGAAAGGCAACCATTATGCTTTCCAAATTGCTGTGGGATTCCTACCGCTGCCGAGCTGTCACTAATCAAACAGACCCGTGCTGAGGGTAGGAGTCGCGACTCAGGGATAGCATCATGGCAGAACGTAGAAGGATGGCAATGAACCATACTGCCCGTATAACTGTCAAAGATGACCTCTATACGACCAGGGCTGGTATATCGCCCAAACCTACCGCTCCAAGCCCGATGGAACCCCCCTAAGACCCGAATGTCAGTCGAAAAATCAGAACTGCCAGTCACGATCGATAAGGCACAAGGAGACGAAGGAAGAGAACAACGGGATGAACAGCAAAAAGACGAAGAATCAGAAGGATCCGGGACAAAGAGAGGATATCGATGATATGTAGGGGAGGTGTAAAATCGCATCCCATGATGCTGTCGGAACCTAACCCAAGCCGGGCTGCCATAGGAAGGGCAGCCCCGCGAGACAGGAGAGGTTCGCAGGGTGGTCCTAGCAGAAAATTCACCCGATCGGGTCGCAACTGACTGGTAATATTCCCTTCTGACCGCATAGTGGACCGCAACAGGGTACACTATGCAATCAGAAATGGAACACCGCCTGAGCCAATCGACCCAAACTGGATAATTTCTCCGTAGAGACCTATGGGAATCAATCCAAATAGGGAGACGACAAGCCACAAACGACACAGACCAGGCCTCGCTATGGCTAAGACAAATATTCCAGCACTGTACGCTCCAAACGGAGATCACAATGCCTAAGTGACCTGATACGTCACCAAACAACAGAATGGTAGCAGTATCAGGGAGAGCACGCCGAAACGCGTCTTGGCTCATAACCAAACAGAATAAACCAACAGATACAAGTCGACAAGGAATCAATTTCCCAAAATCAACCCCAAACATGATATGCATAACCAAAAAACTCACCTGGCCGGCCACCAAAGCACTTACCTGCAGCTGAGCGATGAGGTACACATAAGAACAGCCCACCAAAGCCTGACATACCAAATAACCATTTGCTTGCTGAATCATAACAAATGGATAAATCTGGCAAGCCCCCGCAAATTGCAAAGCAGACAATACAAACATCAGAACAGGCCCACAAGAAGTACTCTTCCTAACAGAGCCACGCAAAGCAACTGCCTGTAACCAATGTGTAATGACCCGCCACTCATTCCACAGAATGACGCATCATTAATAAGAAAGAAAGGGATAGAAAAGAGAAAAGAAGAGAAAAGAGAAAGAAACAACAACAGATACTCACAGCGGAAACGGAACAAAATATAATATATCACATAACTATTACATAGTATACAACACTTATCAGAGTTACACAGCATATACACATCACATACTAGACAGTTATAAACATCTGTCTAGACATTACAACTCAGATACAATACAAAACTCTATCACAGAGATTAACACAGCGGAATACTATATCTACGAACGCTGAAGCCTCCTGCTCCATTGCTACTCCAGATAACTCGTCAAAGCTAACCTGAATCCCTTGGCTACTCGTAAAAATTTGAGTACCCAAGAGTTTATAAATTAATTAATAATTAAAGGTGAATTAATTTATGATTATAAGATAACATGGGACTCGAAGAGACCGGGGTCGGGTATCGGTAAATACCCGATACCACTTCGATTTGAAATTTTCTATAATTCTTTATAGATTGATATGTGAAATCAATGGGCTGGATTGGGATAATATGGACCATTTAAACTAAGTTGGATACTTAAATATTGTTTTGTGAAAATAAGTGGTGACTATATAAGATGTTTACGTGTAGTAAGTACGAGTTACCCCGGGTTTTAAATAAGTTTTATGGATTGGAATTTCTTGTTAGATGAGTTTACTCATGCTGGTTTCCAGCCTGACCCGGGTGTTACTTTGATGTAATGCTCGGGTCAGACCGAGTATTACAGATTTTCAGGTAAGGACGTTCTGGAGCCTAGGAGTCGAGCTGGATGGCAGAAACGTATGGAATGTTTATACTGTGTTATATTATTGTATATCTGAGACTTTATAATTGTGTATATCCAGTGTCTGTAAATGTGTAACTCTGATTTATTAAAATGTAATCGACAGATATAATATTGTTTTGTAAACTGTTATTATTTATTATTATATTTTATCCGCTGCGAATGTGAGAATCTGTGTCTTGTTCTGTTTCTTTCTTCTATCTCTTTTCTTTTTCTCCTAACTATCTGGAATTTTCGGGTTCGAAAATTTCGGGTCGTTACACAATGCATCGGGACAGAACAACCCACATCCACATCAAAGAACCAATGCCGAGAAGAACAGAACAACTGCTCAGGCACCGAAAAGCAACCCAACTCAACATGACTGGAAGAGGTGGTGAAATCCCCTTCAGTCAAAGAAGCTGCCGAAAAAGCATCAGGGCCAAGCACCTGCACTGAGCTCCTCATCATACCGCCCCATCCATCAGCCTTAAGAACAGGACAACACAATGCCACATCGAGCAACCCCTTTAGAATACCGCAAACCACCATGGCAGACTCAGAATCGGCAGTCACGACATGAGGACTCGAAGAGGTGGTGAGCTCCTCTTCAGTCTCAAAGATACCCAAATCAACAGTGCCACAGTTCACCGACCCCACCAGCAAAGACATCTCACCCCGAGGCAACATCTCACATGATTCAGAGAAGAATAGCATCGGTTTGAAAAGGGGAATGAAATCCCTTGTCGAAACCACATCAATCTCTGAAGGAGGCCACGGGTCCACCGGTCGAGCACCAGCTTCACCGAGGCGGTGACGGGTCGGCATTTGAGATTGCAGACCATCACCCCAAACCGGTAAAAGCTCCAAAAAGCAATAATCGACCCATACAAAGCGAGATCTACACAGATCCCAAAAATCAACCAAGCAAAAAACCCTAACCTCGATCGAATTAACACCAGAAAAGATCACCGAGCAAGGGCCAGAAACCAAAGCCGATAAGGCGGTGCCAATCGCAGCGAACGACGGACAGTTACGCACAAAAGAGCCGGAGAGGAGGAACTCTCCCACGTTCGAGAGCGGTAACGGTTCCATCTATCAAGATGAAAAGGCACGCTAGATCCGCAGAGTAATTTCAGTAATACGAGCAGTGAAAAGAAGAGCGACAGAAAAGGAGAAAGATTCGCAAAAGCTAAACAGAAGACGCCATTAGAGCCGTTGGGAACTTTTGTTTTGATGGTAAAGATATAATTTCATGGTGAATAAATATTCATACTAAAGTTTCATTGGCAACGCTCTTGATGTTTGTATAGAATACCGATAATCTATGTCTATGTAAATTAAAGTGTGAATCAATGCATTTTTGTTTTTTTTTCCATTCAAAAATTCATTTATTGCAATCAAGTGGATCAAATATTCATAATTGGATTCACTAGTTAACATTGTTATATAGGATGAAGAGGAGAAAGTGTGTGAAGAGGAAGAAGGAGAATGTAATAATAGCATGGGATGGTAGGATTATACAAGGATTAAGGGAAAATGGACCTTTGGGTGTCGACGCGTCAGATGCATTTAATGCATCAACTTCTGGCAGTCCCTTTCCATCGCATGGAGGGAATGGACGAGATTTCCTTCGTGTCTTATTCTCATTTCAACGCGCTATACATGTTGAAAATGAGAAAGGGCAAGAAAATGCAGCGAGCAACTTTATTAAGGAAGGGAACTTCCAAGAAAGGCATGTGAAAAAAATAGATAAAGAGTTGTTACATATTACCCATTTTATAACATGTGTTTCTTCCCTTACAAATATTATTCAGAATTACTAAATTACTCATTTTATAATTTATGTTTCTTCTTTCTTTTTGTCATACGATTATCTCAAAATATTTGACAACCAATGTTTAATGACTAGTTTTCTATCGGTTTAGAAAATATTCGAGAAATTTCAAATTAAATTTACCGCAAACGCACGGCGTACAAAAGTTAGTACGTGGCGAGTACAGATCGATCCGTAGGGCATTTTTAAGATTTTAAAATTTTTAGTTCAATCAAATTAGACCAAAGTGAGCTGAAATTTTTAACTACAAAGAAGAAGCTAAAGCTAGAATTAAAATGTGATTTAAAAATCTATTAGACTAGAGAACAATTCAGAGGCAAATCCACTCTCATATTTTTGTAAATAAACAAACAAATAATTTATGATCTCTAACTTTGATATTAAGTGAAATAATCATTATATTTATCATAAGTATGGTTTTTTTATGTTATTAATTAACATAACTCAAACCATCAAACTATAATACAACAATTATACCACTTATAATTCTCATGAAAATGAAGCCAAAGCAAAAGCTATTTTAAGTATGATCTATTTACTATTGTAACTAGTAATATAGATCATCAAATTTCATTTTTTCCTTTCATTTCAAAATAAAAAATTAATTAGCAAATGATGATGTAAATTGTGTTTATGTTGAATAAGAATAGCTCATTTGCATAAGCAATATAAGCTATCAAATCCACTTGTATAAACTTACATAAAAATTCACTTTCATGAAGCACAAACAAAGAGATCATAAATCATAAAAATGTTGAAATTACATAAAGTTAGAGAGCTTCATTACCCCTAAATTGAAGGGGTTTAGCTACTCATTTGTGTTATCAAATCAACAGTTGAAAATTTTAACATTAAAAAGCAAAGAAATGAAAACTAAGCAAAGGAAGAAAGAGAGATTAACTACTAACTATTTGCTTAAAAATTAAAGCTACACTGCTTGCATGAATGTAAATCTGAGCTATGAATATTAAAAGAAAGTGAGCATAGAAATAAACATTAACATAAAAGCAAAGAAAATCATATAGAAAAGAAAAGAGGAAGAGCCTTGGAAGCCATTTTTATTTCATGAAACATTACCATTAAACTTACTCTTTTTAATTTCCTAACTAATGTGAAAGAGTAGAAGATATTTACATGTACATAAGAGGGCTATTTAAACATGCATAAAACCCTAATTCCATTTTTAGGGAGCTTCCCAAAATACCCTTTAGGAAGTGTGGCCACCAAGTAACCATTAGCCATCAATTAATCCATCATTTGATGTGCATGAAGCTTTAACCTCTACTTAGTTGTCCATTAGCTTCTAATTGTACATTTAGGTAAGTGGGTGGGGTCCTCCAAGATCTTGAAATTGAATTATTTCCTCTTCATTCCTTTGTATTTCCTTGTGCATGCATATATCATCATGAATCCCACTTCCATATGCATCAAAATATCCTATAAAAATCATAAAAGTTGTCCAAGTAAAAATTCTTAAATTGACACATGCACAAAAATGACCATTTTGCCCTTGAATGAAGATAAAAATATGATGGTTAGAAAATAATTGAATTTTAGTTTTAACATGTAAAAATGCCCAAATATGATGTTTATTTAAATAAAAAGAGATAAAATGTGGATGTAAATATATGCACATTTACGTGCACAACAAATACCCCCACACTTATCATTTTATTCGTCCTCAAATAAAGGAAAACTAAGATAAATCCATTTTTGTAGGGAGTACGATTACATTGAGTGTATGCAACAAGCCGTTAAACCTCTGGGTGTCCCCAGTAGGATGAGTGTTGTGATGATCCCAGACTCGGCCTTCGAAAATCGGCACCCGTACTTCACTTGTACTCAAGATGCCGCAGATTCAAATGTCGAATCTGGCTCACCGGAGCTTATAACACCATTAAGTATAACAACACATCGGAAAAAAAGAAATAGATGATATCATATACAATTCCAATGAATACAATATCCAGTATGATATACAACAATGATATCAATATGATACAACAATATCAGAGATAAATAATAATACAGCGGAAATAACAGAAGTGATAACTCCAAATGATCAGTCAGAGAGGCTGAGTCCAACCACTCCAATATCAAGCTTGAATCATCATCACGTAAGACAAAGGTAAGCAATGTCAGTCATGATCTCCAAAACTGAACTAGCTCCAATGTCAACTGAACCTGATTATCTGAAAAACCCAACTCTAGACTGCCCGTGTGGAAAATTTTGAGCACCCAGAGTTTAGGAAAGGAACAATAAACTCCGAGTCAGTCATGGGACTGGTGTGAGTAACAAAAATAGTTTATCTTTAAAACAAACACAAAAGGATTTTTAAACATTGAAATCCGAAATGCTTTTGGAAAATGAAACTAGCATAAGACCTCCCGCTACACACACAATGCAAACGCAGAATTGGAGGAGATTTCTTCTTATGATAGTCAAACATGCTTACTACGCAAAAGGAAAACTCTTTTGATATTATTACTAGTGCATAGTGCAGAAACATTTCGAAAGTATAATATTAATCTTAGCCAGCATACAACCATTATTGTATGCCTACTATAGCTACTATGTTCAATAGCAGGTTACCGCCACATTCCATAGCATGTTATACAACTAAAACCGCACAAGGTTCGTATTGTTTCTTTGGTTTTCCAACAAATGGTCTGGCTAAGGAACTTCCTATGCCACATGGGATCGCCTCTGGCGGGACGTCCCGAGAACTAACTAGCTCTCTGCCAACACAAGGCCGGGTTACCTCTGTCACTAAGTAACTACTACACGAATATGCCACCCCCGGTCCTTTGGGACCTTTATCCGAGACGCCTCGATCAAACAACAATCACATAGTAAATGAGATTGGAGTATCCACATAGGTTAAATACCAGGGCTCCATACCTGATACCACCCTTTTCCAGAAGGAAATGACATACCCTAAAGGGAGCGACCCTCATAACTTTGCCGCATCATTCCTGTTTCGACCATTTCCGGGGTGTGAGGTCTGACGAAGTCTCGTCCACAAAGCTACGCTTTTTCACAAAGCCATGCTTTGATCAACAAATGATCAGTAAATGATCATCACACAGAAACACTCAGCATGCCACATTACCAAATTAGGAGTATATTGCTGATAAATTTCAACTACATAACCTCTGAGCTCGTACGTCTCAGAGAAGGGTGTTAAGCTAAGAGAATAAATTCTCCGCCACCAAATAGAAATGTATTTGAAAGAAATCAGCTTTATATCTCAAAGTGTAATGTCAGACATGTAACCATACAAGTCTGTTCCAGGTTCGAACAAAACCGAAGGCACTTCCGAAGAAGCCCTTGAAATCCGGGTATTCACAATCCCGATCGGACTTCCCATCACTTAGGAAATCTCTATACCGGCGCGACTCAGTGCAGAGACAATCGATAAGTTATCCCATCGTTCTCGCAAATACCCGGTCTTCACCACCGGTCTTCAAATGCGATCTATATACGACGTATCATTATTCGGAATGGGTTATATGACACAAAGGTCCTCTCCCGGCTAAACTGAATAATGAGCGTAATATTCACAAAATATATGGATAATGGGATTCCAATTAAGTCACAACTTATTACCCAAAACTTCTCTTTTCAAATGGTTTAACAAATTACCATTTTCAAATCTTTAAACAAAAAGATTCATTTTAACAACCTTCAACGGTTTAAACAATTTCCACACTTTAATCTTTTAAACAAAAGATTTAATTCACAAAGTTCACCCAGTTTCACAAAGATACATTCACAGATTTTCCAAATTAATTTCCATTTCAATTGGATTAACTCATTAAATATTTAAAACAAAGATTTAACTGATAGCTTTCAAAACAATTTCATCTCGATCTTTTATACAAAAGGTACACTTTTCCAATATCAAAACAAAGTTCAACAATCCTTTACAAAGGTTTATTCATAGCTTGGAAAACTATTTTTCCAATTCAAACTTGAAATTCCTTTAATTCAAATTGGAAATCCATTTCTTATATAAGAGCTTTTATCAGTTGAAAACAATTAGTTTTCCAAATCATTGAAAGCTAATCTGTCAAAATCCAACCTACTATTCAAATAACTGGAAAAAAAAGTTTTGAATTCGCTCAGAAAAAACTATTATTGTCAATCTCAAAAATCAAGTATTGAATTCAAATTTAAATCAAATTATTTAAATTTCAAATTTTATTAAGTAATTAAAATAACTTTTACATTTGAAACTCATTTACAAAGCTCTTAATTCCAATTTCCAAAACTATTTGGATTCAAGAATTCAATCTTTAAAATTGTCAAAAATCTGTGACTTAACTGATTTCCACGTGAAATCCATATTTGTGTGTGTATGGTGTAGTCCAGGGGTTTCACACAGTAGTGCAACATCATTCAATCATCACAGATCAGAATATAGAAATATAGTTGATAAGCGGTATAAATTATAACGCTTATCTGTTTATTCACAGATCATAGATATATATAACTTACAGATAATATAATTACATTCATCCCAGATAAATAAACTACATTACAGGTCACACACAAATCAGAATATATCACACATCATCACAGAATCAGATAGGATAATCAATTCAAGGCATCTCATACAATACAATCATTCATAAGTAAGGTCAAGCATTCAACAACCATTTATAAGAAGGATTAATTAATCGTTTAATCCTAATTAATTCAATTTATTTCCAATTAAATTAATTACTTATGAATTAAATATCAAATCCTAATTAATTAATTGCAAATCATTTGATATCAATTAATTAATTAATCACCTTAATTAATTATTCTTAATCAATAAATTATTCTTAATTAATCACATTAATTAAATTAACCTCTAAACCAATTACATAATTAATTAACCACTTGATTAATTATTTTAAGGAATTAACCTTTAATTACTTACCATAAAGTAATTACACTTACACAATTTCATAAATGATTATCATAAATTAATTTAATCTAATTAATTGTTAAAACTAATCACATTAATTAAATATTTATTTAAATAATCTTAGTTAATGACCTTCATTAACTAATAAAAATTATTTAATTTCTTTGCTAAAGAAATTACTTACATTAATCATTATTAATTAAAATTGATTAATCATAAATAACTCATTAATTAACTTAAACCTTAATTAATAAATTTCAACTTATAATTACTAATTTAATTAATCCAAATCATAAATCAATTAAATTATTTAAACCATTTAATTACCTTAAGGATTTACTAATTTTAACTTTAAGATAAAAACCTTTACTTATCTATGGTTAAAATTATCATTCACAAATACATTTGAAAACATTTATTCTCAAATTTATTTGAAAATTTCATTTTAAATTCAAGATTTAAAATGAAAACCAGTTTGTCTTTAACAAAGTTTATAACCAATTTGAAACTTTGAAATCCACATGTTAAAGAATGCTTATGTCTCATAAAAGAAATTTAAAGATTTTAAACTAAATTCCTTTTAAATTCAAATCATTAAAGTATACTTTAACTTTTAAACTTATTTACATCATTTAAAGTTATAAACTTTATTCTATTTTCAAAACCTAAGATTCAAATTCAATTTGAATTCAGATTTAAAATTCTGATTTAAACTTGGTTTTAAATTCTACCTTATATTTTTAAATTCCATTTTAAATTCAGATTCTCATAAATATACTTTACTTCTTAAATACTTTTAAATTATTAAAACAATTTGACTAAAGAAAAAAAACTTTATTCATTTCCAGCTAAGATTTAAATTTAACTTGAATCTATATTTAAACTTTGATTTAAAACATATTTTAAATCCTTGCTTAATAATTTAAAATCACTTTAAATTTTAAACTGACAGGTCTGTAAACCTATCACCAGAATAAATGACCCGAGCCATTAAAACTTTGCTTCGAGTCCAGACTCTATTTACTTCGAGTAAATCACTTGAATAACTCGAGTAAAACCCGAGTGCACTCTCCTCTGTCAAACCAAGTTCATCAAAACTTAAAAATGCATGGTGCACATGCACCGTGGCTCTGGCCATCTCTGACCACCCTCCAGGCCTTCCCCACATCAACGACCATCCACACAATCGATCACGACCATCGGAATCCACCACAGTAGCTCAAATAAAAAATCGAGTAGCTAATCCCAAACCTGGAAACTCGACACTACAAACGATGCCCAAACCTGGCAATAGTTCAACCTCGCTGCTTCGACCACCAGATCACCAGAACCTCCGGCATCAGCTTCAACTATCACCCTTCTACCAATCCCCGAAAGCCCGTTGAACTCGATGCTCCATGGAGTTCAAACTGACTCAAAATCTCCACCCAGACCAAACTAGGTTTAGGAAATCAAATTGGCAACCAGTTCCACCCCCATGCTCAGACCAACCACCAGTCATTTTTGCCTAACTCTCCAGACATCCCACTACCATCAGAGAGAAACTCAACCTCTCCAATCACTGGGATCACCAGTGATTCCCAAAAACCCCAAAATTCATCAACACAGAAATGCACTTTCAAACCATTACTAAAAAATGTGATTTTTATTTTAAAAATCAGTGTTTGGTATAAAGATTCAGTTTATATTACTGAATTGTTAAATTAACATGTTTGAAATTGACACAATTTTCAAACTTCTTGTTCTTTTTTGGGTTCCCAGAGCAATTTAAAGTTATTTTTAACTTAATTTAATTTTTAAACTTAACCTTAAGATCAAACAAACATACTTTGTTTAGATGCTAGGTCATAACAACAATTAGATCCATCAGAAATGATTTTTTGTTTGGAAGTAAAGCATGAGCTTAAAATCTTAAATACAGAGGTGTATCAACATACAAGCATCATATCTCATCAAATTTCACAGAACAATGCACATATAAATATTCACACAGATATACTTTTCAGATATTAACATGCAACTAATTTTAAAACTTAAGTTATTAAAATATGAAGTTACTCACCTTTTTTTTTGAAAAGCAGAGAATTTGAAACTGGATGAAAACTGAAGCTTTGAAAAGTTGCATGCTTTTGTTGTTTTGATTCCAGAAAACTTGTCTTGCTTGAAACTTAAAACTGAAAAAGCTTTGAAACTGGAATGCTTTAAGACTTGATTTCAGGCTTTTGAAAAATGATTACAGGCTTGAGATATAAAAATGGTTACAGGTTTTGGCTTTTGAACTTGAGTATGCTAAGTTTTTAAATGAACGAAAATGAAATAGGAAAGATTGATAAATATAAACAAGCATGCAGGCTTTGGGTAAACTAGTACAATTTGATCAGAGATTTTTTTTATACAGGAGGCTGAAATGAAACATTTTGTACAAGCATTTATTAACATTGTCATACTTATCCCCTTTATTTCAATTCGTATGTACTTATGTGATTTTCTTCCTTTGGTGGCTGAGATGATAAAAATTTGGCTTGCATTAATTAGTTTGTACAAAACTATATATTTATTTATCTTCCTTCATCTCGGCTGTACAATATGAAATATTTTCTTTGTTGGCTGATAATGAAGTGTTGGTGGCTAAAGAGATTTGCATTTATTACTTTGTCTTCTTTTATTTCCATGTGTATATACTTATCTTACTTTTCCTTGCATTACTACTGATAGGCTACATATTTTACTTTGCCTGATTTGCTTCTATACCCTATATACAAATATAAAGTTGTTATGGTTATTGTTTATACTTGAGTGTATATTTTTTTTTCTTGTTGCTTTACAATATAAATAAAGTTCTATTTTTATTACGTTATAATATAGCTAATTAGTTTACTTTCTTGAATTATACTTTGTAATGTTACTTGATAATATAAATAAACTTCTATTCTAATATGTGGTTAAATTTTATCTATGTGTTTGTTTACTTCAGATTTTTTTATAGTTATCTTATATATATTGATTCTATTCCTAACTTAATATTTATTATGATAAAATTACTTTAATATTTATTATCCCATATATATATATATATTTATTTATTTCCTAACATAACCCATCGATTTCTAAATTTTAAACTATTTATTTATTTTCTTTCTTGTGTCAAAGTCTATATTTTTATATTTATTTTCAACCCATTTATTTAAGATTTAAATTCAAATTCAATGTGTGTGTGTATATATATATAAATTTAAATTTACTCATATATGCCCATATACATATATATTCACATATATACATATATATACAATATTTAAATTTTAAATGATTTATACAGAATTTATTTGAATTCAGGGAAACTCGCTATCAATTAATCGATTAATTTCACAAATTTTATTCAAAAATTCAATAAATTATCAATTTAAATTTATATAAAATTCGGGGTCGTTACAAGTGTTGTCTCGTGAGGGTTTTCAGTGGATACTACCCACAAAATCAAAATGCAAAGTGAAAATGTTTACAAAGTGCAAGATTTATTTACAATGGGATGAATGCAAGTTTTTGAAAGTATTTAGAAATGAAAGATTCATTTTTAAATAGACAATAAGTTAAATATAAGTTCTGGTCATTGTCTTGAAAATTTAAGTCATTTACTCGTCAAAACTCCCAATAAACACAAAGATATCGTAACAAATAGACTATATTTAACTCGTGTTTTGGTTGATAACATAGTGCAACTATGAAATAGATCCTTAGTTGATTATTAAAGTTTATAAAAGTGGTATTTTCATTTCTTTCCAATAACAAGTCAAATCAAACAAGTTAAAATGATGCTTGGATTTAAATTGCTTACTCTCTCTTATTTGAAAATTTTATTAACAATATTTACATATGCCTAATTCAGGTAAACTGAGGCCAGATATATTACCAGTGCACTGCCTTGCGGACTGATGTGAGGGGAATACAGAGCGTGGCGAGTGAACACACAAGTGTGAACACTTATCGACTATAAGCGTTATTAAAAAGAATTTTTATATATACACACCTAACTCAGATAAACCGAGGCCAGATATACCGATCATGCACTGCCTTTCGGGCTTACGTGAGAAGGGTATAGAGCATGGCGAGTGAACACACGAGTGTGAACACCTGACTCTAGGTGTTAAAAATATATATACATATATACAAATGTTTTTTTTACTTATATATATATTTTTTTCAAATTTTTTTAGAAAGAGAGAGTTTTGCAAAATCATCTTAGCACCATTTTACTTAGAAGACAAAAATGTTATATCCTTTACTTTAAATTTACCACTTTTTTAAACAAAGATTTTCAATTAGAACATACTTCATAATTAACACATATGAACCTTCCTAAATACTAGTTAAACCATTGTTATTTGTAATCAAACTTCATTTTTATTTTTGTTAAGACAAATAAATTTTCAAAAATTTCAATTTATTAACCAAAACTTATACTTATCCCATAGTGTTTCTTAAAAAATAAATCAAAATGCTAAAAAGAAAATGTTTTTGAGATTTAGAAATTTTGAGATTTTTTTTCAAAGTTAAAAGAAAATGAAAATTCAAAAATGCCATGAAACTAAAAAAAATGAAAATGAGACTTCCCCCACACTTAATTTTGACTGTGTCCCCACAGTCGATGCATGATATAATGAGTAACGGGGAAAACTATGTACATATTTACAAAAGAGGGTTAACATTCTTACTAGACGTAGCTTGGCTCGTGAAGGATCATGAGCTCCTCCTCTTGGTTATTTGGAAATTCCAAGAAAGGTTTCAAACGATGACCATTGACTTTGAAAACCGATCCATCCCTAGGGTTTTCTATTTCTACGGCACCATGTGGAAAAACAGTTTGTACCACAAATGGTCCGGTACATCTTGATTTAAGTTTCCTGGGGAATAAATGAAGTTTGAGTCATATAAAAGAACTTTATGGTTAGGCAAGTCATGTAAAACTTTTGTTCTTTCTTTGTAAATTTTCTCGTTTTTATACGTGTCGTTCCTAAGTTCTTCTAGTTCCTTGAGTTGTAGTTTTCGTTTTCGCCAGCTTTCTTTAAGATCAAAGTTTAAGTTCTTAATTTCCCACAACGCTTTGTGTTCGATTTCAACAGGTAAATGGCAAGCTTTACCGTAAACTAAACGAAATGGGGACATTCCAAGGTTAGTTTTAAAAGTAGTATGGTAAGCCCAAAGAACGTAGGTCAATTTTTGAGACCAATCTTTTCGATTTTTGTTAACAGTTTTTTCCAAGATTTGTTTTATTTGTCGATTTGAAACTTCAACTTGGCCACAAGTATGGGGATGATACGAAGTGGATAGCTTGTGGGTTATCGAGTATTTTTTTATTAAAGTTTCAAAAGAACGGTTGCAAAAATGGGTTCTGTTATCACTGATTATTGTGCGAGGTGTGCCGAACCTCGAAAAGATGTTTTCTGTGAGAAATTTCACAACAATTCTATGGTTGTTGGTATTGCAAGGAACGGCTTCGACCCATTTTGAAACGTAATCGACAACGAGAAGGATATACAAGTTTCCAAAAGAATTGGGAAAAAGTCCTATAAAGTCAATACCCCATACATCAAAGATTTCGATCGTAAGAATGAGGTTTAGAGGCATTGTAACAACACACATATTTTACGATTATATATTTAAATGTTTTATTTAAATATAGCATCGTTTGTTGAATTTTAAGTCCGAAATGTTACTTTTAGTAAACAGTCAAATCCGAACTCGAGACCACTTCCATTGAGTTCAAAATGACGTTTACAACTTTTTTGAGTATAAACATCGATAGGTTTGGAGTTGATTAGGATTTTGGTATTTTCATTTGGGCTCTGGGTTTGGTTCTAGCCCACTAACCCAACAAGGTAACCCAACTCTTCTACCAAATACCCTAACTCCTCTACTCTTCATTCATTCTACTCCTCATTTCCTAACACTCAAGCTAAAGAGAAAAAATAGGGGAAAAGAGGGGAAATTAAAATTCCTAAGCCCTAGATTCTTAGGAAATTCAAGTTCTAGTTCTAAAATCAAGGAGAAGCTTAGGTAAGTATCCTCTTCATCTTCTCCAACTCAATCTCTCTTCAATTTTCAGAATTTCCTATAACCTAACTTAGGAAATCTTTGCATGTGATAATAGAATTGAAGATTCTAGAGGTTTAGCTGAAGAGGAATTGATCTTTCCTTGTTTTAAGAGCTTCACTTGTTGTTTTTGGGTTTATATGTGAGTTTTTGAACTCACATCTATGTCTATACCTTTGATAGATGTTAGGTATGAATTTCTAACATCTATTTCATGTTCATTTGCTTTTGATTTGAATTGATTTGGTGAATTTTCCAATTTTGGTATTTTGAAGTCAAAAGCTATGAAAATCCTACTATGGAGTTTGGACATGTTGTTTGAAGTGTATTGAAGAGCCTATAGGGCTGGGTTGGCACTTGGCATAAATCCCTATCCACCATCGGTCATCCGATCGCTTCCGAACCGAATTGGCCATCATTGGCCTAGGAAAATTTTGCCCTGAGCTTCAGCTCAGACGTCTGGTAAAATACTCAAACGTCTGAGGAAAAGGAACAAACGTTCCAGACCTTAAGCTCAGACATCTGAGTGGTCTAGAAAAATTCCAGACCTTTAGCTCAGACGTCTGGGGAGAACCACTAGACGTTTGGCGCTGTTAAAATCTGGCACTTTGCCTGTTTTTATGCGAATTTCCATTTTTATCGATTTTTGACGATCCGATTGGTTGTTGTCATTAATTATCGATTTTGATAACTTCTTTTCTGGATTTTTGGGAATATCCATTTGATGGCTTTGATATCGATTTCTATGGTTTTGATTCACGTCGTCGAATGTGAATTTTTTGGTGATAGATTGTTTTTACAATCTTTTCTATGATTTGTCACTTTAAAATACAAAGGTTTCTATATTAGTAGTAAATACTCAAACTCTTTCACATAAACGATTTCAACACTACTTTTAAATATAAAGCTCATTTTTAAAACCGTTTTCCAATCTATTATTATATACAAACCTTTACATCATTCGTACGAGAAATCCAATTAAACGACTTAGCAAAACAAGTGGTATGAAAGCTTGCGTTTACTTCGTCGGTTAATTCTTAGACTTGTTCGATTGAAATATTGTGACAATTTTCAATTGGAAATCTACAGTTTGTTCGTAAATATTTAAGTTAAGCTAGTGGTTATGGGACATAAAGCTAAACTCATTTATTTACTAGCTTAGTGTAATTTACGCTTCTTATTGATCAATGATGATCATTTTGTGGTTTAGACTAGCGATATGCGATGTCTCTTTGTCCACGTGGGGGACAATACCCTGTTATGTTGAGCTTCGTCTCATTTTTATAGGCTAGCGACCTATGGGTTTTATGGAGTTTGGTTCATTGGGCGTACCGTTGTACTACGTCGTTGTTTCGGCTTATTTGAGTTTCAGGTTCCTCGGGCATACCGTTATTGTACTACGTCGTTGCATCGGCTCTATGGTTAGCAACCATGGGATAGCGTCCCGTTTGTGATACACGTGTTGGTGAGTTTTCATGCTCCCATTTGTGATAGGCCTCCCCCTTTGTGTTTTTGGGATTTCTAACTGTTGATTTCTGGAATTTGTGTTTCACCAATTTTTGCAATTGACATTGATATGTTTTGTCAATATTTGGGGTTTGGTGAATAAGCTAAAGAATGTGATATTCTTTTTGGATATTTGACGAGATTTGAGATATTGTATGATTTTTATTGTTATCGAATGTATACTTGTCACAGTATGACATTATTGTTATCATACATTTTTATGGTATCTCTTATCATTTCTCATCTCATATGATTTTTATAGCTAGACTGATCCGTTTATTATTTTTCTTCTTAAATAATATTCGGGTCAGACCGAGGTGTTACAGGTGCTTCCACTTGATTTCTTAGCAGGGGTTAGCTTCTGACTTTTGGCTAACTACTTTAGCTTAGTAGTTTTTCTTTTATACATTTAAGATAGAGACTCCTTGATGTATACATATTTTTTTGCTTAGCACTTGTACCTATACTTTTGTGATGTAGTGGATCTTGTATGACCACTATTTTGATGTACACTTTTATGTGTTATATTCATATCTGTTTCTGCCTTTGTGATATGAATATCTGTGACTGATTTGTGTTATGCTTATTTTATATTTTTTTCTGAAGGCCTCATAGCCACTGTGTAGTAGTTTTGAGTTTGTATTGGATATGTCAAATTTCCTCTTGAAATGAAATGCATGACATACTACTGACATATCGGTACTTGCACAAAGCAATTACACAGATGGTCACTCCTCAACAGCCTTATTCTTCGTACTAATTGACGGCATTACCTAGTAGTGTCCTTGGTTAGTGTGAGTATAGAGGTGGGGCGTCATAGCTTGGTATCAGCGTAATAGGTTGGTGGATCCACAACACTCAGTTTGTTTTGTAAAGATGTCGAGATTATTTATGCGATTATGCTTTCCGAGCCGATTTGCATGTTATGCGTTACTTAGGTTTTGGAATGATTTTGGGAATAGATTGGCTTAATCGTTATGAAGCCCACATCCTATGTACCGAGAGGACTATTCATCTTCGACATCCTCAATCTATTAAGCAGATTTCTATTGTTCTTAAAGATTCAGATTCCAATTCGGTAGCATCCTTATATTCTCTAAATCCACATGATGATGATAATAATGATGAGGAAGATGTCATTTCCCTCATTCACGTTATTTGTGAATTTCTCGACATATTTGAGCCTGTTTTAGGATTACCACCTAAGCGAGCAATTGAGTTTAGAATTAATCTAATCCCTGAAGCTCTACTTATCACTCATCCTCCTTATCGTATGTCCAATAAGGAAAATGAGGAGATGTGTAAACAATTATCCAAATTGGAAGCAAAAAAATTTATTCGTTCTAGTTCCTCTCCTTGAGGAGCTATAACTATCTTTATGAAGAAATCTGATGGTACACTTAGGCTTTGCGTTGACTACCGCAAGCTTAATGATCTCACCATCAAGAATAAATATCCCTTATCTCGGATTGATGATCCATTCGATCAACTTAGAGGTGCTAAAGTCATTTCACAGTTAGACTTAGCAACCGGTTTTCATCAACTTCGTATTGCAGAGGATAGCATTCCTTTGACATCATTCCGTACTCGTTATGGATCTTATGAATGGCTTGTTATGCCATTTGGTTTAACGAATGCTCCAACTTATTTCGTTAACCTTATGAACCGAGTTTTCAAAGACTTCCTCGATCGATTTGTTCTCATCTTCATAGATGATATTCTTGTTTATTCTAAAACCGAGGAAGAGCACGAAAAAATCTTCGGATTGTGTTGGAAACTCTTAGGAGCAATCAATTGAAAGCAAAATTTTCTAAGTGCCACTTTTGGCTATCTCGTGTGAAATTTTTAGGACATATTATTTCTGAATCCGGAATTTTCGTGGATCCTTCAAAGATTGAAACGATTCAAAATTGGAAGAGACCGGAGAGTGTGACGGAAATTCGTAGCTTTCTTGGATTGGCGGGCTATTACCATCGGTTCATAAAAGACTTTTCTAAAATTTCCATGCCTCTTACTAGTTTGACAAAGAAGGGAGCTAAGTACATTTGGTTAGACAAATATGAAGCTACTTTTCAGAAATTAAAAGAACTCCTTTCTGATGCTCTTATTCTTGTGATTCCCAAAGGGAACCAAGACTTGATTGTTTATACCGATGCTAGTCGTGTTGGTTTGGGAGCCGTTCTCATGCAAAGGGAACGTGTTATCACTTATGCTTCTAGGAAATTAACTCCTGCCGAGACTAGATACGCCACACATGATTTAGAGCTTGCAGCTATTGTTTTTGCTCTTAGAATTTGGCGTAATTATCTTTTGGGAGAGAAATTTGTTCTCTACATTGATCATAAATCTTTGAAGTATTTGTCTCTCAAAAGGAACTTAATTTACGTCAACAACGTTGGCTCGAATTCCTTGCATCTTATGATCCTGATATTCTCTATACTCCCGAAAAGGGAAATCGTGTTGCCAATGCCCTTAGTCATAAGCAACAAGCAGTTGTTTCCATGATGATATCCGAATGGAATGATCTCGAGACTTTGTTCACTTGTGAGATTCGAGATCGTGAATCCGATTCATGTTCATCCCTTGTTTTGTGTAGCCTTGGGGCTCATCCCTCTCTTTTAGACCGCATTCTTGAAGCTCAAAAGCATGATCCTAAATTGGATCATCTTAGCCAAAGTTGTAGGGATAGAAATATTGATGGTTTGAAAGACTTTGAAATCGATGCTCGCGGAGGCATTCGAAAATTTGGCAGACTTATTGTGCTAAATATTATTGATCTTCGTAAAGACATTTTAGAAACTTCTCATTGTTCTAAATTTACCATTCATCCTGGTAGTAGTAAAATGTACTCGAACATGAAGCGACTTTATTATTGGGATGGGATGAAATATGATATTGCAAACTTCATTAAGCATTGCATGACTTGCCAACTCATAAAGGCCGAGCATCAAAGGCCCGATGGGTTATTGCAACCTTTGGATATTCCAGTTTGGAAATGGGATCAAATTTCCATGGACTTTATTGACGGTCTTCCCCTTTCTCGTTCTGGTCATGATAGTCTATGGGTGATTGTAGATAGACTTACAAAATCCACCCATTTTATTCCCGTTCGGTCCAATCGGACCATACCTCTTTTGGCTAAACTCTATGTTAAAGAAATTGTTAAATTGTATGGAGTTCCTACTTCTATTGTTAGCGATCGTGATCCATTATTTACTAGTGTATTTTGGAAAGGTCTTCAAAAAGCTTTGGGAACGAAGCTTAATTTTAGCACCGCTTATCATCTTCAGTCTGATGGACAAACAGAGCGTGTGAATCAAACTCTTGAAGATCTCCTTCGTGCTTGTGTTCTTGATTTTGGTGGAAGTTGGGAAGATCAAATTTCTCTTGTTGAGTTTTCTTACAATAATAGCTTCCAGTCTAGTATTGGTATGACACCTTACGAGGCACTCTATGAAAGGCCATGCCGATCTCCTTCATGTTGGCTTGAAGCCGGTGAGAAGTTGGTTTTAGGTCCAGATTTTATTCGTTATGCCACAGAAAAGATTGACCTTATTCGTCATAGGATGAAAGAGGCTCAAAGTAGACAAAAATCCTATGCCGATAACCGAAGAAGGAACTTGGAATTTCCTATGGGAGATTAGGTATTCATTCGTGTTTCACCTATGAAGAGTCTTGTGCGTTTCAGTCGATCAGAAAAGTTAGCACCTCGATATATTGGCCCATTTCTCGTCACCGAATGCATTGGTTGGCTTATCGCCTTTTATTACCGGCTCAATTTTCTGCTATTCATAATGTATTCCACGTTTCTCTATTATGGATATGCCTTAGAGATTCTGATTCTATTCTTGAGCCCGGTGTTATTGAAGAAATTGAAGTTTCAACGAACTTGACTTATGAGCAATGTCCTATTCGTGTCATTGCTACGGAGGTTAAACGCCTTCGTAATAAAGACGTTCCGCTTGTGAAAGTTCAATGGTCCGCAAATCCTAAGGATTGTTCTTGGGAATCCAGAGAATTCATCGAGCGAACACATCCGGACTTACTCTCTCGTGCTCTTTAAGGTGAACTTCTCACTTCAAATTTTTCTTGTGTGTTGTTATGCCTTAGTGTGGTTGTTACTCTTTATTTTCTTCTTAAGTATTGTGAGGACGCAATTTCTTTAAGGAGGGGAGTCTATAACAACCCGCATATTTTATGATTATATATTTAAATGTTTCATTTAAATATAGCATCGTTTGTTGAATTTAAAGTCCGAAATGTTACTTTTTGTAAACAGTCGAATCCAGACCACTTCCATTGAGTTCAAAACGACGTTTACAACTTTTTTGATTATAAAGATCGAAAGGTTTTTAGTTGATTAGGATTTTGGTATTTTCATTTGGGCTTTGGGTTTGGTTCTAGCCCACTAACCCAACAAGGTAACCCAACTCTTCTACTAAATACCCTAACTCCTCTATTCTTCATTCATTCTACTCCTCATTTCCTAACACTCAAGCTAAAGAGAAAAAATGGGGGAAAAGAGGGGAAATTAAAATTCCTAAGCCCTAGATTCTTAGGAAATTCAAGTTCTAGTTCTAAAATCAAGGAGAATCTTAGGTAAGCATCCTCTTCATCTTCTCCAACTCAATCTCTCTTCAATTTTCAGAATTTCCTATAATCTAACTTAGGAAATCTTTGCATGTGATAATAGAATTGAAGATTCTAGAGGTTTAGTTGAAGAGGAATTGATCTTTCCTTGTTTTAAGAGCTTCACTTATTGTTTTTGGATTTAAAGGTGAGTTTTTGAACTCACATCTATGTCTATACCTTTAATAGTTGTTAGGTATGAATTCCTAACATCTATTTCATGTTCATTTTCTTTTGATTTGAATTGATTTGGTGAATTTTCCAATTTTGGTATTTTGAAGTCAAAATCTATGAAAATCCTACTATGGATGTCTGGACATGTTGTTTGGAGTGTATTGAAGAGCCTATAGGGCAGGGTTGTCACTTGGCATAAATCCCTAGCCACCATCGGTCATCCGATTGCTTCCGAACCGAATTGGCCATCATTGGCCTGGTCAAATTTTGTCCTGAGCTTAAGCTCAAACGTTTAGTAAAATACTCAGACGTCTGAGGAAAAGGAACAAACGTTCTAGACCTTAAGCTCAGACATCTGAGTGGTCTGGAAAAATTCCAGACCTTCAACTCAGATGTCTGGGGAGAACAACCAGACATCTGGCACTGTTAAAATCTGGCACTTTGCCTGTTTTTATGCGAATTTCCATTTTTATCGATTTTTGACGATCCGGTTGGTTGTTGTCATTTATTATTGACTTTGATGACTTCTTTTCTGGATTTTTGGGAATACCCATTTGATGGATTTGATATCAATTTCTATGGTTTTGATTCACGTCGTCGAATGTGAATTATTTGGTGATAGATTGTTTTTACAATCTTTTCTATGATTTGTCACTTTAAAATACAAAGGTTTCTATACTAGTAGTAAATACTCAAACTCTTTCACATAAACGATTTCAACACTACTTTTAAATATAAAGCTCATTTTTAAAACCGTTTTCCAATCTATTAGTATATACAAACCTTTGCCTCATTCGTACGAGAAATCCAATTAAATGACTTAGCAAAACAAGTGGTATGAAACACTTGCGTTTACTTTGTCGGTTAATTCTTAGACTTGTTCGATTGAAATCTTGCGACAATTTTCGAGTGGAAATCTATAATTTGTTCGTAAATATTTAAGTTAAGCTAGTGGTTATGGGACATAAAGCTAAACTCATTTATTTACTAGCTTAGTGTAATTTACGCTTCTTATTGATCAATGATGATCATTTTGTGGTTTAGACTAGCGATATGCGATGTCTCTTTGTCCGCGTGGGGGACAGTACCCCGTTATGTTGAGCTTCGTCTCATTTTTATAGGCTAGCGACCTATGGGGTTTATGGAGTTCAGTTCATCGGGTGTATCGTTGTACTACATCGTTGTTCTGGATTATTTGAGTTTCAGGTTCCTCCGGCGTACCGTTATTGTACTACGTCGTTCCACCGGCTCTATGGTTAGCGACCATGGGATAGCGTCCCGTTTGTGATACACGTGTTGGTGAGTTTTCATGCTCCCGTTTGTGATAGGCCTCTCCCTTTGTGTTTTCTGGATTTCTAATTGTTGATTTCTGGAATTTGTGTTTCACCAATTTTTGCGACTGACATTGATATGTTTTGTCAATATTTGGGGTTTGGTGAATAAGCTAAAGAATGTGATATTCGTTTTGGATATTTGACGAGATTTGAGATATTGTATGATTTTTATTGTTATCGAATGTATACTTGTCATAGTATGGCATTATTGTTATCATATATTTTTGTGGTATCTCTTATCCTTTCTTATCTCATATGATATTTATAGCTAGACTGATCCGTTTATTATTTTTCTTCTTAAATAATACTCGGGTCAGACCGAGGTGTTATAGGTGCTTCCACTTGACTTCTTAGCAGGGGCTAGCTTCTGACTTTTGGCTAACTACTTTAGCTTAGTAGTTTTTCTTTTATACATTTGAGATTGAGACTCCTTGATGTATACATATTCTTTTGCTTAGCACTTGTACCTATTCTTTTGTGATGCAGTGGATCTTGTATGACCACTATTTTGATGTACACTTTTATGTGTTATATTCACATCTGTTTCCGCCTTTGTGATATGAATATCTATGACTGATTTGTGTTATGCATATTTTATATTTGTTTCCGAAGGCCTCATAGCCACTGTGTAGTAGTTTTGAGTTTGTATTGGATATGTCAAATTTCCTCTTGAAATGAAATGCATGACATACTATCTGACATATCGGTACTCGCACAAAGCAATTACACAGATGGCCGCTCCTCAACAGCCTTATTCTTCTTACTAATTGACGGCATTACCTAGTAGTGTCCTTGGTTAGTATGAGTATAGAGGTGGGGCGTCACATGCATCATATCTCGTCGAGAAATTCGTCCAAGCATTTGACATCGATCGCAAGTTTTACAAAATTCAAACGAGTCTTTGAAAAGAGAAGGCCAATAGAAACCACACTGAAGCACTTTTTCCGTAGTTTTTCGAGGACCAAAATGTCCACCGCATGCTTGATCATGGCAAAACGAAAGAACACTCCTGATCTCATTATCCGGAATGCAACGTTGGATGATTTGGTCGGGACAATATTTGAACAAGTATGGATCGTCCCAATAGAAATATTTCACTTGGGACATGAATTTGCATTTGTCCTGTTTGGACCAAGATGAGGGAGTTTCTTTAGAGACTAAGTAGTTCACTATATCAGCGTACCATTGGTCGATAGAAATTGAAAGAAGTTGTTCATCGGGGAAGTTTTCATTGATTGGCAAAGAAGATGGTGCATTTGGAAGGTGAGATAAGTGATCGGCTATGACATCGGATCCTTTTTTGTCTTTGATTGTAAGATCAAACTCTTGAAGTAAAAGGATCCAACGAATCAAACAGGATTTAGCATCCTTTTTAGCAAAGAGATATCGAAGCGTAGAGTGGTCTGTGTACACAGTAATGTGTGAACCTATCAAGTAAGGTTAAAAATTTTGGAGCACAAAAACGACAACTAGAAGCTCTTTTTCGGTTGTTGTGTAGTTGAGTTGAGCGTCGTTCAAAGTCATACTCGCGTAGTAAATGACGTGAAGGATCTTGTTGATGCGTTTTCCTAAGACATCACCAACAGCAAAGATCGAAGCATCACACATTATTTTGAATGGAAGATCCCAATTGGGTGCACAAATGATTGGAGCAGAAATGAGTTCGCTCTTAAGACGTTCAAAAGAAGAGATACAATCAGAGTTAAAATTGAAAGGAACGTCTTTTCCATTAAGAGTCGTCAAAGGACGAGCAATTTTGCTAAAGTCTTTCACAAAGCGTCGGTAAAAGCCAGCGTGTCCTAGAAATAATCGAATGTCCTTAATAGATTTGGGAATGGGTAGATTTGCAATGACATCGATTTTCGCTTTATCTACCTCAATGCCTTTATTTGAGATGATATGTCCAAGGACTATGCCTTGTTTGACCATAAAGTGGCATTTTCCCAATTCAAAGTCAAATGTTTTTCTTTACATCGATTTAGAACCAACTCGAGATGATGTAAACATTGGGAAAAATAATCGTCAAAGATAGAGAAATCGTCCATGAAAACTTCTAGAAAGCGTTCAATCATATTGAAAAAGATACCAACCATGCATCGTTGGAAAGTCGCAGGAGCGTTACAAAGTCCGAATGACATACGTCGATAAGCAAAGGTACCGAATGGACACGTGAAAGTCGTTATCACTTGATCTTCGGGAATGATTGGAATTTGGTTATAGCCGAAATAACCATCAAGGAAGCAGTAGAATTCGTGGCCGGCTAAAGGTTCGAGCATTTGGTCAATGAAAGGAAGATGGAAGTGATCTTTACGTGTTGCGGCATTTAGTTTTCGACAGTCAATGAAAACACGCCAACCCATTTGAGTACGAGTTGGAATAAGTTCGTTTGAATCATTCTTGACAACGGTTAGCCCAGACCTTTTCGGTACAACGTGAATTGGGATAACCCATGAACTATCAGAGATTGGGTAAATGATTCCGTTGTCGAGAATTTTAAGAATTTCATCACGCACCGCATCTTTCATTTTTGGATCAAGCCTTCGTTGCACATCACGAACAGGCTTGGCATCGTCGATTAAATGGATGCAATGTTGAACAAGAGCGGGACTAATTCCCTTAATATCGGTAATCGACCATCCAATCGCTTCCTTATTTTTCGAAAAAATAGAGAGAAGAGAAGCTTCTTGGTCAAGAGAAAGATCGTTATAAATTATGACAGGACAAGTTTCTCTGTCACCTAAGTATGCGTACTTAAGGTGATCGGGAAGTGGTTTGAGGTTCAGCTTCGGGAGTTTCTCGATCGAAGAATTAGGTTGAGATTCAGACTCAACTGGAAGCCATTCAAAAGGAAGAGTGTATTCAATTTCATTAGGAATTTCGTGAAACAATTTTTCGTATACGGCTTCGTGTCCGTCGTTAAGGTCAAGTGTTTCGTTTTCAAAGTTTTCATGAATGGCACTAACTTCCAACGTTTGATCACGAGGTTCGTTCGATTGGTTTTCAAGATTGAAAATGTTAAGATCCAAAGTCATGATTTCAAAAGAGATTTTCATTGAACCGTTACGACAATTGATTAAGGCATTTGAGGTGGCTAAGAATGGTCGGCCTAAAATCAATGGAATTTGACTTGCAGGATTTGTCACGGGTTGTGTTTCGAGAACAATAAAGTCAATGGGGAATATGAATTGCCCTACTTGAATGAGCACGTCTTCGATTTCTCCCACGGGCTTCTTAATGGAGCGATCGGCAAATTGAAGCGTAACTTTTGTGGGTTTGAGCTCACCTAAGCCTAATTGTTCGTACATGGAATATGGAATCAAATTGACACTCGTGCCTAAGTCAATCAAACATTTGTTAATCGTATTATCTCCAATTGTATATGAAATCGTAGGGCACCCAGGATCTTTGTATTTAACGGGCATGGATTGGAACAAAACTTCACTCAAACTGGCGGCTAAGAAGACTTTTCTTGGGCACTTGAATGTGTCGCTTTTGGATGTACAGGTCCTTAAGAAATTTCGTGTAAGTGGGGACTTGCTGAACGATGTCAAGAAGCAGGATGTTCACTTTCACTTGTTTAAAAATTTCCAACATCTTTTCCATTTGGTCCGAGTGTTTCTTGGGTCGAAGACGATGTGGAAATGGAACATGATACTCGGTAAGTGGGTCTACTCGAGTAGAGGAAGAAGAATTTTGATTAGCATTCGATTCAACGTTTGGCTCCACGTTCTGTTCAGATTCATTCGTTGCTTTAGAAGTGTCGAGAGAGGTTTTCGGTAAGTCATTTGGATTAAAGACTTGATTATGGATTTGTTTACCGGAACGTAGAGTTGTGATAGCATTCAATTGGGTGACATTGCTATCTTGAACAACATGGACTTGATTTGAATTTGTGTTTTGATTTCTAGGATTTGGAAGGGGCTGGCTTGGGAATGTGCCTCATTCGTGTTCACTTACAGACGTGGCTAATTGACTCATTTGCATTTCGAGTTTTGCAATTGATTGGTTTGTGTTTGCATATATGAAGTCAATAAATTTTGCAAATTGCTGTTTGATTAAAGGCTTTGAGTAGTTGCTTTAGCCAACGTTTCAAGAGTTCTCTCAAGAGAAGTTAAACGTTTATCATCTTGGGGAGGGTGAGCAGCATTTGGTTGAAAATTTGATTGTTGCGGTTGATTATGAGACGGACCCGCAAAGTTTGGTTGAAAATTGTTGGGCTGAAAGGGAGGATTCGAAGCATTATTCGGAAATGCTTGAAAATTGGGACGAATGGTATTCGTGTTAGGATTATTTTGGTTCCACGCAAAATTCGGATGATTTCTCCAACCAGGGTTGTACATTGGAGAGAATGGGTCGTTTTTGGCTTTATTGAAAGCATTGATTTGTTCGACAGAATTGGGACACTGATCGGGTATATGATTAAGATCGTTGCATTTATAACACATCGGTTGGGAAGCTTGGTTCATTTGATTCGATGAGAAAACATTATCTAATTTTTTAATCATTGCATCGATCTTAGCTTCCAAAGCAAAAGAAGATCCTATCGAGTGTGCACTCGATCGTGAGTAAATTGATTTTTCGTTCGAACGTTCCTATTGGGATGATTTTTCGGCGAGTTTTTCAAGAAATTGCCAAGCATCGTCGTGATGTTGGGCAAGAAAGTTGCCTTGGCACATTGATTCGAGCATGGTTCGTGAGCTATTTTTGAGTCCATCGTATAATATTTGGCAAATTTTCCATTATTTGAAGTTATGGTGTGGACATTTTATCAAAAGCTCTTTGAATCTTTCAAAATATTTTCCAAATGGTTCTCCCTTGAACTGATGAAAATTTACAATTTCATTTTAAATTCTACTCGTTTTATCCAAGGGGTAAAACTTTTTTAAGAAAGCTTTTACAAATTCTTCCCAAGTTTAAATCGAGTTCGATGGTATGCTGTACAACCATTTTTCAGCGTAATTCGTAAGAGCGAATGAGATTAATCGAAGGTTGATTCCGTCAATGGAAAGTTGTTGGAGTTTAATGGTTGCACAAACTTGTTCGAATTTCATCAAAAAGATGTATGGATCATCATGCTCGAAATTGCCAAATTTCGGAAGCGTGGCAATATGGTTCGAGTGAATTTCGAAATGGTTACCCGTAGGGACGGGTAACGTGATGCAAGATGGAATAGAAACTCTATCAGGAAAGATTCTATCCATAAAAGTTCGAGGGGCGTCCTCGTTCGCCATTTTAGGAGGATCGTCTGTTCGAGTCAAACGGTTAGTTGTCGAGTCGCGAGTCCAACGATTTGTTGTTGTGTCACGAGTCCAAGTACTCATGCACAAGTGAAATTCGAGAAGAGAAAGAAGTTAGAATCGAGTTTAGAGAATGAAAAAAGATTTGAAAAACAAAGTGAAAATTTTGTTTTTTTTAAGAAGAAAAATATTTACCAAATGAAATTTATTTTCAAAAGAGAAGTTTGATTTTTGGCTTTTCAAATTTTTATATGTTTTTTTTGTTTTTGAATTTTCAAATATTTACCAAAAGGATTTTTTTTCAAATTTTTTTTTTGTTTTTGAATTTTTAAATTTTTTTTTTCTTCTTTTTTTGAAAAGATTTTATATTTTTTTTTGGATTTTTGTTTTTGATTGAAAAATTTCAAAGGAAAGGATTTAAAAGGATTTTATTTTTTTTTGGATTAAAAACTAAGTTAAAATTTACAATTTTTTTGTTTTTTTATATATGCATGAACTAATGCAACTAAATGAATGCAAATGACTTAATTATAGTTTTCTGTCTTTAGTAGCTCCTAACCCAAAATTGTATAATCACACTTTGTCTTAAATCAACAAAAATATTTCTCAGTCAGGTAACGGGCAGGGGTTATCGGTGCACCATGAATCACCGTAGCAATGCAGCCGAAGGTTTAAGTACATTCAGAGGAACAACCAGTATAATATTTATGAATCGCCGTAATTTTTATAACTGGTTATTACTCTGCCGTAGCCTAGACACCAAGAAATAAAATTGTTCAAAGAAAACAATTGTGAAGATACAATTAAGCCCTAGATGATCTCGTGAACCCTTCAGTCGAATGTCTAACCTTTATTATTAGTCAAATTCTACGATGAAATGCGTTTGTGGGCTAAGGAAAGGGTGATGAAATCCCTCACCTTATGTGAATTGGGGTATTGCCCTTAGAAAAGAAAATAAGACGAGATGAATGCAAAACAAAAATTAAACGTGAATTTACCATGCAACTAAATGATGTTTGTTTTTGTTTTTGGATTTTGAATTTTTTTAAAATGCAAATGCAAGCAACCAACAATGCAATTCAAATAAAAACAAGGGAAAAGGGGCACGATACCAGAGCATGCAGAATTATTAGCAATTTTATTTTAAAGCGGCGTTTTTTTCTTTTATCAAGCAAAGCTAAGCAGTTTTAGCAAGCAATTCTTCCTTTTATTTCTGCTTTTGCAACCTGAAAATTAAAGACAAGATATACACAATTATATATATATATACTTATCAAAGAAGAAAATAAAACAAGTAAAGAAAAACCAAACAAATTAAAACTAAAATTAGTGAAAAATGATATTTATCACTTGTTTTTTTTATAGAAAAAATGAAACAAGAAGAAAAACTTAGCTAGAAGGAAGACCAAAGCAAAACTACTTGTTATTAAAAAAAAATTTAAGAAAAAAACCTAACTAGGCCCGGCCCAAACACTCTTATACCCAAATTTAATTAAAAATGAACGAACAAAATCTTCTCTAATCAATGTTTACAAACCGCACTTCCCCAGTTAAAAAAACAAAAAACACAACTCAATTTGAGTATATATATTAAAATCGCAACACTCTTATACCAATTAATTAAAATCAAAGTTTATGAAAACTTGATAGAGAGGCGATTGATGGTGGTTGCTGCTCAAGGTTGGGTTAGCAAGTTGATTGAGTTGAAAGCAGTTTGATTTGGGGTTTTTGGTGAGACTGCGCCAGGGTTGAGAGAATTGTGGGTTGTTCATGAGCTGGTTGGCGTTGGAATTGGCGGTGTCAGTGTTTGTCGATTGGATTGGTTTAAGGTTGGTTCGGCGGTTCTGGCGATGGGGAGATGCGATTGGAAATGAGTTGGTTTGAGGTTGGTTCGGCGGTTCTGGCGATGGGGAGATGCAATTGGAAATGAGTTGGTGATTGAATTGGCGATTGTTTTGAGGTGGCGGTGATCAATTGCTGGCGATTTGGTTGAGTTTGAGGCGAGTAGGTGAAGCGATACAGTAATGGTCGCGATGCTGCGTGGGGGTTGCACGTGATGTAGAGGTGGTTAGGTTGTTTTGAAGTGAACACTTGGAAGCTCGTATGTGAATTAACAGTGCAGCAGGTTATTTATTTTGTTTTGTTTGCTTTGGGTTTGAAATGATGGTGGTTATGTGTTATTCCGATGATAGGTTGTTGAGGCTGGAGCAGCAGAGGTTGGATGTTATTATGTGTATGGTAAGAGTGGGTATGTAAGTAATGGTGGATATGATGGCCAGAGGTGTTCGGGATGTGGATTGATGTCTATGACAGAGGTGGAGGGACAGACTATGAATGGTTGTATGGAGTTTGGTTGTCTGAAGGAGGAATATGGTGATGAACTGGAAGGGGATTGATGTGCTATGAATGTTAAACAAGGCAGTGATCGTTGAAGGGAAGTGGAGGTATGCGCAGCTTGATGGTAATTGAAAGGAGTTTGGGTGGGTTTTGTGAAGGGTATGGTAGTTGAGCAGCACTGTTTGTAGAGGAAGGTATTGTGCAGTGGTATGTTATGTTGTGGCCGAATGCTTTGGTATACATGCTGTTGATATGATGTTGGCAGTTTATGATGGTTGGAAGACTGTTGTGGTTTGTATGAAATGTGAAGTATTGGGCTGCAGTTGTTTGACAATGTGAAGTATTTGGCAGTGTGGAGAGTGCTTGATGGTATAGGGAGATGGTTGAGTTGAAATGTGATCTGATGACACAGGTTGTTAAGGTGGATGCACTGTTGCAAGAATGAGAAGGCAGTGAGAATGATGAAGTTGAAAAGGGGATGAAGTGTTGTTTTTGGTGGGATGAACTGTGGTGAGAAGATGGTATGAACTGTGGAGTTTCATCTTGTAGAAGTGCTTGTGGATGTTGATGGTTGGTTGGAATATTGAAATGGTTTGAAGTGATGGAGTGGTAGTAGAGACAATGGAGTGTAGTTTGATGGTTGAAGAGGAGAACTGACTTGTTGAAGTCTGTTGCAGAGAGGATTTTGGTTTATTTGAGGTAAACTAAAGTGCACAAGTGCACAATTGCATAGTGTGTTAGGATATTGGGTGATTTTGGAAGATGAAGAAGTGTGTATGGTTTGGAATGTGGAGAAATATGCAATGGTGGGCAGAGTTGATGAATTGCAGTGGCAAGTTGTTTGAACATAGGGGTAGCGAACGGAGATGAAACAGTGTATTAACGGTCAATGTTAAACAAATGTAAATGTAAAATGATAATGAAAAATGCAATTGAAAAATGAAATAAAATTATATATATATATATTGAAATTGTGTATGTTTTTTTAAATAGAAATGTATATGCAAATGCAAGTAGAAAACAAGAAACACGATCAAAATGCAATCAAAAATCACACACTAACAAATTTAAAAAAAAAATGCAAATTAAGACACAAAACAAACACACAATGAAATCAAAAGAAAATAATTCGAAGAATAGAAAATTAAAAATCAAAGACAATTCTCCGGTAACGACGCCAAAAACTTGTTTAACGGTGCTAAAAACTTGTTTAACGTACAAAAGTTATTACGTGGCGAGTACGGGTCGATCTGCAGGGAATTTTCAAGATTTTAAAATTTTCAATTCAATCAAGTTAGTCCAAAGTGAAATGAAATTATTAATTACAAAAAAGAAGCTAAAGCTAGAATTAAAATGTGATTTAAAAAACTATTAGACTAGAGAACAATTTAAAGGCAAATCCACTCTCATATATTTGTAAATCAACAAACAAATAATTTATGATCTCTAACTTCAATATTAAGTGAAATAATCATTGTATTTATCATAAGTATGGTTTTTTTATGTTATTAATTAACATAACTCAAACCATCAAACTATAATACAACAATTATACCACTTATTATTCTCATGAAAATGAAGCCAAAGCAAAAGCTATTTTAAGTATGATCTATTTACTATTGTAACTAGTAATATAGATCATCAAATTTCATTTTTACTTTCATTTCAAAATAAAAAATTAATTAGCAAATGATGATGTAAATTGTGTTTATGTTGAATAAGAATAGCTCATTTGCATAAGCAATATAAGCTATCAAATCCACTTATATAAATTTACATAAAACTTCACTTTCATGAAGCACAAACAAAGAGATCATAAATCATAAAAATGTTGAAATTACATAAAGTTAGAGAGCTTCATTACTCCTAAATTGAAGGGGTTTAGCTACTCAGTTGTGTTATCAAATCAACACTTGGAAATTTCAACATTAAAAAGCAAAGAAATGAAAACTAAGCAAAGGAAGAAAGAGAGGTTAACTACTAACTACTTGCATAAAAATTAAAGCTACACTACTAGCATGAATGTAAATCTAAGCTATGAATATTAAAAGAAAGTGAGCATAGAAACAAATATTAACATAAAAGTAAAGAAAGCATGTAGAAAAGGAAAGAGGAAGAGGCTTGGAAGCCATTTTTATTTCATAAAACATTGCCATTACAACTTGCTCTTTTTAATTTCCTAACTAACGTGAAAGAGTAGAAGATATTTACATGTACATAAGAGGGCTATTTAAACATGCATAAAACCCTAATTCCATTTTTAGGGAGCTTCCCAAAATACCCTTTAGGAAATATGGCCACCAAGTAACCATTAGCTACTAAATAATCCATCATTTGATGTGCATGAAGCTTTAACCTCCACTTAGTTGTCCATTAGCTTCTAATTGTACATTTAGGTAAGTTGGGGTCCTTCATGATCTTGAACTTGAATTATTTCCTCTTCATTCCTTTCTATTTCCTTGTGCATGCATATATCATCATGAATCCCACTTCCATATGCATCAAAATATCCTATAAAAATCATAAAAATTATCCAAGTAAAAATTCTTAAATTGACACATGCACAAAAATGACCATTTTGCCCCTGAATGAAGATGAAAATACGATGGTTTGAAAATAATTGAATTTGATTTTAACATGTAAAAATGCCCAAATATGATGTTTATTTAAATAAAAAGAGATAAAATATGGATGTAAATATATGCACATTTACGTGCACATCAACCAACCCTAAGCTATAATTCTCTTTTTATAGATACTAATTCTTTAATTAAAAAATTACAGAGGAACCATTATCGCAAACTACATCTTTATCTCCATCTCTACCTCCGTCTCAGCCTCCATCCTAACCTACATCAAGGAAAATGACATGAATGGTTTTTATTATTTATTCAAGATTCCAACAATGTCTTTAAAAAGTGTATATGATCTTATATTCTGAATAAATTCCAAAACAAGATATGAAATTACTCACATTTTCTGCAAATTAGGTATACAACTATTTTCTTTTAGAAAAATATTAATATCACTGTTTTGTTTGTATGTAGATTGAAAATAAAGAAATGACTTTCAATTGAAGATAGAAAATATGAATCCTTAATCTTACACCCACTAAGTTTTGGATTTAACTAGAAAAATTTACAATGGAAAAGGTATGTTAGAGTTGTTATTAAGTGACTAATTTCAGTTCTAGTTACTATAATTCAATTAATTAGTTGTTGAAAAGTAACATTATCAGTTACATTTAATGTGTTCGCAGACTTTGAATCGAAGGATGATGTATATGAGTGGTGTATGCAAGTCGATAATAATGGAGTTTGGTGTGTGCTCTATTGACAATTATGTAATTTGATTATGTAACTAAACTCTTGTAAACAATCCTATCCAAAATAAACTAATCTTTGGTTTTTGTTTTCTATTTAGTGTTCGTTATACATAATGTGTTAAGACATTAGTTTCATATGTTTAGAAACCGCAAGGTGAAGTGTTACATCAATTGCATTTACAAAATAGTTTATAAACATGAGTTTTGAATCGATAATAAAATAAACATTTAAGCTTAAATATTCCTATTCATTTCTTGTTTCGAGAATGGGATATCGAAAAACTTGAATAACTAGCGTACGCAACATTCTCCATATTATAGGTGGTGAATACTCATGACTGGTAGGGGCATCAATAGATTATGTACTCGTAGTTGTTTGGAACAGTTATAGAGTGACTCTCCAAGAGCTTTCTATATGTTCTTGTATCTACTCAAATAGAAGTTCTCACGTGATGATATGCATTAATCCATTGACTTAAGAGTACCATGAACCTTATGTACATAGATCATACTTTGATTTTAGACAATATGTGATAACCCGCACCTTAGTGAGCTTGCATTTTTGCTAAATCAAAAACCCAAGTCTAACAAAGTACAAATCGTTGATGTTGGTATTCTGTAAATAAAAAAAAGTATATCAGAGCACTACTGATAAATATCATAGTGAAATTGTAAAGTATAATAAAACATATGATTGTTGACTTGTGCAATTAAAGTGATTAGTGGTTCTATAGCGGTGGAGGTGTAAAAAATTATAGTGGGGATGTCGCGGGAAATAGCGGAGGTGCAAAAAACTTCATTAGATATAACATAAAATATTTAAAGTTAATTTATTCTCATTCTCACATCATTTGTATAGGGGAAGGAATATTGTTTAATCTTATATAACAAAACCGAAGAATATTGTTATTTAAGTAAACTATACTTGGTGACTACAATAGATTTCTAACTTATATCGAGCACTTATACCTTAAAATTAGGTCTTTACACTAAATTTTTTGATTTGGTCTAAAAGAGAACAAGTCAAATCAATCTTTGTATATTAATGTTGCTAAATTGGGTACTAGAAAGCCTTGATTAAGCAGGTGCAACAAAAAATAATGAGGCTTAAACTGGATCTACTGTTTAATAGAACTAAATTGAAATAGCGTAGTGGTCAAAGAGCGTTATGCGCTATAGCGAACATTTTGCGGTGCTTTAATTGCATAGTTGCTGACCAAGGTTTACACCTTTGATCTCTAATGCCCTTGCTTGTGTCGAGCATGCATAAGGAAATTCGTCCTTCCATTGTTCCCACCTTATACTAGTATGTGTCTGTAATGACCAGTAAATTTAACAGTTTAAATAACATAATTAACAGAATTTTCGTGAAATTTAAACTATAAAATTTGAAAATGGAAATTTGATATTTGGTATGCGTCTATTTAAGCGTAGCAAATGTCAACTTTTCATCAAAAAATATATAAGTTAGTTTTGTTGTGTAATTTTCAATTTCAATATTTAAATCAGTTGAAATTGGATGAAAATAAAATGTTTTCGAAATCTGAATATTTATACATAATAAAATTTTAGATCATTTTCTGAGTAAGACGTCACATTTCATTTCGCCGAATTTGGACTGCTCTAGCCCCGTTTATCTTATTTTCGACGTTTTAGCAGCATTTTTGACAGCGAATATCGATTTTTGATAGGATGATCGTATCGTTGATATCCGTGTACCATTCTGTTCATCTCGTCATGCTGATCTCCACAGTATATTCATTTGTGCAATTCGGCGACTGGTACGTGGCGAAATCTGCGAAACGGTTAGCAGTATCGGTACCCATTTGAGCTTTTGGTTTCCCTATGGCCATTCATTTATCCACCAGTAGAAACCAAACAGCCAATTGACTTTTGTTATTCCCAGAAATCAATGTTTGACTTTTGTTATTTCCATTACTTTGAATATTTTAACTGGTTCGCTTCCTTTCCTCACCCCTTCTTTCATTTTCTTCATTCGGTTGTTCTGACCTTTTGAGAAATATAAAAATATATTTTCAAGCTTGTTTGTTTCCGATTCTTTCTATTGGAAAATTTTATAATTGGAGCAAAGTTTATCTATTTGATTGAACGTGTCCTTCTTCTTCGTGCCTTCTGATCCATCAACCTCCCCTTCACGCTTATGCAACACACCCTACACCGTGCTCCAACAACCCACCTTCTCCGACCATGCTCCCTACTTCAGCTTTCCTTCCCTAATCCTCACTATCAACTTTTCACCCGGCCAAACCCCGACGTCCTCCGCCCTGACAGCCACCTTCATGCAACGTCAGACAGCCTTCGATCCACCTCTTCCCGCTATGCCCACCTTGCTCCTCCGACTGAGCAACAACCACTTCAACTAACCCGAAGCTTCCCTTAGCTGCTGCTCCTCCAGATCCGCCCCTTCCTCTCCTCTGACCACCATAGCAGCCATTTCCAGTATTAAAAAATAAAAAATAAAAGTGAAGGCCTGAACACAACCTACTACTCCATCACGTGCTTCACCGTTCCTCTCCGAGTTCACCTGCCTCTCGCCCATTATATCCAGATCTGACCGAACGTCATCAAACCCCGCCTGTGACCCACCATAGCAGCCACCACCGAGCCCGTCCCTTTGACTCGACCACACAGCACCTCTTCGCTGTCCGCCTCCTCCGCCACATAGCTGCCACCCTCCACTTTGCTATTCGCCACACCGCACCATTCTTTTTAAAAAATAAATATGGAGCACGTATATTTGTTCTTGGTGATCATGCAGCCTACTCTTGGTAATATATATATATATATATATATATTTACGTTTATGTTAATGGTCATATTTTGAACTGTATGTATACAGTATAGTTTGCATATTTTCCTGAAGTCTGCTTTGCTATTTTATACAATATAACATGTTTTAAATATTTATTTACAATTTATATTAATATTTTAAATTTGATTTTTTTTTAACCACTAATATATACATATATTATGTTTAAATTTTATTTGAAGAATTTTGAAAGGAAATAATATATATAATTCGCATATATATATATATATATCCTAAGAAGTATTATTATATTTTGCTTTGGCCGAAATCTGCTCCTGCCTGCTTTTATATTTTTGCTTTCTACCTTTCTAATTATTTTAAATGGATGAGTTTTATGATTTTGTTTTATATTTTCAGTTTTATAAGCTTCAAGTGGATACTTTGATTTTTATATATGAGTTTTAATAGATATTGATTTTTAAATATAATATATACAAATTTTATCTTAAATATGTGTTTTTAAATTGAATATTGATTTTAATATATATATATATATATATTTCACATAAATATGTATATATATTGTTTCCATCAATCTCTAGCTAGCCTAGATTTGGTTCATCGATCTCTAGTTTGTTGCTTTGTTCGTCGCTATCCGGTAATCTCAACAGCTTTTGCTTTGCTTTGCTCGTGTCCGAGTGCGTGTCCGTGTCATCTTTGGTGTCATTGTTTCCATAGCCACGGAAGGTGAGCAATCACTCACGATTATGTTAGTCCATGAGATGATGATTTTGATGACAACAACCTTAGAATAGATTATAAAATATAAATACTAACATTACAAGTTTAGATATATATGTATATGCAGGATCTAACCATGCAGGTATCAAGAATGAAGACTGTACAGTATAGAGATTCAAGATATAGAGATAGAAGATTCATGAGTATCGAGATTATCAAGAGTTCAAGATTTCAAGGTTAAGTTTGTTTTATTAGGAATATTTGTTAAAACTCATAGAAAAGCACTGGCATCTTAATATCCAATTTATTCGTGGAATGGAATCCACTTCGAGCCCGTTAAAGGGATGGAACCCTAAGTAAGATGGAACCTACGAAAATCTAGTGGGACATTGTTTTGTATCCACTAAGCTTAATTCAAATGATTTTTCAAAATTATCTTGTTTTCGAAATGATTTCAAAACTGTCCTTTTAAAAAGATTCAAAACCCTCGATTCCGTTTTTAAAATAATTTTAGCCTCAAAACATCTTTATTTTCAGAGTCAAAATTTCTCCTGATTTTAAACTATCTTTTCAAATAATATATTTAACTTTTAAATTATTTATACTTTGATTTAAATTATAGTTAAATAATATATATATATATATATATTGTTCTTTATATTTACTTATGAATTTCAACTATATTCAAGTATATTTATAAATTTTTAATATAAGATAAATATTATTTTTATAGAAATTCAAAACATCAAATTTGGCTGAGGGATGTCGACATGCCCATAGGTACCATGTCGACATGGTGACAGTTTAATTCAAAATTCAAATTTCAAAAGAAGTGTCTATTCGCCATAACTTTTCATGAATGGTCATGGCTGTTGTTCTTCTATAAATAGGGGTCAGTTTCAACGAATTTTATAATACTTTTCTCTGATTTAACTTCTCTTCTTCTTCTCCACTTTCTTATTTACAAATTACACCATTACTCTGCCGAAATCAATATCGAATCTAACTAGATAATTTCTGGTTTTGATTCTCTCCACTATCTCTACAAGATCCAAGTGCTAATATGAGTTATAAACTTTTTGTAATCAATTGAGCGAGAGAAGGTGTGATTGTAGCCCTAGAAATCAATTGGGTGAACTTGTTGCCCCGGAAATCAAGTATCTCTACCCAGAGGATTGTGATTCTGGAGGGTGTACCTCGTAGCCTTGAAACTGAGGGTTGTAATTGTTGAATTGATTTTGAAAGGAAATCCGTACTTAGTTATGCGGGACTGGATGTAGGGTAACTCCGAACCAGTATAAAATCCGGTGTGTTCTTTCCTTTACTGCTTTTACTTTATATTTGCATCTGTGTTTGATTCTATGTTCATATCTGTGTCTGATTAGTGTATACATTGTTAACAAAGTAAGATAAACTCAAAAAGATTAACAAATTTCTTAAAACACTATTCACCCCCCCTCTAGTGTTAATTCTAGCCTTAAGATCCTTAATCCGCATTTCTCACATTTGGTATCAGAGCTTTGTTTTCAAAAGTTTCATAATCTGAATTTTGAAAAGTTTTAAAATGGCTATTTTTGAGAAATCTGTTAAAACTAGTTTATAATTGTTTAAATCATCATTTTTCCATGAGTCTCCATATGAATGTTATTCAAATTCTAGTTGTCTACCCAAATTTTATAATGTGCAGGAAAGATGCTTTATGGGTATTAAGGAATCAATCCACAATGGACAATCTGTGCAGATTAAAAGGAATAAGTGGATACTTGACAGTGGATGCTCTAGACACATGACTGGTAATCCAGATATGCTAAATAATATTATATACAAAGACGGAGGACTGGTTAACTTTGGAGACAACTCGAAAGGATACGTGATTGGCATCGGCAATGTCATTAACTCTGAAACTCCTATTATTACTAATGTTTTGCTAGTTAAGAATCTGAAACACAATCTGCTAAGTATAAGTCAACTATGTGATAAAGGATATAAAATTAAATTTGAAAAAGATAAATGTCATATTGAAGATAATAAATCAACCATAATATTTGAGGGAACTAGGAAAAAGAATATTTATATTCTTAGTATGAAAGTTTCAAATGATAACCTATGTCTTTTGGCAAATACAAGTGACCATTGGATTTGGCATAAGAGATTTGGACATTTGAAATCAAACTCTTATCTAGACTGTCAAAACATGATCTAGTAAGAGGTCTCCCTAAAATGAATTTTAAAGTAGATAGTTTATGTGATGCATGTCAATTAGAAAAGCTTAGAAAAAGTTCCTTTAAATTAAAAGATATGATTTCAACTTCAAAACCCCCTGAGTTACTTCATCTTGATTTATTTGGTCCATCTCAAATTCAGTCAATAAATCATAGTAAATATGTTTTTGTAATTGTAGATGATTATTCTAGATTTACATGGATAATATTTTTGAAACATAAAAGTGATACTTTTGAATGTTTTAAAAACTTTACAAAAATGATTCAAAATCAATTATCTTTAAAAATTATAACTATTCGTAGTGATCACGGTGGTGAATTTGAAAATGAAAAGTTTGAGGAATTCTGCAATAAGAAGGGAATAACTCACAATTTCTCATTTCCAAGAACTCCACAACAAAACAGAGTAGTTGAACGTAAAAATAGAACGATACAAGAGTGTGCGAGAACTATGCTTTTAGATAGTAATTTACCAAAACACTTTTGGGCAGAAGCTGTTGCTACCGCCTGTTATATTTTGAATAGAATTTTAATTAGACCTTTAACTGATAAGACATCTTATGAACTTATTTTCTCAAAGAAACCTAAGGTATCTTATTTTAGAATTTTTGGAAGTAAATGTTTTATTTTAAATACAAAAGATAACATAGATAAATTTGATCCTAAATCCGACAAAAGTATCTTTATCGGATATTCTAATAGAAGTAAAGCTTATAGAGTTTTTAATTTAAGATCTAACACCATCGAAGAAACAATGCATGTTTCGTTTGATGAAAATTTAAAAGATTTTGAAATTACAAATGATGAAGAAGATTTAATTACTCAAAATCAGGAATCAACCGAAATTAATAATGAAATTAATCATCCTAATAAAAGGATTAAACTTTTAAAAGATCATCCTATTGAAAATATAATAGGAGATATGCAATCTATTGTTACAACTAGAAATCAACTAAGTAAAATGAGTAATGTAGCATTTATATCATCTATTGAACCCAAAAATCCTAAAGAAGCATCAACAGATGATTCATGGATTTTGGCTATGCAAGAAGAATTAAATCAATTCACTAGAAATGAAGTTTGGGAACTTGTTCCTAGACCTGAAGATAAAACTATAATTGGAACTAAATGGGTCTATAAAAATAAAATGAATGAACAAGGTGAGGTCGTTAGAAATAAAGCACGATTAGTCGCCCAAGGTTATTGTCAAGAAGAAGGTATAGATTGTGACGAAACCTTTGCCCCCGTAGCAAGATTAGAAGCTATTAGGATTCTACTTGCTTTCGCAAATCATAATAATTTCAAATGGATGTTAAAAGTGCATTTTTAAATGGATTTGTAAAAGAAGAAGTATATATGGAACAACCACCACTTTTTAAAGATGAAAATTTACCAAACCATGTGTACAAACTTAAGAAAGCTTTATATGGTCTAAAACAAGCTCCTAGAGCCTGGTATGATAGACTAAGATCTTATTTATTACAATCAAATTTTGAAATTGGTAAAGTAGATAATACTCTTTTTATTAAAAGAAATAAAAATGATATTCAACTAGTATAAGTCTACGTAGATGATATCATTTTTGGATCAACTAATTTTGAAATGAATAAAGAATTTTCTAAAATAATGACAAAAGAGTTTGAGATGAGTCATATGGGTGAATTAAACTTCTTTCTAGGATTGCAAATAAAACAGTTAGATAATGGTATTTTTATTAGTCAAGAAAAATATGCTAAAGACCTAGTTAGTAAATTTGGTTTGACTACTGCGAGTGGGAAACCCACTCCCATGGCAACCAATGAGTACCTTAGTAAAGAAGATCTCTCGAAACATGTAGATCAAAAATTATATAGAGGAATGATTGGATCACTACTCTATATCACTGCGAGTAGACCTGATATCATGCATAGTGTCTGTCTCTGTGCAAGATATCAATCTCATCCTAAAGAAACTCACTTAAAAGCTGTAAAACGTATCCTAAGATATATTAAACACAACTCTGATTATGGCTTATTTTATCCTAAAAATGATTCATTTGATTTAATATCATACTGTGATGCTGACTATGCTGGATGTAAATCAGACCGAAAAAGTACAAGTGGAACTTGTCACTTTTGGGACATTCTCTGGTTTTCTGGTTTAGTAAAAAGCAAAGTACAGTTTCTCTATCAACAACTGAAGCAGAGTATATTTCTGCTACTTTAGCTTGTTCTCAAGTAATATATATGCAACAAACCTTAAGAGATTTTGGATTAAATATCTCAAAATCGCCAATTTATTGTGATAATACTAGTGCAATAAATTTATCTAAAAATCCTACTCATCATGCTCGAACTAAACATATTGATATTCGACATCATTTTCTTAGAGATAATATAACTAAAGAAGTAATTACTCTTGAATATATAAACTCTGAGAATCAAACTGCTGATATCTTAACAAAACCATTAAATGAATCTATATTTACTAAATTAAGAAGAGAATTAGGTATTTGTTCTATAACTGAAATATAAAATATAAATAACAAGTATAATTAATAATTAATATTAAAATAAATCATAGAGTTAAAATATAAGGACCATGTCGACATCCCCTAGGAAGACATGTCGATATATAACGTTTTTATTTTTTTAAATTTTCCCACCAAATTTCAAAAATTTAGTTATATATTCTTCTCTATTTCGAATTCTTATTCATTCTCTCTGTTTTCTTTTCATTTTCTATTCTGAAATATATAAAATAATGGCATCTTCCTCTAAATCAAACATAAAATCAACTTTCTCATTCCCCTCTCCTACTTCTGATCCATTCCAATGCACTACTCTCACACGTGTAACTAAATTGGAGGAGTCTATGAAGGATACTCTTCAGATGTTGACTGAAATTCAAGTGACTCAACTTCGTATGGAGAAAGAGCAAGAGAGGCAAGGCAAGATTCTTAGGAATTTACAAAAATTCCTAATGGATAACCATGCCAACCCTATCTTGATCGATAAAGACTCTTCACTCAATCAAGAACATGAGGTCAGCGACGAAGAAGAAGAACCAATGGAAGAAGCACACGAGGAGGATGATGACCAAGTAGTATGTGTTGGAGAAGTGTGTTTCGACAAAAATGGGAATCTTGTTGAACAACGTGGAAATTTCTGTTTCCACTATCCAAACTGTTCAATTCATAAATCTCCTATGTTCATAAACACACATTAGTTTCTTCTCTTTCTTTCCGTTGTTATTTGTGATTTTATGTTTTTCAAACGCAAATGTAAATACAACCATACTCATAATAAATAAACTCGTGTTCTTATATGTGTTAGTATTATTGTGAATTCTTAGTTAGGATAGTTAATAGTTTAGGATTATATTTTAGTATTAGATTTAAGTGTTAATTATTTATGATAACACTATCATTATAATCACACGTCATAGAGTGATAAGTTTTAGGGGGAGTTATATAGTTTGGAGTTATCTAGTTTAGAGTAAGTTTTTGTTGATGACAAAGGGGGAGAAATATAAAATAGGGTAGTTAGGCATAGATTAAGGGGGGGTTGTTAGTTTTAGGGGGAGTTATTAGGATAGAAGGAATATTTTATAAACAAAGGTTGTCATCATTAAAAAGGGGGAGATTGTTAGTCCATGAGATGATGGTTTTGATGACAACAACCTTAGAATAGATTATAAAATATAAATACTAACATTACAAGTTTAGATATATATGTATATGCAGGATCTAACCATGCAGGTATCAAGAATGAAGACTGTACAGTATAGAGATTCAAGATATAGAGATAGAAGACTCATGAGTATCAAGATTATCAAGAGCTCAAGATTTCAAGGTTAAGTTTGTTTTATTAGGGATATTTGTTAAAACTCGTAGAAAAGCACTGGCATCTTAATATCCAATTTATTCGTGGAATGGAATCCACTTCGAGCCCGTTAAAGGGGTGGAACCCTAAGTAGGATGGAACCTACGAAAATCTAGTGGGACATTGTTTTGTATCCACTAAGCTTAATTCAAATGATTTTTCAAAATTATCTTGTTTTCGAAATGATTTCAAAACTTTCCTTTTAAAAAGATTCAAAACCCTCGATTCTGTTTTTAAAATAATTTTAGCCTCAAAACATCTTTATTTTCAGAGTCAAAATTTCTCCTGATTTTAAACTATCCTTTCAAATAATATATTTAACTTTTAAATTATTTATACTTTGATTTAAATTATAGTTAAATAATATATATATATATATATTGTTCTTTATATTTACTTATGAATTTCAACTATATTCAAGTATACTGATAAAGTTTTAATATAAGAAAAATATTATTTTTATAGAAATTCAAAACATCAAATTTGGCTGAGGGATGTCGACATGCCCATAGGTACCATGTCGACATGGTGACAGTTTAATTCAAAATTCAAATTTCAAAAGAAGTGTCTATTCGCCATAACTTTTCATGAATGGTCATGGCTGTTGTTCTTCTATAAATAGGGGTCAGTTTCAATGAATTTTATAATACTTTTCTCTGATTTAACTTCTCTTCTTCTTCTCCACTTTCTTATTTACAAATTACACCATTACTCTGCCGAAATCAATATCGAATCTAACTAGAGAATTTATGGTTTTGATTCTCTCCACTATCTCTACAAGATCCAAGTGCTAATCTGAGTTATAGACTTTTTGTAATCAATTGAGCGAGAGAAGGTGTGATTGTAGCCCTGGAAATCAATTGGGTGAACTTGTTGCCCCGGAAATCAAGTATCTCTACCCAGAGGATTGTGATTCTGGAGGGTGTACCTCGTAGCCTTGAAACCGAGGGTTGTAATTGTTGAATTGATTTTGAAAGGAAATCCGTACTTAGTTGTGCGGGACTGGATGTAGGGTAACTCTGAACCAGTATAAAATCCGGTGTGTTCTTTCCTTTACTGCTTTTACTTTATATTTGCATCTGTGTTCGATTCTGTGTTCATATCTGTGTCTGATTAGTGTATACATTGTTAACAAAGTAAGATAAACTCAAAAAGATTAACAAATTTCTTAAAACACTATTCACCCCCCTCTAGTGTTAATTCTAGCCTTAAGATCCTTAATCCGCATTTCTCATAGATTAACATTCTTGTATTTAGTAAATTTAATTCACATGAAATGACGATTGAAATATACTGTTAAATTTGAATTGTTAAGTTATTTAATTGTTAAATATGATATTCCATTACCTGCAATTGTTTACCTATGACATATGACACATAACTTGTTGTGTATATTATATTTAATTTGTTACTGATGATATATGCCTGTTGTTGATATTGTAACAACCCGCATATTTTATGATTTTATATTTAAATATTTTATTTAAGTATAGCATCGTTAGTCGGATTTAAGTCCGAAAATGTCACTATTTCGAAATAGAACAGTCGAATTAGTGAAAAGACAGTGTGGATCATGTTATTTGGAAGTGTCTATTTGAAAAGGACTGTCAACTGGGATTCAGACATCTGAAATGAAGCATTCAGACATCTGAAATTGTTCGAGTCGATCCAAAAAGGAAATAGGCTAAAATTGCCATTTTCAGACGTCTAAAATGGACAATTCAGACGTCTGAATATTGTTCTTGACAACTTTTGTTTTTCCAGATTCAGACGTCTGAATCGTTCATTCCAAACGTCTGAATGAAGTTGGGAAACTTGTATTTTTCCAGATTCAGACGTCTGGTTTGGAGATTTCAGACGTCTGAATGAGGAATGAAATTGAGAATCACTAATTTGGACTCGAGACCTCTTCCATTGAGTTCAAAATGGCGTTTGTGACTTTTTTGAGTATAAGCATCGATATGTTTGGAATGAGTTGAATTTCGCTATTGTTCACTTAGGGCTTTGGGCTTGGGTTTGGGTTTCACCCAACTCATACTATACCCTAACTCAGCCCCTCTCCTCTCCATTCACTCATTTCATTTCCTAAACACTTAAGCTTTAGCAAAAATGGGGGAAAGAATGGGAAATGGGAATTCCTAAGCCCTAGATTCTATTGCAAACTCAAATTCAAGTCCAAAATCCAAGAGAAGCTTAGGTAAGCATCCTCTTCTCCTTTCCCATCTCAATTCCTCTTCGATTTCTGAAATTTCCTAAACCCTAACTTAGGAAATATTTGTTCTTGAGCTTAGATTGAAGCTCCTTGGGTTATAATTGAAGAGTGATTGTTCTTGCCTTGCTCTATAGCTTCTCTCTTGAGTTTTTTTGGGTTAAAAGGTGAGTTTTTGAACCCACATCTACGTCTATATCTTTGATAGTGTTAGGTAGCAGTTCCTAAAATAAATTCCTTGGCCATTTGTTTTGAATTGAATTGGATTGATGAATATTCCAATTTTTGACGTTTGAAGTCAAAATCTATGAAAAATCCTTATATGGTTGTTTGGGCATGTTGGTCGGAGTGTATTGGTGAGACTTTAAGGTTGGGTAGTCGTGAACCCCTAGCCATCGTCACTCATCTGATTGCTTCCGATATGATTTGGCCATCATTGGCCTAGGCAAAGTATTGCCTGAGCTCCAGTTTCAGACGTCTGAAATATACAATTCAGACGTCTGAATCTGCTTGTCTCAGCCCATCTTGCCTACTTTGTGTGGATTCCATTTTTTATCGATTCGTGTCGATTCCAATTAGTTGTTATTGTATATTTGACTTTGATGATTCCTTTTTAATTTGGTACACGGATTTTTATAAAATGATCTTTTTAAATTGTATTAAAAACTTGCTTCTCTAACTTATAATTTCTATTTAAAACACACCCACAATTTTGCACTTCAAGCGAAGAGGGAGGAGAATTAAATGATTAAATAAAACGCGTGCTATAAACACGCGTGTTTATCTTTTCAGTTAATTCCTAATCTATTCGTTTGACCGTTTTGACCTTTGGGTCTGGTTTACCGATAAGATGAGGTGAACTTTGTACTGCTTTGAGTGTGAAATTGACTAACGGTTAGTAAACCGTTTAGTGCGAACGTGTGGTATGGGACTCACGTTAACATTTTTCGGGTTCCTCTTTGAGAGTTGTGACACATTCTGCCAGTTAGTGGTGTCCAGTACTGGGCCTCCGGACCTTCGCCACTACGGTTTGTTGCCTTTGGGGTTTGTTGCCTTCGGGCTTGAGCCTTCGGGGTTTGTTGCCTTCGGGTTGTACCTTCGGGTTTGTGCCTTCGAGTTTGTTGCCCTATAATATCGCTTTTGGAGTTGGTCCATCATCACCGCTCGAGTGATATTGGGTTTGTTGCCTTCGGGTTTGTGGACCTTGTTATACAGTACTGTGCTCGAGCATCTTTTGTTTCTTTGACAATTATATTTCCCTAGTGTATCGCCCTTTGGTGTAGGTCCTTTGAACCACACGATATATAGCGATTACCTTGTCGAAACTTGTGTTACCTTTATTGGTATTTGTTATTTGGCTTTTGGCTTGTTTTGGGATATGATATCCTTTGTTTATTTAAGTTGCCTATGATATGAGGCTTGTTATGATTCATCTTTTGTTAGATGATCTGGTTATCTCTTTTGGAGATATTTATGGTACTTTATGACCTTGTATATTCATATTCATTTAGTTTATCTAACTGATTTGTTTAGCTAGACTGACTCGTGTATTTTATACTCGGGTCAGACCGAGATGTTTCAGGTTAAGTGCTTTGGACTTAGCCTATTTTCTTCCGCATGGACTATTCTGCTAGTTCCCTTTTGTTATAGCTTTTTGTGTACTCCTTTTTGGCTGTAACTCTAATATGTATTCTTTTGACTCGCTTGTATATTGTGGTTTCCTTACCACTTGACATGTATCATTTTGTAAACTCTGTAATGTATCTGTATATGTGTAAATGTATGTGATGATCTACTGTTCTGTGATGGGATAAACATAAAACAATTGGTAGGACCACGCCGCAAATGCGGAACGGGGTTTCACCCTACAAGAACAACATCCATATATGAATGAATGGAAATATTCCGAATAAAATCCAAACCGGAAAGAATGAACAAACAAGGTAAAAATCCAAAATCGAAAGAATGAACACAAAAATTAAACATAGAGAAGAGTACAAGGCACTTTTTGATGCAATTAAGGAAACAATTTAAAGATTTGAATTAAACAAAGAAAAAGAAGTTTTTCCAACAATGACTAGGAGGGTGAACCCCCCTTACTCGCTCTTGGGTTTTAGTCATTTCCGATAAAGGATATCAAAGCACAAATAAGCAACACATCGTCTTAAATTGACAAAACACAAAAGAAGAGAGGATTTCTTCCAAGGTTTGAATTGGAACAAGGAAAATGAATTTATCCAACATAACTAGGAGGGTGCTCCCCCTACACCAAAAGTATACCTCTAGGTAAAATATATTTGAGAGCCCATGCCAAACACACATCACTCTCGGGAACTTCCAAGCTGGAACCCCTTCACACGAGCGTCCGAACATACTCACATTAATGCATGCATGCTATTAACACCACTAGATAAATGTGAATATGCCCTAATAGGTGCGACCCACATGACTTGGCTCCAACTCGCTCTTTGGTTTTAGTTATCCACGGTGTTGGATGCCAATGCTCAAAACGAACCATAAATCATCTTAGATCGACAAAGTACATAGAAGGATATTAGAATCGATAGTCGATAAATCAACTATTGGCTACGAACTAGTACTATTCTGGGGAAAACAATGAAGCAGGACAAGCTAGGGCAGTTTGCTATCTAACTTGATCCGAAAAAATTCTTAACTTTAAGAATAGCTAGAGTTTAAATTCTCCAAACGAGCAAACAAATCGCCTTGTATCGACAAAACGCAAAGAAGATAGCAGAATCAAAATTGATAGTTGATAAATGAACTGTCGGGAATAATAAAGTGATTCTATGAAGGTTCCCTTAACATCCTCCTCTTCCATTTATTATTGCTGCTTTGAGTAGTGGGCGGATTCTTTTTGTCTAGAGTATCATATTGGAAACCTACGTCTACCAAATCTACGAAGGTTCCCTTAACATGCCCGGTCATCCTGTCCTGATATTGCCCCTTCATTCCAGCGATAAAAATTTCATTTTTCTTTAAAGGAGTGTCTATCAAACCCGGCCCAAAACGGGACAATTCAATGGATGTTGGAATATTCTTTTATTGACATCTCTCCTTATTTTAAATCCATAAAACTCCGATAAAGGCGGGATTTTCCTATAGCTGGCATATATTGTTCTTCCAAGACTTCCTTGAACCGTTCTCACGAGAAATTATCTTCTGAATCATTTAGAGTTATGGACTCCCACCATGCTAGAGCCCCTTCTTGTAACTGCTAAGAAGCTAAGAACCTTTTTTGCTCATTTCTGATATTCAATCCCTTAAAAATTCTTTCACAAAAGCGGATCCACGCCTAAACTCAATAATGGACTTTATTCCTTTGAATGGTTTACCACCTAAATTGGTGTAATCCTTGCATAGAGTAGCAAAGTTAATTTGAGGTTGCACAAGGATTACCACTTTCTCAATTACTGTAGCATTTGGTCAATCGTTGGTGGCCATAGTGTTGCTACCTCCCCTTCATCCTCTTCTATTATTACTCATCTCCTTCTATCTGCATATAGTAAGGAAACATCTTTAGAATTATAGACGAAATTATCTTAGGGAATGGGTATAAACTCGAATATATTTTTTGGGATAAAATTTTAAATATGCGCGCTCTCTGACTAAACTCATTCTAGGGTATTACTAAACCCTATCTCTAATGAGTTGACCCGATCCAGGCTTAGGTATTCGCTCAACCATAAGCTCCGATACCAAATGTGATGACCCACCTACTCAACCCTCAAAAATCGACACTAATACATGCTCGGTATTCATGTGCCGCAAATCCAAGTGCTGGAGAGCCAGATTATCATGGGGTAAAGGAAATTAAGATAGATGACAAAACAAAATAGAATCTCACATCGCATTCAATATTTAATTATACATATGAGTAGTACATGCAATTACTCCAAATTGCTCCATCAGAGTTCTAGTAAGTACTAATCCAGCCATGATTGTTATAATGCCTATCCTCACAAGTGCCGATAAATACATATACAGATTACAGCAGAAATAGAAGTAGATGAATATCTACATAGGACCCTCCAGTTTCATACTCCATCCAAAATGCTCCGAGCTTCTCCCAAAATGTTCCATGCTACCTAACTACTTGGATGTCCAAAAAAGTAGGGCACCCAGAGTTTAAGGGAAAAGGAAAATAAGAACCGGATTGGTCGTGGAATTAGTATGAGAAACTCAAATTACAGATATTTGAAAGCAAAGGGTATCTCATAAGACTACACCGCACATAAACATGGAACGAGTTTTTACCTTATGATAACCAAAAATTTTACTATGCCAAATCTAGGGATATTATTTTTATTGACTTTCTTTTGAAAATACTTTTCAAGTAAATATATGTAATTTTAGCCGAAATTGAAGAGTGGATTTCCATACAATGGCAGGTAAGGAGCTACCTTCCGTACTGTACATCTATAGAGGGATGTACCGAGGATCAACAACTTTAAATCCTCTGCACTGGTAAGACTGGCCTACCTGCAGAAACATCTTGGTGGCAAATAGAACCAAATATGACATCACCCCGGTCGTAATCGACCTATCCGAGATCCAATAGCATACACAACATACTCAATATATAGAGAGTAATCTAGAAAGGTGACGACGATACCCTAATGGTTGCTAACCACATAGCCTTACAACATGGCCTGTTTAAGCCATTTCCAGGTGATATTATCTTTCACATAGCACATTTTACTTTGAATGCCTCATTTCCGATTCCATAACACACTATTGATTTCCACAAATGTACAACCTCTGAGCTTGTATGTCTCAAAGAAGAGTGTTAAGTATATGAGAGTTACTTCCTACACCACCAAATAGATGTACATTCGTAAAGATCAATGTACGTGTATGTTGGTAATGCAATTTCAAACATTCATCCATTCAAGTTTTCCAAGAACAGGACAAACTGAAGGAACTCTCCTACCACATCCTATTGGGAATCATCCCTAGGCTTAGTAGCGAGCAGCCCTTGTATCGACGATCAAATTAAGATACTACTGCCACATATATATGATTTGGGAAATTTCCCCGAGGGTCAATGACAAGCAGTCCTTCATTCCATTTATTATCCTTCCAAATTTTCATTTCGAATACGTAAATTGGTTCGAAATGGTTTTTGAGTAAGAATCACTCGAATTTGATCCCAGTTCCTTCGAACCAACCATCGATAGAAAGATATTAAGTAAATAGGTGCTTATAATTTGATTAATTACTTTCTTTTTATCAAAAAAATCTTCTAAAGATACATATCTTTAAAACATTTATTTCCCGTACATACAGAATCATTCCTCTCTTTAACTTTGGAAATACCAAATCATTTCATTTCTCATAAATCATATTGCAAAACCTTATTGAGTAACAATGGTCGATGGAAATTATACTAAAATTATACTAATTCTACTCAACGTCAATTTCCGTATTCAACCTTTATTATCCATCGAATAACGGTGAAAAAACCTTTTAAATTCATAGGTTTCCCTCCTCGGAATATAATGCCAAGTATAAGAAAATTATTTCTATACAATCCAAGTTGTTTAAATTTGGAAAATTGAAATCTTTTATACATGGCTCATTTCTAACATTTTCGACCTTATCTATTCCTCGGCCTGGAAAGAGGCCAGGTGAGCCAGGGCACTAGTTACTCCTAAACATATCCTTAGTTTAAGCATCTCAAATTCGGATCTCATGAATACAAAAATCCAGTCTACTCGTCGGCATTTAGAGCTAAATTTAAATCACTTGATTTTAACAGCATTTCTTTAAATAATTTATTTAAACTCTTTTAAATTAATTATTAAATCTTCAAATCATCTTTAAAATACTTAATTATTTATTTGAAAATATTTACAAAGGATTTGGGAAAAAAATACTTAAGTTTAAAGTCATATTTCAAAAGTTACTGAAAGTGCTGCAAAAAGTGCTGCGAATAGTGTTTTGAAGGTTTATTTGATCAAAACAACTTTTCTATCATTTATAAATCTATTTTTATAACTCAAATCTCTTTTAATTTTTTTTAAAGTTTTATAAAATTTATTCCATATTTTTAAATAATTAAAAATATCTATTTTAAAGGATTTATCACTTTGGTTTCCGAACTACCAAACCACGACTAATTTGAAAACTTGTTTTGCTCATATTTAAAAATCTACTAAATGAAATCTCGATATTTTTCTTTAGTTTGAAAACCATGATTATAAAAGTTCAGAAAATTATTATTCCAAAAAATTCCAACTCCGAATCCATTGTATAAATGGATTTAATTTTCTATGGTTTGAAATCACGAACTACCGTTACGCGACGTGCCTGTTTTTGACTCAATTTTGATAACTTGTCAAAACTACACCAAATTGGGTTTTAGTGTTTATAAAACATTTGTAAACCATTTTAAATCATTTCAAAGGGGTTTAATGATTCCATATTACTTTTATAACTTGATTCGGAAAGTGATTTCGTTGTGTAATATGGATGTGTATTTAACGTGACTTATTTACACAATTAAAAAACTATATCAGAACAATCAAACTTAATGATCAAAGCATAGTAAACATCCATGGCAAACATATCACATCACATCATATATATGTAATGTCCCGAAAATTTTAATGATTTAAATAACGTAATTAACTAAATTTTTATGAAAATAAACAAATAAAATTTTTGCAATGAAAATTTGATATTTGGAATACATCTATTTAAGCGTAGCAAGTGTCAGATTTTCATCAGAAAACATATAAGTTTGTTAGCTGTGAAATTTCAATTTAAAATTTAAAATTTAAAATCAGTTAAATTTGTTGGAACTAAATATTTCTGAAATCTGAATATTTTTACATAAGAAAAATGTAAACCATTTTCTGAGTGAGACGTCATAATTCATTTCGCCAAATTTGGACTTCTTTAGCTCCGTTTATAATATTTTCGGCATTTTAGCAGCATTTTTTGCCAACGAAAATCGGGTTTTGATATGTGGATCGTGTCGCTGATATCCGTATAACATCCTGTTCCACTCATCGCGTTGATCTCTGCAGTATATTCATTTATGTATTTCGGCATCCGGTACACGGCAAAATTTATGAAACGGTTAGCCGTATCGGTACCCATTTTGAGCCTTTTGGGTTTCCCTGTGTCCATTCAATTATCCACCGTGTGAAAGCAAATAGCCATTTGCTTTAATATTCCTTGAATTCATGTTCCTGACATTTATTATTCTAACCTATTTAATATATCTGCTGGTTCATTTTCATTTTTCTGGTTCGTTCATGCTCTCCATCTCTCATTCTCTTCCCTCTGCTTTTCGTTTCTGTTCATCCACCGTTTTATATAAAAAAACAATTTGCATTATATTTGGCATTGAGATTAGCCTGCTCATCCACTTCTTTGCCGAACTCACCCACATCGCTATCCCCTCACCTTCATCCGCCACCACCTCTAGCCTTACTCCACCCAACAGCTGCCGCCCATCACTCCCTAATTCGCTTCCATCTGCCATGCCATCGCCCTCGCCATTTCCACCTCCCTCCTGTTCTGCCATCTTCCCAGCGCCACCCACACCCCTCCAAATTCCACCACTGCCCTTTAGTCGAAACCTCCCTTCCTTCGTGCCTTTCCACCAGCAATCACCTACTCTCTTTCCTCAGCTCCGAACCCATGACCGCCTTTGCTCCTCCGAACCTCAACGCAACAGTCACATCCGCCTTCACCAAACCCGAACCACCCTTCCACCTTCAGCCTCGCCCTTGCTCCACCACCTCCACTGCCGTGCCCATCCGTCCATCTCCACGCAGCAAAACACCCTCGGCCTTGCTTCCTCTCCCACCTAACAGCCAGCACCTTGCATGTGATGATCCTGAACTCGGCCTTCGAAAATCGGCACCCGTACTTCACTTGTACTCAAAATGCCGCAGATTCAAACGCCGAATCTGGCTCACCGGAGCTTATAACACAGTAAGTATAACAACACAGTGGAAGAAAGAAATGAATGATATCATATACAACTCCAACGAATACAATATCCATAATGATATACAACAATGATATCAATATGATACAACAATATCAGAGACAAATAATGATGTTACAGCGGAAACAACAAAAGTAATACTCCAAATTATCTGAAAAAGAGAATGAGTCCACCAACTCCGACATCAAGCTCGAACCCCCATCACAAACCAAAAAGGTAAGCAAGGCCAGTCGTGAACTCCAAAACCTGAATTGGCTCCCGATAATCTACTAAACCTGACTATCTGAAAAACCCAACTCTAGACTGCCCGTGGAAAATTGTGGGCACCCAGAGTTTAGGAAGGGAACAATAAACTCCGAGTCAGTCATGGGACTGGTGTGAGTAACAAAAACAGTTTATCTTTAAAACAAACAACAAAAGAATTTTAAACATTGAAATCCACAATGCTTTTTGGAAAATGAAACTACCATAAGGCCTCCCGCCACACACACAATGCAAACACAGAATTGGAGGAGATTTCTCCTTATGATAGTCAAACATGCTTCCTACGCAAGAAAAACTCTTTGATTGATATTAATAGTGCATAGTGTACAAAATCATTTCGAAAATACAATATTAATCTTAGCCAGCATAGGTACCATTATATTATGCTTGCTATAGCTGCCGCCTGAGGAGACAGGTTATACAACTGCAATCGTAAAGGGCTCGTATTGTTTCTTTGGATTTCCAACAAATGGTCAGGCTAAGGAACTTCCTATGCCACGTAGGAACGCATCTAGAGGGACGCCCCGAGAGACAACTGCTCTCTGCCAACACAAGGTCGGTTGCCCCCTTCCCGGGTAGTAAACCTGAGATATGCCACCCCTAGTTGTTTGCGACCTTTATCCGAGGGCCCTCGATCACAAAGCAACAATCACATAGTAAATGAGATTGGAGCAACCACACAGGTAAATATCTGGGCTCCATAACATGATACCACCTTTTTCCAGAAGGAATGGACATAACCTAGGGGAGCTACCCCTGAAACCTTGCCGCATCTTTCTGTTTCGACCATTTCCGGGGTGTGAGGTCCGATGAGGTCTCGTCCACAAAGCTACGCTTTACACGAAAGCCATGCTTTGATCAACAAATGATCACCAACACACAGCAGCACTTAGCATGCCACACTACCAAATTGGGAGTATATCACTGATAACCTTCAACTACATAACCTCTGAGCTCGTACGTCTTAGAGAAGGGTGTTAAGCTAAGAGAATAAATTCTTCACCACCAAACAGAAATGTATTTGAAAGAAATCAGCTTTATATCTCAAAGTGTAATGTAAGACATATGGCCATACAAGTCTGTTCCGGGTTCGAAAAGAACCGAAGGCACTTCTAAAGAAGCCCTTGCAATCCGGGTATTCACAATCCCGATCGGATTTCCCATCACTTAGGGAATCTCTATACCGGCGTGACTCAGTGCAGAGACAATCGATGGGTTATCCTTTCGTTTTCGAAAATATCCGGTCTTCACCACCGGTCTTCAAATGCAATCCATATACGACGTATCATTATTCGGAATGGGTTATATGATGCAAAGGTCCTCTCCCGGCTAAACCGAATAATGAGCGCAATATTTAAAAACATATGGATAATGGAATTTCAATTAAGTCACAACTTATTATCCAAAACTTTTCTTCAAATGGTTTAAACAGATTACCATATTAATCTTTTAAAAAAAAAGATTCAATTCACAAAGTTCACCCAGTTTCACAAAGATTTATTCATAGATTTTCAAATCGATTTCCATTACAATTTGATTAACTCATTTAATCAAAGATTTAACCGATAGCTTTCAAAACAATTCCATTTTGACTTTTTATACAAAAGGTACATCTTTCCAATTTCAAAACAAAGTTCAACAAACTTTCACAAAGATTTATTCATAACTCGGAAAACCATTTCCATTTCAAACTTGAAATTCCTTTGACACGAATTGGAAATTCATTCCTTATATGAAAGCTTCTATTATTTGAAAAGAAACAGTTTTCATTTCGGAAAATCCGATTCATTTATACGAGTTAAAGTCCTTGGGTTAAATTCAAATTCTCAAAACCATACTTTTAAAATGGTTTAAAAATCCATATAAAACACATTTATAACATCTTTAACCATAATTTCCAAATAAGGAATTCAATTCCAAATTTTGAATTCAAATTCAAATTAAATTATTTAAATTGAAAAACTTTACCAAGTTATTCAAAATAACTTTTATCTTAAAAACTCCTTTTTCAAAAGCTTTTCATTTAACCCAAATCCATTTCCAAAATCAATTGAAATTAAAATTTAAATTTCAAAAACATTAAATTTAAATCATCTGTGACTTAACTGATTTCCTCGTGAAATCCATATTTGTGTGTGTAAGAGTGTGGTCCAGGGGTTTTACACAGTAGTGCAACATTACAAATCATCACATCAACATAGATTTAAGCATATCAATATCGATAAGCGGTATATTCCTATAACGCTTATCTTCCATTTACCAATTCACAAATAAATAATATACATTCATGACAGATAAAATAAATTACATTCATCACAGCTTGAATTAAACAAATTCTAATCACAAAGCATCACACGGCAAAGATGACAAAACAATTCACATCATTCAATAGAATACAATCATCCAGAAATAAGGTTAATTGATCATTTGATTAATTGAAACCAAATTAATCACTAATTCTGGTTGATTATATGTTAATTAATCCTCCTTGGATTAATTATCAATTAATTAATCCTAATTAATTCAATTTATTTCCCATTAAATTAATCACTTATGAATTAATTATCCAATCCTGATTTATTAATCAGGAATGCTATAAATAAATTTATCAAACACCTTAATTAATTATTCTTATTTAATTACAATAACTAATTAATTACTCCTTAATTAATAATTATCTCTTAATCACTTTCATTAATTAATTTACCTTTAATAAATTAATTATTCTCAAATTTATTACCTTAATTAATTGGCCACATTAATTAACTATTCTTTTAAAGTAATTAACCCTTAATTACTTGGTTAATCAATCTTGATCATTAATTACCCATTCTTAATTACTTTTACTAAGTAATTATTTTTAATTAATCATTCATTAATTACTTGATTAATTAACTTGAATTATTAATTAATATTAAATTAATAATCCTTAATTTACAAATTAATTATTTCTTAATTAATTAATCTTTAAACCTTAATTAATTAATTTAAACCTCTAATTACTTATTTAATTAATCCAATCATTAATTAATTAAATAAATAAATTATCCATTCTAATTGACTTAATAATTAATGAATTACAAATTATCATGGTATCTTTATTAACTTAAACAAATCTTATTCTTATTAATGATTTTGTTATCACTTATAAATAGGTTTAAACATTCATATTCAATTCACCTTTAAATTCATTTTTAAATTTTAGGATTTAAAATGAATACCAATTGATTTTTAATAAAGTTAAAACTAATTTTGAAAACCTTCAAATTCATATGTTAAAGTAATATTTTGTTATAAAAGAAATTTTAAAGAGTTAAATCAAATTCCTTTTAAATTCACATATTTAAAAGTATACCTTTACATTTAAACTTATTTAAACATTAAGATTTATAAACTTTATTAACTGTCAAAAAAGTAGGACTCAAATTAGGATTTAAGTCCAGGTTAAAAATTCTGATTTAAACTTTGCTTAAATTTTTTTCTTTACAAGTCAAATTCCATTTTTAAATTTAAATCTCTTTTTCTAAATCCACTTAAATACTTAAACATTTTTAAGTTACTAAAACAATTTAAATTTAAAAACTTTATTTCCCAAACTAAGTTTCAAACTGCACTGAATTTATAATTAAACTTTGATTATAGAACTCAGTTTAAAACTTTGGTTTATAATTTGAAATTTAATTTTAAAATTCAAAACAGAAATAGGTTTTGAAACCTGAAACAAACATCTACCCGAGCCACAACAAAACTGCTTCGAGTCCAAAAGTCAAAAGCTTCGAGCCAAACATCAAATCTCTCGAGAAAAACTTGAGTACCCATATTCCTCAAAATCAAACTTCACCAGGAACAAAAATACACCGTGCTCGTGCACGTGCACGTCGCCGCCACACTCCTCCAGTCGACTCCAGATCATCGAGCAAGTCGACGATCATCTCTACACCAGAATCCAACCACTTGAACATCGAAACCAACTCGGAATCAAAATCGAGCCTTAAAACCCAAAAATGGAACAACATCACAACCTGGAACCATCTCGTCCCCTCAACCTCGACCACCAGACAACCCGAAATTCCAGCCACACGATCGCCAACGTCCCCTCTACTACCTCTCAGAGCCACGCAACGCACGATCATCTATCGGGGACGAACAAATCGAATTCCTTAACCACTACAAAATTAGGTTTAGAAACTAAACCTCGCCACCGCCGCTTCCACGATGATCGATGACAACTCCAAGCATTTTTCCCAGCAACGCCGTAGACTCCTCCACCTCCACATGAAACCCCGACCTTCCTCAACGACGACATCACCAGAGTTCGACCATATAAGGAAATTTAAACAAACTAGAACTGCTCTTAAAATCCAACTCTAAAAATTATGATTTATGCTTTTAAAAATCATATTAAAGTGTACGAATTCAAGTTGCCTACCTGAATCCATGAATTAACAAGTTTGAAATTTGACTAAATTAAAGTCTTGCTCTGTTCTTTTAATTTCTAGAGGAAATGCTAATTTATTTTGACTTGAATAAATATTTTAGGTTAAAGCTTATGCTACAACAACCAAGTTTTGTTTTGATCCTGAATCCAAATTATGCCTTGATCAGGAGAAAATGATTTTTCAAACTTAAACTGGAGCTTGAAACAGAAGCAAGCTATCAAAGAAGATAACTGTGTACATACATACCTTCATCACTCATTTGTTCTCAGGGAAACACACATATATACAATATACTTATCACAGATGCTTGCCACAAAATCATATTTTAAAGTTTTAAAACAAAATGTTACTCACCGTGATTAAGGAATGAACAGAGCCTCTACTTGTACAGGCTTGAATTTTCTTTACTTGCTGAAGCTCCTCTTTTGATCTCTGGTTGAATTTATTTAAGTTGTTGTTGTTTTAGTTGAAGCTTGGTTTAAGTTTGAGATGATATACTTTAGTTTTCTCAGTTTGGAATGGAACGAAACTAAAATGAGAAAGTTGATATGTATAAAATGAATACAGGTGATATTATTATTTGTTTGTACAAGAGGCAGGGATATTTCTTGCTTTTGATGGATACATTTTATGCTTGAATTAATTGTGTTGTACCATATTTATATTTTTTTCATTTCGGCTGTACAATATATGTGATAGTTTGATGTGGCTTCCTTTGCAAGCTTTTATACTTCATATATATTTTGTTTTCTTATTTGAATGTGTATGTTTTGTTTCTTCATTTGGTAAGTGTTCATACTTATGTGTATATACTTGAATGTATTATTTGTTTCATTCTTTTACAATATTTCTTTACTTGTATGTATTTTATTTGTCTTATGCTTTGTGATATAAATGAATTCTAATTTTAACATGATGTTTAAATTTATTCTAATATATTTACTTTATATTGTATAAAAACTATATTTTTTATATTTTACTTTAGTCTTTGTAATATTACTTCATACTATAAACAATTTCTATTTTAGTTTATGTTATTAGATTTTATCCAATGTATTTACTTTGTATTTTATAATTTATCTTATATATATATATTTATTATCTTTTTTCTTTAGTCTTATTAATTTGTAATATAAATAATTTCTATATTTTAATCTGTCGTTAAATTTTAGCTAATGGGTTACTTTTATATTTTTATACTTTATCTTATATAATTTGTATTTTTATTTTTAAACCATTTATTTACGATTTAATTTCAAATCATATATATATATAATTTCAAATTTACTCATATATGCCCAAATATATATATATATATAGACATTCACATATATATACAATATTTTAAATTTAAATGATTTATACAGAATTTATTTGAATTCGGGGAAACTCGCATCAATTTATCAATTAATTTCACAAATTTTATTCAAAAATTAATTTTAATTATCAATTTAAATTTATATAAAATCCAGGATCGTTACAGGCTCCCCTCCTTAAGAAATTTCATCCTCGAAATTTACCAGGGAGACACAAAGATAGATGAAGAATATTTCATCAAATCAAACTGAACGTCTATTTTGCATTTGGCTTACCAAATCAGAATATCAATAATAGATACAAGAACGAATCTGTTTAAATTTTTTTTCCACCTGATACTCGGGTTATCCAAATCTATGAAATATGTAGTGGCATTGGTTAGTTCGAAGGGATAACTAACCATTCGTAGAACACATTGGGACCCAAAAATAGATAGATATATGGATACAATTCCAAAACTTTTAGTTTAGAAACTAAAGTATACCTATCAACCATAGCAACCAAAGCAGCTAATTCATCCAAACAAACAATTCTGACCCATTTGGAGTTTATGTCCCATGCAAATATATCAAATCTTCTTCCTGGATCTACCAGGAACTATTAAAGAATTGAAAAGAGATGCTGAACAAAAGATATTTATAGAGAAAAGATTGTTTCCTTGTTGTTACAGGGTATTGACCATTTATAGTCATATTCCCCTGTCCCCTATCTCATCCTCTTCTTGCACTCATACTTACTATCAATGGATGGTAAGAGAATTTACTGAGGTATACAGACAGATATCTTAAGGATTACTCATTCTAGGGTATACTTCACCCTATCTCTAATGAGCTACTTAATGTGTTATACTCATGAGCTAAAGTTTAACCTTAGCTCTGATACCAAATGTGATGATCCTAAACTCGGCCTTCGAAAATCGGCACCCGTACTTCACTTGTACTCAAAATGCCGCAAATTCAAACGTCGAATCTGGCTCACCGGAGCTTATAACACAGTAAGTATAACAACACAGTGGAAGAAAGAAATGAATGATATCATATACAACTCCAATGAATACAATATCCAGAATGATATACAACAATGATATCAATATGATACAACAATATCAGAGACAAATAATGATGTTACAGCGGAAATAACAGAAGTAATACTCCAAATGATCTGAAAAGAGAATGAGTCCACCAACTCTGACATCAAGCTCGAACCCCCATCACATACCACAAAGGTAAGTAAGGCCAGTCGTGAACTCCAAAAACTAAACTGGCTCCCGATAATCTACTAAACCTGACTATCTGAAAAACCCAACTCTAGACTGCCCGTGTGGAAAATTGTGGGCACCCAGAGTTTAGGAAGGGAACAATAAACTCCGAGTCAGTCATGGGTGTAACGATTCTGGAAAATCGACTTCCGAAAATCGACATTAATATGTCCACTATATCAACTATTGAGCAATCGAATGCTAGAAAACCGATTAGTTATGGTTAAAAAAAAGAGGTAGAAGAAGACAGAAAGAAAGAAAGAAGAAACAACAGAAACAATACCAGAATCTCACATATCGCAGCGGAACAACATATAATAGATCAATGAATAATCTTTAAATCAAAGAACTATATCAGTTTATACATTACATCATCATCAGAGTTTACAACAACAATATACAACACAACACTGGACACTTATATAAACTTGTCCTCATACAGAATACACAGCGGAATAAATAATATCATATACAAGTGATATGCCTCACCATCCAGCTCGCCACTGAACTCCACAGCATCTCCTGAATCCAGAATGACCTGATAACCTGACTCTAGACTGCCCGTGTGGAAATTGGTGGGCACCCAGAGTTTAGGAAGGAAACAATAAACTCCAGGTTAGTCATGGTGATTGGTGTGAGAACTTAAAACATTTATTATCTTTAAAACAACAACAACAAGGAAGTAAAAGACATCCACAATGCTTTTTGGAAAATGAAACTACCATAAGGCCTCCCACCACACACACAATGCAACAGAATTGGAGGAGATTTCTCCTTATGATAGTCAAACATGCTTACTACACAAAATAATTCGATTTGATATTATTATTAGTGCATAGTGCAGAAAACATTTCGAAAGTATAATATTAATCTTAGCCAGCATAGGCATTCCGCACTTATGCCTACTATAGCTACTATGTTCAATAGCAGGTTACCGCCACATTCCATAGCAGGTTATACAACTAAAACCGTACAAGGTTCGTATTGTTTCTTTGGATTTCCAACAAATGGTCAGGCTAAGGAACTTCCTATGCCACATGGGATCGCCTCTGGCGGGACGTCCCGAGAACTAACTAGCTCTCTGCCAACACAAGGCCGGGTTACCTCTGACACTAGGTAACTACTACACGAATATGCCACCCCCCGATCCTTTGGGACCTTTATCCAAGGCGCCTCGATCAAACAACAATCACACAGTAAATGAGATTGGAGTATCCACATAGGTTAAATACCAGGGCTCCATACCTGATACCACCCTTGTAATGACCCGTATTTTTACGGATCGAAACGTCATAAAACTATTGTCATTAGGTCGTTTCAGATTTTGAGTAGAGAAACGTGTAAGTCCTAGGTCGTAAACGACCTAAGACATGTAGTAAGTCGGGTGCGACTTAGGGAGCTTCAGCTCCAACTTGCAAGTTGCGTCATCATAGGTCGTTAACGACTTAAGTGATAAGTCGTGAGCGACTTAAGGAGGTCTGCAACCTAAGGGGTTTAGCGAGTTAAGGGATGACGCGACTTAAGTTAGTGACCGACTTAAGGAAGAGACGACCTAAGAGGTAGACGACCTAAGAAGCTGACCGACTTATAGATTGGACGACTTAAGAGTTAGAACGTTTGGGAGCTTAGGTCGTGTAGGAAGTAAGTCGTGGGGTGGCTTAGGTCGTGGGATAGGATAGGTCGAATGAGCGACATAAGGTGTACTGCGACCTATAGGACTCAGACTTAGGAGTTTTGGCGAGTTAACAACCTAAGGGGTAGGTCGGCGACGACCTAATGAGGCTGGGTAGTAGTGGAACGACCTAAGCAGTTAAGTCGTATAAGAGTTTAGGTCGTGAGCGACTTAAGGTAGTAGGCTACCTAAGATAGTTAGGTCGTGAGTTTCTGGGTGAGTTAGCGACCTAGGGGGGATAGGTCGGCAGCGACCTAAGGAAGAAGTAGTTAGGTCGTATGACCCTGTGTGTAGTTAGGTCGCTAGGCCATTAGTCAGTTAGGTCGTAGCCTATCTGTTAAGTCGTGCATAGTTAGGTCACATAGTGCTAAGTCGTAGACAGGTGGTTCTGTTAGGTCGTGGATCGCGTGGAAGCACATGAGTTAAGTCGCGAGCGACCTAGGAGTTAGGATGGTAAGTCGTATCCCGTTGAATCCTGGTTCGTTAAGTCGCGCGCATTGTTTTAGGTCGAAGGACTGTTAGGTCGTATAGGCGCGCATGTGTTAGGTCGAAGCAGAGAGTAAGTCGTAAGTCGTAGATACTTGGCATTGTTAGGTCGAAGACTTTAGGTTGGTGGGGTTTTAGGTCGTAAGTCGCGGACGACCTAACTTCGAAGGGACGACTTAAGGAGATTTCAGCTATAAATAGGAGGGCTTTGCTCCATTTTTTGGGATTCGGATTTCGAAGCGACGAAGTGCTGCCATTTTGAGAACTCGACTTCTACACTTCTTCACTTCTTTTCTCCACTCTAATCTAGTGATTCCATCCATCCAAGTTGAAGATCAAATCGAAGATTCAAGAGCTTAGATTGAAGATCTTCATCCTTTGAAGTGAGATTTCTTCGTTTGAAGCGGATTCGTGATAGATCAAGCTAGATCCTTCGCTGTCCAGATCTGAAGTGGGTTTCTTTTGAGGTGTTTAGGTGATTTGGTGAGTGGTGATTATCTCTCACACGAATCCAAAGGAGTATATCGGATCGTTGGCTTGATTTGGTGTTAAAGTAGTGATTTCCATGCATTTTTGTAAACCTAAGTATAGATCCATATAGATCCATTGTTCATGATGATTTGACAACCATTTTACTAAGTGTTAACCTATGCAAGTTCATTCATCAAGATTATAGAGACATTGCTCATGTTTTCATGCTTTGGACTTTTGACTCTTTAATTACGAAATTGCCATTATTGTTATAATTGTCTATTTAGATCATATTTGAATGCTTGTTTACTTGGATTAATGTTTGATTTGATTGATTGCAACGAATTAGATGATTAATGATTTGATTTAGACCGAAGATGATTCAAAAGCTAAGGGAAAGGCTCTTGAATTAGAAAAGCTGCTTGTGGCATATGTAGCGGATGGTGAAGCTCTTATGCATAGATTTGATGATGATGTTGAGATGAGGCTTTGCGAGGATGTGATGAAGCGAAGCATGATATGAGATAGTCTTGGTCTAATCCAGACGGGATCATTCCAAGCATGTTGATAACTCGGTGATATGGTTCGAGTTGAGGATAATGGTTTGCTCGAGAGGCGCTTGAGCTAGTATGGAAATAGTCATCGAGGAGGATGACTAGGAGGCTGAGATCTTATCTTTGTTGAAGGTTCTAGCATGCTCAAAGCAAGAGTACGTTGGGCAGGTTCGATAGTCCCTGAAGGCTAATGATTGATAGTCAAGTACTCTGGGCAGATTCGATAGTCCTATGCACGGGTCACGATGACGTGTGGGAGTTATGTCTAGAACCGGGGTTTCCATTAGCCCTTGACGGACGGCTGAAAGAATGTGTCGGTCATTCAATTAACGGTGATATCGAAGCAATGATAACAGTGATAGCCAGAGTCATGGATGTTTGGTTGTATCGTCATTCGGTCTCAAGAGCGGTATTTTCTGGGTGCTTATCTGATCTTGGTTTAGGCCTTGGGGGTTTGTACTTGGAAAACGTCGCCCTTGACTCGAGTGATAAATGCTTTACTTTTCATTGTATTCTCTGCTATGTTTGCTTCTGCTTAGTGTGTGTCTGGGGGCTATCACTGTAGAAAGAGGTTGGAGTGGGAGGGTTGTATTCCTATTCCTTTTTTCCTTTATGCTCTTTTGGTATGTTGTTAGTTAATTCACTGCTCACTAAGACTGTTGTCTGACTCAAGGCTTTATGTTTTAACTCTTATTGCCTTGGGCTGTTCGTCCATTTTGGGACGGGCAGACTAGGTAGCAGGTGACAGGTGCTGTTCTTGCTTCTCACGATGCTGATATCGAAGACGAGCTGGAGGGTTGCATATTATCTTCTTATTATATGTACTGGATGTTCCGCTGTTTGTATCTTCTCTGAGTGTTATGTAGTGAGGCTTGATGTATTGACTATTCTGATGATTGTATTCAACTATTATGAAGTTTTATTGATGAGATTCTATTCTGTGAAGCTTCACTATATATATGTTCTATTGTATTTTGTCCATGCGCTGTGAGTAATACGATAGATTATGTTGTTTTTAATTTACCCTGGCAATCGTCCATGGTCGCCTGGCACACTTTACAGCACACTATCTCCAGGTTCAGTGCAGGTGTCATGGGCGGTCGTCACATTTGGTATCAGAGCATTGGTTAATCGATTTTACCCAACGCTCGCTGACGTAACTACGTATGAGAGACGTAATTGTATTTTGATGGATGATTACTATATATAATATAGTAGATTAGAAGAGTTTGAGTCCTTTAAGCAGTTGTTTCTCAAGATGTTCTGACCATTCCTTTTTATAGATATTGAGAATGAGTCAAAGAGGGAGACCAGCTGCTAGGGAAGGCCGTGCTTCTGAGGGGACTGCTGATTATGCTGCTATGTTTGAAGCTATGATGACTTCGATCATGAGAAGGATGCCAGCTCCGGGGCCATCGGTGGATGTTGGAGTTCAAGTTCAAACTCCAAGACCGGTGGATTTTGCTAAGTTGTGTAAGGACTACACTGCTCTTGGAGGAAAGGTTTTCTTGGGAACAGAATCAACCATTGAGGTTCAGAGGTGGATAGATGCTTGTAGAAGGATTTTTGGAGATTTGGGAATTGTGGATGCAACTAAGAGGAAGTTAGCATCAAGACAGCTTCAAGGGAGAGATTCTGATTGGTGGAACTCTATTACCATCAATACTCCGGAGGAAGAGATTACTTGGGAGCAATTCCAAGCCAGATTTGAAGCTAAGTTCATTTCTACAGCTCAGAAGTCAGTTCTGTTCAAGAAGTTTGTGGAGCTCAAGCAAAATGGAAGACCAGTTCTTGAGTATGTTTCTGAGTTTGAAGCTTTGTCCAAGTATGCCCGGTCATATATTGAATCTGCCTATCAGAAGAATGAGAAGTTTGTGACAGGCTTGGACAGTTATCTTGGGAGGCAGTTGGTGGATCATTTGGACGATTCATTTGAGAAGCTTGTGGAGAAAGCTCTTAGGCATGAGAGTTTGTTTCCTAAGGAAGGATCTGTTGTTGCTGTGACTAGGGGAGAGTCTAAACCAAAGCAGGGTGGAAACAAGAAGAGGAAGCAGCAGCAGCAGAAGGCTAAGGATGGCCAGAAGAAGCCGAAGGGTGAAGTGACTTGCTACAATTGTCAACAGAAGGGCCATTTCTCTAAGGATTGTAAGAATCCGAAGGTACCGATGAAGTGTCACAACTGTGACAAGCCGGGGCATATCAGGAAGGATTATCCAGAACCGAGGAGGGATAAGCAGATTGTGCGAGCTTATGCTTTGGGGGCTGTTCCATCGTCTTCGAAAGCTCCTACCGCAGAAGAGAAAGGAAAGAGTGTGGTTGTTCAAGGTACTCTTTCCATATGTGGTGTTCCAGTTAGAGTGTTGTTTGATACTGGGGCGTCGCATTCGTTTGTTTGTAGTGATCTTGTAGGCCGGTTAGGTTTGGAACCGGATATTGTTGATAGGCCATTGGTTGTGACTAATCCAGTTGGGGGTTCGTCTTGTTTGTGTATGTTATGCCGTGGTCTAATTTTGTCGAGTCATGGTTGCTCTTTTGTTTGTGATTGTTTTGTTCTGAACTTTGCGGGGTTCGGAATTATTTTGGGTATGGACTGGCTTAGGAAGTATGCAGCAAAGGTTGATTGCGAAAGGATGGAGGTGACAGTTGAGAATGTGGAGGGGCGAAAGATTGTGATACGATGTAAGCATGAAGAAGGCGTCTTCATGAGCTTCATGTATTCGCTAGTTGTTCCACGGGATGGACTGTCATCGGTGCCAATCGCGAATAGATTCGAGGATGTCTTTGACGAGGTCAAAGGGTTACCGCCGCATAGAGAGATCGAGTTTCGTATAGATCTAGTTGAAGGAGCCAGACCTGTTGTGATGCCTCTTAGGCGGATGGCGCCTAGGGAACAGCAGGAGTTGAGGGTGCAGGTTGATGATCTTTTATAGAAAGGATTCATTCGGCGTAGTGTGTCCGAGTGGGGTGCACCAGTTGTGTTTGCAACCAAGGCAGATGGGTCGTTAAGATTGTGTGTGGATTATCGTGAGCTGAATAAGGTGACTAAGAAGAACAAGTATCCATTGCCGAGAATAGATGACTTGTTTGATCAGCTTCACGAAGCTAAGGTGTTTTCTCAGATGGATTTGGCAACGGGATTTCACCAGTTGAGAGTGGCTAAGGATAGTGTGCCGAAGACTGCTTTTCGAACACCATCCGGTTTCTTTGAGTGGCTGGTAATGCCATTTGGATTGACTAACGCGCCAGCATATTTTGTGGATCTTATGAATAGAGTGTTCAGAGATCAGTTGAACAAGTTCGTACTTGTGTTCGTGGATGATATTCTGATTTATTCCAGAACTGAAGAAGAGCACAAGACACACTTGCGTATTGTTTTGGAAATCTTGCGGAAACATCAGCTGAAGGCTAAGTTTTCGAAGTGTCACTTCTGGAAGAGTGAAGTGAGGTTCTTAGGCCATGTTATTTCTTGAAGTGGAATAGCGGTTGATCCCGCTAAGGTGGCAGCAATCCAGGATTGGGTTAGACCTAAGAATGCATCTGATGTGAGAAGTTTTCTTGGATTAGCAGGATATTATCGACGGTTTATCAAGGATTTTTCCAAGATAGCTGCACCGTTAACAGGATTGACGAAGAAGAACCAAGTGTTCAAGTGGGAAGATAAGTGTGAGCAAGCTTTCAGAATCCTGAAAGAAAGATTGACAAGTGCTCCTGTTTTGACTATTCCAAGTGGGAATGATGAGATGGTGGTTTACACCGATGCATGTGGTACTGGACTTGGAGCAGTGCTAATGCAGAAGGATAAAGTTATTGCGTATGCTAGTCGACAACTGAAGCCGCATGAAAGGAATTATCCGACTCATGATTTGGAGTTAGCGGCGATTGTTTTTGCTCTGAAGATGTGGAGACATTATCTACTGGGAGTTCGATTCGAGTTGTTTACAGATCATAAGTCGTTGAAGTATCTTTTCTCCCAAAAGGATTTGAATCTTCGGCAGCAACGTTGGTTAGAGTTTTTGGCATCATATGATTTTGGTATAGCTTATACTCCGGGAAAAGGTAACGCAGTTGCAGATGCGTTAAGTAGAAGACATGCAGGATTGGGAGCCATGTTTTCAGAATGGAAGAATCTCGAGTATTTAGCTGGATTTGACTTCAGGTCTAGATGTGAATTGGAACCTGAGATGTTGGCAAACTTATCGATAAGACCTACTCTTGTGGAAAGGATTGGCGAGAGCCAAAAGCGAGACGATAAGCTTGTCAAGATTGTCCACGATTTGGAATCTGGATTGGATCCAGAAAAGGATAAAGGATTCGAGGTCGATCGAGAGGGTTGGCTTCGGAAGCAAGGACGACTAGTTGTTCCCGATATAGATGAATTGAGGAATGAAGTTCTGAGGGAAAGTCATCACTCGAAGTTGACAATTCATCCAGGTGGAAATAAGATGTATCCGGATATGAAGAGAACCTATTACTGGGAAGGTATGAAGAAGGATGTTGGAAATTTTATTTCCAAATGTATGAACTGCCAGTTGGTAAAAGCCGAACAGAAGAATCCAAGTGGACTGCTTCAGCCGTTAGAAGTTCCTACATGGAAATGGGAACAAATATCAATGGATTTTATTGATGGACTACCTAGAACAAGAACGAGAAATGAAGGAATTTGGGTCATTGTAGATCGTTTGACTAAGAGTGCAAGATTCATTCCTGTTCGATCGACTAGGACTGCATCAAAGTTGGCAGAGTTGTATGTTAAGTGGATAGTTCGATTCCATGGTATTCCGAAGAGTATAGTGAGCGATCGAGACCCATTGTTCACTAGTGGATTTTGGAAGAGCTTCCAGGAAGTTTTGGGAACCGAGTTGTGTTTGAGTACAACTTATCACCCTCAAACAGATGGTCAGACCGACAGAGTCAACCGGGTTTTGGAAGATCTTCTTAGAGCTTGTGTTTTGGATTTCGGAGGATCATGGGAAGATCACCTTCATTTGGTGGAATTTTCATATAACAACAGTTACCAGTCAAGCATTGGTATGGCACCGTATGAGGCATTGTATGGAAGACCGTGTAACTCACCGACATGTTGGTTAGAAACCGGAGAAAAGTTGATACTTGGGCCAGAGATGATTCGACAGACTTCAGATTGTATTGAGATCATTCGGCAACGAATGAAGGCAGCCCAAGACCGTCAGAAAAGTTATGCAGATAAGCGTCGTAAGGATTTGGAATTCGACGTAGGCGATATGGTTTTTGTGATGGTTTCTACATTGAAGAATGTTATTCGATTCGGGAAGAAAGGGAAGTTGACTCCGAGATTTGTTGGACCATTCCCGATCATCGAGCGAATTGGAAAGCTCGCCTATAGATTGGAGTTACCAGAGAAGATGTCGGGTGTGCACAATGTTTTTCATGTATCGTATCTACGGAAGTTTATGCACGACTCGAATACAGTGGTTTCTGCTGATAGCCGTGAAGATTTCGAAGTTGATCCAGTCGATAGAAGACCTCGTAAGCCGCTTCGTGTTGTGGGAACCGACACGAAACAGCTTAGGAGGAAGATAGTTAAGTTGCTCAAGATACAATGGAGTGATGATGATAACGACTGTACGTGGGAGGTGGAAGAGAGGATGAAGGCAGCTCATCCTGAACTCTTCAAGGTATGGCCCTAAGGTGTCGTGTCATCTCACGATATTGTAACTTGTTCTAGTTTTAGAATTCTGCATGCTAAGCTAGAATTGGATGCACGGTTTGTTGATTGCTATGGATGATAGGCGTGCAGAATAGTCTTTGATTGCTTTGTTTGTTTGGAATTTCGGGGGCGAAATTCCTAAGGGGGAGAGAATGTAACGACCCGTATTTTTACGGATCGAAACGTCGTAAAACTATTGTCATTAGGTCGTTTCAGATTTTGAGTAGAGAAACATCTAAGTCCTAGGTCGTAAACGACCTAAGACATGTAGTAAGTCGTGTGCGACTTAGGGAGCTTCAGCTCCAACTTGCCAGTTGCGTCATCATAGGTCGTTAACGACTTAAGTGATAAGTCGTGAGCGACTTAAGGAGGTCTGCAACCTTAGGGGTTTAGCTAGTTAAGGGATGACGCGACTTAAGTTAGTGACCGACTTAAGGAAGAGACGACCTAAGAGGTAGACGACCTAAGAAGCTGACCGGCTTATAGATTGGACGACTTAAGAGTTAGAACGTTTGGGAGCTTAGGTCGTGTAGGAAGTAAGTCGTGGGGTGGCTTAGGTCGTGGGATAGGATAGGTCGAATGAGCGACATAAGGTGTACAGCGACCTATAGGACTCAGACTTAGGAGTTTTGGCGAGTTAACAACCTAAGGGGTAGGTCGGCGACGACCTAATGAGGCTGGGTAGTAGTGGAACGACCTAAGCAGTTAAGTCGTATAAGCGTTTAGGTCGTGAGCGACTTAAGGTAGTAGGTGACCTAAGATAGTTAGGTCGTGAGTTTCTGGGTGAGTTAGCGACCTAGGGGGGATAGGTCGGCAGCGACCTAAGGAAAAAGTAGTTAGGTCGTATGACCCTGTGTGTAGTTAGGTTGCTAGGGCATTAGTCAGTTAGGTCGTAGCCTATCTGTTAAGTCGCGCATAGTTAGGTCGCGTAGTACTAAGTCGTAGACAGGTGGTTCTGTTAGGTCGTGGATCGTGTGGAAGCGCATGAGTTAAGTCGCGAGCGACCTAGGAGTTAGGATGGTAAGTCGTATCCCATTGAATCCTGGTTCGTTAAGTCGCGCGCATTGTTTTAGGTCGAAGGACTGTTAGGTCGTATAGGCGCGCATGTGTTAGGTCGAAGCAGAGAGTAAGTCGTAAGTCGTAGATACTTGGCATTGTTAGGTCGAAGACTTTAGGTCGGTGGGGTTTTAGGTCGTAAGTCGCGGACGACCTAACTCCGAAGGGACGACTTAAGGAGATTTCAGCTATAAATAGGAGGGCTTTGCTCCATTTTTGGGATCCGGATTTCAAAGCGACAAAGTGCTGCCATTTTGAGAGCTCGACTTCTACACTTCTTCACTTCTTTTCTCCACTCTAATCTAGTGATTCCATCCATCCAAGTTGAAGATCAAATCGAAGATTCAAGAGCTTAGATTGAAGATCTTCATCCTTTGAAGTGAGATTTCTTCGTTTAAAGCGGATTCGTGATAGATCAAGCTAGATCCTTCGCTGTCCAGATCTGAAGTGGGTTTCTTTTGAGGTGTTTAGGTGATTTGGTGAGTGGTGATTATCTCTCACACGGATCCAAAGGAGTATATCGGATCGTTGGCTTGATTTGGTGTTAAAGTAGTGATTTCCATGCATTTTTGTAAACCTAAGTATAGATCCATATAGATCCATTGTTCATGATGATTTGACAACCATTTTACTAAGTGTTAACCTATGCAAGTTCATTCATCAAGATTATAGAGACATTGCTCATGTTTTCATGCTTTTTGGACTTTTGACTCTTTAATTACGAAATTGCCATTATTGTTATAATTGTCTATTTAGATCATATTTGAATGCTTGTTTACTTGGATTAATGTTTGATTTGATTGATTTCAACGAATTAGATGATTGATGATTTGATTTAGACCGAAGATGATTCAAAAGCTAAGGGAAAGGCTCTTGAATTGGAAAAGCTACTTGTGGCATATGTAGCGGATGGTGAAGCTCTTATGCATAGATTTGATGATGATGTTGAGATGAGGCTTTGCGAGGATGTGATGAAGCGAAGCATGATATGAGATAGTCTTGGTCTAATCCAGACGGGATCATTCCAAGCATGTTGATAACTCGGTGATATGGTTCGAGTTGAGGATAATGGTTTGCTCGAGAGGCGCTTGAGCTAGTATGGAAATAGTCGTCGAGGAGGATGACTAGGAGGCTAAAATCTTATCGTTGTTGAAGGTTCTAGCATGCTCAAAGCAAGAGTACGTTGGGCAGATTCGATAGTCCCTGAAGGCTAATGATTGATAGTCAAGTACTCTGGGCAGATTCGATAGTCCTAGGCACGGGTCACGATGACGTGCGGGAGTTATGTCTAGAACCGGGGTTTCCATTAGCCCTTGACGGACGGCTGAAAGAATGTGCCGGTCATTCAATTAACGGTGATATCGAAGCAATGATAACAGTGATAGCCAGAGTCATGGATGTTTGGTTGTATCGTCATTCGGTCTCAAGAGCGGTATTTTCTGGGTGCTTATCTGATCTTGGTTTAGGCCTTGGGGGTTTGTACTTGGAAAACATCGCCCTTGACTCGAGTGATAATTGCTTTACTTTTCATTGTATGCTCTGCTATGTTTGCTTCTGCTTAGTGTGTGTCTGGGGGCTATCACTGTAGAAAGAGGTTGGAGTGGGAGGGTTGTATTCCTATTCCTTTTTTCCTTTATGCTCTTTTGGTATGTTGTTAGTTAATTCACTGCTCACTAAGACTATTGTCTGACTCAAGGCTTTATGTTTTAACTCTTATTGCCTTGGGCTGTTCGTCCATTTTGGGACGGGCAGACTAGGTAGCAGGTGACAGGTGCTGTTCTTGCTTCTCACGATGCTGATATCGAAGACGAGCTGGAGGGTTGCATATTATCTTCTTATTATATGTACTGGATGTTCCGTTGTTTGTATCTTCTCTGAGTGTTATGTAGTGAGGCTTGATGTATTGACTATTCTGATGATTGTATTCAACTATTATGAAGTTTTATTGATGAGATTCTATTATGTGAAGCTTCACTATATATATGTTCTATTGTATTTTGTCCATGCGCTGTGAGTAATACGATAGATTATGTTGTTTTTAATTTACCCTGGCAATCGTCCATGGTCGCCTGGCACACTTTACAGCGCACTATCTCCAGGTTCAGTGCAGGGGTCATGGGCGGTCGTCACAACCCTTTTCCAGAAGGAAATGACATACCCTAAAGGGAGCGACCCTCATAACCTTGCCGCATCATTCCTGTTTCGACCATTTTCGGGTTGTGAGGTCCGAAGAGGTCTCGTCCACAAAGCTACGCTTTTTCACAAAGCCACGCTTTGATCACAAATGATCAATAAATGATCATCACACAGCAACACTCAGCATGCCACACTACCAAATTGGGAGTATATCACTGATAACCTTCAACTACATAACCTCTGAGCTCGTACGTCTCAGAGAAGGGTGTTAAGCTAAGAGAATAAATTCTCCGCCACCAAACAGAAATGTATTTGAAAGAAATCAGCTTTATATCTCAAAATGTAATGTTAGACATGTAACCATACAAGTCTGTTCCGGATTTGAACAGAACCGAAGGCACTTCCAAAGAAGCCCTTGCAATCCGGGTATTCACAATCCCGATCGAACTTCCCATCACAAAGGAAATCTCTATACCGTAGCTAACGGTGCAGAGACAATCGATAGGTCATCCTATCGTTTTCACAAATACCCGGTCTTCAATACGATCCATATCATCGTATCACTAACTCAGAATGTGTTATATGACACAAAGGTCTTTTCCCGGCTAACCCGAATAGTGAGCACAATATTTAAAACATATGGATATAGGGATTTCAATTAAGTCACAACTTATTACCCAAATCCTTTCCTTTAAATGGTTTAAACAAATTACCATTTTAAATCTTTAAAACAAAAAGATTTACTTCACAAAGTTTACCCAGTTTCACAAAGATTCAATCACAGATTTCCAAATCAATTTTCATTTCAATGGGATTAACCCATTAAATCTTTAAATCAAGATTTAATTTATAGCTTTCAAAACTATTCACAATTCCAGTCTTTTATAAATATAAAAGATACACCTTTTAAAATCTTCTTTGATTTCAAAATAAAACTTAATCATCTTCACAAAGGTTAATTCATAGTTTTCCAAACTATTTACAATATCATTTAAACTTGAAATGTTTCAATACAAATTGGAAATATTTTCACTTTATGAAAGTTATTATTATTTGAAAACAGATAGTTTTCGTTTTGGGAAAAACTGGTTACAATTACACAGGTTAATGCCGTTCAAGTACAAAACCTGAATTTAAATTTAAATTTCCAAAACCATATTTTAAATGGTTAAAAACCCATATAAATGCCTTTAACACTTGTAAAATCTCTTAAACCAAAATCCCCAAATCATTGAATTCAATTTCAAAATATTGAATTCAAATTTTAAATCAAATGATTTAAATTCCAATTTTATTAAGTTATTTAAAATAACTTTTGTTTCTGAAACTCATTTCAAAAACTTTCTATTCCAATCCCAAAACTATTTACAATTCAATTTTTTCAAAATTGATAAAAATCTATGACTTAACCGATTTCCACGTGAAATCCACATTTGTGTGTGTATTGTGTAGTCCACGGGTTTAACACAATAGTGCAACAACATTCAACCATCACAAATCAAATATAACAATATAATTGATAAGCGGTATAAACTATAACGCTTATCCTCCATTCACAGATCACAGATATATATATATATATATCACAGATAAACAAATTACAGATCACACACAAAACATGATATATCACAATGCATCACATATCAGAGATATCAAACAATTCGACATCCAATATAATCCAAACATCCATAAGTAGGATTAATTTAATTATCTGATTAATTTCTAAATCAAATAAATTTCTATAAATCAATTTTACTGATTTTTGTAAATTAATAATCAATTAATTTCAAATTGATTTTTAGATTTATTTCAAAACACCAAATCAAATTTCCAAATTATTTTTTTTTTTAAAAATAAATTTCTTTATCTCTTCAAATCTATTTAAAAATCCAAATTTTAAATAAATTCTTCAACTTATAAATAGTATTTTCGAAATCCATTTATTAAGCCCTTTTTCCATATTTTGAAATTTAATTCAATATGGTTCAAAAATAAAACTTTTAACTTTTTTGAAAACTCCTTATAAATTTCCCAATTTTCAAAAATAAATTTTTCGATAAATTTTCAACTTTGAATTTCGAAAATCCAATTTTATTTATTTCTGGTATCCAACGATACCGAAAATATATTCGGCTAAATTATAGCCGTCAATAATTTCAATAACAATATAATTACACAGAGATTATAAATAATCAACACACAACATTGAAATAAATTCAATTATTTGAGGAATCCAGTTGGATCCCTCCAACCTGTTTCCTGCAACTCCGCCAGTGGCCCACCTATGGTCTGTGGCTCCTCCACTCACGATGATTTGACCCATCACCAGCGAACCCACCGGAAATTAAAGATTTAACCAATTCCGTTCATCTTACTTCCAAACAAAAATTCCCAATCTAAAAATCACTCGGATGCCATTAAAATTCATGAATCGATGTGATAAACAAGTCTATACAACCCATTTGTCAAATTAAATTTGTTCAAAATTTCACTTTTATAGCTTGCTTACTGTAATAAGTACGTTCTTGTCGTCACAGTCGATAAAACGTTAAACGAATAATTTTAAAAATAACTACGATCCTAAATGAACATCTTTGCAGTTGGCGGCTCAGCCTAATATCAAGTAGTTTAGGAATTATTGATTTTTAAACTTTGGTATAGTGTAAGTTTGAGTTTAAAAATCCAAAACAGAGAAAGCCTGTAAGTGATTATTTTCATAAATACTGTGCTTAGCAGTAAGCATGCTCCTATATCAACCATTAATATTTGTAAAGCTCACCGACATGATGAAGCGCAGAGCCTTAGAAGAAGTTTTGTTTTAAAGACTTGAGTTGTTGTCCCTTATCTTTGAAGAACTTGAAACTGATGTTGATCTTGTTTTGGTTGAGTTGGATACTAAAGCTGGCTCTTGTTTTCTCAGTTTTGTTTCCTATATATTTTTATTTCGTAACTTATTATTTCCTTTTGTATATTCCAACTTATAAGAAGCTATGCCTCTATATAGAGTTGAAAGACAGTGAGGCAACCATGAAGTTTTCACTGTACAGGCTTCTGATTTTGTTTTTAAAACTTGAAAGTTAACTGTCTTGAACTAAGCAAGAGCAGAGGTGGCATTTGCAAGCTTCAGGTTGTATTTTCTTGTAACTAATACATATATACAGATAGCATAGAAACACATTTCCACCTAATTACTTAGTAAATAAAGATGTCCATTAGATTTTCAAACATGTGTAGGTACATATAAGAATTAAGTAAATTGATTCCAAGTTTACTCACAGTTTTAAAAAGGAGGAACCCTGTTTGCATTTTCCCCTGCTTCAGGCTTGACCTTCTGTTTTAGTTTTGATTCCTTTTAGTGGTAATAGCCACTTGTTTTTAGTTTGTGTTTAAGTTATGAAATAAAGAATATCTTAACTGGATCCAACGAAAGAAGAAGATGAAGGTAAGTGGAGGTATATACATGGGATGAAGTGTAAAGCAAGCTATAAGCTGATATATATATATATTTATTTTTTTGTTTCAGTCTTCCACAAGATTCTTTTTTTTCTTACATAAAAATCTCGGCCTGATTTTATGTCTTGCCATTGATTTTGTTTTGTACGGTGGGGGAGATGCATTGTATGCTTGAGCTGGATGTATTTAATGCATATGTCTCCTTTCATGTTTACAAGCTTATCCATACTTGCATATTTGACTTCACAGCAAACATACATTCCTGGTTTTGTTTTATACCTTTATGCTTAATATAACATTATTATAGTTATTGTTATAGTTTTAACTTATGTTGCATCCACACAATAACCACTTATATGATTATTTCTAACATAAACCCTTACTTTTCTTTCTATTGTAAGCTTAAATTATCAACACTTAATTTATAATCATATACTTTATTTTATACTTAAATCTAGTATTGATAAAATTGATTTTATCTCAAGCATTATTATCTAGATTACATCCATATATATATATATATACTTAGGTCAAATGTTAATAAGGTAGATCTTTTAATTAAATGTGAATAAAATAGATTTTATTTTAAATATTTTTGAAAGACTTTATTTTAAATTTTCAAATCATAATTTCCTTCACAATACACACACAAACATACATATATAAATAAATGGCAAATGTCCTAAAGTTTTATTCATTTTTTTAAAATGATGTGTTGTATTTTATCTAATTAGATTAATGCTTATTAAAATAATATTGTCGAAATCTCGGGTCATCACAGTGTTTGTGCTCTTTTCAAACAGGAATCAGGGCCTCAATATTATTGTTTCCTCTTCAACCTTTGAGATCTCACCAGTTGTTGAAGGAGAAATTAATCCTTCTACATATAGTGCTTTGGTTGATGATATACAAAAGACAGAAAGGGACTATCTTCTTGCCAAACTTCAGGTATTTCATTATTAAGAACCACCTTTTCGTTCCATTTTATGTCATACTCTAGACACATCTTATACCATGTATTCTAATACATAAAAAGTTCAATGTATGACCTTTTGTATTCTTTCCACATATTTACTCTCATTTCATTTCCTGTTCTCTCCCTAGCGAATAATTTTTCGTTTTGCACAAAAAGTATATTTATATCTTTATCACCTATCTATAAACATTGCAATTTACATTCATATTCTTTTATAGTATAATCACCTAGCCCATGAAATATGTTATTTTTGCTAAAAAATCAATCCATTTATTTCTTTTCTATTTTCCTTGAATTATAAGTAACCCTTTAATGTTCGATTTGATTAGTTTATTATTTATTTTGACCCATTCTTAACTCACCCCATTATTCCACTTTTGCCCACTTAATTTTTTTGAAAATAAACGAATGTTTTATCCTTGTAATTATTTTTACTGAGATGTTTTAGTTCTTTTCATGTTCTCGTATTTTCCTTCTCCTTTTCTTTTGTTGGTATACTTGCATACATATGAGGATAGAATTTTTAAATAAGACATCTTACTACTTGAGATAACTATGTATGTTTTCTAAGGTTGATACATAGTAACTAGGATATGATAGCAACCAAGCCTATTTATTGCTTTAATTGCTACTAAATAGTGCATAGTGCATGTGGAATGATAATAAACCTAGTATGGATGAGATATATTACATAAGCTTCCTATCATTTTTGTACTGTATGAAGTTGTAGCTTGTTTTTTTCCCTTTAGATTGCACTATTGGATAGAAAAGAAGAACAAATTGCCCATGATCATTAAGAATTTTTAAATGTTGTGAGAGGAGAATATTCTTTTATTGCAATAAGAAGAGTGGAAAATAAGAATGAGTGGGATAAAAGAAATAAGGGTAATTTCAAAATAAAATGGAGTAAGAAAGAAAAAAGTGGTGTGCATTTTTTTATAAAACACCAGGTAGGAAGAAAGTGGTGTGTTAATATAATTGGCCATTTATTTTAGTGTATTTTGTGTTTTGGGTAGCTTTATTAGGTTTTATCATATTCAAATAATTTATGTATCGCTAAAACTTCCTCTTTGGCATATATATGTTAAATGTAAAAAAATTCTCCATAATTTATTTTAATAAATATCAACTCCACGAGCCCTTTCATCTGTAAATGCATTATTAATTAGAAAATAAAGTATATTAAATGTTTTGATTACAATTTAAATTCCAATGAATTGTATATGTCAAACATTAATTATAATAACCACAACATTCCTATTACGTGTTAATTTTGCATGTTAAATGTTAATAAGTATTTCCAGAAAAAGAACATGTCAAATCCAACATAAAATTAAGTACACGTTAAACTCTAAAAAATATGACATGTTCTCCTATGATGTAATCACAAGTCCAACCCTTTATTATATAGTGCTTGAAACAAAGGAATTGAGTATATAATCAAGAATTAGATTTAATTAAACCCAACATAAAATCATTTTTGAAGGGAAGGACAATTTATTTGGCTTAGATAAGCAGTTGATATCATTTTAATTTTATTTATCATGTGGAATTAGCGAGAAAATTTATTTTTGTAGGTTCACAAGGCAATACCAACCAATTTGTTGATGCGTTTTTTAGATATAATAAATGACATGGTCATAAATGGGATATACAACTAGTAATGTACAGTAACCTAAAATTTTGCATATCTCGAGCTAATGTCTTTTTTAAACGTTTTTTATATTTATTCCGATTATTATAAGAAATATTATTCTTTGATATACAATAGCAAATCCAACATTTAATTTTTAGAAACAACAACTTGGGCTTAAAAAAACCCAAACATATGTATTAATATATGTGTGTAGGCCAGACAATAAAACTCTTGTCTTTATATATAGGCTAGATCAAAGCTTGGTTCTAAATTATGGATACTATTACTTTTTAAATATATTTGTTCTTCTCTTTATTTCATTATTTGGAGTAATATGAATTTTTTGCATGTTGTCGCCAAATGCACTATTCATCTTTTTGGAAAGCCAATTCAGACTTAAAAATCCTCTAAAATATATATGTACCAACTATAAAATGGATTTCATATTATTACTTTTTAAATTATTTATATTTTATTCTCTAGAGATGAATAATTGTATATACTTCAAAAAACTGTTAATATCTTCTAAAATAGGTTTAATCTGCAGTTTATAGTAACTATGTTTATAAACCTAATCGATGAAACTGTCTAATAAATCATAGTTGTACATTAGTTAGGTAGTAATCAACATGAAAGCATGAACAAGGTGGTAAAATATATGGAGAATTTTAAAAACATACTACGTAATAAGATTATTTAGATTTGTTCATTTTGTAGATGAATAACGTGCAATTGATTATATCAAGCTTGATTTTTATAACAACCACTTTTTTGGATAGGCTCATATTTGTGTTCAAATTTTTATATTAGTGATATTGGCATCATTGTACATATTGGTTGGTATAAAAATTATTTAAATAATGATTAAATGAACTATACAATAATGCTTTTGTGGTGCTTCAAATACTAACAAGCTTCATCGCAATTATAGAAGTGAAACCCTTTTAAAGAATAGTAATAACGGTTTGCTTCCTATTTTTTCTTATTTATGATTTTTAGATAAAATATAAAAATCTTCTAAGTAAACTAAAGTATAGTAAAGTTTTTATATATCTCCTTTTGCATTTAAGACATTTTATCATCGACTTGGTCCACTTCCATTAAAACATAATACATAAACATGCCATTCCTTTCAAACAACATGAATGCTCTATACATGAGTTAAATATCCTCGGTTAATCTACAATATTTGACATCGTTAAAAAAATTCTTGAGTAATTTTAATAAAGATGTAATATTGCTAAAGAACATATCAACTTCAAAAAATTGTTAAAAACATAAATTATATTCACTCTCTTGTAGATGGAAGCAACTAAAGATACGAAGCAATGACCTAAAAGGGATTTGTTTTCCTTTATCGTGGTCTTTATCTTCCTTGCAGTTTTTTATCTTATTCCTATATTATGGGATGCAATTAAATATTTTCTTTCTGAAGTAAGACTATAAAAGTATAGAGTCATGTGTGCAGTTTACTCCCATCGTAACATACTAATATTCAAGTTTCATTGCATGCCACGTTGACAATGTGACAACATGAGTTCCTCAACCTATGCTCCTAAGGTGAAGTTTAGTTGGAGCTGTGAAGTAAGGATCAACTGTCTTAAGGATTAACACACTATATTTAATGATTATTTAACATTTTGTGAAATTATTTTGTTATTCACCCATTGTAGGTATAATAATGATGCTTTGATTCCATCAATCTACATTATTTTAACCTTTTACATAATTCTTATCATATTCTAGTATGATAAGGCAACAACATTACAAACCGATATTCTAGTATGATAAAAATCATATGAATATATAGATGCACTGAATATATATAGAAAAATAAAGATCGAAGAAATTCTTATTTACTTCCTAATCACTAATTTCTACTACATTACTATAATAGTTGATTTGGGATGAGATTGGTGAGCCAAATACAGATAGAGAGAGAATGATACTTGAGTTAGAAAAAGAGGTATGCTTGGAAGCTTATAAAATAAAATTTGACCAAGCTACCAAAACTAAAGAGCAAATGCGCCAAAAAATAGTCGATGTTATTGCGCAACTAGCTTCTTTACGTTCCGCGACAGAAGATATGGGAATACATGTTGATCATTCAAATGGATATCCAAAGAACTTGAAAGAATATTTAATAATGATCACTGCACGTTTAGAGCGCGTCACAATTGAAAGACGTGAGAGAAGGCCAATGGAGACACCAGTTATTCTTAACATTTACGACTTGACCTCAACGAATCGTTTATGTTACTGGGCAGGCCTTGGTGCATTTCATTCTGGAGTGGAAGGTAATTTTGCACATTTCTATTTTTTTTTTCATTTATTGTTGCACCTAACTAAGCCTAGTTCATATTTCTGTTATATAGGAACTAGGTGATGTAGTTATGGGGCTTCTTATTTTATTATCTATAGAATTATTGGTTTTGCATACATAATTTTTTATTGATGAAATGTGACTAGAATATTGTTGTTGACATGTTATAAATAGTGATTTATTTAGCATATAATTTACTAGATATTTTACCTTAATACAACTGCTACATTTTATCAATTTAAACTTAAGATGATTTATCAACCAAGTAAATAGATGATATTTAATTTTGGTTAATATGAATTTTTCTACTGTATTGTTACTTAATAGAATATTGTAAAAAAAATTGTTATTATTTTAAGTTGTAGTCTTAATGTTTGTATCTTATTCTTGTAGAAACTTGTTTGGAAGTGTAAATTCTTTATGTGATCATTTGAAATTGATATTGTTACAGATCCAACATACCACATAAGTATCCTACAAAAGTGTTATTAACATTGAACTATGTGTATTATTACAATAATTGTTCACATAGTCTTTAGTAGTACATTCGATTGGTCAGTTGGTTCATATCATGATTACATCGGATACCTATGCTTAATAAAAAGCAAAACTTAAGCGAAGAAGTACTTTCCTTTAAAATGCTTAGGTTTTCTATTTGAAAATAAAAATCAAGGAAATTTCATTTATTTGAGTGACATTCAATACTTCAGTGCCTTATAGAGGATTTCCTACATTTGCTCACAGTTTATGGAGTAGAGTATTCTTTTGGGGCAGCTGATTTTCCATCATGTGGTGTATTTGAAGTAGAACCCAAAAAATGTCCAAACTACAAGTTCAGGAAATCAATTGTAGTTGGAACAACTTCCTATGACCCACTCCAGTTAAGCTTATTCATGGATGTTCATTCTCGCAACTACAGTGATGATTCCTACAATCTATTTACGAAGAACTGTAACCATTTTAGCAAGGATGTTTGCTTCAGATTAACTGGAAAATCAATTCCAAAATGGATCAATCGACTTGCTAAACTTGGTTCACGTTGTTGTTGCGTTTAAACGGTAGACAACTAGATAAGATGTTGGTTTGTTATTTTATGTAAATATATATTTTCAGTTATGGAATGTTTGATATTTTTGTGTCCATCCATTTATGTAAATTTATTATGGAACACTGATGTTATAGCTCTTTTTTATTTGAGTTATGTTATTTGAGATGTGTATAGTGCTTTGGAGGTCCGATACTTAATTTTTGTTGTTTATTAATATATCAAATCTATTGTATGTTTTAGAAAAATATTTTTCATTTTCTAATAGAATTTTATAAACCTTCTTACCAAATCCTACGAAAGCTCCATATTGTTAGTGAATTGTCAAAACTATTTGTAACAGTTATTGAGTATTTCATATTAATAGAACCTTCAAAATATATGAGAATGAACCAAGTCTTTTGGAAGATTATTTACAGTGGACTAGTACCACTATCTCATATTTGGCTGACCTAAGAATTTCCTACATATACTAAATTTGTATTTGAAAATACCATTGCAATAAATCTTTTTACAGCTTCTACCAACGGTTATAATTCTTCTTCCCACAACTGTTATTAACCAAAAATTTCACAACATTATTATTAAAACCAACATTTCACTAATAATAACTATATTCATTAACATTACCTAAAACAACACGAATCGTTTACGTTCAAAAAAAGCCAAAACAAGTTCAACTTTACACCATTTTTGAATTCAATACTCTATTAAAAAACATAACCAAATCCATAACATATGTTAATAGGAGGACCGATACATATTGATCAAAAGAGATAAAGTTCTTGTATCAAGCAACAATCGTCCCAACTGCCTGTCCAATAGTATATACGTCTACAGTAAGCCTATATAGAATGGCTTCAGGATCCACCACCCAATCGATCCAAACCTTTCAAGCATCTGCTCCTAATGGTACATGGTGCACTAAAATAGTTACTTAACGATATAAATATAGTTGATTAACAATATAAATATAATTGGTTATATTTACAAATTCATACTTAAATTTAAAAAAGAAAAAATGAAAAAAGGGTGATAGAATCATATGTAATGCATTTTGCTTTAGTTAAGATATACCATTAAGTTTTATTAAGTTGACATAAGTAGATTTAAGTAATTATTCCACATATATTGAAAGACTTCCATTTAATTCTCTTTAAACCATAATAATTAAATAGAAGTGACAAGTTTTCTTACAACCCTACAAAGTGATAAAATTATGCTTTAAGATTGATATGAACTATAACTGGTAGCCTAGGAATCAATTTTCAAACATAGAGTCAATGCCTCCGTCAAGCAATCTATCATGAATAGAGGCCAAATCAAAGCTAACATATTATTTGATGATTGATTTACATTTACAATAAACACGTTATTTAACGAGTGATGTACATTTGAACAAAATGGAAGATTGTTCTTGGTTTCCAAACTATTGATGCATGAATTACATATCTAAACACTATGTAGTGAAGTTAGCTGAAGTATAAACCTCTGAAATAAATAAGAAAAAACAAATTCATCAAATTGTTGTCTGATTTAATTTTTCAACATGTTGAAATGTAGATTCAAATCTGATATAATTTTACAGCATGTTGTAAGTGAATTATTTTGATTGTGACTAAAATAAGTGAAGATATTTGGTTTTAAACGGGATTAAAATAGCATAATTTTAAGAATATTGATAACAATGTTCTAGGCGATAATGGTGATGAAAACATGCACCATTTTTATTTTTTACATGTGACTATTCGGTTCCGGTGCGATAGTTGTGAAAAATATTAACTTTGCCATTCCCAAATCATCTTTGACAGAAAAGAATCTACATCTAACTTATTGTTTTGTTATGTTTGTTTAATAGAAACCACCAATAAATTATGTGTCATTTTATTAGGTACTAAGCATATTAGAAAGCTTAAACTGTCTCATGAGCCTACATTATAAAACAAACTTTATAAACTATTTCCAGTACAATGAAAGATTTTCAAAAATCAGTATATTCTGAATTTAAAGTTATATAAACCTTGCATTTAAGACAAGGTCAATCATTGCACTACACAAGTCATACTCCAAAGGCATTCAATATATGGACAGTGAATGTTACATGAAATTTTTACTACCACTTCAAGTTATAAAATCAACCATATAACTCTAATGAAACTGTTTTAATTCGCTACATTGCACGACGACCAAACCCATATATTCATAGCCTAACAATGTTATGGGTAATAGCTGACCTATCATTAAACTCGATTGCTTAACCCATAAAATACCAAAATTACAATATCTACACAAGAAATATATCTACAAATCACATGATATTGAGGTTCCCATTCAAAGCAGCAACGCTTTATGATATAAACACAAAAAATTCACACAAAATTGGCCAAAAAAAAGAGACAAAAAGCAATATACTAACCCCGTCAGTGGAATTATCAAAATCCATACCTAAAGGCCTTTTTACAAACTGTAATTGCTTTAACATTAATGGAGGTAAAGAAATCTGGAAAAAAGAAAATTGATCAGAGGGAATCAGAATGTTGCACGGTAGATAATTCAAAAGTTAGGACAATACATACTTTATAGGCTACTGAAAATAGTCCTAAATATCGTGGCCTAAAATGATGCTAATTAGCAATCAATAATGCTAATTAAGTACACAACATTTATATATTATTGTAAATTGCTAAATTTGTATTAATTGTTAATCATGAGCGAAAATTCATTACCTAGGTCACAAGACAACCTAATACTATTATAAACAAGCCTTTTCACTTGTATGCTTTGGCCAATGTAATCAAAATTAGTTGCAAAACTATAAAAGTAAAACAATTTGTTTGTTTGAAATTTGCAAAAACAATTTGAGGCAGGAACCCTAATAAGTTTTATGCTATTTTGTACTCCTTTACACATCAGAAGCTAGAAGGAACTAATAATATGCTCACGGCAATGAAATGAGAATCAAATAAGATCTATTATATTACTAAACTTTCTTCATGAATAAAGTTTGTAAGGTTTTAATTGTATTTTATTTTAAACAAATGCAGGTGCTAATTCTTAAAATAGCGTGGTTACCTAATAAATGCACACGATCGAAAGACACATAAAGGAAACGCGCATGAATACCTAGCTAAGTTGCTTTTGGAGCCCGTGGTATTAAGATCTTTGCTCGATCGAAAGACGAAATGAGGAGATCGACCTGTAGAAGCGGGCAGCGAGGGCATGGAAGAGCCTTTTCCTATGCTTTCCAGGCGAAGATCGACTCCACTCCAAGCTTTCTAATTTGGCGCCATAATGGGTCGTAGTGGGTGAAGGCTATGTTGACCTGGTCGTATGTGATGTAGTTGATGGTGATGGTGGTGGGCCTGTTGGAAAACAAATGATAAGGAATAGAAAGTAAGAAGGATTGAGGAAAATAGTAGTGATCGATGAGAATGAGAGAGCCACGAATTTGAGAAAGGGGAACGAAAAGTAAGTTGGAGCCAAACTTAGTTTTGGAATTTGGGGCCAATTTTTGGATGCATGAAAACAAAATTCGACTAATTACAAAAGTGAACATCCACATGCATATGAAAATAATAATTAGTAACATAATATTTGTATTATTCGAATTTATAATTTTTTAACATTTTTGAATTTTATAAAATTTCGAATATTTTCAAATTGTATTTAAATTTTATGGATTCTAAATTTTGTAAATACTTTTCTCTTTATTTTAAACAAATTAAATTTTAAATATTTTATCTAAATTTTCTGAAAATTTCAAAATGGTATTTTCAAATTTTACGATAGTTTTTCAAATTTTATGAATATTTTTATATTTATTTTAGAAAAAATATCAAAATATTACTTATTAATTATTTAATATTAAATATTAGTCTTAACTATTAATTATTAGATAATGAATAGTAATTATTAATTATTACTTCGTAATTATTTTACTTCTTAATTATAAATGAATATTAATAATGTTAATTATTATATATATTTAATTATACAATAATTACTATTACTAATTACTGACTGTTGTATATTTAATATTAATTATTAAATATTAATTAATAATTACTAATAGCAATTATTACATAATACCCATAATTATAATTGAATATTAATTATTAAATGTTAATTATTATGTATATATTATTAATTAATAATAATTATTATTAATTTCAATATATTTAATCTTAATTAGTAAAAAGTTATTTATTATTTATCAATTATTTAATAAGGCAAATATTTTCTAAAAAATATTATTTATTTTAATTTTTATAAGTAAAATAGGAAAAATTATCATACAGGCAATATATAATTGGACCGCTCAAATGCTCTGCTTGCTTGTTGAAGATCGAACCATAAGTGAAAATTTATATTTAATATTATATGAATTTTTAAGTTCATTTAGAAAGTATATTTCACTTAGGTGGATTACTGATTAATAATAGCAATTATTTCATATTTCAAAATAATAATTAATTATTATTATTTAATTTAAATTGTTAATTATTATTATTATTATTTGATATTAAATTTTAGCTTTTAATTATTATCGTTTAACTATTATTTAACCAATTATTATAATTTTTATATTATTAAGTTATAATTACTATTATTTATATTTAATAGTAATTATTATTTATAAATTATGAAATATAATTAAATATTTATTATTTATTTATTGCTTGTTGATTATTAATTAATTTATTATTGATTAAATATTAAATATTAATTATTAATTAATTATTAATATGGTTATTTCATATTTCAAGTTAATAATTAATAATTATTTAATAGAAGGTTTTAATTATTATGTATTAATAATTAATTATTATTATTATTTAGCATGGTCCATTAATTTCAACAAGGTACATCTCTAAGATCGAACCCGTGACCTGTAATCTTATAGTCTGAAATACCAACCAACTGAAACAAACATGTTGGCCATTAATACCAAATTATCATTATTATTTAAGTATCATTTCTTTAATGGGGTTCCCTCCTCCTTCAATTTCTTTTCCCGCCGACCCATCTCATCCTTCAACATCCAATCAACCCTGTCCTTCATCCCCTCTCCTTGTACCTCCTTCCTTGTCAACCCTACCTTCTTCCGTCCCTTCCTCTGTTCGAACCATACCTACTAACCTGATTCTCTCGTCTCCTCCTTTTACATCCCATCCATCTCCTCTTGTTGCTTGGAACTCCTTGTTTAAGGCCAAACCAATCAATGCAGGTAAATATGTTCCTCGTGATATTCAGTTGGTGTATAACAGTGATGCCATTGTGCCCCCAACTGAAGTTGTTCAGGCAGGCAACTCGATGTGGAAGGAATACCTTGTTGGTTTCTTTCTTGATATTCCTCTACCTTACTCCGCTGTCCTTTATTACCTCAAAAAAGCATGGAAATTACAAGGCTCTATTACTGTAAAATCTGATGGGTTCCTGTTTTTATTCAAGTTTTCTAACGAGGAAGATAAGAGAAGGATTGCTGAAGCAGATCCTATTGTTATGAAGAATAAACTGTTTATTGTGAAGCCTTAGGATGAAAATGTTGGTAACAGCTGTGGTAGCATCAAAGCAGTTCCTGTTTGGATTAAGCTCTCTAATATCCCACTGTATGCCTGGTCTCCTGTGGGTATTAACTGGTTGGCTTCCAGGGTTGGTAAGCTCTTATGTATGGATACTACTACTGAAAAATTTGAAAGGATTTCCTTTGCTAAATGTTTGGTTGAAGTTTCCCCTCAGCATGAACTTCCTGATAACTTTGCAGTTAAGTTACTTGATGGTTCAGACCAAATAGTAGATGTTGATTATCTGTGGAGACCTGAAATATGAATTTCATGTAAGGAGTTTGGGCATATGGTAACTAGTTGTAAGAAAGTTGAAGTGACTGGTGAAAGTAATAACAATGTTTGTGATAATAATGTTCATCTCAAACATAGTGAGGTTGATCAAAGTAAGGTGAAGAAAGGTATAAGGGTGATAACAAAGTGAAACATGTATGGCATAAAGTGAATTATAATAAGGGGAAAAAGATAATAACAAGTGAAGAGGTGCAAACTGTAACCATGAATAAGACTAGTGGCAAGGATAAAACATTTGCGAACGTTAATGAGGAAATTAATACTAGTACTGAAGTTGGGAACAGAACCCATAGTGTTGGCCGTGTGATTTCTGATCATGTTACTAAAAATAACAAGTTTACTTTACTACAATCTGATGATCATGATCAATGTAATTTGGTAGGGAAAGATGTGGAGGAAGGTGAAGTTATTTATGCTGGGACCAGAAATGATAATGCTTATAATAATTCATTGTGTAATGGTAATACTACTGAGGAAAATTCTGATAGATTTAAAGAAATCAATCAAAAAACTGATGTTTTGGAGCAGCAAATTCCTTCAAGTGCCAATACTCTCTCCAGTAATCTAGAGGTGGCTGATGTTTCACCTTTAGTGATTGAGCATGTACATTCTCCTGTATCAGAATTTGACACAAATTGATGTATGTCATTTGAAAAACAGATTAAGCAAGTTATAGTAACCATGCAACAATCTGTAGTGGAAAATTACTCAGCAGTTCCCCCCTCGTATAATTTCACCATTGATTTGCCAGGATGGCCAACTTCCCCTGTTTCTATCTCACCTCTTATTCCCCCCTCCTCAAAACCCCCCTCCTGTGATATGTCCTCCCCAATTTCCCTACTAACTCATCAAATTGAAACAAGAGCTCTTTCAGCAAAGAGATGAAATAAATCTCACTTATCCCTTTAATTATCCCATGATTAAAAAAGTTGCTTCATGGAATGTTAGAGGTGCACACTGCAACTTGAAACTTGATCAGGTGAAAAGCCTTATTAACTTGTATGACATTTGTCTCTTTGGCATACTTGAAACAAAACTCAATCTTCCTTATCCATCAAAGCTGCTTCTTATATTAATCCTGCCTGGGATCTCTATCACAATCTTGATACTGCTTCTTATGGTAGAATTCTTGTTATTTATGATCCTGCTGTCTTGACATTATCCCCCATCCTTTCTTCTAAACAATTCATTCATTTCCATGTCCTTGTTTCTCAAACTCAAACTTCCTTCTACATTACCTTTGTTTATGCCGATAATTCTCCTCTCTCTAGAAATCTTCTATTTGAATCCTTTCCTCCTCTTCGGAAGAACACACATCCTTGGGTTGTTCTTGGAGATTTTAATTCATGTTTTGGCTTTGATGATAAACATGGTGGATCTCCTCTCCTTCCTGGTGATCTTGCTCCTCTTAATATTGCTATTTCTGACTCTGATCTTATTTTGGTTAACAAATCAGGAGCTAAATATTCATGGAACAATCGAAGCCATAGTGGTGTTCGAACCTTCACAACAATTGATCATGCTTTTTGTAACATCTCTTCCCTCAATACTTGGCCCTCTTTGTCTGTTTTTCTTCCTCTCCCCGTTCTGTCTGACCATTCTCCTTTGATTCTGTCCCTTGATCACCATTTAAGAAGAGAAAAGAGAAGTTTTAAATTTTTTAATGCTTGGGCTAAACATGATTATTTCCTTGTGTTAGTTTCTCAAGTTAACTCTACCTTTAATTGTTTTAGTAACCCTATGTTTAAGTTTTACAGGAAATTAAAAAGCATCAAACAATCTCTTAAATTGTGGGCTTCTTCCACCTTTGGGCTTGGCAGTTTGCTTTCTTCCTCCCTTTTGGAGCAACTCAAGGTCAAACAAGAATTCATGATGGCTAATCCGGAGGATGAGAATGCAGCTGCTGATGAAGGAAGATTATACATGGAGGTGAATAAAGCTCTTCACTTGGAAGCCTGTATGAAAAGGCAGCAACTTCACAACAAATGGCTTGAAGAAGGAGATAAGAATACTAAATTCTTCCATGATTCATTAAAAGTTAAACATGCCAGAGAAAATATTTTTAGCATTATGGATGATCAAGGTAATTTATTCTCTACTCCTGATTCTGTTGACAAAGCCTTCATTGACTATTTCTCTAATATTCTTGGCAACTCTTCTGGGTTCTCTCCTGACTTAAACCAAATATCATCCCTTTCCTTGCCTAGACTTTCCTTACTTGAAGCTGATGCTTTAATTAAACCTGTTACTGATGAAGAAATTAAGACAGTCCTCTTTTCCATGAACCAGCATTCTTCTGGTGGCCCTAATGGTCTTAATGTTACCTTTTTCATTTCAACTTGGTGTGTGCTTGGACATGAGTTCTGTCAGGCAATCCATAATTTCTTTAATAAATGTAAATTACTGGGGGAAGTCAATTCCACTAACATTGCCTTAATTCCTAAAGTTTCACCTCCTTCCAAAGTCTCTTCCTTCAGGCCAATATCATGTTGTAATGTGGTTTACAAATGCATCTCCAAAATTCTTGCATCTCGATTAGTTTGTGTTCTGCATTCTGTTGTGTCTCACAATCAGGCAGCATTCATTCCATCTAGGAATATTCTTGATAATGTTCTTCTTGCCCAAGAATTATTAAAAGGATATGGCAAAGGTAATGCTTCTCCAGCTGCTGCTCTAAAAATTGACATATCCAAAGCCTATGATTCTATTCATTGGGTTTCCATTGTGAGGATTATGGCTATGATGGGTTTCCCAAAAATCTTTGTATCGTGGGTTTTCACTTGCATATCCACTCCTTCCTTCTCTGTGCTAGTTAATGGAAGACCTGTTGGTTATTTTAGAAGTCAAAAAAGTATTAGACAAGGGGATCCTATCTCCTCTTACTTATTTCTGTTGGTCATGGAAGTTTTCACTATTATACTCAAGAATAATTTCTCACAAAATCTCATAAAGTATCACCCTAAGTGCACTCACCATCAAATTTCATCCATTATGTTTGCTGATGATGTTATGATATTCACTAAACCTGAAGCTACCTCTTTGAGTGGTATACTAAATGCTCTGCAATCCTTCTACATGATGAGGCCTCACAATCAACCACTCCAAATCTACCTTGCTTGTTGCAGGAGTCAGTGATGAACATGCTTCTGTTCTGTATCAGCTAATTGGTTTCTCATGTATGTGCACTGATATGAGGTATTTGGGTCTCCCCTTAATCTCAAAAAGAATTACCATTGGTGATTGTCTTCCCCTATTCAATACGATAACTTCTATCATGAATGCTTGGGATAATAGGAACTTGTATCAAAGTGGTAGGCTTGTACTTATAAAATCTGTTGTGTTTCCTTCCTTAGTCTATTGGGCTCGTACAATTATTCTTCCTGGAAGGCTTCTGCACCTTGTTAGGTCTGCCATGAATAGATATTTCTGCACTGGTAGTATTCACAATAGGAAACTTTTGCCTTGCTCGTTTACAAAATTTGAGTCTACTTTAAAATTGGGTGGGCTTGGAATTATAAATGCTAAGAATTGGAACATAGCTGCTTTCAGCAAGCACTTTGATGATTTATTAAATAAGAAGGATAGTCTTTGGGTCAATTGGACTTGGCATTATAATATCAAGCATAGGAAGTTTTGGTTTATGGACATAGCTCAACATAGTAGTTGGACTTGGAGAAATATTCTGAAGCACAGGGATGTTTTTCTTCCTTTGATTCAGTATCATGTCCACCCTAACTCAGATATTAGTTTTTAGGATGACCATTGGGTGAGTAAAGGCATGATTCTTTCCCGGTTGTTTGATCATACCATGATTGTTCAATCTGGTGTCGACCGTGAAGCTAGAGCTAATGACTTCATCTCTGATGGCAGAATACACCTTCCTTACAATAGTAGTCAGGTGATCAGGCAGCTCTGGTGTTTTATTCAGACCAACTACTTTAGTAATGATCACCCTGTCTCTGTGTCTTGGAATAAGAAGCCTCATTCTATAAAGTTGGTTTACCATCAGTTATCTGGTACCAATGTTTTGCCTGCTGCAAAATGGTTTAATGAGATTTGGACTACTGATTCGGCCCCGCGAGAAAATCTGATGATGTGGAAGGTTGTTAGCAGTGCCCTGCTGACCAGAAGTGTTTTAAATAAGTTTGGCATTTGTTGTAGCCCAGAGTGTGTGTTTTGTGAACAACATGAGGAAACTATTGAGCATCTCTTTTTTAATTGCCCGTTACTTAGTGGTCTGGTGGAAAAAATTGGATGTAATATTGGTTGTTTTGATGCTGCTGCAAATTCAAAAATTGACTGGAACATTATTTATAAAGCTACCAGGTGGAGGACCCTCAAGTCCAGAGAACTAGTTATTTGCATTAAAATTTATATGGATGTGATTTGGAGAGAAAGAAATGCGATTATTTTTTATAACTAGAGAAAGAGTTTTGCTTCTCTATGGTATGAGGTTAGGGAAAGAATATACATGCAATTGAAAAGGAGAGCTTGCCTTTTCCCTGATTTCATGATAAGTGGATGGGCTCATTGACTTCTTGGTTTTTTCTTCTTTGTTTTCCATGTTTCTTGTTTGATTCAAAGCTTGTTTTGAATCATTTTTTATTGTTGTTGCAATAAAACTGGTAGGGGTCCAGTTAACCCCGCTGGCTTTGCCAAAAAATATATTATTTATTATTAAATTTTTATTAATTGTTAATTATTTTAATTAAATTGTAATTATTAATTATTACTTTATTAATTATTTATTACAATAGGCAACCAAAAGGTGCCAATAGGTATCTATTACAACTAGCATAATAAAAAAGTTGTTGAAACTTGACATCTATTACAATTGGCAAAAGAAAAATACTTGTAATAGGTATATGCTACAAGTAAAAAAAAATGAGTTGTTGAAAGTAAGTTTATTACAACTTTCTGAAACAAAATGTGGTAAAAACCTTTATTACACCTGGCAGATTATGACCGTTGCAAAAATATAGCTATAGTAGGGCCGTTTTGTTGTAGTGATAATTTCTAAACTCCAATCTTACTTTCACTCTTAACATGCACTCAATTATTCTAGATAAATTAAACCAAACAAATATGGGAAATATTTGCACTACAACAAATACACCTTATTACAACTTTAGTTTTACGACGTTTGCATTTAAAATGTTGTAAAAAAATACCATTTACAACATTTTTTAGGGAAACGTTGTAAAAAGCATCTTTTTTACAACTTTTTTCTTAAACACGTTGTAAAAGACGACTTTTAATGACATTTTCTCTAAAAACATTGTTAAAAATTACTTTTTTTTACAACTTTCTTCCAAACGTTGTCACAACACCCTTTTAACAACAATTTGAACAAGTTGTAAAAACGTTGTACTTTACGACTATATATTATTTCTTCAAGAAACAGGTTAATCTGTGTGTTTCATCAATAATAATATATAGAAATTGGTTCATTCATATTAATAAATTAAATATAAAAATAAACATACTTTCATATAGGTTTTAGCTGAACATTACTATATTTTCTCCATACTTGTATTACTTTTTTACATGTATTAGTAATGACAATTTATATCATTTCATTCTGCAGGCTTTGGGTCCATTGCCTTGCACTATATATCATATCACTTTCTGCTTGCATTCTTCTTTAATTTGTAAGGGGTGCTCCCTTTGGCAAGTATAAAGTCTCGTATGGTTGTTTTCTTTTATCATCAATTGGTTGTGACAAGAGATTGGGTTCTCAGATGGATCAGTAAGTTTCCAAACTTTAATGGATAACAAAAACAAACTTTACAGTTTATCTTGTTAATTTTCTGCTACTTATCTTAATGATGTTATTATTATTACGATGGATGAGAAATATGATCACCTGTTTTCAGGTTGTATTTTTGTGTGACTAGTTTCTTAATCATAACCATGTTAATAGCTTCAGTAATTAATTAAACCAACTATATCACTGTAACGACCTGACTTTTTGGACGTTCTAAGAAGACACACATGCCAGACTCAAACCATTCAAAAGGGCAGATAGTTATGGGGTAAATAAGAAAAAGAGAAAGAAATAAAACAAATACAGAATCTCGCAGCGGAATGACAAAATATAATAATCAAATAACAGTTCATGAAGCTGTTTATAAATACTTTTGATTATTCTTTTACAACACAAAACCAGAGTTACAGAAAACAGGAATAAATAAATAAATGCAGCAGAACAAACATGATGCAGTGGAATAAATAAAACAAATAATAATAGTACTATATCTTCGTCTTCGTCCTCCAGAAAGCAGTCTTCGATAAACTGAAAAGCTCAGACTGACCCGAGCGAATTGGAAAGAAAAAACACTCGAGTCATAACTAAAAGATCTTATGTAAGTTAAATCAATGGTAAAAATATGAGTGTAACGGCGTCAGAGATGTTTGCGGGGTTTGACATCTCCTATCCAGTGTCTAACATGAGTGCAATAACTTAAGAGATGTTCGGGATTACCATCTCCTAAGGATCCGTTAAACTATCTACTATGTAGTATAGTACGGTATTATAATAGTGTCTACAATAAAGTAAAGTATTAAAATAGCATTAAGGCGTTACCCATATCCCGCTTAATACATTTTTATATATTCTCATAGTCTATACAGTACCGTAATTCCTCCGTAAACTGGAGGGCTATCAGAGGGCACTCCATAGTATGGTACAAACCAAACTCGTAGAAGGCGTGATAAGGCATGCGACAAGGCACTTGAGGCAATGCCCCGGGTAGATATACCAATTGTACTCCCTGACTGGTGGTAACGCATAGCAGCTACTACCACCCACCTCGGACACACTCCCAAATTGAAATCAAGGGGTGGCCGGCTAAAACAAAGTCAAAATATAGTATCGAAGAAATGTGCCCGATAAGAGGAATGACCTCACTTGGCCCGGTATAGCTCCTGTTTTTGCCACATCAAGCTGACTCACGGGAGTCAGGGTCACGTAAATACCTCATACAGAATCGTTCGTCAAACCATCCTACTTCATTTCTAGAATCTCCACCATGTTCACAGTTGTTAAAGTGGTTTTCGATATTGGCAGAGCGTATGACAATATCTGATCCCGGTCTCTTTAACAACCAAACGCTTATTTCACACCGGATGGTTCTTTTACATTTTAAGAAGGTCAATTCACAATTTATATCAAAATATCTAATTCGATTTCAAATCATATCTCTTCTGAAATCATATTCACTTTCAAAACTATATTCACTTTAAAACCCGTATTTACTTCCAAAATCATATTCACTTTTGAATTTATCGATGAGATAGGTTAATTAAATTCTAGTTCCAAAAATCATCGTATTTACTCAAATATGTCATTTCACAAAAGGGTATCAATTCCAAATTTCAACTTAAGTTGTATCATCATCGAGGATTTAAACATAATTACTTCTACTTTACACAGTCTGCAATTTTAGAAAATAGTTCAGGTAGTCATAAATAGTTTTAATAGGTTAAAAATAGTTTAAATAGATTAAAATGGTTTAAATAGTAAAATAGTTTAAATAGATTTAAATTTGATTTAACTAGATTTAAAATATAGATTCAATAGATTTAATTAGATTTAAAATGATTTAAATAGATTAATTACAGATTAAATAGATTTAAATTATATTAAGTAGATTTTTAAATAGATTAAATAAATTTAAAATGGATTAAATAGATTTAAATTATATTAAATAGATTTAAAATAGATTAAGTAAATTTAATTAGTTTAAAATAGGTAAAATAAATTAACTTGGATTAAATAGGTTATAATAGATTAAAATAAATTAAAATAGTTTTAATTGATTAAAATAGTTTAAATTAATTTAAAATAGGTTTCAAGGTTATATCCAAACATTTCCAATAACTCAATTTCTGATAAATTCATTTATATTTGACACTTCAACTTTGAAATTCCAATTTAATCCTTTGAACAATTCATTAAATCAATTCCAATTTCAACGTTTACGCTTGGACTACCGAAAATAATTTAGTTTATATAAATCAAATTTCTATTTCAAAATACCCATTAACTGAATTCAAAATTTTAAAGATTCAAAAAATCATTTAATTTAACCAATCCGGTGTCCATATATAATTTTCTACCCTAGGGTCAAGTGATACAGATATTTTGTGATAACCCAGATTTTTGGGCATCTGTAAATTTGATAATTAACTGGATTGAATCAATAGAAATACTGATTTTTATTTGGATTAATAAATGAAATTATGATAATTAGAATATATCTGGATATATATCTAGATGAATTTGAACTATGATGAATACTGACTTATAAATATCTAGATAAATATTCATTTGATAATATTTGTTTAATGATCTTCTTTTATAAATATTTATTTGGTAAAATTTATCTTTTCAAAACTAATATAAAATATATATATATATAATCAACTTTAAACAAATTTTTGAAATTTCTATACATATATATATATATATATATATGTGTGTGTGTGTGTAAGATTGGTTTGTAAATATGTAAGGTGAGATTTAATTTAAGATTTAAAAATACCTTTTCTTTTATATACTTGGAAATTGATATAGTTAGTATATTTGTAAATAAATATAAAGCTTTGATATGTGTATACCTTTTAAAACTATAAGTATAAAATTTAAAGTACACAAGACATATGTAAATATAAAATAAATAATCTATATAAATAAATAAAAAAATTAAGTAGGGATTTAAACATAATTTATATATAATTTAGAGGCAAGAATATAAACATAAAATTCATAGTTAAGACATGTGTACAAATATTAAATATAAACAAATCTACAAGTGTAATTCAATTTGACTCACAAGTGAACAAGTGGCAAACTAGCATTTTCTTTAATTTGAATTTTAAGTATAATAGGTTTAAAAGTAAAACCATGCTATAATTTTTCATTCATCTCAAAGGACAAAACCTGGAAACAAATCAAAACAAAAGTAATCCTGTTCAAAAGGAAAGAAGACCCTTATGCTTGAAACTAGAGAAGAAATTAAAATCAAAACTACATCAAGCTTTTGCAATCTTAAACCTGAAGCTCAAACAAATCAAATTCAACTGAAATCAAGCAACAAATTAAAGTTCAATTCAACAAATCGAGTAACAGTTCAAAATCCAGATTGAAGCAGAGCAGGTTTCAGGCATTCTGTTTTCAAAAATCAAAGTGAGTAAACAAACTTGTTCCTGTTTAATTGTTGCATCTGATGAATATATGAAGTATGATGTGATGAATTGATTGCATGAGTGAAAATAGGTTTGCATGTTATAAATATGGAGTTGTCGAGCTGTGCATGTCTGTATATATATGTACATATCTCTCTGTTTATATTTACAGGCTTAAAATCTAGATAAAAATTCAAATCTCCTCTTGTAATTTCTTATAGGCTGTAAAATTCAAATAAGTAATTTTTGTTTAAACATGAATTAAGTCTTAAAAATATATTTAAGTGTAATAGGTTTGAAATTTTTTTGGAATTTAAGAAAGACAGTAAAAACTTTGAAAACATGTTAAATTCAAATACCAAAATTCTTTGTTTCTCTTATATAATCTGAATCCCCATCAAGAATCATGAATTTTAAAGGTTAAATTCCGATTTTTAGTTTGGGATCAAGTGAGTAATTCGAAGTTGACCAGAAAATGGTTTTTGAGTGATTTCTGGTGATCGGGGAACTCGGGGTGGTCGAGGCCGTTGCTGGAAGTAGAGTGAAGCTTGGTGGTCTCGGCAAAAATGGTAGGAGGATGTTTATGCTACCATGGCGGCGGCGTTTGGTCGAAGTAGGGTTATAACCCAAATTTGGTCGAGGCTGGAAAATTTGCTGCTGTGTCGTCTCTAGGGCATCGGGTTCCATCGCAGGCTGGGAAATGGAAACGTGGGGCTTCGGCGAAGTTGTGGTCAGAGATTCATGATCTCTGGTGGTCTGAGTTGTCGTGGCGAGGAGGATTTGGGTCGATCAGTTTTGTACCAGTAGTGCCTGGAAGCTCGATTTCGATTTTTGGTTTGTATTGGAGTTTGGGTGGTTGGGATCAGGGATGTTGGTGATCGTCGATGTGCGGGAGGTATCGGCGATGTTCAGGGTGGCGTTGATCAACTGTGCACGTGTACAAGTTAACGTTTATATATCTGGTGATTTGTTTTAGTTGGCTCGAAGCATTGCTCGAGTGTTGGGGAAGAAAACTCGGGTTTGAACTCGAGTGGTTTTGTTGGGATAAGCCTGCAAGTATTTTTACTTAAAAATAAATTTAAGATTTTGAAATAAGGGGAGAAAGGAAGAAAACTCGGGAATGGACCCGAGGGATCTTCGGGTTGACTCGAAGCGGCAGTGATAAGCAGTTGTCAAAATGTTTTAAAATCAATTTATTTTTGAAGTTTAAATCTAAATCTAGTTTATTTAAACTTACTCTTTTATAATTGTTTTCTTTAACAATTGAATAAGAGATTTTGAAAATTTTGTTTAATTTAAATATTGTAAAATTTAAAGTGATTTTAAAACTTAAATTTAAAATAAAAGTTTAAGATTTTTATAAAAGTAAGTTTTAAGATACAAATTGAAATTAGTTTTTAAAACTTCTATTTGATAATGATGTAAGTTATTTTAAAGAAGTTAAGTTTGTTGACTTTAAATTTTTTAAGTTAAATGATTATTTATTCTAAAATTTAATTAATGATTTAATTAAGTTAATTAAAATGTTAAAATGTTTTAAAAATGTTAATGGAAATTAAGGTATTTATAAGATAATGGTTATCTTAAGATGATTAAGGTTATAGTGTCTTGAGATTAATTAGTTTAATAAAGGGTATTAAGTATAATTAATTAATTTAATTAATTAGTTATAAAGGGATCAATTAAGTAATTAATTAAGAGTAATAAATTGATTTGATAAATAAATAATTAAGGATTATAAATTAATTAATTAAAGGTTAATTAATTGTAATTAAGAACTATTAATTAAAGATTATTAATTAATGAATAGAGATTAATTAATTGAGTAATTAAGTTGTAATTAAGAATTAATTAATCAAGTAGTTAAGATTGATTAATTAAGTAATTAGAGAGTAGTTAATCAAGTAATTAGAGATTAATTAACTAGTAATTAAGAAGTACTTAATTTGTAATTAAGTTTTATAAATTAATAAAGTAAATTAATTAATGGAAGTAATTAAGGGTTAGTTAATTAATGTAATTAATTAAGGATCATTTATTTATGAGAGTGATTAAAGATTAATTACTGTAAATGATTTAGGATAATTAATTTGTGAAATTAATTAAAGGCTATTTAAATAATGTAATTAAAATAAAATCAAGGATGATTAATTAAGATGGATAATTAAAAGATGATTAATTAATTGGTTTGTAATTAATTAAGGTTAAGTAAAGGTAATCTAAGTGATTAAAGGTTTGTAATTAATTTAATTATAGATAAATTAAATTAATTTTAGAAGTGATTAATCATGCTTATGAAATATTTAATGATGTTCAAATTGGATTGATATCTCTGATATGAAATGTTTGGATGGACAGTGATAATGTGGTTATCTATCAATGATGAATTGCTGTGAAAAAAAGCGACATCATGTATTTTAAAGTTTGAATTATATTTCATTTGGATAACTTGGGTTAGGATGACATTGGATTCGAAGAGACAGGAGTCGGGTATTAGTTAATACCCGAAACCACTTCGATTCTTTAAAGAACGATATGTAAAGTAAATATTGAGCATAACAAGTATTGAACTCGTAGTGAAATATGGGTTACCCCGGGTTTTTCTTTTATGGTTTGCTCTTAGTATTTCAAATTGTATGGGTTTACTCACGCTGGTTTCCAGCCTGACCCGGGTGTTACTTTGATGTAATGCTCGGGTCAGACTGAGTATTACAGATTTCCAGGTAAGGACGTTCTGGAGCTCAGGTGGCGAGTTGGATGGCAGGAACGTATGGAGTATTCCGCTGTGTATACGAGACTGTGTAGTCTGTTTAGATTGTAGTCTGGAACAAGTTGTATAACTGTCCAGTTCATGTATAAATAGTTGTAACTCTGATGTATTAAAATGTAATTGACTAATACAGCTTTCCTTGTGTAAAGAATATTATTTGATATTATATTTTATCCGCTGCGAATGTGAGATGTTGTGTTTTCTGTTCTTCTTTCTTCTTTCTGTTTCTTTCTTCTATCTCTTTTCTTTTTCTCCTAACTATCTGGAATTTTCGGGTTCGAAAATTCCGGGTCGTTACATATTTATCATTTCAATCTGCAATTAAAATTTTTACGGTTATATATCATTTCAAACCGCAATCCCGAATTAAATAAAAATCCATAAAATCGCTCGAATCTATCATTTCAACCCATAACGATTTTTCCCTAATCTATAGATCATTCGGGTATGTATCATTTCAACCCCTAGGGAACTTGCAGTGTTATAACAATATAAAAATACAACATCTAGTCATCCAATATCAACAATCAAACATACATCACAATCATCATCCAAATCAATCGATAAACATCAATAGATAACTGATAATCAATGCAGGTATTAAATTGACAATTTAAAATTCAATATTAAATTAAACGATGATTAAATGCAAGAGAAAGTCAAATTTAACCAAATGACAATTTAACATAACAAAAAGTAATCAATAAATTTCTAATCACATCATAAATTTAATTTAACTAACATAAGATAATCTAGTAGTTGTGAGTGGGTCAAATCACTCAACTTCGATTTCAAATCGAATAAAAATTCAATTTAGGCCCAAAATTCAAACAGTCTCAGAATTTGTCCAAACCAGGGTCAAAATGTTCGGAATTTCGATACAATCCCAATGAAACAAACCGCGTGTGAATTGGACCTCGTGTGTGAAAGTTATGATGATTAGAACGATTAACAATTAAATTTGAATTTAAATTAAACAAACAAACAAAATGCTATCATTAGCCACGTCATCACGGAAGCATCGTTCCCAAACCCTACCTCTTGACCTCGAACAAAATCATGCCGCCACCCATATTACGTCGCCGCTGCCGCTATAGGACGCCGTGCCTTGATCGAGCCTCACCACGAGCACGCACGTCCCCAGGCGACCCCACCAACCCCTTCGTCGAGCTCGGCCTAGACACGTGGTCCGCCGCCGATCGACTGCACATATGAATTTCGACGATTCCGATCACCATTTGCACGAAGTAAATCCATGGATGAGCGCTGCTCGCCGAACACTACAACCCTGCGCCTCCCGATCGTCGTAAAATCGACGATCCACCGCACAATCCAACGATCTCAAATGAACGACCGGAACTAAATCACCAAATTCTGGTCACATAGAAATCCAAATCGAAAAACAGACTGCAGATTTGACTTGCGCTCGTCGAGAGCTTCAAATCGATATATAATTCGATACGGTTTGGAGGAGTTTGATTTTGGATTTGGTTTTGATTTGTAATTAGGGTTTGGAAATTTGAATATGTTCCGCCATTGGAAAGGAGGAGATAGACAGGAAATGTACGTACTGAATAATGGAATAAGAAATGGCTAGGGTTTACAACATGCTATATATAGGCAGATCAGAAATAGAATGAATGGGCTAGATTGATTTGGTTTTGAATGATAAACGACCCGAAAAGCCCGTTTCGTTCCCGAAACAAAAATGGGTAATCCCATATATCAAAATAGATGTTTTCAAAAATTTTAAACTCAATAGAATAGGTTTCAAGTCCTAATTCCATCGTATGAAGAAGTTTTCTTAAAATCAGCTTATTTCAAATTGATTTCAATTGAATTTAATTAAATTGATTTTACGCGTTTCGAGCCCGTATGATCAAACGACAAGTCTGATCCCTACGAAACTTGAAATCTGACAATAATTCACCGTTACGGATCCGATGAAACTGGTTTCGTTGAAATCCGAGATGGTGGCCAAAATGGTTATTTTCACGTTAATTAAATAAATTAATATTAAATTAATTTATCACATTTTAATTCAATATTTATAAACTAACAGATTTTCATCATTTTGGATTACTTAGACATTTATAATAATTTAAAACAAGTTTACATATACTTTCATTGTTAGTTATTACACCTGTTACGGTGTTCAATTTAAACTGTAATTAAATCCAATTTATTAAAATTTAATTCCAACAAATTGATCAAATTTGGTTTCAATCTTTTTTTTCTTCTTTTAATCAATTATTACTCCATAGACATAGTTAATATTTGTTTATATCTTATTACACAAATATTCTGCAATTATCATCTTTTACCATATTAGTTGTAGTATTCCAATAATATTGAACCTTTGTTGATTTTGGTATTAATTAAAATTTAAAATCCTAATAATTTCATTTATCTTGGTTTCATTTTTATTATTTCAGTTATTTCCTTGTGAATATTATAATTAACATTCTATACATTTGATTACATTCACAATTTGCAGTAATTGTCTTAACTCACACTAATATAACATTTATTTACATTTATTTGTAATTGATTAACTAAATTAGTAACAAATAACAATTGTCACCATTTCTACATTTCATAACATTTGTATGTTTATTATTCACAACACTTGTTATAACAACTTACACAATACCGATTCTATCCAATTACAATTTATTACACATTATTTCATTAATAAATCAACATTTAAATTATCTGTTACTCTTTTAATCAAATGTCAATTAATACACACAGTATTACAATTAATTTACAATCTATAACCAATCATAACTCTTTTAATCATTTTAATTAATTGAAATTACATTTAAAGCAGTTATCAATTACCATAAATTAAAACTAGGGGCTTTGCACGAAAGGTCCCTATTTATGATAGTGTTACAAGAAAAGTCCATGTAGAAAATAAGAATGTAAATTTAGTCCCTGTTTTTTCTAATTAGAAAACGCAAGTTAGCTTGCGCTTTTTATAACTTGCGTTTTCTAAATTTTCAAAATCAGAAGGCGCAAACCAGCTTGCGTTTTCCTGATAGAAAGAGAAAGTTACCTTGCGCTTTTCAAAAATTTCAAAATTTTTAAAATTTTCAAAAAATTTTCAAAATTAGAAAGCGCATGTTACCTTACGCTTTTCAAAAATTTCAAAATTAGAAAGCGCAAACTAGCTTGCACTTTCCTGATAGAAAGTGCAAGTTAACTTGCGCTTTTCAAAATTTTCAAAATTTTAGGAAATTTCGAAAATTTCGAAAAATATTTCAAAATTAGAAAAATGCAAGTTATGTTACATTTTCTGTCAGAAAAGTGCAAGACGCTTTGCGTTTTTTTTATTTTTGAAAAATAGGGACTAAATTTACAAATTCATTTCTATAGGGACTTTTTGTATAACAATATCAAAAATAGGGACCTGTGACTCTTTTCTTGTTAAAACTATTTCATTTTTATTCCAGTTATATTCTTATCATTAATCACAATTTTTTATTTCTTCCAACATTAAATCAAAAACTTTATTTAATTATCGAATATTACGGGTGGTTACAATCATAGTGAATTGTATTTTTAATGTCAGAACCAATATAAGGACAAAATCTAATTGATATTTCTATATATGCTATAGACATAATCTTATAATGATACTAATCTTATCTTAGTTTGTATTTTGCTTAAATATCATTCAAACTATATGTATCAGTTATCATTTGTAAACTGATCTTATATTGTAATTTTATTGTTGATTCTTAGGTTTTTCTCATTTGGATCGCAGGCAATACATCAAAATTTGATTGAAGTGAGCAAGACATTAGTTGGCGAATGATTGTAGTGTTGGTATTTATCATTTGTTGAAATTATTGAATAAAATAAAATATAAAAGAAGAAGAAGGGGAGGGGAAAAAATAACTATCATTAAAAGTCTATACTTTTACTAATGGCTTAATTGATATTCAATAATACATGATTTATATTTATATCTTGATTACTTGAGCCCTAAGTAATAATGTAATAGGAAATATTATAATTTGGAAAAGTACAAATACAATTGGTAAATAACAAATAGTGAGATCTTCTGCAATATGCTTTAACATCATCGTTATTAGATATATATATATATATGTAGTAAAAATAGACAATAAATTAGATGTAGAATCAAAGCTTACATAAAAACTGGTCAAATAATGAATAAAAAGGAGTGAAAATAATATACAAATTTATAGTTCCATATAACTATAAATTTTGAAAATAATCCTACGCTTTCTCTACATATTTCTATGTAAGCAGCTTTAAACTTCAAGTAGTTATCAAGTCAGAAAGATTGAACTGGGTAGGAAAAAAGAAAAAAAGGAACAACCTAATCTTGTAGTAGTGCAAAGAATTATATTTCCCAATTTCAGAGTCCCGTGCTACCAATTTCATAACAAAAACCATTTGAAATCTTTTATTTTGAACAATATATTTTGTAATTAGCAATGGAAAGCATTTATTGTTGACTAATCAATGAAATTAGAGATTAACCATAATTTGGAATATAATCTCATGCCCAATTCAATAATATACAAACTCCAAAATCTTTTGACAATGAACAATCTAGCATGGCTGACGCTATTGCATAGTAGCAACGATACAATCATTTGGTAAACTTTTCAGTCATTTATATATTTTAGTTAGAGTTTAATTTTCGTTGCATTAGAATCTATATTCAAGACAAGAATTTGAAACTATTTGTTGCAAAATGTCTATGAGAGTATTTATTACATTCATCTCATATAATATGTTTTGATGGAAATTTTAGTTTATTTCCCTAATGTTCTCCTGGGACTTGGGTTTTCTTTCCATTTTTTAGGTTCTAACAGTAGCGAAAGATATAATATTATGCGGGATATTGAAATAAGGCCTTAAATGTAAAATAACATTATAGAGAGTGAAAACAAAGTAATAACATGTTGGAATGATCAATAAGGTAATATCGATTAAACAAGTGATTATTACTATATACATATTATGCTTATTATACACACACAAGCATGCATAAGTTATTAATCGATTGATATATTTATATTTATATGTAGCATACATAATCAATTAGGAAAATTTTGATAATTTGCAATCAATTTCTATAATTAATTTCCACAATTGTATGGTCAAAAAAAGCATTTTATTTGAATTTAAAATAGATTAAAGAGTCGATAAATTCTTTTAATGCCAAATAAATACGAGATGAAGGTAATAATAATTAAAAGAGAAGTCTAGAGAGAATTTGTCATTCTCTATATAAACCCATTTCCTTTCTTCACTTATCCCACTCTAAGTATAATCTATAGTATTTATCATAAAATTTCAATTTTTAGTGATATAGTGTTTTGGTAACGAAAAACACATTATACATACCATTATGTCTCTAACACTCAAAAACCTAGAACTGCGTCCACTATTTCTTTGCCTAAAACTCACATTCATCATTTCATGCTTTTCATACACAACTACAATATTCTCTCTCCTCCTTTTCACTAAATTCCTAGCAATCTGCAGCCTCGCCTATCATACCATTATTGGTTCCACCATTATAGCTATATTCATCGATGGGGTATCACTCAACCTGTTTCTTCATAGCGTGATTGGCCTTATAGTATTTGTGCTCTTTTCAAACAGGAATCAGGGCCGCAATATTATTGTTTCCTCTTCAACCTTTGAGATCTCACCAGTTGTTGAAGGAGAAATTAATCCTTCTACATATAGTGCTTTGGTTGATGATATACAAAAGACAGAAAGGGACTATTTTCTTGCCAAACTTCAGGTATTTCATTATTAAGAACCACCTTTTCGTTCCATTTTATGTCATACTCTAGACACATCTTATACCATGTATTCTAATACATAAAAAGTTCAATGTATGACCTTTTGTATTCTTTCCACATATTTACTCTCATTTCATTTCCTTTTCTGTCCCTAGCGAATAATTTTTCATTTTGCACAAAAAGTATATTTATATCTTTATCACCCATCTATAAACATTGCAATTTACATTCATATTCTTTTATAGTATAATCCGCTAGCCCATGGAATATGTTATTTTTGCTAAAAAATCAATCCATTTATTTCTTTTCTATTTTCCTTGAATTATAAGAAACTCTTTAAGGTTCGATTTGATTAGTTTATTATTTATGTTGACCCATTCTTAACTCACCACATTATTCCACTTTTGCCCACTTATTTTTTTTGAAAATAAACGACTGCTTTATCCTTGTAATTATTTTTACTGAGATGTTTTAGTTCTTTTCATGTTCTCGTATTTTCCTTCTCCTTTTCTTTTGTTGGTATACTTGCATACATATGAGGATAGAATTTTTAAATAAGATATCTTACTACTTGAGATAACTATGTATGTTTTCTAGGGTTGATACATAGTAACTAGGATATGATAGCAACCAAGCCTATTTATTGCTTTAATTGCTACTAAATAGTGCATAGTGCATGTGGAATGATAATAAACCTAGTATGGATGAGATATATTACATAAGCTTCCTATCATTTTTGTACTGTATGAAGTTGTAGTTTGTTTTTTTCCTTTTAGATTGCACTATTGGATATAAAAGAAGAACAAATTGTCCATGATCATTAAGAATTTTTTAAATGTTGTGAGATGAGAATATTCTTTTATTGCCATGAGAAGAGTGGAAAATAAGAATGAGTGGGATAAAAGAAATAAGGGTAATTTCAAAATAAAATGGAGTAAGAAAGAAAAAAGTGGTGTGCATATTTTTATAAAACACCAGGTAGGTAGAAAGTGGTGTGTTAATATAATTGGCCATTTATTTTAGTGTATTTTGTGTTTTGGGTAGCTTTATTAGGTTTTATCATATTCAAATAATTTATGTATCGCTAAAACTTCCTCTTTGGCATATATATGTTAAATGTAAAAAAATTCTCCATAATTTATTTTTAATCAATATCAACTCCACGAGCCCTTTCATCTGTAAATGCATTATTAATTAGAAAATAAAGTATATTAAATGTTTTGATTACAATTTAAACTCCAATGAATTGTATATGTCAAACATTAATTATAATAACCACAACATTCCTATTACGCGTTAATTTTGCATGTTAAATGTTAATAAGTATTTCCAGAAAAAGAACATGTCAAATCCAACATAAAATTAAGTACACGTTAAACTCTAAAAAATATGACATGTTCTCCTATGATGTAATCATAAGTCCAACCCTTTATTATATAGTGCTTGAAACAAAGGAATTGAGTATATAATCAAGAATTAGATTTAATTAAACCCAACATAAAATCAGTTTTGAAGGGAAGGACAATTTATTTGGCTTAGATAATTTTAATCAATTTCTTATCGAAAGGCCTTGCCACCTTGACTCAAATAAGCGGTTGATATCATTTTCATTTTATTTATCATGTGGAATTAGCGAGAAAAATTATTTTTGTAGGTTCACAAGGCAATACCAACCAATTTGTTGATGCGTTTTTTAGATATAATAAATTACATGGTCATAAATGGGATATAATAACTAGTAATTTACAGTAGCCTAAAATTTTGCATATCTCGAGCTAATGTCTTTTTTAAATGTTTTTTATATTTATTCCGATTATTATAAGAAATATTATTCTTTGATATACAATAGCAAATCCAACATTTAATTTTTAGAAACAACAACTTGGGCTTAAAAAAACCCAAACATATGTTTTAATATATGTGTGTAGGCCAGACAATAAAACTCTTGTCTTTATATATAGGCTAGATCAAAGCTTGGTTCTAAATTATGGATACTAATACTTTTTTAATATATTTGTTCTTCTCTTTATTTCATTATTTGGAGTAATATGAATTTTTTGCATGTTGTCGCCAAATGCATTATTCATCTTTTTGGAAAGCCAATTCAGACTTAAAATTCCTCTAAAAATATATATGTACCAACTATAAAATGAATTCCATATTATTACTTTTTAAATTATTTATATTTTATTCTCTAGAGATGAATAAGTGTATATACTTCAAAAAACTGTTAATATCTTCTAAAATTGGTTTAATCTGCAGTTTATAGTAACTATGTTTATAAGTCTAATCGATGAAACTGTCTAATAAATCGTAGTTGTACATTAGTTAGGTAGTAATCAACATGAAAGCATGAACAAGGTGGTAAAATAGATGGAGAATTTTAAAAACATACTATGTAATAAGATTATTTAGTTTTTTTCATTTTGTAGATGAATAACGTGCGATTGATTATATCAGGCTTGATTTTTATAACAACCACTTTTTTGGATAGGCTCATATTTGTGTTCAAATTTTTATATTAGTGATATTGACATCATTGTACATATTGGTTGGTATAAAAATTATTTATATAATGATTAAATGAACTATACAATAATGCTTTTGTGGTGCTTCAAATACTAACAAGCTTCATCGCAATTATAGAAGTGAAACCCTTTTAAAGAATAGTAATAATGGTTTGCTTCCTATTTTTTCTTATTTATGATTTTTAGATAAAATATCAAAATCTTCTAAGTAAACTAAAGTTTAGTAAAGTTTTTATATATCTCCTTTTGCATTTAAGACATTTTATCATCGACTTGGTCCACTTTCATTAAAACATAATACATAAACATGCCATTCCTTTCAAACAACATGAATGCTCTATACATGAGTTAAATATCCTCGATTAATCTACAATATTTGACGTCGTTAAAAAAATTCTTGAGTAATTTTAATAAAGATGTAATATTGCTAAAGAACATATCAGCTTCAAAAAATTGTTAAAAACATAAATTATATTCACTCTCTTGTAGATGGAAGCAACTAAAGATATGGAGCAATGACCTAAAAGGGATTTGTTTTCCTTTATCGTGGTCTTTATCTTCCTTGCAGTTTTTTTATCTTATTCCTATATTATGGGATGCAATTAAATATTTTCTTACTGAAGTAAAACTATAAAAGTATAGAGTCACGTGTGCAATTTACTCCCATCATAACATACTAATATTCAAATTTCATTGCATGCCACGTTGACAATGTGACAACCTGAGTTCCTCAATCTATGCTCCTAAGGTGAAGTTTAGTTGGAGCTGTGAAGTAAGGATCAATTGTCTTAAGGATTAACACACTATATTTAATGATTATTTAACATTTTGTGAAATTATTTTGTTATTCACCCATTGTAGGTATAATAATGATGCTTTGATTCCATCAATCTACATTATTTTAACCTTTTACATAATTCTTATCATATTCTAGTATGATAAGGCAACAACATTACAAACCGATATTCTAGTATGATAAAAATCATATGAATATATAGATGCAATGAATATATATAGAAAAATAGAGATCAAAGAAAGTCTTATTTACTTCCTAATCACTAATTTCTACTACATTACCATAACAGGTGATTTGGGATGAGATTGGTGAGCCAAATACAGATAGAGAGAGAATGATACTTGAGTTAGAAAAAGAGGAATGCTTGGAAGCTTATAAAAGAAAAATTGACCAAGCTACTTAAACTAAAGAGCAAATGCGCCAAAAAATAGTCGATGTTATTGCGCAACTAGCTTCTTTACGTTCCGCGACAGAAGATACGGGAATACATGTTGATCATTCAAATGGAAATCCGAAGAACTTGAAAGAATATTTAATAATAATTACTGCACGTTTAGAGCGCGTCACAATTGAAAGACGTGAGAGAAGGCCAATGGAGACACCAGTTATTCTTAACATTTACGACTTGACCTCAACGAATCGTTTATGTTACTGGGCAGGCCTCGGTGCATTTCATTCTGGAGTGGAAGGTAATTTTCCACCTTTCTGTTTTTTTTTCATTTATTGTTACACCTAACTAAGCCTAGTTCATATTTCTGTTATATAGGAACTAGGTGATGTAGTTATGGGGCTTCTTATTTTATTATCTATAGAATTATTGGTTTTGCATACATAATTTTTTATTGATGAAATGTGACTAGAATATTGTTGTTGACATGTTATAAATAGTGATTTATTTAGCATATAATTTACTAGATATTTTACCTTAATACAACTGCTACATTTTATCAATTTAAACTTAAGATGATTTATCAACCAAGTAAAGAGATGATATTTAATTTTGGTTAATATGAATTTTTCCACTGTATTGTTACTTAATAGAATATTGTAAAAAAATTGTTATTATTTTAAGTTGTATCTCATTCTTGTAGAAACTTGTTTGGAAGTGTAAATTCTTTATGTGATCATTTGAAATTGATATTGTTACAGATCCAACATACCACATAAGTATCCTACAAAAGTGTTATTAACATTGGACTATGTGTATTATTACAATAATTGTTCACATAGTCTTTAGTAGTACATTCGATTGGTCAGTTGGTTCATATCATGATTACATCGGATACCTATGCTTAATAAAAAGCAAAACTTAAGCGAAGAAGTACTTTCCTTTAAAATGCTTAGGTTTTTCTATTTTAAAATAAAAATCAAGGAAATTTCATTTATTTGAGTGACATTCAATACTTCAGTGCCTTATAGAGGATTTCCTACATTTGCTCACAGTGGTGATTCCTACAATCTATTTACGAAGAACTGTAACCATTTTAGCAAGGATGTTTGCTTCAGATTAACTGGAAAATCAATTTCAAAATGGATCAACTTGCTAAACTTGGTTCACGTTGTTGTTGCGTTTAAACGGTAGACAACTAGATAAGATGCAGGTTTGTTATTTTATGTAAATATATATTTTCAGTTATGGAATGTTTGATATTTTTGTGTACATCCATTTATGTAAATTTATTATGGAACACTGATGTTATAGCTCTTTTTTATTTGAGTTATGTTATTTGAGATGTGCATGGTGCTTTGGAGTTCCGATACTTAATTTGTGTTGTTTATTAATATATCAAATCTATTGTATGTTTTAGAAAAATATTTTTCATTTTCTAATAGAATTTAATAAACCTTCTTACCAAATCCTACGAAAGCTCCATAGTGTTAGTGAATTGTCAAAACTATTTGTAACAGTTATTGAGTATTTCATATTAATAGAACCTTCAAAATATATGAGAATGAACAAGTCTTTTGGAAGATTATTTACAGTAGGCTAGTACCACTATCTCATATTTGGCCGACCTAAGAATTTCCTACAAATCCTAAATTTGTATTTGAAAATACCATTGCAATAAATCTTTTTACAGCTTCTGTAACGACCCGTAAATTTTAGTCGTTTTATCTATTTAATTAATTGAAACTTTGTGAAATTTTAAAACAATAAAATTGAAATAAAAATTTAATTTTTGAAATGCGTCTAATTAAACATAGCAACTGGTAAATTTTCATCCAAAAATATGAAAGTTTATTTCGTGTGTAATATTATTTCAATTTAATCAGTTAGGAATTGATGAAAATAAAATGCTTTCGAAACTTGAATATTTTCACATAGAAAAATTCTAAATCATCTTCTGAGCAAGACGTCATTTTTCATTTTTTCCAAATTTGGACTTCTTTAACTCCGTCGATCTTATTTTTCTGCGTTTTTGCTGCATTTTCCGCTAATAGAAAATTCGAATTTTTATGATTCAATTATACCACTGACATCTGTATACCATTTTTATCGTCTCGTCATGCTGATCTCCGCAGTATATTCATTTGTATATTTCCGGGTCTGGTATAACACGAAACCGGTAAAACGATTACCGTATCGGTAACCGTTTTTGAATCTTTTTGACTTCCTTGACCTTTCAATTATCCATCAGCTGAAATTAAATAACCACTCATCGTTATCAATTGCCGAGTCAAATGTGTGACGTTTGATTTTCCAAAGTTTTAAATTCCTTTCCAAAAAAATTTAATTTTTCACTATTACTGTCATTTCTTTTATTATTCTCTGAAGTTTTGTGGGTGACTTTACCATTTCAGCTACTTTACATTTATGTCATTACGTTTCAAGAGGGAATATAAACTCTAATAAATATTGGTTTGGGAAGCAATATGTCCTCTCTTTTTTTATGAAACCATTCATGTTGCTCCCAGTTCATATTTTCTCCTATTCATCTTCATCTCTCCTCAACACGTCCTCCTACAGCACAACCCGAACCCAGTTCATCTCAAAGCCTAACCATCACTGAACATCTCTTCTCCCCTTCGACCTTGCTACTGTCGAGCACAAGCATACTCACGTGTGCTCTTTCTTCATCTGGCCAAAGCCTCTCGGCCACGATCCACCAGCGCCTGACCAACCCGACGCCCTCCGGCCTTCAACCCACCCGAGCTCAGCGAATTTCCTCCTCGGATCCGTTGGTAGTAGCTCGGCCTTCCCTCTCGACACAGCCTCCTAGATCCGCATGCACCAACTGGCTTTTCTCCTTCTCTTTGTGTAAGTGTGTATATATATATATAAGTTAATACGCATATATTTATACTTGACAGTTGAATACGTGTATTATAATAGAGATTTATGCTAATAATTCTATGTAAGTTTTATGTACGTTTTCAAATCTGTGGGTAGTATTGTATATGACTATTTTTTTAAATAGTTACATGTTTTCATTTGCACATTTTAATATGCATGGTCTGCATAAGGTTAAGGGTACGAATTTTATATAAAGTTTGAAAACTGGTTAAAGATGCGAATAGCCTATAGTACTTTATATATACTATTTGTTAAGTGCGGCAGTTATATTGTTTTTGAAGGCAAGCATGTTCTATGAATTTTCGAACATACATATATACTAAGTTGTAAATATATTATACAATCATCTACCTATTACTTCTAGTTATATATAAGCTGCTGGGAATATATGTAATGGTGTATAACTTATTGCTTATGTTTTATAGAAGTTCGTATACGACCACTTATATATATATATAAATATTTTACGTGTGTTTATAACCCAATGTTCGTTTTGTATACAAGTGTTTGGAGTATAGAAATATAAGTCTATGTAGGTGTGTATATACTCTGTTTTTCAAGTTATCTATACCTGTATTTATGCGCATATGTTTTATATTTATATTAAGTTTTATATACTGGTCATTTTATACTATATAGGTTAATATTTGAAATTTATAGGTATAATTTGGTTCTGGTTTTATAGAGGGTAGCATATTTAAAGTACTAAGTATAATATAACAACTTATATAGGATGATAAGTATGTAAAGTATAGGCTGTTGATTCTTTTGTTTGTTTTTTTTACAGTATGCATTAAAACATATTTCACGTCGCTGATATAATGATTTAAATAGAATTTACAAAGCTTTTGATTTTATTTGCCTGTTATAAATGTGATGACCCTGAGATCGGCCTTCAAAAATCGGCACCCGTACTCCACTTGTACTCAAAATGCCGTAGATTCAAACGCCGAATCTGGTTCACTGGAGCTTATAACACAGTAAGTATAACAACACAGCGGAAGAAAAAGAATATATCAATATATATAACATTGATACAATGACAGATACAAAATCTGATACATAATGATACAACAGATATCAATATACATCAGAGATATGATACAAGAAATAGCAGCGGAAAAGAAAACGATAACATCAGCAGCGGATAATCTTCATCTTCAAAGCACCAATCCAGAAATAGCTCGAACTCCCAATAACGAGGCATAAAGATAAGCAAGTGCAGTCCATATCCAAAGACTGAACTAGCTCTAGAAAATCTACTAATCTTGACTATCTGAAAAACCCAACTCTAGACTGCCCGTGTATAAAATGGTGGGCACCCAGAGTTTAGGAAGGGAACAATAAACTCCGGGTCAGTCGTGGGACTGGTATGAGCAAACAAAAACAGTTTATCTTTAAACAAACACAAAAGGCTTTTAAACATTGAAACCCGCAATGCTTTTCGAAAATGAAACTACCATAAGACCTCCCGCCACACACACAATGCAATCGCAGAATTGGAGGAGATTTCTTCTTATGATAGTCAAACATGCTTACTACGCAAAAGAAAACTCTTTTGATATTATTACTAGTGCATAGTGTGAAAACATTTCGAAAGTATAATATTAATCTTAGCCAGCATACAACCATTATTGTATGCCTACTATAGCTACCATCTAAACAGTGGTGACCACCATAAGTAAATGGCAGGTTCTACAACTAATACCGTACAGGTTTCGTATTGTTTCTTTGGATTTCCAACAAATGATCAGGCAAAGGAACTTCCTTACACTGAAATAGAAACGCCTCTGGAAAGACGCCCCGAGAACCTAACCGGATCTCTGCAAACACAAGGCCGACGCTACCTCACGCTGTACAGCTGTAACTAGGTAACTAACACACTGACGCTACCTCACGCTGTACAGTTGTAACTAGATAACTAACACACGAGCTATGTCATCCCCCGGTCATTACCGACCTTTATCCGGGATCCTGATCACAAAGCAACAACCACAAAGTATAATAACTGTGCAGCATCAACATAGGTAAAATATCTGGGCTCCATACCATGATATCACCTTCTATCTAGAAGGAAATGACATACCCTAGGGGCTCTACCCCTAAAAACCTTTGCCGCAACATTCCTGTTTCGACCATTACCGGCTTGTGAGGCTCGACGAAGTCTCGTCCACAAAGCTACGCTTTTTCACAAAGCCACGCTTTTTCACAAAGCCACGCTTTTTCACAAAGCCCCGCTTTTTCACAAAGCCACGCTTTTTCACAAAGCCACGCTTCGATCAACAAATGATCAGCAGCACTTCGTATGCCACATTACCAAATTGGGAATGTATCACTAGTAACCATCAACTACATAACCTCTGAGCTCGTATGTCTCAGAGAAGGGTGTTAAGCTAAGAGAATAAATTCTCCTCCACCAACAGAAATGTATTTGATAGAAACTAGCTTTACATCTCAAAGTGTAACGTCAGACACACATCCATACAAGTCTGTTCCGGGTTCGAACAGAACCGAAGGTACTTCCAAAGAAGCCCTTGCAATCCGGGTATTCACAATCCCGATCGGATTTCCCATCACTTAGGAAATCTCTATACCAGCGCGACTCAGTGTAGAGACAATCGATAGGTCATCCTATCGTTCTCGCAAATACCCGGTCTTCACCACCGGTCTTCAAATTCTATCCATATATGACATATCATTTATTCGGAATGGGTTGTATGACACAAAGGTCTTTTCCCGGCTAACCCGAATAACGAGCGAAATTAAAAATTATATGGATAATGGGGTCTCAGTTAAATCACAGCTTAAAAACCAAAACTTTTCATTCGAATGGTAAAACAAATTACCATTTCCAATCTTTTAAACAAAAAGATTCATTTCAAAAACCTTCAATGGTTTAAACAATTTCCACACTTTTAATCTTTTAAACAAAAATATTCAATTCACAAAGTTTACCCCGTTCACAAAGATCCATTTATGGATTTCAAAACAATTTCCATTTCACTTGGATTAACTCATTAAATCTTTAAGTCAAGATTTAACTTATAGCTTTCAAAACTCATTTCCAAAGATTCCTTCATAGTCTTTCAAAACAATTCCAACTCAAGTTGGATTAATTCGTCCGGTCTTTGAAATCAAAGACTCATTTCATAGTTTTCAAAACATTTCAATTCCATTGCAAACTTGAAGCCTTTCAACACAATTTGGAAATCCTTTCTTAAAATGAAAGCTATTATTATTCGAAAACAAGCAGTTTCCGTTTTGGAAAAATCCAGTTATATTTACACGAGTTAAAACCCTTGAATTAAATTCAAATTCCCAAATCAAAAATGGTTTAACCCATATATAACTTGTACAACATCTTTAATCCCTAGTTTCAAATCATAGAATTCAATTTCAAACTTGAATTCAAATTTAAATCAAATTATTTAAATTTTCAAAACTTTATCAAGTTATTCAAAATAACTTTTATTCTCAAAAACCCCTTTTCAAAAGCTTTTCATATTAAACCCCAATTTCCAATTTCAAAATCAATTGGAATTAAAATTTCAATTTCAAAAACATTGAATTTAAATCATCTGTGACTTAACCGATTTCCACGTGAAATCCATATTTGTGTGTGTATGGTGTAGTCCAGAGGTTTCATACAATAGTGCACAACATCAATCCTCACAGATATATTGATAAGCGGTATAATCCATAACGCTTATCTTCATTCACAGATCACAGATAGATATATGTCACAGATAATAAATTACATCACAGAGAATTAATTACATTCATCCCAGAGAAACAGATCACAACATAAATCAGAATCTATCACAAAGCATCATATATCAGGGATACCAAACAATTCAACCATTCAACGAAATCCAAACATCCATAAGTAGAATCAATTAATATCTGATTATAATTAATTTATACTAGATTAATTACTTATGAATAAACTACGAATCTTGGTTAATTCATCATTAATTAATTATAAACCATTTTAATTAATTAACCTTTTATAATAAATCAATTAACCTTTAATTATTAATTGATTCTTTAATTAATTATCTTAACAAATTTACCTTCAATTAATCACATTAATTAATTAATCACATTAATTAATTACCATTTAATTAATTATTCTTAATTAATTACCATAAATGAATCATCCTTAAGTCAAACACATAATTAACCCTTAATTAATAAATTATCCCTTGGTTAATTATCCTTTAATTAAATAATCCTTTAATTTCTCACTTAATCCAATTGAAAAAAAACAATTCAAAGATATTTTAACTTTAAACATTTTAATTACCTTATATTCATTAATTAATCATCTTACCTTTACAAACCTTTCTTTACATCAACTCTTAACTTAACCCTAACCAACAATATTTATCAAATAATATTAAACTTTGTATAACAAAATACTTTAAGTATTTAGGCTGGTCCACGTAGAAATAAAACCCGAGGCAACCCATAGTTTACCCGAGTAGAAACTCGAGATTCTTCAACCTTTTCCCGAGTTCCCTCCTTTTTTTTAACTTAGTTCAAATTTTAAAAACAACTCCGAGCCCAATCTTCTCTTACCCGAACTCCAACCCGAGGGAAACTTCATCGTTCCCAACCCAAGTCTCGTGTGCACAGACAAACTGGTGCACGTGCATCCATCGCCGGCGACACTTCGGCGCCCACGACCACCATTCACAAGTCACCGATCATCCCTTCTATCGATCCAAACACCCAGATTCACGAAAGTCCCCTCAAATCAAAATCGAGAAACCTCGCCACAAACTGAAACTCAGACCCGTTCGAAAATCCTTTGCCGATGACTATCTCGACCACCAGAAAAGCTACAATTCCGGCCTCACCTCGTCAGTTCCCTATACTTCCCTTCCCCAGAGTCTGGAGCAGCTCGGTTCACCAGAGGAGACGAGGTCTCCTTATTTCCGATGACCTCCAAACCCATGTATTAAACCCTACATTCGCCTCGATCCGCCATCTCTTGCAATAAAAAAATTATTTAACAATTTTCCTGACTTCGTACATCATCCAACTAGCTTCAAAACAAATTTCAACATCTAATATTCGTTTGATCCTCAGAAATCAATCAAAAGACATTTTTTGTTCAAACAAGAACTGCACCTTGAATCCCAAACTAGAAATTGTGATTCTTGTTTTAAAATTCATCTCTTTGTGTGATTATTCAAATTATATAATCGAAACAATGATTTAAGACACTTAAATTTATCATAAGATTTTGTTTTTACTGTGAATTACATATTTTGAAATAATTTCTTAACAAATCTGCTTAAAACTATTTTTAAAAATCAGATGTTGTTATTATTAACAGATTTCTTCCAGAAATCAGATCCTAAAAAGGGTTAGAGAATGAGATTTCGAATTTTTGAACAGGTTTGGTAGCCTGTAAACTAAGAACAGAGAAGTGTACAGATATGCTTACACACAATCTACATTCATACACAACATGCAGGCATATTGACATTTCTACAAGCAACTTAAATTCCTAATTTACACATCAAGATCTATATATAATCTTAAAGTTTTAAATTAAAAGTTTGCTCACCTTGCTTCAGAAGAAAGAATAGAGTTTGATATGTTGAACCAGGCTATGAAAACTGGCAAGCTGGAATCTTTCTCTGATCCTCTGATTTGAATCGAGTTTGTATTGTTTGTTTGATGTTTTCAGTTGAATTTTGTTAAAGTTTTGAATGGTGCTTATTTTCAGATTTTTCTTAGCTTAGCATGGAACGAGCTAGAATGAATAAGTTGATGGATATAAAAAGAAATGAAGATTACAGGCTATATTTGTACAGATGATCTAATATTGTTTGTACAATATCAGAGATTTTTATTTGCTTATGGAGGCTGATATGCTGCATGCATCTATATTGTATGCTAAGATGTCTTTGCATTAATTGAGTTGTACAAAGTGATATAAATGCTTGTACCACATCAGATACTTTTCATTTGTTTTGGAGGCTAAAACATTTCTCACTATTTCGGCTGAGATGAATTGGTGTTGTGGTGGCTTATAATAATTGTTGTTTTTTTCGTTTTGTTTACTTGCTTCATTCTTGAATATGTTAGTTTTTTATTTTCATATTATACACTAGAATACATTTTGCTGTCTTCCTTTGCAAGATATCTAGATATATTTTGTCTCCTCATTACATACTTATCTTCATATGTTTTGTTTATACTTGAGTGTATACTTTTTTTTTCTTGTTCCTTTCCAATATAAATAAAGTTCTATTGTTAATATGTTGTTAGAATTTGCTAATGTGTTTAATTTATATTTCATAGTTTATTATATACACATTTGTATTTGAATGTATTTACTTTATGTTTTATATCATATATATTTTTTCATTTTTTTAAACCATTTATTTACAATTTAAATTCAAATCAAATATATATATACATTCATATATATACATATATATATACAATATTTAAAGTTTAGATGATTATACATAATTTATTTTAATTCGGGGAAACTCGCATCACTTAAATCAATTTATTTTACAATTTTTATTCAAAATTACAATTAATTATTAATTTAAATATATAGAAAATTTGGGGTCGTTACAATAAAGGTATGTTAGTTATATATAAAGGTTAGATTTATATACTATGTTGTTATATATATGTATATAAATACGTCTATATAAGTTGTATACCATCTTTTAGGCTCACATATAAGTATATACATGGTTTGGATTGGATAAGTTAGCTTATATATTTTATATATATAGAGATGTACAATATTGTATATCACATGTATATGAATGTGTGGTTTTATTTAAATATATATATTTATTTTAAGTTTATTTAAGTTATACATAAACATTCAATATAAATGTGTTTGAATTTAAATATGATTTATATATATATGATTATATATAAGTTCAGTTATATCTAACTTTATTCATCGATCGGGTTCTAATTTGATTTCGTCTATTCCTATTGATCAGCTTTGTTCGTCAATTCGTGCCCATTTCACATATCTTGGAATTCGTGTTAGGATTTGTAACTCGATTTCAGTGATTATCCTCTCTAGCCTCGAAAGGTGAGCAATCACTCACGATTAATGTTCTTTTATTTATTAAATCTGATTTCAATTGAAACGACAATTGAAATATGCTACTGTTAGTTATTTACACTGTTATTTATGCTATTAACTGTACCAGTTCACCTGTGACATCTAACACCATTATCTATTAATTATACTATGATAATCCCATTTGGTTGATAAGTGATTGATTGTTTGTTGTTTATATTGGATGTTAAATTGTAATGTATAAAGTGATAAATAGTATGCAATTGAATTTGACGAAGGATAGTTAAAAAAATTTGAATCGACATATGTGTTGAATTTGATTGTTAAATTTGTATAATATGACCCCTTGAATGTTTAATTATTTGACACGTAGAAAAATAGTTAATTACCCTTGAACCATTTGAACTTATGTTGTATTAATTGATGAAGTATGAAATTGAATAATTAATGTCAAGTGTAGAATTACATAGAATAATTAGTATAATAATCTTGTAGAAACTTGTTTGGAAGTGTAAATTCTTTATGTGATCATTTGAAATTGATATTGTTACAGATCCAACATACCACATAAGTATCCTACAAAAGTGTTATTAACATTGGACTATGTGTATTATTACAATAATTGTTCATATAGTCTTTAGTAGTACATTCGATTGGTCAGTTGGTTCATATCATGATTACATCGAATACCTATGCTTAATAAAAAGCAAAACTTAAGCGAAGAAGTACTTTCCTTTAAAATGCTTAGGTTTTTCTATTTGAAAATAAAACTCAAGGAAATTTCATTTATTTGAGTGACATTCAATACTTTAGTGCCTTATAGAGGATTTCCTACATTTGCTCACAGTTTATGGAGTAGAGTATTCTTTTGGGGCAGCTGATTTTCCATCATGTGGTGTATTTGAAGTAGAACCCAAAAAATGTCCAAACTACAAGTTTAGGAAATCAATTGTAGTTGGTACAACTTCCTATGACCCACTCTAGTTAAGCTTATTCATGGATGTTCTTTCTCGCAACTACAGTGGTGATTCCTACAATCTATTTACGAAGAACTGTAACCATTTTAGCAAGGATGTTTGCTTCAGATTAACTGGAAAATCGATTTCAAAATGGATCAATCGACTTGCTAAACTTGGTTCACGTTGTTGTTGCGTTTAAACGGTAGACAACTGGATAAGATGTAGGTTTTTTATTTTATGTAAATATATATTTTCAGTTATGGAATGTTTGATATTTTTGTGTACATCCATTTATGTAAATTTATGATGGAACACTGATGTTATAGCTCTTTTTTATTTGAGTTATGTTATTTGAGATGTGCATGGTGCTTTGGAGTTCCGATACTTAATTTGTGTTGTTTATTAATATATCAAATCTATTGTATGTTTTAGAAAAATATTTTTCATTTTCTAATAGAATTTTATAAACCTTCTTACCAAATCCTACGAAAGCTCCATAGTGTTAGTGAATTGTCAAAACTATTTGTAACAGTTATTGAGTATTTCATATTAATAGAACCTTCAAAATATATGAGAATGAACCAAGTCTTTTGGAAGATTATCTACAGTAGACTAGTACCACTATCTCATATTTGGCCGACCTAAGAATTTCCTACAAATCCTAAATTTGTATTTGAAAATACCATTGCAATAAATCTTTTTACAGCTTCTGTAATGACCCGTAAATTTTAGTCGTTTTATCTATTTAATTAATTGAAACTTTGTGAAATTTTAAAACAATAAAATTGAAATAAAAATTTAATTTTTGAAATGCGTCTAATTAAACATAGCAACTGGTAAATTTTCATCCAAAAATATGAAAGTTTATTTCGTGTGTAATATTATTTCAATTTAATCAGTTAGGAATTGATGAAAATAAAATGCTTTCGAAACTTGAATATTTTTACATAGAAAAATTCTAAATCATCTTCTGAGCAAGACGTCATTTTTCATTTTTTCCAAATTTGGACTTCTTTAGCTCCATCGATCTTATTTTTCTGCGTTTTTGCTGCATTTTCCGCTAGTAGAAAATTCAAAATTTTATGATTCAATTATACCACTGACATCTGTATACCATTTTGATCGTCTCGTCGTGCTGATCTCCATAGTATATTCATTTGTATATTTCGGGGTCTGGTATAACACGAAACCGGTAAAACGATTACCGTATCGATAACGGTTGTGATATCCCGGGATTTCAGGGAATTTAAAATGTGATAATCTTGTAAGTTAATTATTTAAAATTGGTAAAGTTGTTATTTTCAAACAATTAAATAATGAGTTGTTTTTAAATATAAATATAAATAGATTTTAAATAGACTTATTATTTTCAAATTTAATAAGTGTTGTTAAAAATATATGTATATATGTGTATTTAAATTGATTTTAAATAGGATAATTATTTACAATTAATATTGTGTTTGTTTAAAATTGATATCCATATTTATTTGAATTGATTTTAAATTTGGATTTTAAATTGACTTTGAATTTTGATTTAAGAATTGGATTTAAAGAAATATATATATATATATATATTAAAATAATAAAAATAATAATATAGTTTGGACTTAAATCATATGGATAAGGTTTTTATTTAAAATTAGATTTGTTTTATATTATTCTCTTAAAGAAATTTATTTAAAGAAATTTGGGAAGTGTTTATTTAATAGTTAGTAAATACAAAAGTTTTATATTATCATTTAAAATGGACTAAATATACTATATATAATTTTATTTAAGATATGATTGGTTTTTAATTTATTTTCTTATAAAGGTTTTATTTTTATAAATTGAGAAAAGCATTTTTAAATAAGATATGTATTTATCTATTTAGAAAATGTAATTTAAAAGCTTTAAAAATCATTTAAAATTTATTTATGCATGAAAAATTACACGTGTTAATATAATAATCTCTTAAATACCATGTGTTAAGTGAATAAGTATTGTTAATGACAAGTGTCAATATCTATTTTAATTTTCTTTTTATTTTGATAAATCATAATTTACTCTATATAAACATACATTCCCTCTCTTATATTTCTTTCCCTATCTTCACAATTTCAAAAGCAAGAAAATTAACCTGTAAACGTTTCTAAATTCAAACCTTCAACCAAAAACAAATCTGTAAACTATTTTTCTCAAACCAGAAAAAGAAACTCCCTGTAATTCAAACTGTTCTACTCTACAAAACTAGAAAAAGAAAAAAATCATTTCCCTGCAAACCTTCTTCAAGTTTAAACACAATCCCTGTAATCAATTCACTCTTCATCTCAAAAACCAAAACCTGTAACAAATTTTCAAAGCAAGCTTTCCAGTTCAAATCAAAGTTCAAGCAAGCTGTAAGATTCAACTCAAATTCAAATATTCAACAAGCATTCCAGTTTTTAAGAAGATTACAACAAAGATTTCCAGTAACAAGTTGCAAAGATTCAGTTTTCATCTCAGTTTTAAGCTCTCTGCATTTTGGTTAAAAGGTGAGTAAACCTTTATTTTTTTTAAAACAGTTTTAAATCTGAGAATAAATTTAAATGTTGTGATAAATGTTATAGTAATTTGGTTTGCATATGATTTACCTGTGAATGTATGCTAGTATAATAAAATGCATGTTCTAAAAAAATCAGTATGTATACATATACACTTCTCTGTTATTTTAATGTGAGTAGATTAAACTTAAACAGTTTTAATTAGATTCATATGATAGATATTTGAAGTAAAAGTGTGATGCATGTTGAATATATGTATGCATGTTGTTGTGAATATGAATATATGTGTATAAATAAGTATAGAATTTTGTGTATATGATTTTATTCAGGTGTGCATGTCTGTTTGAATCCCTGTTCTCCTCTGTTTCATATTACAGGTTTCAAATACTAGAATTAAACTCAAATTTCTTTACCTGTTATTGTTAAACTTTGGGTTAGAAAAAAAATGGTTAGTATATTCAAAATCTATGTACTAAAAATAGATTCAGGTATCTGATGTTTGGAAATCCTCTGGAAATTTAGAAATTTAGTAACCATTCTAACATAAATGTTAAAATCAAATGATGTAATTTGATGAATCAATTATACAAATTGTATTGTCTTTATAAGATATGAATTTTAAAAAGAAAATCAGAAATTTTAGTATTAAAATGAAGATGCATTTTAGGAATATCGGGAAATGTTTTCTGAGCATTTTCTGGCGATCGGAACATTTTTGGTGATCGTGGTTTCGTCTGGAGATAGCTTGATTATCAGAAAGTTTGGGAAAAATGGTAGACGAATTTATTTATCACTGAGGCATTGATGATCGATCGAATTTGGTTTAAACCCTAGATTTTGTGTGTTCTGGAAAATGGATCGTGGCAGTGTCTCAAGTTGATCGAGTTCAATGGGATCAAGTGTAACGGCTTCGTGGATGATCGAAGGTAGTGCGATTGTGGTGGCGCGTCGTCTGATGGTCGGAGGCGTGAGTTCGTGGGGTTTTGGCCATGAATGTTGGTACCAGTATCCAACTGGGTAGCTAGATATCGATTTGAGGCTGGTGATGACATTTTGAGGATTGGAGATGGTTGCCGCAATTGAAGTTCGTCATGCTGGAGAGTTCATCGGAGGTGGAAGGTGATTCCGGCACTGGTGCACGTGCATGTGTGCAACTTCGAGTGTCTGGGTTTGGTTGGTCTGGGTAGATGATGTTTTCTCGGAGACGCTCTCGAGTAGTTTCGAGTGCGACTCGAAAAAGAAAAGAAGCGTGAGTGCACGGGGGTTACTCGGGGAAATCGAGTGTATTGCTCGAATTTGTTTGTGGGTTGTCTGGTTTTTAGTTTTCGAAGTTTGGGCCAGATTTGTTTTAAATCTTAAGTTAATACAAATCAGTTTTTTTTAAAAGAAAAGAAATGTTATAAAGTTTTAAAAATATAGTTAAATTTGAATATATTTTCAAAAGTAATATAAACCATTGTTTCCAAAGTGAAATGTTTAAATTGCCTTGCTTAAAGAAAATTAAATACTTTCAATATTAATTGATTTGCAAAATGGTTTTCAAATCTTTCAATTATACAAATGAATTTGCGAAATGTTTTAAATTGGAAGTAATTAGTGGTAATTTAATGGAAGTAATTAAGGAAAATTACTTAATGGCATTAATTAATTAATTAAAGGTAAGTGATTTTAAGTTGATTAATTAATGTAATAAATTAATGATAAGAGACTAGTTAAGAAATTAATCAAGAGAAATTAATTAATTTAATTAACTAATGATTAAGGATTAATTAAGTAATTAGAGATTGATTAATTAATGATTAGTGATTTATTAAATTGTAATTAGAATTAATTAATTAAGTAATTAGAGGTTAATTAATTTGTAATTAAGAAATACTTAATTAAGTTTTATTAATTGATAATTAAGGTTTATTAATTAATAATTAAAAATAATAATTAATCTGTAATTAATAATTAATTAAATTGTTTAAGAGTAATTAAGGATGAATTACTCAAGTATAATTAATGATATGAGTGGGATTGATTTAAGTTAATTAATTTGTAGATTAATTAAAGATAATCACTTGATAAGGATTAAGTATAAATACTTAATAAGATTGATAAGTGTAATTACTTAGAGTAAGTAATTAATAAATAAATTACAAGATGTAATTAATTAAAAGGAATTACTTAATGAGAAGTAATTGAAGTATAATTACTTTACAAAAAGTAATTAAGGATTAATTATTTGGTTTAATTAATTAAGGATAATTACTTGAATGTAATTAAGGGGTATTAATCAAGGGTGATTAATTAAGATGATTAATGTGAGGATAATAAATTAATTGATTGTAATTAATTAATGGTTAAGTAAGAAGGATTTATAAAATAAAGTAATTAATTTAATTCACTTTAAATTAATTAGAGATGATATAAATCATTACTTATGGATGGATGATAATACTGAATGCTTTACATTGATTGATATCTCTGATGAGATATATGCTGTATGATATGGATGTTAGTTGAATTATGATGATAATATGGATTATCTGATAATGTTGATTATCTATTGTGAATTATCTTTCTTTGTGTATAAAGATAATGAATTGAATTGTTTTAACCTTTAAAACAACTTGGCCTTAAAAGATACGCTTTGGATTTCGATGAGACCGGGATCGGGTTTCCGTATACCGGATTTCCAGGTCTGGAGACCCGAATACCACATCGATCCAAATTTACGATAGGTCGTGAATCAAGTGAAGATGAAGATTCAGAGTGCAAGGGTTATTGTCGTTAACTCTGAGGGTGATTCCAAAACGAGTGTAACGAGATAATGCCTTCGGTTTCGTTCGAACCCGGAACGAACTTGTATGGATTGAATGCTTTCAGCACATCGTCAGGCGGACGATGAGCATTCTAAGTGATATGTTCTGATTAAAGGTAATCGTAACCTCAAGCCTCATCAACCGGGAATGGCTAAAACAGGGGAGGTGCAGCAAGGCTTCGTGGGTAGCACCCACTGAGAGCAAGATAGATCCCTGTCTAGAGGTCCCTTTTCTTTTTATTCGGCTTAGTGTGTGGTTGGTCGCGCCAACTACGGGATTATCTTGTTCGGGATTATCCAGTAAGGGATGGTTCCGGCTTTGTGTTGCAGGGGAGCGGGCGTACTCCTCGGTACGGTGATCTAGGCCACGTACTGTGACGGGCGGTACCCCAGTAGCCCTGCCATTGTATGGAATCCAAAATCCAATAAGTGCCGTACGATTTAGTTGTGCCCAACTATGTTGGAACGTGAGATGTAAGCATTCCAGCTATTTCTGTATTTTATTTGAAAACCCTAGACCCTATTATAATATAATCGGATTTCCTATCAAATGTTTTGGTTATCGTAAGGTAAAAACATTTCCGTGTTTATGTGCGGGAAGTCTTACGAGATACCCTTTCTTTCAAAGGTTTTTCAAAGTTAAACAAGTTTAAACCGTTTACTCACACCAGACCCATGTCTGACCCAAGTGTTTATTTTCTGTTTTATTAAACTCTTGGGTACTCAATATTGTATTGAGTAGTCGAGGGATTCAGGTTAGCTTTGACGAATTCTGGAGGAGATTTGGAGCAGGAGGCTTCACCGTGTAGATATATGATGATTCCGCTGTGTATATGTTGTGTCTGTATCTGTGATACTTGAGTTGTATGAATTAGACAGATGTTTATAACTGTCTAATATGTGTTGTATAAGTTGTGTAACTCTGATGTATATGATACTATGTAATATTTTATATGATATATTATATTTCATTCGTTCCGCTGTGAGTTTCTGATGTTGTTGTTCTTTCTTCTTTCTTTCTTTTCTTCTTCTATCCCTTTCTTTCTTATTAGCGATTCGATTTTCCGGGAGTGGAAAGCCGGGTCGTCACAACGGTTTTCGAATCTTTTTGACTTCCTTGACCTTTCATTTATCCATCAGTTGAAATTAAATAACCACTCATCTTTATCAATTGCCGAGTCAAATGTGTGACGTTTGATTTTCAAAAGTTTTAAATTCCTTTCCAAAAAAATTTAATTTTTCACTATTACTGTTATTTCTTTTATTATTCTCTGAAGTTTCGTGGGTGACTTTACCATTTCAGCTACTTTACATTTATGTCATTACGTTTCAAGAGGGAATATAAACTCTAATAAATATTGGTTTGGGAAGCAATATGTCCTCTTTTTTATATGAAACCATTCATGTTGCTCCCAGTTCATCTTTTCTCCTATTCATCTTCATCTCTCCTCAACACGTCCTCCTACAGCACAACCCGAACCCAGTTCATCTCAAAGCCTAACCATCACTGAACATCTCTTCTCCCCTTCGACCTTGCTACTGTCGAGCACAAGCATACTCGCGTGTGCTCTTTCTTCATCTGGCCAAAGCCTCTCGGCCACGATCCACCAGCGCCTGACCAACCCGACGCCCTCCGGCCTTCAACCCCCCCGAGCTCAGCGAATTTCCTCCTCGGATCCGTTGGTAGTAGCTCGGCCTTCCCTCTCGACATAGCCTCCTAGATTCGCATGCACCAACTAGCTTTCCTCCTTCTCTTTGTGTAAGTGTGTATATATATATATATAAGTTAATACGCATATATTTATACTTGACAGTTGAATACGTGTATTATAATAGAGATTTATGCTAATAATTCTATGTAAGTTTTATGTACGTTTTCAAATCTGTGGGTAGTATTGTATATGACTATTTTTTTAAATAGTTACATGTTTTCATTTGCACATTTTAATATGTATGGTCTGCATAAGGTTAAGGGTACGAATTTTATATAAAGTCTGAAAACTGGTTAAAGATGCGAATAGCCTATAGTACTTTATATATACTATTTGTTAAGTGCGGCAGTTATATTGTTTTTGAAGGCAAGCATGTTCTATGAATTTTCGAACATACATATATACTAAGTTGTAAAATATATTATACAATCATCTGCCTATTACTTCTAGTTATATATAAGCTGCTGGGAATATATGTAATGGTGTATAACTTATTGCTTATGTTTTATAGAAGTTCGTATACGACCACTTATATATATATATATGTAAAAAAAATTACGTGTGTTTATAACCCAATGTTCGTTTTGTATACAAGTGTTTGGAGTATAGAAATATAAGTCTATGTAGGTGTGTATATACTCTGTTTTTCTAGTTATCTGTACCTGTATTTATGCGCATATGTTTTATATTTATATTAAGTTTTATATACTGGTCATTTTATACTATATAGGTTAATAGTTGAAATTTATAGGTATAATTTGGTTCTAGTTTTATAGAGGGTAGCATATTTAAAGTATTAAGTATATTATAACAACTTATATAGGATGATAAGTATGTAAAGTATAGGCTGTTGATTCTTTTGTTTGTTTTTTTATAGTATGCATAAAAACATATTTCACGTCGCTGATATAATGATTTAAATAGAATTTACAAAGCTTTTGATTTTATTTGCCTGTTATAAATGTGATGACCCTAAGATCGGCCTTCGAAAATCGGCACCCGTACTCCACTTGTACTCAAAATGTCGTAGATTCAAACGCCGAATCTGGTTCACCGGAGCTTATAACACAGTAAGTATAACAACACAGCGGAAGAAAAAGAATATATCAATATATATAACATTGATACAATGACAGATACAAAATCTGATACAGAATGATACAACAGATATCAATATACATCAGAGATATGATACAAGAAATAGCAGCGGAAAAGAAAACGATAACATCAGCAGCGGATAATCTTCATCTTCAAAGCACCAATCCAGAAATAGCTCGAACTCCCAATAACGAGGCACAAAGATAAGCAAGTGCAGTCCATATCCAAAGACTGAACTAGCTCCAAAAAATCTACTAATCTTGACTATCTGAAAAACCCAACTCTAGACTGCCCGTGTAGAAAATGGTGGGCACCCAGAGTTTAGGAAGGGAACAATAAACTCCGGGTCAGTCGTGGGACTGGTATGAGCAAACAAAAACAATTTATCTTTAAACAAACACAAAAGGCTTTTAAACATTGAAACCCGCAATGCTTTTCGAAAATGAAACTACCATAAGACCTCCCACCACACACACAATGCAATCGCAGAATTGGAGGAGATTTCTTCTTATGATAGTCGAACATGCTTACTATGCAAAAGAAAACTCTTTTGATATTATTACTAGTGCATAGTGTGAAAACATTTCGAAAGTATAATATTAATCTTAGCCAGCATACAACCATTATTGTATGCCTACTATAGCTACCATCTAAACAGTGGTGACCACCATAAGTAAATGGCAGGTTCTACAACTAAAACCGTACAGGTTTCGTATTGTTTATTTGGATTTCCAACAAATGATCAGGCAAAGGAACTTCCTTACACCGAAATAGAAACGCCTCTGGAAAGACGCCCCGAGAACCTAACCGGATCTCTGCAAACACAAGGCCGACGCTACCTCACGATGTACAGCTGTAACTAGGTAACTAACACACTGACGCTACCTCACGCTGTACAGCTGTAACTAGGTAACTAACACACGAGCTATGTCATCCCCCGGTCGTCACCGACCTTTATTCGGGATCTCGATCACAAAGCAACAACCACAAAGTATAATAACTGTGCAGCATCAACATAGGTAAAATATCTGGGCTCCATACCATGATATCACCATCTATCCAGAAGGAAATGACATACCCTAGGGGCGCTACCCCTAAAAACCTTTGCCGCAACATTCCTGTTTCGACCATTACCGGGTTGTGAGGCTCGACGAAGTCTCATCCACAAAGCCACGCTTTTCCACAAAGCCACGCTTTTCCACAAAGCCACGCTTTTCCACAAAGCCACGCTTTTCCACAAAGCCACGCTTTTCCACAAAACCACGCTTTTTCACAAAGCCACGCTTTTTCACAAAGCCACGCTTCGATCAACAAATGATCAGCAGCACTTCGTATGCCACATTACCAAATTGGAAATGTATCACTAGTAACCATCAACTACATAACCTTTGAGCTCGTACGTCTCAGAGAAGGGTGTAAAGCTAAGAGAATAAATTCTCCACCACCAACAAAAATGTATTTGATAGAAACCAGCTTTACATCTCAAAGTGTAACGTCCGACAGACATCCATACAAGTCTGTTCCGGGTTCGAACAGAACCGAAGGCACTTCCAAAGAAGCCCTTGCAATCCGGGTATTCACAATCCCGATCGGATTTCCCATCATTTAGGAAATCTCTATACCGGCGTGACTCAGTGTAGAGACAATCGATAGGTCATCCTATCGTTCTCGCAAATACCCGGTCTTCACCACCGGTCTTCAAATGCTATCCATATACGACATATCATTTATTCGGAACGGGTTGTATGACACAAAGGTCTTTTCCCGGCTAACCCGAATAACGAGCGCAATTAAAAATCATATGGATAATGGGGTCTTAGTTAAATTACAGCTTAAAAACCAAAACTTTTCATTTGAATGGTAAAACAAATTACCATTTCCAATCTTTTAAACAAAAAGATTCATTTCAAAAACCTTCAATGGTTTAAATAATTTCCACACTTTTAATCTTTTAAACAAAAAGATTCAATTCACAAAGTTTACCCCGTTCACAAAGATCCATTTATGGATTTCAAAACAATTTCCATTTCACTTGGATTAACTCGTTAAATCTTTAAGTCAAGATTTAACTTATAGCTTTCAAAACTCATTTCCAAAGATTCATTCATAGTCTTTCAAAACAATTCCAATTCAAGTTGGATTAATTCGTCCGGTCTTTGAAATCAAAGACTCATTTCATAGTTTTTAAAACATTTCAATTCCATTGCAAACTTGAAACCTTTCAACACAATTTGGAAATCCTTTCTTAAAATGAAAGCCATTATTATTCGAAAACAAGCAGTTTTCGTTTTGGAAAAATCCAGTTATATTTACACGAGTTAAAACCCTTGAATTAAATTCAAATTCCCAAATCAAAAATGGTTTAACCCATATATAACTTGTACAACATCTTTAATCCCTAGTTTCAAATCATAGAATTCAATTTCAAACCTGAATTCAAATTTAAATCAAATTATTTAAATTTTCAACACTTTATCAAGTTGTTCAAAATAACTTTTATTCTCAAAAACCCCTTTTCAAAAGCTTTTCATATTAAACCCCAATTTCCAATTTCAAAATCAATTGGAATTAAAATTTCAATTTCAAAAACATTGAATTTAAATCATCTGTGACTTAACCGATTTCCACGTGAAATCCATATTTGTGTGTGTGTGGTGTAGTCCAGGGGTTTCACACAATAGTGCACAACATCAATCCTCACAGATATATCGATAAGCGGTATAATCCATAACGCTTATCTTCATTCACAGATCACAGATAGATATATGTCACAGATAATAAATTACATCATAGGGAATTAATTACATTCATCCCAGAGAAACAGATCACAACATAAATCAGAATCTATCACAAAGCATCATATATCAGGGATACCAAACAATTCAACCATTCAACGAAATCCAAACATCCATAAGTAGAATCAATTAATATCTGATTATAATTAATTTATACTAGATTAATTACTTATGAATAAACTACGAATCTTGGTTAATTCATCATTAATTAATTATAAACCATTTTAATTAATTAACCTTTTATAATAAATCAATTAACCTTTAATTATTAATTGATTCTTTAATTAATTATCTTAACAAATTTACCTTCAATTAATCACATTAATTAATTACCATTTAATTAATTATTCTTAATTAATTAACATAAATGAATCATCCTTAAGTCAAACAGATAATTAACCCTTAATTAATAAATTATCCCTTGGTTAATTATCCTTTAATCAAATAATCCTTTAATTTCTCACTTAATCCAATTGAAAAAAAACAATTCAAAGATATTTTAACTTTAAACATTTTAATTACCTTATATTCATTAATTAATCATCTTACCTTTACAAACCTTTCTTTACATCAACTCTTAACTTAACCCTAACCAACAATATTTATCAAATAATATTAAACTTTGTATAACAAAATACTTTAAGTATTTAGGCTGGTCCACGTAGAAATAAAACCCGAGGCAACCCATAGTTTACTCGAGTAGAAACTCGAGATTCTTCAACCTTTTCCCGAGTTCCCTCCTCTCTTTTTTTAACTTAGTTCAAATTTTAAAAACTGCTATACTAAAACACTCGTGCGAATTACTCGAACAACTCCGAGCCCAATCTTATCTTACCCGAACTCCAACCCGAGGGAAACTTCATCGTTCCCAACCCAAGTCTCGTGTGCATAGACAAACTGGTGCACGTGCATCCATCGCCGGCGACACTTCGGCGCCCACGACCACCATTCACAAGTCACCGATCATCCCTTCTATCGATCCAAACACCCAGATTCGCGAAAGTCCCCTCCAATCAAAATCGAGCAACCTCGCCACAAACTGAAACTCAGACCCGTTTGAAAATTCTTTGCCGACGACTATCTCGACCACCAGAAAAGCTACAATTCCGGCCTCACCTCGTCAGTTCCCTATACTTCCCTTCCCCAGAGTCTGGAGCAGCTCGGTTCACCAGAGGAGACGAGGTCTCCTTGTTTCCGATGACCTCCAAACCCATGTATTAAACCTTACATTCGCCTCGATCCGCCATCTCTTGCAATAAAAAAATTATTTAACAATTTTCCTGACTTCGTACATCATCCAACTAGCTTCAAAACAAATTTCAACATCTAATATTCGTTTGATCCTCAGAAATCGATCAAAAGACATTTTTTGTTCAAACAAGAACTGCACCTTGAATCCCAAACTAGAAATTGTGATTCTTGTTTTAAAATTCTTCACTTTGTGTGATTATTCAAATTATATAATCAAAACAATGATTTAAGACACTTGAATTTATCATAAGATTTTGTTTTTACTGTGAATTACATATTTTGAAATAATTGCTTAACAAATCTGCTTAAAACTATTTTTAAAAATCAGATGTTGTTATTATTAACAGATTTCTTCCAGAAATCAGATCCTAAAAAGGGTTAGAGAATGAGATTTTGAATTTTTGAACAGGTTTGGTAGCCTGTAAACTAAGAACAGAGAAGTGTACAGATATGCTTACACACAATCTACATTCATACACAACATGCAGGCATATTGACATTTCTACAAGCAACTTAAATTCCTAATTTACACATCAAGATCTATATTAATCTTAAAGTTTTAAGTTAAAAGTTTGCTCACCTTGCTTCAGAAGAAAGAATAGAGTTTGATATGTTGAACCAGGCTATGAAAACTGGCAAGCTGGAATCTTTCTCTGATCCTCTAATTTGAATCGAGTTTGTATTGTTTGTTTGATGTTTTCAGTTGAATTTTGTTAAAGTTTTGAATGGTGCTTATTTTCAGATTTTTCTTAGCTTAGCATGGAACGAGCTAGAATGAATAAGTTGATGGATATAAAAAGAAATGAAGATTACAGGCTATATTTGTACAGATGATCTAATATTGTTTGTACAATATCAGAGATTTTTATTTGCTTATGGAGGCTGATATGCTGCATGCATCTATATTGTATGCTAAGATGTCTTTGCATTAATTGAGTTGTACAAAGTGATATAAATGCTTATACCACATCAGAGACTTTTCATTTGTTTTGGAGGCTAAAACATTTCTCTCTATTTCGGCTGAGATGAATTGGTGTTGTGGTGGCTTATAATAATTGTTGTTTTTTTTTCGTTTTGTTTACTTGCTTCATTCTTGAATATGTTAGTTTTTTATTTTCATATTATACACTAGAATACATTTTGCTGTCTTCCTTTGCAAGATATCTAGATATATTTTGTCTCCTCATTACATACTTATCTTCATATGTTTTGTTTATAATTGAGTGTATACTTTTTTTTTATTTTTTTATTTTTTTCTTGTTGCTTTACAATATAAATAAAGTTCTATTGTTAATATGTTGTTAGAATTTGCTAATGTGTTTAATTTATATTTCATAGTTTATTATATATACATTTGTATTTGAATGTATTTACTTTATGTTTTATATCATATATATTTTTTCATTTTTTTAAACCATTTATTTACAATTTAAATTCAAATCAAATATATATATACATATATATATACAATATTTATAGTTTAGATGATTATACCAAATTTATTTTAATTCGGGGAAACTCGCATCACTTAAATCAATTTATTTTACAATTTTTATTCAAAATTACAATTAATTATTAATTTAAATATATAGAAAATTTGGGGTCGTTACAATAAAGGTATGTTAGTTATATATAAAGGTTAGATTTATATACTATGTTGTTATATATATGTATATAAATACGTCTATATAAGTTGTATACCATCTTTTAGGCTCACATATAAGTATATACATGGTTTGGATTGGATAAGTTAGCTTATATATTTTATATATATAGAGATGTACAATATTGTATATCACATGTATATGAATGTGTGGTTTTATTTAAATATATATATTTATTTTAAGTTTATTTAAGTTATACATAAACATTCAATATAAATGTGTTTGAATTTAAATATGATTTATATATATATGATTATATATAAGTTCAGTTATATCTAACTTTATTCATCGATCGGGTTCTAATTTGATTTCGTCTATTCCTATTGATCAGCTTTGTTCGTCAATTCGTGCCCATTTCACATATCTTGGAATTCGTGTTAGGATTTGTAACTCGATTTCAGTGATTATCCTCTCTAGCCTCGAAAGGTGAGCAATCACTCACGATTAATGTTCTTTTATTTATTAAATCTGATTTCAATTGAAACGACAATTGAAATATGCTACTGTTAGTTATTTACACTGTTATTTATGCTATTAACTGTACCAGTTCACCTGTGACATCTGACACCATTATCTGTTAATTATACTATGATAATCCCGTTTGGTTGATAAGTGATTGATTGATTGTTGTTTATATTGGATGTTAAATTGTAATGTATAAAGTGATAAATAGTATGCAATTGAATTTGACGAAGGATAGTTAAAAAAAATTGAATCGACATATGTGTTGAATTTGATTTGTTAAATTTGTATAATATGACCCCTTGAATGTTTAATTATTTGACATGTAGAAAAATAGTTAATTACCCTTGAACCATTTGAACTTATGTTGTATTAATTGATGAAGTATGAAATTGAATAATTGATGTCAAGTGTAGAATTGCATAGAATAATTAGTATAATAATCTTTAATCTACATGAAATGATAGTGTAGATTCTAGAAATAATTATATTAATTCGCACAAACAACAATGTGAATTAATACGGTTATTTCGGGATTATTTGAATTGATTATTGTATTGTTATTGATTGTTGTTATTGCTTGTTTATTTACTTTGACACCATCCCAGTTATCACACTGCAAGTTCCCTTTGCTATGCTTTGATTTTGAATTGAATTGGAATCAGGTTGAAATGATAAATACCCAAATTAAACTTTGACCTAAGATAGAGAATTAAATAAAACCCGATTGGTCAATAATTTGATTTAAAAATAAAATAAAGATTTTATTTGAATAAATAATAAGGTTTTAAAATGAAGTTGGAATTTGAATTTTGAAAGGAAATTGTTAATATGAAATAATCCGAAACAAAATATTAACATAGTAGTTGATGAAAGAATGTTGTTTAAAATTTAATTATTAAGTTTGAAATTATTTAATAATCAAGTTTTGAAATTATTTAATAATTAAATAAGATTGAATCATTTAATAATTAAATGAAATTGAATTCTTGATATGTGAAATTGAACTTCGTAATAAGTGAAATTGAACTTCTTTAATAAGTAAAGTTGAGTTATGAAATAATTAAGTTTTGAAATTTGTAATTAAGTAAATAAATAAATGAAATTGGATTTCTTTAACAAGAAATAAAAATGTGATTTATTGAAATTAATGTAATACTTGTAATTTAAAGAGTTGATTTGATGAATCTAATTTAATTCAATTTGAAGTTTTGATATAATGAAGTTGAACTTAAGTAATTGATTTAATGAATTGGAAATTAAATAGAAAGTGTTTGAATGACAAATTTACTTAATGAATATTGAATGAAATCGATCAATGAATTTAAATTGATTTGAATGTTAAATTAAATTAATTAAAATGATTTTGAAATGAAACTTGTATCCGAACTTGAATCAATATTTGAATTGTTTAAAAAAGAAATTGAAATTGAATTATAATATTTTGAAATTATGAATTTGGAAGTTTTGAAACGTAAATTATGGAAATTGATGTAGAAAGAGAAATGAAATGTTGGTTTACAAATTCTATTTGAAATGGAATTTGATTTGGTTTTGAAATTTATTAAACGACCAATCGGTGTAATAATTACGAAAGTTATTAAAGAGACCGGAATCGGTTAGGGAGATACTCACTGTCTAAACCGAAAACCACTTTAATAACTATACGCGGAGTGTGATCCAGAATGAAGTGGTTGGAATGATGTACGTGATGACTGAAGAAAGAGAACGATAATGGATAGCCTTGACACTTGTGTCAAATTGGAAATGACTAAAACAGGAGCCGTGCCGGGCCAAATGGGGCTACCTCGAGCGAACACACTTCTTCAAAAACTACTCATTACTTGTTATCGATTGGTGCACCCTTGATTTTGAGAGTGTTGTTTCGCGGTGTTGCGATCGCTGCGGCGATGCGTTCTCACCAGTCCGGATCAGGCGAACGTTAGTTTCACTACCTTGGGTATTGCCTCATGTGCCTTGTCATACTTGTATCCCTATATACACGACCACTACGATTTGTTTTGTGTTATACCTATGGAGTACTCCCTGATATCCCACTAGTTTACGGTGGAGTTTACAGTGCTGTATAGACTATAACGCTTATATAAAAATGTGTTAAGGGGGATAATGGTAACGCCTTAACACTATTTTGATACTTTATATTACTGATAGGAATTATCTACTTATCGTACACTACTATATAGTAGATAGTTTAACGGATCCTTAAAGGATGGTTATTCCAAACATCCTTTGAGTTACTTGTATTTCAGTTGCTATTTCACTTGAGTTGGATTTATTGATATAAGAATGTTAATCCTGACTCGAGTGTTTTGTGTTTTGCTTTACACTCGAGTCAGACTGAGTGTACCAGTATTCGAGACTCACCTTTGGAGATGGAGCTTCGCTTGGAGATCCAGCTATCTATCCAGCTTTCAGATATTCAGTTCATTCCAGTCATGTATTCTGATTCTTGTATTTGACTATTGTATTCGAAACTTCTGTTGTACCTTATTTAACTCTGATATGTATATAATAGCTTCATGAACTACTATCTTTTGTTTCCGCTGCATTTTATTACTGTGTCTGTGATCTGTGTTCTATTTATTTAGTGTATATGCTCAGTTTTGCCAAATATAAATTAACAATTCGGTATTTTGAATCATTCAAGTTCGACATGTGCGGATGCGAATGGTCCAAAATAGCGGGTCGTTATAGCTTCTACCAACTGTTATAATTCTTCTTCCCACAACTGTTATTAACCAAAAATTTCACAACATTATTATTAAAACCAACATTTCACTAATAATAACTATATTCATTAACATTACCTGAAACAACACGAATCATTTACGTTCAAAAAAAGCCAAAACAAGTTCAACTTTACACCATTTTTGAATTCATAACTCTATTAAGAAACATAACCAAATCCATAACATATGTTAATAGGAGGACCGATACGTATTGATCAAAAGAGATAAAGTCCTTGTGTCAAGCAACAATCATCCCAACTGCCTGTCCAATAGTATAGACGTCTACAGTAAGCCTATATAGAATGGCTTCAGGATCCACCACCTAATCGTCCCAAACCTTTCAAGCATCTGCTCCTAATGGTACATGGTGCACTAAAATAGTTACTTAACGATATAAATATAGTTGATTACCAATATAAATATAATTGGTTATATTTACAAATTCATACTTAAATTTAAAAAAGAAAAAATGAAAAAAGGGTGATAGAATCATATGTAATGCATTTTTCTTTAGTTAAGATATACCATTAAGTTTTATTAAGTTGACATAAGTTGATTTAAGTAATTATTCCACATATATTGAAAGACTTCCATTTAATTCTCTTTAAACCATAATAATTAAATAGAAGTGGCAAGTTTTCTTACAACCCTGCAAAGTGATAAAATTATGCTTTAAGATTGATATGAACTATAACTGGTAGCCTTGGAATCAATTTTCAAACATAGAGTCAATGCCTCCGTCAAGCAATCTATCATGAATAGAGGCCAAATCAAAGCTAACATATTATTTGATGATTGATTTACATTTACAATAAACACGTTATTTAACGAGTGATGTACATTTGAACAAAATGGAAGATTGTTCTTGTTTTCCAAACTATTGATGCATGAGTTACATATCTAAACACTATGCAGTGAAGTTAGCTAAAGTATAAACCTCTGAAATAAATAAGAAAAAAAATTCATCAAATTGTTGTCTGATTTAATTTTCCAACATGTTGAAATGTAGATTCAAATCTGATATAATTTTCCAGCATGTTGTAATTGAATTATTTTGATTATGACTAAAATAAGTGAAGATATTTGGTTTTAAACGGGATTAAAATAGCATAATTTTAAGAATATTGATAACAATGTTCTAGGCGATAATGGTGATGAAAACATGCACCATTTTTCTTTTTTACATGTGACTATTCGGTTCCAGTACGATAGTTGTGAAAAATATTAACTTTGCCATCCCCAAATCATTTTTGACAGAAAAGAATCTACATCTAACTTATTTTTTTGTTATGTTTGTTTAATAGAAACCACCAATAAATTATGTGTCATTTTATCAGGTACTAAGCATATTAACAAGCTTAAACTGTCTCATAAGCCTACATTATAAAACAAACTTTATAAACTATTTCCAGTACAATGAAGGGATTTTCAAAAATCGATATATTATGAATTTAAAGTTATATAAACCTTGCATTTAAGACAAGGTCAATCATTGCACTACACAATTTATAGTCATACTCCAAAGGCATTCAATATATGGACAGTGAATGTTACATGAAATTTTAACTACCACTTCAAGTTATAAAATCAACCATATAACTCTAATGAAACTGTTTTAATTCGCTACATTGCAAGACGACCAAACCCATCTATTCATAGCCCAACAATGTTATGGGTAATAGCTGACCTATCATCAAACTCGATTGCTTAACCCATAAAATACCAAAATTACAATATCTACACAAGAAATATATCTACAAATCACATGATATTGAGGTTCCCATTCAAAGCACCAACGCTTTATGATATAAACACAAAAAATTCACACAAAATTGGCCAAAAAATAGAGACCAAAAGCAATATACTAACCTCGTCAATGGAATTATCAGAATCCATACCTAAAGGCCTTTTTACAAACTGTAACTGCTTTAAAATTGATGGAGGTAAAGAAATCTGAAAAAAAGAAAATTGATCAGTGGGAATCAGAATGTTACACAGTAGATAATTCAAAAGTTAGGACAATACATACTTTATAGGCTACTGAAAATAGTTCGAAATATTATGGCCTAAAATGATGCTAATTAGCAATCAATAATGCTAATTAAGTACACAACATTTATATATTATTGTAAATTGCTAAATTTGTATTAATTGTTAATCATGAGCGAAAATTCATTACCTAGGTCACATGACAACCTAATACTATTATAAACAAGCCTTTTCACTTGTATGCTTTGGCCAATGTAATCGAAATTAGTTGCAAAACTATAAAAGTAAATCAATTTGTTTGTTTGAAATTTGCAAAAACAATTTGAGGCAGGAACCCTAATAAGTTTTATGCTATTTTGTACTCCTTTACACATCAGAAGCTAGACGGAACTAATAATATGTTCACCACAATGAAACGAGAATCAAATAAGATCTATTATATTACTAAACTTTCTTCATGAATAAAGTTTGTAAGGTTTTAATTGTATGTTATTTTAAACTAATGCAGGTGCTAATTCTTAAAATAGCGTGGTTACCTAATAAATGCACACGATGGAAAGACACATAAAGGAAACGCGCATGATTACCTAAGTTGCTTTTGGAGCCCATGGTATTAAGATCTTTGTTCGATCGAAAGACGAAATGAGGAGATCGACCTGTAGAAGCGGGTGGCGAGGGCATGGAAGAGCCTTTTCCTGTGCTTTCCAAGCGAAGATCGACTCCGCTCCAAGCTTTCTAATTTGGCGCCATAATGGGTCATAGTGGGTGAAGGCTATGTTGGCCTGGTCGTATGTGATGTAGTTGATGGTGATGGTGGTGGGCCTGTTGGAAAACAAATGATAAGGAATAGAAAGCAAGAAGGATTGAGGAAAATAGTAGTGATCGATGAGAACGAGAGAGCCACGAATTTGAGAAAGGGGAACGAAAAGTAAGTTGGAGCCAAACTTAGTTTTGGAATTTGGGGCCAATTTTTGGATACATGAAAACAAAATTCAACTAATTACAAAAGTGAACATCCACATGCATATGAAAATAATAATTAGTAACATAATATTTGTATTATTCGAATTTATAATTTTTTAACATTTTTGAATTTTATATAATTTCGAATATTTTCAAATTGTATTTAAATTTTATGGACTAAATTTAGTAAATACTTTTTCATTTATTTTAAACAAATTAAATTTTAAATATTTTATCTAAATTTTTTGAAAATTTCAAAATGGTATTTTCAAATTTTACGATAGTTTTTCAAATTTTATGAATATTTTTATATTTATTTTAGAGAAAATATAAAAATATTACTTATTAATTATTAAATATTAGTTTTAACTATTAATTATTAGATAAAGAATAGTAATTATTAATTATTACTTCGTAATTATTTTACTTCTTAATTATAAATGAATATTAATAATGTTAATTATTATATATATTTAATTATACAATAATTACTATTACTAATTATTGACTGTTGTATATTTAATATTAATTATTAAATATTAATTAATAATTACTAATAGCAATTATTACATAATACCCATAATTATAATTGAATATTAATTATTAAATGTTAATTATTATGTATATATTATTAATTAATAATAATAATTAATTTTAATATATTTAATCTTAATTAGTAAAAAGTTATTTATTATTTATCAATTATTTAATAAGGCAAATATTTTCTAAAAAATATTATTTATTTTAATTTTTATAAGTAAAATAGGAAAAATTATCATACAGGCAATATATAATTGGACCGCTCAAATGCTCTGCTTGCTTGTTGAAGATCGAACCATAAGTGAAAATTTATATTTAATATTATATGAATTTTTAAGTTCATTAAGGAAGTATATTTAACTTAGGTGGATTACTGATTAATAATAGTAATTATTTCATATTTCAAAATAATAATTAATTATTATTATTTAATTTAAATTGTTAATTATTATTATTATTTGATATTAAATTTTAGCTTTTAATTATTATTGTTTAACTATTATTTAACTAATTATTATAATTTTTATATTATTAAGCTTTAATTACTATTATTTATATTTAATAGTAATTATTATTTATAAATTATGAATTATAATTAAATATTTATTATTTATTTACTGCTGGTTGATTATTAATTAATTTATTATTGATTAAATATTAAATATTAATTATTAATTAATTATTAATATGGTTATTTCATATTTCAAGTTAATAATTAATTATTATTATTTAATAGCAGTTTTTAATTATTATGTATTAATAATTAATTATTATTATTTTTAGCATGGTCCATTAATTTCAACAAGGTACATCTCTAGGATCGAACCCGTGACCTGTAATCTTATAGTCTGAAATACCAACCAACTGAAACCAAACATGTTGGCCATTAATACCAAATTATCATTATTATTTAAGTATCATTTATTAAATTATTATTTATTATTAAATTTATTAATTGTTAATTATTTTAATTAAATTGTAATTATTAATTATTACTTTATTAATTATTTATTACAATAGGCAACCAAAATGTGCCAATAGGTATCTATTACAACTAGCATAATAAAAGAGTTATTGAAACTTGACATCTATTACAATTGGCAAAAGAAAAATACTTGTAATAGGTATATGCTACAAGTAACAAAAAAAAGAGTTGTTGAAAGTAAGTTTATTACAACTTTCTGAAACAAAACGTGGTAAAAACCTTTATTACAACTGGCAGATTATGACCATTGCAAAAATATAGCTATAGTAGGGTCGTTTTGTTGTAGTGATAATTTCTAAACTCCAATCTTACTTTCACTCTTAACATGCACTCAATTATTTTAGATAAATTAAACCAAACAAATATGGGAAATATTTGCACTACAACAAATACACCTTATTACAACTTTAGTTTTACGACGTTTGTATTTAAAACGTTGTAAAAAATACCATTTACAACATTTTTTAGGGAAACGTTGTAAACAGCATCTTTTTTACAACTTTTTTCTTAAACACGTTGTAAAAGACGACTTTTAATGACATTTTCTCTAAAAACATTGTTAAAAACTACTTTTTTACAACTTTCTTCCAAACGTTGTCACAACACCCTTTTAACAACAATTTGAACAAGTTGTAAAAACGTTGTACTTTACGACTATATATTATTTCTTCAAGAAACAGGTTAATCTGTGTGTTTCATCAATAATAATATATAGAAATTGGTTCATTCATATTAATAAATTAAATATAAAAATAAACATACTTTCATATAGGTTTGAGCTGAACATTACTATATTTTCTCCATACTTGTATTACTTTTTTACATGTATTAGTAATGACAATTTATATCATTTCATTCTGCAGGCTTTGGGTCCTTTGCCTTGCACTGTATATCATATCACTTTCTGCTTGCATTCTTCTTTAATTTGTAAGGGGTGCTCCCTTTGGCAAGTATAAAGTCCCGTATGGTTGTTTTCTTTTATCATCAATTGGTTGTGACAAGAGATTGGGTTCTCAGATGGTTCAATAAGTTTCCCAACTTTAATGGATAACAAAAACAAACTTTACAGTTTATCTTGTTAATTTTCGGCTACTTATCTTAATGATGTTATTATTATTACGGTGGATGAGAAATATGATCACCTGTTTTCAGGTTGTATTTTTGTGTGACTAGTTTCTTAATCATAACCATGTTAATAGCTTCAGTAATTAATTAAACCAACTATATCATTGTAACGACCTGACTTTTTGGACGTTCTAAGCAGACACACATGCCAGACTCAAACCATTCAAAAGGGCAGATAATTATGGGGTAAATAAGAAAAAGAGAAAGAAATAAAACAAATACAGAATCTCGCAGCGGAATGACAAAATATAATAATCAAATAACAGTTCATGAAGCTGTTTATAAATACTTTTGATTATTCTTTTACAACACAAAACCAGAGTTACAGAAAACAGGAATAAATAAATAAATGCAGCGGAACAACATGATGCAGCGGAATAAATAAAACAAATAATAATAGTACTATATCTTCGTCTTCATCCTACAGAAACCAGTCTTTGATAAACTGAAAAGCTCAGACTGACCGGAGCGAATTGGAAAGACAAAACACTCGAGTCAGAACTAAAAGATCTTATGTAAGTTAAATCAACGGTAAAAATATGAGTGTAACGGCGTCAGAGATGTTTACGGGGTTTGACATCTCCTATCCATTGTCTAACATGAGTGCAATAACTTAAGAGATGTTCGGGATTACCATCTCCTAAGGATCCGTTAAACTATCTACTATGTAGTATAGTACGGTATTATAATAGTGTCTGCAATAAAGTAAATTATTAAAATAGCATTAAGGCGTTACCCATATCCCGCTTAACACATTTTTATATATTACCATAGTCTATACAGTACCGTAATTCCTCCATAAACTGGAGGGCTATCAAAGGGCACTCCATAGGTATGGTACAAACCAAACTCGTAGAAGGCGCGATAAGTCATGCGACAAGGCACTTGAGGCAATGCCCCGGGTAGATATACCAATTGTACTCCCTGACTGGTGGTAATGCATAACAGCTACTACCACCCACCTCGGACACACTCCCATATCGAAATCAAGGGGTGGCTGCTAAAACAAAGTCAAAATATAGTATCGAAGAAATGTGCCCGATAAGAGGAATGACCTCACTTGGCCCGGTATAGCTCCTGTTTTAGCCACATCAAGCTGACTCACGGGAGTCAGGGTCACGTAAATACCTCATACAGAATCGTTCGTCAAACCATCCTACTTCATTTCTGGAATCTCCACCACGTTCACAGTTGTTAAAGTGGTTTTCGATATTGGCAAAGAGTATGACAATATCTGATCCCGGTCTCTTTAACAACCAAACGCATATTTCACACCAGATGGTTCTTTTACATTTTAAGAAGGTCAATTCACAATTTATATCAAAATATCATATTCGATTTCAAATCATATCTCTTCTGAAATCATATTCACTTTCAAAACTATATTCACTTTAAAACCCATATTTGCTTCCAAAATCATGTTCACTTTTGAATTTATCGATGAGATAGGTTAATTAAATTCTAGTTCCAAAAATCATCGTATTTACTCAAATATGTCATTTCACAAAAGGGTATCAATTCCAAATTTCAACTAAGGTTGTATCATCATTGAGGATTTAAACATAATTACTTCTACTTTACACAGTCTGCAATTTTAGAAAATAGTTTAGGTAGTGATAAGTAGTTTTAATAGGTTAAAAATAGTTTAAATAGATTAAAATAGTTTAAATAGTAAAATAGATTTAAATTTGATTTAACTAGATTTAAAATATAGATTTAATAGATTTAATTAGATTTAAAATGATTTAAATAGATTAATTATAGATTAAATAGATTTAAATTATATTAATTAGATTTTTAAATAGATTAAATAAATTTAAAATGGATTAAATAGATTTAAATTATATTAAATAGATTTAAAATAGATTAAGTAAATTTAATTAGTTTAAAATAGGTAAAATAAATTAACTTGGATTAAATAGGTTATAATAGATTAAAATAAATTAAAATAGTTTTAATTGATTAAAATAGTTTAAATTAATTTAAAATAGGTTTCAAGGTTATATCCAAATATTTCCAATAACTCAATTTCCGATAAATTCATTTATATTTGACACTTCAACTTTGAAATTCCAATTTAAATCCTTTGAACAATTCATTAAATCAATTCCAATTTCAACGTTTACGCTTGGACTTCTGAAAATAATTCAGTTTATATAAATCAAATTTCTATTTCAAAATACCCGTTAACTGAATTCAAAATTTTAAAGATTCAAAAAATCATTTAATTTAACCAATCCGGTGTCCGTATATAATTTTCTACCCTAGGGTCAAGTGATATGGATATTTATCATTTCAATCTGCAATTAAATTTTTTACAGTTATATATCATTTCAAACCGCAATCCCGAATTAAATAAAAATCCATAAAATCGCTTGAGTCTATCATTTCAACCCATAACGATTTTTCCCTAATCTATAGATCATTCGGGTATGCATCATTTCAACCCCTAGGGAACTTGCAATGTTATAACAATATAAAAAACAACATCCAGTCATCCAATATCAACAATAAAACATACATCACAATCATCATCCAAATCAATCGATAAACATCAATAGATAACTGATAATCAATGCAGGTATTAATTGACAATTTAAAATTCAATATTAAATTAAACGATGATTAAATGCAAGAGAAAGTCAAATTTAACACGAATGACAATTTAACATAACAAACAGTAATCAATAAATTTCTAATCACGTCATAAATTTAATTTAACTAACATAAGATAATCTAGTAGTTGTGAGTGGGTCAAATCACTCAACTTCGATTTCAAATCGAATAAAAATTCAATTTAGGCCCAAAATTCAAACAGTCTCAGAATTTGTCTAAACTAGGGTCAAAATGTCCGGAATTTCGATACAATCCCAATGAAACAAACCGCGTGTGAATTGGACCTCGTGTGTGAAAGTTATGACGATTAGAACAATTAACAATTAAATTTGGATTTAAATTAAACAAACAAACAAAATGCTATCATTAGCCACGTCATCACGGAAGCATCGTTCCCAAACCCTACCTCTTGACCTCGAACAAAATCATGCCGCCACCCATATCATGTCGTCGCTGTCGCTATAGGACGCCGTGCCTTGATCGAGCCTCACCACGAGCACGCACGTCCCCACGCGACCCCACCAACCCCTTCGTCGAGCTCGGCCCAGACCCATGGTCCGCTGCCGATCGACTGCACACATGAATTTTGGCGATTCGGATCACCTTTTGCACGAAGTAAATCCATGGATGAGCGCTGCTCGCCGAACACTACAACCCTGCGCCTCCTGATCGTCATAAAATCGACGATCCACCGCACAATCCAACGATCTCAAATGAACGACCGGAACTAAATCATCAAATTCTGGTCACATAGAAATCCAAATCGAAAAATAGACTGCAGATTTGACTTGCGCTCATCGAGAGCTTCAAATCGATATATAATTCGATATGGTTTGGAGGAGTTTGATTTTGGATTTGGTTTTGATTGGTAATTAGGGTTTGGAAATTTGAATATGTTCGCCATTGGAAAGGAGGAGATAGACAGGAAATGTACGTACTGAATAATGGAATAAGAAATGGCTAGGGTTTACAACATGCTATATATAGGCAGATCATAAATAGAATGAATGGGCTAGATTGATTTGGTTTTGAACGATAAACGACCCGAAAAGCCCGTTTCGTTCCCGAAACAAAAATGGGTAATCCCATATATCAAAATAGATGTTTTCAAAAATTTTAAACTCAATGGAATAGGTTTCAAGTCCTAATTCCATCGTATGAAGAAGTTAGCTTAAAATCAGCTTATTTCAAATTGATTTCAATTGAATTTAATTAAATTGATTTCTACGCGTTTCGAGCCCGTACGATCAAACGACAAGTCTGATCGCTAAGAAACTTGAAATCTTACAATAATTCACCGTTACGGATCCGATGAAACTGGTTTCATCGAAATCCGAGACGGTGGCCAAAATGGTTATTTTCACGTTAATTAAATAAATTAATATTTAATTAATTTATCACATTTTAATTCAATATTTATAAACTAATAGATTTTCATCATTTTGGATTACTTAGACATTTATAATAATTTAAAACAAGTTTACTTATACTTTCATTGTTAGTTATTACACCAGTTACGGTGTTCAATTTAAACTGTAAATAAATCCAATTTATTAAAATTTAATTCCAACAAATTGATCAAATTTGGTTTCAATCTTTTTTTTTCTTTCAATCAATTATTACTCCATAGATATAGTTAATATTTTTTTTGAAAAGCAATGGGCTAAGGGAGCCCTGCCCAATATATTCATATACTCAAAAATGTATTACATACAAATACAGCCATGCATCAAGAAACATATGTACATTATGAAACAAATTTCATCAAAATCTATTCAGCTACTTCACACTTTTACAAATTTTCTTATGCGTTAAACTGTATAAGGCATTTGCATTTTCCATTTTTTGATCAAAAATCCTTCTATTCCTTTCATTCCAAATCTCATAAACAAAAGCCTTTAAAATAATCATAAGAATTTCAGTCTTAGAAGATTTCCACCTTGTAGCTTTGAAAATATTAAACCATTCTATTCTAGAGCTTTTATCTGGTCTGTGAAAGTTTCCATTTGCGAGTAATCTGCACCATATTCCAAAAGTAAAGTTGCATTCAAAAAATAGATGAGTATTTGATTCAGGGTGCTTATGACAGAAAACGCAATCCTCATTGCTTAGTAATCCAAGTTTAGTCAATTTCTGCTTAGTGTTAAGAGCATTTGCCATGATTTTCCAAAGAAGAAGATATTCCTTAGCTGGAGATTTCTCCATCCAAATTCTAGATACCCAAGGAAAACTTTCTGTGTTTGCATTATATAACAGAGCTTTGTATACATTAGAAATTGTATGCTTCTTTCCCTTCTTAGTCCAAAGAACTTTTAAGTTTGAAGATGTCAATGATAAAGATGATATATATTGCCATAAATCCCTAACTTGTTTAGAACTGCAATAAGGTAAATCAATTAAGCCATCATTGATGTAGGAATTGACTTTAGCATTTAAAGGAATTCCAGACTGAAGTTGTAAAGGATAAGGAAGAATTTCCTAAATAATCAAACCAGCCTTGGCCCAAGGAGAAGTCCAGAAGTTCAATTCATTGTTCTCAAGTGGGTTGCATTGTATAATAGGCAGAAAAGTAGATCTTAACTTCAGAATATTACGCCAACTCCATCTGCATAAATTTGGAATATTCATAGTCCAAAAATCCTTGCCTTTTAATAAATTTTTTAAAATCCATTGTGTTCAGAGGACTTGACTTCTTGATAAAATTTTGTCATAGTATAAAGATATAGCTGCAATGTTCCACATTTTAATATTAGTAATTCCCAGACCACCCTTATTCTTTGGCAATTGAATCATCTTGAATGATATTGGAATTAACTTTTTAGAGAATGGATCTCCATGCCACAAAAATCTGTTCAGAGCACTATTTATCATTGATACAAGTTTACATGGAAGAATGTAATGCCTCATCCAATAATTGACCATAGCAGTAGCAATACTTTGCACTATGACTAATCTCCCTGCTTGTGATAGTTTAGTGTTAGGCCATATGGATAATTTTTCAGTAATTTTTTCATAAAGGGGAAAACAGTCAGAAGTTGTGATTCTTGCAGTAATAAGAGGTAAACCAAGATATCTGGCATTATGCTGCATTTTTCCAAGACCAAAGTACGAAATAATCTCAGCCTTTAAATCATCGCTAAGACCAGCTATTAGTATTTGAGATTTGTTAAGATTAATCTTCAAACCAGAGATTGCATAGAATTTATCCAAAACCTCAAATATAGTGGAGATATTTGATATAGTTGGTTTTGTAAAAATGACAAGATCATCGGCAAATAATAGATGAGTTATGAGTGGTTCCTTACATTTAGGATGCAACTCAATCTTCCTAGATTTCACTTGTTCAGATATCAAAGAATTAAGTACCTCCATTACTATAATGAACAAATAAGCAGAGATTGGATCACCTTGCCTTACACCTTGAGTTCCTTTAAAGAATCCTCTAGTACAGCCATTTCTAAGTATGGAGAAATGAGTTGAAGAAACACATGTATAAATCCATGCTAGCATTGGCTTTGGAAAATTCATCCGAGAAAGAATTGCTATAATAGAAATCCAAGAAATTGAATCAAAAGCTTTTTGTATGTCAAGTTTCATCATACATCTAGGTGATATATTCCCAATACCATATCCTCTTATAAGCTCTTACGTTAGCAAAATATTATCACTGATATTTCTACAAGGCATGTAAGCAACTTGATTATTAGAAATAATTGAAGGCAAAACATTTTGGATCCTATTTGCTATAATCTTGGAAATGATTTTATACAGAACATTGCAGCATGAAATAGGTCTAAAATCAGTAACACTTCTTGCATTTGGACATTTTGGTACAAGGGCTATATTGGTTGCATTTATACTAGAAGGTAATTTGTTATGAGAAAAGAAGTAAAGTATTGCTTTGTTTATATCATTCTTTATTATCTTCTAAGTATGCTGAAAGAAAAAAGCATTAAAACCATCAGGGCCACCACTACTATCAGGTTTTAATGAGAAGACTGCCCTAACCTCCTCAGGTAAAACTTCTCCTATCATTTCATTTTCTTGTATATTGCTCAGAAAAGGAAGAGTCATAGAAAACAGAGGTGAAAGGTTTGGGATCATTGGAGTTGGATTGGCAAGAATATCAGAGAAATAATCAATAAAAGCATTTGATATGGAATCATCATTATCTTGTATTACTCCATTCATATCAGTTATACTCAAAATTCTTCCTTTGCTTTGTTTGATCTTGATAGAGTTATGATAATATTTTGTATTCCTATCACCTTGCTTATCAATAGTCTCATGCAGTACTTCTTTTCTCATCAATGCTTCAAACTCTAATGCTTCAAGTAAATCTTTTGATAAATTTGCTTCTTGACTAGCCAAAGATGAATTCATAATATCATTCTGCAGTTGCTGCTGAATAATAAACAATTTCCCCCTTATTCCATCAGAAATTTTAGAACCTTCACCAAAATTATCCTTTGCCCAAATTTTAAGCTTTCCTTTTAACCTTTAAAGCTTTGTCTTAAGAATATATAGAGGATTCCCAAAAATATTCTCCTGCCAAACCTGCATAACAATGCTAAGGAAATTTTTATGATTAGTCCAAGTTTTATAAAATTTAAAAGATGGATTCCTTCTTATTGTATTCTCTCCCCATGATAAAATAATAGGAGAGCAGAAATTGAGGGATTTAAAAATTTGCAAAAGAGATTTGGCCATAAGTTTATTGAATGGATATTATGAAATGCATGATCAAGTTTACAGAAAGTTCTAGGGCCAAATTTACTTTTATTATTCCAAGTAAACACTGCTCCAGAAGATGGTATATGACTAAGAGAAGATTTAATAAGAGTTTGTTTTAAAGAAGAAATATCTTTCAAAGAGAGTGGATTTCGTCCAATTTTTTTATCAGAGGAATACATACAGTTGAAGTCTCCAAGAACTATCCATGGTAAATTTGAGTGAGAAAGAGAAGAGATATTAGATAGGAAAGATAGTCTTTTATTAAGATTATTATGAGCATAGACAAAGGATATCAAAAATGGAGTGTTTGAAAATAAAGAAATAGCACTGGAATGGATTAATTGATCATCCTCCTGCAACTTTGTCATTTTGAAAACATCTGAATTCCATAAAACCAATAATCTTCCATATGGAGCACTTTGCAAATTATCTTCATGTGCCCAATCAGGAGCAATATTCTTACAAGCTAAACCAGTCTTTAATTTATTTAACTTTGTTTCACTGATAACAATGAGTTGAATTTTTTGATCTTTAATTAATTGTTTCACTTCAGCCTGTTTTGATGATAGGTGTCCTCCTCTGATATTCCAATATGCTATATTATTGTTTAACATCATAACTGTTTGGGTGAAATGAGAAAAGATGGATGCTTCCTTGTATGCCTAATACCACTCGACTGAGAAATAGAATCCTTTAATGATAATGCAGACTCATTATTATTCCTTGGCAGTATTTCTTCAATCTTGTAGTTTTTCTCATTGTTTAGATCTTTTGATATTTCATGGAATGAGACTTTCTTTTTACCTCTTTTTCCTTTTTTAATAGATACAACCTGTTCCTCAAAATTATCCCTTGAATTACATGGAGGTGGTAAAATCAGATGATTTGGAGGAGAAATATTGATATATGGGGAGGTTTGCTCAGAGGTATCATCATTGCTCAATGGTTCCTTGTGAAAATCCTTATTTATATCTGAACTAGTATCCAATATCTCTGAATGTACCAGTGTTTCAGAAGTTAAATAAGAATTCTTTACTACAGAATTATTATCAAACATGTTAGCTCCAACAGTGCCATAGTTCTCATATGATCCCTTTATTTATCTACTTGTTTCCAGATTGTGAGATAGAAGTTCCTTTTTCTATTATTAACTCTTTATTAATTGTTCCTTCATCAATATCAGAAAATACCAGAAAAGAATATAGTTAATATTTGTTTATATCTTATTACACAAATATTCTACAATTATCATCTTTTACCATATTAGTTGCAGTATTCCAATAATATTGAACCTTTGTTGATTTTGGTATTAATTAAAATTTAAAATCCTAATAATTTCATTTATCTTGGTTTCATTTTTATTATTTCAGTTATTTCCTTGTGAATATTATAATTAACATTCTATACATTTGATTACGTTCACAATTTGCAGTTATTGTCTTAACTCACACTAATATAACATTTATTTACATTTATTTGTAATTGATTAACTAAATTAGTAACAAATAACAATTGTCAACATTTCTACATTTCATAACAGTTGTAAGTTTATTATTCACAACACTTGTTATAACAACTTACACAATACCGATTCTATCCAATTACAATTTATTACACGTTATTTCATTAATAAATCAACATTTAAATTATCCGTTACTCTTTTTATCAAATGTCAATTAATACACACAGTATTACAATTAATTTACAATCTATAACCAATCATGACTCTTTTAATCATTTTAATTAATTGAAATTACATTTAAACCAGTTATCAATTACCATAAATTAAAACTATTTCATTTTTATTCCAGTTATATTCTTATCATTAATCACAAATTTTTATTTCTTAAAACATTAAATCAAAAACTTTATTTAATTAACTAATTTTAATTATCGAATATTACGGGTCGTTACAATCATAGTGAATTGTATTTTTAATGCCAGAACCAATATAAGGACAAAATCTAATTGGTATTTCTATATATGCTATAGGCATAATTTGATAATGATACTAATCTTATCTTAGTTTGTATTTTGCTTAAATATCATTCAAACTATATGTATCAGTTATCATTTGTAAACTAATCTTATCTTGTAATTTTATAGTTGATTCTTAGGTTTTTCTCATTTGCATCGCAGGCAATACATCAAAATTTGATTGAAGTGAGCAAGGCATTAGTTGGCGAATGATTGGAGGTGGAGGTTGAAGCGGTGATCAGAAAGGAACAAAGGTGGTTGTATTAGTCCGTCGGTGAGGGAATGAATGAACTACTTATTTAGGGGTATTCAATTAGATTCAACCGAGAATAAGAACTAATGTTCATATTTCATTGTAAGAATTAGTGTATGGTTCTTTGTAAGGGTCTGGCAATGGTGGATGTGCTGTAGTGTGAGCATTGTAACAATATTGTTTGAATATTTTAAATAAAGCGAATGATGTTATATTGCAAGCAAAATGTTATTGTTTGAGTTGAAGGATTTCATGTATTTCAATTTTTGAAATTTTAGTTCTGCAATAGAATTTAGGATAAATTTGAGGGTAAATAATCCAAATGCCTATTCAATTTTCTTAAAAAGTTGTACATATTTTGCAAGATTTTATAAAAGTTGTAAAATATATTCTGCAACATCTAAAAAAAGTTGAAGTTTAGTATATTACAACTATCACAAATAGTTGTAAGAACACTTTAACAACAAAAACTAAAAGTTGTAAGAAGGGTATTTGGTTGTATGCAACCAAATTACAATAGTTTTACGTAGTAAAAGGCAACGTTTAGGAAAACGTTGTAAAATACCTACTAAAAACCTTTTTGACAATTGTGAAAGACGCTTTTTTGTTGTAGTGTGGGTATTTATCATTTGTTGAAATTATTGAATAAAATAAAATATAAAAGAAGAAGAGGGGGAGGGGAAAAAATAACTGTCATTAAAGTCTATACTTTTACTAATGGCTTAATTGATATTCAAAAATACATGATTTATATTTATATCTTGATTACTTGAGGCCTAAGTAATAATGTAATAGGAAATATTATAATTTGGAAAAGTACAAATACAATTGGTAAATAACAAATAGTGAGATCTTCTGCAATATGCTTTAACATCATCGTTATTAAATATATATATGTAGTAAAAATAGACAATAAATTAGATGTAGAATCAAAGCTTACATAAAAACTGGTCAAACAATGAATAAAAAGGAGTGAAAATAATATACGAATTTATAGTTCCATATAACTATAAATTTTGAAAATAATCCTACGTTTTCTCTAAATATTTCTATGTAAGCAGCTTTAAACTTCAAGTAGTTATCAAGTCAGAAAGATTTAACTGGGTAGGAAAAAAGAAAAAAAGGAACAACCTAATCTTGTAGTAGTGCAAAGAATTATATTTCCCAATTTCAGAGTCCCGTGCTACCAATTTCATAACAAAAACCATTTGAAATCTTTTATTTTGAACAATATATTTTGTAATTAGCAATGGAAAGCATTTATTGTTGACTAATCAATGAAATTAGAGATTAACCAAAATTTGGAATATAATCTCATGCCCAATTCAATAATATACAAACTCCAAAATCTTTTGACAATGAACAATCTAGCATGGCTGACGTTATTGCATAGTAGCAACGATACAATCATTTGGTAAACTTTTCAGTCATTTATATATTTTAGTTAGAGTTTAATTTTCGTTGCATTAGAATCTATATTCAAGACAAGAATTTGAAACTATTTGTTGCAAAATGTCTATGAGAGTATTTATTACATTCATCTCATATAATATGTTTTGATGGAAATTTTAGTTTATTTCCCTAATGTTCTCCTGGGACTTGGGTTTTCTTTCCATTTTTTAGGTTCTAACAGTAGCGAAAGATATAATATTATGCGGGATATTGAAATAAGGCCTTAAATGTAAAATAACATTATAGAGAGTGAAAACAAAGTAATAACATGTTGGAATGATCAATAAGGTAATATCGATTAAATAAGTGATTATTACTATATACATATTATGCTTATTATACACACACAAGCATGCATAATTTTAAAAAATTGATTACATGGTAAAAGTCATTTAATTGGATAATTAAGAAATAGGTTTGAAAAAGAAACCAATCAATTGATTTATTAGCATGTTGCATAGTCAATTAAGGAGTTTTCTAATCATTTTCACACGAAATTTATATTAAATTTTAGCGATAGTATAATTTTGAAAAATGAATTGATTTTCCTTAATTTCAATAAAATAATTAATTAAAGGAAATTATTTGGTCCAATTAGTTAGATGAAACTAATCGGTTGATTTACTAATTCTGAATTTACTCGGTAAATTAACAAAAGTTATTAACCGGTTGATATATTTATATGTAGCATACATAATCAATTAGGAAAATTTTGATAATTTGCAATCAATTTCTATAATTAATTTCCACAATTGTAAGGTCAAAAAAAGCATTTTATTTGAATTTAAAATAGATTAAAGAGTCAATAAATGCTTTTAATGCCAAATAAATACGAGATGAAGGTAATAATAATTAAAAGAGAAGTCTAGAGAGAATTTGTCATTCTCTATATAAACCCATTTCCTTCCTTCACTTATCCCACTCTAAGTATAATCTATAGTATTTATTATAAAATTTCAATTTTTAGTGATATAGTGTTTTGGTAACCAAAAACACAATATACATACCATTATGTCTCTAACACTCAAAAACCTAGATCCGCGTCCACTATTTCTTTGTCTAAAACTCACATTCATCATTTCATGCTTTTCATACACAACTACAATCTTCTCTCTCCTCCTTTTCACTAACTTCCTAGAAATCTGCAGCCTCGTCTATGATACCATTATTGGTTCCACCATTAGAACCGTATTCATCGATGGGGTAACACTCAACCTGTTTCTTCATAACATGATTGGCCTTATAGTATTTGTGTTGTTTTCAAATAGGAATCAAGGCCGCAATATTATTGTTTCCTCTTCAACTTTTGAGATCTCACCAGTTGTTGAAGGAGAAATTAATCCTTCTACATATAGTGCTTTGGTTGATGATATACAAAAGACAGAAAGGGACTATCTTCTTGCCAAACTTCAGGTATTTCATTATTAAGAACCACCTTTTCGTTCCATTTATGTCATACTCTAGACACATCTTATACCATGTATTCTAATACATAAAAAGTTCAATGTATGACCTTTTGTATTCTTTCCACATATTTACTCTCATTTCATTTACTGTTCTCTCCCTAGCGAATAATTTTTCATTTTGCACAAAAAGTATATTTATATCTTTATCACCCATCTATAAACATTGCAATTTACATTCATATTCTTTTATAGTATAATCAGCTAGCCCATGGAATATGTTATTTTTGCTAAAAAATCAATCCATTTATTTATTTTCTATTTTCCTTGAATTATAAAAAACTCTTTAAGGTTCGATTTGATTAGTTTATTATTTATTTTGACCCATTCTTAACTCACCACATTATTCCACTTTTGCCCACTTAATTTTTTTGAAAATAAACGACTGTTTTATCCTTGTAATTATTTTTACTGAGATGTTTTGGTTCTTTTCATGTTCTTGTATTTTCCTTCTCCTTTTCTTTTGTTGGTATACTTGCATACATATGAGGATAGAATTTTTAAATAAGATATCTTACTACTTGAGATAACTATGTATGTTTTCTAGGGTTGATACATAGTAACTAGGATATGATAGCAACCAAGCCTATTTATTGCTTTAATTGCTACTAAATAGTGCATAGTGCATGTGGAATGATAATAAACCTAGTATGGATGAGATATATTACATAAGCTTCCTATCATTTTTGTACTCTATGAAGTTGTAGCTTGTTTTTTTCCTTTTAGATTGCACTATTGGATAGAAAAGAAGAACAAATTGTCCATGATCATTAAGAATTTTTTAAATGTTGTGAGATGAGAATATTCTTTTACTGCCATGAGAAGAGTGGAAAATAAGAATGAGTGGGATAAAAGAAATAAGGGTAATTTCAAAATAAAATGGAGTAAGAAAGAAAAAAGTGGTGCGCATTTTTTTATAAAACACCAGGTAGGAAGAAAGTGGTGTGTTAATATAATTGACCATTTATTTTAGTGTATTTTGTGTTTTGGGTACCTTTATTAGGTTTTATCATATTCAAATAATTTATGTATCGCTAAAACTTCCTCTTTGGCATATATATGTTAAATTTAAAAAATTTCTCCATAATTTATTTTTAATAAATATCAACTCCACGAGCCCTTTCATCTGTAAATGCATTAATTAATTAGAAAATAAAGTATATTAAATATTTTGATTACAATTTAAATTCCAATGAATTGTATATGTCAAACATTAATTATAATAACCACAACATTCCTATTACGCGTTAATTTTGCATGTTAAACGTTAATAAGTATTTCCAGAAAAAGAACATGTCAAATCCAACATAAAATTAAGTACACGTTAAACTCTAAAAAATATGACATGTTCTCCTATGATGTAATCACAAGTCCAACCCTTTATTATATAGTGCTTGAAACAAAGGAATTGAGTATATAATCAAGAATTAGATTTAATTAAACCCAACATAAAATCAGTTTTGAAGGGAAGGACAATTTATTTGGCTTAGATAATTATAATCAATTTCTTATCGAAAGGCCTTGCCACCTTGACTCAAATAAGTAGTTGATATCATTTTAATTTTATTTATCATGTAGAATTAGCGAAATTTTTTATTTTTGTAGGTTCACAAGGCAATACCAACCAATTTGTTGATGCGTTTTTTAGATATAATAAATGACATGGTCATAAATGGGATATAATAACTAGTAATTTACAGTAACCTAAAATTTTGCATATCTCGAGCTAATGTATTTTTTAAACGTTTTTTATATTTATTCCGATTATTATAAGAAATATTATTCTTTGATATAAAATAGCAAATCAAACATTTAAATTTTAGAAACAACAACTTGGGCTTAAAAAACCCAAACATATGTATTAATATATGTGTGTAGGCTAGACAATAAAACTCTTGTCTTTATATATAGGCTTGATCAAAGCTTGGTTCTAAATTATGGATACTAATACTTTTTTAATATATTTGTTCTTCTCTTTATTTCATTATTTGGAGTAATATGAATTTTTTGCATGTTGTCGCCAAATGCACTATTCATCTTTTTGGAAAGCCAATTCAGACTTAAAAATCCTCTAAAATATATATGTACCAACTATAAAATGAATTTCATATTATTACTTTTTTAATTATTTATATTTTATTCTCTAGAGATGAATAATTGTATATACTTCAAAAAACTGTTAATATCTTCTAAAATAGGTTTAATCTGTAGTTTATAGTAACTATGTTTATAAGTCTAATCGATGAAACTGTCTAATAAATCATAGTTGTACATTAGTTAGGTAGCAATCAACATGAAAGCATGAACAAGGTGGTAAAATAGATGGAGAATTTTAAAAACATACTACGTAATAAGATTATTTAGATTTGTTCATTTTGTAGATGAATAACGTGTGATTGATTATATCAGGCTTGATTTTTATAACAACCACTTTTTTGGATAGGCTCTTATTTGTGTTCAAAATTTTATATTAGTGATATTGACAACATTGTACATATTGGTTGGTATAAAAATTATTTAAATAATGATTAAATGAACTATACAATAATGCTTTTGTGGTGCTTTAAATACTAACAAGCTTCATCGCAATTATAGAAGTGAAACCCTTTTAAAGAATAGTAATAATGGTTTGCTTCCTATTTTTTCTTATTTATGATTTTTAGATAAAATATCAAAATCTTCTAAGTAAACTAAAGTTTAGTAAAGTTTTTATATATCTCCTTTTCCATTTAAGACATTTTATCATCGACTTGGTCCACTTCCATTAAAACATAATACATAAACATGCCATTCCTTTCAAACAACATGAATGCCCTATACATGAGTTAAATATCCTCAGTTAATCTACAATATTTGACATCGTTAAAAAAATTCTTGAGTAATTTTAATTAAGATGTAATATTGCTAAAGAACATATCAACTTCAAAAATTGTTAAAAACATAAATTATATTCACTCTCTTGTAGATGGAAGCAACTAAAGATACGAAGCAATGACCTAAAAGGGATTTGTTTTCCTTTATCGTGGTCTTTATCTTCCTTGCAGTTTTTTATCTTATTCCTATATTATGGGATGCAATTAAATATTTTCTTACTGAAGTAAGACTATAAAAGTATAGAGTCACGTGTGCAATTTACTCCCATCATAACATACTAATATTCAAATTTCATTGCATGCCATGTTGACAATGTAACAACCTGAGTTCCTCAATCTATGCTCCTAAGGTGAAGTTTAGTTGGAGCTATGAAGTAAGGATCAATTGTCTTAAGGATTAACACACTTTATTTAATGATTATTTAACATTTTGTGAAATTATTTTGTTATTCACCCATTGTAGGTATAATAATGATGCTTTGATTCCATCAATCTACATTATTTTAACCTTTTACATAATTCTTATCATATTCTAGTATGATAAGGCAACAACATTACAAACCGATATTCTAGTATGATAAAAATCATATGAATATATAGATGCAATGAATATATATAGAAAAATAGAGCTCGAATAAAGTCTTATTTACTTCCTAATCACTAATTTCTACTACATTACTATAACAGGTGATTTGGGATGAGATTGGTGAGACAAATACAAATAGAGAGAGAATGATACTTGAGTTAGAAAAGGAGGAATGCTTGGAAGCTTATAAAAGAAAAATTGACCAAGCTACCAAAACTAAAGAACAAATGCGCCAAAAAATAATCGATGTTATTGCGCAACTAGCTTCTTTACGTTTCGCGACAGAAGATACGGGAATACATGTTGATCATTCAAATGGATATTCGAAGAACTTGAAAGAATATTTAATAATGATTACTGCACGTTTAGAGCGCGTCACAATTGAAAGACGTGAGAGAAGGCCAATGGAGACACCAGTTATTCTTAACATTTACGACTTGACCTCAACGAATCGTTTATGTTACTGGGCAGGCCTCGGTGCATTTCATTCTGGAGTGGAAGGTAATTTTCCACATTTCTGTTTTTTTTTCATTTATTGTTACACCTAACTAAGCCTAGTTCATATTTCTGTTATATAGGAACTAGGTGATGTAGGTATGGGGCTTCTTATTTTATTATCTATAGAATTATTGGTTTTGCATACATAATTTTTTATTGATGAAATGTGACTAGAATATTGTTGCTGACATGTTATAAATAGTGATTTATTTAGCATATAATTTACTAGATATTTTACCTTAATACAACTGCTACATTTTATCAATTTAAACTTAAGATGATTCATCAACCAAGTAAAGAGATGATATTTAATTTTGGTTAATATGAATTTTTCCACTGTATTGTTACTTAATAGAATATTGTAAAAAAATTGTTATTATTTTAAGTTTTATTCTTAATGTTTGTATCTCATTCTTGTAGAAACTTGTTTGGAAGTGTAAATTCTTTATGTGATCATTTGAAATTGATATTGTTACAGATCCAACATACCACATAAGTATCCAACAAAAGTGTTATTAACATTGGACTATGTGTATTATTACAATAATTGTTCACATAGTCTTTAGTAGTACATTCGATTGGTCAGTTGGTTCATATCATGATTACATCGGATACCTATGCTTAATAAAAAGAAAAACTTAAGCGAAGAAGTACTTTCCTTTAAAATGCTTAGGTTTTTCTATTTGAAAATAAAAATCAAGGAAATTTCATTTATTTGAGTGACATTCAATACTTTAGTGCCTTATAGAGGATTTCCTACATTTGCTCACAGTTTATGGAGTAGAGTATTCTTTTGGGGCAGCTGATTTTCCATCATGTGGTGTATTTGAAGTAGAACCTAAAAAATGTCCAAACTACAAGTTCAGGAAATCAATTGTAGTTGGAACAACTTCCTATGACCCACTCCAGTTAAGCTTATTCATGCATGTTCTTTCTCGCAACTACAGTGGTGATTCCTACAATCTATTTACGAAGAACTGTAACCATTTTAGCAAGGATGTTTGCTTCAGATTAACTGGAAAATCAATTCCAAAATGGATCAATCGACTTGCTAAACTTGGTTCACGTTGTTGTTGCGTTTAAACGGTAGACAACTAGATAAGATGTAGGTTTGTTATTTTATGTAATTATATATTTTCAGTTATGGAATGTTTGATATTTTTGTGTACATCCATTTATGTAAATTTATTATGGAACACTGATGTTATAGCTCTTTTTTATTTGAGTTATGTTATTTGAGATGTGCATGGTGCTTTGGAGTTCCGATACTTAATTTGTGTTGTTTATTAATATATCAAATCTATTGTATGTTTTAGAAAAATATTTTTCATTTTCTAATATAATTTTTTAAACCTTCTTACCAAATCCTATGAAAGCTCCATAGTGTTAGTGAATTGTCAAAACTATGTGTAACAGTTATTGAGTATTTCATATTAATAGAACCTTCAAAATATATGAGAATGAACCAAGTCTTTTGGAAGATTATTTATAGTAGACTAGTACCACTCTCTTATATTTGGCTGACCTAAGAATTTCCTAAAAATCCTAAATTTGTATTTGAAAATACCATTGCAATAAATCCTTTTACAGCTTCTACCAACGGTTATAATTATTCTTCCCACAACTGTTATTAACTAAAAATTTCACAACATTATTATTAAAACCAATATTTCACTAATAATAACTATATTCATTAACATTACCTAAAACAACACGAATCATTTACGTTCAAAAAAAGCCAAAACAAGTTCAACTTTACACCATTTTTGAATTCACAACTCTATTAAAAAACATAACCAAATCCATAACATATGTTAATAGGAGGATCGATACGTATTGATCAAAAGAGATAAAGTCCTTGCGTCAAGCAACAATCGTCCCAACTGCATGTCCAATAGTATAGACGTCTACAGTAAGCCTATATATAATGGCTTCAGGATCCACCACCTAATCGTCCCAAACCTTTCAAGCATCTGCTCCTAATGGTACATGGTGCACTAAAATAGTTACTTAATGATATAAATATAGTTGATTAAAAATATAATTGGTTATATTTACAAATACATACTTAAATTTAAAAACGAAAAAATGAAAAGGGTGATAGAATCATATGTAATGCATTTTGCTTTAGTTAAGATATACCATTAAGTTTTATTAAGTTGACATAAGTAGATTTAAGTTATTATTCCACATATATTGAAAGACTTCCATTTAATTCTCTTTAAACCATAATAATTAAATAGAAGTGGCAAGTTTTCTGACAACCCTGCAAAGTGGTAAAATTATGCTTTAAGATTGATATGAACTATAACTGGTAGCCTAGGAATCAATTTTCAAACATAGAGTCAATGCCTCCGTCCAGCAATCTATCATGAATAGAGGCCAAATCAAAGCTAACATATTATTTGATGATTGATTTACATTTACAATAAACATGTTATTTAACGAGTGATGTACATTTGAACAAAATGGAAGATTGTTCTTGGTTTCCAAACTATTGATGCATGAATTACATATCTAAACACTATGTAGTGAAGTTAGCTGAAGTATACACCTCTGAAATAAATAAGAAAAAACAAATTCATCAAATTGTTGTCTGATTTAATTTTCCAACAGGTTGAAATGTAGATTCAAATCTGATATAATTTTCCAGCATGTTGTAAGTGAATTATTTTGATTGTGACTAAAATAAGTGAAGATATTTGGTTTTAAACGGGATTAAAATAGCATAATTTTAAGAATATTGATAACAATGTTCTAGGCGATAATGGTGATGAAAACATGCACCATTTTTCTTTTTTACATGTGACTATTCGGTTCCGGTGCGATAGTTGTGAAAAATATTAATTTTGCCATCCCCAAATCATCTTTGACAGAAAAGAATCTACATCTAACTTATTGTTTTGTTATGTTTGTTTAATAGAAACCACCAATAAATTATGTGTCATTTTATCAGGTACTAAGCATATTAACAAGCTTAAACTGTCTCATATGCCTACATTATAAAATAAACTTTATAAACTATTTCCAGTACAATGAAGGGATTTTCAAAAATCGGTATATTCTAAATTTAAAGTTATATAAGTGGAAATTAGGGAGGCATCCCTATCATACTTTCATATTGTAAAGCGGGTCCCTGTCAAAGTTTCATTGTAAAGCGGGTCCCTGTCAAAGTTTCATTGTAAAGCGGGTCCCTGTTTTTTGGAAACGAAGAAAAATTATTGCTGAAATGTCAGCAACTTTTATAAATAAGTGCTGATATTTCAGCAACTATCTGTATCAAAGTTTTATTGTAAAAACAAAGAAAAATTATTGCTGAAATGTTAGCAACTTTTATAAATAAGTGCTGATATTTCAGCAACTATCCGTGTCAAAGTTTTATTGTAAAAACAAAGAAAAATTATTGCTGAAATGTCAGCAACTTTTATAAATAAGTGCTGATATTTCAGCAACTTTCATAAACTGTGTTCACAGTGTAAATAAATGTTGCTGAAATATCAGCAACTTTTATAAATAAGTGTTGATATTTCAGCAACTTTCATACACTATGTTCACAGTGTATAGAAATATTGCGGAAATGTCAGCAACTTTTATGAAATGTTGCATCATGCTCTGCAATAATCGTGAATAAAAAACAGGGACCTAATTTACACTGAAATTTAGTGAAGGACTTTTCGTGAATTTTGAAACTTAATAAGGACCTGTGCCAAAAGTACCCGTTATATAAACCTTGCATTTAAGACAAGGTCAATCATTGCACTAAACAATTTATAGTCATACTCCAAAGGCATTCAATATATGGACAGTGAATGTTACATGAAATTTTAACTACCACTTCAAGTTATAAAATCAACCATATAACTCTAATGAAACTGTTTTAATTCACCACATTGCAAGACGACCAAACCCATGTATTCATAGCCCAACAATGTTATGGGTAATAGCTGACCTATCATCAAACTCGATTGCTTAACCCATAAAATACCAAAATTACAATATCTACACAAGAAATATATCTACAAATCACACGATATTGAGGTTCCCATTCAAAGCACCAATGCTTAATGATAAAAACACAAAAAATTCACACAAAATTGGCCAAAAAAGAGACAAAAAGCAATATACTAACCCCGTCAGTGGAATTATCAGAATCCATACCTAAAGGCCTTTTTACAAACTGTAACTGCTTTAACATTGATGGAGGTAAAGAAATTTGAAAAAAAGAAAATTGATCAGTGGGAATCAGAATGTTTCACGGTAGATAATTCAAAAGTTAGGACAATACATACTTTATAGGCTACTGAAAATAGTTCGAAATATTATGGCCTAAAATGATGCTAATTAGCAATCAATAATGCTAATTAAGTACACAACATTTATATATTATTGTAAATTGATAAATTTTTATTAATTGTTAATCATTAGCGAAAATTCATTACCTAGGTCATAGGACAACCTAATACTATTATAAACAAGCCTTTTCACTTGTATGCTTTGGCCAATGTAACCGAAATTAGTTGCAAAACTATAAAAGTAAAACAATTTGTTTGTTTGAAATTTGCAAAAACAATTTGAGGCAGGAACCCTAATAAGTTTTATGCTATTTTGTACTCCTTTACACATCAGAAGCTAGAAGGAACTAATAATATGCTCACAACAATGAAACGAGAATCAAATAAGATCTATTATATTACTAAACTTTCTTCATGAATAAAGTTTGTAAGGTTTTAATTGTATGTTATTTTAAACTAATGCAGGTGCTAATTCTTAAAATAGCGTGGTTACCTAATAAATGCACACGATGGAAAGACACATAAAGGAAATGCGCATGATTACCAAAGTTGCTTTTGGAGCCCGTGGTATTAAGATCTTTGTTCGATCGAAAGACGAAATGAGGAGATCGACCTGTAGAAGTGGGTGGCGAGGGCATGGAAGAGCCTTTTCCTATGCTTTCCAGGCGAAGATCGACTCCGCTCCAAGCTTTCTAATTTGGCGCCATAATGGGTCATAGTTGGTGAAGGCTATGTTGGCCTAGTCGTATGTGATGTAGTTGATGGCGATGGTGGTGGGCCTGTTGGAAAACAAATGATAAGGAATAGAAAGCAAGAAGGATTGAGGAAAATAGTAGTGATCGATGAGAACAAGAGAGCCACGAATTTGAGAAAGGGGAACGAAAAGTAAGTTGGAGCCAAACTTAGTTTTGGAATTTGGGGCCAATTTTTGGATGCATTAAAACAAAATTCCTCTAATTACAAAAGTGAACATCCACATGCATATGAAAATAATAATTAGTAACATAATATTTGTATTATTCGAATTTATAATTTTTTAACATTTTTGAATTTTATAAAATTTCGAATATTTTCAAATTGTATTTAAATTTTATGGATTCTAAATTTAGTAAATACTTTTTTCTTTATTTTAAACAAATTAAATTTTAAATATTTTATCTAAATTTTCTGAAAATTTCAAAATGGTATTTTCAAATTTTACAACAGTTTTTCAAATTTTATGAATATTTTTATATTTATTTTAGACAAAATATCAAAATATTACTTATTAATTATTAAATATTAAATATTAGTCTTAACTATTAATTATTAGATAATTAATAGTAATTATTAATTATTACTTCGTAATTATTTTACTTCTTAATTATAAATGAATATTAATAATGTTAATTATTATATATATTTAATTATACAATAATTACTATTACTAATTACTGCCTGTTGTATATTTAATATTAATTATAAAATATTAATTAATAATTACTAATATCAATTATTACATAATACCCATAATTATAATTGAATATTAATTATTAAATGTTAATTATTATGTATATATTATTAATTAATAATAATTATTATTAATTTCAATATATTTAATCTTAATTAGTAAAAAGTTATTTATCATTTATCAATTATTTAATAAGGCAAATATTTTCTAAAAAATATTATTTATTTTAATTTTTGTAAGTAAAATAGGAAAAATTATCATACAGGCAATATATAATTGGACCACTCAAATGCTCTGCTTGCTTTTTGAAGATCGAACCATAAGTGAAAATTTATATTTAATATTATATGAATTTTTAAGTTCATTAAGAAAGTATATTTCACTTAGGCGGATTACTGATTAATAATAGTAATTATTTCATATTTCAAAATAATAATTAATTATTATTATTTAATTTAAATTGTTAATTATTATTATTATTATTTGATATTAAATTTTAGCTTTTAATTATTATTGTTTAACTATTATTTAACTAATTATTATAATTTTTATATTATTAAGTTATAATTACTATTATTTATATTTAATAGTGATTATTATTTATAAATTATGAATTATAATTAAATATTTATTATTTATTTACTTCTTGTTGATTATTAATTAATTTATTATTGATTAAATATTAATTATTAATTAATTATTAATATGGTTATTTCATATTTCAAGTTAATAATTAATTATTATTATTTAATAGCAGGTTTTAATTATTATGTATTAATAATTAATTATTATTATTTTTTAGCATGGTCCATTAATTTCAATAAGGTACATCTCTAAGATCGAACCCGTGACCTGTAATCTTATAGTATGAAATACCAACCAACTGAAACCAAACATGTTGGCCATTAATACCAAATTATCATTATTATTTAAGTATCATTTATTTAATTATTATTTATTATTAAATTTTTATTAACTGTTAATTATTTTAATTAAATTGTAATTATTAATTATTACTTTATTAATTATTTATTACAATAGGCAACCAAAAGGTGCAAATAGGTATCTATTACAACTAGCATAATAAAAGAGTTGTTGAAACTTGACATCTATTACAATTGGCAAAAGAAAAATACTTGTAATAGGTATATGCTACAAGTAACAAAAAAAAGAGTTGTTCGAAGTAAGTTTATTACAACTTTCTGAAACAAAATGTGGTAAAAACCTTTATTACAACTGGCAGATTATGACCGTTGAAAAATATAGCTATAGTAGGGCCGTTTTGTTGTAGTGATAATTTCTAAACTCCAATCTTACTTTCACTCTTAACATGCACTCAATTATTGTAGATAAATTAAACCAAACAAATATGGGAAATATTTTCACTACAACAAATACACCTTATTACAACTTTAGTTTTACGACGTTTGCATTTAAAACGTTGTAAAAAATACCATTTACAACATTTTTTAGGGAAACGTTGTAAAAAGCATCTTTTTTACAACTTTTTTCTTAAACACGTTGTAAAAGTCGACTTTTAATAACATTTTCTCTAAAAACATTGTTGAAAACTACTTTTTTACAACTTTCTTCCAAACGTTGTCACAATACCCTTTTAACAACAATTTGAACAAGGTGTAAAAACGTTGTACTTTACGACTAGATATTATTTCTTCAAGAAACAGGTTAATCTGTGTGTTTCATCAATAATAATATATAGAAATTGGTTCATTCATATTAATAAATTAAATATAAAAATAAACATACTTTCGTATAGGTTTGAGTTAAACATCATTATATTTTCTCCATACTTGTATTACTTTTTTACATGTATTAGTAACGACAATTTATATTATTTGGACGTTCTAAGCAAACACACATGCGAGACTCAAACCATTCAAAAGGGCAGATAGTTATGGGGTAAATAAGAAAAGGAGAAAGAAATAAAACAAATACAGAATCTCGCAGCGGAATGACAAAATATAATAATCAAATAACAGTTCATGAGGCTGTTTATAAATACTTTTGATTATTCTTTTACAACACAAAACCTGAGTTACAGAAAACAGGAATCAATAAATTAATGTAGCGGAACAACATGATGCAGCGGAATAAATAAAACAAATAATAATAGTACCATATCTTCGTCTTCGTCCTCCAGAAAGCAGTCTTCGATAAACTGAAAAGCTCAGACTGACTAGAGCGAATGGGAAAGACAAAACACTCGAGTCAGAACTAAAAGATCTTATGTAAGTTAAATCAACGGTAAAAATATGAGTGTAACGGCGTCAGAGATGTTTACGGGGTTTGACATCTCCTATCCAGTGTCTAACATGAGTGCAATAACTTAAGAGATGTTTGGGATTACCATCTCCTAAGGATCCATTATACTATCTACTATGTAGTATAGTACGGTATTATAATAGTGTCTACAATAAAGTAAAGTATTAAAATAGCATTAAGGCGTTACCCATATCCCGCTTAACACATTTTTATATATTCCCATAGTCTATACAGTACCGTAATACCTCCGTAAACTGGAGGGCTATCAGAGGGCACTCCATAGGTATGGTACAAACCAAACTCGTAGAAGGCGCGATAAGGCATGCGACAAGGCACTTGAGGCAATGCCCCGGGTAGATATACCAATTGTACTCCCTGACTGGTGGTAACGCATAGCAGCTACTACCACCCACCTCGGACACACTCCCAAATCGAAATCAAGGGGTGGCAGCTAAAACAAAGTCAAAATATAGTATCGAAGAAATGTGCCCCATAGGAGGAATGACTCACTTGGCCCGGTATAGCTCATGTTTTAGCCACATCAAGCTGACTCACGGGAGTCAGGGTCACGTAAATACCTCAAACAGAATCGTTCGTCAAACCATCCTACTTCATTTCTGGAATCTCCACGACGTTCACAGTTGTTAAAGTGGTTTTCGATATTGGCAGAGAGTATGACAATATCCGATCCTGGTCTCTTTAACAACCAAACGCTTATTTCACACCGGATGGTTCTTTTACATTTTAAGAAGGTCAATTCACAATTTATATCAAAATATCATATTCGATTTCAAATCATATCTCTTCTGAAATCATATTCACTTTCAAAACTATATTCACTTTAAAACCCGTACTTACTTCCAAAATCATATTCACTTTCAAATTTATCGATGAGATAGGTTAATTAAATTCTAGTTCCAAAAATCATCGTATTTACTCAAATATGTCATTTCACAAAAGGGTATCATTCCAAATTCCAACTTAGGTTTTATCATCATCGAGGATTTAAACATAATTACTTCAACTTTACACGGTCTGCAATTTTAGAAAATAGTTTAGGTAGTCATAAATAGTTTTAATAGGTTAAAAATAGTTTAAATAGATTAAAATAGTTTAAATAGTAAAATAGTTTAAATAGATTTAAATTTGATTTAACTAGATTTAAAATATAGATTAAATAGATTTAATTAGATTTGAAATGATTTAAATAGATTAATTATAGATTAAATAGATTTAAATTATATTAAGTAGATTTTTAAATAGATTAAATAAATTTAAAATGGATTAAATAGATTTAAATTATATTAAATAGATTTAAAATAGATTAAGTAAATTTAATTAGTTTAAAATAGGTAAAATAAATTAACTTGGATTAAATAGGTTATAATAGATTAAAATAAATTAAAATAGTTTTAATTGATTAAAATAGTTTAAATTAATTTAAAATAGGTTTCAAGGTTATATCCAAACATTTCCAATAACTCAATTTCCGATAAATTCATTTATATTTGACACTTCAACTTTGAAATTCCAATTTAAATCCTTTGAACAATTCATTAAATCAATTCCAATTTCAACGTTTACGCTTGGACTTCCGAAAATAATTCAGTTTATATAAATCAAATTTCTATTTCAAAATACCCGTTAACTGAATTCAAAATTTTAAAGATTCAAAAAATCATTTAATTTAACCAATCCGGTGTCCGTATATAATTTTCTACCCTAGGGTCAAGTGATACGGATATTTATCATTTCAATCTACAATTAAATTTTTTACGGTTATATATCATTTCAAACCGCAATCCCGAATTAAATAAAAATCCATAAAATCGCTTGAGTCTATCATTTGAACCCATAACGATTTTTCCCTAATCTATAGATCATTCGGGTATGCATCATTTCAACCCCTAGGGAACTTGCAATGTTATAACAATATAAAAATACAACATCCAGTCATCCAATATCAACAATCAAACATACATCACAATCATCATCCAAATCAATCGATAAACATCAATAGATAACTGATAATCAAAGCAGGTATTAATTGACAATTTAAAATTCAATATTAAATTAAACGATGATTAAATGCAAGAGAAAGTCAAATTTAACACGAATGACAAGTTAACATAACAAACAGTAATCAATAAATTTCTAATCACATCATAAATTTAATTTAACTAACATAAGATAAGCTCGTAGTTGTGAGTGGGTCAAATCACTCAACTTCGATTTCAAATCGAATAAAATTTCAATCTAGGCCCAAAATTCAAATAGTCTCAGAATTTGTCTAAACCAGGGTCAAAATGTCCGGAATCTCGATACAATCCCAACGAAACAAACCGCGCATGAATTGGACCTCGTGTGTGAAAGTTATGACGATTAGAACGATTAACAATTAAATTTGAATTTAAATTAAACAAACAAACAAAATGCTACCATTAGCCACGTCATCACGGAAGCATCATTCCCAAACCCTACCTCTTGACCTCGAACAAAATCATGCCGCCACCCATATCACGTCGCCGCCGCCCATATAAGATGTCGTGCCTTGATCGAGCCTCACCACTAGCACGCACGTCCCCAGGCGACCTCACCGACCCCTTCAGGTCGAGCTCGGCCCAGACACGTGGTCCGCCGCCGATCAACAGCACACATGAATTTCGGCGATTCCGATCACCTTTTGCACGAAGTAAATCAATGGATGAGCGCTGCTCGCCGAACACTACAACCCTGCGCCTCCCGATCGTCGTAAAATCGACGATCCACCGCACAATCCAACGATCTCAAACGAACGACCAGAACTAAATAATCAAATTCTGGTCACATAGAAATCCAAAATAAAAAACAGATAGCAGATTTGACTTGCGCTCGTCAAGAGCTTCAAATCAATATATAATTCGATATGGTTTGGAGGAGTTTGATTTTGGATTTGGTTTTGATTTGTAATTAGGGTTTGGAAATTTGAATATGTTCCGCCATTGGAAAGGAGGAGATAGACAGGAAATGTACGTACTGAATAATGGAATAAGAAATGGCTAGGGTTTACAACATGCTATATATAGGCAGATCAGAAATAGAATGAATGGGCTAGATTGATTTGGTTTTGAACGATAAACGACTCGAAAAGACCGTTTTGTTCCCGAAACAAAACTGGGAAATCCCATATATCAAAGTAGATGTTTTCAAAAAATTTAAACTCAATGGAACAGGATTCAAGTCCTAATTCCATCGTATGAAGAAGTTAGCTTAAAATCAGCTTATTTCAAATTGATTTATTTTGAATTTAATTAAATTGATTTCTACGCGTTTCGAGCCCGTATGATCAAACGACAATTCTGATCACTACGAAACTTGAAATCTTACAATAATTCACCGTTACGGATCCGATGAAACTAGTTTCGTCGAAATCCGAGATAGTGGCCAAAATGGTTATTTTCACGTTAATTAAATAAATTAATATTAAATTAATTTATCACCTTTTAATTCAATATTTATAAACTAACTGATTTTCATCATTTTGGATTACTTAGACATTTATAATAATTTAAAACAAGTTTACATATACTTTCATTGTTAGTTATTACACCAGTTACGGTGTTCAATTTAAATTGTAATTAAATCCAATTTATTAAAATTTAATTCCAACAAATTGACCAAATTTGGTTTCAATCTTTTTTTTTCTTTCAATCAATTATTACTCCATAGACATAGTTAATATTTGTTTATATCTTATGTAACAACCCGCATATTTATCGATTTTATATTTAAATATTTTATTTAAATATTTTATCGTTAATCGGATTTTGGTCCGAAAAGCTACTTTTTGCATACGGTCAAATTAGGACTCGAGACCACCCCCATTGAGTTCAAAATGATGTTTGCGATCTTTTTGAGTGTAAACTTTGATATGTTTGGTGATAGTGAAATTTTCGTCAATTTTTCCTTTGAGCTTTTGGTTTGGGCTGAACCATTTGCTAACTCAGTCCCAACCCCCTCTCCTCTTCATCACTTCATCAAACACTTCAAGCTTTATCAAAAATGGAGGAGGGAATGAGAAATTAAAATTCCAAGCTCAAGATCTTTAGCAAATTCAACATCTAACTCCAAATTCAAGTGAAGAACATTGATTCAAGCTTGTTGCTGATCTTGCTTAACTCTCAAGCTTCATATCCATCAATTTCCGTGAAAAGGTGAGATTTTTATCTCACATCCTTGCCTATAACTGTCATTGGATTGTTGGGAATGATTCCCTATCACTTATGCACATGCATTTGCATTTGGTTTGGATTGAATTGGTGAAAAACCCAATTTTTAGCGTTTTGGCAAAATTCTGGGCTTAGGTCGTTCGGCTTTGGAGAAGACAGGCCTTCCAATCTTCGTTCTGGGCTTAGGTCGTTCGCGTGGCTTAGGTCGCTAGGTCGTTGGGAATTAACTCGTCCGGCCTTGCCTGCTCGTTAGCTCGTTTATCCCCTAGGTCGCTCGGCGACCTAAAACAATATTAGTTCGCGACCAATTAGGTCGTCCTGTTTTCCTTCGCTAGGTCGTTTCCTAGTTTGCGAGCATTTAGGTCGTTCGGCATCGATAGGTCGCTTGGCCTTGTTTAAGACCTTAGGTCGCTCAGCCTTGTTTATAACTTTTGGTGGTTGGCATTTAGGTCGCTCGATTCTGTTGCCGTTCTAGATCGTAACCTTTAGGTCGTAAGACCTTTTTTCCCTTAGGTCGTAAGGCCTTAGGTCGTAAGGCCTTAGGTCGCGCCACATTAGGTCACGCCACATAGGTCGTAGACCCTTAGGTCGCTCAGCCATGGAGATCCTTAGGTCGCTCGACCATTCACCTAATTAAGTCGCTCGACCCCATCTTCCGCTTTAGGTCGTTGGTTTCTAGGTCGCTCGACCCTGTTGGCATTTTAGGTCGAGACCATTAGGTCATTTGACCTATTCTACTTTAGGTCGCGCACCCTTTAGGTCGCGTATCCTTTAGGTCGCACACCCTTTAGGTCGCGTATCCTTTAGGTCGCGTATCCCTTAGGTCGCGTACCACTTAGGTCGCGCCTCCATGGTTGTATGCTCATCACTGCTTAGGTCGTTGGACCTTATTCCTTTTAGGTCGCTCGACCCTTGTTCACCTTAGGTCGCGTTACTTCAGGTCGCTTGACCCCCTTTCCGCTTTAGGTCGCTGGCCTCTAAGTCACTCAACCTATCTACCTATTAGGTCGTTCGCCCAGTTAAGTCGATCCATCTCTTGGCTTGTAACAACCCTGTATTTTACAAATATTTTTAAATTGATTTTTCCAGATTCAAAAGCTTTATTTATGAAAAAGAATAAATTTTGTTATTTTAAATATAAACTTTGATTTTGATATGGATTAGAATTACAAATATGACTGAATAGAATAATTTTCCAAAAAGTGAATTTTGGTTAAAATAGTCAAACTTTGACTTTTAAATTTAAATTTTAAATATTTGAAATTATAAATTTTATCTTTTATTATGAAAATAGATTTAATAACATGAATACTGCTTTTCGTTTCGTTGAAAACGGAGTTAAACTGCAAAAGATATGTACATTTCAATTTTGAGTATAAATTGTTTATTTTGCAATTTTGTTATTTTAAATTGTATAAATTATATTTTTCTTTGTCATATTTTATTTTAATATGTGTTAATATGTTATTTTATGTATATTTTGTCTTTTAAATATTTATAAAGTGATGTTTGAATTTTTCCAAAGCTCATTGAATTTATTTTCTATTTTTAAAGGTAGTTTCCATTTTTCTGCTATTTTCTTCATTTAAATTGTATTTAATTAAAATTTATTTATTCATTTTTATGTATGCATTTTTTTTTATGTTTTTATCTTTATTTATAAATATTTTTCATGTACATACAATTTTCCCAAAGTTCATTTCATTTATTTTCAAATTTTCAAGCCTAATTTACATTTTCTTTGTTATTTTCTTAATTTAATTATATTTAATTAATATTTATTTATTTATTTTTGTTTATTTACTATATTTTCGTGTTTTATCTGTATTTATACATATTTTACATGTATTTAAAATTTAAAAAGAAATGGTGGAAATTTGAAAGGTTTTATAACTCTTGTAACTCCAATGTCCTTTTATCTACCGACCTTTCATTTCTCAACCTCCTCTTTATTGATTTTTGGCCGTACCTTTACTCCATCTTTCAGCCACATTCCTCACTCTTTCTCACGAAAATTTTGTCATCTTTCTTGAGAAAAAAACTCACGGCCATTTGTTTTACAAAAATTTGGTAAATTCTATCATCTTTCTTCTTGTTTTTATGATTTTTCTATTGATTGTTGCATTGATCCTTCTTGTGTTTTGCTAGGCCTAGCCTCTACCACCACCACCACCATCCTCTCCACCATCATTTGCAGCAGCTCCTCCTCCTAATCCTCTGCCATGATCATGCCATACCATTCCCTTGACCAAAATCCCACAAAAACTTGCACAAAACTCCTTAAAACATTGCCTAGACCACACATATCATCACCTACCCTCCATATCTTGCTTTGGCCGCCACCTACTCCACCTCCACCACCAATAGACGACCTGAAACGCACTACCACACCTGTACCTAACCCCCTACAGATCTGGCCGTGCCTAAGGTTGCCTTGGTCGTGGCCTTTGGTTGCATGAAATCATGTTTGTTTGCCCTATAGTTGTAGTTCCATGCACACATACCTTTGCATCATCTTTTCCTATGTATGGACGACTTGTTGAACCCAAAACCTGATCCAAACCTGATCCAAAACCCTTCCATTACAGTGCTTTTACAGCCCATTGCTGAAGCATATGAGGTAAAAAGCAAGTGCAAGCATTTCTATTTGATTCTGTGCAGTCTATTCTAGTGTAGTTTTGATCGTAGCTGATTTGAAACTCATCGTTGTTATATTGTTTTGTTTGACTTGTATTCAAGGGATTTGATACTTTGGCTCCTCCACTCTTATTTGAATCGTGTTATCGTGCTTGTTTGGATCTCATTCGTGCATTCGTCGTTGTGTCTCCAGCACAAAACGGTGAGTTATTCTCACCAGACAATATGTACCTATATAACTAGTAAATTGACACCCTGCGAATCTGTAAAATTATATTATCATGTTATATATGCTTATATTATTATCATATGATGTTCACACCTGTTATTACACCTGTTATATCATATGTTACTTTTATTTAATGTTATTCTATTATTTATATCTGTTATCACCATTGCAAGTTCCCTGTAGACTAGAATCACTATGGGTTGAAATGATACATACCCGAACGGACTTTAGAATAGGAAAAAATCGTTATGGGCTGAAATGATAGGCCTGAATGGTTTTTATTTAATTTATTTTAACTTGGGATTGCGGGTTTGAAATGATAGAACCCGGATTTTTCTTTTTAAACTGCGGATCGAAATGATACATATCCGTATCACTTGACCTAGGCTAGAAAACTATATATAGGCCCGTGGTTATTTTATAAAGTGTTTTGGATATTTTTAAGTATTTTAAAAATTATAAATTTATGAAATTTGATTTAAATAGATTTTGAAATGTTTAAAATAAAGAAATTATGATTTTTCTATGTGTTAAAAATGTAATTAATGAATGGTTTAACTGGATTTTTGAAATATAACTTAAGTTGGAAATTTGGAATTTGGTTAAAAATGATATTTAAGTTATATAAATAAAATGGATATTAAATTTTATTTGGAAATGGTAAATATGATAATTTGATTAAATGTGAATTTAAGTGATTTATTAAAGTATTATTGATTTTTTTCTATGAATTTAAGTGGTTAAATAAATGAATGTTTAAAAGTGATCTTTTAAAATATAACTTGACTTGGAAATGTGAAATTTGGTTTTAATTAAAGGTTTTAGTTAATTAAATAAAATTGGAAATTTAGTTAAATTTGTGAAATGGTAATTTAAATTTGAAGTGTTAAGTTATTTGTTGAAATGTGAAGAATTGGAAACTTTTACACTTAAATTTATTAAGTAAATTGTTGAAAATTGGATTTAATTATAAGAAATTTATTGTGAAAAAGATACATGTTAAATGATATGTAAATGAATATTTTAAATGTTAAATTATGATTTTTAAAATGTTTAAAGAGTTTAAAATGAAGTTATTTAATTGCTGGAAATACACTAAAAAGCTGGAAATCACTTTTAATAGCATTCAGAAATGCTATGGTTCTGAATTACACTAAAAATTGAATAAAAGGGCTACTACAGCATTTCTGAAATGCTGCAGTTGAACTTATAGGCTAATATTGAACCCAGGTCTATTATAGCATTCTCTGGAAATGCTATAATGGTCTGCAGTCTTTGCTGAAACCAAATTTAACCCTTGTTTTGAAATCTGAACTACCGCAGCACTTCTGAAATGCTGTCTTTTCTGTTTTGAACTATAATTCAACTAAAACTGAGTTTTAACAGCAGTTTTAAGTGCTGTCTTTGCTGAATTAAAAATGTTTTCAAATATAACTTATAGCAGTTGTTTTTAAATGCTGTGAAATGCTGAAATTTTAATAATTAGGGTTTTTGACTTAGTAAACGAACTCAGAATGGTTTGAAATTTTGGAAATTGAATACTTGATTTGAAAATATAATAATTACACTTTTAAAAGGTTTTAATGAATTACTTTGATTGGAATAACCTATTTAAAGGTGATTTGAAATGATAGTAAATGAACGATATCTTTGAATTTAAAAGGTATTTAAAGTTGAATATTTGGATTTGAACTGATAGGATATTTTATTTTAATAAAATGGTTTGAAATGAAGTTTTGTAAGGATATGATATTTTATGATATTAAAATGATTTGAAATGAAGTTTTGAAATGATATGATATTTTAAAAATATGGAAATGGTTTGGAATTGATTTAATCTTTATTTTGATAAAGATTTGGATTTGAAATGATATTCTATTTTGAAGTATAAACTGTTTTTAAACTTATAACCACGGGTTATAATAACGTTGGGTTGTTAAAGAGACCGGGATCGGATATGGACATACTCTCTGTCTTACCGAAAACCACTTTGGCAACTGTGTACGCGGTGGAGATTCCAGAATGAAGTAGGATGGTGGCGACGTTCTTAAGGTATGTTACGTGGACCCAACTCCCGTGAGTTGGCATAAGGTGGCTAAAACAGGAGCGATCTCGGACCAGTGAGGTAGCACCTCTTCTCGGACACATTTCTTCGATATTATACTCTTACTTGTGATTGATTAGATGGCCATCCTCCGATTTGGGAGTGTTGTTCGAGGTGGAACGGTAGTGGCTGCTATGCGTATCCATCAGTCCGTGTGCGTAATTGGTATATCTACCCTGGCATTGCCTAGTTGTGCCGTGTCACCTACCATATCGAGCTTTACTACGATTATGATTTTAAGATCCGACCGCGTTAAGGTTCTCCATCCCCTTAACGCTATTTTCTATATGATTATACTTTACTTATTTAGACACTATTATAATAGCGAATATTACTACATAGTAGATATTTTAACGGATCCTTAGAGGATGGGCGGTCCCAAGCATCTTCTAAGTTACTTGTACCTTTATTACAGTTCACTTGAGTTGGTTTACATTATATAAGTATATATTGTCCTGACTCGAGTGTTTTGTGTTTTGCTTTACGCTCGGGTCAGCCTGAGTTATTCACAGATTTGGATTTCCACTCTCTTGGAGATTTGAATCGCTGGAGATTATCTGCTTGTCATGTCCTATCTATTTCAGTTCCGTTGTTCTACTCAGCTTGTACTTGGTTATTTTATTGAGACTTTTGTTGTACTCTATTTCTTCTGTTGTATCTTATGTAACTCTGATATATTTATATAGTAGCTTCATGAACTACTATTTCTTTTACTTCCGCTGCATTATTTTACTCTGTGTCTGTGATCTGTGATTATATTTATTTACTGTATATTCTGAGATTTGCCAAATTTTATTTACAACGCGGTATTTTGAGCAATTCAACTCCGGCATGAGTGTCTACCTATACACTTATAATGGATGCGAATGGTTGAAAATATCGGGTCGTTACATGGCTCGACCCTATCAGGTCGCGCATTATTTTAGTTCGACTTTGTTAGGTCGCTCCACACTCTTTTTCGATAGGTCGCTCGCCATGTTTAGTCGGACCACCTACTTCTACTTTGATGCATTTTGGGCTGATTTCTTTGGACTTTACTCACGTCTTCGAATGTGAAATTTTGTGATTCGATTTGTTTCAACAATCGTTCTGTGACTTGTCACTTTAAAAATGTGAAGGCTTCAATACTAGTAGAGAATATCAAAACTCTTTCATCAAAGCGATTTCAACACTATTTTACTACAAAGCTCTTTTTCTCAAACCATTTTCCAATCTACTAGTATATACAAGCCTTTACTTCACCCGAATGAGAAATCTAATTAAACAGCTTAGTAAAACGAGTGGTATGAAATGCTTGCGTTCACTTCGGCGGTTAATTCTTGGACTTGTTCAATTGAACCCTTTTGTGACAATTTTCTAGTGAAGATGCACAGCTTGTTCGTAAATATTTAAGTTAAGCAAGTGGTTATGGGACATGAAGCTGGCTTGGTGTGATTGACACTTCTTGATGACCATGATGATCATTTTCGTGATTTAGACTAGCGATTGAGCGATGTCTTTTTGTCTGCGAGGGAGACTAGACCTTGTTTGTGTGATGTTTCTACTCACATCCGTGGAGCATTCGGCTCATAGGTCTTCAGACCATTCGTGGAGCATTCGGCTCATAGGTCTTCGAACCGTTCGTGGAGCATTCGGCTCATTGGTCTTCGGACCATTCGTGGAGCATTCGGCTCATAGGCCCTCCCCCTTTATATGATTTCTGGATTTCGTGTGTTGATTTCTAGAATTTGTGCTTCACCAATTTTCGTGATTTTCATTGATAAGTTTTATCAATTTTTGTGCATTGGTGAATTTGTGTGTCATTGACTTGTTATGAATACAAGTTTAGGGTATGATACCCTATTTTATCTTTGAGAAGATTCTTGTGATATTGATTAATCTCTTGTTGATATTCAATTACATACTTATAGTAGTATGCCATTATGGTTATTACATGTTCATTCCATGTCTTTTACCTTATACCATATCATCTGATATTTATAGCTAGACTGATCCGTTTATTATTTTCTTATAAATAATACTCGGGTCAGACCGAGATGTTACAGGTGCTTCTACTTGACTTCTCTTCAGGATTATTCTGACTTTTGGCTAACTACATAGATTGTAGTTTTTGGATGTACACATTTGAGATATAGACTCTATGTTGTGTACTTATTCTTTTGTATAACACGTGTTGCTATTCTTTTGTATTATCGTGGATCTTTCCGACCACTACTCTGATGTACACTTTCATGTGTTATATATATATATATTCATATCTTTTTCCGCCTTTGTGATATGGATGTCTATGACTGATTTATGTCATGTTTACTTCTATGTTTGTTTCCGAAGATTATTTTAGCCATTGTGTGATGGCTTTGGGTTTGTATCGGTATGTCGGACTTCCTCCTTAAACAAAGTTCATGCTATTCTATCTGACATATCGGTGCTCGCACAAAGAAGTTACATGGATGGTCGCTCCTCAACAGCCATATTCTCCGCGCTAGTGTTCTTGGTTAGCGTGGGTATAGAGGTGGGGCGTCACAGCTTGGTATCAGAGCCAAACTTCGGAACAATGTAGAATAACTTAACAAGGATCGTCGTCCTAAGTCCAACTTAGGAGTCGTGCCTTAGGATTTAATTCGAGTCTTCGTACCGATTTATCCTATTTCCTTCTATGTATCCTTGTTCTATCTATCAAGATTTTCTTGATATTTATTTGGAGAATAACTTTTCTTCTTCTCTCTTTCTTAAAGGAGAGAATGTCTAGATCAGGCCGTCCTAGAGCCGGACCATCTACTGTCACTCCCCAGGATGGAGTTTTTATGATTGCTCAACAGCTTCTTGATTTAGTAAAGAATGCTCAGGCAGCTGGTCCTAATCCAGAACCTACTCATCCTAAGTCTGGGTTTGCACGCTTGTGCAACGATTATACCAACTTGGGTGGGAAACCATTCAAGGGTTCCGAAACTATTATCGAGGTCCAAGCTTGGTTAAGATCATGCGATCAAATCTTTTCTCGCATGAATCTTATCGATCTTCACCGTGTTCAGGTGGCCTCCAGTATGCTCCAAGAGAGAGCATTGGATTGGTACGAACTTCTTATTCTGAAATTAATGAAGCAGATCTCACCTGGGAGCAATTCCGGGAACGCTTCGAGTTGAAATTTGTAGCAGAAGCAGAGAAGGTGACATTGGCTTGTCGTTTTATAGACCTTGTTCAAGGTGAATCCTCTATGGCAGATTATGTCGCATCCTTCGAGTCACTGTCCAAATATGGGGTAGAATACATCAACACCCCATTGAAGAAGAATCAAAGATTCGTCTATGGCTTAAACAAAAATCTCAAAAAGCCATTACTTCTAAAATTAGAAGTTTCTTTCGATCAACTCATTGATATCGCTCTTCGTCTTGAAGAGGCCGATAAAGAGTGTGATGTTGAAGTTGTGGGTGCCAAACAGAACTTCAACAATGATATGAAGAGGCCTATTATGTTCAAAGGCCCCAACCCCAATAAGAAAGGGAAGCAAGAGACTTCGGTAGCAAAGACCCCTACCTCTAGCAGTGGGCAATGCTACAATTGTGGTTCCATGGGCCACTATGCGAGGGAGTGTCCGAAACCCCTTCATTGTCACTATTGCAAAGATTCGGGTCACCATATATCTTCTTGTTCCAAACTTCAAAGTAGGAGAGAGGGAAAGCTAAATGCGCCTAGTGACACTTCTCGTGGTCGAGGTACTCCTCAATCAATCCTTGATGACATTTATTTTGTGATTATCTTATTCAAGTTCTTTTTGATATGAGTTCATCTCATTATTTTTATCAAAAGAACTTGTAATTCATTTTCTTTAAACATTTTTGGGCTTATTGACTTCTTTGAGGATTGCAAATCCGGTTGGTGGATCCGCAACACTCAATTTGCTTTTTATTTATGTCGAAATTATTTTATGTGATTTTTCTTTCCGAGCCGATTTGTACTTATGCTTCGGAATTGACTTTTGTAAGGATTGGCTTAATTATTACGAAGCCATATCCTTTGTCCCGTGTGGGCTATTCATCTTCGACATTTTAATCTGCTAAGTAGATTCCCATTTTTCCTTTGTGATTTTGGTCCAATTTAATGGCATCATTGTTTTCGGTGGGGAAATTTGTTGTCCACCTCGATCATAAATCTTTGGAATATTTATTTCTCATAAGGAACTTAATTTGCGTCAACCCCGTTGGCTCAAGTTCCTTGTATCATATGATCTTTCTACCAAATTCATCGGACGTTTCGATGTACTTTATTTTGTTGAGCTTCGTCTCATTTCTTTTATGGACTCGCGTCCGATGTTCTTTTATGGTGTTTCGAATCATTTGAGTTTCCATTCATTGGACGTACCGGTATTGTACTACGTCGGTGTTCGGAGTTATTCGAGTTTCCAGTTTCTTAGGCGTATCGCTTTTTGTGCTACGCTGTTGCACCGGCTCAATTTTCTGTTATTCATGACGTTTTCTCACGTCTTTTATTTACGAAAATACCTTTGGGATTCCGATTTTTATTCTTGAGCCCGGTGTTATTGTGGAAGTTGAAGTTTCGCCTATTTGACTTGTGAGCAACATTCTATTCACATCATTGCTTCGGAGGTTGAGCGCCTTCGAAATAAAGATGTTTTTCTTGTGAAAGTTCAATGATTCTCAAAAATCCCAAAGATTGCTCTTGGGAAATCTAGAGGATTTATCGAGCGAACACGTTCGGACTTACTCTTTCATGCTCTTTATGGTGAACTTCTTATTTCAAATTTCTTTTGTGTTAATATGCTTTTATGGTTGTTAATTTTTATTTCCATCTTATATATATTGCGAGGAAGCAATTTCTTTAAGGAGGGGAGTCTGTAACAACCTGCATATTTATCGATTTTATATTTAAATATTTTATCGTTAATCGGATTTTGGTCCGAAAAGCTACTTTTTGCATACGGTCAAATTAGGACTCGAGACCACCCCCATTGAGTTCAAAATGATGTTTGCGATCTTTTTGAGTGTAAACTTTGATATGTTTGGTGATAGTGAAATTTTCGTCACTTTTTCCTTTGAGCTTTTGGTTTGGGCTGAACCATTTGCTAACTCAGTCCCAACCCCCTCTCCTCTTCATCACTTCATCAAACACTTCAAGCTTTATCAAAAATGGAGGAGGGAATGAGAAATTAAAATTCCAAGCTTAAGATCTTTAGCAAATTCAACATCTAACTCCAAATTCAAGTGAAGAACATTGATTCAAGCTTGTTGCTGATCTTGCTTAACTCTCAAGCTTCATATCCATCAATTTCCGTGAAAAGTTGAGATTTTTATCTCACATCCTTGCCTATAACTGTCATTGGACTGTTGGGAATGATTCCCTATCACTTGTGCACATGCATTTGTATTTGGTTTGGATTGAATTGGTGAAAAACCCAATTTTTAGCGTTTTGGCAAAATTCTGAGCTTAGGTCGTTCGGCTTTGGAGAAGATAGGCCTGCCAATCTTCGTTCTGGGCTTAGGTCGTTCGCATGGCTTAGGTCACTAGGTCGTTGGGAATTAACTCGTCCGGCCTTGCCTGCTCGTTAGCTCGTTTATCCCCTAGGTTGCTCGGCGACCAAAAACAATATTAGTTCGCGACCAATTAGGTCATCTTGTTTTCCTTCGCTAGGTCGATTCCTAGCTCGCGAGCATTTAGGTCGTTCGGCAACGATAGGTCGCTTGGCCTTGTTTAAGACCTTAGGTCGCTCAGCCTTGTTTATAACTTTTGGTAGTTGGCATTTAGGTTGCTCGATTCTATTGCCGTTCTAGATCGTAACCTTTAGGTCGTAAGGCCTTTTTTCCCTTAGGTCGTAAGGCCTTAGGTCGCGCCACATAGGTCGTAGACCCTTAGGTCGCTCAGCCATGGAGATCCTTAGGTCGCTCGACCATTCACCTAATTAATTCGCTCGACCCCATCTTCCGCTTTAGGTTGTTGGTTTCTAGTTCGCTCGACCCTGTTGGCATTTCAGGTCGAGACCATTAGGTCGTTTGACCTATTCTACTTTAGGTCGCGCACCCTTTAGGTCGCGTGTCCTTTAGGTCGCGCACCCTTTAGGTCGCGTATCCTTTAGGTTGCGTATCCCTTAGGTCGCGTACCACTTAGGTCGCGCCTCCATGGCTGTATGCTCATCACTTCTTAGGTCGTTGGACCTTATTCCTTTTAGGTCGCTCGACCCTTGTTCACCTTAGGTCATGTTACTTCAGGTTGCTTGACCCCCTTTCCGCTTTAGGTCACTGGCCTCTAAGTCGCTCAACCTATCTACCTGTTAGGTCGTTCGCCCAGTTAAGTCGATCCATCTCTTGGCTCGACCCTGTTAGGTCGCGCATTTTTTTAGTTCGACTTTGTTAGGTCGTTCCACACTGTTTTTCGATAGGTCACTCACCATGTTTAGTCGCACCACCTACTTCTACTTTGATGCATTTTGGGCTGATTTCTTTGGACTTTACTCACGTCTTCGAATGTGAAATTTTGTGATTCGATTTGTTTCAACAATCGTTCTGTGACTTGTCACTTTAAAAATGTGAAGGCTTCAATACTAGTAAAGAATATCAAAACACTTTCATCAAAGCTATTTCAACACTATTTTACAACAAAGCTCTTTTTCTCAAACTATTTTCCAATCTACCAGTATATACAAGCCTTTACTTCACTCGGATGAGAAATCTAATTAAACCGCTTAGTAAAACGAGTGGTATGAAATGCTTGCGTTCACTTCGGCGGTTAATTCTTGGACTTGTTCGATTGAACCCTTTTGTGACAATTTTCTAGTGAAGATGCACAGCTTGTTCGTAAATATTTAAGTTAAGCAAGTGGTTATGGGACATGAAGCTGGCTTGGTGTGATTGACACTTCTTGATGACCATGATGATCATTTTTGTGATTTAGACTAGCGATTGAGCGATGTCTTTTTGTCTGTGAGGGAGACTAGACCTCGTTTGTGTGATGTTTCTACTCACATCCGTGGAGCATTCGGCTCATAGGTCTTCGGACCATTCGTGGAGCATTCGGCTCATAGGTCTTCGGACCGTTCGTGGAGCATTCGGCTCGTTGGTCTTCGGAATATTCGTGGAGCATCCGGCTCATAGGCCCTCCCCCTTTATATGATTTCTGGATTTCGTGTGTTGATTTCTAGAATTTGTGCTTCACCAATTTTCGTGATTTTCATTGATAAGTTTTATCAATTTTTGTGCATTGGTGAATTTGTGTGTCATTGACTTGTTATGAATACAAGTTTAGGGTATGATACCCTATTTTATCTTTGAGAAGATTCTTGTGATATTGATTAATCTCTTGTTGATTTTCAATTACATACTTATAGTAGTATGCCATTATGGTTATTACATGTTCATGCCATGTCTTTTACCTTATACCATATCATCTGATATTTATAGCTAGACTGATCCGTTTATTATTTTCTTATAAATAATACTCGGGTCAGATCGAGATGTTACAGGTGCTTCTGCTTGACTTCTCTTCAGGATTATTCTGACTTTTGGCTAACTACATAGATTGTAGTTTTTGAATGTACACATTTGAGATATAGACTCTATGTTATGTACTTATTCTTTTGTATAGCACGTGTTGCTATTCTTTTGTATTATCATGGATCTTTCTGACCACTACTCTGATGTACACTTTCATGTGTTATATATATATTCATATCTTTTTCCGCCTTTGTGATATGGATGTCTGTGACTGATTTATGTCATGTTTACTTCTATGTTTGTTTCCGAAGATTATTTTAGCCACTGTGTGATAGCTTTGGGTTTGTATCGGTATGTCGGACTTCCTCCTTAAATAAAGTTCATGCTATTCTATCTGACATATTGGTGTTCGCACAAAGAAGTTACATGGATGGTCGCTCCTCAACAGCCTTATTCTCCGCGCTAGTTGACAGCATTACACCGTAGTGTTCTTGGTTAGCGTGGGTATAGAGGTGGGGCATCACATCTTATTACACAAATATTCTACAATTATCATCTTTTACCATATTAGTTGCAGTATTCCAATAATATTGAATCTTTGTTGATTTTGGTATTAATTAAAATTTAAAATCCTAATAATTTCATTTATCTTGGTTTCATTTTTATTATTTCAGTTATTTCCTTGTGAATATTATAATTAACATTATATACATTTGATTACGTTCACAATTTGCAGTTATTGTCTTAACTCACACTAATATAAGATTTATTTACATTTATTTGTAATTGATTAATTAAATTAGTAACAAATAACAACTGTCACTATTTCTACATTTAATAATATTTGTAAGTTTATTATTCACAACACTTTTTATAACAACTTACACAATACCAATTCTATCCAATTACAATTTATTACACATTATTTCATTAATAAATCAACATTTAAATTATCTGTTACTCTTTTAATCAAATGTCAATTAATACACACAGTATTACAATTAATTTACAATCTATAACCAATCATAACTCTTTTAATCAGTTTAATTAATTGGAATTACATTTAAAGCAGTTATCAATTACCATAAATTAAAACTATTTCATTTTTATTCCAGTTATATTCTTATCATTAATCACAAATTTTTATTTCTTCCAACATTAAATCACAAAACTTTATTCAATTAACTAATTTTAATTATCGAAAATTACGGGTCGTTACAATCATAGTGAATTGTATTTTTAATGCCAGAACCAATATAAGGACAAAATCTAATTGATATTTCTATATATGCTATAGGCATAATCTGATAATGATACTAATCTTATCTTAGTTTGTATTTTGCTTAAATATCATTCAAACTATATGTATCAGTTATCATTTGTAAACTGATCTTATCTTGTAATTTTATAGTTGATTCTTAGGTTTTTCTCATTTGCATCGCAGGAAATACATCAAAATTTGATTGAAGTGAGCAAGACATTAGTTGGCGGATGATTGGAGGTGGAGGTTGAAGCGGTGATCAAAAAGGAACAAAGGTGGTTGTATTAGTCCGTTGGTGAGGGAATAAATGAACTACTTATTTAGGGGTATTCGATTAGATTCAACCGAGAACAAGAATTAATGTTCATATTTCATTGTAAGAATTAGTGTATGGTTCTTTGTAAGGGTCTGGCAATGGTGGATGTGATGTAGTGTGAGCATTGTAACAATATTGTTTGAATATTATATATAAAGCGAATGATGTTATATTGCAAGCAAAGTGTTATTGTTTGAGTTGATGGATTTCATGTATTTCAATTTTTGAAATTTTAGTTCTGCAAGAGAATTTAGGATAAAGTTGAGGGTAAACAATCCAAATGCCTATTCAATTTTCTTAAAAAGTTGTACATATTTTGCAACATTTTATAAAAGTTGTAAAAAATATTCTGCAACATCTAAAAAAAGTTGAAGTTTAGTATATTAAAACAATCACAAATAGTTGTAAGAACTCTTTAACAACATAAACTAAAAGTTGTAAGAAGGGTATTTGGTTGTATGCAAACAAATTACAATAGTTTTAAGTAGTAAAAGACGAGGTTTAGGAAAACGTTGTAAAATACTTACTAAAAACCTTTTTGACAGTTGTGAAAGACATTTTTTGTTGTAGTGTTGGTATTTATCATTTGTTGAAATTATTGAATAAAATAAAATATAAAAGAAGAAGAGGGGGAGGGGAAAAAATAACTGTCATTAAAAGTCTATATTTTACTAATGGCTTAATTGATATTCCACAATACATGATTTATATTTATATCTTGATTACTTGAGGCCTAAGTAATAATGTAATTGGAAATATTATAATTCGGAAAAGTAGAAATACAATTGGTAAATAATTATAGTGAGATCTTCTGCAATATGCTTTAACATTATCGTTATTATATATATGTAGTAAAAATAGACAATAAATTAGATGTAAAATCAAAGCTTACATAAAAATTGATCAAACAATGAATAAAAAGGAGTGAAAATAATATATGAATTTATAGTTCCATATAACTATAAATTTTGAAAATAATCCTACTATTTCTCTACATATTTCTATGTAAGCAGCTTTAAACTTCAAGTAGTTAACAAGTCAGAAAGATTGAACTGGGTAGGAAAAAAGAAAAAAAAGAAACAACCTAATCTTGTAGTAGTGCAAAGAATTATATTTCCCAATTTCATTGTCCCGTGCTACCAATTTCATAACAAAAACCATTTGAAATCTTTTATTTTGAACAATATATTTTGTAATTATCAATGGAAAGCATTTATTGTTGACTAATCAATGAAATTAGAGATTAACCAAAATTTGAATATAATCTCATGCCCAATTCAATAATATACAAACTCCAAAATCTTTTGACAATGAACAATCTAGCATGGCTGGCGCTATTGCATAGTAACAACGATACAATCATTTGGTAAACTTTTCAGTCATTTATATATTTTAGTTAGAGTTTAATTTTCGTTGCATTAGAATCTATATTCAAGACAAGAATTTTAAACTATTTGTTACAAAATGTCTATGAGAGTATTTATTACATTCATCTCCTATATCATGATTTGATGGAAATTTTAGTTTAGTTCCCTAATGTTCTCCTACGACTTGGGTTTTCTTTCCATTTTTTAGGTTCTAACAGTAGCGAAAGATATAATATTAATTGTGGGATATTGAAATAAGGCCTTAAATGTAAAATAACATTATAGAGAGTGAAAACAAAGTAATAACATGTTGGAATGATGAATAAGGTAATATCGATTAAATAAGTGATTTGTACTATTGTAACCACTCGCATATTTCACGATTTTATATTTAAATATTTTATTTAAATATATCATCGTTAATCGGATTTAAGTCAGAAAAGCTACTTTTTGCAAACGGTCGAATTAGGACTCGGGATCACTTCCATTGAGTCCAAAATGGCGTTTGCGACTTTTTTGAGTATAAGCTTCGATATGTTTGGAGTAAGTTGAATTTTGCTATTTTTTGTTGGGCTTTTGAGTTTGGGTTTGACCCAACTCATCATATACTCTAACTCAGCCCCTCTCCTCTCCATTCATCCTCATTTCATTTCTTTTTCTTAAGCTAAACTGAAAATGGGGGAAGAGAAGAGGAATTAGAAATTCCAAGCCTTAGATTCAATTGCAAACTCCAAATTCCAAAGAAGCTTAGGTAAGCTCCATCTTCATCTTCTCCATCTCTTCTCCTCTTTAATTTCAGAAAATTCCTAAACCCTAATTTAGGAAATACTTGTTTTGATCTTAGATTGAAGCTTGTAGAGTTGAAGTGAAGAGTGGTTGATCATTTCTTTGCAATTGTGCTTCTCAACTTTGTTTTTGAGTTAAAAGGTGAGATTTTCGAACTCACATCTAGGCTTATAGCTTTTGTTGTTGTTGGGTAAGAATTCCTAACATCAATTCATGTTCAAATGTGTTCGATTTGGATCGATTCGGTGAATTGTCCAATTTTTGTGAAAAATCCAATCTTTGATGTTTGGACATGTTAGTGGAGTATTCGGAGGGCCATACCAAGGCTGGGTTGTTGCTTGACGTAAGTCCTTGGCCGTGGTCGCTCGTTCATCGCTCCCATTCCGGGTTATAGCATTTGCCCCAAAAGGGGGCTAGATTGATTCTGCCCAGGAAGCAGGTGCAGTCGACTGAACCAGGGGGCAGAAAACGTTCAGCCCCTGTATCAGTCGACTGACCCCTGGGTTCAGTCGACTAACCTGGGGGGACAGATATTCTTGCCCCTGTGTCAGTCGACTGACACCCTGGGTCAGTCGACTGACCTGGAAACATAAAGTTTCCAGGCTCTGGGCCAGTCGACTGACCCACTGGTTCAGTCGACTGACCTGCTTGTCTTTGCCCCACTTGTTATTTGCCTTGATTTTTCCAATTTTGATCGATTCGTGTCGATCCAATTAGTTGTTGTCGCATTTTGACTTTGATGATTCCTTTTTGACTTCGTACACGGGTTTTATAAAATGATCTCTTTTTAAAGTGTATTAAAAGCTCGTCTCTCCAATTTATAATTTCTATTTAAAACACACACAATTTTGCACTCCGAGCGAAGAGGGAGGAGAATTAAATGATTAGATAAAACGCGTGCTATGAACACGTGCGTTCATCTTTTCAGTTAATTCCTAATCTATTCGTTTGACCGTTTTGACCTTCGGGTTTGGTTACCAATGATATGAGGTGAACTTTTTACTGCTTTGAGTGCGAAATTGGCTAACGGTTAGTAAACCGTTTAGTGCGAACATGTGGTATGGGACTCACGTTAACATTTTTCGGGTTCCTTTCTGAGAGTTGTGACACATTCCGCCGGACAATGGTGTCCAGTACCGCCACTATGGTCTGTTGCCTTCGGGCGTTGCCTTCAGGCGTTGCCGTCGGGCGTTGCCTTTTGGCGTTGCCTTCGGGCGTTGCCTATTGGCGTTGCCTTCGGGCATATGGATCCTTGTACTGAGCTCGAGCACCATTTGTTTCTTTGACAATAATATTTCCCTAGTGTATCGCCTTTGATATAGGTCCTTTTAACCACACGATATATAGCGATTACCTTGTGGAAACTTGTGTACCTTTGTTGGTATTTGTTAATTGCCTTTTGGCTTGGTTTGGGATATGTATGTCCTTGATTTATGGAGTTGCCTATGATATGAGGCTTGTTATGATTCACCTTATGTTTGATGATTTGGCTATCTCCTTTGGAGATTATTGTGGTACTTTATGATCTTGTATGTTCATTATCATTTAGTTTATCTAACTGATTTGTTAGCTAGACTGACCTGTGTATTTTATACTCGGGTCAGACCGAGATGTTTCAGGTTAGGTACTTTTGACTTAGCCTCTTTTGCTTCCGCATGGACTATTCCGCTAGCTCACTTTTGTCATAGCTTTTTGTATAGTCCTTTTTGTCTGTAACTCTTATATGTACTCTATTGACTCGTCTGTATATAGTGGTTTGCTTTACCACTTGACATGTATCATTTTGTAAACTCTATAATGTATCTGTATATGTGAAAGTGTATGTGATGATCCACTGTTCTGTGATGTGAATTACATTGAGTTGTTATATTTTATTTTGATAGATCCTCAGCCACCTATGGCTTTGTGTTAAGTATTTATTGGAGATGTCGATCCATTTAAGTAAGAAGTGGCATTGTCGGCGTATTCAATAGATAGTTAAGACAGGGTTATAGATGGTTGCTCCTATCCAGCTCTATTCTCCGCATCAGTAGACGGTGTTATTTTGTAATACTCTTTGCTAATGTGGGTCTCGAAGTGGGGCGTTACAGCTTGGTATCAGAGCTGAGTTCAGAACAAAATATGATAAACATAGAACAGAGACACATATTACGGTACATTAAAGTGTTGTATGAATGTTACGAATCCTTGAATCATTGTGCCTTTATTCTTTCCGTGCCTTCGGGGTAGATAGAATTTTGGGAATACGTCCAGGAATGCATTTTTATTCCGTAGTATTCCATATTTGAATTAATGATATCTACCTTGTGAATAATCTTTATTTTATCTTATCTTTCAGTTAATGGCCGAAAGAGGCAGAGGACGACGCTCGGATGCTGGGCGATCCAGTGGCTCGCATCTGGACGACGTTTATATGTCTGCCGATCAGTTTCTGGAGTTATTTAGGAGCACTTAGCCTCCAACTCCTATTCGTGCATCTCCTCCACGCAAGTCTGCTTTTGCACGCCTGTGTAGTGATTTTGCTCATCTTGGTGGAAAGCCATTCAAAGGCTCCGAGTCCGTTCTTGAGGTCCAAGCTTGGATTCGCACATGTGAGCGTATCTTCTCTCGCATGGATCTTTCTGACCATGATCGAGTTCTTGTAACTTCTAGCTTATTGCAAGAGCGTGCCCTTGATTGGTACGAGCTTCTTATAGCCGAACTTGATGAGTCTGTTCTTTCTTGGACTCAGTTCCGGGAACGATTCGAACTCAAATTCGTTCCTGAATCTGAGAAAGTTTTATTAGCCCGTCGCTTCCTTGAGTTGAAGCAAGGGAAGTCTTCCATTTCTGATTATGTTGCATCTTTCGAGGCCTTATCTAAGTATGGTCTTGAATTCATTAGCACTTCGTATAAGAAGAATATGAAATTTGTCTCTAGTCTTAAGAAATATCTTAAGAAGTCTTTAATGCTCCAACTTAAGCTTTCATTTGAGGAGTTGGTTGATTCAGCACTTCATCTCGAGGCCATCGAGAAAGAGTGTGATAGTGGTGATGATGTTGAGATTGTTTTATGTGGCTTTTCTTTCCGTGCGAATCTGCACGTTATTTCTTATTTGGATTTTGATATGATTTTGGGTATGCACTGGCTAGTGAGATACGATGCCAGGATTATTTGTTCTGAAAGAATTTTATGTCTTCGACACCTAGATTCGTCTACTCAGCTGTCACTTGTTCTTCGGGATGTGGAAAATTCCGAAATGGCCTTATACTCTCTTAACTCACGAGATGATGATGATATATCTCGTATTCCCATTGTTTGTGACTTCTCTGATGTTTTTGAGCCAGTTTCGGGTTTGCCACCCAAGCGGACGATCGAGTTCCCCATTGATCTCATTCCAGGCACGAAGCCAGTTGGCCGTCCTCCCACGAGGATGTCTACAAAAGAAAATGAGGAACTCAAGAAGTAGCTTTTTGAGCTTGAGTCCAAGCAGTTGATTCAGTCCAGTTTTTCACCGTGGGGTACCGCGGTCGTCTTCGTGAAGAAGTCCGATGGAACTCTTAGGCTTTGCATCGACTATCGCAAGCTTAACGAGTTGACCATCAATAATAGGTATCCTTTGCCGAGGATCGATGATATGTTCGATCTATTGAGTGGCGCTAAGGTTTTCTCTCAGCTCGACCTTGCCATCGGTTTTCGTCAACTTCGAGTCGCGGAAGATAGCATACCTCTTACAGCTTTCTGCACTCGATATGGTTCTTTCGAGTGGCTCGTTATGCCGTTTGGTTTGACGAACGCTCCTGCTTTCTTTGTTGATCTTATGAATCGAGTATTCTGGGAGTATCTCGATAAGTTCTTCCTTGTGTTCATTGATGACATTCTTGTTTATTCTAAATCTGAAGCCGAGCATGCTAATCACTTGAGAATTGTCTTGAGTACTCTTCATCAACATCAGCTTAAAGCCAAATTCTCCAAGTGCCATTTTTGGGAGAATAAGGTTAAGTTCTTAGGCCATGTTGTATCTTTTGATGGCATGTCTATCGATCCCTCAAAGATCGAAGCTATTCAAAATTGGAAGAGGCCTGAGAATGTTCATGAGATTCGTAGTTTCCTTGGATTGGCGGGTTATTACCGTCGGTTCATTAAGGATTTTTCCCGTGTTGTGCTTCCTCTCACCAGCCTTACTCGAAAAGGCATTCGTTATATTTGGTCTGACAAGTGTGAAGCTTCCTTTCAGACATTAAAGGAACTTCTCACTAATGCTCCTATTCTTGTTGTTCCCGAGGGGAATCATGATCTTGTTGTCTACACCAATGCTTGTGGTAGTGGTCTCGGTGCCGTGCTTATGCAGAAGGATCGGGTAATTGCTTATGCTTCTAGGCAACTGCGTCCGAATGAAGTTCGCTATGCCACTCATGATCTTGAGTTAGCCGCCATTGTCTTCGCATTGAAGATTTGGCGACACTATTTATTAGGCGAGCGCTTCATTCTCTATATCGATCATAAATCCTTGAAGTATTTGTTAACTCACAAGGAACTCAATATGAGGCAACATCGTTGCTTCAAGTTCCTTGCCTCCTATGACTTTGATATCCAGTATACCCCTGGTAAGGGTAATCGTGTTGCTGATGCGCTTAGTCGTAGAGATTCGGCTGTTGTTTCTTTGATGCTTGCCAAATGGGATATTCTTGAGACTCTATCTTTTTGTGATATTCGTGATCGAGCTCCATCCTCTGATTCTCCAATAGTATTATTCAGTTTGGAAGCTCGACCCTCTCTATTGGATCGTATTGCCGAAGCTCAGCGGCATGATCCTGATCTTGTGCATCTTATTCAGCTTTGTGAGACTGAACCCCGTGATGAGGCATTGCGGGATTTCAGCATTGATCTTCATGGGTGTCTTCATAAGAAGAACCGCCTTTTTGTGCCTTCTGATTCTGCACTTAGGCATGACATTCTTGATGACTGTCATCGGTCTAAGTATAATATTCATCCTGGCAGTAGTAAGATGTATGCCTATATGCATCGCCTTTATTATTGGGAAGGCATGAAGCACGATGTGGCGAGTTATGTGAGTAATTGCATGACTTGTCAACGTATTAAATTCGAACATCAGCGCCCTTCTAGTCTCCTTCAGCCTCTTGAGATTCCATTATGGAAATGGGATCAGATTTCAATGGATTTCATTGATGGCCTACCTCGTACCAGATCGGGCCATTCTAGCATTTGGGTTATTGTTGATCGCCTCACAAAATCTGCTCATTTTATTCCTATTAAATCTAATAGGACTGCTTCTCTTTTGGCTAAGTTGTTTATCATGGAAATCGTGAGAATTCATGGTGTTCCTAGTTCGATTGTGAGTGACCGTGATCCTTTATTCACCAGTCATTTCTGGAAGAATCTTCAGCAAGCTTTGGGAACACAGCTTAGCTTCAGCACAGCTTATCATCCGCAGTCTGATGGACAGACTGAATGGGTGAATCGTATCTTAGAGGATCTTCTCCGTATTTGTATTCTTGATTCCAGAGGTAGTTGGGAGGATCATATACCCCTTGTAGAGTTCTCCTACAATAATAGTTTTCAGTCCAGTATCGGTATGGCTCCTTTCGAAGCCTTATATGGAAGGCCATGTCGATCACCTTCTTGTTGGTTGGAATCTGGGGAGAAGCTTATTCTTGGCCCATATTTTTTTCATGATTCTTCTGAGAAGATTGTTCTTATTCGGCAGAGAATGAAAGAGGCACAAAGCCGCCAGAAATCCTACGCGGATAACCATAGGAAGCCTCTCGAGTTCTCAGTTGGTGATCTTGTCTTTATTCGTGTTTCTCCTTTGAAAGGGGTTATGCGCTTCAGTGTGACAGGTAAATTGGCTCCTCGCTTTGTAGGACCATTTCCTATTACTGAACGTATTGGCCCTATGGCTTATAGAGTTTCACTTCCAGCTCATCTATCCGGAGTTCACAACGTGTTTCACGTCTCGCAGCTTCGGAAATGTCTTCGAGAATCAGATTCTGTTATTGACTCTCCTGATTTGCAAGGGCTTGAGCTCACACCAGATTTATCTATTGTACAGCAGTCTATTCGCGTACTTGCCACGGAGGTGAGACACCTTCGAAACAAGGACGTGCCGCTCATTAAAGTTCAATGGTCCGCTAATCCCAATGACTGTACTTGGGAAACCAGAGAGTTTATCGAGCGTTCCTATCTGGGTTTTCTACCTTTGCTTTGAAATGGTGAGAATATCTTCTTATCTCAAGCTTATTTTCTTTTCTTTTTGGGTGTTGTAAGTATGTAGTTGTTGTAAATTCTTCTCTAGGAATTGCGTGGATGCAATTTTGTTAAGGAGGGGAGATCTGTAACAACCCGCATATTTCACGATTTTATATTCAAATATTTTATTTAAATATATCGTCGTTAATCAGATTTAAGTCCGAAAAGCTACTTTTTGCAAACGGTCGAATTAAGACTCGGGACCACTTCCATTGAGTCCAAAATGGCATTTGCGACTTTTTTTAGTATAAGCTTCGATATGTTTGGAGTAAGTTGAATTTTGCTATTTTCTGTTGGGCTTTTGAGTTTGGGTTTGACCCAACTCATCATATACTCTAACTCAGCCCCTCTCCTCTCCATTCATCCTCGTTTCATTTCTTTTTCTTAAGCTAAACTGAAAATGGGGGAAGAGAAGAGGAATTAGAAATTCCAAGCCCTAGATTCAATTGAAAACTCCAAATTCCAAAGAAGCTTAGGTAAGCTCCATCTTCATCTTCTCCATCTCTTCTCCTCTTTAATTTCAGAAAATTCCTAAACCCTAATTTAGGAAATACTTGTTTTGATCTTAGATTAAAGCTTGTAGAGTTGAAGTGAAGAGTGGTTGATCTTTTCTTTGCAATTGTGCTTCTCAACTTTGTTTTTGAGTTAAAAGGTGAGATTTTTGAACTCACATCTAGGCTTATAGCTTTTGTGGTTGTTGGGTAAGAATTCTTAACATCAATTCATGTTCATTTGTGTTCGATTTGGATCGATTCGGTGAATTTTCCAATTTTTGGTTTTGGAATCCAATTTTTGTGAAAAATTCAATCTTTGATGTTTGAACATGTTAGTGGAGTGTTCGGAGGGCCATACCAAGGCTGGGTTGTTGCTTGACGTAAGTCCTTGGCCGTGGTCGCTCGTTCGTCGCTCCCATTCCGGGTTATAGCATTTGCCCCAAAAGGGGGCTAGATTGATTCTGCCCAGGAAGCAGGTTCAGTCGACTGAACCAGTAGGTCAGTCGATTGAACCAGAGGGCAGAAAACGTTCTGCCCTTGTATTAGTCGACTGACCCCTGGGTTCAATCGATTGACCTGGGGGGACAGATATTCTTGCCCCTGTGTCAGTCGACTGACACCCTGGGTCAGTCGACTGACCTGGAAACATAAAGTTTCCAGGCTCTGGGCCAGTCGACTGACCCACTGGTTTAGGCGACTGACCTGCTTGTCTCTGCCTCACTTGTTATTTGCCTTGATTTTTCCAACTTTGATCGATTCGTGTCGATCCAATTAGTTGTTGTCGCATTTTTGACTTTAATGATTCCTTTTTGACTTCGTACATGGGTTTTATAAAATGATCTCTTTTTAAAGTGTATTAAAAGCTCGTCTCTCCAATTTATAATTTCTATTTAAAACACACACAATTTTGCACTTCGAGCGAAGAGGGAGGAGAATTAAATGATTAGATAAAACGCGTGCTATGAACACGTGCGTTCATCTTTTCAGTTAATTCCTAATCTATTCGTTTGACCGTTTTGACCTTCGGGTTAGGTTACCGATGATATGAGGTGAACTTTGTACTGCTTTGAGTGTGAAATTGGCTAACGGTTAGTAAACCGTTTAGTGCGAACGTGTGGTATGGGACTCACGTTAACATTTTTCGGGTTCCTTTCTGAGAGTTGTGACACATTCCGCCGGACAGTGGTGTCCAGTACTGCCACTACGGTTTGTTGCCTTCGGGCATTGCCTTTTGGCATTGCCTTCGGGCGTTGCCTATTGGCGTTGCCTTCGGGCGTATGCATTCTTGTACTGAGCTCGAGCACCTTTTGTTTCTTTGACAATTATATTTCCCTAGTGTATCGCCTTCGGTATAGGTCCTTTGAACCATACGATATATAGCGATTACCTTGTGGAAACTTGTGTACCTTTGTTGGTATTTGTTAATTGCCTTTTGGCTTGGTTTGGGATATGTATGTCCTTGATTTATGGAGTTGCCTATGATATGAGGCTTGTTATGATTCACCTTATGTTTGATGATTTGGCTATCTCCTTTGGAGATTATTGTGGTACTTTATGGTCTTGTATGTTCATTATCATTTAGTTTATCTAACTGATTTGTTAGCTAGACTGACCCATGTATTTTATACTCGGGTCAGACCGAGATGTTTCAGGTTAGGTAATTTGGACTTAGCCTCTTTTGCTTCCGCATGGACTATTCCGCTAGCTCCTTTTTGTCATAGCTTTTTGTATAGTCCCTTTTGCCTGTAACTTTGATATGTACTCTATTGACTCATCTGTATATAGTGGTTTGCTTTACCACTTGGCATGTATCATTTTGTAAACTCTGTAATGTATCTGTATATGTGAAAGTGTATGTGATGATCCACTGTTCTGTGATGTGAATTACATTGAGTTGTTATATTTTATTCTGATAGATCCTCAGCCACCTATGGCTTTGTGTTAAGTATTTATTGGAGATGTCGATCCATTTAAGTAAGAAGTGGCATTGTCAGCGTATTCAATAGATAGTTAAGACAGGGTTACAGATGGTCGCTCCTGTCCAGCTCTATTCTCCGCATCAGCGGACGGTGTTATTTTGTAATACTCTTTGCTAATGTGGGTCTCGGAGTGGAGCGTTACAACTATATACATATTATGCTTATTATACACACACAAGCATGCATAATTTTAAAAAATTGATTACATGGTAAAAGTCATTTAATTGGATAATTAAGAAATAGGTTTAAAAAAGAAACCAATCAATTGATTTATTAGCATGTTGCATAGTCAATTAAGGAGTTTTCTAATCATTTTCACACGAAATTTATATTAAATTTTAGCGATAGTATAATTTTGAAAAATTAATTGATTTTCCTTAATTTCAATAAAATAATTAATTAAAGGAAATTAATTGGTTCAATTAGTTAGAGGAAACTAATCGGTTGATATACTAATTCTAAAATTACTCGGTAAATTAACAAAAGTTATTAACCGGTTGATATATTTATATGTGGCATACATAATCAATTAGGAAAATTTTGATAATTTCCAATCAATTTCTATAATTAATTTCCACAATTGTATGGTCAAAAAAAGCATTTTATTTGAATTTAAAATAGATTAAAGAGTCAATAAATTCTTTTAATGCCAAATAAATGCGAGATGAAGGTAAAAATTATTAAAAGAGAAGTCTAGAGAAAATTTGTCATTCTCGATATAAACCCATTTCATTTCTTCACTTATCCCTCTCTAAGTATAATCTATAATATTTATCATAAAATTTCAATTTTTAGTGCTATAGTGTTTTGGTAACCAAAAACACATTATACATACCATTATGTCTCTAACATTCAAAAACCTAGATCTGCGTCCACTATTTCTTTGCCTAAAACTCACATTCATCATTTCATGTTTTTCATACACAACTACAATCTTCTCTCTCCTCCTTTTCACTAACTTCATAGCAATCTGCAGCCTCGCCTATGATACCATTATTGGTTCCACCATTAGAACCGTATTGTAACGACCCGTATTTTTACGGATCGAATGTTGGTAAAACAGTTGTCATTAAGTCGTATAGAAGATAAGCCGTGTGTAGCTTAGGTCGTATGGAAAATAAGTCGTGTGGTGGCTTAGGTCATGGGGTAGGTTAGGTCGAGTAGTAGTTAGGTCGGGTGAGTGACTTAAGGGATTGGAGCGACCTAAGGAAGTTGGCGACTTAAGGTAGTGGACGACCTAAGAGTTAGCAACCTACAGGAATCGGCGACTTAAGGAGTAGACGACCTAAGGTTTGAGCGACTTAAGGAAAGACAGCGACCTAAGGAACTAAGCGAGTTAACAACCTAAGAAGGTTAGGTCGTGGACGAGTTAAGGGGATAAGTGGGTTGAGTCGTTAGGTCGCGTGGATGTTGAGTCGTATCCTAGTTAAGTTGTTAGGTCGAGTAGCGTTAAGTCGCTAAGAGTTAAGTCGTAGGGTGTTAAGTCGCGCAAGGGCTTAAGTCGTAGGTCGCGCATTAGTATTGAGTCTTAGGTCGTGACATTTTAGGTCGTGGAAGCGCATACGCAGTTAGGTCGTGTAGTGTTAAGTAGCTAAGTCGTGTGCATGTGCTAAGTCGTTGAGTCGGAAGCTGTTATGTCGCGCAAAGTGTTAGGTCGGGGAATCTGTTAGGTCGTAGGTCAGGGTTGTTAGGTCGTGGATGACCTAAGGGGAAGCGGACGACCTAAGGAAATCCTCCTATAAATAGGCGGGTTCTTCTTCATTTTTGGGATCCGGATTTCGAAGCGACGAAGTGCTGCCATTTTGAGAGCTCGAGTTCTACACTTCTTCACTTCTTTTCTCCACTCTAATCTTGTGATTCCTTCCATCCAAGATCGAAGATCAAATCGAAGATCCAAGAGCTTAGATTGAAGATCTACAACCATCGAAGAGAGATTTCATCGTTTGAAGCGGAATTTTGGAGAATCGAGCTAGATCCTTCGCTGTCCAGATCTGAAGTGTGTTACTTTTGAGGTGTTTAGGTGATTTGGTGAGTGGTGGTTATCTCTCACACGGATCCAAAGGAGTATATCGGATTGTTGGCTTGATTTGGTGTTAAAATAGTGATTTCCATGCATTTTCATAAACTTAAGTGTAGATCTATTGTTCATGATGATTTGACATCCATTTTACTACATGTAACCTATGTAAGTTCATTCATCAAGTTGTAGAGATATTGCTCATAATTCATGCTTGTTAGATTTGGACTCTTTATTTACAAGATTGCCATTATTGTTATAATTGTTTATTTGATCATGTTTGAATGCTTGATTACTTGGATTAATGTTTGACTTGATTGATTGTTGTAAATTAGTTGATTGATGATTTGATTTGGACAAGTTAGTCGAAGATGATTCAAAAGCTAAGGGAAAGGCTCTTGAATTGGAAAAGCTGCTCGTGGCATATGTGGCGGATGATGAAGCTCATATGGATAGATTTGATGATGTTGATGTTGAGATGAGGCTTTGCTATGATGAGATGAAGCAAGGCATGGTATGAGGTAGCCTTGGTTTAATCCAGACGAGATCATTCCAAGCATGTTGATAACTCGGTGAAATGGTTCGAGTTGAGGATAATGGTTTGCTCGAGAGGCGCTTGAGCTAGTATGGAAATAGTCGTCGATGAGGATGACTAGGAGGCTGAGATTTCATCGTTGTTGAAGGTTCTAGCAGGCTCAAAGCAAGAGTACGTTGGGCAGATTCGATAGTCCCTAAAGACTATGATTGTAGTCGAGTACTCTGGGCAGATTCGATAGTCCTAGGCACAGGCTGCGACGACGTACAGAGATCTGTCTAGAACCAGGGTTGCCATTAACCCTTGATGGACGGCTGAAAGAATGTGCCGGTCATTCAATTAACGGTGGTATCGGAGCAAAGATAACAGTGATAGCCAGAGTCATGGATGTTTGGTTGTATCGTCATTCGGTCTCAAGAGCAATGTTTTCTGGGTGCTTATCTGATCTTGGTTTAGGCCTTGGGGGTTTGTACTTGGAAAATGTTGACCTTGACTCGAGTGATAATTGCTTTACTTTAAATGTCTGCTTTGCTATGTTTACTTCTGCTTAGTGTGTCTGGGGGCTATCACTGTAGAAAGAGGTGGAGTGGGAGGGTTGGATTCCTATTCCTTTTTCCTTTATGCTCTTTTGGTATGTTGTTAGTTAATTTACCGCTCACTAAGACTGTTGTCTGACTCAAGGCTTTATGTTTAACTCTTATTGCCTTGGGCTGTTCATCCGCTTTGGGATGGGCAGACTAGGTAGCAGGTGACAGGTGCTGTTCTTAGTTTCTCACGATGCTGATGACGAAGACGAGCTGGAGGCTTGCATATTATTTTCTTACTATATGTACTGGATGTTCCGCTGCTTTGTGTAATTCTCTGAGTGTTATGTAGTGAGGCTTGATGTATTGACTATTCAGATGTTTGTATTCAACTATTATGAGGTTTAATAGAGATTCTGTTCTGTAAAGCTTCACTATATATACTTTCTATTGTATTTTATCCATGCGCTGTGAGTTATACGATAGATTCTGCTGTTTTAACTTAACCTTGGCAACCGTCCATGGCTGCCTGGCACACTTTACAGCACACTATTTCTATGTTTAGTGCAGGGGTCATGGTCGGTCGTCACATTTGGTATCAGAGCTTTGGTTAATCGATTTTACCCAACGCTCGCTGACATAACTACGTATGAGAGACGTAATTGTATTTTGATGAATGATTAATATATATAATATAGTAGCTTAGAAGGATTTGAATTCCTTATGCAGTTGTTTCTCAAGGTGTATTAATCATTTCTTTTATAGATATTGAGAATGAGTCGAAGATGGAGACCAGCTGCTAGGGAAGGCCGTGCTGCTGAGGGGGCTGCTGATTATGCTGCTATGTTCGAGGCTATGATGACTTCGATCATGAGAAGGATGCCAGCTCCGGGGCCATCGGTAGATGTTGGAGTTCAAGTTCAAACTTCAAAACCGGTGGATTTTGCTAAGTTGTGTAAGGATTATTCTGCTCTTGGAGGAAAGGTTTTCTTGGGAACAGAGTCAACCATTGAAGTCCAGAGGTGGATAGATGCTTGTAGAAGGATCTTTGGTGATTTGGGAATCGATGATGCAACTAAAAGGAAGCTTGCATCAAGGCAGCTTCAAGGAAGAGCTTCTGATTGGTGGAACTCCATCACCATTGATACTCCGGAGGAAGAAATTACTTGGGAGCGATTCCAAGCCAGATTTGAAGCTAAGTTCATTTCTACAGCTCAGAAGCCTGTTCTGTTCAAGAAGCTTGTGGAGCTCAAGCAAGGTGGAAGACCAGTTCTTGAGTATGTTTCTGAGTTTGAAGCTTTGTCCAAGTATGCCCGGTCGTATATTGAATCTGCCTATTAGAAGAACGAGAAGTTTGTGACAGGCTTGGACAGTTATCTTGGGAGGCAGTTGGTGGATCATTTGGACGATCCATTTGAGAAGCTTGTGGAGAAAGCTCTCAGGCATGAGAGTCTGTTTCCTAAGGAAGGATCTGTTGTTGCTGTAACCAGGGAAGAGTCTAAACCCCAGCAGGGTGGAAACAAGAAGAGGAAGCAGCAGCAGCAGAAGGGTAAGGATGGCCAAAAGAAGCCGAAGGGCGAAGTGACCTGCTACAATTGTCAACAGAAGGGCCATTTCTCCAGGGATTGCAAGAATCTGAAGGTACCAGTGAAGTGCCACAACTGTGACAAGCCGGGGCATATCAAGAGGAATTGTCCAGAACCGAGGAAGGACAAGCAGATTATGCAAGCTTATGCTTTGGGGGCTGTTCCATCATCTTCAAAAGCTCCTACCGCTGAAGTGAAAGGAAAGAGTGTGGTGGTTCAAGGTACTCTTTCCATATGTGGTGTTCCAGTTAGAGTGTTATTTGATACTGGGGCGTCGCATTCTTTTGTTTGTAATGAACTTGTAGGCCAGTTGGGCTTAGAACTAGATATTATTGATAGGCCATTGGTTGTGACTAATCCAGTTGGGGGTTCGTCTTGTTTGTGTATGCTATGCCGTGGTCTGATTGTATCGAGTCATGATTGCTCTTTTGTTTGTGTTTGTGTTTGTTTTGTTCTGAACTTTGCGGGGTTCGGAATTATTTTGGGTATGGACTGGCTTAGGAAGTATGCGGCAAAGGTTGATTGTGAAAGGTTGGAGGTGACAGTCGAGAATGTGGAGGGGCGAAAGGTTGTGATACGATGTAAGCATGAGGAAGGCGTCTTCATGAGCTTCATGTATTCACTGGTTGTTCCACGGGATGGACTGTCATCTGTGCCAATCGCTAATGGATTTGAGGATGTCTTTGATGAGGTCAAAGGGTTACCGCCGCATAGAGAGATCGAGTTTCGTATAGATCTAGTTGAAGGAGCCAGACCTGTTGTGATGCCTCTTAGGCGGATGGCGCCTAGGGAACAGCAGGAGTTGAAGGTGCAGGTTGATGATCTTTTACAGAAAGGATTCATTCGGCGTAGTGTGTCCGAATGGGGTGCACCAGTTGTGTTTGTAACCAAAGCGGATGGATCGTTAAGGTTGTGTGTGGATTATCGTGAGCTGAATAAAGTGACTAAGAAGAACAAGTATCCATTGCCGAGAATAGATGACTTGTTTGATCAGCTTCATGAAGCTAAGGTGTTTTCTCAGATGGATTTAGCAACGGGATTTCACCAGTTAAGAGTGGCTAAGGATAGTGTGCCGAAGACTGCTTTTAGGACACCATCCGGTTTCTTTGAGTGGCTGGTAATGCCGTTTGGATTGACCAATGCACCAGCATATTTTGTGGATCTTATGAATAGAGTATTCAGAGATCAGTTGAACAAGTTCGTACTAGTGTTCGTGGATGATATTTTGATTTATTCCAGAACGGAGAAAGAGCACAAGACGCACTTGCGTATTGTTTTGGAAATCTTACGGAAACATCAGCTGAAGGCTAAGTTTTCAAAGTGTCACTTCTGGAAGAGCGAAATGAGGTTCTTAGGTCATATTATCTCTGGAAGCGGAATAGCGGTTGACCCCACTAAGGTGGCAGCAATCCAGGATTGGATTAGACCTAAGAATGCATCTGATGTGAGAAGTTTTCTTGGATTAGCAGGGTACTATCGTCTATTTATCAAAGACTTTTCCAAGGTAGCTGCACCATTAACAGGATTGACGAAAAAGAACCAAGTATTCAGATGGGATGCTAAGTGTGAGCAAGCTTTCGGAATTCTGAAAGGGCGATTGACAAGTGCTCCTGTTTTGACTATTCCAAGTGGAAATGATGAGATGGTGGTTTACATCGACGCATGTGGTACTGGACTTGGAGCAGTGCTGATGCAGAAGGGTAAAGTTGTTGCGTATGCAAGCCGACAACTGAAGCCACATGAAAGGAATTATCCAACTCATGATTTGGAGTTGGCAGCGATTGTTTTTGCTCTGAAGATGTGGAGACATTACCTATTGGGAGTTCGATTCGAGTTGTTTACAGATCATAAGTCGTTAAAGTATCTTTTCTCCCAAAAGGATTTGAATCTTAGACAGCAACGATGGCTAGAGTTTTTGGCATCATATGATTTTGGTATAGCCTATACCCCGGGAAAAGGTAACGCAGTGGCGGATGCGTTAATTTGAAAACATGCAAGATTGGGAGCCATGTTTTTAGAATGGAAGAGTCTCGAGTATTTAGTTGGATTTGACTTCAGGCCCAGATGTGAATTGGAACCTGAGATGTTGGCAAACTTATCGATAAGACCGACTCTTGTGGAAAGAATTGGCGAAAGCCAAAAGCGAGACGATAAGCTTGTCAAGATTATCCGTGATTTGAGATCTGGATTGGACCTAGAAAAGGGTAAAGGATTCGAGGTCGATCGAGAGGGTTGGCTTCGGAAGCAAGGACGACTAGTTGTTCCCGATATAGATGAATTGAGAAATGAAGTTCTGAAGGAAAGTCATCACTCGAAGTTGATAATTAGTCCAGGAGGAAATAAGATGTATCGGGATATGAAGAGAACCTATTACTAGGAAGGTATGAAGAAGGATGTCGGAAATTTTATTTCCAAGTGCATGAACTGCCAGTTGGTAAAAGCCGAGCAGAAGAAGCCAAGTGGATTGCTTCAGCCATTAGAAGTTCCTACATGGAAGTGGGAGCAAGTATCGATGGACTTTATCGATGGACTACCTAGAACAAGAGGGGGAAATGAGGGGATTTGGGTCATCGTAGATCGTTTGACTAAGAGTGCAAGATTCATTCCTGTTCGATAATCTAGGACTGCATCGAAATTGGCTGAGCTGTATGTTAAGTGGATAGTTCGATTCCATGGTATTCCGAAGAGTATAGTGAGCGATCGAGACCCATTGTTCACTAGTGGATTTTGGAAGAGCTTTCAGGAAGTTTTGGGAACTGAGTTGTGTTTGAGTACAGCTTATCATCCCCAAACAGATGGTCAGACCGAGAGAGTCAACCGAGTTTTGGAAGATCTCCTTAGAGCATGTGTTTTAGATTTCGGAGGATCATGGGAAGATCATCTTCATTTGGTGGAATTTTCGTATAATAACAGTTACCAGTCAAGCATTGGTATGGCACCATATGAAGCATTGTATGGAAGACCGGTGTAACTCTCCAACATGTTGGTTAGAAACAGGAGAAAAGCTGATACTTGGGCCAGAAATGATTCGACAGACTTCAGATTGCATAGAGACCATTCGGCAACGAATGAAGGTAGCCCAAGACCGTCAGAAAAGTTATGCTGATAAGCGTCGTAAGGATTTGGATTTCGACGTAGGTGATATGGTTTTTGTGAAGATTTCTCCACTGAAGAATGTTATTCGATTCGGGAAGAAAGGAAAATTGACTCCGAGATTTGTTGGACCATTCCCGATCATCGAGCGAATTGGAAAGCTCGCCTATAAATTGGAGTTACCAGAAAAGATGTCAGGCGTGCACAATGTTTTTCATGTATCATATCTACGGAAGTATGTGCACGACTCGAATACAGTGGTTTCTGCTGATGCTGTGAAGATTTTGAAGTTGATCCAGTCGATAGGAGACCTCGTAAGCCGCTTCGTATTGTGGAAACTGACATGAAACAGCTTAGGAGGAAGGTAGTTAGGTTGCTCAAGGTACAATGGAGTGATGATGTTAACGACTGTACATGGGAGGTGGAAGAGAGGATGAAGGCAACTCATCCTGAACTCTTCGAGGTATGGCCGTAAGGTGTCGTGACATCTCATGACGTTGTAACTTGTTCTAATTTTAGAATTCTGCATGCTAGGCTAGAATTGGATGCATGGTTTGTTGATTGCTATGGATGGTAAGCATGCAGAATAGCTTTTGATTGCTCTTGTTTGTTTGGAATTTCGGGGGCGAAATTCCTAAGGGGGAGAGAATGTAACGACCCGTATTTTTACGGATCGAATGTTTGTAAAACAGTTGTCATTAGGTCGTATAGAAGATAAGCTGTGTGTAGCTTAGGTCGTCTGGAAAATAAGTCGTGTGGTGGCTTAGGTCGTGGGGTAGGTTAGGTCGAGTAGTAGTTAGGTCGGGTGAGCGACTTAAGGGATTGGAGCGACCTAAGGAAGTTGGCGACTTAAGGTAGTGGACGACCTAAGAGTTAGCAACCTACAGGAATCGGCGACTTAAGGAGTAGACGACCTAAGGTTTGAGCGACTTAAGGAAAGACAGCGACCTAAGGAACTAAGCGAGTTAACGACCTAAGAAGGTTAGGTCGTGGAAGAGTTAAGGAGATAAGTGGGTTGAGTCGTTAGGTCGCGTGGATGTTGAGTCGTATCCTAGTTAAGTTGTTAGGTCGAGTAGCGTTAAGTCGCTAAGAGTTAAGTCGTAGGGTGTTAAGTCGCGCAAGGGCTTAAGTCGTAGGTCGCGCATTAGTATTGAGTCTTAGGTCGTGACATTTTAGGTCGTGGAAGCGCATATGCAGTTAGGTCGTGTAGTGTTAAGTAGCTAAGTCGCGTGCATGTGCTAAGTCGTTGAGTCGGAAGCGTTATGTCGCGCAAAGTGTTAGGTCGGGGAATCTGTTAGGTCGTAGGTCGGGGTTGTTAGGTCGTGGACGACCTAAGGGGAAGCGGACGACCTAAGGAAATCAGCCTATAAATAGGCGGGTTCTTCTTCATTTTTGGGATCCGGATTTCGAAGCGACGAAGTGCTGCCATTTTGAGAGCTCGAGTTCTACACTTCTTCACTTCTTTTCTCCACTCTAATCTTGTGATTCCTTCCATCCAAGATCGAAGATCAAATCGAAGATCCAAGAGCTTAGATTGAAGATCTACAACCATCGAAGAGAGATTTCATCGTTTGAAGCGGAATTTTGGAGAATCGAGCTAGATCCTTCGCTGTCCAGATCTGAAGTGTGTTACTTTTGAGGTGTTTAGGTGATTTGGTGAGTGGTGGTTATCTCTCACACGGATCCAAAGGAGTATATCGGATTGTTGGCTTGATTTGGTGTTAAAATAGTGATTTTCATGCATTTTCATAAACTTAAAGTGTAGATCTATTGTTCATGATGATTTGACATCCATTTTACTACATGTAACCTATGTAAGTTCATTCATCAAGTTGTAGAGATATTGCTCATAATTCATGCTTGTTAGATTTGGACTCTTTATTTACAAGATTGCCATTATTGTTATAATTGTTTATTTGATCATGTTTGAATGCTTGATTACTTGGATTAATGTTTGACTTGATTGATTGTTGTAAATTAGTTGATTGATGATTTGATTTGGACAAGTTAGTCGAAGATGATTCAAAAGCTAAGGGAAAGGCTCTTGAATTGGAAAAGCTGCTCGTGGCATATGTGGCGGATGATGAAGCTCATATGGATAGATTTGATGATGTTGATGTTGAGATGAGGCTTTGCTATGATGAGATGAAGCGAGGCATGGTATGAGGTAGCCTTGGTTTAATCCAGACGAGATCATTCCAAGCATGTTGATAACTCGGTGAAATGGTTCGAGTTGAGGATAATGGTTTGCTCGAGAGGCGCTTGAGCTAGTATGGAAATAGTCGTCGAGGAGGATGACTAGGAGGCTGAGATTTCATCGTTGTTGAAGGTTCTAGCAGGCTCAAAGCAAGAGTACGTTGGGCAGATTCGATAGTCCCTAAAGACTATGATTGTAGTCGAGTACTCTGGGCAGATTCGATAGTCCTAGGCACGGGCTGCGACGACGTGCGGAGATCTGTCTAGAACCAGGGTTGCCATTAACCCTTGAAGGACGGCTGAAAGAATGTGCCGGTCATTCAATTAACGGTGGTATCGGAGCAAAGATAATAGTGATAGCCAGAGTCATGGATGTTTGGTTGTATCGTCATTCGGTCTCAAGAGCAATGTTTTCTGGGTGCTTATCTGATCTTGGTTTAGGCCTTGGGGGTTTGTACTTGGAAAATGTTGACCTTGACTCGAGTGATAATTGCTTTACTTTAAATGTCTGCTTTGCTATGTTTACTTCTGCTTAGTGTGTCTGGGGGCTATCACTGTAAAAAGAGGTGGAGTGGGAGGGTTGGATTCCTATTCCTTTTTCCTTTATGCTCTTTTGGTATGTTGTTAGTTAATTTACCGCTCACTAAGACTGTTGTTTGACTCAAGGCTTTATGTTTAACTCTTATTGCCTTGGGCTGTTCATCCGCTTTGGGATGGGCAGACTAGGTAGCAGGTGACAGGTGCTGTTCTTAGTTTCTCACGATGCTGATGACGAAGACGAGCTGGAGGCTTGCATATTATTTTCTTACTATATGTACTGGATGTTCCGCTGCTTTGTGTAATTCTCTGAGTGTTATGTAGTGAGGCTTGATGTATTGACTATTCAGATGTTTGTATTCAACTATTATGAGGTTTAATAGAGATTCTGTTCTGTAAAGCTTCACTATATATACTTTCTATTGTATTTTATCCATACGCGGTGAGTTATACGATAGATTCTGCTGTTTTAACTTAACCTTGGCAACCGTCCATGGCTGCCTGGCACACTTTACAGCGCACTATTTCTATGTTCAGTGCAGGGGTCATGGCCGGTCGTCACACGTATTCATCGTTGGGGTATCACTCCACCTATTTCTTCATAGCGTGATTGGCCTTATAGTATTTGTGCTCTTTTAAAACAGGAATCAGGGCCGCAATATTATTGTTTCCTCTTCAACCTTTGAGATCTCACCAGATGTTGAAGGAGAAATTAATCCTTCTACATATAGTGCTTTGGTTGATGATATACAAAAGACAGAAAGGGACTATCTCCTTGCCAAACTTCAGGTATTTCATTATTAAGAACCACCTTTTCGTTCCATTTTATGTCATACTCTAGACACATCTTATACCATGTATTCTAATACATAAAAAGTTCAATGTATGACCTTTTGTATTCTTTCCACATATTTACTCTCATTTCATTTCCTGTTCTCTCCCTAGCGAATAATTTTTCATTTTGCACAAAAAGTATATTTATATATTTATCACCGATCTATAAACATTGCAATTTACATTCATATTCTTTTATAGTATAATCAGCTAGCCCATGGAATATGTTATTTTTGCTAAAAAATCAATCCATTTATTTCTTTTCTATTTTCCTTGAATTATAAGAAACTCTTTAAGGTTCGATTTGATTAGTTTATTATTTATTTTGGCCCATTCTTAACTCACCACATTATTCCACTTTCGCCCACTTAATTTTTTTGAAAATAAACGACTGCTTTATCCTTGTAATTATTTTAACTGAGATGTTTTAGTTCTTTTCATGTTCTCGTATTTTCCTTCTCCTTTTCTTTTGTTGGTATACTTGCATACATATGAGGATAGAATTTTTAAATAAGATATCTTACTACTTGAGATAACTATGTATGTTTTCTAGGGTTGATACATAGTAACTAGGATATGATAGCAACCAAGCTTATTTATTACTTAAATTGCTACTAACATAGTGCATAGTGCATGTGGAATGATAATAAACCTAGTATGGATGAGATATATTACATAAGCTTCCTATTATTTTTGTACTATATGAAGTCGTAGCTTGTTTTTTCCTTTTAGATTGCATTATTGGATAGAAAAGAAGAACAAATTGTCCATGATCATTAAGAATTTTTTAAATGTTGTGAGATGAGAATATATTTTTATTGCCATGAGAAGAGTGGAAAATAAGAATGAGTGGGATAAAAGAAATAAGGGTAATTTCAAAATAAAATGAAGTTAGAAAGAAAAAGGTGGTGTGCATTTTTTATAAAACACCAGGTAGGAAGAAAGTGGTGTGTTAATATAATTGGCCATTTATTTTAGTGTATTTTGTGTTTTGGGTAGCTTTATTAGGTTTTATCATATTCAAATAATTTATGTATCGCTAAAACTTCCTCTTTGGTATATATATGTTAAATCTAAAAAATTTCTCCATAATTTATTTTTAATAAATATCAACTCCACAAGCCCTTTCATCTGTAAATGCATTATTAATTAGAAAATAAAGTATATTAAATGTTTTTATTACAATTTAAATTCCAATGAATTGTATATGTCAAACATTAATTATAATAACCACAACATTCCTATTACGCGTTAATTTTGCATGTCAAATGTTAATAAGTATTTCCAGAAAAAGAACATGTCAAATCCAACATAAAATTAAGTACACGTTAAACTCTAAAAAATTTAACATGTTCTCCTATGATGTAATCACAAGTCCAACCCTTTATTCTATAGTGCTTGAAATAAAGGAATTGAGTATATAATCAAGAATTAGATTTAATTAAACCCAACATAAAATCAATTTTGAAGGGAAGGACAATTTATTTGGCTTAGATAATTGTAATCGATTTCTTATCGAAAGGCCTTGCCACCTTGACTAAAATAAGCAGTTGATACCATTTTAATTTTATTTATCATGTGGAATTAGCGAGCAAATTTATTTTTGTAGGTTCACAAGGCAATACCAACTAATTTGTTGATGCGTTTTTTTAGATATAATAAATGACATGGTCATAAATGGGATATAATAACCAGAAATTTACAATAACCTAAAATTTTGCATATCTCGAGCTAATGTCTTTTTTAAACATTTTTTATATTTATTCCGATTATTATAAGAAATATTATTCTTTGATATACAATAGAAAATCAAACATTTAATTTTTAGAAACAACAACTTGGGCTTAATAAAACCCAAACATATGTATTAATATATGTGTGTAGGCCAGAGAATAAAACTCTTGTCTTTATATATAGGCTAGATCAAAGCTTGGTTCTAAATTATGGTTACTAATACTTTTCTAATATATTTGTTCTTATCTTTATTTCATTATTTGGAGTAATATGAATTTTTTGCATGTGGTTGCCAAATGCACTATTCATCTTTTTGGAAAGCCAATTCAGACTTAAAAATCCTCTAAAATATATATGTACCAACTATAAAATGAATTTCATATTATTACTTTTTAAATTATTTATATTTTATTCTCTAGAGATGAATAATTGTATATACTTCAAAAAGCTGTTAATATCTTCTAAAATAGGTTTAATCTGCAGTTTATAGTAACTATGTTTATAAGTCTAATCGATGAAACTGTCTAATAAATCATAGTTGTACATTAGTTAGGTAGTAATCAACATGAAAGCATGAACAAGGTGGTAAAATAGATGGAGAATTTTAAAAACATACTACGTAATAAGATTATTTAGATTTGTTCATTTTGTAGATGAATAACGTGCGATTGATTATATCAGGCTTGATTTTTATAACAACCACTTTTTTGGATAGGCTCATATTTGTGTTCAAATTTTTATATTAGTGATATTGACATCATTGTACATATTCGTTGGTATAAAAATTATTTAAATAATGATTAAATTAACTATACAATAATTCTTTTGTGATGCTTCAAATACTAACAAGCTTCATCGCAATTATAGAAGTGAAACCCTTTTAAAGAATAGTAATAATGGTTTGCTTCCTATTTTTTCGTATTTATGATTTTTAGGTAAAATATCAAAATCTTCTAAGTAAACTAAAGTTTAGTAAAGTTTTTATATATCTCCTTTTGCATTTAAGACATTTTATCATCGACTTGGTCCACTTCCATTAAAACATAATACATAAACATGCCATTCCTTTCAAATAACATGAATGCTCTATACATGAGTTAAATATCCTCGGTTAATCTACAATATTTGACATCGTTAAAAAAATTCTTGAGTAATTTTAATAAAGATGTAATATTGCTAAAGAACATATCAACTTCAAAAAATTGTTAAAAACATAAATTATATTCACTCTCTTGTAGATGGAAGCAACTAAAGATATGGAGCAATGACCTAAAAGGGATTTGTTTTCCTTTATCGTGGTCTTTATCTTCCTTGCTGTTTTCTTTATCTTATTCCTATATTATGGGATGCAATTAAATATTTTCTTACTGAAGTAAGACTATAAAAGTATAGAGTCACGTGTGCAGTTTACTCCCATCATGACATACTAATATTCAAATTTCATTGCATGCCACGTTGACAATGTGACAACCTGAGTTCCTCAATCTATGCTCCTAAGGTGAAGTTTAGTTGAAGCTATGAAGTAAGGATCAATTGTCTTAAGGATTAACACACTATATTTAATGATTATTTAACATTTTGTGAAATTATTTTGTTATTCACCCATTGTAGGTATAATAATGATGCTTTGATTCCATCAATCTACATTATTTTAACCTTTTACATAATTCTTATCATATTCTAGTATGATAAGGCAACAACATTACAAACCGATATTTTAGTATGATAAAAAAATCATATGAATATATAGATGCAATGAATATATATAGAAAAATAGAGATCGAAGAAAGTCTTATTTATTTCCTAATCACTAATTTCTACTACATTACTATAACAGGTGATTTGGGATGAGATTGGTGAACCAAATACAGATAGAGAGAATGATACTTGAGTTAGAAAAAGAGGAATGCTTGGAAGCTTATAAAAGAAAAATTGACCAAGCTACCAAAACTAAAGAGCAAATGCGCCAAAAAATAGTCGATGTTATTGCACAACTAGCTTCTTTACGTTCCGCGACAGAAGATACGGGAATACATGTTGATCATTCAAATGGATATCCGAAGAACTTGAAAGAATATTTAATAATGATTACTGCACGTTTAGAGCGCATCACAATTGAAAGACGTGAGAGAAGGCCAATGGAGACACCAGTTATTCTTAACATTTACGACTTGACCTCAACGAATCGTTTATGTTACTGGGCAAGCCTCGGTGCATTCCATTTTGGAGTGGAAGGTAACTTTTCACATTTCTGTTTATTTTTTTTTCATTTATTATTGCACCTAACTAAGCCTAGTTCATATTTCTGTTATATAGGAACTAGGTGATGTAGTTATGGGCAGGGCCGGCCCTGTAGGTTTGGAGGCCCAAGGCTAAGAAATTAGTGAACCCAGTAGTAAAATATGTATAAAACGTAGGTAGAAAAAATATGAGGCCCCTAAGTAGCAGGTTATAGGACTCGAACTGTGACCATTAGCAAGGAAAACCAGCGGTGCTACCACTCAGCCATGTAGAATTTTGTTAAAAGTAAATATATTACCTTATATGAAAACAACAGTTAATGTTTGAGGCCCATAAAAATCAGAGGCCCTAGGCGACTGCCTTGGTCGCCTTGGGCCAGGGCCGGCACTGGTTATGGGGCTTCTTATTTTATTATCTATAGAATTATTGGTTTTGCATACATAATTTTTTATTGATGAAATGTGACTAGAATATTGTTGTTGACATGTTATAAATAGTGATTTATTTAGCATATAATTTACTAGATATTTTACCTTAATACAACTGCTACATTTTATCAATTTAAACTTTAGATGATTTATCAACCAAGTAAAGAGATGATATTTAATTTTGGTTAATATGAATTTTTTTTACTGTATTGTTACTTAATAGAATATTGTAAAAAAATTGTTATTATTTTAAGTTGTATTCTTAATGTTTGTATCACATTCTTGTAGAAACTTGTTTGGAAGTGTAAATTCTTTATGTGATCATTTGAAATTGATATTGTTACAGATCCAACATACCACATAAGTATCCTACAAAAGTGTTATTAACATTGGACTATGTGTATTATTACAATAATTGTTCACATAGTCTTTAGTAGTACACTTTCGATTGGTCAGTTGGTTCATATCATGATTACATCGGATACCTATGCTTAATAAAAAGAAAAACATAAATGAAAAGTACTTTCCTTTAAAATGCTTAGGTTTTTCTATTTGAAAATAAAAATCAAGGAAATTTCATTTACTTGAGTGACATTCAATACTTTAGTGCCTTATAGAGGATTTCCTACATTTGCTCATAGTTTATGGAGTAGAGTATTCTTTTGGGGTAGCTGATTTTCCATCATGTGGTGTATTTGAAGTAGAACCCAAAAAATGTCCAAACTACAAGTTTAGGAAATCAATTGTAGTTGGAACAACTTCCTATGACCCACTCCAGTTAAGCTTATTCATATATATTCTTTCTCGCAACTACAGTGGTGATTCCTACAATCTATTTATGAAGAACTGTAACCATTTTAGCAAGGATGTTTGCTTCAGATTAACTGGAAAATCAATTCCAAAATGGATCAATCGACTTGCTAAACTTGGTTCACGTTATTGTTGCGTTTAAACGGTAGACAACTAGATAAGATGTAGGTTTGTTATTTTATGTAAATATATATTTGTAGTTATGGAATATTTGATATTTTTGTGTACATCCATTTATGTAAATTTATTATGGAACACAGATGTTATAGCTCTTTTTTATTTGAGTTATGTTATTTGAGATGTGCATGGTGCTTTGGAGTTCCGATACTTAATTTGTGTTGTTTATTAATATATCAAATCTATTGTATGTTTTAGAAAAATATTTTTCATTTTCTAATAGAATTTTATAAACCTTCTTACCAAATCCTACGAAAGCTCCATAGTGTTAGTGAATTGTCAAAGCTATTTGTAACAGTTATTGAGTATTTCATATTAATAGAACCTTCAAAATATATGAGAATGAACCAAGTCATTTGGAAGATTATTTACAGTAGACTAGTACCACTATCTCATATTTGGTTGACCTAAGAATTTCCTACAAATCCTAAATTTGTATTTGAAAATACCATTGCAATAAATCTTTTTACAGCTTCTACCAACGGTTATAATTCTTCTTCCCACAACTGTTATTAACCAAAAATTTCACAACATTATTATTAAAACCAACATTTCACTAATAATAACTATATTCATTAACATTACCTGAAACAACACGAATCATTTACGTTCAAAAAAAGCCAAAACAAGTTCAACTTTACACCATTTTTGAATTCATAACTCTATTAAAAAACATAACCAAATCCATAACATATGTTAATAGGAGGACCGATACGTATTGATCAAAAGAGATAAAGTCCTTGTGTCAAGCAACAATCGTCCCAACTGCTTGTCCAATAGTATAGACGTCTACAGTAAGCCTATATAGAATGGCTTCAGGATCCACCACCTAATCGTCCCAAACCTTTCAAGCATCTGCTCCTAATGGTACATGGTGCACTAAAATAGTTACTTAACGATATAAATATAGTTGATTAACAATATAAATATAATTGGTTATATTTACAAATTCATACTTAAATTTAAAAAAGAAAAAAGGGTGATAGAATCATATGTAATGCATTTTGCTTTAGTTAAGATATACCATTAAGTTTTATTAAGTTGACATAAGCAGATTTAAGTAATTATTCCACATATATTAAAAGACTTCCATTTAATTCTCTTTAAACCATAATAATTAAATAGAAGTGTCAAGTTTTCTTACAACCCTGCAAAGTGATAAAATTATGCTTTAAGATTGATATGAACTATAACTGGTAGCCTAGGAATCAATTTTCAAACATAGAGTCAATGCCTCCATCAAGCAATCTATCATGAATAGAGGCCAAATCAAAGCTAACATATTATTTGATGATTGATTTACATTTACAATAAACACGTTATTTAACGAGTGATGTACATTTGAACAAAATGGAAGATTGTTCTTGGTTTCCAAACTATTGATGCATGAATTACATATCTAAACACTATGCAGTGAAGTTAGCTGAAGTATAAACCTCTGAAATAAATAAGAAAAAACAAATTCATCAAATTGTTGTCTGATTTAATTTTCCAACATGTTGAAATGTAGATTCAAATCTGATATAAATTTCCAGCATGTTGTAAGTGAATTATTTTGATTATGACTAAAATAAGTGAAGATATTTGGTTTTAAATGGGATTAAAATAGCATAATTTTAAGAATATTGATAACAATGTTCTAGGCAATAATGGTGATGAAAACATGCACCATTTTTCTTTTTTACATGTGACTATTCGGTTCCGGTGCGATAGTTGTGAAAAATATTAATTTTGCCATCCCCAATCATCTTTGACAGAAAAGAGTCTACATCTAACTTATTGTTTTGTTATGTTGGTTTAATAGAAACCTACAATAAATTATGTGTCATTTTATCAGGTTCTAAGCATATTAACAAGCTTAAACTATCTCATAAGCCTACATTATAAAACAAACTTTATAAACTATTTCCAGTACAATGAAGGGATTTTCAAAAATCGGTATATTCTGAATTTAAAGGTATATAAACCTTGCATTTAAGACAAGGTCAATCATTGCACTACACAATTTATAGTCATACTCCAATGGCATTCAATATATGGACAGTGAATGTTACATGAAATTTTAACTACCACTTCAAGTTATAAAATCAACCATATAACTCTAATGAAACTGTTTTAATTCGCTATATTGCAAGACGACCAAACCCATTTATTCATAGCCCAACAATGTTATGGGTAATAGCTGACTTATCATCAAACTCGATTGCTTAACCCATAAAATACCAAAATTACAATATCTACACAAGAAATATATCTACAAATCACACGATATTGAGGTTCCCATTCAAAACAGCAACGCTTTATGATATAAACACAAAAATTCACACAAAATTGGCCAAAAAAAGAGACAAAAAGCAATATACTAACCCCGTTAGTGGAATTATCAGAATCCATACCTAAAGTCCTTTTTACAAACTGTAACTACTTTAACATTGATGGAGGTAAAGAAATCTGAAAAAAAGAAAATTGATCAGTGGGAATCAGAATGTTACACGGTAGATAATTCAAAAGTTAGGACAATACATAATTTATAGGCTACTGAAAATAGTTCGAAACATTATGGCCTAAAATGATGCTAATTAGCAATCAATAATGCTAATTAAGTACACAACATTTATATATTATTGTAAATTTCTAAATTTGTATTAATTGTTAATCATGAGCGAAAATTCATTACCTAGGTCATAGGACAACCTAATACTATTATAAACAAGCCTTTTCACTTGTATGCTTTGGCCAATGTAATCGAAATTTGTTGCAAAACTATAAAAGTAAAACAATTTGTTTGTTTGAAATTTGCAAAAACAATTTGAGGCAGGAACCCTAATAAGTTTTATGCTATTTTGTACTCCTTTACACATCAGAAGCTAGAAGGAACTAATAATATGCTCACAACAATGAAACGAGAATCAAATAAGATTAATTATATTACTAAACTTTCTTCATGAATAAAGTTTGTAAGGTTTTAATTGTATGTTATTTTAAACTAATGCAGGTGCTAATTCTTAAAATAGCGTGGTTACCTAATAAATGCACACGATGGAAAGACACATAAAGGAAACGCGCAAGATTACCTAAGTTGCTTTTGGAGCCCATGGTATTAAGATCTTTGCTCGATCGAAAGACGAAATGAGGAGATCGACCTGTAGAAGCGGGAGGCGAGGGCATGGAAGAGCCTTTTCCTATGCTTTCCAGGCGAAGATCGACTCCGCTCCAAGCTTTCTAATTTGGCGCCATAATGGGTCATAGTGGGTGAAGGCTATGTTGGCCTGGTCGTATGTGATGTAGTTGATGGTGATGGTGGTGGGCCTGTTGGAAAACAAATGATAAGGAATAGAAAGCAAGAAGGATTGAGAAAAATAGTAATGATCGATGAGAACGAGAGAGCCACGAATTTGAGAAAGGTGAACGAAAAGTAAGTTGGAGCCAAACTTAGTTTTTGAATTTGGGGCCAATTTTTGGATGCATGAAAACAAAATTCAACTAATTACAAAAGTGAACATCCACATGCATATGAAAATAATAATTAGTAACATAATATTTGTATTATTCGAATTTATAATTTTTTAACATTTTTGAATTTTATAAAATTTCGAATATTTTCAAATTGTATTTAAATTTTATGGATTCTAAATTTAGTAAATACCTTTTTCTTTATTTTAAACAAATTAAATTTTAAATATTTTATCTAAATTTTCTAAAAATTTCAAAATGGTATTTTCAAATTTTACGATAGTTTTTCAAATTTTATGAATATTTTTATATTTATTTTAGACAAAATATCAAAATATTACTTATTAATTATTAAATATTAAATATTAGTCTTAACTATTAATTATTAGATAATGAATAGTAATTATTAATTATTACTTCGTAATTATTTTACTTCTTAATTATAAATGAATATTAATAATGTTAATTATTATATATATTTAATTATACAATAATTACTATTACTAATTACTGACTGTTGTATATTTAATATTAATTATTAAATATTAATTAATAATTACTAATAGCAATTATTACATAATACCCATAATTATAATTGAATATTAATTATTAAATGTTAATTATTATGTATATTTTATTAATTAATAATAATTAATTTTAATATATTTAATCTTAATTAGTAAAAAGTTATTTATTATTTATCAATTATTTAATAAGGCAAATATTTTCTAAAAAATATTATTTATTTTAATTTTTATAAGTAAAATAGGAACAATTATCATACAGGCAATATATAATTGGACCGCTCAAATGCTCTGCTTGCTTGTTGAAGATCGAACCATAAGTGAAAATTTATATTTAATATTATATGAATTTTTAAGTTCATTAAGAAAGTATATTTCACTTAGGTGGATTACTGATTAATAATAGTAATTATTTCATATTTCAAAATAATAATTAATTATTATTATTTAATTTAAATTGTTAATTATTATTATTATTATTTGATATTAAATTTTAGCTTTTAATTATTATTGTTTAACTATTATTTAACTAATTATTATAATTTTTATATTATTAAGTTTTTTAGCAAAGCTAGCCGGCTTTATAGTGGGCCGTGCCACTGAATATAAATGAACAAACAGGTGCTCTGCACAGGCACAGAACAACTAAAAGGGCAGGAGGCCCAAAATAAAAAAAAGAAATAAATAGAAAGCACAGGAGCTAGACAAAGATGCCTAGACTACTAAACACAGCATGACTAATCATCCTCAGAAGAGGGAGAACAAACACGACCATCAGCCGAAGATGGACCAATAACATGAGAATATCCCATGAAAAGAGAAGCCAGGTGAGGATCATACCCAACAGAGTCAGGTGAGTAAATATATTTCCTATCCCAAGAGACGTCATAAAACTTACTTTTGTTCTCATCGCCAATCTCGCCAGTCCTTGTAAGGCACAAACCATCCCCATCAATATGGTAGATAAGAAACCGACTCTCACCCTCATTTTCACTGATAAAAGCATAAAAGGTGTCTCTCTCAGGTGAATATCGCATATCAGAAGGAGCATGAATCCAAGCACGTTCCTCCGAATTCCAGGAAATGATATCAGAAGAGTCTACAGAAGGAATCTCCTCCAAGGCCGTAGAAGGAGAGAATTTAGATGGAGCGTTATCTGGTGGAAGGACAACGGGAGCAACAGAACTCGGAGCTAAATCAGGAGCTACAAAAGGACGAGCCTCAGAGGGTGCAATAGCAACGGGAGCTACCGAAACAACAACTGAGGGAACAATAGGAGCAACCTTCGGAACCCACTTCCGGAGAGGAGGACGGGGTAGAGGAGGACGGTCAACAAGAGGAACAGTCGTAAAGGAGCAAGTATCAGCAATATGGCCAAAGGACTGACAAGAAGTGCAAATCTTTGGTTTCCAACTATAACAAACTTTGACCTCCGCAACGTGGCTCTCATCTAATCTGACCTTCAAAACACAAGGCAGAGGCTTATCAGGTTTAATCTCAATTAGAGCTTTGGCATAGACTAGCTTCTTTCTGGCTACAGTATTTGCATCATAACATATTACCTTTCCTACAAGACCAGCAAGCCAATCAATCCCAATAAGAGGCTGGAGAACGGAAGGAATATGCGAGAAATGGGCCCAGACAGGGATAGATAGCACTTGCTCCTTCACACGATCAACAGAAGGACTCCAAGCAGTTATAATGAATGGCTTGCCGTCAATCAGAATTGGGTCGGCCTCTAGAATGCGTTGCCTTTCATCACTACGCGAAAACTTAAAATAAAACATTTCGTTGTCAAAGTGAACACTGAGACCACATCTAGGCTTCCACGAGGAGTTGCACCTCGCCTTAACAAGATGATATGGCGGATTGGAGTCAAGAAAGAAACCGACTAAGTGGTCTTTCCAAAAATCCACACCGGCATTGATTACTTCCAAAGGCGGAATCATCACACCCTCATTTTCAACTTTATCAAAAAGACGTGGCGTATGCAAACCGGCATTACTAGGCAATTTTGAAAACAAGGAGGACCACTTAGGGACAGGCCGAGGTGGAGGAGGATCCACCAAATTAGCAATCGAATCAGTAGACAGAGGGATACTTGTTGAGGCATAATTACAAACACCTTGGGTGCATCGAATAGAATCCCCTGTTGGAGCTTTGCAGAGAACACAATCATCAGACAAACATGCACAAGGCACCGCACTAACATCACTACCAGACCCAAGAGGAAGACTAGACTGTTCAACACAAATTGACGGCCTAACAACAGTTTCCGACCAACAAGAAGAACCCCTGCTCAGAAGCAAAGGCGATAGCGGAGTTGAAGAGTGAGAATTGACAGCAGCTACAATACTGGCAGGAGGCTTCGTCGTATCTAAATCCACCAACAGGTCGGCCATAGGGAAATCACCGGCTGAAAAAATGACCGCAGTTCTACCAACAGACAAAGGAGCATCTGAGGGAGCGAGACCGGCACCACGAGGAGAAGACGAAGGCGGCAACAACGACATGAGGGCAGACGAGAGATCAACCGAAACAAGTCAAACGGGAAAAACACCCCAAATCGCGAATCGCACAAACGTCATTTTTGATTTAAATTAGAGATTAATTTTTTGTGAATTATAATTAGAGATTTAAATTAGAGATTGATTTATATTATTAAGTTTTACTTACTATTATTTATATTTAATAGTAATTATTATTTATAAATTATGAATTATAATTAAATATTTATTATTTATTTACTGCTTGTTGATTATTAATTAATTTATTATTGATTAAATATTAAATATTAATTATTAATTAATTATTAATATGGTTATTTCATATTTCAAGTTAATAATTAATTATTATTATTTAACAGTAGTTTTTAATTATTATGTATTAATAATTAATTATTATTATTTTTTAGCATGGTCCATTAATTTCAACAAGGTACATCTCTAGGATCGAACCCATGACCTATAATCTTATAGTCTGAAATACCAACTAACTGAAACCAAACATGCTGGCCATTAATACCAAATTATCATTATTATTTAAGTATCATTTATTAAATTATTATTTATTATTAAATTTATTAATTGTTAATTATTTTAATTAAATTGTAATTATTAATTATTACTTTATTAATTATTTATTACAATAGGCAACCAAAAGGTGCCAATAGGTATCTATTACAACTAGCATAATAAAAGAGTTGTTGAAACTTGACATCTATTACAATTGGCAAAAGAAAAATACTTGTAATAGGTATATGCTACAAGTAACAAAAAAAGAGTTGTTGAAAGTAAGAAAGTAAGTTTATTACAACTTTCTGAAACAAAACGTGGTAAAAACCTTTATTACAACTGGCAGATTATGACCATTGCAAAAATATAGCTATAGTAGGGCCGTTTTGTTGTAGTGATAATTTCTAAACTCCAATCTTATTTTCACTCTTAACATGCACTCAATTATTCTAGATAAATTAAACCAAACAAATATGGGAAATATTTGCACTACAACAAATACACCTTATTACAACTTTAGTTTTACGACGTTTGCATTTAAAACGTTGTAAAAAATACCATTTACAACATTTTTTAGGGAAACGTTGTAAAAAGCATCTTTTTTACAACTTTTTTCTTAAACACGTTGTAAATGACGACTTTTAATGACATTTTCTCTAAAAACATTGTTAAAAACTACTTTTTTACAACTTTCTTCCAAACGTTGTCACAGCACCCTTTTAACAACAATTTGAACAAGTTGTAAAAACGTTGTACTTTACGACTATATATTATTTCTTCAAGAAACAGGTTAATCTGTGGGTTTCATCAATAATAATATATAGAAATTGGTTCATTCATATTAATAAATTAAATATAAAAATAAACATACTTTCATATAGGTTTGAGCTGAACATTACTATATTTTCTCCATACTTGTATTACTTTTTTACATGTATTAGTAATGACAATTTATATCATTTCATTCTGCAGGCTTTGGGTCTGTTGCCTTGCACTGTATATCATATCACTTTCTGCTTGCATTCTTCTTTAATTTGTAAGGGGTGCTCCCTTTGGCAAGTATAAAGTCTCGTATGGTTGTTTTCTTTTATCATCAATTGGTTGTGACAAGAGATTGGGTTCTCAGATGGATCAGTAAGTTTCCCAACTTTAATGGATAACAAAAACAAACTTTATAGTTTATCTTGTTAATTTTCTACTACTTATCTTAATGATGTTATTATTATTACGGTGGATGAGAAATATGATCACCTGTTTTCAGGTTGTATTTTTGTGTGACTAGTTTCTTAATCATAACCATGTTAATAGCTTCAGTAATTAATTAAACAAACTATATCATTGTAACGACCTGACTTTTTGGACGTTCTAAGCAGACACACATGCCAGACTCAAACCATTCAAAAGGGCAGATAGTTATGGGGTAAATAAGAAGAAGAGAAAGAAATAAATAAAATACATAATCACGCAGCGGAATGACAAATTATAATAATCAAATAACAGTTCATGAAGCTGTTTATAAATAATTTTGATTATTCTTTTACAACACAAAACCAGAGTTACAGAAAACAGGAATAAATGAATAAATGCAGCGGAACAACATGATGCAGCGGAATAAATAAAACAAATAATAATAGTACTATATCTTTGTCTTCTTCCTCCAGAAAGCAGTCTTCGATAAACTGAAAAGCTCAGACTGACCCGAGCGAATTGGAAAGACAAAACACTCGAGTCAGAACTAAAAGATCTTATGTAAGTTAAATCAACGGTAAAAATATGAGTGTAACGGCGTCAGAGATGTTTACGGGGTTTGACATCTCCTATCCAGTGTCTAACATGAGTGCAATAACTTAAGAGATGTTCGGGATTACCATCTCCTAAGGATCCGTTAAACTATCTACTATGTAGTATAGTACGGTATTATAATAGTGTCTACAATAAAGTAAAGTATTAAAATAGCATTAAGGCGTTACCCATATCCCGCTTAACACATTTTTATATATTCCCATAGTCTATATAGTACCGTAATTCCTCCGTAAACTGGAGGGCTATCAAAGGGCACTCCATAGGTATGGTACGAAAAAAACTCGTAGAAGGCGCGATAAGGCATGCGACAAGGCACTTGAGGCAATGCCCCGGGTAGATATACCAATTGTACTCCCTGACTGGTGGTAACGCATAGCAGCTACTACCACCCACCTCGGACACACTCCCAAATCGAAATCAAGGGGTGGCCGCTAAAACAAAGTCAAAATATAGTATCGAAGAAATGTGCCCGATAAGAGGAATGACCTCACTTGGCCCGGTATAGCTCCTTTTTTAGCCACATCAAGCTGACTCACGGGAGTCAGGGTCACGTAAATACCTCATACAGAATCGTTCGTCAAACCATCCTTCTTCATTTCTGGAATCTCCACCACGTTCACAGTTGTTAAAGTGGTTTTCGATATTGGCAGAGAGTATGACAATATCCGATCTTGGTCTCTTTAACAACCAAACGCTTATTTCACACCGGATGGTTCTTTTACATTTTAAGAAGGTCAATTCACAATTTATATCAAAATATCATATTCGATTTCAAATCATATCTCTTCTGAAATCATATTCACTTTCAAAACTTTATTTACTTTAAAACCCGTATTTGCTTCCAAAATCATATTCACTTTTGAATTTATCGATGAGATAGGTTAATTAAATTCTAGTTCCAAAAATCATCGTATTTACTCAAATATGTCATTTCACAAAAGGGTATCAATTCCAAATTTCAACTTAGGTTGTATCATCATTGAGGATTTAAACATAATTACTTCCACTTTACACAGTCTGCAATTTTAGAAAATAGTTTAGGTAGTCATGAATAGTTTTAATAGGTTAAAAATAGTTTAAATAGATTAAAATAGTTTAAATAGTAAAATGGTTTAAATAGATTTAAATTTGATTTAACTAGATTTAAAATATAGATATAATAGATTTAATTAGATTTAAAATGATTTAAATAGATTAATTATAGATTAAATAGATTTAAATTATATTAAGTATATTTTTAAATAGATTAAATAAATTTAAAATGGATTAAATAGATTTAAATTATATTAAATAGATTTAAAATAGATTAAGTAAATTTAATTAGTTTAAAATAGGTAAAATAAATTAACTTGGATTAAATAGGTTATAATAGATTAAAATAAATTAAAATAGTTTTAATTGATTAAAATAGTTTAAATTAATTTAAAATAGGTTTCAAGGTTATATCCAAACATTTCCAATAACTCAATTTCCGATAAATTCATTTATATTTGACACTTCAACTTTGAAATTCCAATTTAAATCCTTTGAACAATTCATTAAATCAATTCCAATTTCAACGTTTACGCTTGGACTTCCGAAAATAATTCAGTTTATATAAATCGAATTTCTATTTCAAAATACCCGTTAACTGAATTCAAAATTTTAAAGATTCAAAAAATCATTTAATTTAACCAATCCGGTGTCCGTATATAATTTTCTACCCTAGGGTCAAGTGATACGGATATTTATCATTTCAATTTGCAATTAAAATTTTTACGGTTATATATCATTTCATACCGTAATCCCGAATTAAATAAAAATCCATAAAATCGCTCGAGTCTATCATTTCAACCCATAACGATTTTTCCCTAATCTATAGATCATTCGGGTATGTATCATTTCAACCCCTAGGGAACTTGCAGTGTTATAACAATATAAAAATACAACATCCAGTCATCCAATATCAACAATCAAACATACATCACAATCATCATCCAAATCAATCGATAAACATCAATAGATAAGTGATAATCAATGCAGGTATTAAATTGACAATTTAAAATTCAATATTAAATTAAACGATGATTAAATGCAAGAGAAAGTCAAATTTAACACGAATGACAATTTAACATAACAAACAGTAATCAATAAATTTCTAATCACATCATAAATTTAATTTAACTAACATAAGATAAGCTAGTAGTTGTGAGTGGGTCAAATCACCCAACTTCGATTTCAAATCGAATAAAAATTCAATCTAGGCCCAAAATTCAAACAGTCTCAGAATTTGTCCAAACCAGGGTCAAAATGTTCGGAATTTCGATACAATCCCAATGAAACAAACCGCGTGTGAATTGGACCTCGTGTGTGAAAGTTATGATGATTAGAACGATTAACAATTAAATTTAAATTTAAATTAAACAAACAAACAAAATGCTACCATTAGCCACGTCATCACGGAAGCATCGTTCCCAAACCCTACCTCTTGACCTCGAACAAAATCATGCCGCCACCCATATCACGTCGCCGCCGCCCATATAGGATGTTGTGCCTTGATCGAGCCTCACCACTAGCACGCACGTCCCCAGGCGACCTCACCGACCCCTTCAGGTCGAGCTCGGCCCAGACACGTGGTCCGCCGCCGATCGACTGCACACACGAATTTCGGCGATTCCGATCACCTTTTGCACGAAGTAAATCCATGGATGAGCGCTGCTCGCCGAACACTACAACCCTGCGCCTCCCCATCGTCATAAAATCGACGATCCACCGCACAATCCAACGATCTCAAATGAACGACCGAAACTAAATCATCAAATTCTGGTCACATAGAAATCCAAATCGAAAAACAGACTGCAGATTTGACTTGTGCTCGTCGAGAGCTTCAAATCGATATATAATTTGATATGGTTTGGAGGAGTTTGATTTTGGATTTGGTTTCGATTTGTAATTAGGGTTTGGAAATTTGAATAGGTTCCGCCATTGGAAAGGAGGAGATAGACAGGAAATGTACGTACTGAATAATGGAATAAGAAATGGCTAGGGTTTACAACATGCTATATATAGGCAGATCAGAAATAGAATGAATGGGCTGGATTGATTTGGTTTTGAACGATAAACGACCCGAAAAGCCCGTTTCGTTCCCGAAACAAAATTGGGTAATGCCATAAATCAAAATAGATGTTTTCAAAAATTTTAAACTCAATGGAACAGGTTTCAAGTCCTAATTCCATCGTATGAAGAAGTTAGCTTAAAATCAGCTTATTTCACATTGATTTCGATTGAATTTAATTAAATTGATTTCTATGCGTTTCGAGCCTGTACGATCAAACGACAAGTCTGATCGCTACGAAACTTATTACAATAATTCACCGTTACAGATCCGATGAAACTGGTTTCGTCGAAATCCGAGACGGTGACCAAAATGGTTATTTTCACGTTAATTAAATAAATTAATATTAAATTAATTTATCACATTTTAATTCAATATTTATAAACTAACAGATTTTCATCATTTTGGATTACTTAGACATTTATAATAATTTAAAACAAGTTTACATATACTTTCATTGTTAGTTATTACACCAGTTACGGTGTTCAATTTAAACTGTAATTAAATCCAATTTATTAAAATTTAATTCCAACAAATTGATCAAATTTGGTTTCAATATTTTTTTTCTTCTTTCAATCAATTATTACTCCATAGATATAGTTAATATTTGTTTATATCTTATTACACAAATATTCTACAATTATCATCTTTTACTATATTAGTTGCAGTATTCCAATAATATTGAACCTTTGTTGATTTTGGTATTAATTAAAATTTAAAATTCTAATAATTTCATTTATCTTGGTTTCATTTTTATTATTTCAGTTATTTCCTTGTAAATATTATAATTAACATTCTATATATTTGATTATGTTCACAATTTGCAGTTATTGTCTTAACTCACACTAATATAACATTTATTTACATTTATTTGTAATTGATTAACTAAATTAGTAACAAATAACAATTGTCACCATTTCTACATTTCATAACATTTGTAAGTTTATTATTCACAACACTTGTTATAACAACTTACACAATACCGATTCTATCCAATTACAATTTATTGCACATTATTTCATTAATAAATCAACATTTAAATTATCTGTTACTCTTTTAATCAAATGTCAATTAATACACACAGTATTACAATTAATTTACAATCTATAACCAATCATAACTCTTTTAATCATTTTAATTAATTGAAATTACATTTAAAGCAGTTATCAATTACCATAAATTAAAACTATTTCATTTTTATTCCAGTTATATTCTTATCATTAATCACAAATTTTTATTTCTTCCAACATTAAATCAAAAACTTTATTTAATTAACTAATTTTAATTATCGAATATTACGGGTCGTTACAATCATAGTGAATTGTATTTTTAATGCCAGAACCAATATAAGGACAAAATCTAATTGATATTTCTATATATGCTATAGGCATAATCTAATAATGATACTAATCTTATCTTAGTTTGTATTTTGCTTAAATATCATTCAAACTATATGTATCAGTTATCATTTGTAAACTGATCTTATCTTGTAATTTTATAGTTGATTCTTAGGTTTTTCTCATTTGCATCGCAGGCAATACATCAAAATTTGATTGAAGTGAGCAAGACATTAGTTGGCGAATGATTGGAGGTGGAGGTTGAAGCGGTGGTCAGAAAGGAACAAAGGTGGTTGTATTAGTCCATCGGTGAGGGAATGAATGAACTACTTATTTAGGGGTATTCAATTAGATTCAAACGAGAACAAGAACTAATGTTCATATTTCATTGTAAGAATTAGTGTATGGTTCTTTGTAAGGGTCTGGCAATGGTGGATGTGATGTAGTGTGAGCATTGTAACAATATTGTTTGAATATTTTAAATAAAGCGAATGATGTTATATTGCAAGCAAAATGTTATTGTTTGAGTTGAAGGATTTCATGTATTTCAATTTTTGAAATTTTAGTTCTGCAATAGAATTTAGGATAAAGTTGAGGGTAAACAATCCAAATGCCTATTCAATTTTCTTAAAAAGTTGTACATATGTTGCAACATTTTATAAAAGTTGTAAAAAATATTCTGCAACATCTAAAAAAAAGTTGAAGTTTAGTATATTACAACTATCACAAATAGTTGTAAGAACTCTTTAACAACATAAACTAAAAGTTATAAGAAGGGTATTTGGTTGTATGCAAACAAATTACAATAGTTTTAAGTAGTAAAAGACGACGTTTAGTAAAACGTTGTAAAATACCTACTAAAAACCTTTTTGACAGTTGTGAAAGACGTTTTTTTGTTGTAGTGTTGGTATTTATCATTTGTTGAAATTATTGAATAAAATAAAATATAAAAGAAGAAGAGGGGGAGGGGAAAAAATAACTGTCATTAAAAGTCTATACTTTATTTTTTTGAAAGGCAAGAGCATAAACTCATTTTATTGACTTAAGCAACATTACAACAGACGCAATGCCACAAAACTAGCAACTTGTTATAACCATCTTGACAGTTCAATGTAAATAAACAACCAAAATACAAATTTACAATTAGGAAACACAAATATAAAACTAAGCATCATAAATTGCATACAATCTTGATCAGTGATAATCCAGTAAAGTATATCTATCAATCCAGAAGAAAACCATCTGCAAGAAGTGATTAAATCCTTTCAAAAATTCAAGTAGGATCAGCCTTTAAGTCTCTGAGTATACTGCCATGAATCAAATTGTACAGCTGAGATGAATTCTTACTGCCAATACCAAAAATTCTATTATTCCTTTTAGACCAGACTTCATAAATCAATCTCTTAAGAAGCTTTAGCAATAACCTAGTCATACGAGTCTTCCATCTTGTTGCCTTAAAAACATTAAACCATTCAATTGAACTAACTGGTGAAGGTTTGTAAAATCCACCATTATATAGAAGCCTATACCATACCTGATATACAAAAGTGCACTCAAAAAACAAGTGAGTATTGCTTCCAGTTTCAGATTTACAGAAAACACATAAATCCTCTGAAATAATACCCATTTTACAAAGCTTATCCTTGGTATTTAGAGCATTTGCCATCACTTTCCACAGCAACAATTTTTCTTTAGTATTACCACCAATTTTCCAAATTCTTGAGTGCCAGGGAAACTGAGAACCATTTTGACAGAGAAAATTGTAAATAAGTCTAATAGAATGATACTTACCTTTGTTTGACCAGATTAGAACATTGTCATTATTTTTAATAGGGTTACTAGTGATGAGATTCCATAAATTCCTTAGTTGAAAGGAGCTGGAATAAGGTAAAACTAAACAATCATCATGTATAAACTCATCAACTGTAGCTTGCTCAGAAATTCCTGAATTTCTTCTCAGATTATAATCAACTACAGAACTTAAGATCAAACCTTGTTTAGCCCATGGAGAATGCCAGAAGGACAAACCTTTAATCAAAACATAATTACATTGTAAGAAAGAAATAAAAGTCTCCCTAAGCTTGAGAATACACCTCCAACTCCAACTGCAATTTTGTGGAATGGGCATTGTCCAAAAATTCCTCTTTCCAATAAGATTGTGATTAACCCATTGAGACCATAAGTTCTTTTCAGTTGCAAAGATCTTATTGAAGTACACTGAAATAGCAGCCTTATTCCATTGAAAAATATTAGTAATACCAAGTCCACCATACTTTTTGGCATCAAACAACTTATAAAAAGAAATAGGAATAAGCTTTCTAGAAAAAGGGTCACCATGCCAGAGGAATTTATTGAGGGCACTAGAAATCATATTAATTAGTTTAACTGGGAGAATGTAATGCCTAGTCCAATAAGTTGTCATAGCCACAGCAATTGATTGAATAATTGTTAGCCTACCAGCTTGTGACAGTTTATCAATTGGCCATATCTGAAGTCTTTCAATAATCTTCTCAAAGAGTGGCAAACAATTTTGTTTGGTAATTCTAGAACTAGAGATAGGCAAACCCAGATAATAAGCATTTTTGGATAATTCTTGAAGACCCGAGTACTTAATAATATCATTCCTCTGAACAGAATTTAAACCAGCAACCAAAATATTTGATTTTGAAAGATTAATTTGCAGACCAGTGATAGAAAAGAAAAAATGCAGAGAGGAAATAATACTCTGAATATTGTGATAAGTAGGCTTTGTAAAGATGATTAGATCATCAGCAAAGAGAAGATGAGTAATGAGTGGTTTTTTACATTTGGGATGAAGCTGAAGGCCTTTTTTAACAACAGGATCCATCAATATAGAATTTAGAAGCTCCATGACAATTATAAACAAGTATGCTGAAATTGGGTCACCTTGCCTAACACCCTGAACCCCTTTAAAATAACCATACAGTCCACCCTCTCTTGAAATAGAGTACATAGGTGATGATATGCATGTATAAATCCAAGCTAGAAAAGGTTTTGGGAAATTCATCCTTGACATAATAGCTAAAATAGAGTTCCAAGCAATAGAGTCAAAAGCTTTCCTAATATCTAGCTTCAACATGCACCTCGGTGAAATGTTTTTCCTCTCATAACCATACAATAATTCTTGAGTCAAGAGAATATTGTCACTAATTGATCTTCCACTAACATATGCAGCTTGATTATTGGAAATAATGGATGGCAAGACTAATTGTAATCTATTAGCTAAAACCTTTTATATGATTTTATAAATGATATTACAACACGAAATTGGCCTAAAATCAGCAACTGATGTTGGGTTAACAATCTTGGGAATTAAAGCTATGGCAGTAGCAGACAGCCCAACAGGAAGCTTGTTATGCTGAAAAAAGTATTGTATGGCTTTTACAATATCGAACCCAATTATATTCCAACTCTTTTGAATAAAATGTGCATTATAACCATCTAGACCTCCACAACTATTACTATCCAAACTAAAAACTACAGTTCTAATTTCATTAGCTGATATTTCACAAATCAAAGAAATAGACTGAGAGGTGGACAAGGTTGGAAGAGTAATGTCAAAAAGAGGTTTAATATCAGGAATGAAAAAATTGGTTGGAGCTTAAATAGATGTAAAATATTGAACAAAAGCATCATTAATACCATCAAAAGATTTCACCATATTTCCATTCATATCCTTAATCTGAAAAATGCATTCACGGTTTCCTTTTACCTTTAGAAAATTATGGAAGTACTTAGTAATCCTATCTGCCTCTTTTTCCATTCTCAAATGAATTTTTTGCTTGAGTGATGACACTTCCTTTTCAATAACTTGTTCTAGATCATTCTTTAATTGCAATTCAATATTTTGTAAAATAGAATCAAATGGCCTGGCACTCAAGTCTTCCTGTATCCTAATAAGCTCATTCCTAATCCGAGTAGAGAGTTTAGTGTCCTTACCAAAAATAGTTGCTGACCAATTCCTTAGGTGAAATTTAAGTGCTTTCATCTTGAGAGTAATATTTGTTAGAGGATCCTTGCCATATTGCATATTCCAAACCTGTTTTAGAATAACATGATAGTCCACCTGCTTAGTCCAGAAATTAAAAAATTTAAATGAGTGTTTCCCTCCACAAAAATTATCAACTCCCCAATGAAAAATTAATGGACAATGATCAGATAAAGAAGGCTGAAGTATGTGATAAAAAGATTTTGGCCAAAAATGAAGAAAAGGAAGATTTATGAAAATATGATCAAGTTTACATAGAGTTGGATTTCCACTCCTATTACTATTAGACCAAGTGAAATTGGAACCAAAGTATTTAACTGAGATTAGCTTAGATTGAATTATAGCACTGTTTAAAGGAGAAATATCCTTAAGAGATAAAGGACAGCCGCCATATTTTTGATTACTTGCAAACATAAAATTAAAATCACCACCTATTAGCCATGGAATAGAAGATGAATTTAAAGATGGAAGATGATCTAAAACCTGTCTCAAAGATAAAGAATTTTGAGCATAAACAGAAGTTAGAAGGAAATTGATATTGGAAGGCAAATGAATAGAATTGTAATGAATGTATTGATCAGAGGCACTTATTCTGGAAAGCTTGAAAATATGAGGATTCCATAAAGTAAGCAGTCTGCCAAAATTAGATTCAACAAAGTTATTATCATATAACCAAGAAGGAGAAATCAAACGAATAGCCTTAATGGTAGAATGAATGTCTAGCTTAGTTTCAGAAACACACATCAAATGTAAATCTTTGTTCTTTATAAGATTCCTAATCTCAAACTGTTTAGAGGGTAAGTTTGCCCCCCTTATATTCCAAAAAGCAATATTATTCATTTAATAGGAAGTGGAGGAAGCAAAGGTGAAGGATTCTTCCTTGTATGCCTTGAATGAGAATTATTTTTTGATGAGGATAAAGGTAAGACCTCCTGAGGCTTATAATCTTTTCCTTTATTGAGATCACCTGTTTTCACAGAATTAATAGTACCAGAATTAGTCATGACAACTGTACACTCACTTGATTCAGAAGGAGGAGGAAGTATAATATGATTAGGAGGAGACAAATGCAGATAAGGTGAGGATGATCTGGAACCAAGAATGGATGGAGACCGAGTACTAAATTGTGAACTACATTAGGATGAAATAAAGGTAGAGTTATTAGAGAAACCAAAAGTTACAACATTAGCAGCAGACTCAATTCAAGAATTGGAGATATTTTCACCTGAAGGAGATGTAACCGATGGATTAGCATCACTACAAATACTATCCCTAGATTTATCAAGAGAAAGGTTTGATAAAACTAAAAATGAGTTAGAAATGGCAGTTGGGCAAGAACTATTTGGGTTATGTGCTTCGGTTTCTTTTCCTTTTTCATTTTCCATGCTTCCAATAGGATCATCAATTGATTGAATCTTTTCTATAACCACAGATTGCTTCCTTTTCCATACTCCTTTATTCCTCTTATTTACATTTTTCCAGCCCTGTTTAATTAAATTTGTATTATCAATATCATGATCACTCTGATTTTTATCTACATTCTCCACCAAAACATGCACCTTATTTACATCAATATCTTCATCCTTATTAACAAACTCACAACTAACAGTATCGTGACCAAAGATTTTACAATGTGTACAGATTTTAGGTCTCCATCATATGACAGTTGAACATCAGGACAGTTATTTCCCAATTGAGGAATAGGAATAAAGTCTGGTAATTCAAAGTCAGGTGAGATCTCCACTAACGCCTTTGCATACTTAAATCTCTGCAGCTTTTCAGTACTATTATCAAAACAGATTAGCCTACCAACATGACAAGCCAACTAATTAATTCCTATCAAAGTCCAAAGAATAGTAGGAATCCTATGAAAATGAATCCACACAGGCACTTTCTTAATTTGAGCTTGAGAAATACCAAAAGATGGATCCCATATAGTAATTATGAACATTCTTCCCCTTATAAAAATAGGATCCGAGTTAAGAACATAATCCTTATCTTCTTGATTGGAAAAATTGAAATAGAAATTAAACCCATCAGATTTGTAATCAACTTCACCTTTAAGCTTCCAATATCTTTTCAAAAAATTAACAACGGTCAAGAAAGAAAGCGTACCATCCAAAAAGAAACCAACCAAATGATTTTCCCAGTACTTCAATCCCTCCTCCCTAACAAGATCCGGTAAAACAATCAGAGATTTATCCCGAGATAAATCAAATTGAATAGGCTTATAAGAACCAGCATTACGAGGTAAAGATTTGAATAAAGAGGACCAATTTGAATTAACAGAAGAAGAATCCTTCTTGATAGAAGATACCAAAGATTCAGACTGACAAGATGCAGAAGAAAGATGAAGAGTTGATGAAGGGATTGAGGAAGATGAAGAAAGATGGAGAGCTGATGAAGAGGAAGAAGTAGATGAAGAGGAGGAAAGGAGAGGAGGAAACGAGGCAGAGTTAAGAGAGAAAGAAGACGAAGAAAAGGAAGACGAAAGAGATGCCATTAAAATTTCAAAAACAAGCTAAAAATCATCGTGGAGGGAAATTTTTCATATATGCTCTTAATTGATATTCAACAATACATGATTTATATTTATATCTTGATTACTTGAGGCCTAAGTAATAATGTAATAGGAAATATTATAATTTGGAAAAGTACAAATACAATTGGTAAATAACAAATAGTGAGATCTTCTGCAATATGCTTTAACATCATCGTTATTAAATATATATATGTAGTAAAAATAGACAATAAATTAGATGTAGAATCAAAGCTTACATAAAAATTGGTCAAACAATGAATAAAAAGGAGTGAAAATAATATACGAATTTATAGTTCCATATAACTATAAATTTTGAAAATAATCCTACGCTTTCTCTACATATTTCTATGTAAGCAGCTTTAAACTTCAAGTAATTATCAAGTCAGAAAGATTGAACTGGGTAGGAAAAAAGAAAAAAAGAAACAACCTAATCTTGTAGTAGTGCAAAGAATTATATTTCCCAATTTCAGAGTCCCGTGCTACCAATTTCATAACAAAAACCATTTGAAATCTTTTATTTTGAACAATATATTTTGTAATTAGCAATGGAAAGCATTTATTGTTGACTAATCAATGAAATTAGAGATTAACCAAAATTTGGAATATAATCTCATGCCCAATTCAATAATATACAAACTCCAAAATCTTTTGACAATGAACAATCTAGCATGGCTGACACTATTGCATAGTAGCAACGATACAGTCATTTGGTAAACTTTTCAGTCATTTATATATTTTAGTTAGAGTTTAATTTTCATTGCATTAGAATCTATATTCAAGACAAGAATTTGAAACTATTTGTTGCAAAATGTCTATGAGAGTATTTATTACATTCATCTCATATAATATGATTTGATGGAAATTTTAGTTTAGTTCCCTAATGTTCTCTTGGGACTTGGGTTTTCTTTCCATTTTTTAGGTTCTAATAGTAGCGAAAGATATAATGTTATGCGGGATATTGAAATAAGGCCTTAAATGTAAAATAACATTATAGAGAGTGAAAATAAAGTAATAACATGTTGGAATGATCAATAAGGTAATATCGATTAAATAAGTGCTTATTACTATATACATATTATGCTTATTATACACACACAAGCATGCATAATTTTAAAAAATTGATTACATGGTAAAAGTCATTTAATTGGATAATTAAGAAATAGGTTTAAAAAATAAACCAATCAATTGATTCATTAGCATGTTGCATAGTCAATTAAGGAGTTTTCTAATCATTTTCACACGAAATTTATATTAAATTTTAGCGATAGTATAATTTTGAAATATGAATTGATTTTCCTTAATTTCAATAAAATAATTAATTAAAGGAAATTAATTGGTTCAATTAGTTAGAGGAAACTAATCGGTTGATTTACTAATTCTGAATTTACTCGGTAAATTAACAAAAGTTATTAACCGGTTGATATATTTATATGTAGCATACATAATCAATTAGGAAAACTTTGATAATTTGCAATCAATTTCTATAATTAATTTCCATAATTGTATGGTCAAAAAAAGCATTTTATTTGAATTTAAAATAGATTAAAGAGTCAATAAATTCTTTTAATGCCAAATAAATACGAGATGAAGGTAATAATAATTAAAAGAGAAGTCTAGAGAGAATTTGTCATTCTCTATATAAACCCATTTCCTTTCTTCACTTATCCCACTCTAAGTATAATCCATAGTATTTGTCATAAAATTTCAATTTTTAGTGATATAGTGTTTTGGTAACCAAAAACACATTATACATACCATTATGTCTCTAACACTCAAAAACCTAGATCTGTGTCCACTATTTCTTTGCCTAAAACTCACATTCATCATTTCATGCTTTTCATACACAACTATAATCTTCTCTCTCCTCCTTTTCACTAACTTCCTAGCAATCTGCAGCCTCGCCTATGATACCATTATTGGTTCCACCATTAGAACCGTATTCATCGATGGGGTATCACTCAACCTGTTTCTTCATAGCGTGATTGGCCTTATAGTACTTGTGCTCTTTTCAAACAGGAATCAGGGCTGCAATATTATTGTTTCCTCTTCAACTTTTGAGATCTCACCAGTTGTTGAAGGAGAAATTAATCCTTCTACATATAGTGCTTTGGTTGATGATATACAAAAGACAGAAAGGTACTATCTTCTTGCCAAACTTCAGGTATTTCATTATTAAGAACCACCTTTTCCTCGGGTGGTGGGGTGATACGCCTCCCAAGTGAGAAGTTTGAGGTTCGAGTCCCACCTGGGGAGTGTGGGAGGAGATACACCATTTCACATGGGAGGTTTGAGGTTCATTTCCCGCCTCCTTGACCAAGTCAGCCGAAAGGTCTGGCTAGCCTGGAATAACGGTTGTGGCGGGCCAGCCGTCTATTCCCTAGGTTTACTTTTCAGGAATCGCATGTCGATAATGATTGACCAGGTTTCCCTAGTTCCAAAAAAAAATGAACCACCTTTTCGTTCCATTTTATGTCATACTCTAGACACATCTTATACCATGTATTCTAATACATAAAAAGTTCGATGTATGACCTTTTGTATTCTTTCCACATATTTACTCTCATTTCATTTCATGTTCTCTCCCTAGCGAATAATTTTTCATTTTGCACAAAAAGTATATTTATATCTTTATCACCCATCTATAAACATTGCAATTTACATTCATATTCTTTTATAGTATAATCAGCTAGCCCATGGAATATGTTATTTTTGCTAAAAAATCAATCCATTTATTTCTTTTCTATTTTCCTTGAATTATAAGAAACTCTTTAAGGTTCGATTTGATTAGTTCATTATTTATTTTGACCCATTCTTAACTCACCACATTATTCCACTTTTGCCCACTTATTTTTTTGAAAATAAACGACTGTTTTATCCTTGTAATTATTTTTACTGAGATGTTTTAGTTCTTTTCATGTTCTCGTATTTTCCTTCTCCTTTTCTTTTGTTGGTATACTTGCATACATATGAGGATAGAATTTTTAAATAAGATATCTTACTACTTGAGATAACTATGTATGTTTTCTAGGGTTGATACATAGTTACTAGGATATGATAGCAACCAAGCCTATTTATTGCTTTAATTGCTACTAAATAGTGCATAGTGCATGTGGAATGATAATAAACCTAGTATGGATGAGATATATTACATAAGCTTCCTATCATTTTTGTACTGTATGAAGTTGTAGCTTGTTTTTTTCCTTTTAGATTGCACTATTGGATAGAAAAGAAGAACAAATTGTCCATGATCATTAAGAATTTTTTAAATGTTGTGAGATGAGAATATTCTTTTATTGCCATGAGAAGAGTGGGAAATAAGAATGAGTGGGATAAAAGAAATAAGGGTAATTTCAAAATAAAATGGAGTAAGAAAGAAAAAAGTGGTGTGCATTTTTTTATAAAACACCAGGTAGGAAGAAAGTGGTGTGTTAATATAATTGGCCATTTATTTTAGTGTATTTTGTGTTTTGGGTAGCTTTATTAGGTTTTATCATATTCAAATAATTTATGTATCGCTAAAACTTCCTCTTTGGCATATATATGTTAAATGTAAAAAATTTCTCCATAATTTATTTTTAATAAATATCAACTCCACGAGCCCTTTAATGCATTATTAATTAGAAAATAAAGTATATTAAATATTTTGATTACAATTTAGCATGTTAATTTAGCATGTTAAATGTTAATAAGTATTTCCAGAAAAAGAACATGTCAAATCCAACATAAAATTAAGTACACGTTAAACTCTAAAAAATATGACATGTTCTCCTATGATGTAATCACAAGTCCAACCCTTTATTATATAGTGCTTGAAACAAAGGAATTGAGTATATAATCAAGAATTAGATTTAATTAAACCCAACATAAAATCAGTTTTGAAGGGAAGAACAATTTATTTCACTTAGATAATTGTAATCAATTTCTTATCGAAAGGCCTTGCCACCTTGACTCAAATAAGCAGTTGATATCATTTTAATTTTATTTATCATGTGGAATTAGCGAGAAAATTTATTTTTGTAGGTTCACAAGGCAATACCAAACAATTTGTTGATGCGTTTTTTAGATATAATAAATGACATGGTCATAAATGGGATATAATAACTAGTAATTTACACTAACCTAAAATTTTGCATATCTTGAGCTAATGTCTTTTTTAAATGTTTTTTATATTTATTCCGATTATTATAAGAAATATTATTCTTTGATATACAATAGCAAATCCAACATTTAATTTTTAGAAACAACAACTTGGGATTAAAAAAACCCAAACATATGTTTTAATATATGTGTGTAGGCCAGACAATAAAACTCTTGTCTTTATATATAGGCTAGATCAAAGCTTGGTTCTAAATTATGGATACTAATACTTTTTTAATATATTTGTTCTTCTCTTTATTTCATTATTTGGAGTAATATGAATTTTTTGCATGTTGTCGCCAAATGCACTATTCATCTTTTTGGAAAGCCAGTTCAGACTTAAAAATCCTCTAAAATATATATGTACCAACTATAAAATGAATTTCATATTTTTACTTTTTAAATATTTATATTTTATTCTCTAGAGATGAATAATTGTATATACTTCAAAAAACTGTTAATATCTTCTAAAATAGGTTTAATCTGCAGTTTATAGTAACTATGTTTATAAGTCTAATCGATGAAACTGTCTAATAAATCATGGTTGTACATTAGTTAGGTAGTAATCAACATGAAAGCATGAACAAGGTGGTAAAATAGATGGAGAATTTTAAAAACATACTACGTAATAAGATTATTTAGATTTGTTCATTTAGTAGATGAATAACGTGCGATTGATTATATCAGGCTTGATTTTTATAACAACCACTTTTTTGGATAGGCTCATATTTGTGTTCAAATTTTTATATTAGTGATATTGACATCGTTGTACATATTGGTTGGTATAAAAATTATTTAAATAATGATTAAATGAACTATACAATAATGATTTTGTGGTGCTTCAAATACTAACAAGCTTCATCGCAATTATAGAAGTGAAACCCTTTTAAAGAATAGTAATAATGGTTTGCTTCCTATTTTTTCTTATTTATGATTTTTAGATAAAATATCAAAATCTTCTAAGTAAACTAAAGTTTAGTAAAGTTTTTATATATCTCCTTTTGCATTTAAGACATTTTAACATCGACTTGGTCCACTTCCATTAAAACATAATACATAAACATGCCATTCCTTTCAAACAACATGAATGCTCTATACATGAGTTAAATATCCTCGGTACAATATTTGACATCGTTAAAAAAATTCTTGAGTAATTTTAATAAAGATGTAATATTGCTAAAGAACATATCAACTTCAAAAAATTGTTAAAAACATAAATTATATTCACTCTCTTGTAGATGGAAGCAACTAAAGATATGAAGCAATGACCTAAAAGGGATTTGTTTTCCTTTATCGTGGTCTTTATCTTCCTTGCAGTTTTTTATCTTATTCCTATATTATGGGATGCGATTAAATATTTTCTTACTGAAGTAAGACTATAAAAGTATAGAGTCACGTGTGCAGTTTACTCCCATCACAACATACTAATATTCAAATTTCATTGCATGCCACGTTGACAATGTGACAACCTGAGTTCCTCAATCTATGCTCCTAAGGTGAAGTTTAGTTGGAGCTATGAAGTAAGGATCAATTGTCTTAAGGATTAACACACTATATTTAATGATTATTTAACATTTTGTGAAATTATTTTGTTATTCACCCATTGTAGGTATAATAATGATGCTTTGATTCCATCAATCTACATTATTTTAACCTTTTACATAATTCTTATCATATTCTAGTATGATAAGGCAACAACATTACAAACCGATATTTTAGTATGATAAAAAAATCATATGAATATATAGATGCAATGAATATATATAGAAAAATAGAGATCGAAGAAAGTCTTATTTATTTCCTAATCACTAATTTCTACTACATTACTATAACAGGTGATTTGGGATGAGATTGGTGAACCAAATACAGATAGAGAGAATGATACTTGAGTTAGAAAAAGAGGAATGCTTGGAAGCTTATAAAAGAAAAATTGACCAAGCTACCAAAACTAAAGAGCAAATGCGCCAAAAAATAGTCGATGTTATTGCACAACTAGCTTCTTTACGTTCCGCGACAGAAGATACGGGAATACATGTTGATCATTCAAATGGATATCCGAAGAACTTGAAAGAATATTTAATAATGATTACTGCACGTTTAGAGCGCATCACAATTGAAAGACGTGAGAGAAGGCCAATGGAGACACCAGTTATTCTTAACATTTACGACTTGACCTCAACGAATCGTTTATGTTACTGGGCAAGCCTCGGTGCATTCCATTTTGGAGTGGAAGGTAACTTTTCACATTTCTGTTTATTTTTTTTTCATTTATTATTGCACCTAACTAAGCCTAGTTCATATTTCTGTTATATAGGAACTACGTGATGTAGTTATGGGGCTTCTTATTTTATTATCTATAGAATTATTGGTTTTGCATACATAATTTTTTATTGATGAAATGTGACTAGAATATTGTTGTTGACATGTTATAAATAGTGATTTATTTAGCATATAATTTACTAGATATTTTACCTTAATACAACTGCTACATTTTATCAATTTAAACTTAAGATGATTTATCAACCAGGTAAAGAGATGATATTTAATTTTGGTTAATATGAATTTTTCTACTGTATTGTTACTTAATAGAATATTGTAAAAAAATTGTTATTATTTTAAGTTGTATTCTTAATGTTTGTATCTCATTCTTGTAGAAACTTGTTTGGAAGTGTAAATTATTTATGTGATCATTTGAAATTGATATTGTTACAGATCCAACATACCACATAAGTATCCTACAAAAGTGTTATTAACATTGGACTATGTGTATTATTACAATAATTGTTCACGTAGTCTTTAGTAGTACATTCGATTGGTCAGTTGGTTTATATAATGATTACATCGGATACCTATGCTTAATAAAAAGCAAAACTTAACCGAAGAAGTACTTTCCTTTAAAATGCTTAGGTTTTTCTATTTGAAAATAAAAATCAAGGAAATTTCATTTATTTGAGTGACATTCAATACTTTAGTGCCTTATAGAGGATTACCTACATTTGCTCACAATTTATGGAGTAGAGTATTCTTTTGGGGCAGCTGATTTTCCATCATGTGGTGTATTTGAAGTAGAACCCAATAAATGTCCAAACTACAAGTTCAGGAAATTAATTGTAGTTGGAACAACTTCCTATGACCCACTCCAGTTAAGCTTATTCATGGATGTTCTTTCTTGCAACTACAGTGGTGATTCCTACAATCTATTTATGAAGAACTGTAACCATTTTAGCAAGGATGTTTGCTTCAGATTAACTGGAAAATCAATTCCAAAATGGATCAATCGACTTGCTAAACTTGGTTCACGTTGTTGTTGCGTTTAAATGGTAGACAACTAGATAAGATGTAGGTTTGTTATTTTATGTAAATATATATTTTCTGTTATGGAATGTTTGATATTTTTGTGTACATCCATTTATGTAAATTTATTATGGAACACAGATGTTATAGCTCTTTTTTATATGAGTTATGTTTTTTGAGATGTGCATGGTGCTTTGGAGTTTCGATACTTAATTTGTGTTGTTTATTAATATATCAAATCTATTGTATGTTTTAGAAAAATATTTTTCATTTTCTAATAGGATTTTATAAACCTTCTTACCAAATCCTACGAAAGCTCCATAGTGTTAGTGAATTGTCAAAACTATTTGTAACAGTTATTGAGTATTTCATATTAATAGAACCTTCAAAATATATGAGAATGAACCAAGTCTTTTGGAAGATTATTTACAGTAGACTAGTACCACTATCTCATATTTGGCTGACTTAAGAATTTCCTACAAATCCTAAATTTGTATTTGAAAATACCATTGCAATAAAAAAATTTACAGCTTCTACCAACGGTTATAATTCTTCTTCCCACAACTGTTATTAACCAAAAATTTCACAACATTATTATTAAAACCAATATTTCCCTAATAATAACTATATTCATTAACATTACCTGAAACAACACGAATCATTTACGTTCAAAAAAAGCCAAAACAAGTTCAACTTTACACCATTTTTGAATTCATAACTCTATTAAAAAACATAACCAAATCCATAACATATGTTAATAGGAGGATCGATACGTATTAATCAAAAGAGATAAAGTCCTTGCGTCAAGCAATAATCGTCCCAACTATCTGTCCAATAGTATAGACGTCTACAGTAAGCCTATATAGAATGGCTTCAGGATACACCACCTAATCGTCCCAAACCTTTCAAGCATCTGCTCCTAATGGTACATGGTGCACTAAAATAGTTACTTAACGATATAAATATAGTTGATTAACAATATAAATATAATTGGTTATATTTACAAATTCATACTTAAATTTAAAAATGAAAAAAGGGTGATAGAATCATATGTAATGCATTTTGCTTTAGTTAAGATATACCAAATACACTACACCATAAACAATAATTAGAAATGGCTAAAAGCCGTATCAATTAACTTAGACACGGCTATAAGCCGTATCAAATATGGCGTCGTTAATTGTTAGATACGGCTTTAAGCCATATCTAATGGGTAAATTAGATACGGCTCATAGCCGTATCTAAGCCGTATCTTAATGTCTTTCGAGGTACTTTGGTGCCTTTTCTCTCTTCGTTGAATGATGTCATATATCTTGGTTCATTGCAATTTGTACAAGAAACTTTGTTCGCATCATCTTTCCAGTACAATATGCAATCATTGATGCATGCATCATAAGTTTTGTAATTAATCCCAACTTGCTTAATGATCTTCTTCACGTCGTAGTACGTTGTCGGCAGTGTGTTACCTTCGGGGAGTAACTCCTTTATTAGTTCGAGGAGTGCAGTCACACCATTATCTGAAAAGCCGTATTGGATCTTCAAGCTATTCAGTTTCACAATGGCATACAGCTTCGTAATCCCTTTCGAACATGAAGGATACAGTGGCTCTTTTACGCTACCAAAATTTGATTTATACTTCTTACTTTCGTTGGCCTGCCAATCTGATAATCAGTAGACTGCTCTCCAACATTAGCATGATCAGGCAATGGATTATTAGGTTGAAAATGATGAAATCTATCTGCATCATTGACCAGATCTTCCATCATAATAAGTTCAGACTCATCAGTAGTTGTGGCATGACTAACTGGTTGTTGTTTTTCCATCTCCGCCCTTTTTTCCCCATGAAAATACCACACTATATATGATTGAATAATACCCCATCTAAGAAAATGAAAATGAATGTCATCTAATTTGATCGCCTTCATATTTTTGCACCGGGTGCAAGGGCATAAATACACTCCTTTCTTACCACCGTTTTCTTCAACAAAACTAATGAACTTCTGCACCTCGTCTATATAGTATGTAGATCTTAGATCTGATTCATTTATCCGTAGTTTGTCTATGTTGAAAGACATATTGCCCTCCTATATCATATATAATAGAACATGAGACTTGCCCTTCAATGGGTCCTCGTTCCAATTGCTCGAAAAGAATATTTTTGAAAAATTCAAGTGGGAAATTATTGGAAATTTTTTGAATTGAAATGAATTATTAAAAATACGAGAGGAGCATATAAGCTCTTATTTGAGAATAGTCCCACATTGTAAGGTAAGGGTCATGTTTTCAGATGTGTGAAGTATATTGATATAGACTATTTTCTATGATACTCTTAATTATAAAAATAGCATTTCTATAAAAGTTAACATTAGCACCAAACTGTTTCCAAAAAATTTGCCATTACAACGATGCTATTTTGTAGCACCGGAGTAACGTCTATGCATTACCCCTCTCCTGACTTGGCTTGCACCATTAACAACAATTTTAACCACTTATACAACAATGTCAGAACCATATACAACAACGCCTTTTGAATATACAACAATGTCAGAACCATATACAACGACGCCTTTTAAATAGTTTTATCCCAACTATTTAATATTCCCAGCACCACTAATCCCAAAAGCAAATGAATCGTTACTCATTACAAAGCATCATTACAGTAATAATCAAAGTCAACTACCAATCGAATAATATCACTAGTTGATATTATCCTACAACAATCAACTCAATCAACTACCAATAATTTATTAAACATATCAAAATCACCACTACTTTAGTTATTGTGGACTATAACAACTACTAAATTTTATCAATCACATTTTGACTAATTGACTACAAATAATTTATTAAACATATCAAAATAAATTGCTGGGCTTTAACCCTGCTTGTAGAATACCTTGGAAATCTTCCCTAATTATGACAAAGGATCAACTGCGGTAGAAGAAGTGGTTCCAACCTGAAAAACAAAGAAGGTGATTTTGTCAAACATATATTTCAGAACTTAACTGAAGGTGCATGTAATCTAACAACCAAATTTTGCTGCAAAGAAGGTGATTTTAATCGGAAACTAGATGTCCCATGGAACAAACAAACTGATCAACAACACAATAATATAGTAACCAAAGGGCAAGTGATCTTAATCGGAAACCAGATGTACTCAATAAACCCAATTCAAACAGATTTAAAAAGTTTGTCTTTTAAAGTAGGTCATAGTCAGAAATACCAAATCATCAAAAATTTAATTCAATCTTGACCTAACAACTAAACAATTCGTGTTAGTGCGGTGTAGGTTGAGTTGATAGTTGGAATCAAATGTATAAACAAATGTAGTAAATAGTCGAACAGGAAGAGTAGATACAATTTACGTACCAACAACGTTTAGTACTGAGCGGACGATGCTATCTACAGGCATCAAACGTCAAAAATTGGTTAGCGGAACCAAGTACACAGTCGTTGATATGAGGGCGGAGAGAGGAAGGAGATGACGAGATTGAGTGCATACGTAATTTTGTTTGTAAACGAAGGAGGCGTTGGTTTGTACTAAGAAGGAGCGAAACCCTATACGGCTAATTTGGGGGAAACGAACGAAATGAACGAAAGAAGGCGTGTACCTGGTTTGATTGTAAAAAGTAGCACACAAAATAGATACGGCTAAAACACGTATCATGTTAGATACGGCTAAAAGCCATATCTAAATAAGTGGGAAAGCTAATTTTCTAGAGGGAAGCAGTGCGTATTGGGGTGGAAAATTTGCGCCAAAAATAGGCACGAAATAAGATACGGCTATTAGCCGTATCTAAATTAGTGGGAAAGCCAATTTTCTGGAGGGAAGCAGTGCGTATTGGGGTGGAAAATTTGCGCCAAAAATAGGCACGAAATAAGATACGGCTATTAGCCGTATCAAATTTGATACAGCTATTAACCGTGTCTAAATTTTTAGATACGGCTAATAGCCGTATCTAATGAGGCGGTAGGTGGGGTGGCTAAATCAGCTTTTTGGTGTAGTGATATACAGATTTCCAAGGATATCTAGAAAAGTGATAACATACCCTAATTGGGTGTGACACACTTAGCCTTGCTGCATCTCCCATGTTTTAGTCATTCCCACTTGATGAGGTTTGAGGCTAAGCGTTACCATTCAAGAAACAATTCTACTTAGAATCCTCATCGTCCTCCAATGATGATGTTCTGATAGCATTCGTCCATATAGGTTGTCCTGGATCTGGACAAACCGAATCACCGTCTTCATCATCTTCATGGTATTCATTCGTAACGTTTAAACCAGATCGAAGTGGTTTTCAGATAATTAAATCCGATCTCGGTTTCTTCAAAACGATTAACGAAATTGGCCAATATTGATAGTTGGATATTTAATTATCAATAAAACACCCATAAGCAGTCACTAGGCCTTATTATAAATTTTTCCAAAATATTTATTTTCGGAATATCTTTATAAGATATGTCAATCCCTTCCAACGTTTGAAAACAAATTCAAATACTTAAATCCGTAACAGGATATTTCCAAACCATCTCGACACTTAGAAATATTTCCGAATTTCCATTTTTATACTTAGGAAAATATTATAAGTCTTATTTTCCAAAATCTTTTCAAATATCAACACTTAAGAGAATATTTCGTAACTTATCTCATAAGTCTTCGAAATCACTAATAAATTCCCTTTTTTAATTTCCAAAACCCTGTATACCTATTTATAACCCCATTCAACAATTTATAACTTCTTTTATAAATTCAGATTTCATTTTCAAAATTCCCATATTCAACATCTTGAATTTCCATCTCCTCCAAATTCCTTATATAAATTCCTCCCCTCAAAATCATATCCATTTAAAAGCCCCATTTACGATTCTCGAGAGAATTTATAAATAAATTTTTTAATCACTTCAAAACTCTCTATATATATATAATTAGTATTTAAAAGAATAATAATTTTCTTTAAAACATGTTCAAATAATTATTTGAAATATCGAAACCGCTTTTATAAACATCAATAACTCATTTTTAGATAAACAAATCAATTTTCAAAGCTGGTTTTAAAAGTTAGAATTTACTAAAATAAATACTTAATGTTTAAAAATCTACTTACTGAAGTATTTCAATCCTAACTAGTTTAAAATTTCATAGTTTTAAATAATAAAATTTTCCTTTTAAAAACAAACTTACTTCTTTGAATTAAAGTATATTTTTGAAACCTCAATAACTAGTTCAATTTATAAATTTGTCTCGAATCACATCACATCACTTCCATTCCGATCTCCTTAACCATTTTCACTTTCAAAAATAGTATCCACTATTTCTCTCACCTTATTTCCATACCCTAATTTAAATTATCTGTAACCACCCGTAATTTCGCTACTTCGAAAATGAGAGATTTCGTTTGTTTTAAATTTAAAAAGGGTTTAAAACTTAAATAAATAAGTTATATATAATAAATAATAATAGAGAAATTATTTATTCTTATAGATAATGATTAAAAAGTATAAATTTGAATTTTAGAACAAATCAACAAAAGTTAAGTTTTGTTAAAAATAAATAAAGGCTTAAATAAATAGGTTTAAAAATTTATTTGAAAATTTAAATCTTATTTAAAACATCTAATAAAGATAATAAAAGTATATTAAATGATTTAAGAGTATATTAATAATCATTTTACAAAAATAACCAAATTTTGTCGCATTTTGTCAATTTTATATACACTGTAAAACTAGAGATTTTGATATTATTTAAATATGATTTTAAAATATAAATAGACATGTTTTAATTTATTTAAAATAAGTAAAAAGTTCATTTTTAAGTTTGGTTTGCTTGAGTATATAGTTTAACAAAAACGTCAAATTTTGACTGTAAAATTTGTTGACAAAAAACACCGTTTTCAATCGTAACAAGTTATCGCAACGTTGAATAAATGTGTTCACTTTATAATATATATAATAAAAACTATACAAACTTTAAAACACATTACATTTAGCATTAAAAGACAAAATATTTATATTAGGACAGTTTAAATAAATATATAAATATAAAAAGGTATGGTTTAACTAATTTCATTTTATTTTAAATCTTTTTAAACAGCATCATTTCTTTTATATCATATCTCATTTATGAGATGTTATGCATATGCATAGAAAAGGAGCAAACTTATGCATTTAAATATTTACAAACCATAAGAAGATGACACCTCCTTATCTCTTAACACACTCTTCCTAAACCATCATTCCACACATTTAATGCAACTCAACTCAAGGCTAATCAAAGTCCAGAAGTAAACAAGGGTACTAATGTCATTTGCCACTCAATTCTCCACTTGTAAATACAAGCCTAAATGTAACGACCCAGATTTTTCGTTGTTCGATTTTGAATATTTAAATGGTTTTAAATATTGAATTTGAATTATAGATTGATTTTGAATATGAAAAATTAGGATTATTTATAAAATAAATTCAGAATTTAAAAATAGAAATTTATTGGATAATTTAATTATTGATGTTTATTGGTCAAATTATTGTATCCTGAGTTTTAAGCCCAATAAAAATTATTTAAAGGCTTGTAAAATTTATATTAATAATAATGAAGATAATAAAAGTTTTAAAATTGAATTTAAAAGCGATTTGTTCAGTTTTAAAAATATATCGTTTAAGTTTACATTTAAAATAGCCATCCGGGACACAGTCTCAGAATTCAACGAAACTAGTTCCATTGGATCCGTAATAGTGTATTATTTCTAGATTTCAAATTTCGTAGTGTTTGGAGTTATCATTTGATCATACGGGATAGAAAAGCATTGAAATTTATATCGAAATTTAATATAAATGAATGGGTTCAAAAAGCTATCTTCTCCATACGATTGAATTAGGACTCGAAACCTTTTCCATTGCATCCGGAATAGAGGTATGACATTACAAACGCCTAGCGGCATGCCCCGATAGGAGATCAAAATTTATAATTGTTACAAATGATATATTTATAATAAAATAATATTGAAATCTGTTAAGACCTTGCCTTCTCCAAGACGCCTTCCCTCAAATCACATCTTCCCCCTCAAATCAGTTCACCTCAAAGTCGTTCAAATGCGCCACTTCAATTTAAAACTACGCTCTCCCTTTCCTCTTCTTCCATATGAAATCGAACTCGCGAAAAAAAAATAAGAAGAACCCAATACTCTCCTTTCCATCTTCATAAAGAAATCGAATAAGTGAAAAAAAAGGAAAAAGAAAATACACGATTGGAGCTGTCGCGTTCGATCAGGGCACGCGTCGTGTCAGGAGGAGAGCGAGACTAGGCGGAGACGTTGAGTGGTACTTGTGAAATTTTGGGGTTGTTGCGACGAGTTGGCAGGCGAGTGCTCAAGCTCAATTGGGAGTGGCGACTCAAGGCATGAGCGGTGGCATCGGAGATGCACGTACGATCGAGGGAGACGGCCGCATGCGGAGGAGGTCACGTTCGATGTTGGGGTTCGCGATTTGGGAACTCGAAGTGGCGACGTGGTGAGGCTTGGTTCGTCCTCGATCGAAGGCGGTGCTGCAGCGTTCGCAAGGGGGAAAACATGATGAGGTGGAGTTCGCGTACGTGCATACGTATATGTGGATTTGGCTAGGCGCGAAGCATTAAGGGTTCGATCACTGCGCATTGACGACTGGAGGTGAGGGCCGCTGGCTCGATGGGTGTGACGACGTGGCTGGCGGTCATAAGTTGGTTTGGCAGAGGTATATTTTGTGACTAACTTAATTTTATAATTTGTTTATTTAATTAAAAATTTGAATTGAGATGGCTAATAAATTAAATAACTTATTTATACGAGGAAAGAAAGAAAAAAAAGTGTAAATTAGGTTAGTTTAATTATTATTTAAGTTAGTTAATTAAATTTATTAAAATGGAAATTAATTGTTTGATTATTTCGAATGTCAATAAACTGTATAATATTTATATGAGGTCGAAAATCGTGAAGAAACAAGTCGAGATGGAAATGGGCTGCAAATAAAATCAAGGTTAGAATTTCTCACTCATTTGGATTACCATATTTAAATTTAAATGCTTAAATTTAAATTATTGGATGCTTGATTGATTGATAAATTTATAAATTAACTGTTGGATGACTATATATATAGTAGTATATATATTAGTATTTGGAGTGATATTCCTACACATTATAGCGGATGAGACCCTATACGCCCCGCATAATAGCGGATGACCCAATATACCACGATATCCCCCTCGAAGTGGGATTGATATTTTTATTGTTATCTAACATCTGCGGATGCAGGGAAATAGGTTAGAGGGATCCAACTAGATTCCTCAAATATATTAGTATTTTTCAAATATATAAAATGGTGGATTATTGTGTGTTGTAAATTTTTAAATATTATATTGGCATGGAAATTAATTTTGGGTATATTAAATACAATAAATATTATTTTAAATTTTCAAGGAATTAAAAAGTGATTTTAATATAAAAATATGTATATCGGAAATTGAATTATTTAAAAGAGATTGGGTTGAATAAGAAATGATAAATTGTTGATCGTATTAAATAATGCGGGAAAATATTTTAAATAGGGAATTTAAAATAACTTATATAAAGAAATTTTTTTAAAGATTGGACTTTTAAAATGATAATTTGGAAAATATAAAAAGAAGTTGAAATCAATATTAAAAATAGATTGGCAAAAATAAATGCAATTTATAAGAAATTGAATTTATAAAATGGAGTTTATAAATGAGATTATTTTTAGTGAACTCAAAGGAGTTATAAAAATTTATAAACGAAGTTTATAAAAAAGGAAAGTGATATCGGATGATAAATTTGGAATATAAATTTATAGGAAGAATTTATATTGAATATGGAAATAGGGTGAGAGAAAAAATAATAATGGATACTATTTTTAAGTGAAAATGGTTAAGGAGACCGAATGGAAGTGATGAGATAGAAATCAAGAGGGGTTATAAATTGAAATTTTGGTTGTCCAGATTTGAAAATATATTTTATCAATAAGTTAAGTTTTAATTTTAAAATGGAAAATTTTATTATTAAACTATGAAATTTAAAGTCGGTTAGTATTTAAATACTTCAGAAGTTAATTTTTCAAATGCTTACTATTTATTTAATAAATCCCAAAAATTTTAAACCCTGCTTTGGAAAAATGAAGTTATGAAGAGTATTTCAATATTTTACATAATTATTTGAACATGCTTTAAAAATAAATTATTATTATTCTTTTAAGTACTTATTATTATTATATATATACAGAGTCTTTGAAATGTTTTAAAATTTATTCATAAACCTTCTTGGAAGTCTGGAAATGGGGTTATTCAATATATGGGATTTATAAGAAAATGCTTAAAAGGAAATTGGAAGAAAAGTGAGGAAATTTCCAAAGTAGTTAAGTAAAAAGTGTACTTCGAAAGTGAAATAGAACTCATAAAAGAAGTAGAAAGGGAAGTTGAAATTATAAGTAAGTATATTTGACTTTAAAAATATTGAAGGGAATTAATTTAAGAATTTCGGAAGTTATAGAATCCGTGGAAATGAGTTAAGGAATTTACAAATAAATCGTAAATAATGTTTGAGAAAAAAATAGGAGATAAATAGAATACTTCCTAAGTGTTGAATATAAGATGAAGTGGAAAAATATTCTAAATATTGGAAAGGGGTAGAATATTCCGTTGAAAAATATAAGGATTTGAAAACTGTTTTCAAATGTTGAAGAACTGGAAGTAATATATCTTATAAAGATGTTTTGGAGTAAATTTTGGAAAATTTATAATGGCCTGGTGATTTCTTATGAATGTTATATTGATAGTTAAATAACCGACTATCAATTTTGGCCAATTCGTTAATCGTTTTGAAGAGACCAGGATCAGATTTAATTATTCGAAAACTACTTCGATCCGGTTTGAATGTAACGAATGAATACCGTGAGGATGATGAAGACGGTGATTCGATTTGTCCAGACCCAGGACAACTTGTATGGATAAATGTTATCAGAAAATCGTCATTGGAGGACGATGAGCATTCTAAGAAAAATTGTTCTTGAAAGGTAATGCTTAGCCTCGAACCTCATCAACCGGGAAAGACTAAAACAGGAGAAATGCAATAAGGCTAAGTGGGTCGCACCCAAGTAGGGTATGTTATCACTTTTCTAGATGTCCTCGGAACCCTATTTATCTTAGATATGGGTATACGTGAAAGAAGAAGCGCTCGATGGTAAGGGTGGGAACACCCGGGGTGATAACATATTCGGTCTATCTAGGTTAGGGGTAGGCCGATCTTGTATAGCAGGGGATCCCGACATGGTCCTCGGTACATTGTTCTAGAGGTGTACTGTGGCAGGCGGTACCCCAGTGGCCTAGTCATTCGATAGAATCCATTCTTCAATAAGCGTCGTACGGTTTTGATTGTGCCCAACTATGCTGAAATGTGAGATGCAAGCATTTCAGCTATTTTCTATTTACTTTCTATAGACACTATTATAATATCGAATGATTTTGATAAAAATCGTTTTGGTTATCCTTAGGTAAAAACCCGTCGTGTTTATTTATGACATGGTTTTACGAGATACATTTATTTTTCCAAGGATTTTGAAAAGTTAATAATTCAAATTGAGTGTGTTTTCTCACGCTGGTTTTCCAGACTGACTCGGGTGTTATTTTATTATAATGCTTGGGTCAGAACGAGCATTACAGATTTAGGTTAAATGCTATGGAGCTCAGGTGACGAGCTGGAGGAGTTCAGACGTATATCACATACTTGGTTATTTCCGCTGTGTGAGTTATGTATGTCAGGACAAGTTATTAAACTGTCCAGATTTGATGTATTGAATTGTTGTACTCTGATAGTGGTATGTATATTAACAGTACAGTTCTTGTATTTAAAATCTGTTATTATATATTATACTTTGTTCCGCTATGACTGTGAGATTCTGTGTTGTTGTTTCTAATTTTTCTTCTACCTTTTTCTTCTTCACCCCTAATGAACTGGTATTTCCGGCACTCGACTGCTCGGCATTTTATATAGTGGACGTATTAATTCTGATTTTCGAGGGTCGAAAATCCCGGTCCGTTACACTAAATTTCTCCTTTTATTCACTACATTTCATTCTATAAAATTCCTAAACTCCCTCTCTTCCTCCATTCTTCCTTCTACCATAAAGCCATCACCTCCACATCACCAAAACCTAACCACACCACCACCTAAAGCACTACAACCCATGGCTAAACACCCTTACCCGCCTCTACCCCCTCCTATAACACACGCACCCCTCCAACAACACACCCACCCATGCAACCACCTACCCGAGCCTACACCACCATACACACCACAAATACCTCCCCTACCCGCCTCCTCCAAACCTCCCACACCACCTACCCTAGCTACAAACTCGCACACTCTCCTCCACACTCCACTCGAAGGACGTACACTCCATACCTCTTCCAAAATCCCACGGCCACACATATATAAAAAAAGAAAAAAAAAGAAAGAAAAAAAAAGAAAATGAGAAAGAAAGGAAACGGCAAACTCGAGACGTTCGAAAGAAGCGCGTTAGTTCGAGAAGCACGCTAGCTTATAAAAAGATCGACGGAGTGGATATGAAGGTGAGAAAATTCTCACCGTTATATAATTTATATTGATTATTAAGTTGATTTGTTATGATAGATAATCACCGTTTTACGATATGGATGTTTGAATAATTGTTTGAATGTTGGATAATCCATAGTAATGTTATGACATTTATCGTACTACACTCGTATTGAATATGTTAATGTTATATAATTGGTTGTATGGTTGTGATGTTAATATGGGCATCAAATTTCTATCATTATTGATTAAGTGATCTCTTTGTTAGATAAGACCCAATTTTGGTGATATGATAAACTTTGAAGAAATAAGTCACTTTTTAATTGGAGTTAAAATTGAAGTGGAAATAAAAGAGAATTTCAAATTTGAAGTAAAACTGGATTTAAAAAGAATAGTTAAATTGAATATAAATTGAGATGAATAGTGAAATTGAAATCGATTTTGAAAATTGAAATTGAGATTAAGGTTGAAATTTAAATTAGAATGAAAATTAGATTTGAAATCTAAGTTTTAATTGAGTTTAATTTGAAGTTAGAATTAAAATTGAATTGCAATTGGAATTTAAAATTTAATATTAAATTAATAGGAATATTATAATATGGAAATAATGAAAATACCTTTTAAATACTATAAAATATGGAAATATTGATTTAAAATGATTTGTAATGATTTTATAAGTAATAAAATTCAATTTGAATAGATTATTTCAAATGTTGAAAAATGAGTTAAAACTAGGCGCGTCGTGCAACGGTAGTTCGCGATTTCGCGCCAAAAAGTTCAAATGAATGTGTAGAGTGGTATATAGTTCGGAATTCTTCGAGATAAGAAAATTCCGAACTATTATATCCATATCTTCTAAACGAAGAAAGAAAATCAAAATTTCGTTAAGTAGATTTTGAAATATATCCAAATTAATTTTCTAGAAAAATCGCGCTAGTGTAGTTAAGTGACCATAATAGGAAATTCGTTTAAATGAACGTTTTTAATTATGGAAAAGTATGGAATAAATTTTACAAATCTATTTAAACAGTTTAGAAGTGATTTGAAATGGAAAATATGAATTTTTAAATATTAAAAAGTTGTTTAAATCAAATAAGCTTATATAGCACTTTCCGTAGCACTTTTATGCTGCGAATTCTTTAACTTTTTGAATATGAGTTCAAACGTAATGATTTTTCCTAGAATATATTGTGAATGTTTTTAAAAGGAAAATTAAGCATTTAAAGGATAATTTGGAATTTTTATAATCAATTCCAAAATAAAGTTGATAACTGAGTATACAGAAATGACTAGTACATTTGTCCTGCCTGTGAGATCTGGGAAGATAAAACAAGGTGTTTAACTAAGGTTAGGGATGGAGCAACCAGGGGCCTGAACTTACCTGGCCTATGTTTTCTTTTTTTAGGCAAGGGGTGGAACAGATCGAAAGGAAAGCCCGGATGCTCTTTAAAAGATGGTATAAGTTTCCGAAATAAAAGAAGATTGGTATTATCCAAAATTCAAGCAATCTCCAAAATGAATAAACTAAAACTTGGATTGCATAGAGATAATCTTCTTATACTTGGTATTAAAATCCGAAGAGGGAACTCGTCCTATTTGTGGAATTTAAAAGCTGATTTCACCGTTATTCCGTCCATAGCACTTGTTGAATACAGAAATTGATGTTGAGTAAAATTAGAATGATTTCTATGATCCTATTTACTCAAAAATGTCTACCAAGATTGATTTAGGGTTTATCGTGAATGATGTCTTAAATAACATTATTTTTGACCCACCTAAAAGTTAAGGAATTTGGATTGAGAGTTAAGTGAGGAAAATTGAGATATTATCCAAAGCAAAAGAATGAATTACTTAGAATTATTCTAAGACAAAAGAAAGAGATTTCGAAATCATCCGAAAAGAATTAAAGTGAAAAGAGACTTAATAAATCATGTATACTCATATTTACTTTTTATCGATAATTGGATTTCGAAGGAACCGGGGTCGGATTTGGGTGATTCCTATCCGAAATCCACTTCGAACCATTTTACATGTTCGAAGAATGAAGATATTTGAAGACGGAGATATTGAGACGAATAATAATGATGGACTACTTGTTGATTAATTGGAGATAAACTCCTGATTCACTATATTGTAACCGTGGTCTCGTTGTTATGAAAAACCTCAAAACCACAAGGGCTTCTCACCTAGTAATGGCCGAGGAAAGTACCTTCGGTTTCGTTCAGTCCTAGAACGAACTTGTATGGATGAATGTCTGACTTTGCATTCCAAATCACAATGAGTGATCTCTATAAAAGTATATCAGTCAGTGGCGGAGAAGACACCTTCTCTTAGCTTAACACCCTTTCCCGAGACATACGAGCTCAGGAAGTTAAACGTTTATAGAAATCAGTCTTGTGAATATGGAATGGAAATGTGGCATTCAAAGTGAAAGAAGACGTGCTATGTGAAAAGGTAATCGTTGCCTCGAGCCTCATTAACCAGGAAAAGACCGAAACAGGGTTAGATGCGGCAAGGCTAAGTGGGTCATTCCCAATTAGGGTATGATCATCCCCTTCTAGATATATTTCTTCCTTCTATGACATTCGGAATGTAAATTAACATGGTGTATGGAAAACGAGCGCTCGATTAAAGGTCGGTAACGACCAGGGGATGATATATTCGGTACTATCTAGTTACAGAGATAGGCTGGTCTTGTGTTGGTAGAGGATCCTTTATGATGGTCCTCAGTACATTTCTCTAGAGATGTACTACCGGAGGGTAGTCCCTTTACCTGGTCATTTGTATGTAAATCCATTCTCCAATAAGAACCTGTGGTTTTGTTTGTATTGGCGTAATGAATAGCCCCGAAATGCTATATGGGTAACCATTTCGGCTAAGATTAATAAGTTTATTTGCAAATGGTTTCAAAGAATGTCATTAGAAATAATATCAAATGTTTTGATATAAAAGTGTTTATGTTATCAAAAGGTAAAAACCCGTCCATGTTTATGTATAGGCGTGGTCTTATGAGATACTCTTTCTTTTCAAAGGATTTTATTCAAAGGATGATATATGACACTGTCATTTATTATTGAGTTTTTCTCACGCTGGATTGTCAAGCCTGATCCAGGTATTTTCAATACTCGGGTCAGATCCGAGTAGTTTCAGGTTTTAGTCGAAGACGGTTGGAGTTTCCATAGGAGAGTTGGAGATATTCATCTAGGTATGGACATATTCTGTTATCCATTGCTGTCTGTTTGTTTTTGTTTAATGTTTGTCGGCAATTGTAAGGACAGATGTTTATAACTGTCCAAGCTAAATTTAGGTTAGACTCGGATATATGTATTTAAAAGTTTTCTACTGTAAAGATATTTGCTCAATATTATATATTATTCCATTCGTGTGAGATTCTATTCTGTCTTATTTTCTTTATTACCCCTCATGATCCGTCTTTTCATGCAATTTGAGTTAGACATGTGTGGTTTATTGTCGATTCAAAGGGTACGGGAAAACGGGCCATGACATTCTCCCTGTAAATTTATATTCCCAATCTATCATCTGATATCGATTTCCCTTATTTATAAACATTGTTTATAAATTTTATAACTCCTTTGAGTTTTCACTTTTTATAAAACTAATCTCGTTTATAAAATTTTATTTTTATAAATCTATTTCTTTATAAATCTCATTTATAACTTCCAATCTATTTTTAATATTGACTTCAACTCCTTTTTATCTTTCCAGAATATCATTTGTAAATTCTCTTATATAATTCATTTTTTTTCAAATTCTCCATTTAATAATTCACAATAGTTAAGTATAACCAAAAATCAAATATATTTTTCTAACTCATTTTCTTTACGATAATCCCTAATTCCAATATAAATATTTTTACATCAAAAAGTCCCTTTAATTCCTTCAATTTTAAAAATATATTTATGGTATTTAAAATATCAAAATTCAGGCCAGTTCTACAATAGCATCCAATAATTCCAATCACTACAATAATTTATAATAGATTATTCTACATAATCCATATATCACAATATATGAAATTAAATTCAATATTTTGAGGAATCCAGTTGGATCCCTCCAACCAGTTTTTCCTACATCCATAAATGTTAATACAACATAAAATTACCAATCCTATTTCGAGGGGGATATCGTGAAATATAGAGTCATCCGCTATTATGCGGGGCGCAATAGGGTCTCATCCGCTATAATGTGCGGGAATATCACTCCAAATAGTAGTGTGTGTGTGTGTGTGTATGTGTGTGTATATATATATATAATATCATTCAATAGATAATCAACTCAACCAAATATCCAGAATTAATTTTAACTATTTAAAATTAAATTTGGCAATCCAAATGAGTGAGAATTTTCTCACCTTGATTTTATTTGCAATACATTCCAGTTTTAAATTAAATTGAACTACGTTCAATTTAGTATAAAATCCTGGTTGACTCCAAAAATCCTCGAATCAATTTTGCTGCGTAGCATTCATCGATATGAATCCATTTCACTTGTTTCATAATTTTCTGACCTCGCACGAACATGTTATACATTTATAAACATTTGAACTAAAAATTATAATATTTTTTTATCTTAATTACAGAAATTAGACAAATTACCACGTCTCTAGTCGAAGTCGCGCCCACCGACAGACAAACATCGCCTCCATCCCCTGAACCCATCACTTATAGTAGCCGAAAATCCCCTTCCTCATGTATGCATCATCACCCAATTCCCCTTACATGCAAACATCACCATCGACGAACCTTCCCACTGCCTACGCCGCTTGACCGCACCCTTCCAACAAACTGCATTCTTGAAACTTCCTCAATCAGTTCTATACTTTCAGGTATTTGAGCGGCTGACATCGAACATCGCGTGCTCGCACGCCTTTCCCAAAATCGCAATGCCTACCTCAGCCACAAACGCCGACCATATAGGTCGTGAGTCTAACCACCCCACCGCTCAACCTCCACCTTGCGTGCCACAACACCAGCCACCATGCCAAACCCCATCGCGCCGCCCATACCTACGAACCCTCATTCGACCATGCCTCTTCTCCTCTCTTCCACCATCGGTTACAGGCGTGCTTGACTTCCTTATCGCAATTTTTTTCGCAATTCGTATATACATTTTTTTTCGTATGTCGATTTCATTCTTCTTTTTTTCTGAGATTTCCAATGAACTACTTCGATTATTTTTTTTCTTTCTTTGTTCGATTTCGTATTGGAAGGGAAAAGAGGGAGAACATGCGATTTAAAAAAAAGAAAAGGGAGGTGTGATTTAAGGAAAAATGGGGATAGCGTGTTTGAACTGTTTTGGGCTAGTGGAATAGGTCGGCATAGATTTGACTTGATTTGATCCTATATTTTTTTTATTTAATGCTAAATATCTCATATTACATATCTCGAATTTTTGAACCCCTATGGAGGCGTGCCGCTAGGCATTCATAATGTTATACCCCTATTCTGAACCCAATGGAAAATGTTTTAAGTCCTAATTCGATCGTGTGGAGAAGATAGCTTTTTGGATCCAATTATTATATTGAATTTTCGATATAAATTTCAGTGTGTTTCTATCCCGTACGACCAAACGATTACTCCAAAAGCTACGAAATTTGAAATCCGATAATAATACACTATTACGAATCCAATGGAACTGGTTTCGTCGAATTCCGAGACTGTGCCCCGGAAGGCTAATTACTTTTTTACTCGTTACTTCAGACGATATATTTTTAAAATTGGACAAATCACTTTTAAATTCAATTTAAAAGTTTTATTATCTTCATTATTATTAATATAAATTTTTATAAGCCTTTAAATTATTTTTATCAAGCTTAAAACTCAAGATTCAATATTTTAACCAATTTTCAATTAATAAATTCAAAAATTAAATTATCCAAATAATCGTTATATTTGAAATTCAAGTTAAAAATTTACTTTTAATTATTTAAAATCAATTAAATATTCCAATTTCAAATAACCAAAATTCTGGATCTTTACATTCCTCCCCCCTTAAAATAATTTCGTCCCCGAAATTGCTAGGTAAGAAGAATGGTCCAAAACCCTTTAACTATTTCCCAAACCAACCAGTTTAAACAAATTCCTGAAATCAATTCATTGAAAACACAGCATCACTTACTATTATTTTTTTAGTTCCAACCAAACATTAGTTCTCAATTCTAATTCCCAAACCATTTATTCCAATTACAATTCAAAATCAAATTGTCATTTTCAAATTTTTTTTTCCAAGACCCTAAATTTCTGAAATGTTTTGGCAGAGTATCCTCTGTACGGAGGACCTTTTGCAATACGACAAGAGAGATAAATATATATACATCGACCCACACGGTCGGAAAAAATATATATCAATATTTATATTTTGCGGTATTTAATCTGAAAACGTACCTTATTTAGAGTTTTTAAGCATTATTAAGAAAGCATTTACTTCAAAAGCAATTTCGCAACCCAAATCTAGCCAAATAGTCCCTTTGTATCTGTACTTACTCAATTTAAACCATGTAAGTACCAAAACATCAAATTCAATAACATTTCACTTATTTAAATAATGACAACACATGACTTCATAACCCAATCACGCCAAACATATATTATAAGCAATTATAAGGTTCCGATACTAATTGAATTGCTTTCAATCAATCCATATATCATTTCATTCAATTCGAAATGATTTACAACCAAATTTATTTACATCCAATTCATTTTATATCAAACAAACCCATATCCATTCCAAATTGATTAAAAAAATCAATTTTATTCACATTCTATTTATTCATAGAATTTTATTTACTTTTGTTTGCGTCGAACAACAATTGTACTATGCAAATTCAGCGCTATTTATTTAATAAAATAACCATTTAAGCTTATAGCTATTTTAAATTGATTCCAAATAAATTTATATTCAATTCTATTCCATTTCAAATTGATTCTCAATCAATTCACTTACATTCCATTCATATCCACATTCATTATATTCAAATCTATTCTATTAAGCTCGATCAGGATCATTTCATGCTAACTCATTAAATAACCATTTCACAAATTTATTTAAGCCATGCTTCCATTCAAAATATTTACTTAAGTTAATCCGTATTTTTTTAGTTATTCCCACCTTATAACTTAAGTTTATTTTCATTTCAACCAACTTCGATTTCATTTACTAATTAATTAATTAGTTCATTCACTTAATCCACTTCAAATTCAATTCCATATTCAAATTCATTTTTGAATTCATTTAAATGATATCAAGGCCATAATCAATTTATTTATACTCAAATTAAATTTATTTGTAACTCAAAGTCATTTCTATTTCAATCCATTTCTATTTTATTCGACTCATTCCAATTATATTAAATTCGCTTACAATTAAGTCGAATTCTATTTATAACTCGAGTTCCCTATTTAATTAACTTATCTAATTAGTTCACTTTCAATTTACATTCCAATATCTTAGTTTCATTTCAAAAATCACCTTTTTTTTTAGTTCAAATTTTATTTCAAAATTCAAGTTCGGCCTTTTATTTCTCACTTTTTAAAATACCATACTATTTTTATTCTGGTTGTTCTATTCCATTTTCTTAATTTAATGAGTTTCATAACTTATTTTTCACATTCCCATCAATTCCATACTCGAGTATATCCATATTTTATTTTTAACTCAAGAATATACATTTATTTATAGCCTAAGTATATTTTTATTCCATTATTTTCAATTTTTATAAGCTATTCCAATTTATTTATTCACAATTCCAATTTAACTTAAATTTTATCTCATTCAAAATTTATACCTTAGGGTTATATAATTATTTTACCACTCATAATTTATATTTACTTCCATTCAATATTATTCAAATGTAATCAACTTTATTTTACCTAAAATTCAATTTCTTTTTAACCAACATTTAAAAACTATATTCGAGTTATTCATACTTAAACTAATTTCACTCCAAACAAATTTATTTTTAGTTCATTCAATTTCATTATATACTTCAATTACTTCGCTTAAGTAACTCCCATTTCATTAATACACTATATTAATTCAATTCAAATCCTGTCAATTAAATTTCTAAAATTTAATTTTTCCAACTTAACTTAAGTTGAATTCCATTTCAACTTCCTCACTTTAAATTTTATTCTAACTTCAATTTTGCACACTGCCCTCCTTATAAATATAATCTTCCACAGGATTCTAGAATTTTTAAACACCTGGTATTTATTTCAAATCACTTTGAAATCAAATATATATATACTCTTTCTGGTTTAACAAACCATTTTCTTGGATTTTCAAAATTCACTTGGCTCCATTTCAAAAAAAATTCCCTTCGGAATTTCCAAATAACACTTGTTTTTACCAAAAATTTACATATCAATTCCTATGGTAGCAATTCGTCACTTAGAAACTTGAAAATGAATACTGATGATGCTGCACAGTAATCACCAGGATTATTTTTTCAACGACTGAAGTGAGTTCATTGCTATATCACTTCTAAAATCCATTTAAAACAATTTTCTTTCAAAAATATCTCCAAAATAATATTACTACTATTTATTCCAAAATACTTTGGAAAACATTTCCAAAAATCTCCAGGATTTAATTTTCTAAATTCTGGTTTGAATCCATTTTTAGTTTTTAATCATTTGTACTTATACAATCCCCCTTTGGTTATATATAACCATTTCCAATTTTATAATCTTATTTTGATTATATAATAACAATCAAACACACCACTATAATAATTTTCAAAAAAGGTTTCTCCTTTATATCAAAATATAGTTTGGGTAAAATTATTTCATATACCCGCTTCAAAACCATACTGTGTCAGTTCATCGCGTTCAAGTGTTTAGAAACTCCTAACTATTTAGTGGCATCCCACTATTCGATCAGAATTTATATGCCACTCAATCGATAAATCAACACAATACAAAACCATATATACTCACTATCAAATATGCGCTCTTATCTATTATTACACTCAACTCATTCTAGAGTACTACTGACTATATCTCCAATGAGTAATCCCCACCCGAGCCAAGGTTCTCGCTTAACCTTTAGCTCTGATACCAAGTGTAGCGACCCGCAAATCCATACCCCTTGAGTTGACCATAATTCACATCAGTTCAACTCAAATTGAATGAAAATACGAATCTTTAGGGTGAAGAAGAAAGAGGTAGAAGAGAATTAAACAACAACACAGAATCTCACAATCGTAGCGGAACAAAATATAATATATAATAACAGATTTTTTTATACAAAAGAATCTGTATCTATATATACTTGCAATCATCAGAGTACAAAAATCAATACATCAATCTGGATGGCTATAATCACTATTCCTCACACAGCGGAAATATAAATCAAGTACGGAAATACATCCAAACTCCTCCAACTCATCTCCTGAGCTCCATAGCATCCTATCCTGAATCTGCAATACTCAGTCTGACCCGAGCATTATAATAAAAAAACACCCGAGTCAGTCTGGAAAACACACTCAATTTGAATTATTAACCTTTTTCAAAATCCTTTGAAAAACAAAGGCATCTCGTAAGACCACGTCACACATAAACACGACGGGTATTTACCTTAAGATAACCAAAACATTTTTATCAAAATCGTCTGGTATTATAATAATGTCTAACCAAAGTAAATAGAAAATAGCTGAAATGCTTGCATCTCACATTTTAGCATAGTTGGGCACAATCAAAACCGTATGGCGCTTATTGGAGAATGGGTTCCATACAATGACTGGGCCATTGGGGTACCGCCCACCACAGTACACCTCTAGAACAATGTATCGAGGACCTCGCCGGGATCCCCTACTATACAAGGCCGGCCTACCCCTAACCTGGATAGACCGAATATGTTATCACCTTGGGTGTTCCCACCCTTACAAATCGAGCGCTCCTTCTTTCATTCACAACCATATCCATAATATATATGTTTCCGAGGATATCTAGAAAAGTGATAACATACCCTAATTGGGTGCGACCCACTTAGCCTTGCTGCATCTCCCCTGTTTTAGTCATTCCCGGTTGATGAGGCTTGAGGCTAAGCGTTACCTTTCAAGAAACAAATTCCACTCAGAATGCTCATCGTCCTCCAATGACGATGTTCTGATAGCATTCGTCCATACAAGTTGTCCTGGGTCTGGACAAACCGAATTGTTGTCTTCATCATCTTCACGGTATTCATTCGTAACGTTCAAACCAGATTGAAGTGGTTTTCAGATAATTAAATTCGATCCTGGTCTCTTCGAAATGATTAACGAAATTGGCCAATATTGATTGTCGGTTATTTAACTATCCATAAAACACCCATAACCAGTCACTAGGCCTTATTATAATTTTTTCCAAAATATTTATTTTCAGAATATATTTATAAGATATGTCAATCCCTTCCAACATTTGAAAACAATGTCGAATACTTAAATCCGTAACAAGATATTTCCAAACCACCTCAACACTTAGAAATATTTCCAAATTTACATTTTTATACTTCGAAAAATATTATATGTTTTATTTTCCAAAATCTTTTCAAATATCAACACTAAGAGAATATTTCGTAACTTATCTCATAAGTCTCCGGAATCACTAATAAATTCCCTTTTTCAATTTCCAAAACCTAGTATACCTATTTATAACCCCATTCAACAATTTATAACTTCTTTTATAAATTCAGGTTTCATTTTCAAAATTCCCATATTCAACATTTTGAATTTCCATCTCCTCCAAATTCCTTATAAAATTTCCTCCCCTAAAAATCATATCCATTTAAAAGCCCCATTTATGAATCTCGAGAGAATTTATATATAAAATTTTCAATCGCTTCAAAACTCTAAATATATATATATATAATTAGTATTTAAAAGAATAATAATTTTTTTTTAATTTCCTTTAAACATGTTCAAATAATTATTTGAAATATCGAAACCGCTTTTATAAACATCAATAACTCATTTTTAGATAAACAAATCAATTTTCAAAGATGATTTTAAAAGTTAGAATTTACTAAAATAAATACTTAATATTTAAAAATCTACTTACCAAAGTATTTCAATCCTAACTAGTTTAAAATTTCATAGTTTTAAATAATAAAATTTCCTTTTAAAAACAAACTTACTTCTTTGAATTAAAGTATATTTTTGAAATCCCAATAACTAGTTCAATTTATAAATTCCTCTCGGATCACATCACATCACTTCCATTCTGATCTCCTTAACTATTTTCACTTTCAAAAATAGTATCCACTATTTCTCTCGCCTTATTTCCATATCCTAATATAAATTCTCCCTGTAAATTTATATTCCCAATCTATCATCCGATATTGATTTCCCTTATTTATAAACATTGTTTATAAATTTATAACACCTTTGAGTTTCACTTTTTATAAAACTAATCTCGTTTATAAAATTTCATTTTTATAATTCTATTTATTTTTGAATCCCAATTATAACTTCCAATCTATTTTTAATATCGACTTCAACTCCTTTTTATCTTTCCAGAATATCATTTATAAATTCTCTTATATAATCATTTTTTCAAAATCTCCATTTAATAATTCATAATAGTTAAGTATAACCAAAAATCAAATATATTTTTCTAACTCAATTTATTTACAATAATTCCCAATTCCAATATAAATATTTTAATATAAAAAATCCTCTTTAATTCCTTCAATTTTAAAAATATATTTATAGTATTTAAAATATCAAAATTCAGGCCAGTGCTATAATAGCATCCAATAGTTCCAATCACTACCGTAATCTATAATAGATTATTCTACACAATCCATATATCACAATATATGAAATTAAATTCAACATTTTAAGGAATCCAGTTGGATCCCTCTAACCTGTTTTTCCTGCATCCACAGATGTTAATACAACATAAAAATACCAATCCTACTTCGAGGGGGATGTCGCGGTATATAAGGTCATCCGCTATTATGCGGGGCACAATAGGATCTCATCCGCTATAATGTGTGGGAATATCACTCCAAATACTAGTGTGTGTATATATACTACTATATATATAATATAATATCATTCAACAGATAATCAACTCAACCAAACATCCAGAATTAATTTTAACTATTTAAAATTAAATTTGGCAATCCAAATGAGTGAGAATTTTCTCACCTTGATTTTATTTGCAATCCCTTACAGTTTTAAATTAAATTGAACTACGTTCAATTTAATATAAAATCCCGGTTGACTCCAAAAATCCCCAAATCAATTTTGCCGCATAACACTCATCGATATGAATCCATTTTTGCTTGTTTCGAATTTTCCGACCACGCATGAACATATTACATTTATAAACATTTGAACAAAAAATGATAATAATATTTGTCTTAATTACAGAAATTAGATAAATTACCACGTCTCTAGTCGAAGTCGCGCCCACCCACTGATGCACGTCGCCTCCATCCCCTAAACCCATCGCCTATAGTCGCCGAAAATCCCCTTGCTCGCATACGCACCATCACCCACATCCCCTTACACGCGAACATCACCATCGACGAACCTTCCCACTACCTACGCCGCTTGATCGCACCCTTCCAACGAACTGCATTCTTGAAACTTCCTCATCATTCCTACACTTTTAGGTATTCGAGCGGCCTACATCGAACAGCGCGTGCTCGCACGCCTTTCCCAAAATTGCGATGCCTACCTCAGCCATGAACGCCGACCATACAGGCCGCGAGTCTAACCACCCCATCGCTCAACCTCCACCTCGCGTGCCGCGACACCAGCCACCACGCCAAACCCCATCGTGCCGTCTAGACCTACGAACCCTCTCTCGACCGCGCCTCTTCTCCTCTCTTCCCCACCGGTTACAGGCACGATTGACATCCTTATCGCGATTTCAATCGCAATTCTTATATACATTTTTTCGTATGTTGATTTCATGCTTTTCTTTTTCTTTTTTTCTGAGATTTCGAATGAACTACTTCGATTATTATTTTTTCTTTATGTGTTTGATTTCTTACTGGAAGGGAAAAGAGGGAGAACATGCTATTTAAAAAAAAGAAAAGGGAGGCATGATTTAAGGAGAAATGGGGGTAGCATGTTCGAACTGTTTTGGGCTAGTGGAATAGGTCGGCATAGGTTTGACTTGATTTGATCCTATATTTTTTTTATTTAATGCTAAATATCTCATATTACATATCTCGAATTTTTGAACCTGTATGGAGGTGTGCCACTAGGCGTTCATAATGTTATACCCCTATTTTGAATGCAATGAAAAAGGTTTTGAGTCCTAATTCGACCAAACCAGTTCCATTGCAAAGCTTTTGTCATTACGAATGCAATGCAAAAATCGATGCCTCAATTGGACCTAGTAGGAGAGAGTTATTCACGTGTTAGTTATCGATTTTAAATTACAATATAAATAAACTAATTAAATTACTATTTCCTTTATTTACAAAATGACCCCTTCCCCCTTTCTTCCACAATACAATTCATCTTCCTGTGCACCCGTGCATCACCGTGCACGCCTCCACCCTAGCTCCTCCATCCATCTACACCGCGCCCCTAGACCACCACTGTTCTCTCTCTCTTCCCGAGCCCGACCTTTCCATCGTCATTTTGTTCAACCCAAGCCTTCAAATTGAAACGCGATTATGGCGATCCTCCCCATGTCGTGCACTATCGCGACCCAAAAACAAAGCCCTAAAAACTCTGCCGTAGGTGCTACTTACCACCCAAACTCGAATACGATGTCAAAACAGCCAAACCCCTTCTCGATTTCAAGAATCAACAAGCCCTAGTTCTTTCTTTCACACAACTCCATGTTTGAGCTTACTGTACCAACTCCCATCACCCCCAAAACTTAGTCGCATCCCCTAAACAACTTCCAGCATGAAGATCCAAGCATTATTAACCTAAAGAGATGACCTTTTTAAATTTTAAGATTTTATTTCATTTGTTTTGGAATTTCAGAAGGAGAGGATTTTGTTTTCTTCTCTCTGTAGTCTTTTGAAAAAAATGAAGATAGGGGAAAAGCTGTAATAATATAAAGTTGAGATAGGTATGGGCTTGTATAAGGATTATGGGAATGAACAGTGAGGCATGGGACTAGGTATGGCAGAAATAGTGGGGATGTACATATATATATATTATTTAAAATTAAATTATCAAGCTATAAAACATCCGAAAATTTCGAACTCCAAACGAGATGTGCCGCCTGGCGTTCTATATGTTATACCTCTATTTTGAACACAGTGGAACTTGTTTCGTGACGATCATATGCAGAATATAGCTTTTCAAACCCAATTATATTATATTAATTTCTAAAATTAATTTATACGCGTTTCGATCTCACACGACCAAACGATACGCCCGATTGCCACGAAAATCGTCGGCATATAATATAACTCACTATTACGGATCTAACGACACTTGCTTCGTCGAAATCCGAGATAGTGCCCCGGAAGGCCATTTTTACTCATTAATTAAAACAAATTAGTATAAAAACCAAATTAAGCACTTTTATATTTATATTAAAAATTTTATAATCTTTATTCTTATTAAATAGAATTTAAATAAGTTTTGAAATCATTTTTATCTAACTTAAAACTGAAGATTCAATTATTTAACAATTTCAATTATTAAATTCAACAATTAAATTATCCAATAAATTGCTATATTTGAAATTCAAGTTATTTAACCTATAAACTTACCTTTTCAACATTTAAAATCAATTAAATATTCCAATTTCAAATAACTAAAATTCTGGGTCGTTACACCCCCACCTCTATACCTATACTATCCAAGAGTACTACAGAGTAATACGTCAGATAACACAGAGAATAAGATGATATGGGATACACATGTGAATATTCCCTTGGGCTAACACTAGTACGTATTAAAAACAACAAATATAACTTACCAACAAATGTACATAGTATCAGCACAAAGTAATAAACACGTGTGCCTCCAGGATTGAACAATACATAATATACAGTAAATAACAGAGAGCACAGAGTCAGCCACAACGATAATATATAAAATGTACAATATATGATACAACGATAATATAAGAGACAACATAACTCAAATGTCATATATCTCAATATAACATAATGAATATACAATATACATCCCAACATCAGAGTATACAGTGAATCAATGTCATATAAATATCATAGAATATCCTAATGTAAATCTCCTCTAACCTAACTAAAACAAATGCGGGTTATGTCATCCTTGTACCTGAAATATCTTCGACTGACCCGCATATTATATAAATAATAAACGGGTTAGACTATATTAAAATCAAGGGTTGTACATAAATATAAATATAGAATATGCATAGTATAACGGTGATGACATACAAACAATAGTATAACAAAATTGCTACAACCACAAAACCAAACATAAAGATGTCACCACCCATATAAATCACATCAAATATTATCTCATCAAAATAATAAAAAATGAGTGAATAATCCATATCTGAAATCACCATCAAATCTAGAAATATTAATAATGAGATATCCTCAGGTGAAGTCAGGCAATGATGAAGCACTTCCCAAAATATCTCTCAATCTCATATTATAAAATACCACCATTAAATCACTAAAATTAATAAGAAAGATTCAAGCCAGCTCATACCCAAATACAATCAATAATAAGTAAGATGTCTGCCTGAAAAGAATAGACCGTCTGCCTAAGAATACGAGGTTGACTATACTCTGGACATAGTCTCAGGTATAATCTCATATATACAAAGTATATGTCTATCTACCACCCATATACATCCATATATACCGAAAATAGAAGGGAGACTAATAGCATGTCTACTTGCTCCAGGAGCCACATGGGTCCATATGACACGACCCTACAATCATCGGTTACCATTACCTCTCCTCTCTCAGTATCATGACAATGATCCACCATAGGCTCGACAACGCATAGCATCTTCGTCCACAACTACTGACATTTTCCCTATGCTAACTGACTGTTGGCTTATGTGACACAAGGGGTAACCAACTACCAATCTCATGATGCACATCGAATATCATAAACAACAACGGTGTTGTTACCCTATATCCTGACCCGGCTATATTGGACTGATGGCACAAGATAGATTCGACTGTTATCAAGAAGGATGACCTCAAAGAAATGGTTGTAGGACCCGGAAGTAGAGTTCAGATGGTTATATGAAGCCAAGGTTGGATGGAGCTGGTAGATAGATGATACAGGATGGTAGAAATATGGAAATTAGCTTGGGCAGGACATGGATCAGCATAGCTTAATGGAATCAGATGGATCGGTATGGTTGGTTGTATGATGGATTAGTATAGATTGAAGTATATGGATCGACATGATTGGTCATGTGATGGATCGGCATTGCATGATGGAAGCATATGGATTGGCATGGCATGATCGGTCATGTGATGGATCGGCATGGCATGATGGAAGTATATGGATTGGCATGGCATAGACGTTTGTATAATGGATCAATACAGTTGAAGAAATGGAGAGATCGCCACAAATAAGCATGCATTGATCGGCATAAGCAGAAGGGCATGGATCGGCAGGGTCCATTTGGAATGGTTCGGCAAAAAAGGCCTCCAAGTGGATCTGAACCAAAGATTAAACAAAAGCATGAGTTCTACCTGCTTAATCAGCATGATATTTGAAGTACCAACATATCTAAACATGAAGAAGCCACCATAAGGATCGTTGCTCCAGCATCGACCAATGGATGGATCGATACCAATCCATCTTCATTGGGGGCCCATATGGATAAGAAGATCATGCAACCGGAGTTTCAGAGAGATTGGTGGTCGGCTTCACATATAGATACTGGCCCAGGGGGTCATTCTGAGGATCTTTACACTGTTGGTTACTTAGTTCTTTATTGTAATCAACTTTCTTCCTTACTTTTTGTTGTTTGCTATTATAATCAAGTTGATAATGAATCAATAAAGAGAATATTCAAAGTGGACGTAGGCATAGACGCTGAACCACTATAAATCCTGGTGTTCTTGTTTATTGTTTTGATTTGCTTATTAGTCTGCTCTATTCCTCTATTTAATTTAGTTTTCTTCATTTACTTCTCTACACAAACCTATTCTTGGGTGTTTGTGACCAATTTGGTTGCAAACATTTTGGTGCTTTCATTGAGAGATCTGATTCTCAGCTTGTTAGGATCCCCTTTGCTGCTAATGGAGTGGATAAATCCCACGAAGGAGTCTATAGTTTTCTTTATAAACCTGCTTAGACTACTCAGATTTGCATAAATCTAAACAAGGAGATTGACAATGGTGAGATATACCAGATCCACTTCTCAGAATTTTGATGGGAAAGAGACTGTTGGTATTCAACAAGGAGGCCCAAGCAACCAGCCAGCAAATTTGAATGTTGATCCAGCTAAGGTCCAATACCCTGTTATTTCTATAACCATAGCTAAATTTAATAAATTGATGAGGGAGTTGATGGAAAGCCGTTGTTAACCAAATTTATAGTCAACACTCCAAAGAATCCAAGTAAAAGAAGTTATTGAGAAAAGGTGGAAGGTGGAATCTTTAAAAGGATTAACGATTGTTCAGTTGATAGCTCTGGGCTATTCTGAGTGATAGGATTAGTCTGAACTATACCAAAAGGTTAATGATAGATAGAACTTTCTTTACTTCTTTACTCAGGATTTGACTTAAAACCTGACCTTTCGATGGGGTCAAGAAGACTTGGATACAAGATTTAGGAGGAAAGAAGTCTTTCCGGTCTTTTTGAATTAACGTAGAAGGGTATCTAATTTAGTTAAACCTTTATAAGACTCTACCCGAAAGCTTTTTCCTTGGATGGGATTAGATTTGATTGGTTTATCTTATATAGAGAGTTAACTTGATTCTTTACCGAAAGGCTGGGCAAGTAGCTGTATGGGATTCGAAGTGGTGCTAAGGTTGATGGGATACGACAGGTTATGATACTTGGCGAAAGGTTTGACCCTCAGGATTTATGACTCTGGAAGGTTTTATGAATACCAAATTTGATATGCCCCCTTTAGGTCCGAAGGGTTTAGGCTACAATCCAGAGGTTACCGAAGGGTTATGAAGACCGCCCAAGAAAGAATATCATTGTTTCTGTTAGTTTGGACCTTTTGGAGGAACTGCACCTAAAAGTTGTGATTTCCGTTTTGCTTGTTGATATGTGAGACTCAAGCAAGACTAGCTCTGCCTTTCAAAGTTCTTATTTCAGAACTTGCAATGACCTAGTATGGGTTAAGAATAGAGTTCAATCGAAGCTAATTTCGCAAAAATCCTTTGGCTTCTAAGCTCAAATGCCACACCATTCAAAAATTCTCCAAGGAAACCGAGATTTTTAAGTTAGATCTTTAAGACGAAAGAGGGGCTGAGACACAAAAATTTCGAAGCACTTTATTGGCGGAGATACTTGCACCAATCTCAACTCGGAATCACCAAGCTTCAGGAGAGGATATTTATCTTGGAAATAAAAATTTAAAAGTTAGCTTGGTACTACAAACCTCCAGAATTCATAATCGGTAACTCGGTTTAAGTGCCGATCCCATGATATCTATGGGTTTTATACGAACGGCACAAGCATCTCATTATATATATGATATATTTTTCGTACCTTAGTAATGCCATGTAGCATCATTCAATGTGATATTTATAATATCGTAAATACTACTAGTTTTGCTGCTTTTCATCCGCATCTTGTTTATCTTTGATTCGAATATGGCCCTCGGAGTTTGATGTGTTTCTCATCTTTCCGTTTTAGTCCATGGCTTCTCTCTTGATTAAGTAAATCTGTATCCCCTGCCATTCTGACTTTTCTACAAAACATGTAACGCGTGGTATTCTTAATTGTTAGCTCAAAATTAACAAACAAACCTAAAAGGCATCATCTGCCTTGATTAGCAAATCATTGTGGCAATTATATGAAAAGGAATTCATTCAAAATGTTACGGTCTCATCTTATCCATAAAGGGGGATGATCGTAGATTTAGCTCTTATCACTTGTTCGGCATTCCTGAAAATAGTTTATATTGAGTTGCACACAATTATCGAAATCTAACATTTTACTCAATAAATACCCTTAGGGGACATTTATGATTGAGATCCTGACATGGTAGTTTTGGATTCATTCCTCATTATCGAGGAAATCCGAGAATAAAAAGGCCTGAAGTTCCCATTAGGATAATCTTTTGTCGGCAACCCTTTCACAATAATATTCTTCGACTTGAGTACTAGAGATGAGTAGAAGTCCAAAGATTTTGTACCCAGATTAGGGCTTTTAATAATCAGTAGCCTTAGCATCTAAACCTTTTAGCATTAATGATGGGCTTTTACAAGTTGTCATCGGACCTAGATTCGGGTATTAAGAAATATTAAAATAATGCAGCAGCCGCTTTTGGGTATATTTTGATAATAAATGATGGAGAGTTAGAATGTCGGCTTCAGTAAGAAAGGAAAGTTGGAATATCGAAATGCCTTTCCTTGACAATATGCAATAGAAATTCGTTGTGTCGTTTTCGATGATGGATGCCATATGTACATACATTTATACTTGTTGATAAGGGACTGGAATATCTAATTTGAATAAACAATAAAACCCTAGAAAACCGCAGTGGTAATTAAGTAACAGAAGTCCGGAATACCCGACGCGGCATTGGGTAATTAATAGAAGACCAGAAATTAGCCCTGGTATTTAGTATCAAAAGACCAGAAAACCAATCTTGGAAAATTTGGAATACTACGCTTGGCAATTAATAATAAAGGATCAGGGATTTAACCTGGCAGTTAGCAATAGAAGACCGGAATACCATTTCTGGCTTTTAGTATTCAATGACTAGAGTGCCATTTTTAGAATTTCTTTTCGGATAAAAAGTTTAGGGTACCATTAGTGGCGGGGGCCAAAATACTATTTCCAGTAATAGAAGACCAAAAATCCATCTTGGTATTGATAATAGAAATCCAGAAAACCGTATCTGGTAATGAGTAATAAATGATCAAGATACCTCTCCTTGATATTTAATAGTAGAAATTCAGAACACCATTTTAGATATCTAACGATAGAAGTCCAGGATGCCTTTTAGGGCATCATTTTATGATAACTAATAACAGAAGTCCCAGAATACCATTTTTGGTAATTAAATAATGAAAGATCAGAATACGATTTCTGGCAATAAATAATAGAAGACCAATATACCCATCTGGTAATAAGTAATAGAAGACCAGAATACCCATCTGGAAGATGTTCATGAAGAGAAGTTGGAGAGTTCTTTATAATTCTGTCTGTCGAATGTGCCATCTTCAGGCTTTGAGGATGCCTTGCATGCTTTCGCTTTCTCGGGCCTGAGTTTTCTTTGTCCTTTTGTCATTTGTTATGGCCTATCTCAGGCGTGGACTCTTTTGTCCAATTTTTGTGCTTATTTAAGTAGAGCCCTTTTCAGGCTGTTTGTCATTTTAGACATTATCGACCTTTTGGTTGTTGCTATTCTTAAGCGATACCGATTTCGGGCGGTTCCTATTTCAAGCATGGACTTTTTTTAGTCTACTGGACATTTTATCCAAGTTTTTGGTGCGCTCAGCTAGCTTATTCTGAAGCATGGCACGAGGACTTACCCGACCTCCCTCCAGGAGGCGCCTTAACCTGGCCATAGCGTGACGTGGTTAAGAGCTTGTTCGGTACCTTGGCCAGGCCATAGCGTGGAGGGTCCAAGGGATTACCCGTCCTCCCTCCAGGAGGTGCCTTATCCTGGCCATAGCATGACGCAGATAAAGGCTTGTGGAACTTTAACCTGGCCATTTCTGATTTTGGCGCAGATAAAGACTTACGCCCTCCCTCCAGAAGGTGCCTTGACCTGGCCATCTTGGCGCGATCAAGGGCTTTCTACCATTATTGGTAGCCTAACATTTTAGGTAATCCAAGTTTAATGAGAATTTTTCTCCCGATCATGTAGATTTTTTTTCTTATTTTGAGAATAGAACCATTATACCATGACTTGATCAATCCTTTACAAATTGCTTCAGCTTTCCTTATTTTAGAAAGTGTAGGACCATTTTCACAAGTACTTTACATTGATTAGTATCATGTCCGTTTATGAGATGGAAGTCACAATATGCTCCTTTAGATCTTCTTTCAAACCCTGGTTTTTTCTTCTGAGAAAGCCAATAATTCAGTTCTTCCTTGGTTTTAATATAGATGTCTTCAATTGAGGTTGTAAGGTTATACTCTTTAAGAAACATTAACTTTTGAACCGTCTTTGACCGGTGTCTAATTCTTTTACAGCTTGGTTCAAATGCTTCTTTCTGAGGAGCAGGTTTTCTTTTTATCGCCCGTTGTTCTTCTTTCAAGGGAATTTCTTTCAGTCTTAAGGTTTCGGTTGGAAATCCCTTAATGATTCTTATATTTCCACTGGGTAGTTCATTTATCTTCCTTATTTCTTCAATTGGGAATATTTCCCTATATTCGTAGTTCTCCCTTGAATGGTAAGCCCCATTTATTATCTTACTCCACTTGTACGTGAAACTATCATAGTCCTTTATTATCTCTTTTTCAAAGATAGTTCCCTGGGAGTATGACTGAATGGTTCTTCTTATTCGGTTAAAAATGTTGTCTCTTCCATTTATTCTCCCTCCAAGTGCAAAAATGGGGTTGGTCCCACGTGAAAAGGGTTTAAGCTCCATTTCTCCGGGTCATAAGAATCTGCCTTCTTTTTGTTTATAATTTTTAAGGCCTCAAGCCTTAGCCTTTGTTCCTCATCCTGATTGGAGTCTCTAATATTTACATAAGAAAGCCTTGTCAGGTGTGGTTCGGAAGATCCTTGTTCCGACCTCTAAAATCTTTTAGCCATGATCGAACCAAAATAAGGGAATTTGATGTGAACCGGGGAATTCTCACGTAAGGAAATTAATCAAGTCGGAGGATCAAGCCCTCCTTCTAGCGCCAAAGAGTGTTAACCAAATTTATGGTCAACAATCCAAAAAATCCAAGTAAAATAAGTTATTGAGAAAAGGTGGAAGATGGAATCTCTAAAAGAATTAACAAAAGTTCAGCTGATAGCTCTGGGCTATTCTGAGTGGTAGGATTAGTCTGAACTATACCGAAAGGTTAATGATATATAGAACTTTCTTTACTTCTTTACTCAGGATTAGACTTAAAACCCGACCTTTCGATGGGGTCAAGAAGACTTAGATACGAGATTTTGGAGGAAAGAAGTCTTTCCGGTCTTGTTGAATTAACGTAGAAGGGTATCTGATTTGGTTAAACCTTTATAAGACTCCACTCGAAAGCTTTTTCCTTGAATGGGATTAGATTCCTTTGGTTTATCTTATATAGAGAGTTAACTTGATTCTTTACCGAAAGGCTGGGCAAGCAGCTGTTTGGGATTCAGAGTGATGCTAAGGTTGATGGGATACGATAGGTTGTGATACTTAGCAAAAGGTTTGACCCTCAGGATTTATGGCTCCGCACTACACCAGAAACAGCTTTTGACAGCGTTTCAAAAACGCTGTTATATGATACGATAGCGTTATTATAAACGCTGTTATATGATACGACAGCGTTATTATAAACGCTATATAATGACATGCTGTCGTAGATGCAAAAGTTTTAACAGCAAAATAGAAAACGCTGTAAAAAATTTGATACCAAAGCGTTTATTAAACGCTGTTATATGACATAACAGCGTTAGAACAAACGCTGTATAACGACAAGCTGTCGTATAAAGAGAACTTACAACAGCTTAATTTTAAATGCTGTGGAAATTATTCTTTTGACAGCGTTTTATTTATGCTGTTAATATTTTTATTACAGCGTTTAATGTGTGTTGTGTTATGTATTTACAGTTGGGATGATGTTTTACTACAGTTTACAACAGCGTTTAATAAACGCTGTTACTCACTATTTAATGATAATTACAACACGAATTAAACGCTGTTGTTTCTTCATTGACAACATTAAAATAGATGTTGTCTTCTATTTATATGATTTTTACAGCATTAACATTCCACTATATTTGCATATTCTAGAACTACATTTTGAGTATAATCAAGCAACCAGTATATATAACATGTTCTAATGAATAATAATCTATTAAATAAACTAGCTAAAACAATATTAATATACAAAAAACATCTATAAATTAAGTTTCAATAATATCAATAAACAAAAATAACACAGTAGACCAAGTTATCATAATATTGTAAAACAAAGATAAGGTATATGTTAAACAAAAATATAATATCAATAAAGTAAGTCTGCACCAAATGCCAACAACAAAACGTGCATCTAAAAAGTTTCATATGCTTGCTACTTGCTACGGAAGAAGAATGTGCCATCGCCATCTTTAATTACCTGCGATGAAAAAATTTGAAGTCAATGAGTAAACATAAATTAAAATCTAAACCCATATGATAATCTCAATACAATTATTACAAGCAAATCAATATTTTTATCACAGTTCTCGGTTTACACTAATAGATATTACATAGATGAGTTTTATTGTAGTATCCAACATTATTGTTAAGTATGATTTACATAGATGAGTTTTATGATAGTATCCAACAATATTACACAATTAAGTGTTTCACAAGTATGATATAATAATGTAAAAATAACTAACAATAATTGAAGATAGAAATAAATAAGTCTAAATGATTTGCCATGGGCAAGCAGTGCACAGGCAGTGTAGGGTAATGAAATTGCAGTGTGGTGGCTGTTTTTGTGTTTCTTTTTTTGTTTTTTTTGTGTGAAGGCACTTCAAGGCAGCAAGGGGCAGGGAAGTGGAAAATTTGTATAGAAATGTGAGAATGTTTCTGTAGAGAAATGTGTGAAAAAATGTAATGAAATTGTTTTTTTTGACATGCACAATGAAACCAGAAAATAGTGAAATATGCAAATTTGAATTTGTTCCTTTTTTTAAAATAAAAAAGGAAATGCAAACCAAAAGAAACACAAAGAACAAGTGCAATTAGTGAACAAAACACAAATGTAACAACAAATTCGCACTAAGACTGTTTCAAGCACAACGTGTACACTCAATTCACAGTGATACACCCAACCAAAAATTCTTCCTTACCATGTCGGTAACTCCCTCCAGCCTCTAACCCCAACACAAACGACGAGATCCAAAACCATCCATGCATAAGAACTTGGCTCCTTGATATTCAATCACCCATCATGAAAATGATATGCCGCAACCTCCAAATGAATCACGACTTCACCCTCGTAACAACAAAACAGACCCTGCTACTCAAAGTCAGTGCACGTCATGAACAGTATCTACGTGATACAGCAACCCAAACTCCAAATCCTATAACGAGCCTCACCAAATTCACCAAAAGATTCTAATTGCCTTGAAAACCCGAATTCAAACTCTATCTCGAACTTCTCACACATTCTTTACCTCTGTGCCGCTAGAGGAAACCCCTTATTTCCAGATCTATCACCAACTGAACAGTGGTTAAATTTCCAAATCGAGCAGCCTAAACCAAAGCCGCACCATACCCGTCAAGCAAATTGATTGAACTCCTACACCATTTACAAACTAAAACAAGCAGCTTCGCTTCCACCAGCTCCATCTACAAACTCTTCCAGTTCATCAGCAAATCAACCAGACCACCTACAAAGTTCACAACACTCAACCCTTGAATGTACATCCACCCTCCATCTCTTGCTAAACAATTAACTCCTTCATAGCTACATCACCAGACTAGCTGCAAACACCAACCTACAACCTTACCTTCTTACTGCACTTACATCCACTTCCTGTACATCGGAAATTTATCCCATTCACCTAAACTGCCACTACAGTCCAACACCTCATTCAACCACTTAAAGCATCACAACTTCAATCCATTCCATCACTACCAGTCCCCTACTCCTCCACTTCCATCACATACATCGAACTGTCCAGTTCAACCTGCACATTCATCTTCAACCCCCTTTCACTGATGTCCACCCACTACCTACGAACAATCTTCACCTTCCTTCTGCAGCATCTACAACCAGTCACTGCCTTCCTCGACCACTACCAAGTTCAAGCAACAAAACCTCCATCCGAACACCCTCCTTATCCTTATGACAATTCAGTAATCACACACGCTCTCATTTGGGACAACAGTCGCAGTTGAAAAATTACCTTATGACCAAAACAAAAACACAATAATCCAAATATTACCTTATGACCAAAGGTTTAACACAAAATTCAATACGGACATAACATGCACATAAAAATGCTTCAATTATTAACTAGACTGCACTATTGTGTGTTCGGATATTGCAAAATAGTTGTTAATTTTTCAACTGCGAACAAGAATGCATATAAACAAAATGCTGTTCAAAATTTGGTTTTTAATGGAAATAAAAAAGAGGACCAAAGGATGGTTTAGAGTTTCTATTTTAAATTGATAAACACAAAATTAGAAAATTCTCAAAATATACATGAAAATACCCAATAATGTGTTCAGAAACTTAGCAGTCATTTCTTAAGGAATGTATGTAGACACTGATCAATGACTGCGAGTAGATTGAAGTAGAATCATGTATCCTCCTAGGTGCTTTTGCATGAAAATAAATGGTTGAAAAGATAGAAGTAAAATTCACATGATATTCTCCCAGGAGCCTCATTGAGCTGCTTGCCCAAAAGTTAATGATGATTAAAAAATGTTAATCGGTAATTTTCAAATAAGCCTCATTACATCATGCGAGTATGGAAGCTAACTGGTAATTTTCAAATATATTCTAAGAATAATGTGTTTTATATGGTCAACTTTGAAAAGCAAGAGGACTATGAATAAGTCATTGCCAGCAGACCTTATTTCTACGACAAAAAGCTAATGAAGTTGGAAAAGTGAAGTTGTATGAATGTTTTGATTTGTAATAATTTGTAGAAAGAATGTATATTGCTTTATTATTCAGATACAAAGAATTGTACAAAGAAAATAATACAATACAATGTTTAACAGAGAGCATTTTATATACACATAGTATTGGGCCTAATATATAGATCCATGATCCAAAGTAGATCTGAAAGAACGATGAACCGTTGGATAGAGTGGATGGCTATGATGCACAGAAAGGAGGATATGTGGATTGATAACTAGTGAAAGCAAAAGCACACTTCATTTAACTCCCCCCTTCAAACCCGAGCTAGGGTTTGCCAACGAAAGAAAAACAATGGCGGCTCCTTTCTTCTTTTTATCTCTAGATGGAAATTCGACATGAAAAAGATAGTGTCCATCTCCAAACTTCATAATCATTCAGGAATAAATATGGCCCTTTGAGATCTCTGGCCAGGGTTAGCTTCGTCGACATTAAGCTCCTCTCTTAATTTTGTGAAGCTTGATTTTGACAGCGGCTTTGTAAGTATATCTGCTTTTTGGTGCTGTGTTGGTATGTATCCAATCCCTAGTTTTTCTTTGATTACTTGTTCTCTGATAAAGTATAGATCTAATTCTATATGCTTGGTCTTTGAATGAAGAACTGGATTGGAAGTTAGGGATATAGCACTAACATTATTGCACCAAATTATTGCCTTTTTGTTTTGCTTGATATTAAGTTCGCTTAACAATGACTCTAACCATATAACTTCAGCTTCCGCACTTGCCACACTCCTAAATTCTGCTTCTGTACTAGATCTAGACACCGTGCTTTGTTTTCTTGCACTCCATGATACGGGATTTTTCCCTAGATAAATGCAATAACCTGATGTTGATTTCCTATCATCAGTATCTGTACCCCAGTCAGCATCTGCATAAGCATTTATATTGAGTGAATGATTTGATTTTAAGATGAGACCTTGATTTATAGTTCCTTTGAGATATCTAAGTATTCTCTTGACAGCTTTCCAGTGATTATCCAATGGGTTTTGCATGTACTGACTGACTTTATTAACACAGAATGATATGTATGGCCTTGTTATAGACACATATTGAAGTGCACCCACTATACTCCTGTATTGCTTTTGATTTTGAATTGCTTCACCCTTATATCTTGATAATTGATGATTTGTAATCATTGGTGTTGGTAAAGGATTTGCTTTGTCCATTTTGGCTCTTGTTAATATTTCTGAAATGTACTTTCTTTGATTAAGATGTATCTCTAATTTTGAAGTTCTTTGAACTTCAATTCCTAAAAAGTAATTTAGATTACCAAGATCTTTGATTGAGAATTCTGAGTTGAGCATTGCAGTGATATTTTCAATTTCCTGTACACTGCTTCCTGTAATCACAAAATCATCAACATAAATTAGGATATAAGTGGTAGCAATATCATTAATCTTAGTAAATATGGAGTTGTCAGATTTTAATGATTTGTAGCCATATTTCATTAGAGTTGACTTGAGCTTATCAAACCAAACTCTTGGAGCTTGTTTTAAGCCATAGATAGCTTTATTAAGTTTGCACACTTGTTGTTTGTCAGATTTCTGAGTGAACCCTTCTGGTTGCTCCATAAATACTTCTTCCTGCAAAACACCATTGAGAAAAGCACTATTAACATATAATTGTTTGATGCTCCAATTTCTACTTAAGGCAATGGTTAGTATAACTCTAATTGAGGATGGTTTCACAACAGGAGAGAAAGTTTCTGAAAAATCAAATCCATGCTGTTGTGAATAACCCTTAGCAACTAACCTTGCTTTATATTTAGAAATTGAGTCATCTACATTTTTCTTTAATTTAAAAGTCCATCTGCACCCAATTATATTTTTGTTATCTGGTCTCTTTACCAGATCGCAAGTTTTTTTTTGATTAGAACATTGTACTTTTCCTGCATAGCTGCTCTCCAATTTTTATTTTGAGTAGCTTCTATGTAGGAAGAGGGTTCATTGTGAACAATAATGTTGTACATAATTTTTGGCTTATAGATACCACACTTTGCTCTAGTTAACATTGGGTGGACATTGATGTTATCTCTGACACTACTGTCAGAGTTGTTGTTACTGCAGCTCATAGTATCATCACTGATGACTTGATCATGATTTGAGCTACAAGTTCCTTGATTTTGAGCATTCTGATTGTTGCTGATATCTTCATTTGTAGGCTGCTCTTGACCTGATTCTCTACCAGCCATGATGTGTTGAGAATCTGTGGTGATCTTGTCCCTTAGAGGCTGAGCTGAGGGTTGTATCTCAATTTCTTCAGGTAGATCAGGAATCATGAATCTTGGATTCCTTACCTTTTCAGTAGTTTTAATTTCTGTACTACTGTATGGAAATACCTTCTCATTGAATCTTACATGTCTAGATATATATATTTTTCCTTTGTTATCTAAACACCTATACCCCTTCTGTTTGTTGCTGTACCCTAAGAATGTGCAAGGAGTAGATCTGAAGTCTAACTTGTGTGTGTTATAAGGCCTTAAATAAGGAAAACATTGACACCCAAATATTTTTAAGTGCTCATAATCTGGTTTAACATTAGTTAGTACTTCTTGAGGACATTTAAATTGAAGAACCTTTGTGGGTAGTATATTTATTAAGTGCACAGCAGTGTTGAATGCTTCTGGCCAAAATTTTAGAGGCATAGAAGCTTGTGCTAGTAAAGTTAATCCAGTTTCTACAATGTGCTTATGTTTTCTCTCAATAATTCCATTTTGTTCAGAGGTGTATGGACATGTTGTCCTATGATTAATACCTTTCTTTTCAAAATAATTTTTTAAAGGTAAAAATTCCTTTCCACCATCTGACTGAAAAGTACACACCTTATTTCCAGTCATATTTTCTACCTTATTGATAAATTGTATTGTTATATTACTGGTTTCAGATTTAGACTTCAGCATGTATAGCCAAACACATCTTGAATAAGCATCTATAAAAGATATGTAATACTTGTAACCATAATCAGAACTAATAGGTGCTGGTCCCCATAAATCACTAGCAATTAATTCAAGGGGTCTTGTGTAACATGTATGAGAATCTGGAAATGCTAATTTATGACCCTTTCCCAATTGACAAGAGGTGCAAAAATATGAATCAGGATTATCATTAAAAGAAATTTTATTACTACTCATTATATGTTTTACAATTTTTATACTGGGATGTCCCAGTTTTCGATGCCACAATTCAAACTTACTACAGTTTCCAGTATCCCTAACAACATTCAAAACATGAGTATTCTCCTTATTCTTAGAAATTTGTGATTTTGACAAATCAAATCTGTATAATCCATTGTTTTCTTTACCCTGCAAGATAATTTCTTGTGTTAGTATATCTTTAACTATGCATGTGTCAGGATAAAATTCGAAATAGACTTTATTATCTTTTGCAAATTGGGAAACACTCATTAGATTTTTTTTAATTAAGGGAACCCTTAGCAAGTTTTTCAACAGAAGTCTTTGTTTGGGTCCATGTAAACTAGCATTTCCAGTGTGTGTAATGTGTACAGTTTTACCATTACCAACGAAAAGATTTTGTGTACCTTTGTATTCTTTGTTTCCCAAGTTCAGATTGTTGAGATTGTTGGTCACATGATTAGTTGCCCCTGAGTCTGGGTACCAGCAGTCATCACCAGTATCATTATTTGTTGAAGTTTCAGTATTTAGAATTTCTGTTTGAGTTGAGCTGCAGTCTTTTGGTGTAGTGACAAGGTTTACATTTGAACTGCCACCTTGTTGAGAGGGAGTGTAGTTTTTGTTGAATCTAAAATAGCATTTATTTGCCCCATGACCATACTTCTCACATATCTGACATCTTATTCTGTTGTTGTTGTTGCTTCTACCTCCTCTTCTTCCTCTGCCTGTTGATCCCCCTCTTTGAAAGTTGTTGTATTGTCCTTTTGTGTTTGAGTTTTGTTTACCTTTGTTGAAAGTGTAGTTGACAGAGATATCTGAACTCATGCTTTTATTATGTTATATCCTTCCTTCATGAGAGAGAAGGGTAGAGTATACAAACTGTAAGGACGGTGTTGGTTCCATAGTGGAGATGATAGCCACAATAGCTTCGTATTCATTGTCTAACCCACTGATTATATGTAGAACTTGTTCAGATTCAGGAACCTTGTGTCCAGCAGAGGCCAGTTGATCACATAGGTTTTTGATTTTAAGCAGATATTCATTCATTGTTATGTCATTCTTTCTGATACTCTGTTATTGTCTTTTGTGATGCATGATCCTTGCAGATGATTGTGAAGTGAAATTTCTTTCAATTGTGGTCCAAACTTCTTGGGCTGTTTTGCATCCAATAAGTTGAGGCAGAATAGATGCACTTATGGATGACATCATCCATGCACATACAAGGCTGTCTTGTCTTTGATGTGCAGTGTAATCTTGATTAGACACCAGTTTGTCTTCATTATTTTTGACAAATTTTGGTGGTGTTATTCTTGTACCAAGAATGTAATCTTCTAACCCATATCCTCTAATTGATGTTTCTACTTGCAATTTCCAGAGCAGGTAGTTTGATTCATCCAGTTGAATGGATATCATCTGGCTCTGGGGTTTGATGATTGCCTTCATCAGATCATTCACAGGATCAGATTGTGGCTGGCTTTGAGAAACTCTTGAGCTAGAGAACTGTGGGCTTGCAGCATCATCTTGATCAGCCATGATGAACACACTGATTGAGAAATCTGAAGAAACGGGTATGTAAATTCCTAACTGGAGCTTTCTTTGAATTGAGATTTTTCAAGAAAATTTTCCTGTGTTGAATCTTGATGGTATTCTGAGGACTTGAATGATGATTTCTTTGGTTTCTTGTGACTGTGTTGTTTTCTGATGAGTTTTTCACTGTGCCCTTGATTCAACTGGAAGATTTTCTTGATGTTCTTGATCAGTTTGCTCTTTAAGTATGAAATTTTGCTTTCTTTGATAAACTGATGCAGCTAGACAGAGGTTCTGGCGAGGCACTGTTTATTTGAGAACAACTATAACTCCCAGATGAAAGAATTCTGAATTCTTGATGGGAGGAGTCCACGTGATGAGATTTTTCTGATGGACTCACTAATGTGATCGATGCAGTTAGCTTGAACAATGGCTCTGATACCAAGTTGGAAAAGTGAAGTTGTATGAATGTTTTGATTTGTAATAATTTGTAGAAAGAATGTATATTGCTTTATTATTCAGATACAAAGAATTGTACAAAGAAAATAATACAATACAATGTTTAACAGAGAGCATTTTATATACACATAGTATTGGGCCTAATATATAGATCCATGATCCAAAGTAGATCTGAAGGAACGATGAACCGTTGGATAGAGTGGATGGCTATGATGCACAGAAAGGAGGATATGCGGATTGATAACCAGTGAAAGCAAAAGCACACTTCATTTAACTAATGATGATTAAAAAATGTTGCTCTGGAGTGAAGATAACCAGAGAGTTTCTCAAAACAATCCCATTATGGGTCAGGTTCGCTAATCCGGACCTTGATATTTGGATGTAGTAGGGTATTGGTAGAATTGCATCACTTATTGGTCGTCTCATTAAACTAGATGGAATAACATTGTATACTTAATGAGATTGTTAAAAGCTTACATAAGTAAATATCATAATGACCTGCAAAAGTTAAAAACAGTGGAGTGGACCTCCATTTCTGTTAAGTCTTCTTTTACCCACATACATTTGTCTGCATCTTTTTAAATCTGATTGTAAAAGGGGAAAAGGTTTACACTTTTGGGCATCTTCAACGCTTGTTTTTATGAAAAGAGAAAAGTCCTTGTATGTCACACGATCCATTAAAAAACAAATAGTTTTCCCGATAATCGTATACCTCCATGCACTTTTTAGTAATTAACAATAAAAAAGGAGGATATTATTTTGTGAAGATTTATACATTATCATTAGACTATTTCTTTTTTACTAATTAATATTAGAATTTACTGTTGAAGGTGGCTCCATACTTAAACAGTTAAATGTTGAATCTTTATCTTGTGACTTTTATGACGTCTTCTCATTTTTGCTGAAATGTGTTGTGTTGTATAACTTGTTAGTTTTGGTCCATTTGATTAATTTTACATTTCTTTTTCGCTTTTTATCGACGTAATAATACAGTAAGACGTTTACTGAATATAATGAAATGCATCAGGCAGAACAGCAAAATGCACTGTGACTTCAGGAAAAAAAACAGTACTACATCTTTTAAAAAAGGAAAGTTGTGTATTTTTCTGGTTACTTTGACAGAAACAAAAATGGAAAGTGATCAGAAGTAACATGAGCTGTTATTTTCCAGCAAATAATTCAGAGAGCAGAGCAATATCTGGGCACCTTCACTATAAAGAAATAATTTGGAGGTCATGAGACTGAATATTGTTAGATATGTTTATTGGTCGTCTCATTAAACTAGAAGAGTTTTTAATCCAAAACAAGACTGAGGAAATAGAATATTTTAAAACACGTAATGAGATTGCAAATATAGTTTAAAAAAAAAAATGAATTCGACAAACATATAAAAAAAAACATTCAATTTTTGTCAGAATTGGAATTGAAAACCCATACCCATATTGATAAGCTCAATTTTCTAGTTAAAAATAAAGGATATTTTTGTCAGAAACGAAATTCAAACTCATAATCTCATTTCAATATCAGGGGCATTTCAAAAAGTTTGTGGCCGAACTAAAAGCATGTGAATGTACTACAGTTATTGTTAAAGATATAAAACTTATATCAGAATACCCTTTTTGTTGAAATAAGCTCAGCTTCTAATGCATCAACGCGCTTAATAGAAGCATTAAGCAACTCTTCCTTCTCAAGTGGCATTTCACATGGTTTTGAATTTACAGCTTCTGCACCCCAAGATGTAGTTGAAAACCCAGCTTGGCATAACCTAGTTTCACAAATTAAAAAGAAAAGTAAAAACGCAAAGAAAAGAAAGAAAATTGAGACTGCTACTGCCCTAGAAATCAGTAGTGCTTCTCTTTCTCCTCTATTATGTAGTTCCTAATTTGGAATATAAGGGGACTTGACTCCCCAGCCAAACAAACACTTTTGTTGCAAATGTTAAACAAAAGCAGTCATTCATTTATTGGTTTAATTGAAAACAAACTCTCGTCAGATAACATTGACAGATTAATGTACAAAATGGAGCCTAAATGGAAATATACTCATAGATAAGAATGTAATGAGAACGTTATTGCTGTTTTCTCAGATATACTTTTGTAAGCAAGCAGGCTGGCAGGCTGAATGAAGTCCAGGCCCAAGTAGCCTTATTTAAATACTGAACGAAATGTAAACTAGTAGATATCTTTCTGCTATTCATTCTTTTCAATAATACAACTTTTACAAACTCTTTCTTGGTATCAGAGCATTCACTGCCTAATGGCAATCTTTCAAAAAAAAAGAAGAAGAAAAGGAAGAGAAGAAGAAGGAGAGAAACTCATCAGAATCTATCATCATCACCTGAGTTTCTGATTCTCATCTGAAGTGCAGTACCTTGCCAGCACTGTGTCTGGCTGCATCAACACATTCAGATCGAATCTTTATGAAAAGAAACAAGCAAGAAATCAACATATCCAAATCAAGAATCTCATCAAACCATTCATAGTACCAAAAGAAATTGCCATCCAACAGAGATCATCAGATTATCATCATCTGATCCACAGAGATCATCAGAATTTCATCACCTGATCCTGTGGTTGCAACATATCTGGTTCAATTGCCCTATTTCTCTGAAATTGAGATCTTGATCGAGATATAGACTGCAATTCAAGGCTACGGACTTGAAGGTTACATTCTTGGCACCATTGCAATTCCACCAAAATTCATCACTGTCCAGGAAAACAAAGTGGTCAGTAATGAAGAATACACAAAATATCATAGGTAAGACAGACTGATCTGTTCTTGGTTAATGTCATCAATAAACACCAAGTTACTGTCTCATGTAATAGGATGCAAGACTGCAAATGAATTGTGGACAACAGTTGAAAAGGTGTTTAATACACAGTCTGCAGCTAAAGTTATGTATCACAAAAGACAACTCCAAAACACCAAGAAGGACAACTGCACTATGAGAGAATATCTGTCAAAGATCAAAAACATATGTGATCTTCTTGAAGCTGCAGATCATAAAGTATCTGACTCAGAACAAATTCTGACCATACTCAATGGTTTAAGTGATGAGTATGAATCAGTGGTAGCTGTGATTGCCTCTCAAAAAGTTCTGCCATCTATAGATGATGTACATTCAATCTTGCTAGCACATGAAGCAAGAATTGACAACAAAAGACCACAAGAATCAGATCTCTCTGTCAATTACGCAACCAATCAGAGAAACAAAAGTCAAAGCAGCAACAAAATTGAACAGGGGAGTCAAAGAGGTGGTTACACTACTAGATCAAGAGGAAGAGGAAGATGGCACAACACCAACAATAGGCCAAAATGCCAAATCTGTGAGAAGATAGGACACACAGCAGTAAAATGCTATTTCAGATTCTCAAATCAAAACAACATGCAGAGAAGTAGTAGCCACAATGTCAATATAGCACAAACCAGTGACAGTCAAAGTGATAACAGCAACAAGAATCAAAGCTCAAATGATATTGCCAAAGCAGAACACATTCAGGATGAATCATGGTATCCAGACTCTGGTGCTACTAATCACATCACAAACAATCTGGACAATCTAAATCTTGGATGCAAAGAATACAGAGGTAATCAAACAATTTGCATGGGGAATGGTAAGTGTGTTAAAATCTCTCATACTGGTAGCACTTACATTAGAGGTAAAAGACAATTATTTCTACATAATTTACTAAGAGTCCCAGTTATCAAAAAGAACCTCATAAGTGTATCCCAATTTGCTCTAGATAATAATGTGTATTTTGAATTTTATCTCAAACATTGTTTAGTTAGAGACATACTGACTAAGGAAATTCTACTGCAGGGTGAAACTGAAAAAGGACTTTACAAATTTACATCCATCAACTGCAGCAGTGTTACAAAGGGACTTAATCATTGTAACTTGAGTTCAAAGGAAAGCAGTAGGGATATATTTGACCTATGGCATTATAAACTTGGACATCCAAGTAGTAAAGTTGTAAAGCAAGTTCTTGTTGAAAATAAGCGGCAAATCCCTATTTAGGTTTTCTCAGCGTTTGGACGTAAATTTTTACCACGCGAAATTTTAATTGACTGCATTTCAAAGAAGAACGTTGAGGGTAGATGCTGTTGATGGTAATTTTTCTTGTAGTGCTGGAAGGTTTTACGTATACCAAATCTGATAAGCCTCCTTTAGGTCCGAAGGGTTCAGGCTACAATCCAGGGGTTACCAAAGGGTTATGAGGACCACCCAAGAAAGAATATCATTGTTTTTGTTGGTTCGGACCTTTCGAAGGAACTGCACCTGAAAGTTGTGATTAAACCAGCAAAGATTAATGTAAACTGTAAAGAGAATGTACAAAATTTAAGACTTCCCTCTGATCCTTGAATGGACTTTTCTTTTTAATTAATTTTCCCAAATCACTACCCAATTAGGTTACAGAACTATGATTTTAGAAATACAAGAATGGAATGAGGAAAAATCCGCCCCTCAAATAGGACCCCTTGGGTCTTATTTATAGATGCCGGCGGCCATGCTTTTGTCCTTATGCCTTCGGTTGGGTCGAAGGGTTCCCTTCTCATATATAGGTTCTAACCTTTCGACTTCATCGAAAGGTTTTCCTTTTACGTGTCATCTTGGATCCTTGAGCGCTGCCGAAAGGTCTTTTCTTTTGTTTGTTGTTAGGAACCTTTTGTCCTTGCCGGAAGGTTTGTCATTTGTACTGTATTTGAACCCTTCGGAGGTGTCGAAGGGTTCTTGGCTTTTGAGAGCCCTTCAGCTTTGTTGGAAGGCTGCTTTTCACCCGGATGTTGCCGAGGGCCGAACTTTCTTCAAACATTGTCTGAAGGTTGCCTCATGCTCTTTGCTGACTTATTATTGTCGCCTTCATCTCTCACTCTTTGGCACCGCCGAAAGGTGTTCAGTAAGTGTCCCGACCGACCTGAAAGCAGACCTGAAAGGCCTATCATGCTTTCAGAAGGGTTGTTATAGGGTGGCAGGTCCTTGTCTTGACTCCTTTGCCTCCCTTAGAGGGTCGGAATTTCTTAGATTCTGCGGAATAATGTCCTCTGTCTCTCGCAAAAGGTCTAGAGCCACCTCATACTGCTGACTGCATCCCTTCGACCTCTTCGAAAGGTCTAATCTGGATTCTTTTCCTTCCGTCCTTTGTTTGAGATATTCTAACCTAAGTGAAAGATTAAATTTTTTGAGTAACAGCCGTAGACAACTGAATGAACAAATTCAGACTAATATTGGCCTAATGAACCAGATTACTTAACAACGGCGTGGGAAGGCCAGAAGGGATTCCACTCCTTACTCAACATCGGAGAGTTCGAGCTCATCGGATGAATACCATAGGTATAGATGTCGCAGGGTCGAAGGAAATCATGTAGAAACATCGAAGAGTCACTTGGCAGACCAATATGGTCTGCCAAGACCAATCAGTGCCGATCCCTCCTCCAAAGGAGGGATTCCCCCGCTACACTTGGGCAATCGAGCAGGAGCTGTTCCCGGAAACTTGGATGCTGGTGTTCGATTAAATGCTAACCAGGTACCTTACCGGATTGACGATGAGATGGATGTCCAAGGTGCACATCAAGAAGATGGTGGACCAAGAAGGCGTGAGACGGCCCGTAGACATCGAACGGACCATTGACGTGAGGTGGAGAGCGACCACCGTTCGACATACCCATCCAGACACCGGATTTGTCGGCAATGGTCAGATAGTTGGTGAGAGAGAACCAAGGTTTGACTAATGACAACTGGGGAATTTCGAGGAGCCATACCACATTTACTGACAATGTTTTGCATGCCGAATATCCGGGAAGGTTCAACATGCCATCAATGCTTGCTTATGAGAGAAAAACCGACCCATGCAACATATTATGAGATATGAATGGCTGATGGATTCTGCAAGAGCCAATGATGCAACCAAGTGCAGATGCTTTCCCATAACCCTTTCCGGGATAGCAACGATGTGTTTCACGAGACTACCTCCACGATCAATTTTGAGTTTCGATGAGCTGGCAACCAAGTTTGTAGAGCATTTCGAATACACCCAACTTGTCCTAAAGACGTGACGTCCCTTTCTAGTGTGATCCAGGCCCCAGGGGAATCGTCGAAAGATTACTTGGAGAGATTTCGTACCACTGCTATGGAGGTCAGTAACCCAAATGATCATATTATACTTATGGCAGTGAAGAAAGGGATTTATCGGGAATCTAAGTTTGGTGACTGGCTGGCCGGAAAACCGTCTGCCACATTGGAGTGCTTCTATGCAAAGGCAGCTCATTTCTTGAGGAAGGAGGAGGCCAGGTCCTCTAGGAAAAAGAACATTGCGGGACAGAGTGGAGAAGGAGTGCAGAGTAATATTGCAATAAAGCAGTCTGATGATAGTTCTGGGATAGTTCAAGTGAATGTACAGAATAAGCTGAACCAACAAAAAAAAGATGGGGACAGGAATCGAGAGCGGAAGAGGGATTTTGGAAGATCAAAGCCCAAGATTCCAATGTATGAAAATTACACGCCACTAAACACGTCCATGGAGAACATTTATCTATCCACTTGCAATACCATGCAGTACAGGAAGCTGCAACCAAAAGAGTAATCAGAGAGATAGAAGCAGACTGGGAAGTATTATCAGTTTCACGAATGTTATGGGCACAATACGAATGAATGTAGGTCTAACGACCCGTATTTTTGTGTCATCAAATTTGAATATTTAATTTATTTAAATATTCAGATTTGGATTAAATTATAATAGAATCTATGTTTCAAATTAAGACCTTATTTTTTATGATGTCATTTTAACTTAATTTATAGAATTTCTCCATAATTTTTAATTTGGAAAATAAAGATATTTTTGTTTAATGCGTTTTACGCAAAAACGTCGGTACTTTTGAAATTTTACATAATAATTTAACCGGTCCATTTTATTACTGTTTTGTGATCATGTAACGTTGTTGTATGCGATCATATTTTTATTTTTGTCGTTCACGGCCTATAGGAAAACGGAAAATAGTGTAGCGTCGTACCCTAAAATTTTTAAATATTAACTTTAAAACCAAAATATCTTTCGTCCTTCCTCTGTATTACATTAAATGTCCCTGCAGCTTTGATGACGGCTTACATTTAATGTGGTACGTTGTTTTCTTAAACACGAAGGAAAATCTACTTTTATATATATGGTCACGCATGCAACACAAAAAGGAGATGAACACATTTAGTGTTGTTCCTTCTCTTCTCTGTGAATTAAAATACTCATTTACATTTTCATTAATAATTCCCATGACTCTCTCTACACTAAATATTAGCCAAAACTTCCAACACGGAAGTTGTAGAGGGCGAGGAGAGCTATGTTTTTACTTTTGTTGCACTTGAAATGGTAGCTTGTGGAGGTCTCGGCGGCCGTAAGTGCGGACATGAAGAAGAGGGGAAGTGTTGAGAAGGAAGGCACGCAAGAAGAAACAAAAATGTAGGCACATTTTTTCTTTGTTTCCCAAAAGAAAAGGTAAAATAATAATAATAATAACAACAAGAATAGCACATGCATGAGATTAAAAAAAAGACAATGGAAGAAAGCCATGTGCATGGCTTCTTATTGGGAAAAAGGAAAAAAAATGCATGCGGAGGTATATATGAACAAGGAGGCAAGCAAGAGGGGGAAGGTTGAACACATTTTCTACACATAGTAAACAACAATGTGTATGTGGGTTCATGCCGAAGGAAGTGGGAGGCGTGCTAATATGAAGAAGTAGGAAGATGGTGTAGGCTTGAGCTTGGATGATAAATAATGAAGGGAGGAAGGCTGGACGGGTACGCGGGTTACATGGCCGTGAATGGTAGTATGGGAGCAGGCATGCATGGAACTGGAAACAAATGCATGCATGCGCGTAAGCTTTGGAAAGAAAGATGGTTGCTTTCTTGTGTTGCGCGGTGGATATTGGGTGAGAGTATTAGTATTAATCATTCGACGAAAATTTGTTTGTCATTTTCTGCGAAAACAATCTGAACCTCATTTTTTACCAGGTCCCCTGATTTCCACCTTTAATTTTGAGATCCGCGTATCCGTATTTCTTTTTTTCGGTCACTGCAGCATAGTTCTTAATTATTTTATTTTTATGTTAAGTAATTTAGTTAAATTAATTTAGTTAATTAATAGATTGACTTAGAAAAATTAATAACTCACCCATACAAAATCCGTTTAACCCGCGGATTTCGACGTTAGATTCGTATTAACGAATCGAACACGCTAGTGTAGTTTATTGACACGTTTAGCGAAGTATGAAATATTAACAAAATATTAACAAAACGCATGGGCAAAGGAGGTGTAGATATTCTGTAGCCTCGGTGTAGTCCGCTCTTGGAATAGAGGGATGCACCAATCTATTTTTTATTTAGAAGGCTAGATCTAGGGGCTCGGTTATGGCTAGAAACCTCCCGAGATTTGGTAACATATAGTTTTGTATGCTGGTATATTGGTATCGTTTCAAAAGGTGATTTGTTTTCAGATCCCGAAGTAAAAGTACTAGTTTGAATATAAAATATATACATATTTCAAAAGTTTTGAAATAAGAATTCGGGAATAAAGTCCAAAGAGATTATTTCCGTAAAGTTAAATAGATTTTGAAAATCTAAAATTGAAGATTAAGCCTAAGTGGGTAGTTTTGGGAATTGCATATTGTTTATTGCATCGTAGACTCCATGAATCCTATTTGCGGTAGGAGAACTAAGTTGGATTGATCATGTATCTAATTGGGTACCCAATTAGATAAGGGTACGTAGGCAGTCACAAGTGGTAGTGATGCATCCCCAATAATAACCTAACATTTTTCTGTTTATTGGTTGCTATTTGTCTTGTGTTGTTATATCTGTAACACTTCGATATTTATGGGAAATATAATTAAAAAGAAATTAAAAACACATTTGGTATAGTGTTAAAGGCGCATGTTGACTTCCTTAGTGACCAAGGATCAAGTCGCATTGTCACCCAAAATCTGTAGCGATGTATTTTAGCTGGTTCGTTTGCAGCGATTTTTCTACGTATTTCAGCGTTGTTTTTGACATGTGGAGGCTTCCATTCACTTCAGTGATGTAATAAGATGAGATGGCTAAATTTTATTGGTTGAGTGATGTGTATGGGCTAGAATGGATAACCATTAAGTGTCTAAAAGAACCTGATTTAATCTAAAAGAATCTAATGGATTATATTCACTCAAACAATCTATAAATAAACCATCTAACCTAAACCTAATATCTTATTCAGCCGTCACCATAATTATACAGTAAAATTAGTGTGTATTATTCTTCCTCCTTTTCTCTACTAAATAAACAAATCTCTACCAAATTAAATTATCCATATATATTCAAGCAATTTGGGGAATTTAGAAGAATCAAAGGGAGAAAGATTAAAGCAAAGCTTTTTCAAATTTATGCAAGCTCAAGTGCCAGGTGAGTGGAAATTAATATGAAATAGAAAAATAAAGAAGTTCAGTTTCAGTTCTTTTCTGGCATGTTAATATGAATTAATTTCTGTTATTAATTGAGAATAGATGTAAATTATTACAACTTCTTCTTCTTCTTCCACTTCTCAAATCTAATTCATGTTTGGTTTAAAATATGGGACACATAAATTGTTTATTCACGTTATATGGCATAAATAAGATTGAAATTTATGTAAATTATTGTATCTTCTTCTTCTTCCACTTCTCAATTCTAATTCATGTTTGGGTTGAAATTTGGAACAAACAAATTGTTATTCACGTTTCATGCTGGAAATAAGATTGGTTTAATTAAATTGAATTAGAATTGTTATTCAATTTCTAATGGTAGAACATGTTAGTTGAATAAATTTAGAATATGTTACTTGAATAAAATTGTGGTTTTGATTGATATTATTGCATAATTTTGAATATGGTTTTGGAACAAAATTGGGAAGTCTAATTGGCATAATTGTTTATTTCATATGTGGCCTAAAAATGTAAAAGTAGAATTTTGTGTAATTAAATGGTTTGTGGCTGTTAGATAAAAATTTTGTACAAATTAAATCTCTAAAAGGAGAACGTAAATTAGGGTGGAAAAAAATATAAATTAATGGATCCTAAAGGCTAGTGTAAATCTGTAACAAAATGACATAAAAATTACAGACAAACCATACGGACTGAACAAACGTAAAATTGAAATATCATTTATGTAAGAAAAAGGGAAATTGTGAAATAACCAAATTGGATGTAAAAATGGCCTAAAATAGATTAGTGGAAATAAACAGTATGTAAACTGTAACAGTAAAATTAATTAATCTGGAAGCGATTTGGTAGGAAGACCTTGTAAAGGTCTGGATAGGTGTTTTCATGCAGTTAAGACCAAAATATAGTTTTGGCTGTACGTACTAGGAGCGGGCAAGTTGGTTCGCAAGGATGTTTTTTTACCTTTTATAGGTTGCTAGTATGTAGGATTGATAACATCAGCAATTGTAGGCTTCTTCAGGCAGATCGACGTGGACGGAATATGACAAGTGTGCTTAGACGTAGGCTTCTTTAGGCAGATCATTGGAGGATTTTGCACAGTCGACCCAGTTGGGGACGCTCTTTTGGAGGAGCGATGCTTTGGATATGGGCAAGTCCACATTGGTGACCGAGGAGACAGGAGGATAGGAGTCCAGTTTGGTGGAGCCTGAGCGCAACTTCGGGGCCCTGTGCGGTTGTTTGAGTCGGCGCCGGTCAGACGTAAGAGGCATTTAGTCACAGTGCACAAGTTAAGAGCATGACTTTCACGCTGTAATACGTGGATAGGTAAGGACAGCAGGTCTGATAGGCCGATTGACATTTATTATTACTGCATGGTTGACTTTCCTAGAGTGACCATGGACTTAGGCTTCTTAGGAAATGTATCTAAGAAGGATTCACTGCATTATATTATTCACCCCCTGCGATATCCAGGGAAGACCTGGAATTAAACTATTTTATTCTTTCTGCTTCATTTTATTTCTCATTTACCAGACTTTATGTCTGACCCATTCCTATTTTTCCTATTTTCCCCAAATCGCAGGATGGCAGGTCTAGGTTTCAATTCTTTGCAGTTTAAAGGGTCATTAGAGCAGTTGTGATCTTCAGCTTTTGTTTCTTTTGTTTCATGTACTTCGTTTATCTTTTCCGTGCTTTACTCTATATATGGGGACCTATATTATGAACTTTGATATGTTTTATGTTTTGGTGGAAACTACTTGGTACTTTTGGTTTCAGAAATAAATTTGGGAAAATTTTGTTTTTAATGAAGCTGTTTTGCTATTAATCTATAATTAGTGAAAGTTTTCTTCCACCGTAATATTTTAATCATTTTATGTTGTTGCCTTAGTCTCTGTGCTATGTTATGGATTTTTATTTCACCCGACCACCCGTGCTTCTAGTCATGTCTGATTTTCGGGGTGCCTAGAGGTGCGGGGTGTCACGGTTGGTATTAAAGCTAAGGTTTCGGTAATCCTAAAAATATTTTAAAAATATAAAGGTTTTTGAATAATTTTTAAAGGATATTCCAAATAATACTTTTAAAAGTATATGTGTATATTTTGGAAAGAAAAGAAATTTTTGAAATGGGTCCCTCAAATCTCTTCCTCCCTATCTATTGAACTATCTGTGGAGTACCTAATCCCATATTTTTAATATCCACAAATAGAAATGTCTGAACTGCAAGATATCCCCGAAGTTCCCGGCCTTAATATGTCTGCTTGGTTTAGACGTTATTTGCAGGCTACTGCACGAGCAAAGCCACCAGCTAGGAATGCTTCTCCAGCAGAAGGGGCTCCAGCCTGTCCGCCAAGCATTCTCGATTTTCCCAAGTTATGCAAGGACTACGCTAGCTGAGGAGGCAAGTCGTTTCTTGTCACCGAGTGATATACTGAGGCGAAAGCTTGGGTCCATAGTTGAGAGCAGATATTTGGACTTATTGGATTGGAGGACTTGGCTCGGACGCAGTTGGCTTCATGGCAGTTGCAGGGAGAGGCTCTTTGTTGGTGGGAGATTGTGGAGGCTAAGGCTGATAATTTGACTTGGGCGGGTTTTCGTACTAGGTTCGAGAGGAAATTCTTATCAAAGGATGAAGAGGGAGTGCAGCTAGAGAAATTTATACAGCTCAAGCAAGGGGATATGACAGTTAAGGAATATGTTAATTAATTAAATGAGCTTGCCAGATTTGGACTAGACCTGATCAATACTCCTCATAAGAAGGCGCTGAAGTCCGCTAAGGGTTTGAGTCAGCCACTACAGAGTTCGTCGGTGAGCCACATTCTGATGGGAGCCACTTTTGAGGGATTGGTAGAGATGGCTTTACTTGTTGATACTGAGAAGAAAGAAGATGTGGCGTAGAAGAGTGATGGGAAGAAGCAGTGGAAAGGAAAGAGGAGAGGAGTAGGGTCAGGTGGAAAAAGGAAAGTTCCAAGGAAGGACTGGAAGTGCGATACTTGTGGGAAACCAGGTCATCTTGCTAAGGATTGTAGAGGGGAAGGAGAGCGACCGAGACTGAGGTGCTATCTTTTTGATCAAGTGGGCATATGAAAAATACTATCCATCGAAGCCCAAGGACAGTTCACAGACACCTTCACAGCCTGCTCAGGCTTATGCTTTAGAGGCAGCTCCTTCCTCTAGTACTCGTCCAGTTGTGGACAAGGGAAAGAAGGTGATCATCGAAGGTGTGTTATCTATTTTTGAATTTCCTGTTCGTACCCTATTTGATTCTGGAGCTTCACACTCTTTTATATCTAGTACTCTTGTAGAGAGTCTTAGTCTTGATGCTTGCTTAGTGACCGACCCGGTAGTAGTATCAAATCCCGTAGGAGGATCGACCTATTTGTCCATGTTATGTCGGGATTTGAAATTGTTTATTTTAGGGGTTTAGTTTGACTGTAGTGCCTTTATATTGGGCTTTTTCGGGTTCGGGTTAATTCTTGGTATGGATTGGCTATCCATGTATGGTGCTGTTCTTGATTGTGATAAGAGGGTAGTGAGGTTAGGCACTTGTAGTGGATGTACCTTGGAGGTATCTTGTGATCTTATAGGATCAGTCATATTGAGCTACCTTTATTCTCTTGACTTATCGCCCGATAGTTTGAGTTCGGTACCCATTGTTAGAGACTTTCCAGATGTGTTCAAGGAGGTTGCTGGCCTTCCACCTCGAAGAGAGATTGAGTTCAAGATTTATCTTGTCGATAATGCCAAATCGGTTGCTTTACCGGTAAGGCATATGGCTCCTAAGGAACGTCGTGAGTTGAGCAAGCAGATTGAAGAGCTTTTGGAGAAGGGCTTCATTCGTAGGAGCATTTCTGAGTGGGGCGCACCCGTCGTCTTTGCCACTAAAGCGGATGGCTCTCTTAGACTTTGCGTTGATTACAGGGAGCTTAATAAGCTGACGAAGAAGAATCGTTATCCTCTTCCCCATATAGACGATCTCTTCGACCAGCTAGTAGGAGCCAAGGTAATTTTGTAGCTCGATTTGGCCAGGGGATTTCATCAGTTGCGTGTGGCAGAGGATAGCATGCCATTTGGGCTAACCAATGCTCCGGCATATTTTACGGACCTGATGAGTCGAGTATTTCGCGAATTATTGAACAAGTTAGTAGTGGTGTTCGTCGATGATATTTTGGTTTATTCGCGAAGCAAGGAGGAGCATACTGTTCACTTGGAAGAAGTGCTTAGGACCCTGCGAGCACATAAGTTGAAGACAAAGTTCTCCAAGTGCCACTTTTGGAGGGATGAGGTTCGCTTTTTGGGACACATCGTTCCGGAGGATGGACTTGCAGTAGATCCGGCGAAAGTGGCAGCTGTACAAGATTGGCAGACCCCTAAGAATGCCACGGACATAAGGAGTTTCCTTGGTCTTGCGGGCTATTATAGGAAGTTCATTAAGGACTTCGCTAGGATATCAGCTCCACTTACCCGCCTTACCAAGAAGAACTCAGCTTTTGTTTGGGATGCCAAGTGTGAGGATGCCTTTGGTCGATTGAAGGAAACTTTGACTACCGCGCCCGTATTGGTATTACCGGATGGAACCAAGCCTTTCTTGGTTTATACTGATGCTTTTGGTACGGGGCTAGGGGCGGTATTGATGCAAGAGGGTAGGGTAGTGTGCTATGCGAGTAGACAGTTGAAAACGCATGAGAAGAACTACCCGACGCATGATCTTGAGTTGGCAGCTATAGTTTTTGCTCTCAAGTCTTGGAGGCATTATCTCTTAGGAGAAAGATTTGAGCTTTTCACGATTCATAGGTCTTTGAAGTATCTATCCTCTCAGAAAGACTTGAATTTGAGACAGCAAAGATGGATGGAGTTTTTGGCCTCTTATGACTTTGAGATTTCCTATACCCTTAGTAAGGGTAATGTAGTGGCATATGCGTCGAGTAGATGCAAAGTGGTTTTAAGTCCTCTGTTTTTAGAATGGAAGCATTTGGAGTACATTGCTACCTTTGATTTTAGACCTCCATCTGATTTAGCTCCGGGATTGTTAGTAGCCCTTGACGTCCAGCCTACTTTGATAGAGCAGATTGGAGCAAGGCAAGGTGAGGACGAAGAGTTAAAGGACATTTTAGATAAGCTTGGTAGAAAAGAGTCATCACCACATCTTAGGCGTTAAACCATGGACACTAGGGGATGGCTTAGAAGGAATAGTTGACTTTGTGTTCCCCGTAGTGAGGATTTGGTAGATGCGGTGTTGGCCAAGTCACATCATTCTTGGATGACAGTGCACCGCGGTGGTGATAGGATGTACCGGGATATGAAGAGGGTATTATATTGGCTAGGAATGAAGAAGAGGGTGGCGGAGTATGTATCGAAGTGCATCACTTGCCAAAGGGTAAAGGAAAAACAGAAGAAGCCCGGAGGACTGTTGCAACCATTGGATATTCCATTATGGAAATTGGAGATCGTCTCTATGGACTTCGTGGATGGATTACCAAGGTCACGGAGAGGGAACACGAGCATTTGGGTCATTGTGGATAGACCGACGAAGAGCGCTCATTTTATACCCATTAAGAGCAATAGGACATCAGCTTCTTTGGCGACTATTTATGTAAGGGAGATAGTTAGGCTTCATGGAGTTCCCGCCAACATTGTGAGTGACAGAGATCCATTATTCACCAACGAGTTTTGGAGGAGTCTTCAGCAAGCCTTGGGAACGGAATTGAATCTAAGCACGACATATCACCCTCAGACATATGGACAGACTGATAAGGTAAATAAGGTTTTGGAAGATTTGCTCAGATTGTGCATCATTGACTTTGGAGGCTCTTGGGAAGACCACCTACTTTTGGTGGAGTTCGCATATAATAATAGTTATCAAACAAGCATGGGGATGGCACCGTTCGAGGCCCTCTATGGCAGACCATATAGATCACCAGCCAATTGGTGGGATATCACCAATAGGATCTTGCTTGGACCAGACTTGGTGAGGGAAACTTCTAAGAAGGTGGATTTGATTCGCAATAGGTTGAAGACTACACAAGATAGACAAAAGTCATATGCCGACAGAAGACGTTTAGATTTGGAGTTTAAGGTTGGAGATATGGTTTTTGTCAAGGTTTCTCCTTTGAGAAACGTTATGATATTTGGCTCAGTGGGTAAGTTGGCATCGAGATTTGTAGGATCATTCCCTGTTACCGCACAGATTGGAAAAGTGGCATACAAAATTAATCTTCCAGATAAGTTGGCAAGAGTTCACAGTGTTTTTCATGTTTCGCATCTGAGGAAGTGTCTACATGATTCTGCATTAGTAGTAGAACCCGATCAGCTAAGGGAAGTGGAGGTAGAGCACGAATCACTTGTGCGTCGTACACCCACCCGTATATTGGAACACGGCGTCAAGAGATTACGCAACAAGGAGGTTCGTCTAGTGAAGGTTCAGTGGGGAGATGACCCCAAGGAGTGCACATGGGAATCTAAGGAGAGAATTAGAACTTCTTATCCTTTACTATTTGAAGTTAGACTTCAAATATCCTATCTTTGATCTTTCCTTTGTTAGGGTCTTTTCTATATTCTTTAGGCGAAACCTATGGATGGTAGCTTGGTTGTAAACATGTCGTTAGGGCATGTTATGTTTGATGGATGAAAATGATTGCAAGTGGATGCCAATGTTTGCAAATGGATGCATTGCATGCACTAGATGGATATTTATTAGGATAATCAGCCAACTAGGTACACACACCTGCATATGGGTGCCTGTTATCTATTGCATTTGCACATGATTGTATATATATATATATATATATGTGTGTGTGTATATAAATGGATGTTGCATATGGATGGTGCGTTTGGGTGAATGATTCAAACATACATATATAATTATCAATTATACTAGGGTAACTGCATACATTTTGTTGCATGGCATAAGCATACTTGCATTACAGGAGGTCAACTAAATCAATAGACCGACTACCTTTTTGTATTAGGTAAGTTCATATGCATTTCACTATGCATAAATCATAAATTGCATTAGTTAAAAATAAGGACAATGGTAGAAATGGATGATGGTTGAGTAGATGGATGTAGTTCAAGGATGCTGGTTGTTAATTACATTCTTCCGTCTTTGGAGATTTCGCAGACCAAATCCTTTAAGGGGGGAGAATGTAACACCCCGATATTTTACGGGAAATATAATTAAAAAGAAATTAAAAGAGCATTTGGTACAGTGGTAAAGGCGCATGTTGACTTCCTTAGTGACCAGGGATCAAGTCCCGTTGTCATACAAAATCTAGAGCGATGTTTTTTTAGCTGGTTCATTTGCAGCGATTTTACTACGTATTTCAGCGTTGTTTCTGAGATGTGGCGGCTTTCCATTCACTCCAGTGATGTAATAGGATGAGATGACTAAATTTTATTGGTTGAGTGATGTGTATGGGCTAGAATGGATAACCATTAAGTGTATGAAAGAACCAGATTTAATCTAAAAGAATCTAATGGATTATATTCACTCAAACAATCTATAAATAAACCATCTAACCTAAACTTAATCTCTTATTCAGTCGTCGCCATAATTCTACAATAAAATTAGTGTGTATCATTCTTCCTCCTTTTCTCTACTAAATAAATAAATCTCTACCAAATTAAATTATCTATATATATTCAAGCAATTTGGGGAATTTAGAAGAATCAAAAGGAGAAAGATTAAAGCAAAGCTTTTTCAAATTTATGCAAGCTCAAGTGCCAGGTGAATGGGAATTAATATGAAATAGAAAAATAAAGTAATTCAATTTCAGTTCTATTCTGGCACTTTAATATGAATTAATTTTTGTTATTAATTGAGAATATATGTAAATTATTGCAACTTCTTCTTCTACTTCCACTTCTCAAATCTAATTCATGTTTGGTTTAAAATATGGGACATATAAATTGTCTATTCACGTTATATGGCATAAATAAGATTGAAATTTATGTAAATTATTGTATCTTCTTCTTCTCCAACTTCTCAATTCTAATTCACATTTGGGTTGAAATTTGGAACAAACAAATTGTTATTCACGTTTCATGGCATAAATAAGATTGGTTTAATTAAATTGAATTAGACTTGTTATTCAATTTCTAATGGTAGAACTGGTTAGTTGAATAAATTCAGAATATGTTTGGTTTTGATTAATATAATTACATAATTTTGAATATGGTTTTGGAAAAAAATTAGGAATTCTAATTGGCATAATTGTTTGTTTCATATGTGGCCTAAAAATGTAAAAGTGGAATTTTTTGTAATTAAATGGTTTGTGGCTATTGGATAAATTTTTTTTACAGATTAAATCTCTAAAAGGAGAATGTAAATTAGGATGGGAAAAAATGTAAATTAAATGGACCCTAAAGGCTAGTGTAAGTCTGTAACAAAATGGCATAAAAATTATAGACAAACCGTACGGACTGAACGGACGTGAAATTGAAATAACATTTATGAAAGAAAAGGAGAAATTGTGAAATAACCAAATCGGATGTAAAAATGGCCTAAAGCAGATTAATGGAAGTAAACATTATGTAAAGTATAACAGTAAAATTAATTAATCTGGAAGCGATTTGGTAGGCAGATCTTGTAAAGGTCTGGATAGGTGTTTTCATGCAGTTAAGACCAAATATAGTTTTGGTTGTACGTACTAGGAGTGGGCAAGTAGGTTTGCAAGGATGTTTGTTGCCTTTTATAGGTTGCTAGTACGTAGGATAGATAGCATCCACAATCGTAGGCTTCTTCAGGTAGATTTACGCGGACGGAACAAGACAAGTGTGCTCCGACGTAGGCTTCTTTAGGCAGATCGTTGGAGGATTTTGCGCAGCCGACCCAATTGCGGGCGCTATTTCGGAGGACCGATACTTTTAATAGGGGAAGTCCACGTATGTGACCGAGGAGACAGGAGGATAGGAGTCCAGTTTGGCGGAGCCTGAGCGCAACTTCGAGGTCCTACGAGGTTGTTTGAGTCGGCACCTGTCAGACGTAAGAGGCATTTAGTCATAGTGCACGGGTGAAGAGCATGAATTTCACGCTGTAGCATGTGGATGGGTAAGGACAGCAGGTCCGATAGGCTGATTGACGTTTAGTATTACTGCATGGTTGACTTCCCTAGAGTGACCATGGACTTTGGCTTCTTAGGAACTGTATCTAAGAAGGATTCACTGTATTATATTATTCACCCTCTGCGATATCTGGGGAAGACCTGGAAGTAAACTGTTTTATTCTTTCTGCTTTATTTTATTTCTCATTCACCAAACTTTATGTCTGACCCATTCCTATTTTTCCTATTTTCCCCAAATCACAGGAGGGCAGGTCTAGGTTGCAGTTCTTTGTAGCTTGGAGGGTCATTGGAGCGGTTGTTATCTTCATTATTTATTTCTTTTGTTTCATGTACTTCGTTTCTCTTTTCCATACTTTAATCTATATATGGGGACCTATATTGTGAACTTTGTTATGTTTTATGTTTTGGTGGAGACTACTTGGTACTTTTGGTTTCATAAATAAATTTGGGAAAATGTTGTTTTTAATGAAGCTGTTTTGCTATTAATCTATAATTAGTGAAAGTTTTCTTCCGCTGTAATATTTTAATTATTTTATGTTGTTGCCTTAGTCTCTGTGCTATGTTATGGATTTTTATTTCACCCGACCACCAGTGCTACTAGTCATGTCCGATTTTCGAGGTTCCAAGAGGTGCGGGGTGTCACAATATCTTTCCTGGTTACTATTTTATTCCGCATTTACATTATTTATTGAGTTTGCAGGTAAGGATATTGTTGTCTCTCCCATCAGAGTTGTGCAGCGGTAGATTTATAATTATTGTATTTGGTATGTATTAAAGCACACTTTGTAGAATTAATAAATTAATAAATTACTCTGATAAGTTGTATATTGTATCCTATACATTTAGTAATGTTGAATATTTATCAAATATGGTGTATTAAGTTGCTGGTTTTCATTTGTAGTTTTAGAACGGATGGGTTTTTCGGCGAATTTGACTGGTCCGAAAACTAAGGTCGTTACAGTAGGGACCTCCAGGATGTCATAGAAAAATTTATTTGGGAAAATAAGTTGCAACAGTTTGTGAAAACTCCGCAGGTTGGCGGACAGGGGATATCTGACCTCAATCGAGGACAAGCTCCGCGTAAGGCTGAGGAGCCTGTGCGGACAGGTGGAAGACTATTAATAAACACGATAGTTGGACGACCGCACCCTGCGGATAAGAGTTGGCAAGAAATGTAGCGTTATGCTAGCGCGATAAGGCATGTAGATTTTGAACGTTGTTCAAATATGGAAGATGGAACGGTGGCAAAATAGCAGCGTACAATGGTGAATTATATTGTGTTTAGAAGCAGGGATGTAGATAAAGTAGAGGCCCCTACAATTGTCCCGATGGTCATTTCTTCCATGATTGGCCCTGCTTTAGTGAGAAGGATTTTAATCGATTGTGGAAGTTCGATGAATATAATTTTCAAGAAGGCGTATGATAAGATGAGAATGGATGCCAAATATTTAAAACCATCTAAAGCTCATATACAGGGTTTTAATGGCGTGGTGGCTGAGGTTATTGGTTATGTGGAGTTGCCTATTGAATTGGGAGAAGGTGAACGCAGGAGAGTGCGGATCCTACCATTTATTGTTTTGGATGTTGACTCGCCATACAATGTTTTTCTATGCTGACCGGCCCTGGCAGAATTCGTGGCAGCTCTTGCCCCATGGTGTTTAACTTTAAAATTTCCAACGGGTAATGGTGTAGGAGTTATTCATGGTGATCAGGCTACTGGACATGCCTGTTATGTAGCTGAGTTGAGGGAAGCTCAATGCAAGGAGAAAGGGAAAGGTGTGGACAAATCTGTCCGTATCCAAGTTACTAAAGATTGACAATTGGCGCCTGAGCCTTGGCTTGGGTGCCACAGTCGGTTCTATAGAGATATAGACTTGAGGGATGACGAAGAGGAGCCCAAAGAAACTAAGGCTGCACCAGTTGAGCTAACGGTAGATATCACGGTCAGTCACGATGATCCATCACGAGTCCTGAAGATTGGGTCGCAGCTCAGCCCCTCAATGATGAAAGAACTTGCCAGTTTTTTCTAAGCGAATCTAGATGAATTCGCTTGGACTCATTCTGACATGTATGGGATCTTGCCTGCCATTGTGAGCCATGCATTGAATATTGATCCAAAGTATGTTCCGGTGAAGCAAAAAGGACGAGGCATGGATCCAGAGAGATTTGCTACTCTTAAAGAGGTGGGTAAACTAAGGTTCAATGGGTTTATCCACGATGCCCTCTATCCTGAGTGGGTATCTAATCTCGTGCTTGTTAAGAAGGCGAATGGAAAATGGAGAACGTGCATTGATTATTCAGATCTGAACAAAGCATGGCCAAAAGACAGTTTTCCCCTTTCCAGGATTGATCAGCTAGTTGATTCAACTACAAGACACGAATTGTTATCGTTTATGGATGCATATTGGGGATATAACCAAATCCCAATGCATATCCCTGATCAGGAGCACACTAGTTTTGTTACAGATGTTGGGTTGTATTGTTACGTAGTAATGCCGTTTGGATTGAAGAATGCCGGAGCAACTTATCAGTGTTTGGTTAACAGGATGTTTAGGGATCAAATTGGAAAGATAATGGAAGTGTATGTGGATGATATGCTCATGAAGTCCCGACGATCAAGCGACCACATCAAAGACTTGGTAGAAATGTTCGACATCCTCCGATATTACAAGATGAAAATCAATCCTTTGAAATGTTCGTTCGGTGTGGCATCAGGAAAGTTTTTGGGCTTTATAATCAATGCTTGTGAAATAGAAGCTAATCAGAGAAGATTCAAGTTATCTGCGATATCCAGGCATCAAAAACCATAAAACAAGTGTAGAGTCTAAATGGGAAGGCTGCCGCTTTAAGTCGATTTATCTCCAGAGCTACTGACAAATGCATTCCTTTCTTCGATCTAATTAAAAAAGGAAAAAGAAGCTTCGAATGGATTGAGGATTGTAAAGACGCATTCCAAGCTCTGGTGAATCATTTAGAGAGACCTCATATACTATCAAAGTCGGTAGATCATAAGGAGTTGTTCATTTATTTAGCTGTATCAACACACGCTATAAGTACCGCCTTGGTTCACAAGGAGAATCGGATCCAGAGGCTGGTGTATTACGTCAGTAAACGATTGGCAGAAGCAAAAAGGAATTATCCAAAAATAGAGAAACCGGCGTACTGCTTGCTAATTGCATCACGAAAGCTCCGCCCGTACTTTTAGGCACATCCGATCAATATTTACACCGACCAGCCGTTACGACAGGTCCAACAGTGACCTGAGATGTCTGGGTGGTGACTCAAGTGGAACATTGAGCTTAGCGAATTCGACATTAATTATCTCCCTCGGAGAGCTATCCAGGGGCAAGCTTTAGCGGACTTCATAGCAGAGTTTACGATGCAAGATGATCTTACAGAAGGAAGCGAAATCCCCACTGTATGATGGAAGCATATACTGATGGAGCGTTCAATGATCACTACTCTAGAGCTGGGATTGTGCTTGTAACTCCTGAGAATCGGTCGATTTGTTATGCTCTGAAGCTTGATTTCTCAGTGAAAAACAATGAAGCTGAATATGAAGCCCTAATAGTTGGACTTAAACTCGCTAAAGAACTTTGAGTTAAATCTCTTGGAATCTTTTGTGATTCGTAATTGGTAGTTGTAACAACCCAAAATTTAACTTGTAATAATTAATTCGTTAATTAATTAAATAATAAAAATAACTTTGTGAAATTATCAGAATTGAGCCATGGGACTTGCACCATTGTGTCCGTGGTAATTTTCTAGTCAATTTCCATATATAGAATGTCATAATCTGAGCTAATACGAACGAGATACAAATTAAACAAGGAAAGACAAAAGAAGAAAATAATAATAATAATAATAATAGGCCAGGTCTACCGTCCGGTCGACCTGGGCACAGGGGCGGTCGACCGCCCGGTCGACCTACCTGCCCATTAGGGCGAACGAATGAACGTTCGTCCGTTCGAATGTTGTAGACGTGTTTTTCATTCTTCAACTCGATCTGGTTCTTCCATTCATGCATCCGATGGCTCCTATTCAGCCTATGACGTGGTTGCATCCTATTCAACCTCCAAATCCAATGGTCCGAGATCCACTTCTACTCCTATAAATAGAACCCTAGGCCTAACACTTTTTCTCATTCTAAGATTTTCTCCAATTGGGTTCACCTATTCAGGAAGGACCCCTAAGCGGAATAATTTTCCAAGGAGAAAATCGTTTTAAATAAAAATATTTAACAACCCCAAGTGGATCCGGGAAGGCCTAAAGGGAAGAGCTAAGGACCAGAGGTGAGTGATCGTAATTATTTTAAATTTCTTTAAGTAATTTAAAATAATAGGGTTTCCAATAGTTGTAGTTTTACTGCGATTTTTGGAGTAACATTTTTAGTAATTTATTTAGAGTTTTTAGAATTATTTTCAGTCTATTTCTTCTAGCTATTCTTTTCAGTTTATTTCAGTTTATTTCTAGCTTTTCCATTTATTTACCATTTATTTACAGTATTATAGTTTATTTACATCTTCTTACGCCTTGGATTTCCTTCTGTTTTCAGTTTTCTTTTATTCCTCCTTCTTCTTCACATATGGATTATAATAGAATTAGTGCGAAATTGGATTAAACTATAAGAAATCTGAAATAATGGAATATAAGATGTAAATTATAAAGACTGTAATATAAATGGAATTGGACTGAAATTATGCATAATTATGATATTAATTGGACTGAATTAAGAAGATTGACCTAGTTATAATCTAGAATTATAACTAAAAAGAATAAAAGAAGAAAGAAGCTTATTTTCACACTTAAACCTTAGGTTAAGTAATAAGCATGATTATAACATAAGTTATAAATTGATAAACTATGAAAACTATGTTAAACTATGGAAACTATGGTGCTTATTTTAAGACTTAGGGTAAATTAATAAGCAATAATAGTAACTGATAAAAATAAAGGCTTATTTAAATAATTTATCTAAGTTAATAAGCAAAGATAAGAAGTAGGACTGTACCAAACAGCATTCCCCTAATATTTCTATGGTTACGGTGTTTCACATAATCCTGAAGTGAGACGAGATGCTTCACATAATCCTGAAGTGAGGCGAGGGGTACACTTATGCTTATAGTGGCAGTAAACAGTCAATCTATGGTAGTTCAAATCAAGGGGATTTGAACAAGGGGCGCAACTAGATTTTTGTTTGACAGGGACCAGTAAAAACAGCATTTCCCCTATTTTTTTACTGACACGGTGTTTCACATAACCTTGAAGTGAGACGAGGTGCTTCATATAATCCTGAAGTGAGACGAGGGGCACGCTTACGCTGTCTAGTGTATAAAAGGTCAAAATAAGGAACAACAGGAACACGAGCTTATTGGTGGTCACGCGTGCGGCTTCCAGTGATGGCTCATAAATCGTTATGAGTTCCAAGCGCTTAATAAGTGTATCTTTCGTAGACACCAAAGTCTACTGTGTAGGGAAACATCCAGTCCACAGTAGATTCCATGGAGTAGCAGGCCGATCAAAGGGTAGAATTAGGACTTCAGCCTAATGAAAGCAGCTATCAAGGATAAGTGCAAACAATCAAAGTTATCCTATCTTATTAATTGAGCAATAGTTTAATCGTATTTATTTTCAGTTTATCTCTTTCCTATTTCCTTTATTTCCTTTTATATACTAAAACTATTAAAGGGTCTATTACTTTTACTTTGCTTAAAGATTCTAGTAGTTATAAATTCACCAGACTTTTAGTCTGACCCTCTCCTCTATTTTCCCCTTCTCCCCCCATAGGCAATCAAGGGAGAGGACAGTAGATTGCGGTTACTCGAAGGATTCTTGGAGAAGATTTCTACCACATATTTCTTTTATTCTAGCTTTAGCTCTTTCTGTATACTGGCTTATTATGAGGGATATTTGTACTCTGATTTTTGTTAAGACTGCGAGTTTTTATTTCATGAGACATGTTGGGTTTTGAGACATGTATGTTGTATTTGGATTTTGACTTATTTGGTTTATGAAGCAATTATAAAGCTTTTGTTTTAAATAAGTTATTATTTTAGTTTCCACTGTTTTTACCTATTTTTATCTTGTGAATCTTAGTCTTTGTTGGTTTCAGTTATACCTACAACGCACCACGCCTTTTAATGTGTCCTTCTGGGTATATTAAGGGGTGTGGGGTGTTTCAGTAGTGTATCAAGTTAGAGGAGACTACCAGGCTAAGAGACAACGGCTTGCCCCTTATCTCACCCAAGTTCAGGAGTTGTTAACTGAATTTGAATACTATGACATTTCACATATCCCCACGATCAAAACAGAGAAGCCGATTCATTGGCAAAGCTAGCTAGTACTGGCGATGCACAACAGATAGGTTTGGTACTGGTCAAAGTATTAGATACCCCAAGTATAAACATGATGGAAATCGATCAAGCATTGGAGGCAAAAGTTGAAAGGGAATCGTGGGTGACACTAATTAAAGACTATTTACTGCACAGGGTCCTGCCTGGTAAAAGAAATGAAAAGTGACAGGTCCTTCGCAAAGCTTCACGATATATTATGCAAGAAGGAGTCATGTATAGGAGAGGTTTTTCAGTCCCTCTACTCCGGTGTTTTGCTCATGATGAGATAAAGCGTGTTTTGAAAGAAGTTCATGAAGGAGAATGTGGCGGTCACATTGGGGGGCAAACTTTAGGAAAGATGGTACTCCGTTATGGGTATTATTGACCAACCATAAACCGAGACGCAGCCGATTATGTAAGAGGATGTGATAAATGCCAAATATATGCAAAAGTTCCGAGAGCTCTGCCAACAAAAATCACGCAAATGGTCAGCCCATAGCCATTCGCCATGTGAGGTATAGATATTATTGGTTCATTACCAATCTCTAAAGGTGGCGCGAAGTACGCTATTGTGGCAGTTAATTACTTTACCAAATGAGTTGAGGCGGGACCTTTAGCTACAATCACGATCAAGAAAGTAATCAACTTTGTCGTCTGAAACATCATATGCCGTTTTGGTCTCCCACGAACCATTGTAATAGATAATGGGACTCAATTCGATAGTACTGAGTTTAAATGCTGAAGATACCACATTGAAAAGAGATTTGCAGCGTTTGCTCACCCATAGGCAGATGGACAGGTTGAAGCTGTAAATAAGATTATCAAGTCTATTCTGGAAAAGCATTTGGAGAAGGCTAGAGGCAAATGGGTGGATGAAATTCCTACGACACTTTGGTCCTACAGAACCACTCACAAGTCCGCGACTGGCCATACTCCATTCGCCCTTGCTTATGGTTCCAAAGCTGTAATTCCAATAGAACTCGAATTCCCTTCTCATCAAGTGACTTACTACGATCCTAAAACAAATAAAGATCTTCTCTTGGAATCTTTGGACTTTATAGATGAGAAGCGTGAAGAAGACAATTTGAGAGCAGTTGCACACCGACATCGAGTCGCCCGATATTACAACACTAAAATGCGATCAAGAACCTTCAAAATAGGCGATCTCATCCTGAAATGGATTTTTCCTACCCCGTCACAAATGAATCCTATTTTGGAAGGACCATATGTCATTGAACAGAGGCTTGGAGAAGGAACTTTCAAGCTAGCGACTGTCGATGGAATTACACTTCCGAGAGCGTGGAATATAGAGCATTTACAATGCTATTTCACTTAGATTATTTTCTTTACATTTTAGTTTTGTTTACTTTCAGAGTTTTGCTTAAGCATTCGATTTTTCGGATATGTAATGAGACAGATTATTTTGTTCCTTTCCATTTAATGAATAAAGTTTCAAGCTTCCTTTATAGTTTTGTTTGTTATTGCATTGTATGCTAAATACATAACAAAACTGATTGATATCGATGTGTGTGAACAGGCTCCCAGGGATTGAAATCGATCGATCGTGCTAACCCCCGATAGGATCAAACAAGACGAGCTCAATCAATTTGCCCACTTAACAATTCCCATAAATGATCCAGAGAATGAAACACACAATAAGGAACGAATATGGTCGACAATCTGGAGATTAAAAAATTCCTGCCCGAACTGTGGGACTGAAATAAAACCAATCAACAAAAAGGAGTACAACCTAATTGCTCCGGAAATAACTCTAAGTCCCCAAAGTGCGAACTGGAGTATAAATATAAATCTGGCGTATACCGACTGCCCACGAAACAACTCTAAGTCCTAGAGTGTGGACTGGAGTATAAACATAAATCAAGCGGACACCGACTGGCCGCAAAACTACTCTAAGTCCCCAGAGTGCGGACTAGAGTATAAACATGAATGAATAGATGAGTGGATTTTGACAGTTCTCTATTCCACAAAATAACTCTAAGTCCCCGGAGTGTGGACTAGAGTATAAACATGAATGAATACATGAGTGGATTTCGATCGTTCTCTATTCCACAAACTCCATGAATAGATGAGTGGATTTCGACCGTTCTCTATTCCACAAACAACATTAATTAATGAGTGGATTTCGATAGTTCTCTATTCCACAAACTCCATGAATATATGAGTGGATTTCGACTATTCTCTATTCCATAAACCTCGGTCTAAAATCGACAGGAAGAGTATAATCTCGCTTAGGATGGAATTCGACCATCCGATTTCTGGCCTCTCTAAATCAACACTAGGGGCAAAACCACAAATAAAAACCGCTAAATTCAATAGCACAACACTAAGGCCAAAACCTGGTGTTCGACACGACTTGAGGCCACGACCACATGGAGGCCTTGAGATGGAGATGGTGGATTGTTAATAGAATTCATAAGCGACGAATTACAAATACATTGAATGGAAAGTAATCGTTTATCTACTTGAATAACAATTCATGCAAAGCATGGCTGAAAACAAAAACTTTTATTGACAGATGCCAAAATTTCAATACAAGTTATGTCAAAAGATCGGGATTCATACCCGCACAACTATGAGTAGTGAAAGAAATAATTATGCAAGCTATATACAATGACATGAAGCAACAACTACTTCCTCGATTTTCTTTCTCTTTTGGATTTTTAGTGGTGGAGTCACTCGTACTTCTCTTTCGAAACCCTTTACCGCCTTTGGTTGGAGAGCTTGAGGAAGTAGGAGGAAGTTCATCAGTGATCGACCCATCCAGTGGAATGATTTGCAATGGCACGAAATAAGGATCATCGGTGTCCACCTCGGCGGGTTCAACTTTGAGCTTTCTTTTCAACAGTTCCTCCTTCTCGATCTGTTCCCTTATGCTGGTCTCATCAGTATGTTTCGAGGCACCGAGAATTATCATGTCATTAGATTGGTCGATCGAGAATGGGTCCTCGGTCTTATCTTCATCAAGTGCATTGAAGACTTGAGCATCGGGTCCCGGAACAGTAGCAACAGCCGGGTCTTTAGCCCTTTCCTCGTGTTGTCCAACAACAGCACCACTTATGGGAGTTTGACTGGGACCCAAAAGACCTACAAAAATTGATAAAACAGGGATGTTAGCCAAAGGCCATTGCATGTGGAGAACAAATTTTTTTTATATACAGAGGAGTATAGTATAATACCAGCGTCTGGTTGATTTTCCTTAGTCGCCGGGGTGTTTCCTTCAAGTATAGGACATAGCATTTTTGATTCAAAGCCAGGCTTATCCGGATCGTAGCCGAGATTCTACTCCATGTCAAGAGAAGTTGATGGTCTGGCTGCTTGGGTTAGAGTGGAACCCTTAAGATAAGTTCCTAAAGACCCGACAATATCCTCTCCTCCTTCAGTAGGTGCAGAAGCCTTGAAAAATTGAAGTTTTGCAGCGACCAAATCTGAAGGCTCGTTTCCGCGAAGAACCTCCCTTACTAATTCTTGCTCATTAAAGTTAGCTTCACCCAGATCTTCTTTCTTCATATTAACAATATGCTCCCAAGCTTCAGCAAGCGATTCAAGGTAGCCCTCGCCAAGAAAACTTAAGTCATGGTGGAGCAGGACTTTTGCATTGTATTATATGATTAGCGGATCGAATAAGTCCTTGATCTCATTCCAATCGGACTCCTTGGTGGCTTCCACTTGGAAGTTGACTTGTTCGATCATTTCTTTTCGGCCTTCTTCTCATGCCTATTTTTTGAGAGCTTCAATTTTAGAAAATTGTTTGTCAAGTTTTGCCTTCTAGCCCCGAGCCTAAACAACTTCTTCGCAATACTTCTACAATTCCTCCTGGGCTTCAATCTTTTCCTCCCTTTCCTTCTTTAGCAATTCTTCAAGTTCCTCAATGCGGCGGGCTAAAGCATCTTTCTCCTTATGCAAGGAGTCCTTTTCTAAAGCGAGTGTCCCATTGCGATAAAGTGTTGTGTCGAGTTCTTTTTTATGAGAAGTTTCTAGATGGCTAACCGCCTCTACCGTCTCCTTGGCGTTCTTTTCTGCCTCTGCAAGTTGGATTTCGAATTCTAGCAACTCAGCGTCCTGGTGTTTGATTATATCCTTGTCATGTGGTGCTCCAAACTGGAGACGGTCTATTTCGTGTTGTTGCTTGATAGAAACTTCAAGGACTTTTTCTTCCAAGTGTATGAATGATTCGTGTTACACAAATATGTCGTTCACACATGGTAGAGACCTTTCCTTTGCATGTCCTGGGATTATATGAATAGAGGGAAGGAATTAAAGGCCATCAAAGAAAATCTTCAAAAAAGTGGCCTTGAGCTCGACCAACTTCTCTGCCATGGAAGTGTCAGGAGCAGAGGCCGGCAATGGTGGTTCAGAGGTAGCGAGAGGATGTTTGTCAGAACAGCGCTCACGAGATTGTCTAGAGCTTGAAGAGCCGGAATGTGGCTCATGAGACGAGGCGATATGAGGACTACGATAGGAAGGCTGCTCTTTACTTTAGGTAGGAAAATCGGACTTCTCGCCTTATCGAGATGTGTGAGATTTGGATTTGCATTTTGAAGAAGAAGAAGACTCCTTTCAGTGAAAATTCTTGTCCCGTTCCTATTTCTTTTCTCTATGTCGAGTGTACTCGGAATCCCAGCATGGACGATGATATGCTGAGGAGATTCGAAGACGATCAAAGGCTCTCGATTGAGACATTGCACCTGTAAAGACCAAGTAAGAGCGTGCTAGAAATTGTCGTACAAGAGATCAATAACAAGTGTAGTGAGGTGCAAGTGATTGTGAGTGTCCTAGTGTTCCCCCTAACAGACCGGTGATGGTAGCTTTGCTCATCAGTGTGTTCTCCCCTTTATTAGAAGGTTGGATGCCTTCGCCTCTTCTTATGGGAGAGTTAAGTCCTTCGAAGTTAATGTTTGGAAAGTCATAAGACATGATATCATTCAGAATTTGAAGATTAGAGAATCCCTTTAACGAACTCCACAAATGTTGAGATGATGATTCCTCTTCAAGAGGAGTAATAACAAATTCTGGGTCTGATGTGGTTTTTCTTCTACATAGCCTATACGCCAACCTCATTTTTCTCTTTGTAGGAGTTTGGGATTGTCCAACATGCGACGGTTCAACCATTGGCGCTTTTCCGAGGCCTGCATTGACATGTCCCAGTTTTTCGACTTGATAATCTTTAATCTCTCCCTCCTCAGTATCTTCCCGAGTCCCCTCAGCAGGGGGCAAGACGGGGTTAATTTTGTCCTCTCTTCGCTTGGCAATATTCCTTGGTAATGTCATGCTTCCAGGAAGTCTGATCCTATGGCCGTCCTCCAGCAACCCGAACAAAGATAGCAATTCATCGGTTACGAGGAGTTTGTTGTCCCGACCCTCAACGGGGGTAGCACGGATGGCAGCGACAGCCTTAGAAAAATTTACGCCTTCAGGGCATGGGCGAATACCTAAAACAACTCCGTATGTTAGTGGATTCGAAGGAAAAGTTATGACTTGGGTCAGTGAACTTGAGAGAAAAAACGAAGGCAATACTTATGCCCTTCTAACCATCGTCTTGCGAATCCAGGGGTCAACGCACATAGAACCATTCGTTCTTAAACAGTGAGAGTTTGCTCCAAGCACCCATCAAAACATGGCAATTTCGCAAAGGCTCGAGGAAGACGTAAGAAGGGCTTCCTGATCATCTTTTGAAATTATAAATGAATCTGACGTCTTTAGGAGTAGGCTGACGAAATATAACATTCATGAATAGCAAGAAAGTCCCGTGAATAAAAGCATAACTCTTGGGATGTAGTTGTGTATGGGCGATCCCGAGATATCTCAACATCCCCCGGACAAAAGAATTGAAAGGCGGAATGCATCCAGCCTAGCACATAAACTTGTTGCATGCTATATACCCGGCTGAGGGCAATTGAGGTCTATCTTGTCTTGTTGGAACCAAGTCTTCCTCAAATGGAATTCCGTGGATTGAGCATAACCGACAAAGAGCGGTTACGCCAATTCGAGAAGCCTGTGAATCCACTGGATTGTCAAGGAGAATGGCACCCTCAACAGCATCAGGAGTAGGGCTAATAATTTCCATTGGAAGGACTAGAATGGCAGAGAAGAGATCGTCTTATGGGTTAGAAGCTTCTGTTCATTCTACATGATGGCTTGGAGAAGGCCTTCCAAATATAGTTGCAGAACTTGACTTTGCCTTAGAACCGATGTGTCGTGTCGCCAAATCGGAAGACATGTCAGCTGAATGCTTCAAGCATTAAGGATCTATATTAGCTATAATTAATAGATAATCAAGATTAGAAAAATAACGTGTTCCCTCCATGCTAAGTGTGAACTAGTGTAGTGTAGTGCAGTGTGAAACAGACATAAACAGTTTTAATCAAAAAGGCAAAAATAAAACAACGAGACTTGGAGTTTTGTCTAGAGAGACCGCCGTCGCTAACTGTCTCAATTGGCAAGAAGATCGATCGGCAATGAAGGCTTTGGGATTGACTATCGACACGTAAAATTATGATGTTTGTTACCTAAGTTCATTAGCAAGTTTGTTACTTAGTCCATATCGAAAATTCTGGAAGTTTGGTCATCGAACCTCAAGTTCAACGGTTCGAGTATGCATGTTATATTGTCCATTGTCATCTTATGTTCAAAGTCAACAAGGAAAATTAGCATTGGATGCTCGAATGATTTGGATTAGATAAGTCTATAATGTAAATACCGATCCCTTGACTTCATTGTCGTCCCTTCCCCAAGACCTTCACACCAATCCCTCTTCTAGACCACTTCCTACCGATCCCTCTACTGGACCACAGCTACCGATCCCTCCATCAAAAGCTCTCTGCACCGATCCCTATTCTACACCGATCCCTCTCCAAACCCTTCCTCTCCGAACCCAGCCTTCAACCATCCTTCGTTCCATATCTCCCCAACTAAAACTAGCCGAGCGACCAAACCCATCTCCTCCTTCTTCTATCTATCTCTCTCTCTCTCGCGCGCGTCCTATCACACCCCATCAATCCATCTACGCTCGAAAAACGTTCGTCGTCAGTATCTCATAAACACACTGGCAACTCGAGGCTGGTAATCTAATCAAGTATTCAAGGGAATATTACAAGTCCATACCTATGTGAAAACGTGGAATATCGAATTGAATCAAAGATGAGCGTTCGAGGGTTGCTGAATCGAAAACAAAGGAAGAGCGAGTTTGGGGGATTGGTTGATATCGTGTTTGGATTTAAGGTCTAAGGATGAGGTGCTTTCATTCGTTATGAAAGTTTTGTAACAGCTTGAATTAGACAAGAAGATTTTATGCGAAGACAAATATAAGAGAGAAATAAGAAAGGAAGAATGGAAGAAGAGGGCTCATATTTATATGGAATGGAGGGGGTTCGGCCACAAGAGGTTGAGCGAGTCAAAGGTGAAGAGGGTTCGGCATTGGAACATGCCGACCCCTATTTGCGTGGCCTTAGCAATGGATCGACAAGTCAAATGTTGATCCCTACATATATATATATATATATAATGAATGATGAAATGAAATGAAAAATGAAAAAGAAGAAATAATGGATAAGTGAAAAGTGAATGGCGATAGTGCTCATGAAGGTTTGACTGTAAACGCGAACATACAAAATACTATAAAAATTGGCAACAACCTGTGAACGTTCAAACACGTCCGGGAGTCAATGACGGAAATGTGTATATGAACATGCACGAGAATGGTTTAAAAGTTCAACTTTTTGAAATCAACAGGAATTGCAATCAAACCCGAAACTTTCAAGTTCGAGGCTGGATCAGATAATAAAAGGCTTATAAGTCCCACACAACCGGAATTGTATATGTTGACGGAATATGGCACTGGACTTATATTATTGAAAGTCAACCAGGCGTCATAACCATCAATGGAAGATTCAATGCCTTGGAAAACGATTTGACAAAGGAATAGCAATCGATCATGAAGCTAGATGGACTTCTTTCTGATAATCCAGATTTATTTCGATTCAAAGCACGTCATCTTACTTACAAGATATATTTGGGGGGCAAGTGTTACCTGGTATCCTGACCTGACTATATTGCACCAATGGCGTAAGATAGATTCGACTGTTATCAAGAAGGATGACCTCAGAGCAATGGCTGTAAAACCCGAAAGTAGTTTTTAGATGGTTATACAAAGCTAGGGTTAGATTGATTTGGTAGATAGATGATAAAGGATGCTAGAAATATGGAAATTAGCTTGGGCAAGCCATGGATCAGCATAGCTTAATAGAATCAGATGGATAGTATGGTTGGTTGTATGATGGATTGGTATAGATGGAAGTATATGGATCGGCATGATTGGTCATGTGTTGGATTGGCATGGCATGATGGAAGTATATGGATTGGCATGGCATGATCGGTCATGTGATGGATCGGCATGACATGATGGAAGTGTATGGATCGGCATGGCGTAGACGTTTGTAAGATGGATCGACACAATTGAAGCAATGGAGAGATCAGTACAAATAAGCGTGCATGGATCGGCATGAGCAGAAGGGCATGGATCGGCATGGTCCATTCGGAATGGTTCGGCAGAAAAGGCCACCTAGTGGATCTTAACCAAAGATTAAACAAAAGCATGTGTTCTACCTGCTCAACCAGCTTGATATTTGAAGTACCAACATGTCTAAACATGAAGAAGCCACCATAAGGCTCGTTGCTCCAGAATCGACCAATGGATGGATCGGTACCGATCCATCTTTATTGGGATTTAGGCCTAGCGATCCCTATGGTGGGCCCATATGGATAAGAAGGTCCTACAGTCGGAGTTTCAGAGAGATTAGTGGTCGCCTTCACCTATAAATACTGGCTTAGGTGGTCATTCTGAGGATCTTTACGCTGCTGGTTACATAGTTCTTTATTGTAATCAACTTTCTTCCTTACTTCTTGCTGTTTGCTATTGTAATCAATTTAATAGTGAATTAATAAAGAGAATATTCAATGTGGACGTAGGCATACGACGCCGAACCAGTATAAATCCTGATGTTCTTGTTTATTTTTTCGATTTGCTTATCAGTCTACTCTATTCCTCTGTTTTAATTTAGTTTTCTTCATTGACTTCTCTACACAAACCTATTCTTGGGTGTTTGTGGCCAATTTAGTTGCAAATAGGTGTCATGAATCTAGGGCATAACCCCATGATTAGGCTGCCAAGGTAGACACTGGCCAATCTGGTTCACTCTCAAAACATAAAGGGAGTTGGATAAAGGTAGACAGACACATAATGTACACAAACCATGTGGCTAACAAGTAGTCTCCATAAACACTCAACGCAGTGAGTCACACACACACACACACCACATACCCCCATATGAGTGTCATCCATGAGCAAAGAATAATTGAATAAATAACACAATGGCGTCCCATACCACCGCGTGTTACTAGTCTATTTATTCAGTGCTCATACATCATACTCGCACTACTATATTCTATATAATGAGCCCAAAAAATAACCGAAAAAGTATTATCGAAAGTCCCATACCATACGGTATAACTAAACCGTTTTTCAGATTTCTCATCACACAGAATAAAATCTCATAAACTCAAATACCATGGTGTCATCATCGTATCATGTCAAAATCACCAATCAAATCTATACCAACAGTGAATCATTCACAGTATCGAAAGCGATATAGGAAATGAGAAATTAGAAGATGTAGAAACTATACATAAAATCCCAATTTTAACTCAAATCTTTAAATAACATAGTTCAACATAATCTTTCTTTAGCAATTGAATAAAGCATTCAAATACATATAAAATAATAATCAAAACCTCTAAAGGATCATATTTAAAATCATCTAATATTACTTTAAATTGTAACACCCTAGATTTTTGATAACATTATTTAGGAAATTTAGTTAGATAAACTAAATAAAATAATGTGTTGATAAGGGGATTGAGATTTGATTTAATTAAGATAGTCGTGCCTTTTAACTAATAAATTAAAAGAAACATTTAAAATGAATTAGAGGAGGGGTATTATGGGAAAGAGGCCATTCCTATATTGTCTTCCTTAGGCCGTGTATTACAAAACACACGTTCATTCTCACTTTCAAAAATTTAAAAGCTTGGCCGGCCACCATTAACTAAGGAAGAAGAAGAGGAAACAAAAGAGAAGCTTAAGGAAAGCAAATTCAAATCTAACTCATTCAAATCTCAAGCTCCTTAATCATTAAAGCAAAAGGTGAATAATGTTTACATCTCTAAATAATTTTGGCTTCGGTTTTAAGGTTAATTCCGAATGATTTTGCAAAGATTTTCCATGTGTTTGAATGATAAAAAGATTATATATACATGTTGATGATTTATAAATGTTTATGTAGATTTTATGATATGTTTTGAGATAGAATCCTATTAAATGACATCCATTAGCCTTCCAAATTTTGTGGTGATGTAAAAAGTTATTTTAAAGATGGGTTTCGATTTCCAGAATTTTCTGAATTTTTGTGGAATTATTATGAATTTTCTAAGAAAGAAAAGGTTAGTTTGGATTTTAAAATTATTTATGGTAAAAATACTTATAGTTTGGATTCTAAAATTTTATATGTGGAAGAGAACATATTATTTGATTTTCGGGAATTTTTTCAGGATTTTTCAAGGTGTTTTAATAGTTATGTAAAATTATTGAATGTATGAGACTTAAATGTTTTATATAATTATAAAGGAGAAAGGGGCTTTTTCAAAATTATTCAAATTTCCAAATAAGGAAAGTCGGCATCACTTTTGAGTAAAAAATTCTGGCAACCAATCAAATTTAGACAAACAAGGCAGGTGAGGTACAAAAGAACTGTTTTAAAGTACAAATAAATAGTCTTTCTTCTATTTCAACCCTTTCGGCAAAGCTTCCACCTTCATTCCAGACCTTCCGACAAAGTTGAAAGGTATCAAACTTTCGGCTAGGTCAAATACCAATGCACAAGTTATCAGGAAACTGGTACGTAGTGGATTGGATGGAGTCGAAAGGTTTAAGGACAAAAGGTTATAACTTTCGAAAGAGATGAAGTTTGTTTTGGTTTAAAGAAAATACGTCTGCTAACTTTCGACAAAGAACTTTCGAAATTGTCAAAAAGGTTTAAAAGAAAAAGGTTTCGATTGGTTTGCTTTGTTGTTTTAAAAGGAAACCTTCTGACAAGGTCGAAAGGTATAGCTTTCGACAAGGCCGAAAGTTTAGTTGCCGCTTCCTAACCTTTCGGCATAGATAGAGTCAAAGGTTATCTTTTGTTTTCTAAAACTTGCCGCCTCTCTCCATTGATATTGAAGGGTTTGTTCCAACACTTCATTGTATTCGAATAGCTTCGAAAGGTTTTATAAAGGTTCCAAGCAGTTACTTTCGACTCCAATGTTTTTCTGATCCTTTTGCATAATTTGAATGTTTTTAAGTCGAAACATTTTAAAGGTTTCAAAGTAGTTAGCTTTGATTGGTTCCGAAAGGTTTTCCACCTATTTTAAATTGAACTTAATGTCTTCGAAAGGTTTTGAGTTATATTGCTTTCGAAAGGTTTATTATATATGGGAGGTACCCCAGGCTTTCGACAAAGTCGAAAGGTGAAACCTTTCGACTAGGTCGAAATGAAACCTTCCGACAAGGTCGAAAGGTAGGACCTTTCTACAATGTCGAAAGGTATGGTTTTGCAATGTTTTCGAAAGGCTAAGGTTTAAAGGATTTAAAAGTCAGATATCATATGTTTTAAAGCTTTTAAAAGGTTTAGAAGGAGCTGCCTTCAATGATTTCGAAAGGTTTATTAAAGGATATGAAGGAGTTGCCTTCAATATAAGGGTTTTGTAAATGGTTTTGAAGGAGTTACCTTCTATGTTTTCGAAAGGTTGTTTAAAGGTTTTAAACAAAGGCTAAAGATATATTTTCCTTGTATATATATGAATTGATGGATTATTTCATTTTGAAAAGGTTTCAAGGAAAATTTAAAGAACAATTAGCTCAGATATTTGAAGGGTGGTTAAGTCAAAAGAAAATTCGGGCAGTCGGCTCATTTTAAATTCAGACAGTCGTCCATTTTGAGGGCAGTCAGCCAAGAGGATAGTTAGTCCAAGACAGTTAGTCCAAAAAGAGCAGTCAGCTCTAATATGAACAAATAGTTCATTTATTAGCATAACAGACCTTGCTAAATTTTTAAGGACAGTTAGTCCACCCTTTTTACCTGTTTTGGGCAGATAGCCCATTATCTAGCATAGAAGATATTGCTATAATCAATTTAGGACAGATAGTCCAGAAAAGAGCAAATAGCTTAGAATTTAGAACAGATAGTTCAGATTTTAGACAGATAGTCTCTTTCATTTCCTGTTTTAGCATAATGGATATTGCTATATTATTATTATAATTAGTTGATTAACTAGTTTGGTTGTAGGAAAGGATTTGCAAAATTTATGTTTTGAAAAGAGATATTAGTTAGGGGAAACCCGTTCTGCTAAGCGGCGTGGTCTCACTATTTATCACTAAACTGAGATGTAACATAATTATTCATACCAGGCTTTAAGTATGACTCGAAGTATTTGTTTCCCCTAAAACTCTCGGGTGCTCAAAATTTTATTTGAGTAGGCTAAGGGTTTAGGTTTTCAGGTTTTAGCAGATTTTGGCGAATCATCCGAAGACGAGTAGGTGGCTGACGGATAGCTAATTTAGGAATTCTGTTTTTAAATTTTTTTCGCTGTGTATTAAGACAATTATGTCTATATTGCTTTGATCATCCAAGGGGGCATCTTCATATGTCGCTCTTGGAATATTGTTGTAAATTATATTTGATCAATGCCTGGGATTACGTTTGGAATTTTTGTAACTTGGATATGATTTATTTGAAATATAATTATTGAAATTATTGTTTTTGGAAATCTATCATTTTGTTCGTATTCAAGTGCTTCTAATATTATGGATACCATTAACACTACCGTATTTCGTCACCAGAAGTTAATACTGTGGATGACTGCAACATCCATAGTGCTTAGCTTTTGGCCTCCTGATACAGGTTGTTATAGCTTGGTATCAGAGCATAGATTTATGAAAAAATTTAACAAAAAATTGGTTGTGAAAACAAAAATCCGAGGAAGTTGGAGTAAGATTTGGGGTTGGGTTAACGCTATAGTAACGTACTTGTATTTGTTATATATAAGTATGCGCTTTATCACCATTCATCTATCTTCGATTAGGTTATCTTTCTCTATCTCATGAGTTTTGAATACAGATATGGATGGTAGAAGAAGTAGAGTTAACCAAGGATGGGGAAACATCGAAAGGAACGTCGGACCCGGTGCAGGGAGAGGCGAAGGTCAGGCGGAGAATGCTGATGTAGAAGTCCCGCGGGTCGGAATGGAAGCCATGTATCAGTTTTTCAAGAATATGATGCAGGCAGGAATTGCAGTCGAAGTGGTAGGAGGAAATGCCGCAGGAGCAGGGGTTCCAGAAGTTCCGGTAGTTAATCATTTCTCTATGATGAGCGGTGATTATGTGAAGCTAGGAGCAAAGCCGTTTATGGGAACGGAGGATGCCATTGAAGTGGAGAATTGTTTGTTGCACTACGAAAGGATTTCTACAGATTTAGGGTTCAATGACGAGCGGAAGAGTAGGTTGGCGTCCAGGCAGCTTTAGGGGACCGCATTGTTCTTGTGGAACAGTGTAACAACGACAGTTGATGAGGAGACAGTAACCTGGGAGTATTTCAAGAGGAGATTTCAGGAGAGTTTTATGTCATTAATGGCATAGTCAGCTTTGATTAGGTAGTTTGCTGAGCTGGTGCAGGGAGAGATGTATGTTGCTGAGTATGAAAGGAAGTTCAAAATTTTGGCCCGGTATAAGTATGCTTCGGTAGATACCGTGTTGAAACGGAATGAGAATTTTATCAGAGGATTGAAGCCAAAATTGGCTAATGCTACTTTGTCTCATCTTAGAGATCCTTCTGGTATTGTTATAGAGATGGCTTTGAGGTAGGAAGAAGTTCTTGAGTCTCTGGAGAAGAGCAAGGAAAAAGTGTTCCAGGTTGGGCAGAGCCAGAAGAGGAAGTTCTTTCCCAAGAAAGGTGCTCAGAAGGGTGGAGCAACCAAGAAAGCGAAGTTTGAAGTTGTGTGCTATAAATGCGATAAGAAAGGGCACTTTGCTAATGAGTGTCGCTCAGGGAAAGTGAAGGATGCGGCTAATGGGAAGAATATCAGGTGTTTTAACTGTGACCAGATAGGCCATTATAAGAACCAGTACAAGGAGCCCATTAGAGATGGTAAGGGCAAGGTGTATGCATTGGAGCCTGCCGCTTCCAAGCCAATAGCCCAGGAGAAGGGAAAGTCGGTTCTTAGGGGAACACTTTAGATTCATGGTATGTCTATTAGCATTTTATTTGACACTGGTGCATCACATTCTTTTATATCTAGATGTTTGATAGATAAGCTTAACCTTGAACCCACATATTTAGTTACTTCCTTACGGGTTGCGAATCTAATAAGAGGGTATGCAACTCTAGGGTTGAAGTGTGACCAGTTTGAGTTTAACCTGTTAGGTCATACTTTTGAGTGCAGTCTGCATGTGTTTGATTTTGTGGGGTTTGGGATCATCCTAGGTATGAATTGGTTAAGTGAGTATGATGCTAAGATATTTTGCCAGAGTAGGAAGATATCTCTTTGTCACCCGGATTGTAGCGATCAGATTGTTTTCACCGTAGGAGGTTCTAGCTGTGTAGTGTTTGCTTTGTTGGGAGCATTTGATTCAGATGATGAGTTGAGTCGAGTTTTCGTGGTTAGAGAATTCGCGGACGTGTTTGAGCGTGTAGTTGGATTGCCGCTGAAACGAGCCGTTGAGTTTCAGATAGATTTGGTTTCGGGAGCAGAACTAGTGAGTAGACCGCCAAGCATGATAACCCCGTCAGAGATGAGGGAGTTGAAGGTGCAGTTGGTGGACTTAGGGAGCAAGAGTTTTGTTGGGCCAAGCAGTTCGCCGTGGGGTGCATAGGCAGTGTTTGCTAAGAAGCCGGACAGATCGTTGAGGCTATGTATCGATTGTAAGTTGAATGAGAGGACGATAAAGAATCGATATCCATTGCCCAGGATTGACGATTTGTTCGACCAGCTAAGTGGAGCAAAGGTATTTTCTCAATTGGATTTGGCAACGGGTTTCCATCAGCTCAGAGTAGCAGAGGATAGTGTACCTTTGACAGCATTCAGGACCATATATGGATCGTACGAATAGTTAGTTATGTCGTTTGGACTGACGAATGCTCCAGCTTTCTTTGTAGACTTGATGAACCGGATTTTTCGAGAGCACTTGGATAGGTTCATGCTGGTTTTCATAGATGATATCTTGATTTAGTTGAAAGATGAAAGAGAGCATGAAGTTCATCTTAGAGTAGTGCTTGAGACGCTGAGGCTGCATCAGCTGAAAGCGAAGTTTTCGAAGTGTCACTTCTGGAAGAAGGAGGTGAAGTTTCTTGGTCATGTCGTCTTAGAGGAAGAGTTATCAGTAGATCCGACTAAGATCAAGGCAGTGAATAGTTGGAAGAGACCCGAGACAGTAACCGAGATTAAGAGTTTTCTTGGGTCGGCTAGTTATTAATGGAGATTCATTAAGGATTTCTCGTGGATAGCAGCACCAATGACCAGGCTGACGAGGAAGGATGTGAAGTTTGTGTGGACCGATAAGTGTGAGGAACCATTCTAGAGTTTGAAATACTTATTGGCCCATGCACCTGTGTTGGTAGTTCCAGAGGGGAATCAGGACTTGGTAGTTTATACCGATGCGTGTGGAATAGGATTAGGAGCTGTGCTGATGCAAAGAGGTAAAGTGATTGTCTATACTTCTAGACAGCTTAGACCGCATGAGGTCAGATATCCAACGCATGATTTAGAGTTGGCTACTGTGATTTTTGCTTTGAAGGTGTGGAGACATTACCTTTGGGAGAAAGTTTTGAGCTGTTTACAGATCATAAGTCGCTGAAGTATTTGTTCTCTCAGAAGAAGCTGAACATGAGGCAGCAGAGATGGTTAGAATTCATAGCCGCTTATGATTTTGGGATCGAGTACACACCAGGGAAAGGCAACCGGGTTGCAGATGCACTTAGCAGGAAACATCAAAATGCAATGTTGGCAATGATGGCTGAGTGGAAAGATTTAAAGCATTAGCAGATTGCATATTGCAGTGGAAATCCGAGGCATGGTCTAGTGGTGATACAGTTCTATTATCTTGTTTGGAAGTTCAACCAGTTTTGATCGAACGGATTGCTTTTAAGCAGATAGAGGATCCAGTGTTGGTTGAATGGATCAGTAAGCTAAAGGAAGGAACCAAGAGCGATGACTTGAAAGATTTCGATCTTAACCAGAATGGGTGTTTGAGAAAGAAAGGAAGATTATGCGTTCCAAGTGTAGGAAACATAAGAAAGGAGGTCTTAGATGAATGCCATCGTTCGAAGTTCACTATACATCCAGAGGTACCAAGATGTATCAGGATATAAAGAGGAGTTTCTTCTGGGAAGGAATGAAGCGGGATATTGGTTCGTGTGTAAGGCAGTGCTTGAATTGCCAACAGGCAAAGGTCGAACATCAGAAAATGAGTGGTTTGCTTCATCCATTAAATATTCCAATGTGGAAGTCGGATTCTATTTCTATGGACTTCATAGACGGGTTGCCAAGGTCGAATGGGGAAATGAAAGTATATGGGTTATAGTGGACAGATTGACCGAGAGTGCCCATTTCATTCCATATGTCAACCAGGACGGCACCTATTTTAGCAAGGTTGTTCATGAAGAATGTGGTTAGACTGCATGGAGTTCCTAGTAGCATAGTTAGTGATAGAGATTCCTTGTTCACTAGCGAGTTTTGGAAAAGTCTGCTGGATGTTTTGGGAACCAAGCTTATGATGAGTACCGCTTACCATCCGTAGATAGATGGGCAAACTAAAAGAGTTAACAAAATCTTAGAAGATCTGTTGAGAGCTTGTGTTCTGGACTTTGGGGGACCATGGGAGGACCATCTGCATCTAGTCGAATTTCGTATAACAACAGTTATCAGACTAGTATTGGGATAGGACCATTTGAAGCTTTGTATGGAAGGCCGTGCAAATCTCATGTTTGTTGGTTGGAGACCGGGGATGGGTTGATTCTTGGTCCATAATTGGTGAGGGATGCTGTAGAAAAGATTGAGGTCATTCGAGATAGGATGAAGGAGGCTCAGTCTAGGCAGAAAAGTTATGTAGATAAGAGATGGAAATATTTGGAGTCCTCGGTTGGGGACCAAGTTTTCTTCAAAATATTACCGATGAAGGGTGTGCTTAGATTTGGGAAGCCGGGGAAGTTATCTCCTAGGTTCAAAGGACCTTTTCCTATTCTTGAGAGGATCGGAAAGTTCGCGTATAGACTTGAGTTACCGAGCAGTTTGGCAGGTGTCCATGATTTTTCAAATTTCTCATCTCAGAAAGTGTGTTAGAGATCCGGAGATTGCTATTGCACCGACAGTGCTAGATGATTTAGTGGTAGAACTTGACTTGACCATAGTGAGGAACAGTTCGCATTGTTGCGAGAGATGAGAAGTGGCTTAGAACCAAGATGGTCAGATTAGTCGAAGTCCAGTGGAGTGACAATGACAGAGACGGTACTTGAGAGGTTGAGAGTAGGATTAGAGATACTTATCCTGACTTGTTTTGATGGTATGTTTTACCTTCTTGTTTTTTTAGCCTTATTGTAATTTCGAGGACGAAATTCTTTAAGGAGGGGGTTCTGTAACACCCCATATTTTTTATAACATTATTTAGGAGATTTAGTTAGATAAACTAAATAAAATAATGTGTTGATAAGGGGATTGAGATTTGATTTAATTAAGGTAGCCGTGCCTTTAATCTAATAAATTAAAAGAAAGGTTTCAAATGAATTAGAGGAGGGGTATTATGGGAAAGAGGCCATTCCTATATTGTCTTCCTTAGGCCGTATATTTCAAAACACACGTTCATTCTCACTTTCAAAAATTTAAAAGCTTGGCCGACCACCATTAACGAAGGAAGAAGAAGAGGAAACAAAAGAGAAGCTTAAGGAAAGAAAATTCAAATCTAACTCATTCAAATCTCAAGCTCCTTAATGATTAAAGCAAAAGGTGAATAATGTTTACATCTCTAAATAATTTTTGTTTCGGTTTTAAGGTTAATTCCAAATGATTTTGCAAAGATTTGCCATGTGTTTGAATGATAAAAAGATTATATATACATGTTGATGATTTATATATGTTCATATAGATTTTATGACATATTTTGAGAGAGAACCCTATTAAATGACATCCGTTAGCCTTGCGAATTTTGTTGGTGATCTAAAAAGTTATTTTAGAGATGGCTTTCGATTTCAGAATTTTCAAAATTTTGTGGAATTATTATGAATTTTCTAAGGAAGAAAAGGTTAATTTGGATTATAAAATTATTTACAGGAAAAATAATTATAGGTTGGATTCGAAAATTTTATATGTTGAAGAGAACATATTACTTGATTTTCTGGAATTTTTCCAAGATTTTTCAAGGTGTTTTAATAGTTATATAAAATTATTTAAGGCATGGGACTTAAAAGTTTTATATAATTGTAAAGGAGAAAGGGGCTTTTTCAAAATTATTCAAATTTCCAAATAAGGAAAGTTGGCAACACTTTTGAATTTAAAATTCTGGCAACCAATCAAATTTAGATAAACAAGGCAGGTGGGGTACAAAAGAACTTTTTTAAAGTACAAATAAATAGTCTTTCTTCTATTTTAACCCTTTCGGTAGAGCTTCCGCCTTCATTCCAGACCTTCCGACAAAGTCGAAAGGTACCAAACCTTTTGTTTAGGTCAAATACCAATGAACAAGGTATCAGGCAACTAGTACGTAGTGGATTGGATGGAGTCGAAAGGTTTAGGGATGAAAGGTTAGAGCTTTCGAAAGAGATGAATTTTTGTTTTGGTTTAAAGAAAATATGCCTGCTAACTTTCGACAAAGAGCTTTCGAAATTGTCAAAAGGTTTTGATTGGTTTGCTTTCTTGTTTTAATTGAAACCTTCCGACAAGGTCAAAAGGTATAGCTTTCGACAAGGCCGAAAGCTTAGTTTCTACTTCCTAACCTTTCGACATAGATGGAGTCAAAGGTTATCTTTTGTTTTCTGAAACTTGCCGCCTCTCTCCATTGATTTTGAAGGGTTGGTTCCAACACCAACACTCCAATGTTTTCGAATGGTTTTGAAAGGTTTTATAAAGGTTTCGAAGCAGTTGCTTTCGATTCCAATGTTTTTCTGATCCTTTTGCATAATCCAAATGTTTTAAGTCGAAACGTTTTCTAGATTTCAAAGTAGTTAACTTTGATTGGTTTCGAAAGGTTTTCCACCTGTTTTAAATTGAACCTAACATCTTCAAAAGGTTTTGAGTTATATTACTTTCGAAAGGTTTGTTATATAGGGGAGGTACCCCAGGCTTTCAATAAAGTCGAAAGGTGAAACCTTTCGACTAGGTCGAAAAGAAACCTTCCGACATGGTCGAAGGGTATGGTTTTGCAATGTTTTCGAAAGGCTAAGGTTTAAAGGATTTAAAAGGCGGATGTCATATGTTTTAAAGCTTGTAAAAGGAAAGCTTTTAAAAGGTTTAGAAGGAGTTACCTTCAATGATTTCGAAATTTTTATTAAAGGATATAAAGGAGTTACCTTCGATACTTTCGAAGGGTTTTGTAAATTGTTTTGAAGGAGTTACCTTCTATGTTTTCGAAAGGTTGTTTAAAAGTTTTAAACAAAGGTTTCGAATATAAGAACTAGGCAGATAGCCTAAGTGTTTTAAGTTATAAAGGACATTAACTTATATAAAGGATAGACAATCCCTATTGAACATCATCAACATTATTTTGAGTAAAATATATATAACATGGCAACAATAGCTTAGATTAAAGCTAAAGATATATTTTCCTTGTATATATATGATTTGATGGATTAAATCAATCTGAAAAGGTTTCAAGGAAAATTAAAGGAGCAGTTAGCTCAGATATTTTGTAGAGTGGTTAGCTCAGATATTTGAAAGGTAGTTAACCCAAAAGAAAATTTGGGCAGTCGGCTCATTTTAAATTCGGACAGTCGGTCCATTTTGAGGGCAGTTAGCTCATTTTAAATTCGAATAGTCAGTCCATTTTGAGGGAAGTCAGCCCAGAGGACAGTTAGTCCAGAAAGAGCAGTCAGCTCTGATATGAACAGATAGTTCATTTAATAGCATAACGGACCTTGCTAAATTTTTTTAAGGACAGTTAATCCACTCTTTTTACCTGTTTTGGGTAGATAGCCTATTATTTAGCATAAAAGATATTGCTATAATCAATTTTTGGATAAATAGTCTAGAAAAGAGCAGATAGCTCAGAATTTAGAATAGATAGTTCAGATTTAGACAGATAGTCTCTTTCATTTTCTGTTTTAGCATAATGGATATTGCTATATTATTATTATAATCAGTTGATTAACCAGTTTGGTTGCAGGAAAGGATTTTCAAAATATATGTTTTGAAAAGAGGTATTAGTGAGGGGAAACCCGTTCTGCTAAGCGGCGTGGTCTCACTATTTATCAGTAAACTGAGATGTAAAATAAATTATTCATACCAGGCTTTAAGTCTGACTTGAAGTTTTTGTTTCCCCTTAAACTCTCGGGTGCTCAAAAATTGATTTGAGTAGGCTGAGGGTTTAGGTTTTATCAGATTTTGACGAATAAAGAATATGAAGACGAGCAGGTGGCCGACGGATAGCTAATTTAGAAATTCTGTTTTTAAATTGTTTTTGTTGTGCATTAAGACAATTATGTCTATATTGCTTTGATCATCCAAAGGGGCATCTTCATATGTCGCTCTTGGCGTATTGTTGTAAATTATATTTGATCAATGCCTGGGATTACGTTTGGGATTTTTGTAACTTGGATATGGTTTATTTGAAATATAATCACTAAAATTATTGTTTTTGGAAATATGTGATTTTGTTCATATTCAAGTGCTTCTGATATTATGGATACCATTAACAATGTCGTATCTCGTCACAGAAGTTAATACTATGGATGACTGCAGCATCCATAGCGCTTAGCTTTTGGCCTCCAGATACGGGATGTTACATAAATACATTTCATAATATTCTAAAATTAAGTATTATATCAAAATAAATTTATAAGTTACAAAATAAATTATATTTATAGGAAAATCGGCTGAAGGAAAAACATAGTATTGTTTTTGGAATGAAGGATGCGGCAATTATTTTTACGTTTTGAGGACGCGAGCTTTATTCTTCCGCCTGAAGGAAATTCTTTACAAAAAGATTAGATTATTCTCAAATCACTAGTACATGCGGCGGCATCATAAAAACAGGTGGCGCTGCATCACAAGAATTAGCGGCGGCGCCGCAAGCGCAAGCGAAGGTGGAGCTCGTTCAGGCGAAGGTGGAGCTCGTTTAGGCGAAGGCGATGGACTATAGGTTGTGGCGACTGCTTTGAAGGCCTGGGGTGACTTGGGCGATGAATTCGACGACCAAGTATAGATGAGCAATGGTGGAGTGGAGGTTAAGGTTGCTGGTGGTGCCGAAGGTAACGATGACAATTAGGTGTGTTGAAATGAACTAAGTAAAAAATGCTATATGAACTTATCATTATAATCTACATGTGTAATGCATAATTGAGCGTTATATTCTATATTGTTGGTGTTATAGTTTATGCATTTGTAATAGCATGATTGAATGCTCCTAAACTTCAAGGAGCTGATGTAAGTTTGGTTTTAAGAATCTGCACAGGATGTGATTTAATTAGATAAAATTACTCGTATGTTTCACAAGATAATAAAATATGCATAAAACATAATGCCTCAACTGCTAGTTTACTTGTTTTTTGAGTTTTCTTTTTTTGAATATTACAAATATCATAAATAAAGTGCTAGTGTATTTCATAAATAAAATGCTATATTAAACTATCATTTTGAATATTCTAAACATGCTAGTGGACTTTGTAATTAAAATGCTACACAAAACTATTTTTTTTCATATCATAAACATGATAGTGGACTTCATAATTAAAATGTTATATTAAACTATAGTTTTGCATATTATAAACATGCTAATGGACTTGGTAATTAAAATGCTATATTAAAATATCATTTTGAATATTTTAAACATGATAGTGAACTTCATAACTAAAATGCTATATTAAACTATTTTAACTATCATACACCACGTTCAATACGTTCTAATGCCCTTCAAAAATAGAAATTATATTTTTACTTATCATTCGCTACATTCGATACATTTAATGCACTTTAAAAATACAAATGATATTTTTAACTATCATTCGGCACATTCCATTCAATTTGATACATCATAATGCACTAATTTAAAAATATAAATGATAGATTGGTTGTATATGTAACCGATTAGGATTGGCATTCGGTTAGCTTTTGCATCCATACGTATGCTTAGTTAAACAATATATCTTAGGTATAGATTGGTTTCATATGTACCCGATTAGGCTTGGCATCCGGATAGCTCTTACAATACGTACCCGATTAGGCTTGGCATCCGGTTAGCTCTTACATCCGTACGTACCCGATTAGGCTTGGCATCCGGTTAGCTTTTGCATCCATACATACCCAATTAGGCTTGGCATCCAGTTAGCTTTTACATTCGATGGTACCTCAGTTAAAAAATATTTCTTGGGTATAGATTGATTTCATATGTACCCGGTTAGGCTTGGCATCCGGTTAGCTTTTACATTCAGTTAAACAATATATCTAAGGTATAGATTGGTTTCATATGTACCCGGTTAGGCTTGGCATCTAGTTAGCTTTTTCATTCGATGATATGCTTGGTTAACGATATATCTCGGTGACCGAGTCTATGACCGAGCCCGTGACTGAGCCTCTGACCGATCCCATTACCTATCCTGTGATGGAGCTGTTGACCGAACCCGTGACCGAGCCTATGACATGATAATGGACTTTATACTTAAAATACTACACTAAAATATCATTTTAATATTTTACACATGATAGTGACTTCATAACTATAATGCTACATTAAACTATCGTTTTGCATATCCTGAACATGTTTGTGGACTTTGTAATTAAAATGCTACATTAAAATATCATTTTGCATATTGTAAATATTATAGTGGACTTCTTAACTCAAATGTTATGTTAAACTATCATTTTGCATACCTTAAATATGCTAGTGGACTTTGTAATTAAAATGATACATTATCTTATTTAAAAATCATAACTGTAATGCTGCATTATACTATCATTTTACATATTGTAAACATGGTATTGGACTTCATAACTTAAATGCAATGTTAGACTATCATTTTGTATACCGTAAAATATGCTAGTGGACTTTGTGATTAAAATGCTAAATCAAATCTCATTTTACATATTGTAACTTCAATATTGGACTGCATAACTAAAATGCTATATCAAACTATCGTTTTGCATATTTCAAACATGATAGTGGACTTCATAACTCAAATGCTACATTAAACTATCCTTTTTCATATCATAAACATGGTGGTGGACTTCGTGATTAAAATGTTACATTAAATCTCATTTTTCATATTGTAATCGTAATATTGGACTTCATAATTAAAATGCTATATTAAACTATCATTTTGCCTATTTTAAACATGATAGTGGATTACATTACTCAAATGCTACATTAAGCTATCATTTTGCATATCATAAACATAGTAGTGAACTTTGTGATTAAAATGTTACATTAAAAAATACATATGCTATATGTAGTTATCATTTTGCATATTCTATTCATGGTAGTCCTCTTTAGGAATACTTATTTCATTTTGTATATTATATTCATGCTAGTTCACTTTAAATGTACTAAGGCTAAATTCAAGTATCATTTTGCATATTTTTTCATCCTTGTTGAGTTGAAATATTCTTATGCTATATTTAACTATCATCTTGCAGTCAGATAATGGTATTATATTTAAAAGTAAAAATGCTATATTAGTCTATCATTTAGAATATTAAACACAATCTGCTATGTTTCAAATATTGAAATGCTATATCTAAATATCGTTCGACTTGTAATTCATGGTACTTTTTGGAATTTTTTCTTCTTCTTCTAGGTTCTACTCTTCAATTCGTTTCTTAGACCTTGAATTTGCAGCTCTTGAATTCAAAGGTCGAGTAATTTCTGACGTAGGTTTGCATTGAGGCGTCAAGTTAAGCTTTCTCAATTTTGGAGAAATCGATGTCGACAATGGAAGATATGATTCAAACATCAACAAGAGAGAGGCTTGGACAGCGGCGGCTTGGACGATGGCGACTTGGACGGTGGCGGCTTAAACGACGATGACTTCCGATGACGATGGCTTGGATGACGGCGGCTAGGGCAAGCAGTAGCTAAAGGTAGACGGCGGCTAGGGCAAGCTTGGATGAAGGCGGAGGAAACAGTCAAAGTTGGGAAATTGAAAAAACGCACTATTGTCCTTCTGCCTAAATTCTAAAAGTTGCATCCTTGGTTTAAAAATTAGTTTAGAATTTTCCCTTTAAACTAATTACCTCTTATATTTATTTCAAACCATAGAAAATAATTCAATATCTTCACTTTATACTTTAACAGTTAGAAATAAAATATTTTATATTTTCGAGACAACTTTTTACATCCAAAATAATTTCCAAGAAATTATTTTATCTACCAACCAATTATATTTATTTATAAATATACTTTAATTTTACTTTAAAATAAAAAATAATTTACTGAAGCTTACAAAAATATTTTTAAACCAGAAAATCAATTGAACGTCGAAAATATAAATTATGGAGCAAAACCTCCAAAATCATCAACAAACATGAAAATAAATTCTATCGTATGGTCGAGTCAAATTTCATTGAATTTCTACCATCAATACATTATGCATAAAATATAAATAAATTTAAAACATTAAAATGAAAAAAGGATAGCACCGCCTTTGCATTATAGACATCCAACAAACACACAACTATCAAATATTCTAATCAAACAATAAATCCAAGTAATCCAATCAACATTCACAATCAATCAAATTCCAAGCAAACATCTCAACACAACAATTCAACTAATAGCAGGATTATATGGATATAAGTAATGGATAATGAATTTTTATATATAGATTGTGAGTTAGAAAACTCACCAAAATACCGCTCGAGCTACAAAAAGAATGACTAAATGATGATAATACTGTCGCCCATAGTTTTTGATAGCTCGATTGCAACTTCACTAGTTCGGATCATCACATAAGTCATGCTCAAACTCTAACAAGTTGTCTACAAGCATCGCCTAAGTCACCACCAGCCAAGCTTTAAGCCACCGAATACACGCATACCCCTCTGTTCATACACCAATTATAGCTCAAACAAAATCGCAATATGCCTCAACGCCCAATCACCCGCAGGTCATCGTGGCCATCTACATCGGGAATTAGCACTCATTGTGATTGCCCCTTTCATCATGTCGCCTACCTCTAACTATATCCAATCGCACTCACTCCTCACGTCGTTGGCCTGCATCATGTCAATCGCCTGTGTGATTCTTCTTTTACAATTAAAATTAATGTCGCAATTTGTTTTCTCGTTAGTTATAGCTCCCTCTAATTTTCTATAGAGTGCAAACTTTTGAAAGATAACATGCAAGGGAAGTTTCTTGGGAAAGTTAGAAAGGATTAAGTTAATAATGGGCTTGGGCTAGAATGCTTTGGGCTTAATATAATTTTTCTTTCTTTTTAAATAACTCATGTATTATAAATGAAAGTTCAATCTAATACAAATTAATTTACACATCATTCCGCGATTATAATTTTTTATCTACATAATTTCTTTCATATCAATATTTATTTATTTCTATTTAATTATTTATTAAAACAATTTATTCAAGTTTAATATATTACCTGAAAAGAATTTAGTAATTTAAATTGACTTATTAAAACAAAATCTTATATTAAATAACGTTCAATTAATGAATGTGTAGTGTACACAATTAATGAATGAAAGAAAAAGGATTGAACCATGATCGTAAAAGTATATCAACTCATGGAGTTATTGGATGGTAGAGTATGTTGACTAATAGTCTAAAGTCTAATGGTATATAGTAGCGAGCGATGGTAGGGTTCAACTAAAGAGCATTATTAAACTCTACAGAAGAGTTAAGGTAGGGTGCCATGGCAGAGTGCCAAATCATCTAGTAGTGTTATAAATAAATTGACAACGTGAACGGTAGTGTATTAGGGACTAAGAGGGGATATTGATGCCTTGTAGGGACGCTTAGTAGAATGTATTTAGAGTGCTTACATTCAACCACTGGGAGAGTCCGTGGGATTCTAGTAAGTGTGGCTCCCATAGGGAAATGAGTTAACGTTTTCATCTAGTAACGTTGTTCGAGTAAAAGTTAAATTAATGATAGACATGCCTATTGAGGTAATCACTAAAACAAGTTAATGATAACTTAATGAGAAAAGCCTGCGACAAAAGAGTAGGTGCTGGATGAATGAATGACGACTAATCATATGACTTGGTTTATAATTGAATGCTTAAGTGTATGGTACACTTCTTGATTGAATACGAGCATATGGTTGGTTTCTTTGATGATTTGCTATTACATATTTTAATGTGTACTATAGGTGATAAAGTGAGGGGAAACTCATTCCATGCTAATGGCGTGGTCTCACTATGGATGCTTAGTGTAAAAGTTTTACTCATACCACACTTTTTGTCCAACCTATGTTTTTATTATTTCTTATAAGCTCACGGGTACTCATTCGAGTAGGCTGAGTTTATGGTTTAGATGGGTATCTCTTTTGGAAGGACGAATAATGATTTCGAAGATGAAGCAGGAGGCTTGCTATTTAAATAAAGATATTTTGGATTTGCATTATGTAAAACCAAGTTTTACATCTAGCTCTATATTGTTTTTGCATCTTCATATGTCGGACCCACGCTGCTCTATTTTCTATTATATTTACCCCTATGTGGGAATTATTTGGGTTAAAGCTGTTGTAATGAATTATGTAAACCAAATTGATGTAATGAAAAAATTATTTAGCTGTTATGTTTACTTATATTGTGAAAAATAATACTAAACGTCATTGGAAAATGATTTTGGTGATTATTATGGTGTCATTGGCATCCATTTTTAAGTCTCAGAGTGGGGGATGTTACAACTTGGTATAAGAGCTTAGCTTAGGGGAACATCTAGGTAAAATAGAGCTAATTGGAAACAAATTATTAGAGAACAACACATTAGGAAAGGGTATACGCTATACACACACATACATAGACACACACACACACACACAGAGAGAGAGATATATATATATATAACGTACCTATATTTTGGTATAGATATATAGGTGGATATATCTACCCCTCTGCTATTTTTCTTGCTCCCTATTACTTCTATTTCTTATGAACCATTGCTTATGCAGAAGGTTAGAATGGATCTACGTATTCAACATTTCACATAGGAAGTACGAGAGTGAATACTAGCAGAGGAGATAATAGCATGCAAACTAATGACCAAGGAGGGTATTGAAGCTGGTACCTAAGTGGCTGCCCCGACTAAAGGAGGAATGGATGTGATTGTTCTAGTCTGCCAATTTATGAAGGAAATGATAAGGCAACAACTAGCTGGAGTTGTTAAGCCTAGACAAGAGGTAGTAGGAGAAAATGATAACATGAATAAAGATTTAAAGAGCTATGGAGGAAAGGAGTTCACAGGGAAGGAGTTTGCCTTGGAAGTTCTGAATTTGTTGAAAGTATGTGAATGTTTCTGGATTCTTGGGATATAATAAAGCTCAAAAGAGGATGTTGGATCCTAGTCAGCTCTAGGACGATGCATTTGACTTGTGGGGGGGCAGTGATTACTGAAGTCCAGAAGGAGGAGATAACTTAGGAACAATTTAAGGAGGGATTCGAGGCTTAGTTTGTCCCTGAATCCTATAAAAGTGATTTGTGCAAGGAGTTTATTAAGCTGAAATAAGGAGAGATGACTTTGGAAGAGTACGTCCAGCATTTTGATGCTTTGTCAAAGTATGGAAGGGAGCATATCAATACTCGTTGAAAAAGAATGAGAAGTTCATTGAAGGTCCGAGGAAGGGGTTGAATCACAAACTAATGGCTTATTTGTTGGTTGATATGGTGGTGGAAATGACGAGAAAGTATGACTGCTTGTATCAGGGAGAGAAGAAGGCTAATGTTAAGCCCAATGGTGGGCAGAAGAAAAGATTTAATCTATATTAATAAGGAGGAAAGAATCGGAAGGGAGGAAAGACTTCTAGAGGGGGCTCAGAAGCCGAATATAGCCGACGATACTTGTTTTAACAATGGCCACCAAGTGTACCCATCCAAAGAACAAAGATAGGGCCAAGTGTTTTATCTATAATAAGCCAGGCCATAAGAAGAGGGATTGTTCGAAAGCAAAATAAGAACAAGTTTATGCTTTGGAAGGACATTCGTCTAGACTTACTGTGAAAGAGAAAGGAAAGGATGTGTTTGGAGGTACGATTTTGATTCCAATGTATTAGTTAGTTAGACTTCTGTTTGATATTGATGCTACTATCTCATTCATTTCAAGAGATTTGGTTGACAGGTTAGAACTAGAAACCACCTATTTGATTACATCCTCACATGTGATTAATCTGATCTGTTGATATGCCACTCTTGGGTTAAGGTGCACTGACCTTGAGTTTGACTTTTGTGGACATTTATTTGTTAGCGACCTATATGTGTTTGACTTCGTAAGGTATGAGGTAGTTTTGGAAATGGACTGGTTGGTGCGTAATGACGCTTGGATTTATTGTGCGAATAGGATTATTGCTATGCAAAATCTAAAGGGAGGAGAAAGAATTCTGATAGCTCTAGATATTGTAAAGGAGAAGTCGGACTTGATATTATGTGCTATGGTTGATCAAGAGGATGAGATCAGTAAAGTTTAAATAGTCCAAGAATTTGCAGACATCTTCGAACCTGTAATAGGATTACCACCAAGAAGGGCGATCAAATTCCAAATAGACTTAACACTAAGGGCGCAACCTATTAACATACTGCCTAGCACAATGCCACCAAGAAGATGAAATAATTGAAGAAGCAACTGGTGGAAGTTGAGCATAAGAGTTTCATCAGACTGAGTAGTTCGCTATAGGGAGCATCCATGGTATTCATAAAGAAGTTGAATGGAACTTTATGGATATGTATTGATTATCGAAAACTAAATGAGTTGATGGTGAAGAATCATTATATTTTGCCCAGGATAGACGACTTATTTGACCAGTTGAGGGGAGCTCAAATGTTTTTCAACTAAACTTGGCAGCGGGTTTCCATCAACTAAGAGTAGCGGAAGATAGTGTTAAATTGACCACGTTTCGAACAAGACACAGTTCATATAGGTGGTTAGTGATGCCATTTGGACTGAGCAACACCCCAGCATTTTTAGTAGACCTGATGAACCAGATTATTCACGATTAGTTGGATCAATTTGCATTAATCTTCATTGATGACATTTTAATGGATTGTAAGAAAGAGAGAGACAGTGAAATTCATCTTAGATTGGTGTTGGAGACATTGATATGACACAAATTAAAGGCGAAAATTTCGAAATGCCACTTTTGGAAACGGGAAGTAAAGTTTCTTCGGCTTGTTGTTTCTAAGAATGGATTAGCTATGGATCCATCGAACATAGAAACTATCAATGGTTGGAAGAGACCAGAGACAGTCATAGAGATGAGAAGTTTCTTAGGATTAGCCGACTATTACCATAGATTCATCAAAGATTTCTCACGTATAGCAGCACCATTGGCTAAGTTGACCAAAAAGAACGAGAAGTTTGTGTGGACTAATAAGTGTAAAGGGTCAATTTAGGAATTGAAGAAGTTACCGACGAACGCTCCTATCTTGATCATGCTTGAAGGGAACCAGGATCTGGTAGTGTATACCGATGCTTGTAGAATAGGTTTGGGAGCGATGTTAATGCAAAGAGGATGAGTGATAGCTTTTGCATCATGGCAGTTGAGACCTCATGAGGTAAGGTATCTGACTCATGATTTAGAGTTGGTAGCGGTGGTGTTTGCGCTAAAGATTTAGAGACATTACTTGTTAGGAGAACAGTTCGTGTTGCATACGGACCATAGATCTCTTAAGTATATATTCTCTCAGAAGGAGTTGAATATGAGGCACCATAGATGGTTAGAGTTCTTGGCGGCATATGATTTCAAACAAAATATACACCAGAAAAAGGGAATAAGGTTGCCGATGCTTTGAGTATGAAGCATTAGAATGGAGTGTTAGACATGATTGAAGAATAGAAGACGTCAGAGATTTTGGCCTCTTGTGAAGTGCATTATAGGATCGAGTAGAGATCCGAGCATGTAGCGAGTTTGGAGGTATTTCCAACACTTGTGGATAAGATAGCTGCTAGGCAAAAGGAGTACCTACTAATTGCTGAAAGAATTAGGCAACTAGAGATGGAGGCAGATGTTGAAGATCTGAAAGGATTTGAGATAGACTCGAAGGGATGGCTAAAAAAGAAAGACTATGCATTCCAAATATAGGAGATCTTCATAAGGAGTTCTTGGAAGAAGGTCATCAGTCGAAGTTTACTATTCATCCTATTGGCACAAAGATGAATCGTGGTACGAAGAGAGTCTTCTTTTAGGAATGCATGAAAAGAGATGCAGGAGAATGTGTGAAGAAGTGCTTCACCTATCAGCAAGTGAAAGCTGAGTATTAGAAGCCAAGCGGTTTACTTCAACCTTTAGAAGTACCAAATTGGTAGTGGGATTTTATATCTATGGATTTGATTGATGGACTGCCTAGGTCGAGGGTGAGAAATGATAACATTTTTTTGATAATCAACAGATTGACTAAGATTGCCCACTTTATCCCGATGAAGTCAACAAAGACGGCAGCTAGCCTAGCGAAGCTATATATGAAGAACATAGTGAGAGCGCATTGGGTATAGATATGAACTTGAGCATGGCTTACCATCCACAGATGAATGGCCAAACTGAATGGGTGAACCATGTGTTGGAGGACTTGTTGAGATCATATGTTTTTGATTTTGGAGGATCTCGGGAAGATCATTTGCATATGGTAGAATTTGTTTATAATAATAGCTACCAAAAAGTATCGGGATGGCACTGTTTTAGGTGCTTTATGGTAGACCGTGTTGGTTGCCAGTTTATTGGTTGGACATAGGAGACAGTTGTGTTAGGGCCCGACTTGGTAAGAGATGCCATTAAGAAAGTGGAATTGATTCACGCTAAAATGAAAGTAGCGCAATCAAGGCAGAAGAGTTATGCCGATAAGCGAAGTGTAACGACCCGTCTTTCTTACCCTTTGAATCGACAATAAACCACACATGTCCAACTCAAACTACACGAACAAGTGGATCATTAAGGGTAGAAAGAAAAATAAAGATAGAATGGAACAGAAAAAAGAATGTCACATTAATGGAATAACATATATTATTTTAACAATAATCTTTACAGTGGAAAATTTTAAAACATATATCAGAGTCTAACCTAGATTTAGCCTGGACAGTCAATTGCTGACAAAACAAATGCAATAGATGCAGCGGATAATAGAATACTTCCATACAATGATGAAGATCTCCAGCTCTCCTTTGGAAACTCCAAGCGTCTTCAGCTAATTCTGAAACTACTTGGATCTTACCCAAGTATTAAAAATACCCGAATCAGGCTTGATAAACTAGCGTGAGATACATGAAATTTTAAATGTATAGCTCATGACGACGTTATCAAATCCTTTGTAAAGAAGGGTGTCTCATAAGACCACTCCCATACATAAATACAGACGGGTTTTTACCTTATGATAACCAAAACACTTTTATTACCAAAATAATTTGATATTATCTTTTATGACATTCTTTTGGAAAACGTCTTTCAAATAAACTTATTCAAATAAGGTATCAATACCCGGACTAAGTCTAAGGGAATATATCCGGACTGGGTCAACATAATATACCAAATGGAATATGTGATACAAAAGGGGTGGCTGAAATGTTTACAAAGCATTATAGTTATTTTGGGAATACAATCAAAAATCGTAAAGCTCGTATTGGAATTGGATTTCCAACATGATAGGGAATCTCAATAACCACACATAGTAACCGGAACTCGGTGGTTTTTCGTGCAAGGACTCACCACTATTCCTTATATTGCCACACTTCTTCATATCCGGTGGCTTCTCATGCAAGGACTCACATGCCACTATAGTATATAATAAGGGTCCCGTCTGGACACCTTGGTGACCTAGATTATACGCCGCCAGTCACCTTAAGGGATCATACGCCACCCTCGTCATACTAAGCCTGAAATATGTAACATAGTTCCCGTATCATTTCCGAGATGTGAGACTTGGGAGTGAGGTTACGCTCAACTTAGACAAAGCCACGCTTTTCATACAAAACCACGCTTTTTCATAACAGGTTCCACTTTGAATGCCACATTGCCATTCCTTTGATCACTATTTGGCCTCCATGATCATACAACCTCTGAGCTCATACATCTCAGAGAAGGGTGTTAAGCTAAGAGAAGTTGTCTTCTACACCACCAAATAGATGTACATTTGTAAAAGTCAACGTTTGTGACTCCGTAATACAATGCCAGACACTCATCCATACAAGTTTGTTCTGGGACTGAACGAAACAGAAAGCACTTCTCCTACTACCATTAGTAGCGAGTAGTCCTTGTAATCCGAAGATTTCAAAATACGATAGGATCACTGCTATAATAAATGTCTCTATATTGGGAGCTACCCAGAGAATGTCAACAAGCAGTCCTTCCGCTAGTGAAGATCTCCGGTCTTCAATAATCATCATCTTCAACACGTCTTCACTTTCGAACGTATACATTGGTTTAAAGTGGTTTACGGATAGGAATCACCCAAATCCGACCCTGGTTCCTTCGAAAACAATTATCGATAAGAAGGTGTTAAGTTCATATGTGACTATCAATCACCATTCAATTTAATTCATCTTTTTATTCATTTATAAATATCTCTTAGAGATATATTCATTATTTTCAGAGTATATGGAATCATTATGCCTCATTTATCAAATCATTTGTTTTATTTAAACCTTTCTTAAATCATAGAATAATTCCAAATTAGTTTCTCTTCTACTTAGGAAAACATTTCAACATTATTTATTTAAATCCTTCATTTAAAACTCCTCTTCAATCTTGGGAAATATCAAGTTATCTTATTAAAAATCACATTTAAACCTTTAATAAAGATTTTCTATTTCCAAATCCTCATTTAAATGGGTTAAAAATGATGTTATGTAAAACATCGTCATAACAAACCCAAAACCATTTTATTCAAATCCTTTTTTAACTCTTGGAAAACTCTTCATTTTTTACTTTGGGAAAACCTTTTTAGAGCATCTGGGCTTTCCTTTCGATTTGTTCCACCCCTCGTCTTAAAAGAGAAAACAGAGAGGCCAGGTAAGTTCAGGGCGCTGGTTGCTCCATTCCTAACCTTAGTTACACACCTTGTTTTACCATTCAGATCTCACAAGCGGGACAAATGTACTAGTCGTTTCCGCATACTCGGTTTGTTATTACATTCAAGGAAGTGATTTCTATGATATTGTTTAAGTGTTATAATAACCATTTATTTAAACTCTTTCTAAAAGAATTATAAAACTTCCAATTTATCTTTAAAACACTTAATCATTCATTTAAAACATTTATAAATGATTCTAGAAAGAATCGTTAAGTTTAAATCTTTATTTCAAAAGTTATAGAAACTGCAGTAGAAAAGTGCTGCGAAAAGTGCTTAAAACAACTTTTTTAATGTTGGAAAATTCTTATTTTCCAATTCAAATCTCTTTCAAACCATTTTAGTAGATTTCAAATTTATTTCTTATTTTTAATCATTTAAAAATATCATCTATAAAGAAATTCCTTCTTGGATTCCAAACTGCAAAACCGCGATGTTTTTAGAAAATTATTTTGGACATATTTCAAAATCTACTTAATGAAATCTTGATTTTCTTTCTTCGTTGGAAAAATATGGATATATTAGTTTGAAAAATTCTTATCTCGATGAATTCCGAGCTATATTCCATTTTATATACTCGTTTGACTTTTATGGCGCGAAATTGCGCACTGTCGTTACACGACGCACCTATTTTTTGCTAAATTTTCAATTACTTTTCAAACTTCACCAAAACACTTTCATATGTTTATAAAACATTTATAAACCAATTTCAAACATTTAAACAAATATTTTTCCATATTAAATCACTTATTCACTTTTAACCCATTTTAGAATATCATATTATTATAATATTCATTTCCAAACTTTTTTTATATTTTAAAACCTTTAAGAGGCCAAATAAACTCCATACACATATTATTTGAATTCATTTCTATTAATTAACCATCTTATTATGATTTCTCATAATTTATCACAAACAAGTTATCAACCATATCAACAGCTGTATAATCAACCATAAAATCATTCAAGTTATCAACCATTCATACAAATCATTAAGAGATTAAATGGTCATATTATCATACTTAAAAATATTTATAAAGATTAATTATTATTTAATAAACATTGAGTACTCACCTTTAACCTAATTGATTAACTTCCTACCAACATTCTTATCCAACCACACTTCACCAAACTAACATATACTTCACTAATACATCCATAACCAACTCCACCACCTTTCTCATGCTTACGACCATCCTTCCTCCTCCACTTTGCTCTCGGCCCAAATCTTCCTCCCACCTCCATAGCTCACGGCCATAGCCTCCCCATCCTAATACTCATGGCCTAAGGGCATTTAAAGAAGAGAATAAGAAGAAGTGAATTAAGAAGAGGTTAGAGAGTAATTAGTGCATTGGTGCTTAAGCACTCCACTATTTTTAACCCTCCTACATCTCTTAAAGAAGAGAAGCCATTAATGAGCAAAAGAAAGCTCAAAAATGAAAAAGAAGAAGAAGATTGAGAAGTGTGAAGAAAATGAGAAGAATGAATGTGTGTTTATAAGAAAATTTAGAGTGGTGAATTACAAAATTAACCCTTTACAAAATTACCAAAATATCCTTACTTTATCTTACTTTTTCAGCACTTACCATCACTTTGTCACATCACTACTTTATGTCTTAATCACTTAATGCATAAGGAAAATAAAGTAAAGATTTGATTTGATTTGATTTGACATGATTTTGTCCTTTTATGTTTACTTTTTCTTAATGATTTTCTAGAAATTTATATCCATAATTAGCAAAAGCAAACTTGATTATTTAATTGTTAATACCTAACATATTTAAAAATATATACAAGTATATGTACATAAAGGTGCAACAACGTTGCGACAACTTTTATTCGGCAAAATGTTGGTTTTCGACAAAATGTTTTACGGTCACATTTTAACAATTTTGTTAAACTATTTATTCATGTAAACCAAACTTAAAAATAAATTTCTTAGCATCTTTAAATAATTAAATCGAGTGTATTTTCCTTATAAAATAATATAAAACAATATCAAAATTCATTTGCAAATTTACGACATTGATTTTGTTAATACGCGACGAAATTTGTCAATTACTATAACATAAGTATATATATAATTATAAAACTTTTATCAACCTATTATTATCTTTATATAATGATTTTAAAAGGAGTTATTCATCTTTTAAAACAATTATTTGACCGTATATCCAATTTTATCCAAAACCAGCTTTTGTCAATTTTGTCAATGTTACGGTAAAAGTCCAAAATCTTTATTCAATTCTAAAAATAAGTTTACCATTCTTATTTATTATATAAAACATGATTATTTAATTTTGAAAATTCTATATTTGAATATTTAAATACATTAAATATTACATTTTCAAAGTGGTAAAATTACGGGTCGTTACAGACTTCCTCCCTTAAAAGAATTTCGTCCCCAAAATTACCCCAAAACAAACCCCAAAGGTATTTACCAAAAATATTTATCTTTAATCTGAATTCTTTAGGATTTACATAGACCATCCATATGCAATATATGATTTGATCTTTTATTCGAATTCACAACTTTTCTTCCGAACTAGTATCGATCCCCCAATCCTCTAGTGCGGACTCTAATCAGGCTTCTAGATCATAAACCTTTGCTTTTCTTACATAGCTCTCAACTATGATAGAAAACTCAAGTACCTAACCACAAACCCTCATCAATGTTCGTCGTCTAGAATCGAGTGATAAATTCGTTTTCGGATTGGTGTAAACACCTCAAATTTCCGTACTAGAATCTTAGATCAAATTCTTGTAATGAAATAATCTACATATAACATATGTATTTATTAACTTCCAAAAATTTTTCATAAAAACTTTTATCTCAAGTTCAAACATTTTATAAAGATGTTTTTTTGTATAATCCCTTTAATTATTTAATTCCAAATATTTTTATTAAAGGAAAATATTCCAAAGGAACCATTTTTCACTCAATAGATGATTTTCTTTATTGTAAAAAAATTTGTTTTTTTTTCACAATCATTTTTACTTAGTATATTTCCTTTAATACTAATATTATTTATAAATCATTTTGCAAAAGTATTACTTAAGTTTATTATATCTTACAACTTATGCAAATCAATCACTTTTAAGTCTAAATTCTTAATTTATGCTAAAAAACATTTTCCAGGTAATAATTATCTTTTCAAAGAGTCATTATTTTACTTAAGTGTATAAATAGTTCGTGACTTAAATCTATATTTGTAAGATATACCTTTACATCCTAAGAGTATATACAAATCCCAAATTTCAAATTGATTTTACTTAAATTCTTCTGTTTAACAAATTTAAACTTTGTTGTTACTATTATCTTAAATTCATAATTTATACAACTTATTTCTTATTTAATACTATTATTATTTTTCTAGCTTTGAAAAACAATTTTTAAAACTACCCGTATTTAAATCATCAAATTCTCAGCTTTTAAATCCATTTTATCTATAAATCATATTTATGAATTATACTTATCTAATTTCATTTACTCAACATATTTCACAATCTTTTATCAAAACTTCTCATCCATTTCTTAGCTCTGAGTTAGGTGTGAGTGAGAAATTTTCGACTGTCCAAAATCATCGGAAATTCCGCTTTATCTTATCAATTGGCGATCCCATTTTATCTTTTGTTTAAACACTTTTTTAAAGATTACTAATCAATTTATCAATTAACGATTCACATTATCTCTTTAACTTAAGAAAATTATATAGATCGAGTAACTCCAAAACCATACCAAGGAAATGGGTACTACCAATAGTATCACATATCCCTTTAACAAGAAGAGTAATACTTAAGAGAAGTGTTTACCATCCGAACACATCTCTAGCCCATTTTTAGTTTATTTTCTAGTCGCTCAAACTAGTTATCATAAAATACTTCTTTTTATTTGAAATAATACCATTATTATTTTCAAAATCCATTAGAGATTACTTTGTTTATAAAATCTATTTTTTAAATTCATCTTATATTAACTTACTTTCTTTTAATCACCTTTAAATATTCATATCTTCCATATCTACCTTTTATAAAATTATCTTATCTTTGTAAAATACCTCCTTTTTTTATAAGACATGCTCATTTATTATCTTATATTAATACATTTATCTTAACCAGTATTATTATCAAACATCTTATAGTCAAATCATGAAACTAAATTCACAAGGCGTTTGTTAAATCAACGGATGATAATACTTAAAGGTTATCATTCCCTTAATTACAAGCAAACACACTATTAATAACTATACCATTTTCGAAAGTTATTTCTTTATAAATAGTACATAAGCTTAGGTAAATTAATTCATTTACCCAAATTTTTCAAAATCAGTGTGTCGGTTCGCCTTGTTTAAATGTTTAGGAACCCTCATTGATAACGATGATCGGATGCATCGATCAGGATCCATAAATCACTCAATAGATAAATCAACACAAAATATTTTATTAGTTACTAAAAAATACACACTCATTTATAATACTCTCGAACTCATGAGTTACTCGTCCAAGGGTATTACTAACCCCATCTCTGACAAGTCTTACCCCAACAATGCCTAGGTGTTCGCTCAACCTAAGCTCTAATACCAAATGCAACGACCCAGTTTTTCGTACCCATTGAATCGACAATAAACCACACATTCAAGCTCAAATTGCACGAAAAAGCGGATCATTAAGGGTAGAAAGAAAAATAAAGATAGAATGGAACAGAAAACAGAATCTCACACGAAAGGAATAACATATATTATTTCAACAATAATCTTTACAGTGGAAAATTATAAAACATATATCATGGTCTAACCTAGATTCAGCCTGCACTGTCAAATGCTAACAAAACAAATGCAATAGATGCAGCAGATAATAGAATATGTCCATACGATGATGAAGATCTCTATCTCTCCTCTAGAAACTCCAAGCGTCTTCAGCTGATCCTGAAACTACCCGGATCTGACCCGAGTATTAAAAATACCCATATCAGGCTTGATAAACCAGCGTCAAATACTCGAAATTTTAAATGTATAGCTCATGACGATGTTATCAAAACCTTTGAAAAGAAGGGTGTCTCATAATACCATGCCCACACATAAATACGGATGGGTTTTTACCTTATGATAACCAAAACACTTTTATTACCAAATAATTTGATATTATCTTTAATGACATTCTTTTGGAAAATGTCTTTCAAATAAACTTGTTCAAATAAGGTATTAATACCCGGACCAAGTCTAAAGGAATATATCCGGATTGGGTCAACGGAATATACCAGACGAAATTTGTGGTACAAAAGGTGTAGCTGAAATGTTTGCAAAGCATTATAGCTATTTTGGAAATACAATCAAAAATCGTAAATCTTGTATTGGAATTAGATTTCCAACATGATAGGGAACCTCGATAACCACGCATAGCAACCTGAACCCGTTGGTTTTTCGTGCAAGGACTCACACACCACTATTCCTCATATTGTCACACTTCTTGATATCTGGTGGCTTCTCAAGCAAAGACTCACATGCCACTATACCATACAATAAGGGTCCCGTCTAGACACCTTGGTGACCTAGATCATACGCCGCCAGTCACCTTGAGAGATCATACGTCACCCTCGTCATACTAAGCCTAAAATATGTAACATAGTTCCCGTATCATTTTCGAGATATGAGGCTTGGGAGTGAGGTTACGCTCAACTTAGACAAAGCCACACTTTTCATAAAAAACCACGCTTTTTCATAACAGGTTCAACTTTCAATGCAACATTGCCAATTCTTTGATCACTATTTGACTTCCATGAACAAACAACCTCTGAGCTCGTATGTCTCAGAGAACGGTGTTAAGCTAAGAGAAGTTGCCTTCTCCGCCACCAAACAGATGTACGTTTGTAAAAGTCAACATTTGTGACTCCGCAATACAATGTCAGGCACTCATCCATACAAGTTCGTTCTGGAACTGAACGAAACCAAAGGCACTCCTCCTATTACTATTAGTAGCGGGTAGTCCTTGTAATTCGAAGATTTCAAAATACGATAGGACCATTGCTATAATAAATGTCTCTATATTAGGAGCTACCTAGAGAATGCCAACAAGCAGTCCTTCCGCTAATGAAGATCTCCGGTCTTCCATAATCATCATCTTCAACACATCTTCACTTTCGAATGTATACATTGGTTTGAAGTGGTTTTCGGATAGGAATTACCCAAATCCAACTCCGGTTCCTTCGAAACCAATTATCGATGAAAAGATGTTAAATTCATATGTGACTATCAATCACCATTCAATTTATTTCATCTTTTCATTCATAAATATCTCTTAGCGATATATTCATTATTTTCAAAGTATATGGAATCATTAAGCCTCATTTATCAAAGCATTTGGTTTATTTAAACCTTACTTAAATCTTGGAATAATTCCAAATTATTTTTTCTTCTACTTAGGAAAAAATTTCAACATTATTTCTTTAAATCTTTCATTTAAAACTCCTCTTTAACCTTGGAAAATACCAAGTCATCTTATTTAAAATCACGTTTAAACCTTTAATAAAGATTTTCTATTTCCAAATCCTCATTTAAATGGGTTAAAAATGATGTTATGTAAAACATCGTTACAACAAACCCAAAACCATTTTATTCAAATCCTTGTTTAACTCTTGGAAAACTCTTCACTTTTTACTTTGGGAAAACCTTTTAGAGCATCCGGGCTTTCCTTTCGATTTGTTCCACCCCTCGTCTAAAAAGAGAAAATAGAGGCCAGGTAAGTTTAGGGCACCGGTTGCTCCATTCTTAACCTTAGTTACAAACCTTGTTTTACCATTTAGATCTCATACGCGGGACAAATGTACTAGTCATTTCCGCATACTCGGTTTGTTATTACATTCAAGAAAGCGATTTCTATTATATTGTTTAAGTGTTATAATAACCATTTATTTAAACTCTTTCTAAAAGAATTACAAAAATTCCAATTTATCTTTGAAACACTTAATTATTCATTTAAAAACATTTATAAATGATTATAGAAGGAACCATTAAGTTTAAATCTTTATTTCAAAAGTTATAGAAACTGTAGTAGAAAAGTGCTGCGAAAAGTGCTTAAAATAACTTATTTGATTAAAAAAACTTTTTTAATGTTTGAAAATTCTTATTTTGCAATTCAAATCTCTTTCAAACCATTTTAATAGATTTATAAAATTTATTTCATATTTTTAATCATTTAAAAATATCATTTATAAAGAAATTCCTTCTTGGATTCCAAACTGCAAAACCGCGATGTTTTTAGAAAATTATTTTGGACATATTTCAAAATCTACTTAATGAAATATTGATTTTCTTTCTTCGTTGGAAAAATATGGATATATTAGTTTGGAAAATTCTTATCTCGAAGAATTCCAAGCTATATTCCATTTTATATACTCATTTGACTTTTATGGCATGAAATTGCGAACTATCGTTACACGACGCGCCTATTTTTTTCACTAAATTTTTAATTACTTTTTAAACTTCACCAAAACACTTTCATATGTTTATAAAACATTTATAAACCAATTTCAAACATTTAAACCAATATTTTTCCATACTAAATCACTTATTCACTTTTAACCCATTTCAGAATATCATATTATTATAATATTCATTTCTAAACTTTTTTTATATTCTAAAACCATTAAGAGGCTAAATAAATTCCATACACATATTATTTGAATTCATTTCTATTAATTAACCATCTTATTTTGATTTCTCATAATTTATCATAAACAAGTTATCAACCATATCAACATCCATATAATCAACCATAAAATCATTCAAGTTATCAACCATTCATACAAATCATTAATAGATTAAATGGTTATATTATCATACTTAAAAATATTTGTAGATTTTAATTATTATTTAATAAACATTGAGTACTCACCTTTAACCAAATTGATTAACTTCCTACCAACATTCTTATCCAACCACACTTCACTAAACTAACATATACTTCACAAATACATCCATAAACAAGTCCACCACCTTTCTCATGCTCATGACCATCCTTCCTCCTCCACTTTGCTCTCGGCACAAACCTTCCTCCCACCTCCTTATCTCACCGCCATAGCCTCCCCATCCCAACACTCAAGGCCTAAGTCCATTTGAAGAAGAGAAGAAGAAGTGAATTAAGAAGAGGTTAAAGAGTAATTAGTGGATTGGTGCATAAGCACTCCACTATTTTTTACCCTCCTACTACATCTCTTAAAGAAGAGAAGCCATTAATGAGCAAAAGAAAGCTAAAAAATGAAGAAGAAGAATGAGAAGTGTGAAGAAAATGAGAAGAATGGATGTGTATTTATAAGAAAACTAAGGAGTGGTGAATTACAAAATTAACTCTTTATAAAATTACCAAAATATCCCTACTTACCTTACTTTTTCAACACTTACCATCACTTTGTCATATCACTACTTTATGTCTTAATCACTTAATGCATACGGAAAATCAAATAAAGATTTTATTTGATTTGACATGATTTTGTCCTTTATGTTTACTTTTTCTTAATGACTTTTTAGAAATTTCTAACCTTAATTAGCAAAAGTAAACTTGATTATTTGATTGTTAATACTTAACATATTTATAAATGTGTACATGTATATGTACATAAAGGTGCAGCAACGTTGCGACAACTTTTATTCGACAAAACGTTGATTTTCGACAAAAATTTTTACGGTCACATTTTGGCTTTTCTGTTAAACTATTTATTCATGTAAAGTTAAAAATAAATTTCTTATCATCTCTAAATAATTAAAGCGATTTTATTGACTTATAAAGAATATAAAACAATATCAAAATTCATTTGCAAATATATGACATTGATTTTGCCAATGCGCGACGAAATTTGTCAATTACTATAACATAAGCATGTGATTATTATCTTTATATAATGATTTTAAAAGGAGATATTCATCTTTTAAAACAACTATTTGACCGTATATCCAATTTTATTCAAAACCTGCTTTTGTCAATGTTACGGTAAAAGTCCAAAATCTTTATTCAATTCTAAAAATAAGTTTACCATGCTTATTTATTATATAAAACATGATTATTTAAGTTTGAAAATTCTATATTTGAATATTTAAATACATTTAATATTTCATTTTCAAAGTGGTAAAATTACAGGTCGTTACACGAAGGAAAGAGATTGAGTTTGCAATAGGCATTCATGTGTTTGTGGAGGCAATGCGAGGAGTTATGGGCTTTAGGAAGTTGGCACCTTGACATGTAGGACCATTTTCGGTGACTGAGAGGAGCGCTAAACTGCATATAGGGTCGAGGTGCCGAGCAGTTTGATGGGAGTGCATAATGTTTTTCATATATCGCATTTGAGAAAATGTGTGCATGATCCAGGTTCGCCAGTGGAACCGAGGGCGACAGAAGATTTATCTATAAAGCTAGATTTGACGTATCTAAGATGACCGAAACGAATAGTACGTCATAATATGAAGGAATTGAGGTACAAGGCTATTAGACTTGTTTGTTTCCGATAGAGTGACGATAAAGAAGATTGTACCTAAGAGGTACATAATAAGATTAGGAATATCTATCCCAAGTTGTTTTAGCCATTCGTGTATAGAGCAATATGCTCTGTAGTTTGATGTATGGGTTAGTAGGGTACTAATATATTCATATATAATACGATTGTGTATTAGTAGTTGCACTAACATTTATGCTTGATGGTTGGCGGTTTACATTAGTACAGTGCAAGTGTAATCTTTTGTACTACAATAATGACTTTACACTTTTAGAGTGTTAGTGTAAATTTTGTTTTCCTGTTCCAAATTTTGAAAACAAAATTTTTGTAAGGACTGGTGGCTATAACACCCCATATTTTGAAGGGTCCATAATATGAAAAATTAATTAAATTAATAATAGCAAAATATTATTAAAGAGATGAATATGATAATTTAGTTGCAAGAATTTCCTAAGGGAAGTTTGATTAATTAAGTGTGGGGCACTTTTAAAGTTAATTGAATGGACCAAGGGTAATTAAAGCAATTAAGGTTGGCCTTGTTAATGAAAATAACTTTTAAACTTTTAAATGCAAAGGTTTGTGTTAAGAGGAATGTAATAGCGTGACTAGGTTAGAATGGGATGTTAGCCAATTCAAAAAAAATTAGCCCATTCACCTTAGCCCCAAACCCACATTCCTCACTTTCATTTCATTTCACCAAAACAAAACCCCTAAAACACATATCTAGGCCGGCCACTATTCAAGAGAAGAAGAAGAGGAAATCAAAGCTAAAAAGTATTCAAGTTTTCGACTTTAAGGAGAAGACGATTAATCAAGGTTTTCTAAGATCGAAGGCGAGTAAAATCTTTCTCTAAAATCTATCCCTACCTATTTTGGTTCAGGTTTGATTGTATATGATCATTTTTGATGTTGTTAAACATATTTGGATGATTAAATATTTTGGAAATTTAAATAAAATAAACTTGTTCATGTTTTAGGGTAAAACATGATAAATCATACGTAAATGCCATGAAATTTTAAAATGATGTTTATAATGGTGAAATAGAGATAGGTTTTTGATTTCATAATTTTTTGAATTAATTTGGGCTTATTACGGATTTTATAAGTTAAGAAAATGGGTTAATTTTGAGAAATTAATTATTTTGACCTAAAAAATTAAGAAGATGTAAGATAAGATAAAATTGATTTTTGGTGAATTTTTGGGATTTCCCCTATCAACTTTCGATTTTCTATGAATTAATTGGCTAAGAAAAAGTGCAACTAATTAATGGAGATTAATTACCTAATAGAAGATGAAGTTAACTCATTTCTGAAAAGTAAACTAGCAAGAAGAATTTTAGCCAATGAAAATTTGACACCAAATGTGATTTGGTGAAAAGTTAACACTTAATAAATAATTGAATCAGATTTCAATGTGATTACATAAGTGTCATTGAATTAAAGAAGGCCCTTTTAAAATACTCATGAAGGCTTATGATGACCTACGATGACCCTAAATGGATTTATATGTGATGGCAATTGAAGTCATCAACCCACGAAGGCTAAGTATAGGACTTAGCATGCAATAGCTCGAATAGTGCTAGCATGCAATGACTGTGAGTAAGATAGCTCACGATGACTATTGGAGATAGCATGCAATGACTGCTATGAAGATAAGGCATGATGACCTTGTATGCATAAGGTGCGATGGCCTTAAGGGAGATGTTACATGATGGCTATGGATAGAACAAGGCACGATGACTATGGGGGAAAACAAGCTGTTATGGATTTGATGGGATAGTGCACGATGGCTTTGGAGTGATTGCTCGCGATGATTCGATAGAAATAGCATGTGAAGGTTATATGGAAGATTCCACACAACCACTCTATGAAGTATAATATGATATAGCTTGGGAAACTATTAACCCACGATAACTATATAGTTATACTATAAGATGGCATAGGATATATAACTCGCAATGACTACGGGATAGTCATTCCATGATAGTTAGGCTAAAATGTTCAAAGTCTATGAAATAGCTGGTATACGATGACTAAGAATAACTCGCAATAGCGTGGGATGCTATATTTTTCTAAGAAAATTGAAGAATACTTAGGGTAATTTGGAAGACGGTTTCCCGGTATTATTGAAGTATTTCATAGGAATGGAACAAAGGAAAGATTTTATAAGTTTAAAATTGTATTAACTTATTTTGAAAAGGAAGAAAGCTTAGAAAAGCTAACAAATGATTGGGTATCATTTAAATCAAAGATAAAAAAATTAATCTAAAAAATATGTAGTGCATACAATTAATGAATGGAAGAAAAAGGATTGAACCATGATCGTAAAAGTATACCAACCTATGGAGTTATTGGATGGCTTAGTTCCATGACTGATAGGTTAAAGTCCAATGGTATATGGTAGTGAGCCACGGTAGGGTTCAACCTAAGAAAAAATTAAAACTCTACGGAGGAGTTAAGGTAAGGTGCCATAAATGAGTGCAAAAACATCCGAGGGTGTTATAAATCAATTAACAATGTGAACAATAGAGGTTCATGGGCTAAAAGGGGATATTGACTCCTAGAAAGGACGTTCAGTAAAATGTATTCAGAGTGCTTACGTTCATAATTAAATGCTTAATTGTAGGGTACACTTCTGATTGAATACATGCACATGACTGCTTTCTTTAAAGATTTGTTGTTACATATTTCAATGTATACTGATGGTGATAAAGTGAGGGCAAACCCGTCCTACGTTAGTGGCATGGTCTCACTATGAATGCTTAGGTTAAAGGTTTACTCATACCAGACTTTTTTCTCATTCATGTTTTTATTATTTTCGATAAACTCATGGGTATTCATTCAAGTAGGCTGAATTTATGGTTTAGACAGGTATCGCTTTTGGAAGGACAAATAAAGATTTCAAAGGCGAAATAAGCGGCTTGTTATTTAAATAGTGATATTTTGGATTTCCACTATGTAAATTTAAGATTTACACCTGGTTCGGTGTGGTGTTGGCATCTTCATATATCGGACCCATGTTGTAACAACCAGTAAATTCATCGCTTTAGAAAAATTTCAAAATAATCAAAAATAAGATTTTTGAACATAAGTGACGATGTTTTGAATAATAAATAATATTGGTGATCTTATTTTGAAGAAATATTTATAAAAGAAATATATACACTATTAAATATCGATAAAATAACTGAAAATCGTTTTACCGATAAACAGCTCTTCGGATATCTGACATCGCGCGCCAAGCTGGATACATACACTCATTTGTATATATGAATGCAAATACGAAATAAAATAATTTATTTATTTATGGAAAAATTAAATGTATTTATGACATAATTAATGATATTATCATTTCCAATTAATTGATTTTTGAATTTAAATTTAGTTTAAATGATTTAATAATTATTTTAATTATTAAGTAAGCTCTTTAATTTCTTATATAATGATAAAAATATTATTTTTAAACTTTTTTTACAAATATATGTTTATTTACTAAAAAGTAAAAATAAGACCGGAAATCAATATTTGAATTTGTAACGATTCGATGCATAGGAGTTGTGCAATGTTGTAAGGATATGTAAGATACATAAACACACACATGTACATATACAAGACATGTTCATATGTGCATATACAACATAAATATACACATGACATACACACACACAAATATATATATATATATATATATATATATATATATATATAAACAAAATATCAAAGATATTTTCAATACCTTACCAATTAAGCTAACCAAACGTATACCCTCTTACACCATGGTACAGACATCATTGCAAGCACATGGGAGGAAGTCATTTCGGCAATAAATGTGATGGAGATGGTGCACGTTGAATTGATGGGTAATGATGCATATGTGTAAAATATCTAAGATATTTTTCTCCTCCTTTTCACCTATAAATAGCACCCCACTTCCCTCTCATTTCCTCATTTTCTCTCTTCCATTTCCTAAGCTTTCTCTCTTCTTTTCATGTCTTCCAACCTTAAGAAAATAATGCCAAAATATTTCTCAAAAGAAATTTAAATTATAATATATGCATTTACATACTTAAGCACCTCAAACTATTCCAAAATTCTACCTTTTCCTCTCTACCATCCACGATCTCCACTTCCTCCACCATAGGCCGAGCCTTCCTCCTTCCCAACCCTAGGTCGTGAGCTCCTCTAGCCATTCCAAGCCTAGGCCGAGCCATCTAGAAGAAATAATCCAAGTGATCGTGAGCTAAAATTTCGAGTTAGCGAAGCTATAGCTAATTTTTAGTTCACCATATCAGATGAGCCAAGTGGAAGTGATGTGATTCCCGCTATTCAATGGAAGTTATATACCGATGGGGCGTCCAACGACCATTGTTCTGGGGCTGGTGTTATTCTTGTAACTCCCGAGAACCGATCGATTTGTTATGCTTTGAAACTTAATTTCTTCGTTACGAACAAGGAAGCCGAATACGAAGCGTTGATCGTTGGACTGAAGCTTACCAAAGAACTTGGAGTGAAATCGGTTGAAATCTTTTGTGACTCACAGTTGGTGGTGTACCAAGTATGGGGAGACTATCAGGCAAAGGGGCAAAGGCTTGCCCCATACCTCACTCGAGTTCAAGAATTATTGGCGGACCTCGAATACTATGATATTTCGCAGATTTCGCGCGAGCAAAACGGGGATGCCGATTCCTTGGCAAAATTTGGAAGCACTGGTGATGCATAGCAGATGGGCTTGGTTCCCGTTGGAACTTTAGATGCCCCGAGTATAAATGAGATGGAGGAAGATTTTGTTTCAGAGACGGAAACTGAAAGGGGGTCGTGGATGACCCCATTCAAAAAATACTTGCTACATGGAACTTTGCCCGAGAGAAAGAACGAGAGACGACAAGTCATTCGCAAGGCCTCACGGTATATAATGCAGGATGGAATGATGTATCGGAAGGGATTCTTCGTTCCTTTTCTTAGGTGCATCGCCCATGATGAGATAAAGCGGGTTTTAAGAGAAGTCCATAAAGGAGAATGTAGTGACCATATTGGGGGGTAGACACTAGCCAAAAAGATACTCCGCTGTGGATACTATTGGCCGACTGTGAATCGGGACGCTGCGGACTATGTAAAGAGATGCGGCAAATGTCAAAGGTACGCAAAGATCCCGAGGGCGCTGCCGACGGAACTCACGCAAATGGTTAGTCCATGGCCATTTGCAATATGGGGGATCAATATAATCGACTCCTTGCCAATCTCCAAAGGTGGTGCGAAATACGCAATCGTCGCGGTCGATTACTTTACCTAGTGGGCAGAAGCGGAGCCATTAGCTACGATCACCACCAAAAAGGTCGTTAACTTTGTTGTGCGAAGCATTATATGCCGCTTTGGTCTCCCACGGACTATCATTACTGACAACGAAACTCAATTTGAGAGTAGAGAATTCAAAGAGTTCTGCCAAAAATATTGCATTGAGAATAGGTTTGCAGCAGTCGCTCACCCTAAAGCGAGTGGGCAAGTTGAAGCCGTAAATAAGATAATCAAGTCCATCTTGAAAAAATGTTTGGAGAAGGCTAGAGGAAAGTGGGTGGATGAGCTTCCAACAGCACTCTGGGCCTACAGAACCACCCACAAGTCCACGACTGGCCACACTCCTTTCGTCTTGGCATACGACACTGAAGGTGTTATACCCGTGGAACTTGAAGTTCCTTCTCACCGGATGACTCATTATGATCCTAGAACGAACCGAGATCTTTTACTGGAATCGTTGGACTTTGTCTACAAGAAACGTGAAAAAGCATATTTAAGGGCGGCCGCATATTGGCACCGAGTCGCCCGATATTATAACAAAAAAGTTCGACCAAGAACTTTCGATGTGGGCGACCTTGTTTTGAAGTGAGTTTTTTCGGTCCCGTCACTTATGAATCCCACATGGGAAGGTCCCTACGTCAACAAACGGAGGCATGGAGAAGGAACCTTCAAGCTAGCAACTGTTGATAGCGTGACGCTCCCCAGAGCATGGAATAGCGAGCATTTGCGCCATTATTATACTTAGTCTATTTCTTTTGCAATTTAGTAGCAATTGTTTCCAGTATATGTTTCTTTTGTTATTATCTGTTTCCGACATGTAATAAGACAATTTGGTTTGCCCTTATTTTCTACAATCAATAAGGGCTTGAAGCTGTTTTTCTATGAACTATTGTTGTTCCATGTTTTATAATTCCATGGAAAAATTAAATTGCATTAATCTGTCTGGCGTATGAACGCAGATACAAAAATAAAATTCGATCAACAAACGATTCAAAAAATCTCTAAGTCCCCAGAGTGCGAACTAGAGTATAAACGATTCAAAAAATCTCTAAGTCCCAGAGTGCTGACTAGAGTATAAACGATTCAAAAATCTCTAAGTCCCCGGAGCGTGGACTAGAGTACTCTGAGTCCCCAGAGTGTGGACTAGAGTATAAACGATCTAAAAATCTCTAAGTCCCCAGAGCATGGACTAAAGTACTCTGAGTCCCCAGAGTGAGGACTAGAGTATAAACGATTCAAAAAAATCTCTAAGTCCCCAGAGAATGGACTAGAGTACTCTGAGTCCCCAGAGTGCGGACTAGAGTATAAATGATTCAAAAATCTCTAAGTCCCCAAAGCGCGACTAGAGTACTCTGAGTCCCCAGAGTGTGGACTAGAGTGTAAACGATTCAAAAATCTCTAAGTCCCCGGAGTGCGGACTAGAGTACTTTGAGTCCCCAGAAGGTGGACTAGAGTATAAATAATTCAAAAATCTCCAAGTCCTGTGAAAGCGGACTGGAGTTTACATGACCTACAAGACTATGAATTTCAATTACAGATTAAATTATAAGCTAAGCGATGAGAAGTTGGGAATACAAAGAAGCAAAATTTTATTTACTAATCAAAAATGAAGTTTCATTACAACTTCTCCGAAGTCCGGAGCCAAAATCTATCTACGATGACTATAAAAAAAGGGAGGAAAACAACTGCACGGTACTAAGTTACTTAAGTTGAGCAAAATGTGGCAAGGCAACAGCTACTTCTTCGGTTTTCTTTCCCTCTTTGGCTTCTCCAAAGTTTCCTCATCCGAGCGCCTCTTTTTGGACCATTTACTTCCTAGCGATGAAGTACTCGAGGAAGGAGGAGGGATTTCAAAAGGTGTGATCCCACCGGGGAGAATAACCTTCAACGGCCTATTTAAGGGATTGTCGAGCTCCACCACTTGAGGTTCTAATTTTATTTTGATTTTCTCCTTTTTCTCCTCCTCGAGTTGCTCCTTCATGCTGAGTTTGGAAGTGTGCTCGAAAGCGCCCGTGATTTTGACATCATCGTGCTCCTCTATGGGTGAAGGATCTTCGGGCTTATCTTCCTCAAGCGCCCCTATTACTTGAGCGTCAGGACCAAGGGTGTCATTGGTGTGGAGTACTTCAGTCTCTTTTTCTTCCCGCTCCGTGGCAACATCGCTCCTTGGAGTCGGTTTAGGGCAGAATGACCTGCACGAATTCATGGAAAGTGAATGTTAAGATACGACAGTTAGTCGCCAAAAGCGATGACTCTATGAACTTTAGAAGGTGGGGTCACATACCAGCTTCCATTTGGCTCTCAGTCGTCTTGGGAGTATCACCCTCCGGAATTGGGGACAACATGTGGATGCCAAGTCCAGGCTTCTCCAGATCGTAACCCACATGTTAATCAGGGGGATTAAGCGATGGAGCTTTGGTCAAGTGAATGAGAGGAGGAATCTGGGGCTCGGAGCCAGATGGGCCAACAGCATCCTCTCTATCCTTTGATGCAGGAGAGCCACCCCCGAAGAGGGCTTTAGCCGTAGACAAATCTGAGCGTTCGTTGCCTCGAAGCACTTCCCTCACCAGAGCTTCTTCATCAATCTCTTCGACACCCAGCTCCACTTTTTTAATTCTAATCAAAGTATCCCATGCTTCGGCGAGTGACTCGAGATAATTCTCGCCCAAGAAAGACAAGTCACGATGCATGAGGACTCTTACATTGAACTCGGCAATGAACGGGTCGAATAAACATTTGATTTCTTCTCTGCCGGCCTCGGTAGCTGCCTCGAGTCGAGAGTTGGCCTCTGTGAGCAATATCTTCTTGCCTTCCTCATGAGTTGCTTCTTTTAGTGCTTCAACCCTGGATAGCTCTTCGTCGAGTTTTGTCTTTAGAAGCCGTGTTTCGACGATTTCATCATAGTATCTTTGTGACTCTTCCTGCGCTACAATTTTCTCTTCTCTCTCTTTAAAGAGCAACTCCTCTAGTTCTTTGACCCATCGAGCGAGAATGTCTTTCTCTTTTTGGATAGAGTCTTTCTCCAAAGCTAGAGTGCCACTACGTTGGATTGCCTTATTGAGTTCTTTCTTGTGAGTGGTCTCCAAGCGGCTAACTACCTCGGCTATCTCCTTAGCATTTTTCTGGGCAATCTCGAGCTGAGATTTGTATGAAGATAGCTCTTCATCCTGGCCCTTAATGATTTCTTTGTCACGAATAGCTTCGAGTTTGAGGCGATCAATCTCGTGTTGGCGTTCAATAGAGACCTCTGAAACTTTCTCCACCAAGTGTACGAACGTATCATGCTGAAAATATACATCATTGTTGTAGGAAAAGGCACTCTGTTTGACATGTCCGGGGATAGGATGGATTGTGGAGAGAAATTTCAGTCCATCGAAACATATCTTCGGGTATGTAGCCTTGAGCTCAGCTAATTTTTCCGCCTTCGACGGACCGTGAGCGAAGGCTGGGGGAGTCTGCCTAACTGGAGTCATGTGTTTCTTATAAGGCTCACGGGATTGCTTGGTACTCAAAGAGCCGGAATGTTGGTCGTGAGGAACTTCAGACTGGGATCCCTTCTGAGCAAACTTCTCCCCACCATGCACCAGATGATGGGGAGGATTGTTTGGATATAAAGAATGGTTGTGGGTTCTCCTTCTGGAAGACGACGATGACTCTCTTGAGCGATAGTCTCTATCATCGCTTTCGTCCCTGTCTCACCGTTTGCCTGATCTTGAGTCTCAACCGGAATGGTAAAAGATAGAGGATCCGCGAAGGCGGTCAATGCCATGTGTATGCCCCATTTCACCTGCACATAAAGTCAAATGAGGACGAGTTAGTAGGAGTTGCACGATGAATGGAATTCAAGTGCATGGTGGAGTGTAAGTGTTCGTGTGTGCCCTAGTGCATCCCTCCGACGGACCAGTGTTTTTCGCTTTACTCATTGTAGTTTTCTCTCCCTGATGATGAGTCTGAGCGCCTTCATCGCTTCTCGTGGGCGAATTAAATCCCATAGCCTCGGGGTTATTAAAGCCAGAATTCAGTATATCTTCGGGGATGGTCAAGTCGGATAGGCCCTTCAATGAGCCTTCTAAGTTTTAGGAAGACGACTTTTTCTCGATCGAAGTTATCGTAACCTTTGAAGTTCTGCCAACTTTCTTCTTTTTCAGCTTGTAAGCTAGACTCTTTTTCTTTTTTGAGGGAGGCAGTGGTTGATCAACGCCGGCTGCATCGGCTACCGGCGCTGGCCCAGGACTTATGTTCTCATCAGTCTTTCGATCTCGCCATCCTTGGTAGTATCACGAGCCCCTTCAGCAAGGGGCACCGAAGGTCTAGCTTGTTCTTTGCTCGTTTTCGCAGTCGTTCTTGCTATTGTGGCGTTACTCGGAAGGCTAGTCCAACGGCCCTCTTCTACTAATCCGAACTTCGAAAGCAGTTCGTTGGTAATTACAAATTTAATGTCCCGATCTCCCATGGAGGTAGCTCGAATGGCCTCAACTGCCTCTGAGTACCCGACGCCTTTGGGTCGTGAGCGGATACCTGTAGGAGTTAAAAGAAGTTCAGAAAAGATGCACTTCGAGCCTTAAGACAAAGATTGGGGTAAAGATGAGACTTACATCCTTCTAGCCATCTTCTCGCAAAACCGGGAGGACAGCGTACGTAAAACCAATCTTGTTTAAACTGAGAAAACTTGTTCCACGCACCCATGAGGACTTGACATTTGGGTTATGGCTCGAGGAATGTGTAGGATGGACTATCGGTACATCTCTTGAAGCGATAAATGTAATGGATGTCCTCGGGAGTTGGGGATCTGAATAAGACGCTCATGAAAAGAACGTAGGTACCATGGATGAACACGTGACTATTTGGATGCAGTTGTACCGGGGCGATCCCAATATACTATAGCACTTCGCGGATGAATGAATTGAAGGGTGGCACACTTCCGGCCCAGCACATAAATTTGTTGCACGCAGTATATCCGGCTGGTGGCAAGTGAGGCCGATCTTGTGCCGAAGGAACCAGGATGTCTTCGAAAGAGATTCCGTGGATAGAACACAATCGATGGAGAGAAGATTCGCCGATTTTCAAGGCTTGAGAGTCGATGGGGTCATCTAGAATGACGGCCCCGTCTACAGCATCGGGAGCCAGGCCTATAACTGCAACAGGTGGATCTGGGATGCCAGGTATGGGGGCTGATGATGGACTCAAAGTCCCCACTGCTTCCTGCCGAGAACTTGGCTCACGCTTGTTAGAAACAATAGCGGAGCTTGATTTTTTGAACATCTCCGAAAAGCGATTGGTGTGAATAGATACTTATTTAAGCTATACTTGAAAGATAATAGATACAGATATAACAACAAAGTATTCCCCCGTGTTGCGTGTGAACTAGTGTGATGATTCAAGCAAAGAGTACGGATAAATTGAAGTCCTAAATAATAATATAGCGTGATGGAGCCTTAAGTTATCATCTTTGGAGACCTTCATTATTAACGGTCATCGAAGTTTGTCTTATGATCGATAGCAGAAGTCCTGGGATCAGACATTGGCATCATATGTTGTGAAGGCCATTACTTGCTTTTGTTGGGTTAAGTTCGCATTTGCGGTTGTTAATACTATGGAATTATTACTCCGAATCAGTTCCATATGTTTACATGCTTTGGTTCTTGTCACTGTTCACTGTTTTATGATCAGGCATGGGAATGTATGTTCTTGATATATGTTATGTTCAAGTTGAGGTGATTCTAATTGTCAATGCCGATCCCAAGGCCCAATGCCGATCGTCTCTCTAAACCTACATATCAACCCACTCGCCTATAAACTACCAAACGACTCTCTAGACCAAAGTAACCAACCCACTCACTCTCCTCTCTCTCACTCTCTAATCACCGAACAGCCCACTAGGACTATGTCGAACCACACTCCTAGGTTCCTACCAACCCACACTCTCTCCCTCAACATCGAATGACTCCCTCGCTCAGAATACCGAACCACACCTCTGGACTCCTACCGACCCACAATGTCATGCGAAGTTACCGAACCAAACTCTCGTTCTCTTAGAGTGATCGACCCGCATTCACTTTTGGATCACCGAACCACTCTTTTCCTTTTCTTTCTTCACTGAGCGACATCCTCCTTCCTCCTCCTAAGTCCCGACATCCGAGTTATGAAAACGAAAACTACTCCTCCTATGCGACTTATGCCATCATCCATCAAAGCCAGGCCGAGGCCCTAACCTAAAGTCCACTCTTATTCCAAATTCATCTCTTTCCCTCTTATCAATCATCCTCTACCTATTCCTATAACAAAAGAAGAGGGGGGACCATCTACCCGAGCATTGAAACTTTGTATGTGACTCCGGGTTTGGAAAGAAATTCGTACCTATGGAGGGAGTTCGAGGTATGCGGCGGTTTGAAGGTGCTGGGCTAGGGATTTGTTCGAATTCGTGAGCAATTGTAGTCGCGAGGTAGGAAGTCTGGGTTCGATGGAAGGCTAAGTAATGAGTAAAGCTCAAAGAGGAGTGAGTTGGCGAGTTTGGGAAAGTAAGGTAAAAGTGAGAAGAAGGAGAAGGAACGAAGGCTGGGATTTACATACGGGAGAAGGGAGACGAACGGGAAGTACCCAATGGAACTGGTCAACACGTTTAAATAGGTCGGTGAAGGAGAATGATGTTCGAACCGATCGTGTGGGTCGGTATTGGTATGCCTACCCACCTTTTGTTTAAAAATAAAAAATAAAAATAAATTAATTAATTAAATAAATAAAATATATATATAATCATAAATAAAATGAGCATAGGAAAAGATAACCAAATGATAAGAGCATGGATAATAAAATATAATGTATACATGAGAATGTGTACACATATAATGATGATCGAGGACGGTGGTCTGGAGAGATGACAGATACTGCGGAATAAGTGGAGAAGTGTGGGTTTGGGAAGCCCACTGTGATTCAGCCTTCGAAAGATTGCGGGTCTCTAGCTTTTGAAAAGCTAAAACAGGGTTCCAGGAATTTCTCTGAAGCTGAACTAATACAATCAAATGACGCATAGCTCCTTCGGAGGCCGATGAAAAAACGACAGTCAGCTATCATTTAGGACGGGCTGGTTTCTGGAAACAAGGAATACTCATTGATTCAAAGCGCGTCATGTTGATCCACACAACGCACTTTGGGGGGAAAATGTTACCCGACTGCTTGACCCAGCTATAAAATGATAGTTGCAGAAGTTATAGTTAGCACTAAACAGGATTCTAGCCAAGAAGAGACTGGAGACATAATGGTTTGACGCAATCGATGTGGTTCGGCATGTATGTGTGGCTTGGTAGGTATGGTTCGGTAAGTATGGCTCGGTGTGTAACGGCCTGAAAAGATTTTCGACCCCTAAAATCGACACTAATACGTTCACTGTATAGTGTGTCGAGCAATCGAATGCCGGAAACCCCAGGCTGTTAGGGTTAAGAAAAAAAGAGGTAGAAGAAGAACAGAAAACAACAGCACAGAATCTCACAATCGTAGCGAAACAAATATAATATACAAATAACATCATTTTTATACAATGAAAATCTGTAACTGTCTATATATATACACAAGATATCAGAGTACAACAATTCTGGACAGTTATAATAACTTGTCCTCAACTACTGTCTATACAGTCCATAACACACAGCGGAATCTAATCAATACCTCTCTGCCATCTAGTTCGTCTCCTGAGCTCCCGAATGTCCTAACCTGAAAATCTGTAACACTCGGTTTGACCCGAGCATTACAATAAAGTAACACCCGAGTCAGGTTGGAACCAGCGTGAGTAAATCCATATAACTTGAAATACTTAAGTCATAAAACTTCCTTGAAAAACAGGGTAACTCGTACATTACTACGAGTTTTTTTTAATCTTTTTATAGCCAACACTTTTTTCCCAAATCCATTGATTTTAAAATACATCCAGGTACAATTTCTTATTTAAAATGGTCAGATTTTCTTAATTCATTCTACTCCAGCCTATTAGACTTGAAATCTAACCCGTAGAGGTTTGCAGTGCTTATTAAATCGAAGTGGATCCGGATACGCTAGTATTAGCCTAATTTTTTCTCCTTTTTGTGAGAATGCCTTGGAAATCATCACCCCCTCCATGAATCGCAGTTAGCCCAATGATTACGTCGTCATCCCGGCGAAAACCATAGAAAACTGTAGGCATCGGCACCCATCGATTTTCACCATGGAACCGCCACAGATCGCAGCTACACCCAGGGTTACGTTGCCATCACGGCAAAAACCATGTAACTGTAGGCATCAGTGCCCTCGAATTTTGCTGCCAAATGAAACTTCACCACGTAGATCGCAGACTACATCAGTCGAGTCCCAATGTAGCCTGTAGGCACTCTGCCACACGACTTTCGCTATGGACCACATAGATCGCAATCTACCGATGTTACGTCGCTCTCCTAGCAAATTCAAACGTAGACTTTAGGCAAATCGCTGCCCATTGACTTACACTATGGAAACGCAGTAGATCGCAGTTACACCAGAGTTACACTACCGTCACAGCATACCCCTAATGTCTCTATAGGCATCAGCGCCTTCGACTTTCGCTACCCCAATCACAATCCACAGGAACTATAGTTTAGCCCGGACGTCCTCTGGGATCAAAATTTAGAACCCCCCTTAGGGCTCAAGGCAGAACCACCCAGTGGATCTCCTACTATAAGTTTCAACCCTAAATTGGAGCGCCTTTTTCCCCACAACATTCTCAAAACATTTTATACTATACACATATAGTGTCTTTCAAATCATACTCTTATATGTATCACATATACATCCCATTAACACAAAAATTGATATCTCAAAATCGATAGTTCTCAATTTTGGCTTTCCAAATTCCCAAAATTGATTTTTCCCAAAATCAAAAGCCTTTAAAAACTAGTGAGTTCCAAAAACCTTTTCAGTTCCATTCTTATTAAATCATTCTTATATATATACATAAGATTACTCTTTCAACTAGGAAAATTTTCTGGTCACATCATACTTATATAGATTCCCTTTTATATTTCAAGTATCTTTTAAAGATCACGTCTTCTGGTTATAATTCCAATAAGGGTAGTTTATCATATATAACAAATATATATATAACTTCATTTATGCCAAATCAAATATTCAAGTTCGATTTCCTTTATAAAGTTATTTGTCATATTCTTACTCTTTATAAAGTAAGTTTCCAGTTATAGTGCTATCCAACTTTCATTTTTAATCGTCATATATTTCTCAAAAAATACTCTTTTATTTCAAAATCATTTTGCTTCAATATATGATTTGGCCCTTTGGGTTCTAGTTTCAATTTCACCTCAATTGGTATTTAAATCCATGATTTAAATATAAGTAATTTCCACTCTGACAAGTTTGAATTTTAGAAGATAGCTTGAATAGTTTAAAATAGCCAAGTAGTCGTAAAATAGTTGAGAAATAGTTAAATAGTAAGTATAAGATTGTTTGAGTATTAAAAAGAATGGTTTGTATAGTAAGTAGCTTGGAAAAGAGATTTAAGACAGTTTATATTAAAATAATTTGTTTGAAAATGGTTTCAGAGTCAAAATGTTCAATTTCCCAATCTCCCATTCAATCAATTTTCAATTTCCACTCCCATTTAAGTTGATTCAATTCCGATTCAATTTGAATAAACTTCGATTCCCATTCTAATTCAAATCAATTCCCATTTCGATTTCAAATTGATTCCATCAGATTCTAATTCGAATTAACTTATTCAACTTTGGTTGCAAATCCAATTAATCCCTTTTAATTTCACCCTTGAATTAATTTCAATTCCATTCTCAAATTTTAAACCATCTCGATTTATATAAATTTGAGTTCAATTCCAAAATGTTGATTTAATTACTTAAATCAAGTTAGCCTTTAACATTTAATTTAACAACCCAAGTCTTTAATAATTCAATTCTGAGTCAAAATTTAAATATTCATCTTAAATTACCTTTATTTAACTTATTTCAAGGTTCGAGTGTGAGTTCAAATCTTTTTAGTCAAATCAACTTTCGGAATTCAATTTATTTCCCAATCATACTTCAACTTTAAAACCAAATTCTTTTAAACAATTCCGGTTGATAAAACCATTTTTAACATCTAAATCTTAAGTTCAAAATGACTCGATTTTCATAAGTTCAATTTTTATTTCTTAAAATCAAAATCATTTAAATAAATTCAGGATAAAGTTTTTCTTCTACTTAATTTCAAGAATCAATCCATTTATTAATTCATTCAAGATAATCCATTTCACAGTTTTATACATACTGTTAATAACAACATGATGATAACCGGGTATGTCAAAGTAAATAAACATCCAAATTATCTAAAGCACCAATCAATAGCATCCATCATAAATTTCTAGTATTTGAAACCCGTTTTGGGACCATACACAACTCCCTTTTTAATTTAGCCCATTTAACTTCCCTAAGTTAAATCTCAATTTCATCTTGAAATTTCCAATTCAGGTTTTTCGTTCGAAACTTATTTAACTTCCCCTAAGTTAAATTTCAATCCATTCAATCCATTTAAGCCCACTCAATTTAAATTTCCCGCCCCAAATTTAAATTCTTATTAATGTCTCTCCCTATATATAAGTTCAAAAACTTATTTCTCTTAGGATTATACTCTCGCTTCAAGGGAAATTCGGAATTCAACACTTAGTGTTCATTTCAAATCAACTTTGATATTATGTATATCCACCTATATATACATTTATTTCATTTGCACACCGAGTCATACTTTCAATTTAAATCATTCTTGGTTTTAAATTTAAAACAATTTCCGTTGAAATTTTCAAAATAACTCTTGTTTTAAAACAAGATTTCTAGGTTCAAAAATATAATTTATTATTTCTTTTAACACTTTGAAAAAATTCCAAATTTCTCTGGGTCTAGATTTAAAACTTCACAGTTTAAATTCGTTTCTAATTTATAAGTCATATTTATAAATTCAACTTATATAATTTTACTTCCATGAACATTGCACCATGTTTTGTCATTGTTTATTCTGAAATAAACATCCTTTATTAAGATACAACAACCAATTTATGATAATAATCAATAATATCATATCTAGAAATCAAACACACCACATATTCCATCATAATTTATTGGAAAACATAAATCAGGGTAACTTATTCCTTTTCAAGACACTTTGAAAATTCTTTTGGATTTTCCAGGATTTAAATTCAAGTTTTCAATCCCTTTTTAGCTTAACTTATTTGCAAAATTTATTCTTACCCAAATTCCTATTTGGTTGTATGTGTTTTACCACTTAAATCTAATAATCTTATTTAATTTTGATAACACAGCAAATTTCCTTAATATACTATAATAATTAGAAAAATTATTGCTTTATATATCAAAATTTAAGCTTATATAAAAAAATCATTTTAAACCCGTTTTTAAAATCATTATATAAGAAAATAACAAGTACGCTCTCATATAATACACTCAACTCATTCTAGGGTACTACTGACCCTATCTCTAATGAGTAATCCCCGCCAGAGCTAAGGTTCTCGCTTAACCTTCAGCTCTGATACCACTGTAACGACCCGAAAAGATTTGCGACCCCAAAAATCGACACTAATACGTTCACTGTATAGTGTGCCGAGCAATCGAATGCCGGAAACCCCAAGCTATTAGGGTTAAGAAAAAAAAGAGGTAGAAGAAGAACAGAAAACAACAGCACAGAATCTCACAATCGCAGCGAAATAAATATAATATACAAATAACAGCATTTTTATACAATGAAAAGCTGTAACTGTCTATATATATACACAAGATATCAGAGTACAACAATTCTGGACAGTTATAATAACTTGTCCTCAACTACTGTCTATACAGTCCATAACACACAGCGGAATCTAATCAATATGTCTCTGCCATCCAGCTCGTAACCTGCTAGTACCCGATCCCGGTCTTTTGAATCCAATGATAAATTTAAAAGGGTAAATTGTTTAAAGGGAACAATTTATCGTTTAAGATGACAACATTCAATTATAGGAATTTGTTACAGATTTTACTTCAAGTAAAATATATCATTACTTTAATCCAACTATTTTAATTTGTCCGGCCATTCGTTGCCACAGACAGGAATAATTTAGAAATAACATCCAATATAATTTAGCCAAGGTATAGATTGTTAACCAAATTAACGATCTATAACTATATCAAACAACTCACATTCGAACTTCAACAACTTTAGTTAATCGAGTTCATTTATATTTTAAATACAAATAAGTTACGCATTCAAGAGATTATAAAATAATATATTTAAATAATTAAAAATTTTGTTAATTACTTATCTCAACTAAAATAAAATAAACTTTTCAAAACAAGTTAAGTTTAAAATATCAGGAGATAGGACTTCGATGCAGGATTTATGTTGATTAAATTTAAATGTTAATCGAATTTTAGTTTTAAAATATCTAAGTTATAAAACGTATAAATTTCCTTTCCCTATTTTCTCTTTTCCCCTTTTCTTTTTATTTTCTTATTCTTTCTTTCTTTTACTCTTTATTTTCCTTTTATTTCTTTTCTTCTCTTTATTGCTTATCTTTTATTTCTTTTCTTTCTATTCCCTTATGTCTTTTACTAATTTTCTCTGCCCCAAACTTCTTCCACCGTCCCAAATCCTTTCTTTCCCCCTCTTACCTTTCTCCTATCTTTCCAGCTCCCCTTTCTTATATTCCTTCTCTCTTCACATGCCTGTGCACGCATGTGCACGTACACACACGCCTCCGGTCGAGAAGTTCGTCTCTGACCATCTCTACATGCCACCCACGACCCACTCACTTACCCGCCACCCAGAAAAACAAGATCGACACCCTAATTCGAAAAACAACTATCTCACCCAAAAATTGGAACCAACCCATCCCATCAAATTCCTCGTGCCACCTACCTCCGCCACCGGAGTTTCCCAAAAACCACCAGTAGACTCGCCATGACCCCATCTCCCTTCTCCTCCATTACCGCAGTCGCCTATCACCTCCGTGACACCGCCATTCGCCCTAAAACGAACCAACCCATAGACCTACTCAAACCCTACTTCCCTTTCTCCAAGCCTCCACGCCCATCTATAAATCACCATCTCATTTTTCTCGAGCTCACTATCACCCAAGTCACTTCACGCCAAGCGGTAGGCCACCAAATCGAGCACCTTGTCGGAAATTTCCCAATTCCCAATTTCCATTCAACTCGGCATTCCTCCTTTAACACAATGCTAAAAATCACTAAACTAGGCTTAAAATTCATGATTTTGAACAACGAACAATGTTAGAAAATCCAAGGTTTAAATTTGATGTTAATTCTTTTGTCATACATGAGTTCCTTGCCGTAAAATGCCTCTTCCTCCCTCTATACATCACTATAAGTAACAAAATGATTTTTAGAATAAACTACCCTCTAAAACAAACGATATTTGTTTGGAAATCATAGGTTAAAACTTAATAGTTTTCGATTTATTGATTTTTCAAAGTTGTAAGTTGACAGGTTTGAAAGCAGATGATCAAGAATAGAGAACAAAAACTTGCTACCGTGTTTTCCAGCACTCAATCATGGCTGAAACTCATGTGCACAGCACAAATGTTAGCTGATACACGTATGGTTGACAAAATACATTCATTCAAACAATTTTAAAAAGATATATGTGTGTGTGTGTGTGCAGTGAGCAAAAGTTTTGTATTTACTCACAATTATTAAAGAAAATGAACATTGCTTGCTTCTTCCTCTGCTCCAGGTTTTTGCACTTGATCTTCTATTGAGTTTAGTTTGGATTTGATGATTTGATTTTATGTTGAAAAATGCAGAAATGTTTATCTTTGTTGCTTAACAAATTTTTGAATCAAGGAAGAATGAAGAAGGCAGAGGATATATATATATAGGAAAGGTAGGCTCTGTACCTAGTAAGCCTCCTTCATTTTTCTTTTAATTATTTTTTCTAATTTATCCTTGGTCAGAGATTTTTGACCTGACATGAATTGTGAAAGTTAAGTGATTTATTAGAAAGAGATTTTGATGTTTTATGGGATGATGCAATATGCATTAAATGTATGTCACCTCTTGTGTTTACAAACACATATCCATTCTTATGTATATATATGTCTCATACATATGTATACAAGTATTTCTTTGCCTGGTTTGCCTCACATACATACAAATATCCGTATATATTTTACTTTATACTACATACAACAATATAAGTTATATACTTTTATTCCTATTTAAACATACATACATACATATATATATATTGGGTGTTAATAAGGTAGAGTTTTATATTTAAATATTCTTGAGAGATTTATTTTTACAATTTCCATGTACATTAGTTCATATGGTAAATATATACATATATATTACTTATATCCTTGCTCATACATTTAAACATCATAAGCTTGTATATTCTTGTTTATCTTACATATATATATATATTTATACATTTTATACAATATTCTTCATATATTTTACTTATGTGTATTTTTGATATTATATATACATACATACATACATATATATATATTCACACTTTTACAAACTTTACTACATTTTATTTCATACAGTCATATATACATGTATATACATTTATATACTCATATATATTATTAGCATCATAAAGCTTCCATTCATTATATACATATATATATATATATATGCTTTATTTTCTATAAGGTTCATCCTATCCAGAGATTAAATATCCTATATGGTTTTTAAACCAATTTATACATGTCTAGATATTTTTAATTATCGAAACTTTATTTGTTTGATCTATCAAAATTAATATCCCAATCGGTTAATTCCCCAATTATCCATCGTCAAAAATCCAGGTCGTCGCACGGTGGTTATGGTTCGACCTTGTTTTAGTATGTATCATTCGGCCTTGATTCATCATGTATCATTCGGCCTTGGTGGTTCAGCATGTGTCACTCGTGCACATATGGGTCGGCAGCTTGGATCCAGTCATGTTGGCTCGGCATAGATGGCTCGGTATACATCATTCGTTCTAGATGGCTCGGTATACGTCGCTCGGCCATGGTGCACAAGCCGAAGTGGGTCGGTCGGATATGGTTCGGCACTTGCGGGTCAGCCTCAATGCTTTGGTATACTTGGGTCGGCGTGCATCAGGGGAATCAATAGATTACCATTGGGGGATACGGTTGGTTTTTCCACGCTTCGAGTCACGTATCTAGCTGCTCCGAGTCACGTGACAGCTCGCTTCGAGTCATCCATAGGAGACCCCTCATCCGGCCAAAGTGAATCAGTATACTTGGGTCAGTCATTCTGAAACATCACTTGTGGGCCGAGTTGTCTTGGTCATGGGCTCGCGCAGGGGATCGAGCCTGTCTTCGTCTATAAATAGAGGGGCAGGGGGATAGTTGAAGGAGACCTTTTTTTCGGGAACTCCAGTGAAACTCTACCATTTTTTATACTCTCCGTTTTTTATTCAAACTTGTATTCAAGTGGTTTGTTTACGGATTGTATCTGCATTCAAGTGATTGGAAAAGTAATAAAGATTCCATTCAAAGTGGATGTAGGCAATTACGCCGAACCACTATAAATCTGGTGTTTTCGTTTCTATTATTGTTTTAGTATTCGATCGTGTTACTTCTCTGTTTTAATTTACTTTCTTCATTAATCTCTCTACATAATTCTATTAAAGGGTGTTAGTTACCAATTTTGGTGCTAACAGGAAGTAGTTCGATTGCATGGTTTTTTCAGTAGTATAGTCAATGATCGAAACCCTATCCTTACCAGTAAGTTCTGGGAGGCATTGCAAACAGCTTTAGGGACTAAGCTAAACATAAGCACTGCATATCACCCCAGACCGATGGGCAAACTGAGAGAGTAAATCGGGTATTGGAGGATCTTCTAAGAGCTTGCATCTTAGATTTCGGAGGTTCATGGGAAAGCTATCTTCACTGATAGAATTATCTTACAATAACAGTTATCAACTAGTATTGGCATGGCCCCGTATGAGGCTTTGTATGGTCGTTCGTGTAGATCCCGAGAATGTTGGATCGAGACTGTAGATCGATTAGTGCTAGGTACTGACATGATTAGAGAAGCTTCAGAAAAGGTTGACATGATTAGAAAAAAGATGAAAGAAGCCCAGAGTAGGCAGAAGAGCTATGCTGATCAAAGGCAACGGAATTTAAAGTTCTCAGTTGGAGATTATGTATTCCTGAAAGTTTCTCCAATGAGAGGAGTGGTAAGATTTGGTCGGACAGGGAAGTTAGCGCCTCAATTTATTAGACCTTTTCCCGTTCCCGAAAGGATTGGCCCATTAGCTTATCATGTGGAATTTCCCGAAAGGTTATCTGGTTTGCACAATGTCTTTCACGTATCTCACCTACGAAAATATGTGCATGATCCAAAGCAGATTATAGAAACAACTGCCCAAGAAGATTTAGAAGTTGAACCTAATTTGGTAGTTATTAGGCGGCTAATGCGAATCGAAGATCACGACGAGAAGCGATTAAGGAGGAAGTTGTATGACTGGTTAAAGTCCAATGGAGTGGTGATGCAACAGACTACACATATGAGACAGAAGAAAGAATGCGTAAAGCCTATCCTAAGTTTAGAATGGATACATAGTTGTATGTGTATGGTGTACTCACCGACTTGTGGTGATGTCACTTGCTATATCTTGTACATATGTATCACTTCGTTATATATATATTTGTCTTCGAGTTACCTTCTTCTTATCCTTAATTTCGAAGACGAAATTCTTTTAAGGGAGGAAGTATGTAACAACTCATAAATTCATCGCTTTAGAAAAATTTCAAAATATTAAAAAATAAGATTTTTGAACATAAGTTATGATGTTTTAAATAATAAATAATATTGGTGATCTTATTTTGAAGAAATATTTATAAAAAATATATATATACACTGTGTTAAATATCGATAAAATAACTGAAAATCATTTTATCGATAAACAGCTCTTCGGCCATCGCACGCCAAGCTGGATACATACACTCATTTGTATATATGAATGCAAATATGAAATAAAATAATTTATTTATTTATGGAAAAATTAAATGTATTTATGACATCATTAATGATATTATCATTTCCAATTAATTGATTTTTGAATTTAAATTTAGTTTAAATGATTTAATAATTATTTTAATTATTAAGTAAGCTCTTTAGTTTCTTATATAATGATAAAATTATTATTTTTAAACTTTGTTTACAAATATATGTTTATTTACTAAAATGTAAAAATATGACCGGAAATCAAAATTTGAATTTGTAACGATTCGACGCGTTGGAGTTGTGCAACGTTGTAAGGATATGTAAGATACATAAACACACACATGTACATATACAAGACATGTTCATATGCACATATACAACATAAATATACACTTGACATACATACATACATATATACATACATACATATATATATATATATATATATATATAAACAAAATATCAAAGATATTTTCAATTCCTTACCAATTAAGCTAACCAAAAGTCCACCCTCTTTCACCATGGTACAAGCATCGTTACAAGCACATGGGGGGAAGTCATTTCGGCCATAAATGTGATGGAGATGGTGCATGTTGAAGTAATGGGTAATGATGCATATGTGTAAAATATCTAAGATATTTTTCTCCTCCTTTTCACCTTTAAATACCACCCCTCTTCCCTCTTATTTCCTCATTTCATCTCCTTCCATTTCCTAAGCTTTCTCTCTTCTTTTCATGTCTTCCAACCTAAAGAAAATAATGCCAAAATATTTCTCAAAAGAAATTTAAATTATAATATATACATTTACATACTTAAGCACCTCTAATTATTCCAAAATTCCACCTTTTCCTCTCTACCATCCATGACTTCCACTTCCTCCACCATAGGTCGAGCCTTCCTCCTCCCCAACCCTAGGCCGTGAGCTCCTCTAGCCATTCCAAGCCTAGGTCGAGCCATCTAGAAGAAATAATCCAAGTGATCGTGAGCTAAAAGTTCGAGTTAGCGAAGCTATAGCCAATTTTTAGTTAGTCGTCTAAACCCGAGGTGAGAAACTCCTAAACTATAGTGTTATATGCTATTGGATGTTATATATGTTTGATTATGATTGTTGATGATGGTTATTTAATATGAATGGTAGATAAATATGCAAGTCACGGAAATACACGTCGATAAGCATAAAGGAAATCACTTTTCTTTATTTAGTGAATTGGTGTATATGGAATGCTTAAACCTCTTAAAAATAGTTTAATATGATTTAAGATGTTTTATAAACATTCAAAAGTGTTTTGGCAAAGTTTAAATAAATATTGAAATTTTAGTCAAAATTAGGCGCGTCGCGTAACGGTAGTTCGCGATTTTGCGCCATAGAAGTCAAATGAGTATATAGAATGGAATTTAGCTCGGAATTCTTCGAGATAATAATTTTCCAAACTACTATATCCATAGTTTTAAAAAAACGAAAGAAAATCGAGATTTTGATAAGTAGATTTTGAAATATGAGTAAAAAAAGTTTTTGGAAAAATCGCGATTTTGCAGTTTGGAATCCATAAAAGGATTTCTTTGGAATTGATATTTTAAATTTTTTTAAAAATATGAAATAAATTCTAAAGTTATTTTAAAATGTTTTGAAAGTGACTTGAGTTATAAAAATGAATTTCCAAACGATAGAAATGTTGTTTTGATCAATATAGCTTAAAAAGCACTTTCCGTAGCACTTTTCTATAGCTTTTGAAATGTAGTTTTAAACGCAACCGTCCTTTTCCAAGTCTTTTGTAAATGTTTTCAAATGATTAATCAATTATTTTAAAAATAATTTGAAGGATTTATCGAATGGTTAAATACTAAATGATTTAGAGTCAATCAAACTACTTGACCGCCTTATGGGTGTCAAAGAGGTAGTGTCTAGGCTTGAGTTTAGAAAATCAGTTTCCTGCTCTCCCTGGCTATCCAGATTGGCCCAACGGATTGGATAGTAAATTTGATTTACTCGGATCAAAATTTTCCAAAGTTAAAGGATATAATTCTCTAAATATAAATAACTTGGATTTTATGGATATAATCTTCTTATACTCGGTGCTAAAACCCGAAGAGGGAACTCATACTATTCGTGGATTTAAAGGGTGCTTTCACCGTTATTCCACCCATAGTATTTGTTCAATACGGGAATTGATATTGAGTAGAATTAGATGATTTCTATAGATTCTACTCACTTAATATTTACTGGTTTTGGATTAACATCCTAGATAACATGGTATTAACAAAATTAAAATTATGAGATTTGAATTAGAAAATCTTTGTTAAGATTTAAATGAAATGAATTCGAAATATTTTTCTAAGTAAAAGGTGAAAGGGTTTGGAATTATCCCACGATTCAAAAAGGTTTAAATTAACCGAAAGGATTTGATAAATAAGGCTTGATGAATCCATATATTCTGAAAAAAATAAAGAAATATTTCAATGAATGTGTCTCTAAGAGATATCTATGAATGAATAAAAATATGAATTAAATTGAATGATGATTGATTATCACATATGAACTTAACATCTTTTTAATCGATGATTGGTTCGGACGAACCAGGGTCGGATTTGGGTAATTCCTATCTGAAGACCACTTCGAACCAATTTACGTATTCGAACTGAAGACATGGATATGATATTTGGGATTTTCGTAATAAAGGACTGCTTGTTGATCATTTAGGGATAAACCCCAATATACATATAGCAGCAGTAGTCTCTTCGTTATGAAATATCCAATGCAAGGACTAATCGCTACTAATCCTAGTAGTAACTCCAGACAGGATGTGGAAGGAGAGTGCCTTTGGTTTGTCCTGTTCCTAGACAACTTGCATGGACGGATGTCTGACGTTGCAATTGTATTTACATTGGTTGATTTCTATGAACGTATCATCTGATTGGTGGTGGAGAAGGCAACTTCTCTTAGCTTAACACCCTTTCCTGAGACATACGAGCTCAGGAGTTATACATTTGTAGAAATCAGTTGTGTGATTAAGGATTGGAAATGTGGCATTCAAAGTGGAATGTGCTATGAGTAAGGTAACCGTTACCTCGAACCTCATCACCCGGAAATGACAAAAACAGGGTAGATGCGGCAGAGCTAAGTGGGTCGCTCCCATTAGGATATAGTCATCACCTTTCTAGATATATTTATTCCCGCTATGACGTCGGGTTTTATATTATTATGATGTATGCAAAGAGAGCTCTTGGATAGGTCGGGAACGACCGGGGTGATGGCATATTCGATACTATCTATGGTAAAGGTAGGCCGGTTCTGTATTGGTAAAGGTTGGAGCCTTAGGAGCGTTTTTCTAGAGATGTACCGTTGGAAGGTAGTCCCTTACCTTGTCATTGTATGGAAACCCATTCTCCAATAAGTGCCTTCGGATTTGATTGTAGAGCCTAATATGCTGGAGTTTAATAATGTAACAATTTCGGCTAAGATTATGTATACTTACTTAAAAAGTGTTTTCAGAAGAATGTCATTAAAAATAATATCCACATATTATGCGTAGCAAATGTTTTGGTTATTACCTGCCTTTGGTTCGATGCAGCACTAAAAATTCCTTTTGGCACTCCCCATGGTGTGCTCCTGGTATGATCCTTTCCCACTCGATCGACTATAATCTTATGAATAATTCTGGTATTCCTCAGAACGCTAACGCAGATTCTTATATTGACAATGAGGGTCTTCACCTGCCTCACGTTAGTTCTCCCTCTTTGTCCAACCTCTGGTCTTCGATTAGAGCCTCATTTTTTCCTGCGAATCAGCCAGGGCTTAGTTGGAACGCCAAACATCATAGCATTTCCTTGGTTTATAAAGCAATCGTACAAAGTAATTACAACTCTCCTTTTCCTTGGCACGCTCGTATTTGGAAATCTGGATCGAAACCAAAACACAATCTCCTTCTGTGGAAATGCCTGATGAATGCAGTTCATACGCAAGATAATCTTGTTAGAAGACATTTTATCGATCACTCGTTGTGCATCCTTTGTAATGGTGCTCCTGAAAACATTGGGCACCTTTTTTTCAATTGCATTTTCTCCTATCAGCTCTGGAAACGCGTTCTACATCACTTACATGAGTCTCCACCATTCAGAGACTACAAGCTTGAATGGTTACGCATCTTTCAAGAAACTAGGTGGAAAATTCTTCTACTCTCGTCTTCTTAGAATCCTCAAGTTAACGGTTGCGGCGATATGGGACGAAAGGAATAATCGTAGATTTACGCGGACTTCCTCTTCTATTTTTGTTTTGTTATTTAAAATTTTGTAGTGAGTGGTTGCTGTTTCATTCGCGAATTTCATGTTGTGGGTTTGTTGCTGTAGCTCCTTATTGTTTTGCTTAGTTTTGTTCTAAGCATTTGTATTTTGTCTTTGTTTAATAAATTGTGGACTGTCCACTATAAAAACAGGCTGACCTTGCCAAAAAAAATGTTTTGGTTATCATAAGGTAAAAACCCGTTCCTTGTTTATGTGCGGCGTGGTCTTATGAGATACCTTTTTTTTTCAAACATCGTATTTTGAGTTTCTCACACCAGTCCCATGACTAACCCGGAGTTTATTTTCTTTTCCCCTTAAACTCTGGGTGCCCTATTTTCCCGGGCAGCCAACTAGTTAGGTAAGCTTGGAGAATTTTGGAATAGAGCATGGAGAATTTTGGGTCTTTTGTTGAAGTCGTCTATTACTTTCCGCTCTGTCTATATTATGTATTAGTATCTATCATCACTGTAAGGATAGTCCGTTATAACTATCCTAGTTGGATTAGTACCTGTCGTAACTTTGATGGAACAATTTGGAGTAATTGCACGTACTACTCATATGTAAAATTATGTGTTGAATACGATGTGAGATTATATTATTGTCTTATCTTATATCTTTATTTCTTTACCTCATGATAACCTGCCTCTCCGACACTTAGATTATGGCACGTGAATACTGAGGATGTATTAGTGTCGATTTTTGAGGGTCGAGGAGGTGGGTCATCACACACATTGCTCTATTTTCTATTATATTTACCTTTACATGGGAACAACTTGGGTTAAAGCTGCTGTAATGAATTATGTAAACCCAATTGACGTAAATCATTCAGCTGCTTTGTTTACTTATGTATTGCAAAATAATATTGAACTCACTTTGTCATTAGAAAATGACTTCGGAGATGACTGATGCATCATCAACGTCCATTTTTGAGTCTCGGAGTGGGGGAGGTTATAGTTATTCCATTTCTCCCACATTATTATTTAATTGTCAACTAAATTTTCATAATAATGTGCAATATAAACATGGGTGTTACAATTACTACACATCGTTGTATGAGATCTTTAATTTGACTTTATAATTAACCCATAAAAGACTCTTCATGGATTTTATAGCTTTTCCCCAAAAAAATCACACATACGTAACCCATTGGTTCCCGTAATAGTCATGAGTAATTCATCGTTCATCATATAGAGAGCATTGCGTAAAAGAGTCTCAACGGATGTATCGATATCCTATTCTCGAATCATCATGGCTAGTAGTATTTAAGGACAACTATTTACTGACACGATTCAATACTCAGGTTCTAAACATATTCATAACTACAATCGATTAAGTACTTTTCCTATGGATTTTATACTTGCATATGTTTAATGTATTCAGAACATTACTTATATTCCAATATAACAATATATGCAATAGAAAGTAAAACAAGAAGCTTACTTTATTTCGAACAAGATTCTCTATAATAGCTAAGTTGTACAATCAAATTACATAATCGCCTCTAAGACACTCTTAGTTATGCCAACCCTAACCTTCTATGTCAGAGAAGGCAAATCCTCTCTTGAAATGCTCCACTTCACATATTTTAACCATAACTAAAATAAGATATAGAAAAGCTATATTGTGTGATTGTTTAAAACCCCGTGAAAATAAACGAAAATTAATTAAAAACGAGTTAATAAATAAGTAGTAAAACCAAAAAATAGATTTTTTGGAAATGTCAGAATTTGGTTATGAAACTTGCACCGTTGTGTTCATGGCAATTTTCTAATCGATTTTCATATATAAAATTTCAAGTTTAGAATTCAAACGAAAAAGTTATTAATATTTGAAGTTTTCGGATAAAAAACAATTCAAAAATAATTAAGGAAGTAAATGTTAATAACTTAACATTAAAATTGGCATTAAATGTAAATGTTAACGTTAAAGGAAATTGATATGGTGAATCTAAATAAATCAGCATTCAAAAGGAATTAAATAAGGATTTATGGGGGTGAAGATAATGAATATTAACATTAAAAAATAAATGAGGCAATAAATACTATCAATTTAGCATCTAAGCAATCGTTAAATATAAACGTAAATTAATAGCATTCAATTAAATAAATATAATTAATTAAATGTGAAGGAAAATAAATAAATTGAACATAGAAGGAAAATAAAAATTATAGTTACCGGTAAACTGATACTTCATCCCCAAGTAATATTAAAATTAACGTTAATGTTAATAATAAATTGGTCATAGAAGCAAATAAAAGGAAGAAAAAAACATAACATATATATAGCTATCGGTCGACCCCCTTTGGGACCTGTCAACCGCTAACGATCGACCGGTAAGGGTAAAGCGGTTGACCATTGGCTGCCGTAGCAACGAAATAAAAGCTAGGCTTAACGGCTCGGATTTAATAAATTAAAATCTAATGATGGAACTTATTTGTGCGTCTATAAATACTGGCCTAACCCCTCACTTTTCTTTTCATATTTTCTGAATCAAGGAGCGAAGCTCGTGTAACACCCTGTGATTTTATGACAATGAATTAAAAAGAAAATAAGTAAATAAATAATAATGTCGAAAAATAGAATTTTTTCAAACTTCAAAATTTGGTTATGAAACTTTGAAATGACCCACTTCTTTAGATTTATTTTTAGTGAATTTTCTGTTGAGTTTTTTTTACTCAATATATATATATATATATCAATGGATCACTTCTCTTAATAAATTTCCCAAGATCCAGAATTTTACCAACATAAAAATACTAGTATATAAATCAAATCAGGTCATTTATATATATGAAGATATATAAATGACTCTTTGCCTATCAGAGTAATTTAAAATGGCAAAGAAATTTAATCACACCTTATTTCTCATATTCCAGAGAGTTGGTGTCACAGAGCCATTTCTGTTCATTTTTTTTCTTAATTTTCTTCCTTAAAACTCAAGCTTGATTAAATTTTAGGATCAAATAATACCACTTCTCTTGTTTTCTTGCTTTACTTCTCAAATTAATTGATTCCTGGATTTGCAAGCCATATATTTGAACTCTGGGATTTTGTAGTTTACTACTTATTTTTCTATGTTAATTAAAGGGTGTTTAAAATAACTCATGCATATTAGTTTAGCCCGGGGTTCATATTTCATATTCAAACAATTTTGTGTCAGGTAAGAATACTCATATTTTGGTTTATATAGTATGCAAGGATCATATGGATAATCAAGTGCTAAACTGTATTGAAGGCCAAGAAGGGAAAACAATACATTTAGGCAAAGTGCAAATGCAAACACACATACTAAATGAAGACTTAGCATATACATGGTCAAGGTAATGTCAAAAATCAGATCAATGCAAACTTCCAGATGAACATATGGTGTAGACAACTGGTAATCTTTAAGCAAATAACAGATGATAGTAGTCGGTATGCTATGGAATAATGGACATGCTTATTACCAACAAGATCACATGACACTACAATCTACAGCAGGTTTGATTATAACCAAATGCAACCAGACTTGAATCAAGTATCTAGATATTGGGGTTTAATTCAATATAGTTGTAGTGTAGCCTTCCAATACCAAACATGCACATGAACTTGTTACCCAAAACAATACAAGTTTTTATTAGATAATCAGATGTCCAGATAGGATTACAGGCTATGTCTTCAAACTCTTGCATGTGCTTGTATCAGTTACAAGTCATGATTAAGTTCTACTGGTTAACCAAGACATTATTCTACCCATTACTCAAAACTTGACACTTATTTATTCATGAACAATTTCAATATTATAACTGAAGCTAAACCAATATGTCCAGGAGAACATTTCCACATATCAGATTATATGGCATGTTCTCATCCATCTCAATCCATCAGATCACTTTAGAAGCTATTAGTTAAATCCATAACTCACAAGCACATCTGTTGCTTAAATCAACTATCCTCAAACACATAGAATACCTTAGTTTTTACAAGTTCTTTTCAAAACCCAATAAACATCAAATGCTGAGAAATACTTAAGACATGAAAGAGTTTGCCTAACTTATTTATTACAATAATACTGCTACTTTTCTTAAGTATTTTAAATTCATCAAGATCTTCAATTATCCATGCAAGCAAGCTACTCATGCATCCTTCCCTGCAACAATACTTTGAACTGCCTCCATAAAAATGAGACACCCCAAATATTGCAAAGGCAACAAATAGGGTCAGAAATAAATTCTGGTATGAGTGAAATCAAAATATAATAACTTGTCATTTTTAATTTTTGTGCAGAGAATTCATATACTTGATGCTTATTTGGATTTATAATGTAAACTGGGTATATATATATAAGCCCCTACTAACACTCATGCACACAAGCATCCATTCATCCATTCAATTCAGTATACATGTACACATACTCCTATGGAATTAACTCATTTTAATTCCATAGCTCAACTCTCAATCTCAATTTATCAATTTAATTTGGTCTTAACTCTTTGCCATTTAACACCATGTGTGCATTGCAAGGGACTCAATTCTGTTAACCCCTGCACAGAGGCCTACAGGACTTAAACAAGTCATGCACATACCCATCATCCCCCTTATGATGAATAGATTAAGGCTCTACTCCTAGATTAGCTTTATAATCTAGTGACCATTCTCATTTTCTTTTAGAAAAAATTATTAACTCCTGAAATGCTTTTATTTTCTTTTCTTCTTTTCCCCATAAATGAAAAAGAGAGTTAAACTCACTCAGGGATTTTAGCCAACTATACTAAAATTCATGAAAAGAATACCATATCTCATTTCCCAGTTATTTTATTCAAAATATGTTTTAACACTTGCATATCTCCTATATTCAAGAATATCATGATCACTTAAACAAATCTGGTGAAATCATATAAAATCCTTATACTCAATTTTACTGTGAACATAGGGTAAGGTTTTTGAGAAAAACCCATAAATCATTTTAGCTTAAGATCTGAACAAATCAGCACATAAATAATTTATTGCATTGTTCATCTCATTTTTAAAACAATCTAGACATAAGCATGAATCTCCTTTATTCACACTACCTAGTTTATTCCCAGTAATACCCTACTTCATAATAAAAATGTATTTATCTTACTAAACATATTTATAAACTGATGTTTTAAGGTACTGGATCCATATCAGTGATCATGGTATTTTTCTTATCAAACAATGAATCAAAACAAATCAAAGCATCAACCAAAGGTTTATCAAAACACCAACCATTCTCAGCATTCATTTATTCAGAAAAAAATAGATCAAGCACAAACATGATATGGTTTTTATAAATAATATGGCTGCCCTTAACTTGGGTCTTAATACCTTAAACCTCATAAGATTGATTAATCACTCACCTTCCTTCCTCTTTTCCCGAGAATACTTTAACTTGAAAAATGGCTTTGGTTTGCTCTTCTTTCTTTTCTTAATATTTTCTGTTTTTCTGCAGTGAGACTGCTGCTTCCCCCTTTAATTTTTAAAACATTGTTTAGGGTTTTAGTAGAGTGGAAAAACCCATCTTATCCCCACACAATTGAGAGAATTCTATATATGATGTTATGGCTAGGAATGCCATTTTCTTTTTGATTTCCATTTCGGGTATTTTCAGTTGCTTTAGCTTTTCTTTTCTTTTCTAGTTTGCATGCTATTTGCATGTTTCATACACACACCTTATTTTCATGTGACTTTCTTACAATATTTATTTTCTTAAGGCTAATCTGTAATGTATACATGTATATTCTTTTATCAATTAACTCCTTGTTAATGTTTCAAGCTATTTGTTTTCTCTTGATATATAAAATGTATTCATGTATTTAATTACCATAGTGTTTTTTTTTTTTGCAAGGCGTTAATTACCATAGTGTTTTCCTTATTACTTTATATTTTTCCTGGGTGTAAAAATATAACACATGGTAATGTATAATACATATATACACTCAGTCATATTTCCTCATTCCTTCCCTCTGAAATACCATTTCCTTCTTATTATTTATTTTTAATTACTATAAAAGTCTACTTTTGTCATTTTATTCCTTTTTGACTATTTATATTCAAGATATATATACATATGAATATAAGACTTTCTCATACTTAGTTATTTTCTTCTCATTATTATTTTACTGAAAACAACTATCCCCTTCATTATATTTTTAATCATTCTCAATATTTATTTTCAGACTATATTTTTCCTTAAAAATTCTCCTTTCTCTGATTTTATTAAAATTATTCTTATCTCAATAATTTGGGTCTTCACATACTCTCCTCCTAAAAGGTATTGTGTCCCACAATTATTCTCTCATACATTTCCATCCAAATGTATACAAAGCATAATTTCAATTGAATGAAATTTCAGAAACTCATTCATTCAAAATCAATCAAACACACATAAATAATATTAAGGTTTCATCATAATTTTAAACATACCTTTAAGCAGAAAATAGATTAGGATATTTATCCTTCATCCTATCTTCAGCCTCCCATGTACAATCATTCTCATCCAGACTCCACTGAATTTTTACCAATTTAATTATTTTATTCCTCAATTTCTTTTCTTCTCTAGCCACAATACCCACTGGTTCCTTCCTATAAACCAGATTTTCTTGAATTTCAACTTGTGTAGGTGATTCTAGAATTGCTTCCTTATCATGTACCCATTTCCTCAATTGAGATACATGAAATACATCATGGATATTACTCAATCCCTCTGGCAACTTCAGCTTATAAGCCAAATTTCCTACTCTTTGAATTATCTCATATGGCCCTATAAATCTTGGAGACAATTTTCCTGCCTTGCCAAACCTTAATATTTTTCTCATTAGCGAAACTTTGAGAAATACATAATCTCCCACTTCATACTCCACTGACCTCCTTCCTCTGTCTGCATATGCTTTTTTCCTTTCTTGTGTTGCCTTCAATCTCTGCCTCACTAGTTCAATTCTTGCAGAGGTTTCTTTGATGTGACCTGGTCCTAGCAACACTCTTTCACCTGCCTCCATCCAACATGCAGAAGACAAACAAGGCCTTCCATATAAAGCCTCATATGGAGCCATACTTATAGTGGATTGGTAGCTATTATTGCAAGCAAACTCAGCTAAATGAAGGTGATCTTCCCAGTTGCCACCAAAATCAAGTATACATGCTCTAAGAAAATCCTCTAGAATCTTGTTAACAATCTCTGTTTGACCATCTGTTTGGGGGTGGTATGCTGTGCTTAGACACAATTCTGTCCCCATTGCCTCTTGAAAGCTTCCCCAGAACCTTGAAGTAAACAAGGTATCTCTATCATCAATGATAGTCTTGGGGATTCCATGTAATTTTACTATCTCCTTCACAAATAATTGTGCTAATTTGTGAGCATTTCTGTTTGAGTTCACTGGAATAAAGTGGGCTGACTTTGTGAGTCTATCAACTACTACCCAAATACTATCATTACCTCTTCTTGTTCTTGGCAAGCCATCCACAAAATCCATTGAAATGCTTTCCCATTTCCAGGTAGGCACTTCCAAAGGTTGTAGTAGGCCTGAAGGTCTTTGATAGTCTGCCTTGACTTGTTGGCATGTTATACATTTTGCCACATATCTGGCTACTGCCCCTTTCATTCCTAGCCACCAATAATTTCTTTTAAGATCATGATACATTTTATTACCACTTGGATGTATAGTGTATTTTGTCTTATGATGTTCATCCATAACTTCTTGCTTCAGTTCTTCTACACTAGGTACACAGAGTCTCCCTCTCTTCCTTAGGTAGCCTCTATCATCTACTTCATAATTTTCCACTAATATTCCTTGTGAAATCATGTCTTTCTTCTCCTTTAAATTCGAGTCTTGATCTTGCATATTTCCTATTTTATCAACCAGTGTTGACCTTAGGGAGATAAGACTCAACCTTCCATATTCAATCATATCATTATGCACATTGTCTGGTGCACTAATTTCTTCCTTCATCTCCACTTCACTACGGATTGTTAAATCCTTAAACTCAGTCATCATTAAGCTTGCTAATCTTGCTTGATGTCTACTCAATGCATCTGCCACCCTATTAGCCTTTCCAGGAGTATACAATATATCTAAATCATAGGTAGCTAAAAATTCCACCCACCTATGTTGTCTCATATTCAAGTCTTTTTGGCTAAACAAATACTTGAGTGATTTGTGGTCTGTAAACAATTCAAATTTAGTACCCAATAAGTAGTGTCTCCATAGCTTCAATGCATAAACTATGGCAGCTAACTCTAAATCATGTGTGGCATATCTGGTTTCATTTGGCTTGAGTTACCTTGATGCATAGGCTATAACCCTCCCATGTTGCATGAGTACTGCCCCTAAACCAGTCCCACTAGCATCAGTGTACACCACAAAGCCTTCATTTCCTTCTGGCACTTGCAAGACTGGAGCTTCCATCAATGCTTTCTTCAATGATTCAAAATCTTGCTCACACTTCTCTGTCCACACATAAGGTTGCTCTTTTCTGGTTAACTTGGTTAGTGGAATAGCTATTCTTGCAAAGTCCTTTATGAACCTTCTATAGTAACCTGCCATCTCTAGAAATGATCTTACTTCTGTCACTGATTTTGGCTTACTCCAAGATTGCACTGCTATCACCTTAGTTGGGTCTACACTAACTCCTTGTTGTGATATAATGTGTCCCAAAAATTTTACTTCATTCTGCCAAAATGTGCATTTAGAGAATTTGGCCTTTAAATCATGTGCTCTTAGTCTAGACAAAACCAGATGTAAATGTTTTGCATGATCCTCTTCTGATTTTGAATACACCAATATGTCATCAATAAAGACAACCACAAATTTGTCTAGAAAATCTCTAAATGTCCTATTCATTAGATCTACAAAATAAGATGGTGCATTTGTCAACCCAAAAGGCATTATTAAATATTCATATAGCCCATACCTTGTGTTGAATGCTGTGTATTTAATACTCTCCTCTTTAACCTTCATTTGGTGAAATCCAGAGGCTAAGTCTAGCCTTGAGAAAATTCTTGCTCCATTTAATTAATCAAACAAATCATCAATTCTGGGAAGTGGATATTTATTTTTAATGGTGACTTTGTTTAATTCTCTATAATCAATGCACATTCTCAAAGTACCATCATGCTTCTTCACAAATACAACTGGAGAACCCCAGTTTGAACTACTAGGCCTTATGAAGCCTTTCTGCTCCAATTCCTCCAACTGATGTTTCAATTCCACTAATTCTTTAGAACCCATTCTAGTAGGCTTCTTGATGATTGGGCTTGCTCCTAGGATTAGCCTTATTTGAAATTCTACTTGCCTATTTTCTGGAACACCTATGACTTCACCAAAGACATCTGGGTATTCATTTATAATTTTTATGTCTTCCAGTGTTAATTCTTTCTCAGTCATGCTACATATTTGGTTAAGGTAATTGATTTTAGCAATTTCACTCATGACTATAATATTTTTACCATTTTCTGTTTTCAGAGAAATAGTAAAATTTTCTAAGTTTAAAATTGCTTTGTATTTTCTTAGCCAATCTACTCCTAGAATAATTCCTATTCCAGGATATTTTAGCACAAACAAATCAGAATTAAACATATTTCCACCTATGTTTAACTCTACTCCCAAACATTTAATCCCTAGCATGCAAGAACTACCTATTGAGCTTTGAATAAACAAGGGATTATCAACTAAATAGCATGTGAGAGTCAATTTATTCACTATTTCTTGGGATATTAGTGAATGTGTTGCTCCGGTGTCATATATAACTGAGATGGGGTGATCTTTAATTATAAGTATACCTTCCAATTGTCCAGAATTTCCCACTGTAGTTGCTTTTGCTTTGCCCTCAAGTGCTCCTACCTTTGCTCCTTTTTTGAATTCTGGGCAATTCTTTTTAATATGACCTTCTTTCCCACAGTTGTAGCAACTGAATGGGGTTTTCTTAGCTGCTTGACACCTATTACTCATGTGTCCTTCCTTGCCACAATTGTAGCAAATGATCTTCTTCTTGACTTCTCCACTGGTTGCTCCTTCAACCTTCTGATTTGAATTCTTCTTGTCATAAGGGTGAGCTCTATTTTCCCCCTTCTTATTGTTGTTGTTAGCCCTCATGCTCCTGAATTTTTCTCTGGCATTATCATGTTGTTCAAAAGAGAGAGTGAGATCTATGACTTGATCAAATGTTTTGTCTTTATAGGGTAGCATTGCTCTACTTAAATTAGCATTAAGTCCTTGAATAAATCTGGAATTCTTTAATTCTTCATTCCCTATGAGCATGGTTCCATACTTAGATAAACTCTCAAATTTTTGTGTGTATTCAGTTACACTCATTGATCCTTGCCTCAATCTTATGAACTCCTCAAGCAATGATGCCTTAGTTGTTGTTGGAACAAATCTGGCCTCAAGCATGTCCTTAAATTGATCCCATGTTATCTCATTTTCTGGCCTTCCTGTGATAATAACCTCCCACCAATCAAGTGCTGCTCCTTTAAGTCTTCTGGAAGCAATTTTCCTTTTCCTTTGATCATTTATTTGCATGTCTGCAAATATCCTATCCAAAGTTCTTAGCCATGTTTGCACTCCCATAACTTCTTCAGTACCTTCAAAATCCTTGCCCCCTAAGTTTGAGAATGTTTTCAGTAGCTTAGACAACTCCTCATGAGGATTCTCTTCCCTGTGCACTGCTCCTTCCCTAAATGCCCTCACCAAATCTTGCAAATTGACTAATGGTGTTGCATTGGAGGGTCCTGCTCCATGATTTGGTGGTCTTTCTACCATGATTTGCTATACAATTTACATAACTAGTTAGTTTAATTTGTAATTTAATTATTTCAGCAGTTTTATTTATACTGAAAATATTGTTATGTATTTGGTCTTATAAGATTTTATTCCTATAAGGGAATTTCATCTTTATTTCTGCTATGTTTAATAACATAGCTCTGATACCAACTGAAATGACCCACTTCTTTAGATTTATTTTTAGTGAATTTTCTATTGAGTTTTTTTACTCAATATATATATATATATATATCAATGGATCACTTCTCTTAATAAATTTCCCAAGATCCAGAATTTTACCAATATAAAAATACTAGTATATAAATCAAATCAGGTCATTTATATATATGAAGATATATAAATGACTTTTGCCTATCAGAGTAATTTAAAATGGCAAAGAAATTTAATCACACCTTATTTCTCATATTCCAGAGATTTGGTGTCACATAGCCATTTCTGTTCATTTTTTTTCTTAATTTTCTTCCTTAGAACTCAAGCTTGATTAAATTTTAGGATCAAATAATACCACTTCTCTTGTTTTCTTGCTTTACTTCTCAAATTAATTGATTCCTGGATTTGCAAGCCATATATTTGAACTCTGGGATTTTGTAGTTTACTACTTATTATTCTATGTTAATTAAAGGGTGTTTAAAATAACTCATGCATATTAGTTTAGCCCGGGGTTCATATTTCATATTCAAACAATTTTGAGTCAGGTAAGAATACTCATATTTTGGTTTATATAGTATGCAAGGATCATATGGATAATCAAGTGCTAAACTGGATTGAAGGCCAAGCAGGGAAAACAATACATTTAGGCAAAGTGCAAATGCAAACACACATACTAAATGAAGACTTAGCATATACATGGTCAAGGTAATGTCAAAAATCAGATCAATGCAAACTTCCAGATGGACATATGGTGCAGACAACTGGTAATCTTTAAGCAAATAACAGATGATAGTAGTCGGTATGCTATGGAATAATGGACATGCTTATTACCAACAAGATCACATGACACTACAATCTACAGCAAGTTTGATTATAACCAAATGCAACCAGACTTGAATCAAGTATCTAGATATTGGGGTTTAATTCAGTATAGTTGCAGTGTAGCCTTCCAATACCAAACATGCACATGAACTTGTTACCCAAAACAATACAACTTTTTACTGGAAAATCAGATGTCCAGATAGGATTACAGGCTATGTCTTCAAACTCTTGCATGTGCTTGTATCAGTTACAAGTCATGATTAAGTTCTACTGGTTAACCAAGACATTATTCTACCCATTACTCAAAACTTGACACTTATTTATTCATGAACAATTTCAATATTATAACTGAAGCTAAACCAATATGTCTAGGAGAACATTTCCACATATCAGATTATATGGCATGTTCTCATCCATCTCAATCCATCAGATCACTTCAGAAGCTATTAGTTAAATCCATAACTCACAAGCACATCTGTTGCTTAAATCAACTATCCTCAAACACATAGAATACCTCAGTTTTTACAAGTCCTTTTTAAAACCCAATAAACATCAAATGCTGAGAAATACTTAAGACATGAAAGAGTTTGCCTAACTTATTTATTACAATAATACTGCTACTTTTCTTAAGTATTTTAAATTCATCAAGATCTTCAATTATCCATGCAAGCAAGCTACTCATGCATCCTTCCCTGTAGCAATACTTTGAACTGCCTCCATAAAAATGAGACACCCCAAATATTGCAAAGGCAACAAATAGGGTCAGAAATAAATTCTGGTATGAGTGAAATCAAAATATAATAACTTGTCATTTTTAATTATTATGCAGAGAATTCATATACTTGATGCTTATTTGGATTTATAATGTAAATTGGGTATATATATATATAAGCCCCTACTAACACACATGCACACAAGCATCCATTCATCCATTCAATTCAGTATACATGTACACATACTCCTATGGAATTAACTCATTTTAATTCCATAGCTCAACTCTCAATCTCAATTTATCAATTTAATTTGGTCTTAACTCTTTGCCATTGAACACCATGTGTGCATTACAAGGGACTCAATTCTGTTAACCCCTGCACAGAGGCCTACAGGACTTAAACAAGTCATGCACTTACCCATCATCCCCCTTATGATGAATAGATCAAGGCTCTACTCCTAGATTAGCTTTATAATCTAGTGACCATTCTCATTTTCTTTTAGAAAAATTTATTAACTCCTGAAATGCTTTTATTTTCTTTTCTTCTTTTTCCCATAAATCAAAGAGAGTTAAACTCACTCAGGGATTTTAGCCAACTATACTAAAATTCATGAAAAGAATACCATATCTCATTTCCCAGTTATTTTATTCAAAATATGTTTTAACACTTGCATATCTCCTATATTCAAGAATATCATGATCACTTAAACAAATCTGGTGAAATCATATAAAATCCTTATACTCAATTTTACTGTGAACATAGGGTAAGGTTTTTGAGAAAAACCCATAAATCATTTTAGCTTAAGATCTGAACAAATCAGCACATAAATAATTTATTGCATCGTTCATCTCATTTTTAAATCAATCTAGACATAAGCATGAATCTCCTTTATTCACACTACCTAGTTTATTTCCCAGTAATACCCTACTTCACAATAAAAATGTATTTATCTTACTAAACATATTTATAAACTGATGTTTTATGGTACTAGATCCATATCAGTGATCATGGTATTTTTCTTATCAAACAATCAATCAAAACAAATCAAAGCATCAACCAAAGGTTTATCAAAACACCAACCATTCTCAGCATTCATTTATTCAGAAAAAAATAGATCAAGCACAAACATGATATGGTTTTTATAAATAATATGGCTGCCCTTAACTTGGGTCTTAATGCCTTAAACCTCATAAGATTGATTAATCACTCACCTTCCTTCCTCTTTTCCCCGAGATTACTTTAACTTGAAAAATGGCTTTGGTTTGCTCTTCTTTCTTTTCTTAATATTTTCTGTTTTTCTGCAGTGAGACTGCTGCTTCCCCCTTTAATTTTTAAAACATTATTTAGGGTTTTAGTAGAGTGAAAAACCCATCTTATCCCCACACAATTGAGAGAATTCTACATATGATGTTATGGCTAGGAATGCCATTTTATTTTTTATTTCCATTTCGGGTATTTTCAGTTGCTTTAGCTTTTCTTTTCTTTTCTGGTTTGCATGCTATTTGCATGTTTCATACACACACCTTATTTTCATGTGACTTTCTTACAATATTTATTTTCTTAAGGCTAATCTGTAATGTATACATGTATATCCTTTTATCAATTAACTCCTTGTTAATGTTTCAAGCTATTTGTTTTCTCTTGATATATAAAATGTATTCATGTATTTAATTACCATGGTGTTTTCCTTATTACTTTATATTTTTCCTAGGTGTAAAAATATAACACATGGTAATGTATAATCCATATATACACTCAGTCATATATCCTCATTCCTTCCCTCTGAAATACCATTTCCTTCTTATTATTTATTTTTAATTACTATAAAAGTCTACTTTTGTCATTTTATTTCTTTCTGACTATTTACATTCAAGATATATATATATATACATATGAATATAAGACTTTCTCATACTTAGTTATTTTCTTCTCATTATTATTTTACTGAAAACAACTATCCCCTTCATTATATTTTTAACTCATTCTCAATATTTATTTTCAGACTATATTTTTCCTTAAAAATTCTCCTTTCTCTGATTTATTAAAATTATTCTTATCTCAATAATTTGGGTCTTCACAAACTTATACTGTTCGGTCATGGAAATTTTCTAATCAATTTTCATATATAATGTTTTTCGATCGGAGTTCAAAGGAATAAGTTATTAACGTTTGAAGTTTTGGAATCTAAGGAAATAAGAATAATTAACTACCGTTAATTAGCATCAATTAAAATTAATGGACGGTTAACGTAAACTTAAATGTTAAGAAAGTAATAATGGGAAGAAATTATATCGATGATTTAAAAAAGGAATAAAATTAAACAAATCAGAATGGTAGATAAATCACTGTACACACAACGGTCGACCATAGATGCACCCAGGTCGACTAGTAGCAGTCGATATTAGGATTTGAGCGATGACCATTGCCTATGTTAAATCGTGAATGTTAAATAACTAATGAATGAACGGGATGGACGGTAATATTTTACTTGCTTGCGAAGTAGCTGAGGTGCATCCAAGTTAAAACTAAATATTTTCTAGGTTAAATCTAATGCTCCAAATCAATACCTATACCCTATAAATTAACGACTAACCTAACCCTAATTCATTTAGAAATTTTACTACATACTGAAACTCTACCATATTCTCTTCTCCTCCAAATTTTAAAAGTAAAATATTATATTATATATGTATATAAGTGGAGAAAGCCAGAAAATAAGAGAAGAGAAGAAGTAATTCAGAATGGAAACAAAGGTATATTCATAAATCTGAAAGTTTAATTTAAAATTGATTCAATCCTTTCTCCAGATCTGTAGTTTTAATAGATGTATACCTTTTTTATTATTTTAGATTTGAAGTAAGGGGGACAAATAAATAGGGAATGGATCTAGATCTGGAGAATAGGAGCTAGTTAAAAGGTGAGTGGGAGATTATTTATTTTGTAATAAGATTAGATTTATATCGTTGAAATCGATTTCATTTGTGTTTAAAATCATTTTAGATATTTTATTATAAATGTGAAAGGAATAGATATAAATCTCGGTTTAGAATTTTTTTAATTGAATATGCGTATTGATTAGAATGATAAATAATGAATTGGATAATAAATTTAATACACGTAATGATAATGGAATAGATTTAATGAAATTGATTATGGAATAGATTTAATGAAATTGATTACAGAGTAGATTTAGTGAAATTCATTATGGAATAGATTGGGGATAGATAATAGTTTAGGCAGATTTTATTTGACTATTAGTGGGATTGATAGCAATTAGATTGAGATTTGACATATTTTAATTCATTGGAATGAAAACGGGTAATAATATAATCTCTATGAATCCAAGTTACTTGTTTGAAATAACAAGGAATGTAAATGAAAAGAAAGAGATGTACAAAATAAGAGAAATCATGTATTTTGTACCGGGTATTTCAATAAAGAGATAAAATATAATTCTTTGTGATTTCACACAAAACACAAATCCTCTTTTAACTAATTCATAGAGAAGCATAACATTAACCATTCCTTTTGAATGGGAAAGTAGTTCCAATGCATTAAAATATAAGATCTTTAAGTATAATAAAAAGTGAAGTAAATAGGAATAAGAACAATAGTTAAAAAGGGAATTTAAAATAAACACTTAGACAATAAGAAATAAACAATAGAGGATGGGGAGATGATTAAACTAGAAAGGAGACTACAAGCCTAATAGGAAACTAAAGATAACCGGTAATGAATAAACAGTAGAATATATCCGAAAGTGTTAAGTAAACTTAACATAATAACAATGATCATCTTAGTCAATAAATTAGAAATGGTAATGAACGGCAGTGGACAAAGGTAATTAAAAAGGTAAGTTATGTAAGAATTATTGAACGTCAGTGATTGAAACTAAGAAAAGTAATAATTAAATGTATACAAATTCAAATATATGTTATGACGGTTATGAAGATATAAGTATATAAATAACTTAGTAAATAAGCATGACATAGTCATTAACATAGATTGGAATTAAAGGTCAGTAGTGTTACATAACAGAAGCCTATCCACCACAAGGGGCTACCAGCAGTTGTGTATACATTATACTGATTTGAGACATATCCAACTGTATGACCCATTGGGAGTATATTGTAAAGGCAGGCAAATTCATCATTTCAAAAAAAATTAAAATATTCAAATATAACATTTTTTACTAAAATGATAATGGTTTGAACGATAAATAATATTGGTAATCTTATTTCGAATAAATATTTACAAAATATATACTTCGAAAGACATATCGATAAAATGATCAAAAACCATTTTATCAATAAACAGCCCTTAGACCATCCGACATCGTGCATGGAGCTAGATACATACACTCATTTTAGTGAGAATATGTAATAAAATTATTTATTTTATTTTTAAAAATAAAATATCTTCATGACATCATCAATGATATCACTTTTTTGGAATAAATGATTTTTGAATTTTAATTGAGTTTAAATGATTTAATATTTATTTTAATTATTAAATAACCCTTTAAATTATTATATAATGAAAGAAATACTATTATTAAACTTTTTTTACAAATATATATATATATATATATGTATATATATTAAATAAGAAGAGAAAATATAATCCGAAATCGAAATCGAAATCCATAACGATTCAACGTAAAAAAGTTGTACAGCATTGTGAATCATTTTAGATATACATATGCACACATACATGTACATATACATGAACACATTCACTTGCACATGAACACACATATACATACAAATATACTTATACATTTAAATATATATATATATTACAAAATATCAAGATATTTTCCTGATAACTTAACACTTAAGCAAACCAAAGTCAACCTCTATTACCCAAAGTACAAGCACATGAGTACACATACATGGAGGGATACACGGCCGAGCATGATGAGGTAGGAGCGGAGTAGGGTGGTGAGCAAATGGTGATGTATCTATGTAGAAATATCATGATATTTACACCCTCACTTTTGCCTATAAATAACACCCATCTCTCTTCACTTCATTTCTTAATAAAAAATTCCTAAGCTTTTTCACCTTTTAAAACTCTACATTAATGGCTTCTTGCCTAAAGAAAGTTATGTCAAAAATTTTGGCAAAAAGAAATTAAAATTATATAGTAAGTATATATTATCAAAACTCTCCAAACCAAAGCAAATCAACTCTTTCTCACCTCTACAACCCACGGCCACACCTTTCACCACCCAAGGCTGAGCCCACCTCCATTAGAAAGCATAGGCCGAGCCTTCCTAAAGGTCTAAGGCTTGATTCTGTGGGCTCAAGTGCATTCATAGCGGAGCTATAGCCGCTAAAGTTAGTCTGATCGAAAAACATGTGAGAAATTGTGTATATATATATATATATATTGTAACGACCCATCATTTCAAACCATTCAAATCGACAATAATCCACACATGTCAGACTTGATTTGCTCAAAACAACAGATTGTTACTTTTATATTCGGCAAAACTTAGCATATACAGTAAATAAATCAATCATAGAATTACAGACATAGAGTAATACAACAATAAGCAGTGTAAATAGATAAATAGTAGTTCATAAAGCTACTATAGGACATCAGAGTCTAAAGCAAAATACAACAGAAATCCAATACATAGAAGTCTCAATACAAAAGCAAATGACAAGTTTGAACATAAACAACTAGAAATAACTGAAATAACAGAAAAACTGAATAGATAAAGATAGATCTCCAAGCAAAGCTCCAAGCTCCAAAGGTGAGTCTCAAATGTTGTGACACTCATGCTAACCCGAGCATAAAGCAAAACACAAAACACTCGAGTCAGGATTAACATTCTTATACAAGTAAAAACTCAAGTGAAATGTCCAAGTGAAATGCAATATAACTTAAAAGATGTTGGGTTTCCATCCTTTAAGGATCCGTGAAACTATCTACATACATAATACAATACGCTACATAGATAATGTCTACAGTAAAGTAAAATATTAAAATAGCGTTAAGGCGTTACCCATATCCCCCTTAACACATTTTTATATAAATGTTGTAGTCTATACAGTACTGTAATTCGCCCATAAACTGGAGGGCTATCGAAAGGCACTCCATAGTGTATGATACAAACCACACTCATAGTGGGCACGATAAGTGTAACGACCCGTATTTTTACGGATCAAAACATTGTAGAACAATTGTTATTAGATCGTAGTATGGTTAAGTCGTTCAGAGCCTAGGTTGTTCGGAGCTTAGGTCGTATAGCAGTTAGGTCGCATAATGGTTTAGGTCGTATGTGAGTTTGGGACGACCTATAGAATTTGACCGACCTAAGGAAATGGGCCACCTATAGGAAGTTGGCGACCTAAGGATTGGAGCGACCTATAGGAAGTTGGCGACTTAAGGATTTTGGGATAAGTCGTGTAGAAGTTAGGTCGTGTGGTGGCTTAGGTCGAGTGAATGACTTAGGAGTTAACGACTTAAGTATTGGGGCGACTTAAGGAAAGACAGCGACCTATAGAAGTTAATATTAGAAGTGAATGACCTAAGAGTTAGCGGCATAAGAAACTGGGCGAGTTAGCGACCTAAGGAGGATAGGTCAGCAACGACCTAAGGAAGCTGGTGTTAGCGAGTTAACGACCTAGGAGATAAGCGGTTTAACGACTTAAGGAGTTGTTGTAGTTAGGTCGTGAGCGACCTATGGGGTGTTGTGCTTAGTTAGGTCGTGAGCGACCTAAGTTTAGCAGTTATGAGTAGTTAGGTCGTCCAGACGACTTAGGAGTTAGGTCGAAAGACCCTGCGTGTAGTTAGGTCGTTAGACGACCTAAGGTGTTAAGTCGTTAGGTCATGTGGTGAGCCCTGTGTATAGTTAGGTCGTATTTGTTAAGTCGTTAAGTAGCATCTCAGTTAGGTCGCGACTTATGATAAGTTGTTAGGTCGCGACTTATGTTAGGTCGCGTGGATGCTTAAGGGGTTAGGTCATGTAGCGTTAAGTTGCTAAGTCGTGTGCATGTGTGTTAGGCTTAGGTCGTTGAACTGTTAGGTCGTTAAGTCGTAGGTCGGAGATAGTTAGGTCATGGACGACCTAAGGGGGCGGGCGACCTAAGATTTTTCCAGCCTACAAATACCCGGTTTTTCTTCACTTTTTGGGATCCAGATTTTGAAGCAACGAAGTCCTGCCATTTTGAGAGCTCGAGTTCTACACTTCTTCACTTCTTTTCTACACTCTAATCTTGTGATTCCTTCCATCCAAATTGAAGATCAAATCGAAGATCCAAGAGCTTAGATTGAAGATCTTCATCCATCGAAGAGAGATTTCATCATTTGAAGTGGAGTTTTGATAGATCAAGTTAGATTCTTCGCTGTCCAGATCTGAAGTGTGTTGCTTTTGAGGTGTTTAGGTGATTTGGTGAGTGGTGGTTATCTCTCACACGGATCCAAAGGAGTATATCGGATTGTTGTCTTGATTTGGTGTTAAAATAGTGATTTCCATGCATTTTCTTAAACTTAAGTATAGATCTATTGTTCATGATGATTTGGCATTCATTTTACTACATGTTAACCTATGCAAGTTCATTCATCAAGTTGTAGAGATATTTGCTCATAATTCAAGCTTGTTAGATTTGGACTCTTTATTTACAGAATTTCCATTATTGTTATAATTGTTTATTTGATCATGTTTGAATGCTTGATTGCTTGGATTAATGGTTGACTTGATTGATTATTATGTATTAGTTGATTGATGATTTGATTTAGACAAGATGGTCGAAGATGATTCAAAAGCTAAGGGAAAGGCTCTTGAATTGGAAAAGCTGCTCATGGCATATGTAGCGGATGATGAAGCTCATATGGATAGATTTGATGATGATGATGTTGAGATGAGGCTTTGCTATGATGAGATAAATCGAGGCATGATATGAGATAGCCTTGGTTTAATCCAGACAGGATCACTCCAAGCATGTTGATGACTCGGTGAAATGGTTCGAGTTAGAGGATAATGGTTGGCTTGGGAGGCGCTTGAGCTAGTATGGAAATAGTCGTCGAGGAGGATGACTAGAAGGCTGAGATTTCATCGTTGTTGAAGGTTCTAGCATGCTCAAAGCAAGAGTACGCTGGGCAGATTCGATAGTCCCTAAAGACTATGATTGTAGTCGAGTACTCTGGGCAGATTCGATAGTCCTAGGCACGGGCTGCGACGACGTGCGGAGTTCTGTCTAGAACCGGGGTTGCCATTAACCCTTGACGGACGGCTGAAAGAATGTGCCGATCATTCAATTAACGGTGGTATCGAGGCAATGATAACAGTGATAGCCAGAGTCATGGATGTTTGGTTGTATCGTCATTCGGTCTCAAGAGCGGTATTTTCTGGGTGCTTATCTGATCTTGGTTTAGGCCTTGGGGGTTTGTACTTGGAAAACACCAACCTTGACTCGAGTGATAATTGCTTTACTTTAAATGTCTGCTTTGCTATGTTTACTTCTGCTTAGTGTGTGTCTAGGGGCTATCACTGTAGAAAGAGGTGGAGTGGGAGGGTTGGATTCCTATTCCTTTTTCCTTTATGCTCTTTTGGTATGTTGTTAGTTAATTTACCGCTCACTAAGACTGTTGTTTGACTCAAGGCTTTATGTTTAACTCTTATTGCCTTGGGCTGTTCATCCGCTTTGGAATGGGCAGACTAGGTAGCAGGTGACAGGTGCTGTTCTTAGTTTCCGACGATGCTGATGATGAAGACGAGCTGGAGGCTTGCATATTATTTTCTTACTATATGTACTGGATGTTCCGCTGCTTGTATATTCTCTGAGTGATATGTAGTGAGGCTTGATGTATTGACTATTCAGATGTTGTACCAAACTATTATGAAGTTTAATAGAGATTCTGTTCTGTAAAGCTTCACTATATATACTTTCTATTGTATTTTATCCATGCGCTGTGAGTTATACGATAGATTATGCTGTTTTAACTTAACCTTGGCAATCGTCCATGGCTGCCTGACACACTTTACAGCGCACTATTTCTATGTTCAGTGCAGGGGTCATGGGCGGTCGTCACAATAAGGCATATGACAAGGCACGCGAGGCAATGCCCAGGGTAAGATACTACCGTTTTGCAGAACCGGGCTAGTGGTAACGCATAGCAGCTACTACCTCCCACCTCGAGACACAATCCCATAATCAAAGTGCACGCAATCAAATCACAAAGTAATAGATATGGTTCGAAGAAGCATGTTCGATCGGAGGTGTGACCTCACTTGACCCAGTTATAGCTCATGTTTTAGTCATATCAAGCAGACCCGAGGGGTCAGGTGTGATGACCCGATTTTTCATACCCGATAAATCGAACCATCAGGATTAAAGAAGAAGAGGTAGAAGAAGAAAATAGAAAACAACATCAGAATCTCACATCGCAGCGGATTAAAATATAATAGATAATAACTGATCTTTACAGAAAGAAACTATATCTGTTTTTATACATTACATCATCAGAATACAACATCAGAGTAAGATACAAATCAACATCACAATTCAGGACAGTTATAATAACTTGTCCTCTCAAGATGACTATACCACTTATGATACACGGCGGAATACAACAAATACGGGTGATACGTCTCGCCATCCAGCTCGTCTCCTGAGCTCCACAGCATCTTATCTCGTGTCTGTAATACTCGGTCTGACCCGAGCATTATAATAAAATAACACCTAAGTCAGTCTGGAAAACCAGCGTGAGAAAACACACTCAATTGGATTATTAAAGTTTTCCAAACCCTTTGAAATCAAAAGCATCTTGTAAGACCGCGCCACAAATAAACATGTCGGGTTTTTACCTTACGATAGCCAAAACACTTTTTATCAAATCCGTCTTATATTATAATAGTGTCTATATACAAATACTTATTCAAATAGCTGAAATTGTTACATGATTAAATTCCAGCATACTAGCCACAAAGTGGGTTCTACAAACAAAAACCGTAAAAGGCACGTAGGAGAATGGATTTCCAACAAATGACTAGGCACTAGGGTACCACCTGTCACAGTACCTAGTCTAGATCAGCATACCGAGGACCATGCTCGATCCCTTGCAACACAAGACCAGAACTATCCCTTACTGGATAATTCCAACTAAGATCACCCCACGATTGGGATCAGCAACCGCACCACTAAACCGAATAAAAAGGAACATCTAGACAGGGATGACCTCACCCTAATGGGTGCTACCCACATAGCCTTGCTTCATAACCCCTAATTTTCAGTCATTCTCAGTTGATGAGGCTCGAGGCTAAGCATTACCTTCTTAGAACATATCACTTAGAATGCCCACCGTCCAACTGATGATGTTCCGAAAGCATTCATCCATACAAGTTCGTCCCGGGTTCGAACGGAACCGAAGGCACTATTCCTACTACATCCATTTTGGAATCACCCTCAGGATTAGTAGCGACTAACCCTTGCACTTCACTGTACCATCTTCGACTCCAAACTCGTTTCCCCCATGAAACGTACAAACCAGATCGAAGTGGTTTTTGAGAAATTAATCCCGATCCCGGTCTCTTCGGAACGATCAGCGCATTGGCCAATATTGATAGTCGGTTGTTTAACTATCAATTAATATTCACAAACATCCATCAAACAATAAATAATTTTCCAAATTATTTATTTACCTCACAAATATCTTCGCAAGATATATTTCCATTTCAACCCTTTTGAAAACGGTTTCAAAAACCACCTCCTCTTATGGAATAAATTCCCAAATATTTATTTCCACTGGAACACCAAGCACAAAACTTTAGATTTTTAAAATAATTTAAAACTCTTTATTATAAAATATCCTTTAAGACATTTAAGTTAAAAACTACTTTAATACTTATTCAAAAATATATACATTAAGAATATTTAAAATGAAGCTACTTTATAAAATATAAAACTAAATTTTTATCCCTTTAAACAAAATTCCAAGTCACCTTTAAATAATTACTACTATAATAAAATTTGAGAAATACTTACTTTAAATTTTAATCATTTGAAAAATAATAAATTTGCTAAAACACACTTTAAAACCTTTAACTTATACTTAAAACTATGCTTTGGAAACGTACTTGGCTATTCAAGGAAATATGCTTCTCTTTCACATCCTTTAAAAAAATCACTATTTATTTTTAAACAAATTTACCCATTTCTTTAATAAATTCCCACCGTGAATTTATTCTTCCAAATATCCACCGATATATTACTTCTCTTTATAAACCCAGTTTATAAATTCCATAGTCTCATCTTCCTTTTAAGATCCCAGTTTCAAACACTTAATAAATTTTCAAATTGATTTCCAAAATTTACTCCATTTTAAAATAAATTCCTTTACTTACTAAATTTTATTTCAAAATCCATAAATTTCATGTAACGACCCGTATTTTTACGGATCGAAACATCGTAAAACAGTCATTATTAGATTGTTAGTATTGTTAAGTCGTCCCGAGTTAGATCGTCTAGAGCTTAAGTCGTGTAGAAGTTAAGTTGTCTAGAAGTTAAGCCATATTGTAGCTTAAGTCGTTTAGAAGTTGAGTCGTGGGGTAGGCTAGGTCGAGTGAACGACCTAAGGGATTGGAAGAACCTACAGTATTTGACCGACTTAAGGATTTGGACGACTTAAGAGATTGAGACGACTTAAGATAGTAGACGACTTAAGGTAATGACCGACTTAAGAATAGGCCGATCTAAGTAAGTGACCGACTTAGGAGGATAAGCGGGCTAACGACTTAAGAGTTTTGGCGAGTTAACGACCTAAGGGGTAGGTCGGCGATGACCTAAGGAAGCTGGGGTAGCAGTAAGCGACCTAAGTAGGTTAAGTCGTAGAAGACTTAGGAGTTAGGTCGTGGGTTGTTAGGTCGCTAAGTGTTAGGTCGTAAGGGGTTAAGTCGTGTCCCGGTTAGATCGTGTGTATAGTTAGGTCGTGACTTTGTTGAGTCGCAATGGTGCTAAGTCGCTAAGTCGTCCAGGCGACTTAGGAGGGAATGCGCGCATGTGTTAGGTCGCGCCTGTTGCTAAGTTGTTAGGTCGCATGAGTGTTAGGTCGCGCGCATTCGTTTGTTAGGTCGTATGGATGCGCATGTGTTAAGTCGGAGCTGTTGCTAGGTCGTAAGTCGCAGGACTGATAGGTCGGTGGGGTTTTAGGTCGCAAGATTTTATAGGTCGTAGGTCGTAACCTCGTTAGGTCGTAGGATGGGTTGTCTCACTAGGTCGTAGGTCGTGATGCTCTATAGGTCGTGGACGACCTAAAAGTGAACGACTTAGGGAATTTCAACCTATAAATAGGAGGGTTTTTCTCACTTTTTGGGATCCGGATTTCGAAGCGACGAAGTGCTGCCATTTTGAGAGCTCGACTTCTACACTTCTTCACTTCTTTTCTCCACTCTAATCTAGTGATTCTTTCCATCCATATCGAAGATCAAATCGAAGATTGAAGAGCTTAGATTGAAGATCTTCATCCTTCGAAGAGAGATTTCATCGTTTGAAGCGGATTTGTGATAGATCAAGTTAGATCCTTCGCTGTCCAGATCTAAAGTGTGTTGCTTTTGGGTTGTTTAGGTGATTTGGTGAGTGGTGATTATCTCTCACACGGATCCAAAGGAGTATATCGGATCGTTGGCTTGATTTTGTGTTAAAGTAGTGGTTTTCATGCATCTTTGTAAACTTAAGTATAGATCCATATAGATCCATTGTTTATGATGATTTGACAACCATTTTACTAAGTGTTAACCTATGCAAGTTCATTCATCAAGATTATAGAGACATTGCTCATGTTTTCATGCTTGTTAGACTTTGGACTCTTTATTTACGAAATTGCCATTATTGTTATAATTGTCCATTTAGCTTATATTTGAATGCTTGATTACTTGGATTAATGTTTGACTTGATTGATTGCTATGAATTAGATGATTGATGATTTGATTTAGACAAGTTGGTCGAAGATGATTCAAAAGCTAAGGGAAAGGCTCTTGAATTGGGAAAGCTGCTCGTGGCATATGTAGCGGATGATGAAGCTCATATGGATAGATTTGATGATGATGTTGAGATGAAGATTTGCTATGATGATGATGAGGCGAAGCATGAGATGAGATAGTCTTGGTCTAATCCAGACGGGATCATTCCAAGCATGTTGATAACTCGGTGAAATGGTTCGAGTTAGAGGATAATGGTTTGCTCGAGAGGCGCTTGAGCTAGTATGGAAATAGTCGTCGAGGAGGATGACTAGAAGGCTGAGATCTCATCGTTGTTGAAGGTTCTAGCATGCTCAAAGCAAGAGTATGTTGGGCAGATTCGATAGTCCCTGAAGGCTAATGATTGGTAGTCAAGTACTCTGGGCAGATTCGATAGTCCTAGGCACGTGTCACAATGACGTGCAGAGTTATGTCTAGAACCGGGGTTTTCCATTAGCCCTTGACGGACGGCTGAAAGAATGTGCCGGTCATTCAACTAATGGTGATATTGAGGCAATGATAACAGTGATAGCCAGAGTCATGGATGTTTGGTTGTATCGTCATTCGGTCTCAAGAGCGGTATTTTCTTGGTGCTTATCTGATCTTGGTTTAGGCCATGGGGGTCTGTACTTGGAAAACATTGCCCTTGACTCGAGTGATAATTGCTTTACTTTAAATTATATGCTCTGCTATGTTTGCTTCTGCTTAGTGTGTGTCTGGGGGCTATCACTGTAGAAAGAGGTGGAGTGGGAGGGTTGTATTCCTATTCCTTTTCCTTTGTGCTCTTTTGGTATGTTGTTAGTTAATTTACCGCTCACTAAGACTGTTGTCTGACTCAAGGCTTTATGTTTTTAATTCTTATTGCCTTGGGCTGTTCGTCCATTTTGGGACGGGCAGACTAGGTAGCAGGTGACAAGTGTTGTTCTTGCTTCCCACGATGCTGATGACGAAGACGAGCTGGAGTATTGCATATTACTTCTTACTATATGTACTGGATGTTCCGCTGTTTTGTATTCTCTGAGTGATATGTAGTGAGGCTTGTTGTATTGACTATTCAGATGTTTGTATTCAACTATTATGAAGTTTTATTGATGAGATTCTATTCTGTGAAGCTTCACTATATATTTGTTCTATTGTATTTTATCCATGCGCTGTGAGTAATACGATAGATTCTGCTGTTTTAATCTACCCTGACAATCATCCATGGTCGCCTGGCACACTTTACAGTGCAATTTCTCTAGGTTCAGTGCAGGGGTCATGGGCGGTCATCACATTTGGTATCAGAGCTTTGGTTAATCGATTTTACCCAACGCTCGCTGACGTAACTACGTATGAGAGACGTAATTGTATTTGGATGGATGATTACTATATATAATATAGTAGCTTAGTAGAGTTTGAGTCCTTTATGCAGTTGTTTCTCTAGGTGTGCTAATCATTCCTTTTTATAGATATTGAGAATGAGTCGAAGAGGGAGACCAGCTGCTAGGGAAGGCTGTGCTACTGAAGGGGCTGTTGATTATGCTGCTATGTTCGAAGCTATGATGACTTCGATCATGAGAAGGATGCCAGCTCCGGGGCCATCGATGGATGTTGGAGTTCAAGTTCAAACTCCAAGACCGGTGGATTTTGCTAAGCTGTGTAAGGACTACACTGCTCTTGGAGGAAAGGTTTTCTTGGGAACAGAATCAACCATTGAGGTCCAGAGGTGGATAGATGCTTGTAGAAGGATCTTTGGTGACTTGGGAATTGAGGATGCAACTAAGAGGAAGTTAGCATCAAGACAGCTTCAAGGGAGAGCTTCCGATTGGTGGAACTCTATTACCATCAATACTCCGGAGGAAGAGATTACTTGGGAGCAATTCCAAGCCAGATTTGAAGCTAAGTTCATTTCTACAGCTCAGAAGTCTGTTCTGTTCAAGAAGTTTGTGGAGCTCAAGCAAGGTGGAAGACCAGTTCTTGAGTATGTCTCTGAGTTCGAAACTTTGTCCAAGTATGCCCGGTCGTATATTGAATCTGCATATCAAAAGAATGAGAAGTTTGTGACAGGCTTGGACAGTTATCTTGGGAGGAAGTTGGTGGATCATTTGGACGATTCATTTGAGAAGCTCGTGGAGAAAGCTCTCAGGCATGAGAATCTGTTTCCTAAGGAAGGATATGTTGTTGCTGTAACCAGGGAAGAGTCTAAACCCCAGCAGGGTGGAAACAAGAAGAGGAAGCAGCATCAGCAAAAGGGTAAGGATGGCCAGAAGAAGCCGAAAGGCGAGGTGACCTGTTACAATTGTCAACAGAAGGGCCATTTCTCTAAGGATTGTAAGAATCCGAAGGTACCGATGAAGTGTCACAACTGTGACAAGCCGGGGCATATCAGGAAGAATTGTCCAGAACCGAGGAAGGACAAGCAGATTGTGCAAGCTTATGCTTTGGAGCTGTTCCATCGTCTTCGAAAGCTCCTACCGCTGAAGAGAAAGGGAAGAGTGTGGTGGTTCAAGGTACTCTTTTCCTATGTGGTGTTCCAGTTAGAGTTCTGTTTGATACTGGGGCGTCGCATTCGTTTGTTTGTAGTGATCTTGTAGGCCGGTTAGGTTTGGAACCGGATATTGTAGATAGGCCATTGGTTGTGACTAATCCAGTTGGGGGTTCATCTTGTTTGTGTATGCTATGCCGTGGTCTGATTGTATCGAGTCATGGTTGCTCTTTTGTTTGTGATTGTTTTGTTCTGAACTTTGCGGGGTTTGGAATTATTTTGGGTATGGACTGGCTTAGGAAGTATGCGGCAAAGGTTGATTGTGAAAGGTTGGAGGTGACAGTCGAGAATGTGGAGGGGCGAAAGATTGTGATACGATGTAAGCATGAAGAAGGCGTCTTCATGAGCTTCATGTATTCGCTGGTTGTTCCACGGGATGGACTGTCATCTGTGCCAATCGCTAATGGATTTGAGGATGTCTTTGACGAGGTCAAAGGGTTACCGCCGCATAGAGAGATCGAGTTTCGTATAGATTTAGTTGAAGGAGCCAGACCTGTTGTGATGCCTCTTAGGCGGATGGCACCTAGGGAACAGCAGGAGTTGAGGGTGCAGGTTGATGACCTTTTACAGAAAGGATTCATTCGGCGTAGTGTGTCCGAATGGGGTGCACCAGTTGTGTTTGCAACCAAGGCAGATGGGTCATTGAGATTGTGTGTGGATTATCGTGAGCTGAATAAAGTGACTAAGAAGAACAAGTATCCATTGCCGAGGATAGATGACTTGTTTGATCAGCTTCACGAAGCTAAGGTGTTTTCTCAGATGGATTTGGCAACGGGATTTCACCAGTTGAGAGTGGCTAAGGATAGTGTGTCGAAGACTACTTTTCGAACACCATCCGGTTTCTTTGAGTGGTTGGTAATGCCGTTTGGATTGACTAACGCGCCAGCATATTTTGTGGATCTTATGAATAGAGTGTTCAGAGATCAGTTGAACAAGTTCGTGCTTGTGTTCGTGGATGATATTCTGATTTATTCCAGAACTGAAGAAGAGCACAAGACGCACTTGCGTATTGTTTTGGAAATCTTACGGAAACATCAGCTGAGGGCTAAGTTTTCGAAGTGTCACTTCTGGAAGAGTGAAGTGAGGTTCTTAGGCCATGTTATCTCTGGAAGTGGAATAGCGGTTGATCCCGCTAAGGTGGCAGCAATCCAGGATTGGGTTAGACCTAAGAATGCATCGGATGTGAGAAGTTTTCTTGGATTAGCAGGATATTATCGTCGATTTATCAAAGACTTCTCCAAGATAGCTGCACCGTTAACAGGATTGATGAAGAAGAACCAAGTGTTCAGATGGGAAGATAAGTGTGAGCAAGCTTTCAGAATCCTGAAAGAGCGATTGACAAGTGCTCCTGTTTTGACTATTCCAAGTGGGAATGATGAGATGGTGGTTTACACCGACGCATGTGGTACTGGACTTGGAGCAGTGCTGATGCAGAGGGATAAAGTTGTTGCGTATGCAAGTCGACAACTGAAGCCGCATGAGAGGAATTACCCGACTCATGATTTGGAGTTAGCGGCGATTGTTTTTGCTCTGAAGATGTGGAGACATTATCTATTGGGAGTTCGATTCGAGTTGTTTACGGATCATAAGTCGTTGAAATATCTTTTCTCCCAAAAGGATTTGAATCTTCGGCAGCAACGTTGGCTAGAGTTTTTGGCATCATATGATTTTGGTATAGCTTATACTCCGGGAAAAGGTAACGCAGTGGCAGATGCGTTAAGTCGAAGATATGCAGGATTGGGAGCCATGTTTTCAGAATAGAAGAATCTCGAGTATTTAGCTGGTTTTGACTTCAGGCCCAGATGTGGATTGGAACCTGAGATGTTGGTAAACTTATCGATAAGACCGACTCTTGTGGAAAGGATTGGCGAGAGTCAAAAGCGAGATGATAAGATTGTCAAGATTATCCATGATTTGGAATCTAGAATGGACCCAGAAAAGGATAAAGGGTTCGAGGTCGATCGAAAAGGTTGGCTTCGGAAACAAGGACGACTAGTTGTTCCCGATATAGATGAATTGAGGAGTGAAGTTCTGAAGGAAAGTCATCACTCAAAGTTGACAATTCATCCAGGTGGAAATAAGATGTATCGGGATATGAAGAGAACCTACTACTGGGAAGGTATGAAGAAGGATGTTGGAAATTTTATTTCCAAGTGCATGAACTGCCAGTTGGAGAAAGCTGAGCAGAAGAAGCCCAGTGGATTGCTTCAGCCATTAGAGGTTCCTACATGGAAGTGGGAACAAGTATCGATGGATTTTATTGATGGACTACCTAGAACAAAAACGGGAAATGAAGGGATTTGGGTCATCGTAGATCGTTTGACTAAGAGTGCAAGATTCATTCCTGTTCGATCGACTAGGACTGCATCAAAGTTGGCTGAGTTGTATGTTAAGTGGATAGTTTGATTCCATGGTATTCCGAAGAGTATAGTGAGCGATCGAGACCCATTGTTCACTAGTGGATTTTGGAAGAGCTTTCAAGAAGTTTTGGGAACCGAGTTGTGTTTGAGTACAGCTTATCATCCTCAAACAGATGGTCAGACCGAGAGAGTCAACCGAGTTTTGGAAGATCTTCTTAGAGCTTGTGTTTTGGATTTCGGAGGATCATGGGAAGATCATCTTCATTTGGTGGAATTTTCGTATAACAACAGTTACCAGTCGAGCATTGGTATGGCACCGTATGAGGCATTGTATGGAAGACCGTGTAACTCTCCGACATGTTGGTTAGAGACCGGAGAAAAGTTGATGCTTGGGTCAGAGATGGTTCGACAGACATCAGATTGTATAGAGATCATTCGGCAACGAATGAAGGCAGCCCAAGACTGTCAGAAAAGTTATGCCGATAAGCGTCGTAAGGATTTGGAATTCGACGTAGGTGATATGGTTTTTGTGAAGATATCTCCACTGAGGAATGTTATTCGATTCGGGAAGAAAGGAAAATTGACCCCGAGATTTGTTGGACCATTCCCGATCATCGAGCGAATTGGAAAGCTCGTCTACAGATTGGAGTTACCAGAGAAGATGTCGGGCGTGCACAATGTTTTTCACGTATCATATCTACGGAAGTATGTGCATGACTCGAATACAGTGGTTTCTACTGATAGCTGTGAAGATTTCGAGGTTGATCCAGTCAATAAGAGACCTAGTAAGCCGCTTCGTGTTGTGGAAACCGACACGAAACAGCTTAGGAGGAAGGTAGTTAAGTTGCTCAAGATACAATGGAGTGATCATGATAACGATTGTACGTGGGAGGTGGAAGAGAGGATGAAGGCAGCTCATCTTGAACTCTTCAAGGTATGGCCCTAAGGTGTCGTGTCATCTCACGATATTGTAACTTGTTCTAGTTTTAGAATTCTGCATGGTAAGCTAGAATTGGATGCATGGTTTGTTGATTGCTATGGATGGTAGGCGTGCAGAATAGTCTTTGATTGCTCTTGTTTGTTTGGAATTTCGGGGGCGAAATTCCTAAGGGGGAGAGAATGTAACGACCCGTATTTTTACGGATCGAAACATCGTAAAACAGTCGTTATTAGATTGTTAGTATTGTTAAGTCGTCCCGAGTTAGATCGTCTAGAGCTTAAGTCGTGTAGAAGTTAAGTTGTCTAGAAGTTAAGCCATATTGTAGCTTAAGTCGTTTAGAAGTTGAGTCGTGGGGTAGGCTAGGTCGAGTGAACGACCTAAGGGATTGGAAGAACCTACAGTATTTGATCGACTTAAGGATTTGGACGACTTAAGAGATTGAGACGACTTAAGATAGTAGACGACTTAAGGTAATGACCGACTTAAGAATAGGCTGACCTAAGTAAGTGACCGACCTAGGAGGATACGCGGGCTAACGACTTAAGAGTTTTGGCGAGTTAACGACCTAAGGGGTAGGTCGGCGACGACCTAAGGAAGCTGGGGTAGCAGTAAGCGACCTAAGTAGGTTAAGTCGTAGAAGACTTAGGAGTTAGGTCGTGGGTTGTTAGGTCGCTAAGTGTTAGGTCGTAAGGGGTTAAGTCGTGTCCCGGTTAGATCGTGTGTATAGTTAGGTCGTAACTTTGTTGAGTCGCAATGGTGCTAAGTCGCTAAGTGATCCAGGCGACTTAGGAGGGAATGCGCGCATGTGTTAGGTTGTGCCTGTTGCTAAGTCGTTAGGTCGCATGAGTGTTAGGTCGCGCGCATTCGTTTGTTAGGTCGTATGGATGCGCATGTGTTAAGTCGGAGCTGTTGCTAGGTCGTAAGTCGCAGGACTGATAGGTCGGTGGGGTTTTAGGTCGCAAGATTTTATAGGTCGTAGGTCGTAACCTCGTTAGGTCGTAGGATGGGTTGTCTCACTAGGTCGTAGATCGTGATGCTCTATAGGTCGTGGACGACCTAAAAGTGAACGACTTAGGGAATTTCAGCCTATAAATAGGAGGGTTTTACTCACTTTTTGGGATCCGGATTTCGAAGCGACGAAGTGCTGCCATTTTGAGAGCTCGACTTCTACACTTCTTCACTTCTTTTCTCCACTCTAATCTAGTGATTCTTTCCATCCATATCGAAGATCAAATCGAAGATTGAAGAGCTTAGATTGAAGATCTTCATCCTTCGAAGAGAGATTTCATCGTTTGAAGCGGATTTGTGATAGATCAAGTTAGATCCTTCGCTGTCCAGATCTAAAGTGTGTTGCTTTTGGGTTGTTTAGGTGATTTGGTGAGTGGTGATTATCTCTCACACGGATCCAAAGGAGTATATCGGATCGTTGGCTTGATTTTGTGTTAAAGTAGTGGTTTTCATGCATCTTTGTAAACTTAAGTATAGATCCATATAGATCCATTGTTTATGATGATTTGACAACCATTTTACTAAGTGTTAACCTATGCAAGTTCATTCATCAAGATTATAGAGACATTGCTCATGTTTTCATGCTTGTTAGACTTTGGACTCTTTATTTACGAAATTGCCATTATTGTTATAATTGTCCATTTAGCTTATATTTGAATGCTTGATTACTTGGATTAATGTTTGACTTGATTGATTGCTATGAATTAGATGATTGATGATTTGATTTAGACAAGTTGGTCGAAGATGATTCAAAAGCTAAGGGAAAGGCTCTTGAATTGGGAAAGCTGCTCGTGGCATATGTAGCGGATGATGAAGCTCATATGGATAGATTTGATGATGATGTTGAGATGAAGATTTGCTATGATGATGATGAGGCGAAGCATGAGATGAGATAGTCTTGGTCTAATCCAGACGGGATCATTCCAAGCATGTTGATAACTCGGTGAAATGGTTCGAGTTAGAGGATAATGGTTTGCTCGAGAGGCGCTTGAGCTAGTATGGAAATAGTCGTCGAGGAGGATGACTAGAAGGCTGAGATCTCATCGTTGTTGAAGGTTCTAGCATGCTCAAAGCAAGAGTACATTGGGCAGATTCGATAGTCCCTGAAGGCTAATGATTGGTAGTCAAGTACTCTGGGCAGATTCGATAGTCCTAGGCACGGGTCACGATGACGTGCAGAGTTATGTCTAGAACCGGGGTTTTCCATTAGCCCTTGATGGACGGCTGAAAGAATGTGCCGGTCATTCAACTAACGGTGATATTGAGGCAATAATAACAGTGATAGCCAGAGTCATGGATGTTTGGTTGTATCGTCATTCGGTCTCAAGAGCGGTATTTTCTTGGTGCTTATCTGATCTTGGTTTAGGCCATGGGGGTTTGTACTTGGAAAACATCGCCCTTGACTCGAGTGATAATTGCTTTACTTTAAATTATATGCTCTGTTATGTTTGCTTCTGCTTAGTGTGTGTCTGGGGGCTATCACTGTAGAAAGAGGTGGAGTGGGAGGGTTGTATTCCTATTCCTTTTCCTTTGTGCTCTTTTGGTATGTTGTTAGTTAATTTACCGCTCACTAAGACTGTTGTCTGACTCAAGGCTTTATGTTTTTAATTCTTATTGCCTTGGGCTGTTCGTCCATTTTGGGACGGGCAGACTAGGTAGCAGGTGACAGGTGCTGTTCTTGCTTCCCACGATGCTGATGATGAAGACGAGCTGGAGTATTGCATATTACTTCTTACTATATGTACTGGATGTTCCGCTGTTTTGTATTCTCTGAGTGATATGTAGTGAGGCTTGTTGTATTGACTATTCAGATGTTTGTATTCAACTATTATGAAGTTTTATTGATGAGATTCTATTCTGTGAAGCTTCACTATATATTTGTTCTATTGTATTTTGTCCATGCGCTGTGAGTAATACGATAGATTCTGATGTTTTAATCTACCCTGACAATCGTCCATGGTCGCCTGGCACACTTTACAGCGCAATTTCTCTAGGTTCAGTGCAGGGGTCATCGGCGGTCGTCACATTTCATAAATCCTGGATTTTGCTCTTTATTATGATTTTAAACTGGAAATACCAATTTCATAAAAATTCCTTTTATCGCATCCTAAACCATTTAAATTCTGAATTTAAAAATAAATCCTTTATTCCTTAAATTAATACCTCTTAAGTTTTAAATTTCATTTATTCCCATTTATTCAAAAATATCCTTTCCCATAATTGGAATTTATTTATTAACAATTTTAAAATCCACTTTTATCCTTTTCCCATTCATTCTTTAATTTATCCCAAATTCTCTATAATCATTTTACTCAAATTCTCTCTTTTTATTTTCTTTTAAAATCCAAATCTATACATTTGTTAACTCAGAATGTCCAAATATATCCAATCAAACCATAGCATCCAATATTCCCATTATCAATATAATTCATCACAGAATGTCTAATAATCATATCACAAAGTTATTAAAACAAACTAAATAATTTTGAGGAATCTAGTTGGATCTCTTCAACCTGTTTCCCTGCATCCATAGATGTTAGCACAATACCAATTCCACTTCGAGGTGGAATATCGCGGTTTATGGGATTAATATAATATCATCCGCTATTATGCGGCGCATAGGGTCTCATCCGCTATAAAATGCGGGAATATCAATCACTCCAATATATACTATATATACTAATATATATAATATAACACCTCAAAACAATTCAATCAATCAACCAATTATTTAAATTTTACCATTTAAATTTAAATAACAATCCAGATGAGTGAGATTAACCTTTGATTTTTATTTTGCAATCCACTCTAGACCAGCTTGTTTCTTTTCAGTTTTCAACATGAATAAATAATTATGTGATTTATTAATACTTTAGCTAATTGAATAATCTATTATCATTTAATAATCTAATTTTAAATCAATTAATTATTTTAATACATTGTTTAAAAATAAATTTGTAAATCAAAAATGTATATATGTACATATATTTCCCTTTTTGAGCTACATATATACTAAAACTATATAGATTTCAAAAATCTAATTCTATAAAATTTTCAATGTTCTGAATCTCCTACTTTCCTGTTCAAACTCTGTGTGTGTGTGTGTGTGTATATATATATATAAATTTCCAAAAGTCTAAATTTTTTTCAATTTTTAAATAATTTTTTTTCCAAACCGATATATTTAAAAATTCCCTGTTTAAATCTATACCTTGCTGTTAACTCTGATGAGTGAAATAATAGCCAACAGTTTATTTACAATGTCTGAATCTTAAGTAAATTAATTAAAACATTTGAAATTATGTTACCTTAAAATGCTGAGGCCAAGAAAGAAGATCGATGATCTCAGCATTCAAGCCCTACGAAACTTCCCGACCCCTGAGCCCTAGATTCAAGCTCGAACAATCCCTACCCTCACCACGACTTGCTGCTCAACCATCACGACATTTGCCTCGCGTCGCCCCCTGCAACCCCACAAACTCCGATGTTTGGCCCTACGCGACCTCGCATTCTTTCTTTCCCGAACTCGACCTCACGCGCTCGAGAAATCTGCCAAAAAACCACATGAGCTTATGACACTAGCCGCCATCTTGAATCGAATGAGGTCGCCGTTCGATCGGTTTCGAAATTGTAGAGGGGAAGTGGAATTTGCATGCGATGAATGTGAAGGGATTTGATTTCATTCGATCGGCACTGTATTTATTTTCGAACTACTTCGTGGATTTGAGGGAAAAAGGGGGACAGGATTTTTAATTTGGCATTCGAAAATTTTATCTCTACTTTGCTTTCATTCGTAACTGAAAAAGGAGAAGAAGGGTTCGACTATTGTTTTAAAGAGGAAGGGAAGTGACATTGGCATATGAGAGAAGGCTACAGTGATTGAAGAGGAGACCAAAAAGCTCAGATATGAAATTATTTCAGCTGATGTGAACAGATTTACAGCTGAAAGTTGACCATTATATACAAATATATATTTCAAATTTATATTCAAATTCCTCGATAACCGCAACTCAAAACCTTTACCTCCTATCGAAGCATGCCGCTAGGCATTCATAATGTTATACCCTTATTTTGAGCGCAATGGAAAAGGTTTTGAGTCCTAATTCGATCGTATGGAGAAGATAGCTTTTTGAACCCAATTATTATATTGAATTTCGATATAAATTTCAGCACGTTTATATGTCGTATGCTCACACAACAACTCCAATCATTACGAAAATTGAAATCCGATAATAATACACTATTACGAATCCAATGGAACTGGTTTTGTCGAATTCCGAGACTATGCCCCGGAAGTCTATTTTTAAACGTCGATTTAAACGATATATTTTTAAAACTGAACAAACCACTTTCAAATTCAATTTTAAAAGTTCTATCACCTTCAGTATTATTAATATGAATTTTCCAAGCCTTCAAACTATTTTTAATAGGCTTAAAACTGAAGATTCAATAATTTACCCAATTTCAAATTTATTAAATTCAATATTTAATTATCCAATAATAGAGATATTTGAAATTTAAGTTAAAATTAAACTTTTAAATAATTAAAATCAATTAAATATTCCAATTTCAAATATCTAAAAGTTCTGGGTTGTCACATTCCTTCCCCCTTAAAAGAATTTCGTCCTCGAAATTACTAGCTAGGAAGAACGGCCCAATACCCGTTTACTTTTTCCCTAAAACCAAACAATTTCAATGATTTTCCAAAACAATCTCTTTTATTTAAGACACACTATCCCTCTTACTAACTTTCCAAACTTATCCATAAGTCCCAAACAATATTACTTACTTAACAATTCAAATTTAAATTTTAAACCAAATCTTGAATTATCAAAATTTTCGAAAAATTTCGCCAGCGTCTCCTTTGCGCGGCTAGCTCCGTACAACTACAAAATGCCTCTACGGCCCCAAATTTTCAAAGAAAACAAAACGCCAAGTGGCTAGATCAGAAAATCATCAAATTTCATATGCCAATTTAAATACATACCTTTTTGTCGGCAATTCAAAATTTATCTTCTGAAATCAAAAACATCAATTTATCCCTTGCTTTTAATCACATGTATCCTACTTAGCAATAATACTCCACTACGCCATAAATGGCCTACTGCAACACAAAAAAAATGTTGGCTCAGGCCCGAAAAATGTTGCCATAGGTCTATGGCAACACTTTTAGGGTGATGCAATTTTTGCCGTTGCCTTAGACCTCAAAGGCAACATTTTGACTATCTAAGGCAACATAAGTAATATTGTTGCAATAGAACCCTATTTGGGTCTATGGCAACACCCATAGGTATCTGTAGCAACATTCCAAAATGTTGCTATAGATATGAACTTTTTGAATTTGTGGGGCCTACAATGTAGAGCATATTTGATTTTTTAATAAAAATAAATATTTATTTAATAAAATGCTATTGCACAGAATTTGATATTTAAACAGTAATTTATTTAAATAAATATTTTATTTCAACATTTGAAATAGTAAAAATTCCTGACTCCACTATTTTACAATTCAATGATATATAACACTGATATTCACATATACAGATATTCCTCACTACATCACTCAGTTCACTCATTACATATGCAGTTTCAATTTATACAGACACCGACACTGACAAATATATGTCGAGCCGAAGGCGAGCCGAGTGCCGAGCCGAAGGCGAGGCGAGAAGCGGGTCCGGACGCAGCGCCGGCGGGGGTCCGGGGCACCGCAGTCCCGGCGGGGGTCCGGGGCACCGCAGTCCCGGCGGGGGTCCGGGGCACCGCAATCCCGGATTTTTCTCTTTATTATGATTTTAAACTGGAAATACCAATTTCATAAAAATTCCTTTTATTGCATCCTAAACCATTTAAATTCTGAATTAAAAAATAAATCCTTTATTCCTTAAATTAATACCTCTTAAGTTTTAAATTTCATTTATTTCCATTTATTCAAAAATCTCCTTTCCCATACTTGGAATCTATTTATTAACAATTTTAAAATCCACTTTTATCCTTTTCCCATTCATTCTTTAATTTATCCCAAATTCTCTATAATCATTTTACTCAAATTCTCTCTTTTTATTTTCTTTTAAAATCCAAATCTATACATTTGTTAACTCAGAATGTCCAAATATATCCAATCAAACCATAGCATCCAATATTCCCATTATCAATATAATTCATCACAGAATGTCTAATAATCATATCACAAAGTAATTAGAACAAACTAAATAATTTTGAGGAATCCAGTTGGATCCCTCCAACCTGTTTCCCTACATCCACAGATGTTAGCACAATACCAATTCCACTTTGAGGTGGAATATCGCGGTGTATGGGATTAATATAATATCATCCGCTATTATGCGGCGCATATGGTCTCATCCGCTATAAAATGCGGGAATATCAATCACTCTAATATATACTATATATACTAATATATATAATATAGCACCTTAAAACAATTCAATCATTCAACCAATTATTTAAATTTAACCATTTAAATTTAAATAACAATCCAGATGAGTGAGATTAACTCACCTTTGATTTTTATTTTGCAATCCACTCCAGACCAGCTTTTTTCTTTTCAGTTTTCACCTTGAATAAATAATTATGTGATTTATTAATACTTTAGCTAATTGAACAATCTATTATCATTAAATAATCTAATTTTAAATCAATTAATTATTTTAATACATTGTTTAAAAATAAATTTGTAAATCAAAAATGTATATATGTACATATATTTCCCTTTTTGAGCTACATATATACTAAAACTGTATAGATTTCAAAAATCTAATTCTATAAAATTTTCAACGTTCTAAATCTCCTACTTTCCTGTTCAAACTTTGTATATATATATAAATTTCCAAAAGTCTAAAAAAAATTTAATTTTTAAATAATTTTATTTTTCCAAACCGATACATTTAAAATTCCCTGTTTAAATCTATACCTTGCTGTTAACTCTGATAAGTGAAATAATAGCCAACAGTTTATTTACAATGTCTGAATCTTAAGTAAATTAATTAAAACATTTGAAATTATGTTACCTTAAAATGCTGAGGCCAGGAAAGAAGATCGATGATCTCAGCATTCAAGCCCTACGAAACTTCCCGACCCTTGAGCCCTAGATTCAAGCTCGAACAATCCCTACCCTCACCGCGACCTGCTACTCAACCATCATGACATTTGCCTCGCGTCGCCCCCTGCAACCCCACAAACTCCGATGTTTGGCCCTACGCGACCTCGTGTTCTTTCTTTCCCAAACTCGACCTCACGCGCCTGAGAAATCTGCCATAAAACCACATGAGCTTACGACACTAGCCGCCATCTTGAATCGAATGAGGTCGACGTTCGATCGATTTCGAAATTGTAGAGGGGAAGTGGAATTTGTACACGATGAATGTGAAGGGATTTGATTTCGTTCGATCGGCACTGTATTTATTTTCGAACGACTTCGTGGATTCGAGGGAAAAAGGGGGACGAGATTTTTAATTTGGCATTCGAAAATTTTATCTCTGCTTTGCTTTCATTCGAAACTGAAAAAGGAGAAGAAGGTTTCGGCTATTGTTTTAAAGAGGAAGGGAAGTGACATTGGCATATGAGAGAAGGCTGCAGTGATTGAAGAGGAGACCAAAAAGCTCAGATATGAAATTATTTCAGCTGATGTGAATAGATTTACAGCTGAATGTTGACCATTATATACAAATATATATTTCAAATTTAAATTCAAATTCCTCGATAACCGTAACTCAAAACCTTGACCTCCTATCGAAGCATGTCGCTAGGCGTTCATAATGTTATACCCCTATTTTGAGCGCAATGGAAAAGGTTTCGAGTCCTAATTCGATCGTATTGAGAAGATAGCTTTTTGAACCCAATTATTATATTGAATTTCGATATAAATTTCAGCGCGTTTATATGTCGTACGCTCACACAACAACTTCAATCATTACGAAAATTGAAATCCGATAATAGTACACTATTACGAATCCAATGGAACTGGTTTCGTCGAATTCCGAGACTATGCCCCGGAAGTCTATTTTTAAACGTCGCTTTAAACGATATATTTTTAAAACTGAACAAACCACTTTCAAATTCAATTTTAAAAGTTCTATCACCTTCAGTATTATTAATATGAATTTTCCAAGCCTTCAGACTATTTTTAATAGGCTTAAAACTGAAGATTCAATAATTTACCCAATTTCCAATTTATTAAATTCAATATTTAATTATCCAATAATAGAGATATTTCAAATTTAAGTTAAAATTAACCTTTTAAATATTTAAAATAAATTAAATATTCCAATTTCAAATATCTAAAAATTCTGGGTCGTCACATCAGGGCTGCGTTCATACCTCATATAGAATCGTTCGCCAAACCATCCTACTTCGTTCTGGATTCTCCACCACGTACACGGTTGTTAAAGTGGTTTTCGATATTGGTAGAGAGTGACAATATCAGATCTCGGTCTCTTTAATAACCAAACGCTTATTTCACACCGTGGTCAGGTTCATTTCAAACAGTTCATACTTCATATCAAAATATCATATTCATTTCAAAATCATATCACTTTTGAAATCATATTCACTTTCGAAATCATTATTCACTTTAAATCATAACAGTTCCAACTTAAACAGTTTGAATATTGAAAGTAGTTTATATACTGGAATAGTTATACAATAAAAATAGTTTATATTTAAAAATAGGTTATAGATTAAAATAGTTTATATATTAAAAATAGTTTATATATTAAATAGAGTTTATATCAGAAATAGTTTCAAATTAGAATATTTTCTTCCAATTTCACAAATCAATTCAAATCAACTTTAGTTCCAAAATTCAATTTAAATCAATCTCAGTTCAATAATTTCAATTAAAAAGGTTAAAGATTCAATTCAAATTCTCATTAAAACCATTTTTAATTTATATCGATTTCAAATTTAGGTTTGAACTACAAATTTAAACCACTTCCAATTCGGTAGGTTTTAAAATTTAAATATTCAAACATTTACAATAACTAAATTTGATAAATTTCATTTATATTTCAAAAATTCAACTTTAATATTATTTAAATTTGAAAATATTCACTTAATCATTTTTAATAACATTTAAATGAAATCTCAAATTGCAAATTTAAATCAATATTAAATATTCAATTTTAATTTTATTTAAATTTGAAAATATTCATTTAATCAACTTTAATCAAAATCTAGTTATAAAAATCATATCTTTAAAATCTCAAAATTAATAATTTCAAATCAATTCCTATTTAAATGCAATTCTTAAACAAATTAAATTACAAATCAGTTTTAATTTATCTTTCCAACCTTAATTTATTAAAGTTATTACAAAATCTATTTTCAAATTATTAATATAAATTTCAAATAAATAGTTTAAAATATATTATATATATATCAGTCAAAATTAACTTTTTATTAAATTTTATCATAATAAATTTTATTAAATTAAATCTTGTTATTAAATTATTATATTAAATCTTATTATATATATTTAAAAATAATAAAATTATATGTAAAATCTTAAAATTTACATTTTTCAAAACTTAACTTATAATTTAAAATTTTCAAACATATAATTTTAAAAATCTAAAATTTACACATTACGATTTAAAACAAAACCTTTATATTATATTTTAAAATCAAAACACATATATTTTCTTTTTAAAATTTTGAAAATCGTTTTAAAATAGACTAACGGTGTCCGTATATAATTTCTAACCTATGGTCAAGTGATACAGATATTTATCATTTCAATCCGCAATAATTAAATATTTACGGGTATATATCATTTCAACTCGCAATCCCAAAATTCAAAATCAATAAAATCACTTTGGTTTATCATTTCAACCCATAACGATTTTTCCTAACCTATAAGATCATTCGGGTATATATCCTTCAACCCATAGGGATTTCCTAAACTAACAGAGAACTTGCAGTGTGAGAACAATAGAATAATAAGATGAAATAGCATAACATATCAATTACAACGTATATCATAATTAACAATTTACATATATTTACAATATGTTATGGTGTCATAGGTAAACAATTTAAATATTAACATATCATATTCAACAATTTAATTTCTAACTAATTCAAATTTAACAACATATTTAAATTATCATTTCATGTGAAATCAATTTACTAAACATAAGAATGTCAATCGTGAGTGATCGCTCACCTTTCGAGGCTATGAAAATAATAATGGCGAAGAAGTTGACACGGACATGCATACGGATACGCAACAAAGCTAGAAAACTACTGCGACTATGGATAGGACAACGACAAGCAAAGCAAAGCTAATAACTTGAAATCGATAAAAACAAATCAAAATTAGCTTGAGATTGATGGAAACAAATATATATATATATGCAATATATATATACCTTTTCTTTTTTTCTTTTTCTATAAGAAGAGAAGGGCTAGTGATGGGTTTAGGGTTAGCAGCATGTGGTCGGAGGTTGCGTGTAGCTCAGCGATGGGAAGTGGTGCGGCTGCTTGCTTTTGAGTGGATGCGGGTGAGAGGCTGTGGGCTGGTGAGGTGAGGGTGGCTGATGGCATTCGGGTGAGGAGCAAGAAGCAATGTAACGATCCCGAATTTTATATAAATTTAAATTGATAATTAAAATTAATTTTTGAATAAAATTTGTGAAATTAATTGATAAATTGATGCGAGTTTCCCCGAATTCAAATAAATTTTGTATAAATCATTTAAATTTAAAATATTGTATATATATGTGAATGTATATATATATATATGGGCATATATGAGTAAATTTGAAATTATATATATATATATATATATATTTGATTTGAATTTAAATCGTAAATAAATGGTTTAAAAATAAAAATACAAATTATATAAGATAAAGTATAAAAATATAAAAGTAACCCATTAGCTAAAATTTAACAACAAATTAAAATATAAATTTTTTTTATATTACAAATTAATAAGACTAAAGAAAAAAAATAAAAATATATATATAAGATAAATTATAAAATACAAAGTAAATACATTGGATAAAACCTAATAACATAAACTAAAATAGAAATTGTTTATAGTATGAAGTAGTATTACAAAGACTAAAGTAAAATATAAAAAATATAGTTTTTATACAATATAAAGTAATTATATTAGAATAAATTTAAACATCATGTTAAAATTAGAATTCATTTATATCACAAAGCATAAGACAAATAAATACATACAAGTAAAGAAATATTGTAAAAGAATGAAACAAATAATACATTCAAGTATATACACATAAGTATGAACACTTACCAAATGAAGAAACAAAACATACACATTCAAATAAGAAAACAAAATATATATGAAGTATAAAAGCTTGCAAAGGAAGCCACATCAAACTATCACATATAATGTACAGCCGAAATGAAAAAATAAATAAATATGGTACAACACAATTAATGCAAGCACAAAATGTATCCATCAAAAGCAAGAAATATCCCTGCCTCTTGTACAAACAAATAATAATATCACCTGTATTCATTTTATACATATCAACTTTCTCATTTCAGTTTCGTTACATTCCAAACTAAGAAAACTAAAGTATATCATCTCAAACTTAAACCAAGCTTCAACTAAAACAACAACAACTTAAATAAATTCAACCAGAGATCAAAAGAGGAGCTTCAACAAGTAAAGAAAATTCAAGCCTGTACAAGTAGAGGCTCTGTTCATTCCTTAATCACGGTGAGTAACATTTTGTTTTAAAACTTTAAAATATGATTTTGTGGCAAGCATCTGTGATAAGTATATTGTATATATGTGTGTTTCCCTGAGAACAAATGAGTGATGAAGGTATGTATGTACACAGTTATCTTCTTTGATAGCTTGCTTCTGTTTCAAGCTCCAGTTTGAGTTTGAAAAATCATTTTCTCCTGATCAAGGCATAATTTGGATTTGGGATCAAAACAAAACTTGGTTGTTGTAGCATAAGCTTTAATCTAAAAAATTTATTCAAGTCAAAATAAATTAGCATTTCCTCTAGAAATTAAAAGAACAGAGCAAGACTTTAATTTAGTCAAATTTCATACTTGTTAATTCATGGATTCAGGTAGGCAACTTGAATTTGTACACTTTAATATGATTTATAAAAGAATAAATCATAATTTTTAGAGTTAGATTTTAAGAGCAGTTCTAGTTTGTTTAAATTTCCTTATATGGTCGAACTTTGGTGATCTCGTCGTTGAGGAAGGTCGGGGTTTCGTGTGGAGGTGGAGGAGTCTACGGCGTCGCTGGGAAAAATGCTTGGAGTTGTCATCGATCATCGTGGAAGCGGCAGTGGCAAGGTTTAGTTTCGAAACCTAATTTTGTAGTGGTTAAGAAATTCGATTTGTTCGTCCCCGATAGATGATCGAGCGTTGCATGGCTCTGGGAGGTGGTAGAGGGGACGTTGGCGATCGTGTGGCCGGAATTTCGGGTTGTCTGGTGGTCGAGGTTGCAGGGACGAGATGGTTCCAGGTTGTGATGTTGTTCCACTTTTGGGTTTTAAGGCTCGATTTTGATTTCGAGTTGGTTTCGATGTTCGAGTGGTTGGATTCTGGTGTAGAGATGATCGTCGACTTGCTCGATGATCTGGAGTCGACTGGAGGAGTGCGGCGGCGACGTGCACGTGCACGAGCACGGTGTATTTTTGTTCCTGGTGAAGTTTGATTTTGAGGAAGATGGGTACTCGAGTTTTTCTCAACAGATTTGATGTTTGGCTCGAAGCTTTTGACTTTTGGACTCGAAGTAGTTTTGTTGTGGCTCGGGTAGATGTTTGTTTCAGATTTCAAAACCTGTTTCTGATTTGAATTTTAAAATTAAATTTCAAATTATAAACCAAAGTTTTAAACTGAGTTCTATAATCAAAGTTAAATTATAAATTCAGTGCAGTTTGAAACTTAGTTTGGGAAATAAAGTTTTTAAATTTAAATTGTTTTAATAACTTAAAAATGTTTAAGTATTTAAGTGGATTTAGAAAAAGAGATCTAAATTTAAAAATGGAATTTGACTTGTAAAGAAAAAAAATTAAGCAAAGTTTAAATCAGAATTTTTAACCTGGACTTAAATCCTAATTTGAATCCTACTTTTTTGACAGTTAATAAAGTTTATAAATCTTAATGTTTAAATAAGTTTAAATGTAAGGTATACTTTTAAATATGTGAATTTAAAAGGAATTTGATTTAACACTTTAAAATTTCTTTTATAACAAAATATTACTTTAACTTATGAATTCGAAGGTTTTCAAAATTAGTTTTAACTTTATTAAAAATCAATTGGTATTCATTTTAAATCTTGAAATTTAAAAATGAATTTAAAGGTGAATTGAATATGAATGTTTAAACCTATTTATAAGTGATAACAAAATCATTAATAAGAATAAGATTTGTTTAAGTTAATAAAGATACCTTGATAATTTGTAATTCATTCATTATTAAGTCAATTAGAATGGATAATTTATTTATTTAATTAATTAATGATTTGGATTAATTAAATAAGCAATTAGAGGTTTAAATTAATTAATTAAGGTTTAAAGATTAATTAATTAAGAAATAATTAATTTATAAATTAAGGATTATTAATTTAATATTAATTAATAATTCAAGTTAATTAATCAAGTAATTAATGAATGATTAATTAAAAATAATTACTTAGTAAAAGTAATTAAGAATGGGTAATTAATGATCAAAGATTGATTAACCAAGTAATTAAGGGTTAATTACTTTAAAAGAATAATTAATTAATGTGGTCAATTAATTAAGGTAATAAATTTGAGAATAATTAATTTATTAAAGGTAAATTAATTAATGAAAGTGATTAAGAGATAAATATTAATTAAGGAATAATTAATTAGTTATTGTAATTAAATAAGAATAATTAATTAAGGTGTTTGATAAATTTATTTATATCAACTGATTCATGATTAATAAATCAGGATTGGATAATTAATTCATAATTGATTAATTTAATGGGAAATAAATTGAATTAATTAGGATTAATTAATTGATAATTAATCCAAGGAGGATTAATTAACATATAATCAACCAGAATTAGTGATTAATCTGGTTTCAATTAATCAAATGATCGATTAACCTTATTCTGGATGGTTGTATTCTATTGAATGCTGTGAATTGTTTTGTCATCCTTGTTGTGTGATGCTTTGTGATTAGAATTTGTTTAATTCAAGCTGTGATGAATGTAATTTATTTTATCTGTCATGAATGTATATTATTTATCTGTGAATTGGTAAATGGAAGATAAGCGTTATAGGAATATACCGCTTATCGATATTAATATGCTTAAATCTGTGATGATGTGATGATTTGTAATGTTGCACTACTGTGTAAAACCCCTGGACCACACTCTTACACACACAAATATGGATTTCACGAGGAAATCAGTTAAGTCACAGATGATTTAAATTTAATGTTTTTGAAATTTAAATTTTAATTTCAATTGATTTTGGAAATGGATTTGGGTTAAATGAAAAGCTTTTGAAAAAGGAGTTTTTAAGATAAAAGTTATTTTGAATAACTTGGTAAAGTTTTTCAATTTAAATAATTTAATTTGAATTTGAATTCAAAATTTGGAATTGAATTCGTTGTTTGGAAATTATGGTTAAAGATGATATAAATGTGTTTTATATGGATTTTTAAACCATTTTAAAAGTATGGTTTTGAGAATTTGAATTTAACCCAAGGACTTTAACTCGTATAAATGAATCAGATTTTCCGAAATGAAAACTATTTCTTTTCAAATAATAGAAGCTTTCATATAAGGAATGAATTTCCAAATCGTGTCAAAGGAATTTCAAGTTTGAAATGTAAATGGTTTTCCAAGTTATGAATAAATCTTTGTGAAAGTTTGTTGAACTTTGTTTTGAAATTGGAAAGATGTACCTTTTGTATAAAAAGTCGAAATGGGATTGTTTTGAAAGCTATCAGTTAAATCTTTGATTAAATGAGTTAACCAAATTGAAATGGAAATCGATTTGAAAATCTATGAATAGATCTTTGTGATACTGGGTGAACTTTGTGAATTGAATCTTTTTGTTTAAAAAGATTAATATGGTAATCTGTTTAAACCATTTGAAGAAAAGTTTTGGATAATAAGTTGTGACTTAATTGAAATTCCATTATCCATATGTTTTTAAATATTGCGCTCATTATTCGGTTTAGCCGGGAGAGGACCTTTGCGTCATATAACCCATTCCGAATAATGATACGTCGTATATGGATTGCATTTGAAGACCGGTGGTGAAGACCGGATATTTTCAAAAACGAAAGGATAATACGTCGATTGTCTCAGCACTGAGTCGCGCCGGTATAGAGATTCCCTAAGTGATGGGAAATCCGATCGGGATTGTGAATACCTGGATTTCAAGGGCTTCTTTAGGAGTGCCTTCGGTTCTGTTCGAACCCGGAACAGACTTGTATGGCCGTATGTCTGACATTACACTTTGAGATATAAAGCTAATTTCTTTCAAATACATTTCTGTTTGGTGGCGGAGAATTTATTCTCTTAGCTTAACACCCTTCTCTGAGACGTACGAGCTCAGAGGTTATATAGTTGAAGGTTATCAGTGATATACTCCCAATTTGGTAGTGTGGCATGCTAAGTGCTGATGTGTGTTGGTGATTATTTGTTGATCAAAGCATGGCTTTCGTGTAAAGCGTAGGTTTGTGGACGAGACCTCATCGGACCTCAAACCCCGGAAATGGTCGAAACAGGAAAGATGCTGCAAGGTTTCAGGGGTAGCTCCCCTAGGGTATGTCCATTCCTTCTGGAAAAAGGTGGTATCATGGTATGGAGCTCAGATATTTACCTGTGTGGTTGCTCCAATCTCATCTACTGTGTGATTGTTGCTTTGTGATCGAGGGCCCTCGGATAAAGGTTGCAAACGACCGGGGGTGGCATAGCTCAGGTTTACTACCCGGGAAGGGGGTAATCGGCCTTGTGTTGGCAGAGAGCAGTTGTCTCTTGGGGCGTCCCTCCAGAGGCGTTCCTACGTGGCATAGGAAGTTCCTTGTGTTGGCAGAGAGCCGTGGGTGGGGCTGTCGTTGGCGAGCATGTAGGCGGTGATGGATCGAAGTATTGAGGATCGGAGGTGGGGTCTTGGTCGGTCAAAGCTTGACAATGTTGGGTTCGTTTTTCTCCCTGTATCGATCACGTGGGAAGATGAAGTTCACGGCCACGATTTTGAATCTCTGATCAACGGCCGATCTGTGATGGTATAAAAAAAAGAGAGGAGATTTTGTTATATAAAATATATACCAACTTATAAACTGCATATTTTCTCCGTACGAGGTCGGAATCGGACGAAACGGGAAGCGCCGGAATCGCAGTGACGCGCTCTACGCTGCAGCGTAGATCTAGGCGCGTTTGGGGCAAGCGAGAATTTTTGATTAAATCGAAGGCGTTCGATTTAATTTGAAAAAATTGAACGCTCGACATTTTAAAAAGCAAAGGTGAGAACTTCTCACTCAATCGAATTGCATTTCGATTTAAATTTTAAATAGTTAGATTTAAAATTGTTGATTGTCTTGATTGTGTGATTGGATGATAAAATTGTTATCTATTGTGTTGAAATAGACCCTATACGCCGTATATTAAGCGGAGGTTATTTATTAAAAACATATACCGCGATAATTCCACCGTGAAGTGGAATTGGTATTATATATGTATTTGGAGTTGACTTCCCGCATTATATAGCGGATGAGACCCTATTGCGCCGCATAATAACGGATATTTTATCAATCCCATATACCGCGATATTCCACCGTGAAGTGGAATTGGTATTGTGCTAACATCTGTGGATGCAGGGAAACAGGTTGGAGGGATCCAACTGGATTCCTCAAATAATTGAATTTATTTCAATGTTGTGTGTTGATTATTTATAATCTCTGTGTGATTATATTGTGATTGAAATTGTTGACGGCTATAATTTAGACAAATATATTTTCGGTATCGTTGGATACCAGAAATAAATAAAATTGGATTTTCGAAATTCAAAGTTGAAAATTTATCGAAAAATTTATTTTTGAAAATTGGGAAATTTATAAGGAGTTTTCAAAAAAGATAAAAGTTTTATTTTTGAACCATATTGAATTAAATTTCAAAATATGGAAAAAGGGCTTAATAAATGGATTTCGAAAATACTATTTATAAGTTGAAGAATTTATTTAAAATTTGGATTTTTAAATAGATTTGAAGAGATAAAGAAATTTATTTTTAAAAAAATAAATAATTTGGAAATTTGATTTGGTGTTTTGAAATAAATTTAAAAATCAATTTGAAATTAATTGATTATTAATTTACAAAAATCAGTAAAATTGATTTATAGAAATTTATTTGATTTAGAAATTAATCAGATAATTAAATTAATCCTACTTATGGATGTTTGGATTATATTGGATGTCGAATTGTTTGATATCTCTGATATGTGATGCTTTGTGATATATCTTGTTTTGTGTGTGATCTGTAATTTGTTTATCTGTGATATATATATATGTGTGTGTGTGTGTGTGTGTGTGTGTGTGATCTGTGAATGGAGGATAAGTGTTATAGTTTATACCACTTATAAATTATATTGTTATATTTGATCTGTGATGGTTGAATGTTGTTGCACTATTGTGTTAAACCCGTGGACTACACAATACACACACAAATGTGGATTTCATGTGGAAATCGGTTAAGTCACAGATTTTTATCAATTTTGAAAAAATTGAATTTTTGAATTGTAAATAGTTTTGGGATTGGAATAGAAAGTTTTTGAAATGAGTTTCAGAAATAAAAGTTATTTTAAATAACTTAATAAAATTGGAATTTAAATCATTTGATTTAAAATTTGAATTCAATATTTTGAAATTGAATTCAATGATTTGGGGATTTTGGTTTAAGAGATTTTACAAGTGTTAAAGGTATTTATATGGGTTTTTAACCATTTAAAATATGGTTTTGGAAATTTAAATTTAAATTTAGGTTTTGTACTTGAACGGCTTTAGCTTGTTTAATTGTAACCAGTTTTTCCCAAAACGAAAACTATCTGTTTTCAAATAGTAATAACTTTCATAAAGTGAAAAGATTTCCAATTTGTATTGAAACATTTCAAGTTGAAATGATATTGTAAATAGTTTGGAAAACCATGAATTAACCTTTGTGAAGATGATTAAGTTTTATTTTGAAATCAAAGAAGATTTTAAAAGGTGTATCTTTTATATTTATAAAAGACTGGAATTGTGAATAGTTTTGAAAGCTATAAATTAAATCTTGATTTAAAGATTTAATGGGTTAATCCCATTGAAATGAAAATTGATTTGGAAATCTGTGAATGAATCTTTGTGAAACTGGGTAAACTTTGTGAAGTAAATCTTTTTGTTTTAAAGATTTAAAATGGTAATTTGTTTAAACCATTTAAAGGAAAGGATTTGGGTAATAAGTTGTGACTTAATTGAAATCCCTATATCCATATGTTTTAAATATTGTGCTCACTATTCGGGTTAGCCGGGAAAAGCCTTTTGTGTCATATAACCCATTCTGAATTAGTGATACGACGATATGGATCGTATTGAAGACCGGTGGTGAAGACCAGGTATTTTTGAAAATGATAGGATGACCTATCGATTGTCTCTGCACCGTTAGCTACGGTATAGAGATTTCCATTGTGATGGGAAGTTCGATCGGGATTGTGAATACCCGGATTGCAAGGGCTTCTTTGGAAGTGCCTTCGGTTCTGTTCGAACCCGGATCAGACTTGTATGGTTACATGTCTGACATTACATTTTGAGATATAAAGCTGATTTCTTTCAAATACATTCCTGTTTGGTGGTGGAGAATTTATTCTCTTAGCTTAACACCCTTCTCTGAGACGTACGAGCTCAGAGGTTATGTAGTTGAAGGTTATCAGTGATATACTCCTAATTTGGTAGTGTGGCATGCTGAGTGTTGTTGTGTGATGATCATTTATTGATCATTTGTGATCAAAGCGTGGCTTTGTGAAAAAACGTAGCTTTGTGGACGAGACCTCTTCGGACCTCACAACCCGGAAATGGTCAATACAGGAATGATGCGGCAAGGTTATGAGGGTCGCTCCCTTTAGGGTATGTCATTTCCTTCTGGAAAAGGGTGGTATCAGGTATGGAGCCCTAGTATTTAACCTATGTGGATACTCCAATCTCATTTACTTTGTGATTGTTGTTTGATCGAGGCGCCTCGGATAAAGGTCCCAAAGGACCGGGGGGTGGCATATTCGTGTAGTAGTTACCTAGTGTCAGAGGTAACCCGGCCTTGTGTTGGCAGAGAGCTAGTTAGTTCTCGGGACGTCCCGCCAGAGGCGATCCCATGTGACATAGGAAGTTCCTTAGCCTGAACATTTGTTGGAAATCCAAAGAAACAATACGAACCTTGTACGGTTTTAGTTGTATAACCTGCTATGGAATGTGGCGGTAACCTGCTATTGAACATAGTAGCTATAGTAGGCATAAGTGCGGAATGCCTATACTGGCTAAGATTAGTATTATACTTTCAAAATATTTTCTGCACTATGCACTAATAATAATATCAAATCGAATGATTTTGCGTAGTAATCATGTTTGACTATCATAAGGAGAAATCTCCTCCAATTCTGCGTTTGCATTGTGTGTGTGGTGGGAGGCCTTATGGTAGTTTCATTTTCCAAAAAGCATTGCGGATGTCTTTTACTTCCTTGTTGTTGTTGGTTTAAAGATAATAACTGTTTTAAGTTCTCACACCAGTCACCATGACTGACCTGGAGTTTATTGTTTCCTTCCTAAACTCTGGGTGCCCACCAATTTCCACACGGGCAGTCTAGAGTCAGGTTATCAGGTCATTCTGGATTCAGGAGATGCTGTGGAGCTCAGTGGCGAGCTGGATGGCGAGGCGTATCACTTGTATATGATATTATTTATTCCGATGTGTATTCTATATGAGGACAAGTTTATATAAGTGTCCAGTGTTGTGTTGTATATTGTTGTTGTAAACTCTGATGATGATGTAATGTATAAACTGATATAGTTCTTTGATTTAAAGATTATTCATTGATCTATTATATGTTGTTCCGCTGCGATATGTGAGATTCTGATATTGTTTCTGTTGTTTCTTCTTTCTTTCTTTCTGACTTCTTCTACCTCTTTTTTTTAACCATAACAATTCGGTTTTCGGGCATTCGATTGCTCGGCAGTTGATACAGTGGACGTATTAATGTCGATTTTCGGAAGTCGAATTTCTAGAATCGTTACATTTGGTATCAGAGCATATGGTTAAGCGATAACCTTGGTTCTGTTGGGAATTACTCATTAGAGATAGAGTCAGTAGTACTCTAGAATGAGTGTGATTGTAGTAATAGATATGAGCGCGTATTTGTTAGTGAATATGAAATTGTTTTGTATTGTGTTGACTTATCGATTGATTGTTTATAGATTCTGGTCGGTGCAGTCTAGCTAACTGTAATCGATATGGGTTTCTAAACTCTTAAACGAGATAATCTGACATAGTATCATTTTAAATTGGGTAAATGAAATAATTTTACCTTGATTATATTTTGTATATAAATGAAATAATTTTTCAGAAATATTAAAGTGTGTATAAAATTGATTGTTTGGTTGTTGAAAATGTAAGAAAATATATATGTTAATAAAAGTTGTTTGAATAATCTAAATAAAAACAACAATTGTAAAAGAATGAAGTATATAAGCAAATGAATTATTAAGTATGGAATTATAATTAAAATGATTTGCAATTGTGAAATAATCTTGTATAAGTAAAGTTAAATAGTGAAATTATATGAGTAAAAGAATTTATAAATGTGATTTATAAATAAAGGAAATATTGAAAGAATTTAAAGCACTGAATTCACTATTGTTACTGGGAAATAATAAGGGTGATGACTGCAGCATCATCAGTATCATTTTCGAGTTTCTGTTTGATTGATTTGCTACCATAATAAATTGAAATTTTAAGTTTTGTTGTGATAGCCAAATTTGAAATTAAAAATCCAAGTTGTAATTGATGAATATAAGTGAAACGAGTTTTAGACTTATAATATGAAATAAAGATTTAACTTTGGTAAAGTTGAAATAAATTTGAGTTAGCATAATAAGATATATGATTTTAAATTTAACTAAAGGAAGGTTAAATAAATTGAATTGGATTAGATAAGTGGTTATAATATGAATTTGGAAGCTTAAATAAATAAGTTGTGTAACTTATAGAATGAGAAAAGGTAAGTAAAACCAAATATCAAAATGGTTAAACAATTTTGTTAAGAAAAACAAAATTTGAATTGAATTTATAAGTAGAAATTTAAGTTAAGCTAAACAAATGGAATATAACTTAAGTGATGTTAAATGAAGTTGATTTTGATATCAAAGTAAATTAATAAAGTGAATTAAATGGATGTGAACTTGAGGTTTATAAAGGAAATTCAACTTAGTTGTAAAATGAATTAGCAATTGAATTGAACTAATGGATTGAATGTCAATCAATCTAATGTAAATAAATTGATATTGAATAATGGATGTAAGTGTTAATTCATTAAAGCTAATTGAAAGTGTTGAACCAAAATTGAATGTAAATTTAATAATTTGGTTGTGTTGGTTATGATTTGATTTGTAACGACCCGTATTTTTACGGATCGAAAGATTTTAGAACTGTTGTCATTAGGTCGTTAGTGTTGTTAAGTCGTTCAGAGTTTAAGTCGTCCAGAGATAGGTCACGTAGCAGGTTGGGTTGTGGAGCGATGTAGTAGCTTAGGTCGTATAGTAGTTTAGGACGACTTAAGAGATTGGAGCGACCTATAGGATTTGACCGACCTAAGGAAGTTGACGACCTAAGGAGTAGACGACTTAAGGATTGGAGCGACCTAAGGAAAGGTAGACTTAAGTCAGTGACCGACCTATGGAAGTTAGCAGCTTAGGGGAGTTAACGACCTAGGGGGTTAAGCGGGTTAACGACTTAAGGAAGCTAGGTCGTTCGAGCGACTTAAGGATTATGGGATAAGTCGTTGAAGTTTAGGTCGTGAGACCCTGTGTGTGTAGTTAGGTCGTGTAAGGGCTTAAGCAGTTAAGTCATTAGGTCATTTCTGTAGTAGGCCGCATGAAGGCTTAAGGGGTTAGGTCGTGTATGTTTTAGGTCGCGCATAGGTTTGAACCGATAGGTCGTTAGGTCGGCATCTCAGTTAGGTCGTGTAGCGTTAAGTCGCTAAGCCGCATATGTGTGTTAAGTCGTAGGTCGCATGAGGGCTTATGAAGTTAAGTCGTAGGATTTGCTAAGTCGTAAGTCGTAGGTCGTGGGGTTCTCATAAGTCGTGGACGACTTAAGGGGGCGGACGACCTAAGGATTTCCAGCCTATAAATACACGTCCTTGCCTCACCTTTTGGGATCTGGATTTTGAAGCGACGAAGTGCTGCCATTTTGAGAGCTCGAGAACTACACTTCTTCACTTCTTTTCTCCACTTTAACTTTGTGCTTCCTTTCGAAGATCCAAGAGCTTAGATTGAAGATTTACATCCATCGAAGAGAGATTTCATCGTTTGAAGCAGGATTTTGGAGAATCGAGCTAGATCCTTCGCTGTCCAAATCTGAAGTGTGTTGCTTTTGAGGTGTTTAGGTGATTCGGTGAGTGGTGGTTATCTCTCACACGGATCCAAAGGAGTATATCGGATCGGTGGCTTGATTATGTGTTAAAAATAGTGATTTCATGCATTTTCGTAAACTTAAGTATAGATCCATTATTCATGATGATTTGACATCCATTTTACTACATGTTAATCTATGCAAGTTCATTCATCAAGTTGTAGAGATATTGCTCACGTTTCATGCTTGTTAGATTTGGACTCTTTATTTACAAAATTGCCATTTTAGTTATAATTGCTTTTAGATCTTGTTTGCATAATTGATTACTTGGATTAATGATTGATTTGATTGATTATTATAGATTAGTTGATTAGTTATTGGATTTAGACAAGATGGTCGAAGATGATGCAAAAGCTAAGGGAAAGGCTCTTGAATTGGAAAAGCTGCTCGTGGCATATGTGGCGGATGATGAAGCTCATATGGATAGATTCGATGATGATGATGAGATGAGGCTTTGCTATGATGTGATGTAGCCTTGGTATAATCCAGACGGGATCATTCCAAGCATGTTGATAACTCGAGGGATGGTTCGAGTTCGTTGATAATGGTTGGCTCGAGAGGGGTTGAGCTAGTATGAGAATAGTCATCGAGGAGGATGACTAGAAGGCTGAGATTTCATCGTTGTTGAAGGTTCTAGCAGACTCAAAGCAAGAGTACGCTGGGCGGATTCGATAGTCGCAAAAGACTACAGTTGGTAGTCAAGTACTCTGGGCAGATTCGATAGTCCTAGGCACGGGCTGCGACGACGTGCGGAGTTCTGTCTAGAACCGGGGTTACCATTAGCTCTTGACGGACGACTGAAAGAATGTACCGGTCATTCAATTAACGGTGGTATCGAAGCAATGATAACAGTGATAGCCAGAGTCATGGATGTTTGGTTGTATCGTCATTCGGTCTCAAGAGCAATATTTTCTGGGTGCTTATCTGATCTTGGTTTAGGCCTTGGGGGTTTGTACTTGGAAAACATTGACCTTGACTCGAATGATAATTTCTTTACTTTAAATGTTTGCTTTACTATGTTTACTTCTGTTTAGTGTGTCTGGGGGCTATCACTGTTGAAAGAGGTGGAGTGGGAGGGTTGGGTTCCTATTCCTTTTACCTTTATGCTCTTTTGGTATGTTGTTAGTTAATTTACCGCTCACTAAGACTGTTGTCTGACTCAAGGTTTTATGTTCAACTCTTATTACCTCGGGCTGTTCATCCATTTTTGGGATGGGCAGACTAGGTAGCAGGTGACAGGTGTTGTTCTTAGTTTCCAACGATGCTGATGACGAAGACGAGCTGGAGGCTTGCATATTATTTTCTTATTATATGTACTGGATGTTCCGCTGCTTGTATATTCTCTGAGTGATATGTAGTGAGGCTGGATGTATTGACTATTCAGATTTTTGTATCAAACTACTATGAGGCTTGTCTGATGCGATTCTGTTCTGTGTAGCTTCACTATGTATATTTTTCTCTATTGTATTTTATCCATGCGCTGTGAGTAATACGATAGATTCTGCTATTTTAAGTTACCTTGATGATCATCCATGGCTGCCTGGCACACTTTACAGCGCACTATTTCTATGATTAGTGTTGGAGTCATGGGCGGTCGTCACATTTGGTATCAGAGCATTGGTTAATCGATTTTACCCAACGCTCGCTGACGTAACTACGTATGAGAGACGTAATTGTATTTTGATGGATGATTACTATATATAATATAGAAGCTTAGAAGGATTTGAGTCCTTTATGCAGTTGTTTCTCAAGGTGTGCTGATCATTTCTTTTATCGATATCAAGAATGAGTCGAAGAGGGAGACCAGCTGCTAGGGAAGGCCGTGCTGCTGAGGGAGCTATTGATTATGCAGCTATGTTCGAGGCTATGATGACTTCGATCATAAGAAGGATGCCAGCTCCGGGGTCAGCAGTTGATGCTGGAATTCAAGTTCAAGCTCCAAGACCGATGGATTTTGCTAAGCTGTGTAAAGACTATACTGCTCTTGGAGGGAAGATTTTCTTGGGAACAGAGTCAACCATTGAAGTCCAGAGATGGATAGATGCTTGTAGAAGAAATCTTTGGTGATTTGGGAATCGAGGATGCAACTAGAAGGAAGCTCGCATCAAGATAGCTTCAAGGGAGAGCTTCTGACTGGTGGAACTCTATCACCATTGATACTCCGGAGGAAGAAATTACTTGGGAGCAATTCCAAGCCAGATTTGAAGCTAAGTTCATTTCTACAGCTCAGAAATCTGTTATGTTTAAGAATTTTGTAGAGCTCAAGCAATATAGAAGACCAGTTCTTGAGTATGTTTCTGAGTTTTAAGCTTTGTCCAAGCATGCCCGGTCGTATATTGAATCTCCTTATCAGAAGAACGAGAAGTTTGTGACAGGCTTGGACATTTATCTTGGGAGGCAGTTGGTGGATCATCTGGACGATCCATTTGAGAAGCTTGTGGAGAAAGCTCTCAGGCACGAAAATCTGTTTCCTAAAGAAGGATCTGTTGTTGCTGTGGCCAAGGAAGAGTCTAAACCACAGCAGGGTGGAAACAAGAAGAATAAGCAGCAGCAGCAAAAGGGTAAGGATGGCCAGAAGAAGCCGAAGGGCGAAGTGACCTGCTACAATTGTCAGCAGAAGGGCCATTTCTCTAGAGATTGCAAGAATCCAAAGGTGCCGGTGAAGTGCCACAACTGTGACAAGCCGGGGCATATTAAGAAGAATTGTCCAGAATCACAGAAGGACAAGCAGATTGTGCAAGCTTATGCTTTGGGGGCTGTTCCATCATCTTCAAAAGCTCCTACCGCTGAAGAGAAAGGAAAGAGTGTGGTGGTTCAGGGTACTCTTTCCATATGTGGTGTTCCAGTTAGAGTGTCATTCGATACTGGGGCGTCGCATTCTTTTGTTTGTAATGAACTTGTAGGCCGGTTAGGTTTAGAACCAGATATCGTTGATAGACCATTGGTTGTGACTAATCCAGTTGGGGGTTCGTCCTGTCTGTGTATGCTATGCCGTGGTTTGGTTGTATCGAGTCATGATTGCTCTTTTGTTTGTGATTGTTTTGTTCTGAACTTTGCGGGGTTCGGAATTATTTTGGGTATGGACTGGCTTAGGAAGTATGCGGCAAAGGTTGATTGTGAAAGGTTGGAGGTGACAGTCGAGAATGTGGAAGGGCGAAAGGTTGTGATACGATGTAAGCATGAGGAAGGCGTCTTCATGAGCTTCATGTATTCGCTGGTTGTTCCACGGGATGGACTGTCATCGGTGCCAATCGCTAATGGATATGAGGATGTCTTTGATGAGGTCAAAGGGTTACCGCCGCATAGAGAGATCGAGTTTCGTATCGACCTAGTTGAAGGAGCCAGACCTGTTGTGATGCCTCTTAGGCGGATGGCGCCTAGGGAATAGCAAGAGTTGAAGGTGTAGGTTGATGATCTTTTACGAAAAGGATTCATTCGGCGTAGTGTGTCTGAATGCGGTGCACTAGTTGTGTTTGTAACCAAAGCGGATGGATCGTTGAGGTTGTGTGTGGATTATCGTGAGCTGAATAAAGTGACTAAGAAGAACAAGTATCCATTGCCGAGAATAGATGACTTGTTTGATCAGCTTCACGAAGCTAAGGTGTTTTCTCAGATGGATTTGGCAACGGGATTTCACCAGTTAAGAGTGGCTAAGGATAGTGTGCAAAAGACTGCTTTCAGGACACCATCTGGTTTCTTTGAGTGGCTGGTAATGCCGTTTGGATTGACCAATGCACCGGCATATTTTGTGGACCTTATGAATAGAGTGTTCAGAGATCAGTTGAACAAGTTCGTACTAGTGTTCGTGGATGATATTTTGATTTATTCCAGAACTGAAGAAGAGCACATGACGCACTTGCGTATTGTTTTGGAAATCTTACGGAAACATCAGCTGAAGGCTAAGTTTTCGAAGTGTCACTTCTGGAAGAGTGAAGTGAGGTTCTTAGGCCATATTATCTCTGGAAATGGAATAGCGGTTGATTCCGCTAAGGTGGCAGCAATCCAGGATTGGGTTAGACCTAAGAATACATCTGATGTGAGAAGTTTTCTTGGATTAGCAGGGTATTATCGCCGATTTATCAAAGACTTTTCCAAGATAGCTGCACCATTAACAGGATTGACGAAAAAGAACCAAGTATTCAGATGGGATGCTAAGTGTGAGCAAGTTTTCAGAATCCTGAAAGAGCGATTGACAAGTGCTCCTGTTTTGACTATTCCAAGTGGAAATGATGAGATGGTGGTTTACACCGACGCATGTGGTACTGGACTTGGAGCAGTGCTGATGCAGAAGGGTAAAGTTGTTGCGTATGCAAGTCGACAACTGAAGCCGCGTGAAAGGAATTATCCGACTCATGATTTGGAGTTAGCGGCGATTGTTTTTGCTCTGAAGATGTGGAGACATTACCTATTGGGAGTTCGATTCGAGCTGTTTACAGATCATAAGTCGTTGAAGTATCTTTTCTCCCAAAAGGATTTGAATCTTAGGCAGCAACGATGGCTAGAGATTTTGGCATCATATGATTTTGGTATAGCCTATACTCCGGGAAAGGGTAACGCAGTGGCAGATGTGTTAAGTCGAAGACATGCAGGATTGGGGGCCATGTTTTCAGAATGGAAGAGTCTTGAGTATTTAGCTGGATTTGACTTCAGGCCCAGATGTGAATTGGAACCTGAGATGTTGGCAAACTTATCGATAAGACCTACTCTTGTGGAAAGGATTGGCGAGAGCCAAAAGCGAGACGATAAGCTTGTCAAGATTATCCGTGATTTAGAATCTGGGTTGGACCCAGAGAAGGATAAAGGATTCGAGGTCGATCGAGAAGGTTGGCTTCGGAAGCAAGGACGACTAGTTGTTCCCGATATAGATGAATTGAGAAATGAAGTTATGAAGGAAAGTCATCACTCGAAGTTGACAATTCATCCAGGTGGAAATAAGATGTATCGGGATATGAAGAGAACCTATTACTGGGAAGGTATGAAAAAGGATGTTGGAAATTTTATTTCCAAGTGCATGAACTGCCAGTTGGTAAAAGCCGAACAGAAGAAGCCAAGTGGATTGCTTCAGCCATTAGAAGTCCCTACATGGAAGTGGGAGCAAATATCGATGGATTTTATTGATGGACTACCTAGAACCAGAGCGGGAAATGAAGGGATTTGGGTCATCGTAGATTGTTTGACTAAGAGTGCAAGATTCATTCCTGTTCGATCGACCAGGATTGCATCAAAGTTGGCTGAGCTGTATGTTAAGTGGATAGTTCGATTCCATGGTATTCCGAAGAGTATAGTGAGCGATCGAGACCCATTGTTTACTAGTGGATTTTGGAAGAGCTTTCAGGAAGTTCTGGGAACCGAGTTGTGTTTAAGTACGGCTTATCATCCCCAAACAGATGGTCAGACTGAGAGAGTCAACCGAGTTTTGGAAGATCTCCTCAGAGCATGCGTTTTAGATTTCGGAGGATCATGGGAAGATCACCTTCATTTGGTGGAATTTTCGTTAATAACAGTTACCAGTCAAGCATTGGTATGGCACCGTATGAAGCACTGTATGGAAGACCGTGTAACTCTCCGACATGTTGGTTGGAAACAGGAGAAAAGTTGATACTTGGGCCAGAAATGATTCAAAAGACTTCGGATTGCATAGAGATCATTCGGCAACGAAAGAAGGCAGCCCAAGACCGTCAGAAAAGTTATGCTGATAAGCGTCGTAAGGATTTGGAATTCGACGTAGGTGATATGGTTTTTGTGAAGATTTCTCCACTGAAGAATGTTATTCGATTCGGGAGGAAAGGAAAATTGACTCCGATATTTGTTGGACCATTCCCGATCATCGAGCGAATTGGAAAGCTCGCCTACAAATTGGAGTTACCAGAAAAGATGGCGGGTGTGCACAATGTTTTTCACATATCATATCTACGGAAATATGTGCACGACTCGAATACTGTAGTTTCTGCTGATAGCTGTGATGATTTTGAAGTTGACCTAGTTGATAAGAGACCTCGTAAGCCTCTTCGTGTTGTGGAAACTGACATGAAACAGCTTAGGAGGAAGGTAGTTAGGTTGCTCAAGATACAATGGGGTGATGATGTTAACGACTGTACATGGGAGGTGGAAGAGAGGATGAAGGCAGCTCATCCTGAACTCTTCGAGGTATGGCCATAAGGTGTCGTGTCATCTCACGACATTGTAACTTGTTCTAATCTTAGAATTCTGCATGGTAGGCTAGTAATTGGGTGCATGATTTGTTGATTGCTATGGATGGTAGGCATGTAGAATAGTTTTTGGATTGCTCTTGTTTGTTTGGAATTTCGAGGGCGAAATTCCTAAGGGGGAGAGAATGTAACGACCCGTATTTTTACGGATCGAAAGATTTTAGAACTGTTGTCATTAGGTCATTAGTGTTGTTAAGTCGTTCAGAGTTTAAGTCGTCCAGAGATAGGTCGTGTAGCAGGTTGGGTTGTGGAGCGATGTAGTAGCTTAGGTCGTACAGTAGTTTAGGACGACTTAAGAGATTGGAGCAACCTATAGGATTTGACCGACCTAAGGAAGTTGACGACCTAAGGAGTAGACGACTTAAGGATTGGAGCTACCTAAGGAAAGGCAGACTTAAGTCAGTGATCGACCTATGGAAGTTAGCAGCTTAGGGGAGTTAACGACCTAGGGGGTTAAGCGGGTTAACGACTTAAGGAAGCTAGGTCGTTCGAGCGACTTAAGGATTATGGGATAAGTCGTTGAAATTTAGGTCGTGAGACCCTGTGTGTGTAGTTAGGTCGTGTAAGGGCTTAAGCAGTTAAGTCGTTAGGTCATTTCTGTAGTAGGCCGCATGAAGGCTTAAGGGGTTAGGTCGTATATGTTTTAGGTCGTGCATAGGTTTGAACCGATAGGTCGTTAGGTCGGCATCTCAGTTAGGTCGTGTAGCGTTAAGTCGCTAAGCCGCATATGTGTGTTAGGTCGTAGGTCGCGTGAGGGCTTATGAAGTTAAGTCGTAGGATTTGCTAAGTCGTAAGTCGTAGGTCGTGGGGTTCTCATAAGTCGTGGACGACTTAAGGGGGCAGACGACCTAAGGATTTCCAGCCTATAAATACACGTCCTTGCCTCACCTTTTGGGATCCGGATTTTGAAGCGACGAAGTGCTGCCATTTTGAGAGCTCGAGAACTACACTTCTTCACTTCTTTTCTCCACTTTAACTTTGTGCTTCCTTTCGAAGATCCAAGAGCTTAGATTGAAGATTTACATCCATCGAAGAGAGATTTCATCGTTTGAAGCAGGATTTTGGAGAATCGAGCTAGATCCTTCGCTGTCCAGATCTGAAGTGTGTTGCTTTTGAGGTGTTTAGGTGATTCGGTGAGTGGTGGTTATCTCTCACACAGATCCAAAGGAGTATATCGGATCGGTGGCTTGATTATGTGTTAAAAATAGTGATTTCATGCATTTTCGTAAACTTAAGTATAGATCCATTGTTCATGATGATTTGACATCCATTTTACTACATGTTAATCTATGCAAGTTCATTCATCAAGTTGTAGAGATATTGCTCACGTTTCATGCTTGTTAGATTTGGACTCTTTCTTTACAAAATTGCCATTTTAGTTATAATTGCTTTTATATCTTGTTTGCATAATTGACTACTTGGATTAATGATTGATTTGATTGATTATTATAAATTAGTTGATTAGTTGTTGGATTTAGACAAGATGGTCGAAGATGATTCAAAAGCTAAGGGAAAGGCTCTTAAATTGGAAAAGCTGCTCATGGCATATGTGGCGGATGATGAAGCTCATATGGATAGATTCGATGATGATGATGAGATGAGGCTTTGCTATGATGTGATGTAGCCTTGGTATAATCCAGACGGGATCATTCCAAGCATGTTGATAACTCGAGGGATGGTTCGAGTTCGTTGATAATGGTTGGCTCGAGAGGGGTTGAGCTAGTATGAGAATAGTCGTCGAGGAGGATGACTAGAAGGCTGAGATTTCATCGTTGTTGAAGGTTCTAGTTGACTCAAAGCAAGAGTACGCTAGGCAGATTCGATAGTCCCAAAAGACTACAGTTGGTAGTCGAGTACTCTGGGCAGATTCGATAGTCCTAGGCACGGGCTGCGACGACGTGCGGAGTTCTGTCTAGAACCAGGGTTACCATTAGCTCTTGACGGACGGCTGAAAGAATGTGCCGGTCATTCAATTAACGGTGGTATCGAAGCAATGATAACAGTGATAGCCAGAGTCATGGATGTTTGGTTGTATCGTCATTCGGTCTCAAGAGCAATATTTTATGGGTGCTTATCTGATCTTGGTTTAGGCCTTGGGGGTTTGTACTTGGAAAACATTGACCTTGACTTGAATGATAATTGCTTTACTTTAAATGTTTGCTTTACTATGTTTACTTCTGTTTAGTGTGTCTGGGGGCTATCACTGTAGAAAGAGGTGGAGTGGGAGGGTTGGGTTCCTATTCCTTTTACCTTTATGCTCTTTTGGTATGTTGTTAGTTAATTTACCGCTCACTAAGACTGTTGTCTGACTCAAGGTTTTATGTTCAACTCTTATTACCTTGGGCTGTTCATCCATTTTTGGGATGGGCAGACTAGGTAGCAGGTGATAGGTGCTGTTCTTAGTTTCCAACGATGCTGATGACGAAGACGAGCTGGAGGCTTGCATATTATTTTCTTATTATATGTACTGGATGTTCCGCTGCTTGTATATTCTCTGAGTGATATGTAGTGAGGCTGGATGTATTGACTATTCAGATTTTTGTATCAAACTACTATGAGGCTTATCTGATGCGATTCTGTTCTGTGTAGCTTCACTATGTATATTTTTCTCTATTGTATTTTATCCATGCGCTGTGAGTAATACGATAGATTCTGCTGTTTTAAATTACCTTGACGATCATCCATGGCTGCCTGGCACACTTTACAGCGCACTATTTCTATGATTAGTGCAGGAGTCATGGGCGGTCGTCACATGATTGTTATATGATTGTTGGTTGATTGTATATAGTATAATTCATTAAGTGTTAATGAAATTGAATTGATAAAAATTGAAAGCTATGTAATTGAATTTGAATTGAAAGTGAACCAACTTGACTTTAAATTAGTGAATGTAAACTAATTGAAAATGAAGAAATGAATGTCGTTGTATATGAATTGGTTGTAAACAATTACAAGTGATGTCGAAATCATATAAGTTGCTTATAAACCTTGTTTAGTATGCATTTCTTTTAATATGCATGTGTTGTAGTTGTTTAAAAGAGTAAATTGTTAATATTATGTCACTTACATATTTAAATTGAGAAAGTAAAGGTACCGGGGCTACCGTTTGGTGGGATTTGGTTGCGCTAAAATGCTTAATAAATAACTGCTTTGCTTAAAAATGCTAAAAAGGTACGCCTACGCAATAAAAATAGGAAATATGAACTGTTTTTCTGCTTTTCCGACCGTGTGGGTCGATGTATATATATTTATGTCTATTGTGATCCTACTACGATCGAACCGCGCAAAGGAGGCTATGGCGAATTTTTCTGAAAATTTAAGGCGTTAGAAAATTTTCGAGAAATTTTGGAAAATTTGTGAAAACTAAATTTTGGATTTTGAGTAAAAGGTTAAACGATATTGGTTGGTTTTGAAAAGTATAACTAAGTATAGATTTGAAAAACTTAGTAAAGTTTTTGAAAGAGTTTAACTATTGGATTTTGGAAAAGTTGAATATAAAAATTTCACTAAGTGGATTTTTGAAAAGTTAATGAATTTGGGCATTTCTCTTACTTTACAATTTCGAGGACGAAATTCTTTTAAGGGGGGAAGATTGTAACGACCCAGAATTTCCGTCATTTGAAATTCGTATATTTAATTAATTTTAAATATTAACGAGTGAGATTTGTAAGTCGAATGAATTTTAATTCGAATATGGTGATTTAATTGGGAATTAAATCAATAAATTTAATATTTGAAATTCCAGAAATAATTGATAATTGGGTTTAATGTGATTAAAAATGATTTATAAAGTTATATTAAATCATATTGGAGTTAGAATGATGTTTGTGAACTTTTAAAATTGAATTAAAAGTTAATTTGTGGAAATTGAATATTTTAATATTTAATTGACGAGTTAAAATAGCCTTCCGGAGCACAGTCTCGGAATTCGACGAAACTAGTTCCATTGGATCCGTAATAGTTAGTTATTATAGGATTTCAATTTTCGTAGCAATCGGAGTTGTCGTTTGACCGTGGCAGCTCAAAACGCATAGAAATTAGTTTAATCGATTTAATTTTAAATTGATCGTTAAATTTCGTAGCTCGCGCATATGACCAAATTAGCTCCCGAAACACGTTCCATTGTGTTCGGAATGTGAGTAGAACCTTATAAACGACAGGCAGCACGCGTTGTTTGGAGATCGTTTGAAAAAGTTGTTTTTAAAATGGATTTAATATTAAAAAAATATATGTATAAACTTATATATATACGCGCACAAATGTAACCCTAGCTCATTTTCATTAGCCGCCGCCTGTATATTTTTCCATGGCCGAAAACGTCCCTCGTTCCCCCTCACTTTTCTCTCGATCCACAACCTTTCGTGAGAATCTTTCAACTATGAAATCGAAGGGGATGGCGTAGGCTTCACATCCGTACGGTGGAGTGTCACGGAATTCGTCGAGGTGGCCAGAACCTGGGCCGATAGGGTTCTGTTCGTGATTGATTTTGGGGAGCTAGGGGCTGTCGAGTTCGACTGGATTGTGGCCGTAGGTGGGGCTGTCGTTGGCGAGCGTGTAGGCGGTGATGGATCGAAGTATCAAGGATCGAAGGTGGGGTCTTGGTCGGTCAAAGCTTGACAATGTTGGGTTCGTTTTTCTGTCTAGATCGATCGCGTGGGAAGATGAAGTTCACGACCACGATTTTGAATCTCTGATCAACGGCCGATCTGTGATGGTATAAAAAAAAGAGATTTTGTTATATAAAATATATACAAACTTATAAACTGCATATTTTCTCCGTACGAGGTCGGAATCGGACGAAACGGGAAGCGCCGGAATCGCAGTGATGCGCTCTACGCTGTAGCGCAGATCCGGGCGCGTTTGGGGCAAGCGAGAATTTTTGATTAAATCGAAGGCGTTCGATTTAATTTGAAAAAATTGAACGCTCGACATTTTAAAAAGCAAAGGTGAGAACTTCTCACTCAATCGAATTGCATTTCAATTTAAATTTTAAATAGTTAGATTTAAAATTGTTGATAGTGTTTATTGTGTGATTGGATGATAAAATTGTTATCTATTGTGTTGAAATAGACCCTATACGCTGTATATTAAGCGGAGGTTATTTATTAAAAACATATACCGCGATAATTCCACCGTGAAGTGGAATTGGTATTATATATGTATTTGGAGTTGATTTCCCGCATTATATAGCGGATGGGACCCTATTGCGCCGCATAATAGCAGATATTTTACAAATCCCATATACCGCGATATTCCACCGTGAAGTGGAATTGGTATTGTGCTAACATCTGTGGATGTGTAGCATGGTTGAGCCCGCTTTAGGGTTAAGGAGTGAGGAGTGATTAAGGCTCGATCGTGGTGCTTTTGGTGAAGCTGCGTAAGGTCGAGCTCAACATAGGTTGGCCAAGGGGTGCGCTAGAGTCTTGGGGTTCTTGTGGAGGTGGCGACGTAGCTGCAGGTGGCCGTGGATCGCGAGGAGAACGTGGATGTGTGAATTGGTCGCGTAATGTGTGGGAAGGGGTTTTGGGAAATTTGAGAAGGAGATGGTTGGAGTTTGGAATCGAGGGTCGATCGTGATGGCCAGAGCAAGGCGCACATGAGGGAGTCGTTGTGGCGGGTCCGCGAGCATAGCAGCCCCTGTACACGTGCACGAACATGCACGAGTAGATGGAAGAGAAAACTGTTGGGGTGGGTTCCTGGTTAAATTGTTCCTTCTCGTGTTTGGGTATTGAGAAGAAGGAGTCCACTTCGGGTAGGATTGCGTTTTGCACGATGGTAGACCCGGGTCATGTGACCAATTGCACGCATATTGTCTTTCCAATTTTCAATAATCTTAAACTAAGATTTTATAGAAATGGAAGAAGCTGAGAAGCTCGAGTCAGGGCTCGAGTCAAGTGGTGATCGAACCGAAGGAGAGATTGAGCATGTTTTAAACAAGCTTGAAATGTGAATTAGAAAACCGGTTAAACTATTTTAGGGTAAATGTTTGAACTATTTTGATTTAAGAAGTTTACGTTTTGTTTAACTTAAATTTATTGAGTAAAAATGTTATTTTTAACACTTCATTGAATGATTTAATCATGTAAGTAAATTATACAATGAAACGTTTAAATTATGGAAATGAAAATACGATATGAGTAAGAATAATATTTTAACTTACGGTTAATTAAGACTTTAAGGATTAAAATTAATTTAGGTTGATGGAGAAATTTAAGTAAAATTAATTGATTTGATTAATTAGAGAGAAATTTTCTTATGTGAAGTAATTAAAGGAGAATTACTGTAAAGGGTAGTAATTCGGATATGGAGTGTTGTGATCTGATATGTTGTTGGGACTGTGATAGTCTGGTTATCTACCAATGATAAGTTAATATGAGAATTAACACCCTGTATTTTAAATTAGAAGTGTATTTCACTTGAATAATCTGGTATATATAGCATTGATTTCGAAGAGGCCGGGGCCGGGTGCCAGTGGATAACCGAACCCACGTCGATTTGTAATCTGTATCTGTTTGTTTCTAGGTGAATATGATGTGAGAAATCAATTGTCTAAAATGAGATATTATGGTCTTCGAACTAAGTTTGAATACCTAAGATTTAATCATGAAATAAGAGTTGAGCATAACAAGAAATGAACTCGTAGGGAAGTACGAGTTACCCGGGTTTCCTTTATGGTTTGAACTTAGTATTTTAAATTATATGGGTTTACTCACGCTGGATTTTAGCCTGACCCGGGTGTTACTTTATTGTAATGCTCGGGTCAGACCGAGTATTACAGATTTTCAGGTAAGGACGTTCTGGAGCTCAGAAGACAAGCTGGATGGCAGGAACGTATGGAGTGTATTCCGCTGTGATATATTGTAGTTTGTCTGGGACATGTTGATTGTATCTGTCCAGTGTTTGTGCATATGTTGGAACTCTGATATATTAAAGTGTAATTTGACAAGTACAGATTTCATTTGTATAACTGTTATTATTTGATATTATATTTTGATCCACTGCGAATGTGAGATTCTGTGTTTTATTTTCTGTTTCTTCTTCTATCTCTTTCTTCTTCTATCTCTTTCTTCTTTTTCATAACTATCTAGAATTTTCGGGATCGAAAATTCCGGGTCGTTACATTTGGTATCGGAGCTGAAAGGTTAAGCGAGAACCTTGGCTCTGGTGTGGGATACTCATAAGGATAGGGTCAAAAGTACCCTAAAATGAGTTGAGCGTATATATATACGAGAGAGCGTACTTGTTATTTTCTTATATAAAAGATTTTAAATGATTTTATATAAGAATATATTTTGATATATATAAAGCAATATTTCTTACTAGTAAATGTTAAAGTGATTGGTTGTTAAAAATTATTGGAATTAAATAAAATAATAAGAATTAAGTGGTAATATAACTAAATTTAAAGTAAAAATGAGTTTGAAATGGATCCAAACTGAAATTAAAATCTTGAATTTGTAGAAGTGTTATTAGAATAAATATAATAATGAATTGGTTTCCAGATATGATAATCTTGGTTATTATCATAAATGGTTGTTATGGTCAATAATGAAATGTTGTTAATGATTAAGCAAAATGAAATGTTTTAGGGAAGTAAACTTTTAGGTGAGTATGACTTATAAAGTGGAATTAAAGATAATTTAAAATTGTGAAATTTTAAATCCAAATCCAGAAAACTTGGAATTATTTTAAGGAAATTTGTTTTGAATGAAAACCAAAGGTGGTTTAAAAATTTAAGGTATATCTTGATGTGTAAAGGAAATAAATATGTATAAATGAGGATATACATAATATCAAAGATGGGTTGAAATAAACTCTAAATGTTGAGTTTTAAATTTGGAATGTAATGTGAAAACCCAAGGTGATAAGTTTTTGAACTTATAAGATTATTAACGTGAAGTTTAAAATTCGAAATGGGTATTCAAATTGGGTAAAGTTGACTGGATTAAATTGAATTTAACTTAAGGAAAGTTAAATGAGTTTAGAATGAACAACTTGAATTGGAAATTTCAAGATGAAATTGAAATTTAACTTGGAAAGTTAAATGGTTAATTTGAATTGGGAGTTTGTGTGATCTCAAAATGGGTTTGAGATCTGGAAATTGAAAATGGATGCTGTTAATTGGTGTTTGGATAAATTTGGATGTTTATTTATCCTGATATCATTCTGTTGTTATAAATAATCTATGAAACTGAGAATTGGTTTTGAAGTTAGAAATGGATAATAAATTAGAATCTGAAGATTAAGTTGTTTTTGAATTCTTATTTGAACTTTGTAATAAGTTAAGTAAAGATAATTTTAAAATGGAATTTTGGAATTTGGATTCAGAATCAAATGGTTTAAAGATTTAAGTTGTTAAATTAAAAATAAAGGCTGATTTGATTTAAAAGTAAGGGTTAATCTGACTTAAGGGATTAAATCAATATTTAAAAATTTTTAACTCGAATTTATATAATTCGAGATGGTTTTAAGCTGAGATTTGAATTTAATTAGTTCAAACTGAATTTGATTTGAATTAATGGGAATTGTGATTGAAGATGGATAAGCATAAGTTTAAATGGAAAATTTGAATTGAAATAATTTGAAGTGAAATTGAAGATTGAATGAGTTCAAATTCAAAATGGGAATTGGGATTAATTCATATAGAAATTGAAACGATTTGAAATTGAAGTGGATTCAATTTGGAAATAGTCTAAATCATTTAAATAATTTGGAATTATAATTAAGGTAAATATGTTTAAAATCAAATGGGATTTGATTTGAATTTAGGAAAGAAATTGTGGATAGTTCAACTTGAATTGGGACTGGATCAATTTAATGGGAAATTGATTGAAATGGAGATTGGGAAGTTGAACAGTTTGACTCTGGACTATTTTCAAAATAAATTGTTTTAATATAAATCTATTTTTCCAAACTATTTACTATACAACTTTTCTTTTTAAACCTAAAACTATCTTAAGCTTGTTTACAATTATTTTTGGAACTATTTAACAAGTTTTCAACTGTTTTATAAACTAATTACTGTTTTTCAACTACTTTATAACTGATTACTGTTTTACAACTATTTTACCATTACTTAACTATTTTACAGCTTTTTGCCGTTAATAATTATTTTTCAACTGCTTATCTATTTTTAAATTTTTCCAAGCTATTTCCTAAATATAAACTGGTCGGAGTTCAAACTGTTGTTGATTACATACCCAACTGAGATAAGAATTGAAGCGATAATCCAAACGTGGATTAAGGCAAATGTGAATAAGTGAATAAAATCAAAATGAGGATGAATAGAAAGGAAATTGATTTAACTGATAATCAATGAAGATAAATACGTAGGATGTACGTATATTATTCTATTCGCATAGTGATTTGATCCAGATTCGAGCACAGAATTTCGAGATAGTATTATCGATTCGAGCTGGGATTTTTCGCTCGATTTTCGACGGCGAACCTGGATATGGATTTTTGATTGGTTCTGGATATTTTCTATCATAGTTGTGACTATGCAAGGAGGATGACGGTTTCTGATCAAGAAACCAAATCTGAGTCCGCACTAGGAAGTCAGGTGGACAATACTAGTTCGGAAGTGAAATTGTGTGATCGAGTGAGCGATCAAATTGATATTGCGTACGAATGATAAGTGGACATCGTACGGTTTGGAATGAAATTGATATTGAAACTTTATGTATAAGAAACGGTAAAATGGTCTTTGAAATGAAAAGTATATTTTGTGAAAATATATGATGTGGTAAAATGAAACTGAAAATTTCTATGATTATGAAGAAAAGTAAAGAGTAATCAGATTTGAATATTTGAATTGGAATAAACAAAGTTACGTATCTTTATTATATATATGATAAAACTCCCCTTATTAAATCTTTTGCCAGGAAAAAAGGGTTTTGAAAGTATTTGAAGTATAAAAGTAAATTTATATAAGTATAAATTGATTCAAAGATTTTCCAAGATTATTATATATATATATAAAAAGGATTTGTGAAAATGATTTTGAGGAAAGGTTTTGGGAACCTATGGATTTCTGAAAAGGCTTTTGATTTTTGAGGAAAATCAAATTTGGAATTTGAAAAAAGCCTAATTTGAGAATCATCGATTTTGGGAATCGATTTTGAGAAAGGAGCTTTATATGAGATTCATACTTGGTGTATGATTTGGAAAATACTATATGTGTATAGTATAAAGTGTTTTGAAAGTGGCTCTGGGGAAAAAGGCGCTTCCTTGAATGAACTTCTCAGGAGTGCCACAGAGTGGCACTGCCTTGAACCTCTAAAGGGGAGGTTCTAAAGTTGATCCTGAGAGGAGTCCGGACAAACTAGTTCCTAAGGATTATTTGGTAGCGAAAGTCGAGGGCGCTGATGCCTACAGAGGCATTTCGGTTATGCTGTGACGACAGTGTAACTCCATGTCGCTGCGATCTACTGTGGGGACCATAGCGAAAATCGTGTGGAGGATGAGTGCCAACAGTCTACACTTGATTTTGCTGGGATGGCAACGCAACATCGGTAGACTGCGGTCTATGGTCAAGTGGAGGAGTTTCATTCTTTTGGCAGCGAAATTCGGTGGCGCTGATGCCTATAGTTATATGGGTTTGTGCTGTGATAGCAACGTAAGGCCCGGGTATAACTGCGATCTGTAGCGGGTTCCATGGCGTAATCGAGGAGCGTAGAGACCTACAGTTATCTGTGGATTTTGCCGGGACGGCAACGTAACCATCGGGTTAACTGCGACCATGGATGGGGGTGATGATTTCCATAGCATTTTTACCAAAGATATTTCCTCTATTTTCGAAACCGTTTTCTATATTTTCAATGAATTTATTTTTCAAAGAATTTTCACTGGGTGTTGGAAACGAGTTTACCAAGTACTTATAGATTTTCAGTCCTACGCCTGATCAACGTATGACCGAATTTCTGTGAGAACAAGGATGGACTTGTCGAAACATCGAGTTATAAAAGTATTTTTATAAAAACTATTTTAGTAATATTATCTAGATTTTTATTAATTAGTTTAAAGATGATCAAAGAAAATTTATTTGATTTTAAGCAATTTAATGATTCTGGTTTCGTTCCTTTTCGAGGACGAAAAGTTCTAAGGGGGGAGCAATGTGATGACCCGAGATTTCGACAATATTATTTTAATAAGCATTAATCTAATTAGATAAAATACAACACATCATTTTAAAAAAATGAATAAAACTTTAGGACATTTGCCATTTATTTATATATGTATGTTTGTGTGTGTGTATTGTGAAGGAAATTATGATTTGAAAAGTTAAAATAAAGTCTTTCAAAAATATTTAAAATAAAATCTATTTTATTCACATTTAATTAAAAGATCTACCTTATTAACATTTGACCTAAGTATATATATATATATATATGGATGTAATCTAGATAATAATGCTTGAGATAAAATCAATTTTATCAATACTAGATTTAAGTATAAAATAAAGTATATGATTATAAATTAAGTGTTGATAGTTTAAGCTTACAATAGAAAGAAAAGTAAGGGTTTATGTTAGAAATAATCATATAAGTGGTTATTGTGTGGATGCAACATAAGTTAAAACTATAACAATAACTATAATAATGTTATATTAAGCATAAAGGTATAAAACAAAACCAGGAATGTATGTTTGCTGTGAAGTCAAATATGCAAGTATGGATAAGCTTGTAAACATGAAAGGAGACATATGCATTAAATACATCCAGCTCAAGCATACAATGCATCTCCCCCACCGTACAAAACAAAATCAATGGCAAGACATAAAATCAGGCCGAGATTTTTATGTAAGAAAAAAAAGAATCTTGTGGAAGCCTGAAACAAAAAAATAAATAAATATATATCAGCTTATAGCTTGCTTTACACTTCATCCCATGTATATACCTCCACTTACCTTCATCTTCTTCTTTCGTTGGATCCAGTTAAGATATTCTTTATTTCATAACTTAAACACAAACTAAAAACAAGTGGCTATTACCACTAAAAGGAATCAAAACTAAAACAGAAGGTCAAGCCTGAAGCAGGGGAAAATGCAAACAGGGTTCCTCCTTTTTAAAACTGTGAGTAAACTTGGAATCAATTTACTTAATTCTTATATGTACCTACACATGTTTGAAAATCTAATGGACATCTTTATTTACTAAGTAATTAGGTGGAAATGTGTTTCTATGCTATCTGTAAATATGTATTAGTTATAAGAAAATACAACCTGAAGCTTGCAAATGCCATCTCTGCTCTTGCTTAGTTCAAGACAGTTAACTTTCAAGTTTTAAAAACAAAATCAGAAGCCTGTACAGTGAAAACTTCATGGTTGCCTCACTGTCTTTCAACTCTATATAGAGGCATAGCTTCTTATAAGTTGGAATATACAAAAGGAAATAATAAGTTACGAAATAAAAATATATAGGAAACAAAACTGAGAAAACAAGAGCAAGCTTTAGTATCCAACTCAACCAAAACAAGATCAACATCAGTTTCAAGTTCTTCAAAGATAAGGGACAGCAACTCAAGTCTTTAAAACAAAACTTCTTCTAAGGCTCCGCTCTTCATCATGTCGGTGAGCTTTACAAATATTAATGGTTGATATAGGAGCATGCTTACTGCTAAGCACAGTATTTACGAAAATAATCACTTACAGGCTTTCTCTGTTTTGGATTTTTAAACTCAAACTTACACTATACCAAAGTTTAAAAATCAATAATTCCTAAACTACTTGATATTAGGCTGAGCCGTCAACTGCAAAGATGTTCATTTAGGATCGTAGTTATTTTTAAAATTATTCGTTTAACGCTTTATCGACTGTGATGACAAGAACGTACTTATTACAGTAAGCAAGCTATAAAAGTGAAATTTTGAACAAATTTAATTTGACAAATGGGTTGTATAGACTTGTTTATCACATCGATTCATGAATTTTAACGGCATCCGAGTGATTTTTAGATTGGGAATTTTTGTTTGGAAGTAAGATGAACGGAATTGGTTAAATCTTTAATTTCCAGTGGGTTCGCTGGTGATGGGTCAAATCATCGTGAGTGGAGGAGCCACAGACCATAGGTGGGCCACTGGCGGAGTTGCAGGGTCTCCGTGGTAGGCTCTTTTTCCTTTTGGGATTGTGCTCGGGTTATTGTCATGGTGGAACAGGTAAGATGGTGTTTGTAGATTCAAGAAGAAGACAGGTAAAGGGAATAAACAGAAGAAGGTGATGATAACTCAGGAAAAGAATGAGGAGGCTTTGATACGTAAACAGAAGTAGGTGAAAAATAGAAGAGAACTTGCACAGATAAACAGATAAAGAAAAATGATCTTTTTTTATTAATTTTCATCATATCTCAATTGTACACAAGCTGACCATATTTATACAGTTTGCATCAATGACTAATTCAAACTAGCCGTTGGGATTACAACTCATAGCTAACAAATCAGGGTTTCAGAAAAAACATGAATACAGAATATTATGCTGTGCACGTGCACAATGTGCACCAATTTCCTCTAACCCTCCATTGCTATTTTCTTGTAGCTGATTGCTTCCTCAGGATTTTGTATCTCCATTAGGTTGTCTGAAGCTTGTACTTTGAATCCAGAAGAGCTGCAAGATGAATTGTTAAGTGTTCGACAATTTATACTAGGTGTTTGATGAAATGCCGTAGTGTAACAACTCCCCCTCCCATGAAAGAGGGACCTTGTCTCAAGGTCCAGTGTTGGAAATTTGCGAATTGTATCCCAGTAGTCTTCCCAAGTCGCGTCTGTTGCAGGCTTATTCTTCCACTTTATCAGAGCTTGGGCGACAGGTTTGTTGTCTCGAGGTATTAGACGTCGATCAAGGATTTTTTCAGGTTCTTCGACAATCTCTTCTCTGAATGATGGAAGGCTTTGTTGAAGAATCATTTTTGTGCCCAGTTTCTTTTTCAATTGACTGACATGGAAAACAGGATGAATTTGAGCACCTGCAGGTAATTCTAATAGGTATGCAACTTCTCCAATCTTTTTTATTATTTTAAATGGACCAAAGTATTTTGGAGAGAGTTTGTTTGTTTTAATTGCACTGACTGAAATTTGTCTATATGGTTGTAATTTAAGATAAACCCAGTCATTCACAGAAAAATGCCTCTCTGTTCTATTTCTGTTGGCAAACTTTTGCATTCTTTCTTGTGCTAATTGTAGAGTATCTTTTAGGAATTGTAGAGTTATGTCTCTAGAAAATAAGTGTTGTTCTACTTGTTCTACTTTTGCAGTGTGAGGAACATAAGATAGAAGTGATGGAGGCTGCTTCCCGTAGACTACTTCATATGGTGTCATCTTAGTAGATTCTTTCCAGGAAGTATTGAACCAGTATTCTGCCAATGTTAGCCACTGAGTCCATTCACTAGGCTGGTGTGATATAAAACAACGCAGGTATGTTTGTAAAATCTTGTTTGTAACTTCAGTTTGACCATCAGATTGAGGATGGTAGGCTGAGCTAAATTTAAGAGTGCAACCTTGAAGAGAAAATAATTCTTGCCAAAAATTACTTAAAAATATTGTATCTCTGTCGCTTACAATTGTTTTTGGCATACCATAGAGTTTGAAAATCCCATCAAAAAATATCCTTGCTACTTGTTTTGCTGTGTATGGATGTTGCAAGGAAAAGAAGTGTGCATATTTTGATAATCTATCAACTACTACATAGATTACTGTAGCATTGTTACTTTTAGGCAAGTGAGTAATAAAATCCATTGATAGATCGGTCCATATATTGTCTGGGATAGGTAGGGGTTGTAAGAGGCCCGGATAAGCAACATTTTCTGATTTTGATTTTTGACAAGTATCACATTGCTTTACATAATTCTCCACTGATTTCTTAATATGCTTCCAAAAAAAAGTTTTCTTTATCTGCTTGAGGGTCTTTTTTACTCCTGCATGTCCACCCAAAGGAGAGGAGTGAAATTCAAAGAGGATTGAATTTATTAAATGGATTTGAGAATGATCAAGTAGGATTCTGCCCTTGTAGAATATTAAATCATCAAGTATTTTGTATTTGCTGGAGGATAAGCTACCATTTAAAATTTGCTCTTTCTTTAATATGTAGAAGGGGGTTTGGTGTATTTGTCTTCGCAATTGAGTTATCCAGTCAGGTTGTACCACTGACAAGGCATTCAAATCCGTGTTTTGATGAATTCTTGAAAGGCTATCTGCAATTATATTCTCTCGACCTTGCTTATATTCAACTTGGTAGTCATAGCCATGAAGCTTTGCTAACCATTTCCCTTGAATTCCAGTAGTCAATTTTTGAGATAATAGATGTTGCAAACTTTGATGGTCAGTTCGTATAATAAATCTTCTTCCCAATAAGTACTGAGACCATTTTTTTGTTGCAAGAATTAAGGCCAGTAGTTCTTTCTCGTATGTGGATAAATATAGATTTCTCCCTTGTAATGGTTGACTGATGTATGCAATTGGTTTACCATTTTGAAGAAGGACAGCACCAACTCCTGAGCCACTAGCATCACATTCAATTACAAAATCTTTGGTGAAGTCTGGCATTGCTAAAACAGGTGGGCTAATCAAACAAGACTTTAACTTATAAAATGCATCAATAGCCTCTTGTGTCCATAAAAAAGAATTCTTTTTGAGCATTGCTGTTAATGGTTTTGCTATCAATCCATAATCTTTGATAAATTTTCTGTAATAGCCTGCAAGTCCTAGGAATCCTCTGAGTGCTTTGATATTATGAGGCTGTGGCCATTCCATCACTGCTTTTGTTTTTTCTTTGTCTACAGAAATACCTTTTTCTGAAATAATATGGCCCAAGTATTTGATCTGGTCTTCCGCAAAAGAACATTTAGATAAATTGATGATCAATTTATTGTCTTGTAGGATCTGTAGTGTAATTTCCAAATGTTTTAGATGATCTGCCCAGCACCTGCTATATATTAAAATATCATCAAAGAAAACAAGAATAAAATTTCGTAAATATTTTTTAAAAATGTTGTTCATAAGAGATTGAAAGGTAGACGGGGCATTAGTTAAACCAAATGGCATAACTAAAAATTCATAGTGACCATCATGTGTACGAAATGCAGTTTTATGGATATCAGACATGTTCATTCGAATTTGATGGTAAACAGATTTTAAATCTAATTTTGAAAAAAATTTAGAGCCATAAAGTTCATCTAGTAAATCATCTATCAAAGGAATTGGAAATTTGTTTTTAATTGTTTGTTTATTTAATGCTCTATAATCTACACATAATCTCCATGACCCATCCTTTTTTTTAACCATCACAACCGGTGCTGAAAAGGAGCTTGAACTAGGTCTAATAATGCCAGAATTGAGCATATCAGTGACTAATTTATCTAGTTCGTTTTTTATATGATGTGAATACCTATATGGTTTTAAACAGATTGGCCTAGATCCTTCTAAAAGTGGAATCTGATGATCACAATCACGTGTAGGAGGAAGTGAATTATGTGTAGATGTTACAGCAGGGAATTTATCAAGTAAATGTTGAATATCTGGATGAATTTGTGACAAAATGGGAGGTTGTACAGATGCAGAAAAAAGCATGAAGTGTAAATCTGCTGATATAAATTCTTTTGTGGCCTTTTTATCATTTAGCGTTTGAAAACCAGAAGGAAGTAAGCCCTGCCACTTGTATTCTTTACCATTATAAGAAAATCTGATTTGTAATTTTTTGAAATTAAAACAGACTTCATCAAGTTCTCTCATCCATTGGGTACCCAATACAATATCACATCCTTCCATAGGTAAGAGTAATAAATCTATGAACATTTGACAACCTTGACAAGATAATAAAACTTGAGAGCAAATATCATTACCTTGGAGCTTTTGACCATTAGCAACCTGAACTTCATAAGCTGCAGTTTGTGTTTTCTTCAAATTTAACTTTTGAGCTAACTTGCTATCAATAAAACTGTGAGTGGATCCCGAGTCGATTAATAATATCACATTTTTATTGTTAATACTACCCTTAACTTTGATAGTATGTAGAGTGGGAATACCTAAGAGTGCATTAATAGAAATTGACAGCAAGGTAGTGTCAGTGTTTAACTTATCATCTGATAGAGCTAATTGTAAATGATCATTGTTGGCATCATCAGTTTCAGAATCATTGTTTAATTCAATAATACCCTCTAAGATATAAATTTGTTTAGTTTTACATTTATGACCATAGTGGTATTTCTCATTGCAACCAAAACAGAGATTCTTTCTTTTTTTATCTAAAATTTCGGATGGGGTCAGAGTTTTTATTTTTCCTTGTTTGGAAGAAGAGTTATCTTGATTACTCGCAAAAGAATTTTTAAAATTGGTAGAACCCTTGAAATTATTTTGTTGAGTAATTTTATTTTTTGAAAGCCATTTTGTTTCAAAAATTTTGGCCAGAGAAACTGCAGCATCAAAATTTGGAGGATTATTAGCAATGACATCATATTTTATTTCTTCTTTTAATCCACCTAAGAATTTTTGTAATAAGTGAGTAGGTGATATCTGTTCAATCATGCCTTCAAGTTGTTCAAATTGATTTACATAATGCATGACTGATGTTGTCTGTTTTAAAGAAGAAAAAGTATCATATGGCCTTTCTAATTCATTAGGAGTAAAACGTACCTGAATTGCCTTGTAAAAAATTGGCCAGTGGTCATAATCTTGAACTGTGTGTGAATATCTGTAGAACCACTGCAGTGCTTCTTTTCTGAGATGGTAGGAGCAGACATGTACCCATTCTTGTATATCAGTTTTATTGTATTTGAAGAAATTTTCAACTTGTCTTAACCAATCAATAACCCTATCTTCTCCAGAAAAAATGGGGAAGTCAATCTTTATATTTAGCTTAGATAAATCTCTTGCTGGAGTAATTGGAATATCAAGGTTTCTTGATGGAGAATTCTGATCAGTGTGATGATTTTCTGGTCTAGCAAGTATAGGAGGTCTATTGTTGGGAGGGATATAAACATTTGATCTTGCTGGAGAAGAAGAAGTGATTGTAGAAGCAGGTCTGTGATCCATATTTCTTTGATTCTTGATCTCATGAATCTCGGAAAAAATTTTTGCCATCATTTCTTGTATTTTATCCATCTTCTCATTGTTTTCTTGACTGCTTCTTGATAGGTTTTGAGTTGTTTGTTCCAACCTTCTTAATGATAGAGCAGTCCTATTATTAATCAAATATTGTTTCTGCCAAATTTCAGGTAGTGTCTCATCAATGGCAGAATCAATTGAGGAAGAAGCTTCTGGATCAGACGAGACACTTGGTTGGTGAGGGTCTGTATCTCCCTCATGAGGCTCTGATACCAATGTGGTAGGCTCTTTTTCCTTTTGGGATTGTGCTCGAGTTATTGTCATGGTGGAACAGGTAAGATGGTGTTTGTAGATTCAAGAAGAAGACAGGTAAAGGGAATAAACAGAAGAAGGTGATGATAACTCAGGAAAAGAATGAGGAGGCTTTGATACGTAAACAGAAGTAGGTGAAAAATAGAAGAGAACTTGCACAGATAAACAGATAAAGAAAAATGATCTTTTTTTATTAATTTTCATCATATCTCAATTGTACACAAGCTGACCATATTTATACAGTTTGCATCAATGACTAATTCAAACTAGCCGTTGGGATTACAACTCATAGCTAACAAATCAGGGTTTCAGAAAAAACATGAATACAGAATATTATGCTGTGCACGTGCACAATGTGCACCAATTTCCTCTAACCCTCCATTGCTATTTTCTTGTAGCTGATTGCTTCCTCAGGATTTTGTATCTCCATTAGGTTGTCTGAAGCTTGTACTTTGAATCCAGAAGAGCTGCAAGGTGAATTGTTAAGTGTTCGACAGTTTATACTAGGTGTTTGATGAAATGCCGTAGTGTAACACTCCGATAAGGTGTGTAGCGTGGTTGAGCCGATTTAGGGTTAAGGAGTGAGGAGTGATTAAGGCTCGATCGTGGTGCTTTTGGTGAAGCTGTGTAAGGTCGAGCTCGGCATAGGTTGGCCAAGGGGTGCGCTAGAGTCTTGGGGTTCTTGTGGAGGTGGCGACGCAGCTGCAGGTGGCCGTGGATCGCGAGGAGAACGTGGATGTGTGAATTGGTCGCGTATTGTGTGGGAAGGGGTTTTGGGAAATTTGAGAAGGAGATGGTCGGAGTTTGGAATCGAGGGTCGATCGTGATGGCCAGAGCAAGGCGCACATGAGGGAGTCGTTGCGGCGGGTCCGCGAGCATAGCAGCCCCTGTACACGTGCACGAACGTGCACGAGTAGATGGAAGAGAAAACTGTTGGGGTGGGTTCCTGGTTAAATTGTTCCTTCTCGTGTTTGGGTATTGAGAAGAAGGAGTCCACTTCGGGTAGGATTGCGTTTTGCGCGATGGTAAACCCGGGTCATGTGACCAATTGCACGCATATTGTCTTTCCAGTTTTCAATAAGCTTAAACTAAGATTTTATAGAAATGGAAGAAGCTGAGAAGCTCGAGTCAGGGCTCGAGTCAAGTGGTGATCGAACCGAAGGAGAGATTGAGCATGTTTTAAACAAGCTTGAAATGTGAATTAGAAAACCGGTTAAACAATTTTAGGGTAAATGTTTGAACTATTTTGATTTAAGAAGTTTATGTTTTGTTTAACTTAAATTTATTGAGTAAAAATGTTATTTTTAACACTTCATTGAATGATTTAATCATGTAAGTAAATTATAAAATGAAACGTTTAAATTATGGAAATGAAAATACGATATGAGTAAGAATAATATTTTAACTTACGGTTAATTAAGACTTTAAGGATCAAAATTAATTTAGGTTGATGGAGAAATTTAAGTAAAATTAATTGATTTGATTAATTAGAGAGAAATTTTCTTATGTGAAGTAATTAAAGGAGAATTACTGTAAATGGTAGTAATTCGGATATGGAGTGTTGTGATCTGATATGTTGTTGGGACTGTGATAGTCTGGTTATCTACCAATGATAAGTTAATATGAGAATTGACACCCTGTATTTTAAATTAGAAGTGTATTTCACTTGAATAATCTGGTATAGATAGCATTGATTTCGAAGAGGCCAGGGCCGGGTACCAGTGGATAACCGAACCCACGTCGATTTGTAATCTGTATCTGTTTATTTCTAGGTGAATATGATGTGAGAAATCAATTGTCTAAAATGAGATATTATGGTCTTCGAACTAAGTTTGAATACCTAAGATTTAATCATGAAATAAGAGTTAGCATAACAAGAAATGAACTCGTAGGGAAGTACGAGTTACCCGGGTTTCCTTTATGGTTTGAACTTAGTATTTTAAATTATATGGGTTTACTCACGCTGGTTTTCAGCCTGACCCGGGTGTTACTTTATTGTAATGCTCGGGTCAGACCGAGTATTACAGATTTTCAGGTAAGGACGTTCTGGAGCTAAGAAGACAAGCTGGATGGCAGGAACGTATGGAGTGTATTCCGCTGTGATATATTGTTGTTTGTCTGGGACATGTTGATTGTATCTGTCCAGTGTTTGTGCATATGTTGTAACTCTGATATATTAAAGTGTAATTTGACAAGTACATATTTCATTTGTATAACTGTTATTATTTGATATTATATTTTGATCCGCTGCGAATGTGAGATTCTGTATTTTATTTTCTGTTTCTTATTCTATCTCTTTCTTCTTTTTCATAACTATCTGGAATTTTCGGGATCGAAAATTCTGGGTCGTTACAAACACTATAAGGCCAATCACGCTATGAAGAAACAGGTTAAGTGATACCCCATCAATGAATACGGTTCTAATGGTGGAACCAATAATGGTATCATAGGCGAGGCTACAGATTGCTAGGAAGTTAGTGAAAAGGAGGAAAGAGAAGATTGTAGTTGTGTATGAAAAGCATGAAATGATGAATGTGAGTTTTAGGCAAAGAAATAGTGGACGCAGATCTAAGTTTTTGAGTGTTAGAGACATATGGTATGTATAATGTGTTTTTGGTTACCACAACACTATATCACTAAAAATTGAAATTTTATGATAAATACTATAGAATATACTTAGAGTGGGATAAGTGAAGAAAGGAAATGGGTTTATATAAAGAATGACAAATTCTCTCTAGACTTCTCTTTTAATTATTATTACCTTCATCTCGTATTTATTTGGCATTAAAAGAATTTATTGACTCTTTAATATATTTTAAATTCAAATAAAATGCTTTTTTTGACCGTATAATTGTGGAAATTAATTATAGAAATAGATTTCAAATTATCAAAATTTTCCTTATTGATTATGTATGCTACATATAAATATATCAACCGGTTAATAACTTTTGTTAATTTACCGAGTAAATTCAGAATTAGTAAATCAATCGATTAGTTTCCTCTAACTAATTGAACCAATTAATTTCCTTTAATTAATTATTTTATTGAAATTAAGGAAAATCAATTCATTTTTCAAAATTATACTAGCACTAAAATTTAATATAAATTTCGTGTGAAAATGATTAGAAAACTCCTTAATTGACCATGCAACATGCTAATAAATCAATTGATTGGTTTCTTTTTTAAACCTATTTCTTAATTATCCAATTAAATGAATTTTACCATGTAATCAATTTTTTAAAATTATGCATGCTTGTGTATGTATAATAAGCATAATATGTATATAGTACTAATCACTTATTTAATCGATATTACCTTATTGATCATTCCAACATGTTATTACTTTGTTTTCACTCTCTATAATGTTATTTAACATTTAAGGCCTTATTTCAATATCCCGCATATTATTATATCTTTCGCTACTGTTAGAACCTAAAAAATGGAAAGAAAACCCAAGTCCCAGGAGAACATTAGGGAACTAAACTAAAATTTCCATCAAATCATATTATATGAGATGAATGTAATAAATACTCTCATAGACATTTTGCAACAAATAGTTTCAAATTCTTGTCTTGAATTTAGATTCTAATGCAATGAAAATTAAACTCTAACTAAAATATATAAATGACTGAAAAGTTTACCAAATGATTGTATCGTTGCTACTATGCAATAGCGTCAGCCATGCTAGATTGTTCATTGTCAAAAGATTTTGGAGTTTGTATATTATTGAATTGGGCATGAGATTATATTCCAAATTTTGGTTAATCTCTAATTTCATTGATTAGTCAACAATAAATGCTTTCCATTGATAATTACAAAATATATTGTTCAAAATAATAGATTTCAAATGGTTTTTGTTATGAAATTGGTAGCACGGGACTCTAAAATTGGGAAATATAATTCTTTGCACTACTACAAGATTAGGTTGTTCATTTTTTTTCTTTTTTCCTACCCAGTTCAATCTTTCTGACGCGTAGAAATCAATTTAATTAAATTCAATTGAAATCAATTTGAAATAAGCTGATTTTAAGCTAACTTCTTCATACGATGGAATTAGGATTTGAAACCTGTTCCATTGAGTTTAAAATTTTTGAAAACATCTATTTTGATATATGGGATTACCCATTTTTGTTTCGGGAACGAAATGGGCTTTTCGGGTCGTTTATCGTTCAAAACCAAATCAATCTAGCCCATTCATTCTATTTCTGATCTGCCTATATATAGCATGCTGTAAACCCTAGCCATTTCTTATTTCATTATTCAGTATGTACATTTTCTGTCTATCTCCTCCTTTCCAATGGCGGAACATATTCAAATTTCCAAACCTTAATTACAAATCAAAACCAAATCCAAAATCAAACTCCTCCAAACCATATCGAATTATATATCGATTTGAAGCTCTCGACGAGCGCAAGTCAAATCTGCAATCTGTTTTTCGATTTGGATTTCTATGTGACCAGAATTTGATGATTTAGTTCTGGTCGTTCATTTGAGATCATTGGATTGTGCGGTGGATCGTCGATTTTACGACGATCGGGAGGCACAGGGTTGTAGTGTTCGGCGAGCAGCGCTCATCCATGGATTTACTTCGTGCAAAAGGTGATCGGAATCGCCGAAATTCATGTGTGTAGTCGATCGGCGGCGGACCACATGTCTGGGCCGAGCTCGACGAAGGGGTTGGTGGGGTCGCCTGGGGACGTGCGTGCTCGTGGTGAGGCTCGATCAAGGTACGACGTCCTATAGCGGCGGCGGCGACGTGATATGGGTGGCGGCATGATTTTGTTCGAGGTCAAGAGGTAGGGGTTTGGGAACGATGCTTTCGTGATGACGTGGCTAATGATAGCATTTTGTTCGTTTGTTTAATTTAAATTCAAATTTAATTGTTAATCGTTCTAATCGTCATAACTTTCACATACGAGGTCCAATTCAAACGCGGTTTGTTTCATTGGGAATGTATTGAAATTCTGGACATTTTGACCCTGGTTTAGACAAATTCTGAGACTATTTGAATTTTGGGCCTAAATTGAATTTTTATTCGATTTGAAATCGAAGTTGAGTGATTTGACCCACTCACAACTACTAGATTATCTTATGTTAGTTAAATTAAATTTATGATGTGATTAGAAATTTATTGATTACTGTTTGTTATGTTAAATTGTCATTTGGTTAAATTTGACTTTTTCTTGCATTTAATCATCGTTTAATTTAATATTGAATTTTAAATTGTCAATTTAATACCTGCATTGATTATCAGTTATCTATTGATGTTTATCGATTGATTTGGATGATGATTGTGATGTATGTTTGATTGTTGATATTGGATGACTGGATGTTGTATTTTTATATTGTTATAACACTGCAAGTTCCCTAAGGGTTGAAATGATACATACCCGAATGATCTATAGATTAGAGAAAAATCGTTATGGGTTGAAATGATAGACTCAAGCGATTTTATGGATTATTATTTAATTCGGGATTGCGGTTTGAAATGATATATAACCGTAAAAAATTTAATTGCAGATTGAAATGATAAATATTCGTATCACTTGAACCTAGGGTAGAAAATTATATACGGACACCGGATTGGTTAAATTAAATGATTTTTTGAATCATTAAAATTTTGAATTCAGTTAACGGGTATTTTGAAATAGAAATTTGATTTATATAAACTGAATTATTTTTGGAAGTCCAAGCGTAAACGTTGAAATTGGAATTGATGTAATGAATTGTTCAAAGGATTTAAATTGGAATTTCAAAGTTGAAGTGTCAAATATAAATGAATTTATCGGAAATTGAGTTATTGGAAATGTTTGGATATAACCTTGAAACCTATTTTAAATTAATTTAAACTATTTTAATCAATTAAAACTATTTTAATTTATTTTAATCTATTATAACCTATTTAATCCAAGTTAATTTATTTTACCTATTTTAAACTAATTAAATTTACTTAATCTATTTTAAATCTATTTAATATAATTTAAATCTATTTAATCCATTTTAAATTTATTTAATCTATTTAAAAATCTACTTAATATAATTTAAATCTATTTAATCTATAATTAATCTATTTAAATCATTTTAAATCTAATTAAATCTATTAAATCTATATTTTAAATCTAGTTAAATCAAATTTAAATCTATTTAAACTATTTTACTATTTAAACTATTTTAATCTATTTAAACTATTTTTAACCTATTAAAACTATTTATGACTACCTAAACTATTTTCTAAAATTGCAGACTGTGTAAAGTAGAAGTAATTATGTTTCAATCCTCGATGATGATACAACCTAAGTTGGAATTTGGAATTGATACCCTTTTGTGAAATGACATATTTGAGTAAATACGATGATTTTTGGAACTAGAATTTAATTAACCTATCTCATCGATAAATTCAAAAGTGAATATGATTTTGGAAGTAAATACGGATTTTAAAGTGAATATAGTTTCGAAAGTGAATATGATTTCAGAAGAGATATGATTTAAAATCGAATATGATATTTTGATATAAATTTTGAATTGACCTTCTTAAAACGTAAAAGAACCATCCGGTGTAAAATAAGCGTTTGGTTGTTAAAGAGACCGGGATCGGATATTGTCATACTCTTTGCCAATATCGAAAACCACTTTAACAACTATGAACGTGGTGGAGATTCCAGAAATGAAGTAGGATGGTTTGACGAACGATTCTGTATGAGGTATTTACGTGACCCTGACTCTCGTGAGTCAGCTTGATGTGGCTAAAACAGGAGCTATACCGGGCCAAGTGAGGCCATTCTTCTTATCGGGCACATTTCTTCGATACTATATTTTGACTTTATTTTAGCGGCCACCCCTTGATTTCGATTTGGGAGTGTGTCCGAGGTGGGTGGTAGTAGCTGCTATGCGTTACCACCAGTCAGGGAGTACAATTGGTATATCTACCCGGGGCATTGCCTCAAGTGCATTGTCGCATGCCTTATCGCGCCTTCTACGAGTTTGATTTGTACCATACCTATGGAGTGCCCTCTGATAGCCCTCCAGTTTACGAAGGAATTACGGTACTGTATAGACTATGGAAATATATAAAAATATGTTAAGCGGGATATGGGTGACGCCTTAATGCTATTTTAATACTTTACTTTATTGTAGACACTATTATAATACCGTACTATACTACATAGTAGATAGTTTAATGGATCCTTAGGAGATGGTAATCCCGAACATCTCTTAAGTTATTGCACTCATGTTAGACACTGGATAGGAGATGTCAAACCCCGTAAACATCTCTGACGCCGTTACACTCATATTTTTACCGTGGATTTAACTTACATAAGATCTTTTAGTTCTGACTCGAGTGTTTTGTCTTTCCAATTCGCTCGGGTCAGTCTGAGCTTTTCAGTTTATCGAAGACTGCGTTTTGGAAGACGAAGATATAGTACTATTATTATTTGTTTTATTTATTCCGCTGCATCATGTTGTTCCGCTGCATTTATCTATTTATTCATGTTTTCTGTAACTCTGGTTTTTTGTTGTAAAAGAATAATCAAAAGTATTTATAAACAGCTTCATGAACTATTATTTGATTATTATATTTTGTCATTCCGCTGCGAGATTCTGTATTTGTTTTATTTCTTTCTCTTTTTCTTATTTACCCCATAACTATCTGCCCTTTTGAATGGTTTGAGTCTGGCATGTGTGTCTGCTTAGAACGTCCAAAAAGTCAGGTCGTTATAATGATATAGTTGGTTTAATTAATTATTGAAGCTATTAACATGGTTATGATTAAGAAACTAGTCACACAAAAATACAACCTGAAAACAGGTGATCATATTTCTCATCCACCACAATAATAATAACATCATTAAGATAAGTAGCAGAAAATTAACAAGATAAACTGTAAAGTTTGTTTTTGTTATCCATTAAAGTTGGGAAACTTACTGATCCATCTGAGAACCCAATCTCTTGTCACAACCAATTGATGATAAAAGAAAACAACCATACGAGACTTTATACTTGCCAAAGGGAGCACCCCTTACAAATTAAAGAAGAATGCAAGCAGAAAGTGATATGATATACAGTGCAAGGCAATGGACCCAAAGCCTGCAGAATGAAATGATATAAATTGTCATTACTAATACATGTAAAAAAGTAATACAAGTATGGAGAAAATATAGTGATGTTCTGCTCAAACCTATATGAAAGTATGTTTATTTTTATATTTAATTTATTAATATGAATGAACCAATTTCTATATATTATTATTGATGAAACACACAGATTAACCTGTTTCTTGAAGAAATAATATCTAGTTGTAAAGTACAACGTTTTTACAACTTGTTCAAATTGTTGTTAAAAGGGTGTTGTAACAACGTTTGGAAGAAAGTTGTAAAAAAGTAGTTTTTAACAATGTTTTTAGAGAAAATGTTATTAAAAGTCGTCTTTTACAACGTGTTTAAGAAAAAAGTTGTAAAAAAGATGCTTTTTACAACGTTTCCCTAAAAAATGTTGTAAATGGTATTTTTTACAACGTTTTAAATGCAAACGTCGTAAAACTAAAGTTGTAATAAGGTGTATTTGTTGTAGTGCAAATATTTCCCATATTTGTTTGGTTTAATTTATCTAGAATAATTGAGTGCATGTTAAGAGTGAAAGTAAGATTGGAGTTTATAAATTATCACTACAACAAAACGGCCCTACTATAGCTATATTTTTGGAATGGTCATAATCTACCGGTTGTAATAAAGGTTTTTACCACGTTTTGTTTTAGAAAGTTGTAATAAACTTACTTTCAACAACTCTTTTTTTTGTTACTTATAGCATATATCTATTACAAGTATTTTTCTTTTGCCAATTGTAATAGATGTCAAGTTTCAACAACTCTCTTATTATGCTAGTTGTAATAGATACCTATTGGCACCTTTTGGTTGCCTATTGTAATAAATAATTAATAAAGTAATAATTAATAATTACAATTTAATTAAAATAATTAACAATTAATAAATTTAATAATAAATAATAATTTAATAAATGACACTTAAATAATAATGTTAATTTGGTATTAATGGCCAACATGTTTGGTTTCAGTTGGTTGGTATTTCAAACTATAAGATTACAGGTCACGGGTTCGATCCTAGAGATGTACCTTGTTGAAATTAATGGACCATGCTAAAAATTAATAATAATTAATTATTAATACATAATAATTAAAAACTGCTATTAAATAATAATAATTAATTATTAACTTGAAATATGAAATAACCATATTAATAATTAATTAATAATTAATATTTAATATTTAATCAATAATAAATTAATTAATAATCAACAAGCAGTAAATAAATAATAAATATTTAATTATAATTCATAATTTATAAATAATAATTACTATTCAATATAAATAATAGTAATTAAAACTTAATAATATAAAAATTATAATAATTAGTTAAATAATAGTTAAACAATAATAATTAGAAGCTAAAATTTAATATCAAATAATAATAATAATAATTAACAATTTAAATTAAATAATAATAATTAATTATTATTTTGAAATATGAAATAATTACTATTATTAATCAGTAACCTAAGTGAAATATACTTTCTTAATGAACTTAAAAATTCATATAATATTAAATATAAATTTTCACTTATGGTTCGATCTTCAACAAGCAAGCAGAGCATTTGAGCGGTCCAATTATATATTGCATGTATGATAATTTTTCCTATTTTACTTATAAAAATTAAAATAAATAATATTTTTTAGAAAATATTTGCCTTATTAAATAATTGATAAATAATAAATAACTTTTACTAATTAAGATTAAATATATTAAAATTAATAATTATTATTATTAATTAATAATATATACATAATAATTAACATTTAATAATTAATATTCAATTATAATTATGGGTATTATGTAATAATTGCTATTTTTAATTATTAATTAATATTTAATAATTAATATTAAATATACAACAGTCAGTAATTAGTAATAGTAATTATTGTATAATTAAATATATATAATAATTCACATTATTAATATTCCTTTATAATTAAGAAGTAAAATAATTAATAATTACTATTCATTATCTAATAATTAATAGTTAAGACTAATATTTAATATTTAATAATTAATAAGTAATATTTTGATATTTTGTCTAAAATAAATATAAAAATATTCATGAAATTTGAAAAACTATCGTAAAATTTGAAAATACCATTTTGAAATTTTCAGAAAATTTAGATAAAATATTTAAAATTTAATTTGTTTAAAATAAAGAAAAAAGTATTTACTAAATTTAGAATCCATAAAATTTAAATACAATTTGAAAATATTCGAAATTTTATAAAATTCAAAAATGTTAAAAAATTATAAATTCGAATAATACAAATATCATGTTACTAATTATTATTTTCATATGCATGTGGATGTTCACTTTTGTAATTAGTGGAATTTTGTTTTCATGCATCCAAAAATTGGCCCCAAATTCCAAAACTAAGTTTGGCTCCAACTTACTTTTCGTTCCCCTTTCTCAAATTTGTGGCTCTCTCGTTCTCATCGATCACTACTATTTTCCTCAATCCTTCTTGCTTTCTAATTCTTATCATTTGTTTTCCAACAGGCCCACCACCATCACCATCAATTACCTCACATACGACCAGGCTAACATAGCCTTCACCCACTACGACCCATTATGGCGCCAAATTAGAAAGCTTGGAGCGGAGTCGATCTTCGCCTGGAAAGCATAGGAAAATGCTCTTCCATGCCCTCGCCACCCGCTTCTACAGGTCGATCTCCTCATTTCGTCTTTCGATCGAGCAAAGATCTTAATACCACGAGCTCCAAAAGCAACTTAGGTAATCATGCGTGTTTCCTTTATGTGTCTTTCCATCGTGTGCATTTATTAGGTAACCACGCTATTTTAAGAATTAGCACATGCATTAGTTTAAAATAACATACAATTAAAACCTAACAAACTTTATTCATGAAGAAAGTTTAGTAATATAATATATCTTATTTGAGTTCTCGTTTCATTGTTGTGAGCATATTATTAGTTCCTTCTAGCTTCTTATGTGTAAAGGAGTACAAAATAGCATAAAACTTATTAGGGTTCCTGCCTCAAATTATTTTTGCAAATTTCAAACAAACAAATTGTTTTACTTTTATAGTTTTGCAACAAATTTCGATTACATTGGCCAAAGCATACAAGTGAAAATGCTTGTTTATAATAGTATTAGGTTGTCCTATGACCTAGGTAATGAATTTTCGCTCATGATTAACAATTAATACAAATTTAGCAATTTACAATCATATATAAATGTTGTGTACTTAATTAGCATTATTGATTGCTAATTAGCATCATTTTAGGCCATAATATTTGGGATTATTTTCAGTAGCCTATAAAGTATGTATTGTCCTAACTTTTGAATTATCTACCGTGTAACATTCTGATTCCCACTGATCAATTTTCTTTTTTTCATATTTCTTTACCTCCATCAATGTTTAAAGCAGTTACAGTTTGTAAAAAGGCCTTTAGGTATGGATTCTGATAATTCCACTGACGGGGTTAGTATATTGCTTTTTGTCTCTTTTTTTAGCCAATTTTGTGTGTATTTTTTGTGTTTATATCATAAAGCGTTGCTGCTTTGAATGGGAACCTCAATATCATGTGATTTGTAGATATTATTCTTGTGTAGATATTGTAATTTTGGTATTTTATGGGTTAAGCAATCGAGTTTGATGATAGGTCAGCTATTACCCATAACATTGTTGGGCTATGAATAAATGGGTTTGGTCGTCTTGCAATGTAGCGAATTAAAACAGTTTCATTACAGTTATATGGTTGATTTTATAACTTGAAGTGGTAGTTAAAATTTCATGTAACATTCACTATCCATATATTGAATGCCTTTGGAGTATGACTATAAATTGTGTAGTGCAATGATTGACCTTGTCTTAAATGCAAGGTTTATATTACTTTAAATTCAGAATATATCGATTTTTTGAAATCCCTTCATTGTACTGGAAATAGTTAATAAAGTTTGTTTTATAATGTAGGCTTATGAGACAGTTTAAGCTAGTTAATATGCTTAGTATCTGATAAAATGACACATAATTTATTGGTGGTTTCTATTAAACAAACATAACAAAACAATAAGTTAGATGTAGATTCTTTTCTGTCAAAGATGATTTGGGGATGGCAAAGTTAATATTTTTCACAACTATCGCACCGGAACCGGATAGTCACATGTAAAAAAGAAAAATGGTGCATGTTTTCATCACCATTATCGCCTAGAAAATTGTTATCAATATTCTTAAAATTATGCTATTTTAATCCCGTTTAAAACCAAATATCTTCACTTATTTTAGTCACAATTAAATAATTCACTTACAACATACTGGAAAATTATATCAGATTTGAATCTACATTTCAACATGTTGGAAAATGAAATCAGATAACAATTTGATGAATTTGTTTTTTCTTATTTATTTCAGAGGTTTATACTTCAGCTAACTTCACTGCATAGTGTTTAGATATGTAATTCATGCATCAATAGTTTGGAAACCAAGAACAATCTTCCATTTTGTTCAAATGTACATCACTCGTTAAATAACGTGTTTATTGTAAATGTAAATCAATTATCAAATAATACGTTAGCTTTGATTTGGCCTCTATTCATGATAGATTGCTTGACGGAGGCATTGACTCTATGTTTGAAAATTGATTCCTAGGTTACCAGTTATAGTTCATATCAATCTTAAAGCATAATTTTATCACTTTGCAGGGTTGTCAGAAAACTTGCCACTTCTATTTAATTATTATGGTTTAAAGAGAATTAAATGGAAGCCTTTCAATATATGTGGAATAATTACTTAAATCTACTTATGTCAACTTAATAAAACTTAATGGTATATCTTAACTAAAGCAAAATGCATTACATATGATTCTATCACCCTTTTTTCATTTTTTCTTTTTTAAATTTAAGTATGAATTTGTAAATATAACCAATTATATTTATATTGTTAATCAACTATATTTATATCATTAAGTAACTATTTTAGTGCACCATGTACCATTAGGAGCAGATGCTTGAAAGGTTTGGGTCGATTAGGTGGTGGATCCTGAAGCCATTCTATATAGGCTTACTGTAGACGTCTATACTATTGGACAGGCAGTTGGGACGATTGTTTCTTGACACAAGGACTTTATCTCTTTTGATCAATACGTATCGGTCCTCCTATTAACATATGTTATGGATTTGGTTATGTTTTTTAATAGAGTTATGAATTCAAAAATGGTGTAAAGTTGAACTTTTTTTGGCTTTTTTGAACGTAAATGATTCGTGTTGTTTCAGGTAATGTTAATGAATATAGTTATTATTAGTGAAATGTTGGTTTTAATAATAATGTTGTGAAATTTTTGGTTAATAACAGTTGTGGGAAGAAGAATTATAACCGTTGGTAGAAGCTGTAAAAAGATTTATTGCAATGGTATTTTCAAATACAAATTTAGGATTTGTAGGAAATTCTTAGGTCAGCCAAATATTAGATAGTGGTACTAGTCTACTGTAAATAATCTTCCAAAAGACTTGGTTCATTCTCATATATTTTGAAGGTTCTATTAATATGAAATACTCAATAACTGCTACAAATAGTTTTGACAATTCACTAACACTATGGAGCTTTCGTAGGATTTGGTAAGAAGGTTTATAAAATTCTATTAGAAAATGAAAAATATTTTTCTAAAACATACAATAGATTTGATATATTAATAAACAACACAAATTAAGTGTAGCGATCCAAAATTCAGCCTTCGAAAATCGGCACCCGTACTTCACTTGTACTCAAAATGTCGCAGATTCAAACGCCGAATCTGGCTCATTGGAGCTTATAACACCATTAAGTATAACAACACAATGGAATAAAGAAAACAGATGATATCATATACAACTCCAATGAATACTATATCCAGTATAATATACAACAATGATATTAATATGATACAACAATATCAGAGATAAATAATGATACAGCAGAAATAATAGAAGTGATAACTCCAAATGATCCGTCAGAAAAGAATGAGTCCACCAACTCCAATTTCAAGCTTGAACCCTCATCACGTAAGACAAAGGTAAGCAATGTCAGTCGTGATCTCCAAAACTGAACTAGCTCCAATGTCAACTGAACCTGATTATGTGAAAACCCCAACTCTAGACTGCCCGTGTGGAAAATGGTGGGCACCCAGAGTTTAGGAAAGGAACAATAAACTCCGAGTCAGTCGTGGGACTGGTGTGAGTAACAAAAACAGTTTATCTTTAAACAAACAACAAAAGGATTTTAACATTGAAATCCGCAATGTTTTTGGAAAATGAAACTACCATAAGATCTCCCGCCACACACACAATGCAAACGCAGAATTGGAGGAGATTTCTTCTTGTGATAGTCAAAAATGCTTACTACGCAAAAGAAATTCTTTTGATATTATTATTAGTGCATAGTGTACAAAATATTTTCGAAAATACAATATTAATCTTAGCCAGCATAGGTACCATTATATTATGCCTACTATAGCTACCATTTTAAATGGCAGGTTCTACAACTAAAACCATACAAGGCTCGTATTGTTTCTTTGGATTTCCAACAAATGGTCAGGCTAAGGAACTTCCTATGCCACATGGGTACGCCTCTGGCGGGACGTCCCGAGAACTAACTAGCTCTCTGCCATCACAAGGCCGGGTTACCTCTGACACTAGGTAACTACTACACGAATATGTCACCTCCCGGTCCTTTGGGACCTTAATCCGAGCGCTCGATAACCAACATCACATAGAAATAAATATAGTGTGTCCACATGAGTAAGTATCTGGGCTCCATACCATGATACCACCCTTTTCCAGGAGGAAATGACATACCCTAAAGGGCGCGACCCTCATAACCTTGCCGCATCATTCCTGTTTCGACCATTTCCGGTCTGTGAGGTTTGATGAGGTCTCGTCCACAAAGCTATGCTTTTTCACAAAGCCGTGCTTTGATCAATAAATTATCAACACACAGCAACACTCAGCATGCAACATTACCAAATTGGGAGTATATCGCTCATAACCTTCAACTACATAACCTCTGAGCTCGTACGTCTCAGAGAAGGGTGTTAAGCTAAGAGAATAAATTCTCCGCCACCAAACAGAAATGTATTTGAAAGAAATCGGCTTTATATCTCAAAGTGTAATGTCAGACATGCAACCATACAAGTTTGTTCCGGGTTCGAACAGAACCGAAGGCACTTCCGAAGAAGCCCTTGCAATCCGGGTATTCACAATCCCGATCGGATTTCCCATCACTTAGGAAATCTCTATACCGGCGCGACTCAGTGTAGAGACAATCGATAGGTTATCCTATCGTTCTCGCAAATACCCGATCTTCAACACCGGTCTTCAAATGAAATCCATATACGACGTATCATTATTCGAAATGGGTTATGTGACACAAAGGTCCTCTCCCGGTTAAACCGAATAATGAGCGCGATATTTAAAGACATATGGATAATGGGTTTCAATTAAGTCACAACTGATTATCCAAAACTTTCTTTCAAATGGTTTAACAAATTACCATTTTCAAATCTTTAAACAAAAAGATTCATTTTAACAACCTTCAACGGTTTAAATAATTTCCACACTTTAATCTTTTAAACAAAAGATTCATTCACGGATTTTCCAAATTAATTCCTATTTCAATTGGATTAACTCAATAAATTTTTAAAACAAAGATTTAACTTATAGCTTTCAAAACAATTCCATTTTGAATGGTTTAAACAAATCATCATTTTAAATCTGTTAAAAATAAACAGATTCAAATTATAGCTTTCAAAAAGAATTCACTCATAATTTGGAAAACCATTTTTCAATTCAACTTGAAATTCTTTTAACTTAAATTGGAATTTCATTTCTTATATGAAAGCTTTTATCATTTGAAAACAAACAGTTTTCATTTCGGAAAATCTGATTCATTTATAAGAGTTAAAGTCTTTGGGTTAAATTCAAATTCTCAAAACCATACTTTTAAAATGGTTCAAATTCATATAAACACATTTATAACATCTTTAATCATAATTTCTAATCATGGAATTCAATTCCAAATTTGAATTTAAATTCAAATTAAATTATTTAAATTGGAAATTTTACCAAGTTATTCAAAATAACTTTTATCTTAAAAACTCCTTTTCAAAAGCTTTAACATTTATCCCAAATCCATTTCCAAAATCAATTGAAATTAACATTTCAATTTCAAAAATATTAAATTTAAATCATTTGTGACTTAACCGATTTCCTCGTGAAATCCATATTTGTGTGTGTAAAAGTGTAGTCCAGGGGTTTCACACGGTAGTGCAACATCATTCAATCATCACAGATCAGAATACAGAAATATAGTTGATAAGCGGTATAACTACAACGCTTATCTTTTATTTACATATCACAGATCACAGATATATAAGTTACATATAATAATTTACATTCATCCCAGATAAATGAACTACAGTACAGATCACACACAAATCAGAATATATCACAAAGCATCACAGATCAGAGATATCAAACAATTCAATCATTCAGTCAAATCCAAATATTCACAAATGAATTTATTAATCAACTGATTAATTTAAATCAGATGTATCAATTATTAATCCGGGTTAATTATCATAATTTAATTACAAATTATTTGAAATAAATCTTCCTTTCAAATTATTAATTAACCCTTAATTATTAACTAATCATTCTTAAATCAATGAATCAATTAATTTTTAATTATTAAATAAATCTTAATCAATCACCATTATTAATTAATCCTTTAATTTATTAACAATAATTTACTCAAATTTCAAATCATCATTCAATTAATTACATTCAATAATTATCTATTAATTACTTCTTTAAGTAATTATATTTTCCCAAAATTATCAAGTGATTATTCTGAATTTACTTAAGAAATTAACTTGAACAAATTCAATTAACTCAATTAATTTCACTAAATAATTAATTCCTTAATTACTTACATTAAGTAATTATACTTAATAATTTCACAAATGATTATTATTGAATTAATGAATCTAAATTTATTGTTGAAATTTATCACATTAATTAATTATTCAAATGATCTTAGTTAATAACTTTTATTAACTATTAAATTTTCTTTAATCACTTTGATTAACTAATTGACCTTTAATAATTAATTATTCTCTAATTAATTACCTTAATTGATTTATCACATTATCCTCAAATCAATCATTGCTTAATCACTTGATTAATCAACTTTAATCATTAATTAATATTTAATTAATAATTCTTCATTAATGATTTTAACCCTTTAATTATTTACTTCATTAATCCAAATCGTTAATAAATCATCATTAAATCTTTATTAATTTAAAACCAATCTCATTTTTCTTAATGATTTTATTGACACTTATAAATATGTTAGGACATTTATATTCAATTCACTTTCTAATTCATTTTAAATTCAAATTTCCTCTTATCAATGCTTCAACATTTTTAAGTATTAAAACAATTTAATTTTAAAACTTTATTTGTTTCCAAACTAAATCCAAATAAACTTGAACTTACATTTACTCTTAGATTTGAAATTCATTTTAACCTTGATTTAAAACTTAAATTTCAGTATGAATTTCAGAAGACAAAAACAGGTTTGTAAACCTGGAACAAAGCTACCCGGGCCTCACCATTCCCTGCTTCGAATCCTACCCAGAAATACTCGAGATAATCATTAGAATTCCCGAGCCAATCCTCACAAAATCCCGACCAACTTGATTCACTCGCGACCTCTTCTCCTCGAGTTAACACGAGAAATCTTCGAATCAATCACGCAAACGTCTCGAGCTTATACCCGAGCATCTACCTCGTCTTCCCGATCCTATACTTCACCAGGCATTATCGTGTACACGTGCACGTGTACACGCGATCACCGACGCTCTGACCAACTTCGCCGTCGCCAGCATATCGTCTTCGACCTCCTCTCACGATTACGACCACCCAAAATCCTGAAACAACCTCGCAATCGAAAACGAACAACCAGGCTACCTACTGGAACATAACTCGTCATCAAAGAATCGCCTCGAATAGCCACCTCCGGTCATCAGAACCTTCGCCACCGTGCCCAGAGCTTCGTCGACGAACCACGCTCCGATTTCCCCACCTCCGAACGATACCGGTGCCTCGACGTTGACGAACTAGCCCGAACTCTGACATTGACCAAAGCCTGGGTTTAAACCCTAGTTCGTCGCCTCCAGATCACTCCGGCGATCAATAAAATCCCCGACTATTTTTTCAACGATCCCCAGACCTCCGGCCACCTTCAGCTTCAAACCCAACGTCCATCCACCACCGAACGACGAGAAATCGATGAAACTAGCAAATCCGTTCATCTCGAAAATTCCCATCATTCCCAAATTTAAAAATCGCGATTTTTGTTTTAAAAATTAGTATTTAGTATAAAGATTCAGTTTATATTACTGAATTGTTAAATTAACATTTTTGAAATTGACACAATTTTCAAACTTCCTGTTCTTTTTGGGTTCCCAGAGCAATTGAAAGTTATTTTTAACTTAATTTAATTTTTAAACTTAACCTTAAGATCAAACAAACATACTTTGTTTAGATGCTAGGTCATAACAACAATTAGATCCATCAGAAATGATTTTTTTTGGAAGTAAAGCATGAGCTTAAAATCTTAAATACAGAGGTGTATCAACATATAGGCATCATATCTCATCAAATTTCACAGAACAATGCACATATAAATATTCACACAGATATACTTTTCAAATATTAACATGCAACTAATTTTAAAACTTAAGTTATTAAAATATGAAGTTACTCACCTGGTTTCCAGAAAAATGCCAGAGTCTTCTTTATGTTGAAAACAGGCTTTGAATTCCTAGTTGAAAGCTTCTAGTTTGATTCTCTGGTTGCATCAATTTGTTTGATGTTTTAAATTGAAATTTTGTTTAAGTTGTAGATGGAATGACTTTAGTTTTTTTTTTCTTTTCACAGTTTAGAATTGAACGAACTAATGTGAGGAGGTGATACATAAAGGAAGTACACAGGTAAATATATTTTGTATAGGGTGATAGTATTTGTACAAGTTGGTTAAGAGATTTTCCCTTTTGTTGGTGGCTGATAGATATGTGTTTGTGAGCTGATATGATATGGTGGTGTACAAGCATTAATTATCTTTGTACCGTGTTTTCATTTATAAATTTTTTTTCTCTTTTTACTTCATTTCGGCTGAGAGGATCTTGTATTAATTGCCTTGTACCACTTACCATATTTTATTGGCTTTATTTTTATGTTATACATTGCATTAGCAAGAATCTGGTGGCTTCTATTTTGAAAGCCTACATATATGTTTTGTTTTCTTATTTCTTTTGAATATATATGTTTGCATATATATATGGTTTTGTTTTTAACTTTCCTTTTTATTCGAATGTATTTCTATATTTAACATGTTGTTATAATTTATTTATGTATTCCTTTTATTTTTATTTTTATTTTATAATTTTATAATTTTGTAATATAAATGAATATATTGTTCAATTTAACTAATTTGTTTACTATATATATTTTCTATAATTTATCTTATGTATTTTTATATTTATTTCTATCTTCATTATTTATTCCTAAATTAATTACTAATTATTTTTATATTCATTTTGTAATATAAATGAATTTCTAAATTTTAATTTGTTATTGGATTTTTATCCAATGTATTTACTTTATACTTTTATATCATATATATATATATTCATTTTTAAACCATTTATTTACGATTTAAATTCAAATCCAATATATATATATATATATATAATTTCAAATTTACTCATATATGCTCAAATACATATATATATTCACATATATACATATATATACAATATTTAAAGTTTAAATGATTTATACCAAATTTATTTGAGTTCGGGGAAACTCGCATCCATTTAAACCATTTATTTAACAAATTTTTATTCAAAAATTCAATAAACTATTAATTTAAATATATAAAAAATTCGGGGTCGTTACAAACTTCCCCCCTTAAAAGAATTTCGTCCTCGAAATTGCCAGGGAGACACAAAGATAGATGAAGAACATTTCATCAACTCAAACTGAATATCTATTCTGCATTTGGCTTACCAAATCAGAATATCAAGAATGAATCTTTTGAACAAAAAAATTTCACACGATACTCAGGTTATCCAGATCTACGAAATATGCAGTGGCATCGGTTAGTTCGAAGGGATAACTAACCATTCGTAGAATATACTAGGACCCAAAGAATAGATATATATATATATGGATACAAATCCAAAATTTTCAGTTTAGAGCTAAAGTATACCTATCAACCATGGCAACCAAAGCAACCAATTCATCCAAACAAACAATTCTAACCTATTTGGAGTTTACGTCCCATTTTAATATATCGAATCTTTTTCCTGGATCTACCAGAAACTATCAAAAATTGAGAAGAGATGACGAACAAAAGAGATTGATAGAGAAAATTTGTTTCCACTGTTGCAGGGTATTGACCATTTATAGTCGTATTCACCTGTCCCCTATCTCATCCTCTTCTTGCAATCATACTCACTATTAGTGGATAGCAAGAGAATTTACTAAGGCATACAGACGGATATCTGAGAATTACTCATTCTAGGGTATACTTCACCCTATCTCTAATGAGCTACTCAATGTGTTATTCTCCTGAGCTAAAGTTCAACCTTAGCTCTGATACCAAATTGTAGCGATCCAAAATTCAGCCTTCGAAAATCGGCACCCATACTTCACTTGTACTCAAAATGCCGCAGATTCAAACGTCGAACCTGGCTCATCGGAGCTTATAACACCATTAAGTATAACAACACAGCGGAATAAAGAAAACAGATGATATCATATACAACTCCAATAAATACAATATCCAATATAATATACAACAATGATATCAATATGATACAACAATATCAGAGATAAATAATGATACAGTGGAAATAACAGAAGTGATAACTCCAAATGAACCATCAGAAAAGAATGAGTCCACCAACTCCAATATCAAGCTTGAACCCTCATCACGTAAGACAAAGGTAAGCAATGTCAGTCGTGATCTCCAAAACTGAACTAGCTCCAATGTCAACTGAACCTGATTATGTGAAAACCCCAACTCTAGACTGCCCGTGTGGAAAATGGTGGGCACCCAGAGTTTAGGAAAGGAACAATAAACTCCGAGTCAGTCATGGGACTGGTGTGAGTAACAAAAACAGTTTATCTTTAAACAAACAACAAAAGGATTTTAACATTGAAATCCGCAATGTTTTTGGAAAATGAAACTACCATAAGACCTCCCGCCACACACACTGTAACGACCCTGAATTTTGAACAATTTAAATTGAAAATATTTAATTAATTTTAAATATTTGAACGATGATTTGACTTGAATTTCAAATTATCAGAATGAATTGGCGATTAAATTTTTGAATTTAATCTATTGAAAGTTGAATAAAATTTGAATCTTCAATTTTAAGCCGGTTAAAAATAATTTAAAGGCTTAGAAATTCATATTGATAATACTGAAGATAATAGAAGCTTCAGAATTGAATTTGAAAGCGATTTGTTCCGTTTTGAAATATTATCGTTTAAGTTGAATTTAAAAATAGCCTTCCGAGGCACAGTCTCGGAATTTGACGAAACCAGTTTCATTAGGTCCGTAATATTGAATTATTACCGGATTTCAATTTTTGTATTTATCGGAATTGTTTTATGAACATACGGCGTATAAACGCGTAGACAATTTAATCGGATTCAATTTGCATTTCTGTAACAACTGGGGTTATGCCCAAAATTTTAATCATCAATAAACAATCTATGTTGACAGTTAAATTTCTGTTTATTGTTGAAATTTTTATAACGATAAAATCTTCATCAATTAACGATTTAATATCAAATTGTTAATTTCTGTTAGAATTTGGAATTTGTAAATCGATTGAAATTCTCTTATTAAATTTTATTTGTACGAAATGAATAAATACACCTAGTAAAATTTTAACAACAAGTTTAAACAAAATAAAAATAAAAACAAAATAAAAGTAAAAAGAAAAAAAAATATCGTGCAGCCCATACCCTAAAGCCATACCCCCCACGATTTCCCCCCATCCTTATTTCTCTGATAAAACGACATCCCCATCCCCTCTCATTCATTCGTGCCCTAGAATCAATCGAAGAAGAAAAAAAATGGCGACTTGAAAATAGGGCTTCGGCAATTCTGGGTTGGATTCGATCTTCCTCGTCTCCAAATTTAGGGCTTCGTCTTCCTTTCGCTCGCGACCTCTTCGAAAAAGGTGAGTGGTTTTCGCCCCTCACATCTAATTCAGTACTATGTTTCGTGTTTGATTTTGCTAAGACTGCTGCTTGATTTTGTGATGTCGATCTTGTTCGACTTTTACCCTACTTATCACTGCCTCCGGTAGCACTGTCGGCCTTGTTCATTTGGGTCTATATTTTGTAACCTTAGCTGTTCATGTTGTATACAAATTTTGATGGTATCATGTTGCAACAGTTTCAAGTCAGTTGCCTTTTAAAGTTTGCATCTGTGGGATTCATTGTTTTGTAGGTTGGAGGCTTCGATTTTGCTTTGTCCTGTAATGTTCTTTCAACCTGATTGCACTGTTCAGTTTTACAAATGCCTTTCCTATATACGTTTCCACCAGGATTCTCATGTATTGTTTCTTGCATATATACATATACAAGTATATGCATTTACATCGCTGTTTATTATTCTGCACCACTTGCATACCATTTGAAGTTTGATAGGCCAGCTTGTAGTTCATGTGTTCACATTGATGTACATGCATTTGTCACGGTTTAATCATCATGATTCTGTCGTGTCTTGTTCACCTAGTTATACTGAGTCAGGTTCCACTTATGTCTTCATGTATGCATGCTACCTGGTCGACACTAAAAAAAAGAGAGAAAAAAATGGTATGTCTGCAATTCAAGTTCATTGCTTTCACTGCCCACTGCTAGTACATGCATATAACCACCTCTGTTATGCTACACTGGTATCTAATTTATATGCTTTGACGTTGTGGTTGAAATTTGAATTATGTTTGTTTCAAAATGCCTGGGGATACACATATGCAGTCTTTGACATTGAAATTTTCCTGTCATTGATCACTTGTTGATTCCTTCTAGCTTCATTATGAACTTCACATTTGTACACTTTCTGTTTCACTGATCCATTTTGGGTTTATTTGCATCCATTCAGTGTTTTAGTAGATATGATTTGTTCTTGATGGAGTCATGTTCATGTATCATTTAGTTGTAGCATTTGTCCATCGTTCATTTAACTGCAGCATACTTGAGTTTGCATTGTCCAGTATTTGGTTTTGTTGGAGCAATATCTTTTACCTTTTGTTTGCTTCGGCACTGTCTGCAGTTTGCCTTGCTGGGTCATTAACGTGCTTGGTGTTCACTATTGCCAGCAGTGCTATTTTGATAGTGTGTTTGTTTGTTATACTATTTAGATTGGCCCAGTTCTTTTTAGTATGAAGTTATAGTTGCATTTTGGCCTTCGTATATATGTATGCAGTCATGTATGTATATACATCATTTTATATGTATATATGTATGTTCGAATTTGCATATATGTTTACGGTTCTGTATTCATTTGAATTAGTCGTTGTTCCATCCTTTTGTTGTCTGCACCATGATATTTTGTAGTCTGCTCTAGTGCACCTTGTTGCTGTGACGTCGTAGCTCAAAATTTTTGCTGCTACCTGTACTTGTAGTTGTTAAACTGCCTTCTGTTCATTTGGCATGGTTTTGATGTGAACCTATTATCTTCTTGGTTGGGTTTCTTCCCACTTCGGCCTTGGCTACTATGTTGCACTGTCACTTGTTCATTTGAGTTACATTCTAACCTAACTTTGACATGCTCTTGTTATTGTTCGTCACTTGAATCTGACTTTGATCTTTACTTGACACCGTTAGATATCTGTGTTCACTTGATCATGGTTGCAGTTGTATTCCATTTGAACTAATTCTTGTAGACAGTTGTTTTTGGAGCCTTCATTCCAGTAGTTGTGTTGCCATATTGGTTTCACTGTGTCTTCATGTACCTGAATACATGCCCCTATGCTTTTGTAGTTCGATTGTGCTATACTACTGCCTTGTTCTCGAAATTGAAATTTGCACTGCCTAGTTCATTGTCACATCCATGTATTGTCCCTCCTGTCCATTGCTTATCTTAGTGGCCTTTCACTTCGGCTGGCATTAGAGTGCACTGCAGCCACCCAAAAATCGACAGTTTTGAATTGATATTTCTTTGCATCGTGATGCATTGATCTTCTATGCCGTATTGGCGAGGCCGTACACGCGTGCGTGTACGGCAGCCAATCGAGTCTTGATGGGTTTAAAGTGACAATTTTAATTGTTTTAAATTGATTTAGGCGATTTGATAAATTGTTTATTTATCCCTGTTGATGATTTAAATCTGCTGATTTATTGTTAACACTGTTTAGTGTTATATTTTCGTTATCCGATTTCTTTGTTAAAAGGGATTGGATAGACGGGAATTATTGTGACTGTCGTCTATTTAAATTATTACTGCCTATATGCACTAATAAACTGGTTTGAATTAGACTGACCTGTGTATTATTTTCTTTTGAATATAATACTCGGGTCAGACCGTGTATTTTACAGCTTGAAGATTTTCGAGCAGCGAAGTTAGAGAGAGAGAAAAGAATCACTTTAGTTTTCGGAAGAAAATTGTATTTTAAGGTATTCCGCTGTATCAGTATTAAAATTGTATAAACTCTGATGTATATAAAAAGATTTATAGTAATGAAATAAATTCTCATTTGTTTTAATTCAGTGTTATTATTCTGTGTTTCTGTGGCTGATTCTGTTTAAACCTTATAAACTAAATAACAATTCGTCTTTTTGAACGTTTCTAGTTGGTTTAATCACCGACTGGAGACAGTCAGAAGGGGGAATGTTACAGAGTGGTATCAGAGCTTTGGTTTACACAAAGCTTAGTTTATGATGTTTAATATGAATAGTTACTAGAAACACTTTAAAGAAATTGTTTTTCAAAGCTAAAGAAGTATAAAATTGTTTTTGAAAATAAAGATTTTTAACTTAAGAAAAGTTAAATTGAATTGAGTTAGCATTAATAAATATATGATTTGAAAATTTAACTAAAGGAAGTTAAATAAATTGAACTTGATTTGATAAATTATTGAGATGGAAATTTAAAACTTGAAGGATAAGTGATTATATAATATGAATTGGGAAGTTTAAATTAATAAGTTGTTTAACTTATAAAATGAGAAAATTTAAATCAAACCAGTTGTTAAATGGTTAAACAGTTTTGTTAAGTAAAACAAAAATCTGAATTTTGAAATGTGATATGAATTTGACTTTAGTAAAGTTAAATAAAATAGAATTTCAAATAAATTTGAGGCGAACTTAAGTTATATGGTGAAAATAAATGCAAGTGAAGATAAAATGAAACATAGTTTAAGTAACGTTGAATGAGGTTGAATTTGATATCAAAATGAATTAATAAAGGGAAGTAATGAATATGAATTTGAGTTATATAAAGGAAATTCAACTTTAATTGTAAAAGTGAATTAGTGAATAAACATGGGTTAGAAATGTTGTTAAGAGTTGAATAAAACTTAAGTTAAGAAGTTGTGAATATAGTGAATATAAAAATTCAATCTGAATTAGAATATAAACCAATTGAAATTAAGTGTGTTAAACCAAATTGAATGTAAGCAAAGTAAATAAATTTGGTTAAGTTGAATGTGCATTGGTTTTGCTAGTTGATTGTATAGAAATTCATTAAGTGTTAATGAAATTGAATTAATGGAAATTGGAAGCTAAGTAATTGAATTCAAATTGAAAGATAAGTAAATTTAACCAGAATCAAATTTGATTTGAATTGAAAGCAAACTAACTTGAATATGAATTAGTGAATGTGAACTAATTGAATATGAATGAATGTTAGTAAAATCCAATGTGAATGAATCAAATGTGATTAAATTGGAAATCAAGTCGATGAATGGTTTACTAAAGAACTAGTTGATTATCTTGGAAATGGAAAACTGGTAAATTTATATAATAGTTTAAATTGGAAATTTTGAATTATTATAAACGGCTTAAATTGAAGATTTGAAAAGTGTTAATAAAATATTGGAATTGTATAAGTGTTAAAAGTGAAATATTTAATGGATTTCATAAGTGAATGGAAATTACAGAATTAAGATTGTGAAGTTATAAAATGAATCGAAGTTGCGAAATAAAAGAATTTATAAGTAATTTACTTGTAAATTAAAATTCTGATATAAAACTGAGTTATAAAGGAATGATTAATGAAGTAAATTTTTATAAATTGAAGTCTTTATAAATAGGAATAGAATTTATAAACGTTGTTTATAAATTCGAAACTGACTTATTTTGATAAGTAAAATTCTGTATAGTTTGTTAAAAGATGTATATTCACAATTTTGGACTGTGAATATATTATTGAATAAAAGGGACATGTTTTGGGAAAGTGATATTTCAAAACAAAGTAATTGTTTTAAAAAGATGTTTTCAAAGCATTGAATATCGAAACCATAGATTTCAACATTCATTGTTGAAATAGACGTTTTCGAATATAAGGAAATGATGGACTATAACACTGTTGTTATAGTAAATGATTTCCGAAAGGAAATGTTTTGTATAGTATTGGGATTTATACATCTATCTAAATTTCGAATCCCTATACTAGTGATTTTGAGTTGTCGTAACGATGTTTTACGTAACATTCGTTTTAACTCAAATAAATGTGTGAGAGAATGATTTCCTTAAAAGATGAAATATATACTTAATTTTGATTTAAGTATATCGAATATTTTTAAATGTTGAAAATAAAATGGATTTGTGAATTACTTATTTTTAAATAAGTATGGAAATGTTTTTCCAAATATGAAATGTTGTGAATATATTCCGTAAGGGATAAATGATTTGAAATTCATTTTTGAAGTCGAAGTTGAAAAGTTAAATGAGAATTTGAACAATTAGTTCAATTTGAAATTTTTCAAAAAGTTTGAATCGTTAAGTTAAAATTGAGTTTAACTTCGACATCAAAGACAATATAAGTTGAGCTTTGAATTTCAGATGATGATTTGGATTGTATGTCTAACATTGTGAATTGATGACATAGCAATTGATCTCTATTAAATATATATCTGCTAGCGGCGGAGAATTTATTCTCTTAGCTTAACACCCTTCTTTGAGACGTACGAGCTCAGAGGTTATATATCGGTAGACATCAATTTTGTGTTGAGAATTGACGATGTAAACGTGAAATCCAAATCGAATGTGAAAGTCGATAATGAATTGGAATTATGAATATGAATTAGGTTTGAGATAACCTTAAATTTCCAAATCGACTTAGAGGGAGATTTTGAAATCCTCTATTTTGTTATGAATATGGAATATGTAAGTTTTAGAACTTATATATACATGAATGCGGTAAATTTGAAACCGTTAGTTTAGAAAGACATTGTTATGGAAATCTTATGTATGTTTACATAGATGTTATATGTACGAAATGTGAAATGAAAGTACTACATATATGATATTATGTTTTCTAAACTGAGGATATGGAAAAGTACCTTCCATTTATTATTTGAGAAGGTTTTGGAACTCTCGATGAGTGTCCATTTGAAATTCGTAGCTACGTAGAATTTACATTTAGTCAGAGTGACTATTTGAATCGGAAATCCTTCACGATAGATCATCGCGATGAGATTAGATTTGATTGATGATTAGCGTAATTTGAGGGGCGAGATGCCCACAGTTACAAGCGATTCCACTGGGATAGTGGCGTAACCGCCGGGTAAACTGCAATCTAATGCCAGGCGAAATTTGAGGGGCGTGATGCCTACAGACACGAGCGATTCTACTGGGATAGTAGCGTAACCGCCGTGTGTACTGCAATCTATGGCGACAACCATGGCGAAATTTAAGAGATGTGAAATCTACAGCCACAAGCGACTCTACTGGGATAGTAGCGTAACCGCCGGGTGGAACTGTAATCCATGGGGGAACGTGCTTTCCATATCCATTTTTAAAAGAATTTTTAAAAGTATTTTCACTGGGAATTGACGCAAGTATGTTTAGTACTTGGAGATTTTTAGACCTGCGCCTGGCCAGCGTATGCCTAATGTCTGTGAGAACGAAGATGGACTTGTTAAATTTCGAGTTAGCAAGTATTTTCAAACTGTAAATAGCAAATCAATGATTTGAAATTAAAATTTCAAAATTCCTACCTAATAAACTAAGGAAGAGGATCTTTGTAATGTTTTGAAAGTCCACAGCTTTGGAAGAGATATATATTATATAAATCTCTAACGTGAAGAATTTTAAGTTTGAATCTGAGTTGTAAATCGAAAATGTTGATAAAAGACTTTTGCGTTTTGAATTTAGAAATCAATGATTGTAGAAATCATTGAATAAAAGAGAAGATAAACAAAACTAGTGAGATTAAATAAATGGAATGAACTCTATATTTATTTATTTTTAAATAAGTATCGAGCTTGAAAAAAAATAGTAGAGTATAAATATTAATGAAATTTTGACAACCTTTCCTTTTCGTGGACGAAAAGTTTTTAAGGAGGGGAGTTTGTAACGACCCTGAATTTTGAACAATTTAAATTGAAAATATTTAATTAATTTTAAATATTTGAATGATGATTTGACTTGAATTTCAAATTATCAGAATGAATTGGCGATTAAATTTTTGAATTTAATCTATTGAAAGTTGAATAAAATTTGAATCTTCAATTTTAAGCCGGTTAAAAATAATTTAAAGGCTTAGAAATTCATATTGATAATACTGAAGATAATAGAAGCTTCAGAATTGAATTTGAAAGCGATTTGTTCCGTTTTGAAATATTATCGTTTAAGTTGAATTTAAAAATAGCCTTCCGAGGCACAGTCTCGGAATTTGACGAAACCAGTTTCATTGGGTCCGTAATATTGAATTATTACCGGATTTCAATTTTTGTATTTATCGGAATTGTTTTATGAACATACGGCGTATAAACGCGTAGACAATTTAATCGGATTCAATTTGCATTTCTGTAACAACTGGGGTTATGCCCAAAATTTTAATCATCAATAAACGATCTATGTTGACAGTTAAATTTCTGTTTATTGTTGAAATTTTTATAACGATAAAATCTTCGTCAATTAACGATTTAATATCAAATTGTTAATTTCTGTTAGAATTTGGAATTTGTAAATCGATTGAAATTCTCTTATTAAATTTTATTTGTACGAAATGAATAAATACACCTAGTAAAATTTTAACAACAAGTTTAAACAAAATAAAAATAAAAACAAAATAAAAGTAAAAAGAAAAAAAAATATCGTGCAGCCCATACCCTAAAGCCATACCCCCGACGATTTCCCCCCATCCTTATTTCTCTGATAAAACGACATCCCCATCCCCTCTCATTCATTTGTGCCCTAGAATCAATCGAAGAAGAAAAAAAATGGCGACTTGAAAATAGGGCTTCGGCAATTCTGGGTTGGATTCGATCTTCCTCGTCTCCAAATTTAGGGCTTCGTCTTCCTTTCGCTCGCGACCTCTTCGAAAAAGGTGAGTGGTTTTCGCCCCTCACATCTAATTCAGTACTATGTTTCATGTTTGATTTTGCTAAGACTGCTGCTTGATTTTGTGATGTCGATCTTGTTCGACTTTTACCCTACTTATCACTGCCTCCGGTAGCACTGTCGGCCTTGTTCATTTGGGTCTATATTTTGTAACCTTAGCTGTTCATGTTGTATACAAATTTTGATGGTATCATGTTGCAACAGTTTCAAGTCAGTTGCCTTTTAAAGTTTGCATCTGTGGGATTCATTGTTTTGTAGGTTGGAGGCTTCGATTTTGCTTTGTCCTGTAATGTTCTTTCAACCTGATTGCACTGTTCAGTTTTACAAATGCCTTTCCTATATACGTTTCCACCAGGATTCTCATGTATTGTTTCTTGCATATATACATATACAAGTATATGCATTTACATCGCTGTTTATTATTCTGCACCACTTGCATACCATTTGAAGTTTGATAGGCCAGCTTGTAGTTCATGTGTTCACATTGATGTACATGCATTTGTCACGGTTTAATCATCATGATTCTGTCGTGTCTTGTTCACCTAGTTATACTGAGTCAGGTTCCACTTATGTCTTCATGTATGCATGCTACCTGGTCGACACTAAAAAAAAAGAGAAAAAAATGGTATGTCTGCAATTCAAGTTCATTGCTTTCACTGCCCACTGCTAGTACATGCATATAACCACCTCTATTATGCTACACTGGTATCTAATTTATATGCTTTGACGTTGTGGTTGAAATTTGAATTATGTTTGTTTCAAAATGCCTGGGGATACACATATGCAGTCTTTGACATTGAAATTTTCCTGTCTTTGATCACTTGTTGATTCCTTCTAGCTTCAATGTGAACTTCACATTTGTACACTTGCTGTTTCACTGATCCATTTTGGGTTTATTTGCATCCATTTAGTGTTTTAGTAGATATGATTTGTTCTTGATGGAGTCATGTTCATGTATCATTTAGTTGTAGCATTTGTCCATCGTTCATTTAACTGCAGCATACTTGAGTTTGCATTGTCCAGTATTTGGTTTTGTTGGAGCAATATCTTTTACCTTTTGTTTGCTTCGGCACTGTCTGCAGTTTGCCTTGCTGGGTCATTAACGTGCTTGGTGTTCACTATTGCCAGCAGTGCTATTTTGATAGTGTGTTTGTTTGTTATACTATTTAGATTGGCCCAGTTCTTTTTAGTATGAAGTTATAGTTGCATTTTGGCCTTCGTATATATGTATGCAGTCATGTATGTATATACATCATTTTATATGTATATATGTATGTTCGAATTTGCATATATGTTTACGGTTCTGTATTCATTTGAATTAGTCGTTGTTCCATCCTTTTGTTGTCTGCACCATGATATTTTGTAGTCTACTCTAGTGCACCTTGTTGCTGTGACGTCGTAGCTCAAAATTTTTGCTGCTACCTGTACTTGTAGTTGTTAAACTGCCTTCTGTTCATTTGGCATGGTTTTGATGTGAACCTATTATCTTCTTGGTTGGGTTTCTTCCCACTTCGGCCTTGGCTACTATGTTGCACTGTCACTTGTTCATTTGAGTTACATTCTTACCTAACTTTGACATGCTCTTGTTATTGTTCGTCACTTGAATCTGACTTTGATCTTTACTTGACACCGTTAGATATCTGTGTTCACTTGATCATGGTTGCAGTTGTATTCCATTTGAACTAATTCTTGTAGACAGTTGTTTTTGGAGCCTTCATTCCAGTAGTTGTGTTGCCATATTGGTTTCACTGTGTCTTCATGTACCTGAATACATGCCCCTATGCTTTTGTAGTTCGATTGTGCTATACTACTGCCTTGTTCTCGAAATTGAAATTTGCACTGCCTAGTTCACTGTCACATCCATGTATTGTCCCTCCTGTCCACTGCTTATCTTAGTGGCCTTTCACTTCGGCTGGCATTAGAGTGCACTGCAGCCACCCAAAAATCGACAGTTTTGAATTGATATTTCTTTGCGTCGTGATGCATTGATCTTCTATGCCGTATTGGCGAGGCCGTACACGCGTGCGTGTACGGAAGCCAATCGAGTCTTGATGGGTTTAAAGTGACAATTTTAATTGTTTTAAATTGATTTAGGCGATTTGATAAATTGTTTATTTATCCCTGTTGATGATTTAAATCTGCTGATTTATTGTTAACACTGTTTAGTGTTATATTTTTGTTATCCGATTTCTTTGTTAAAAGGGATTGGATAGACGGGAATTATTGTGACTGTCGTCTATTTAAATTATTACTGCCTATATGCACTAATAAACTGGTTTGAATTAGACTGACCTGTGTATTATTTTCTTTTGAATATAATACTCGGGTCAGACCGAGTATTTTACAGCTTGAAGATTTTCGAGCAGCGAAGTTAGAGAGAGAGAAAAGAATCACTTTAGTTTTCAGAAGAAAATTGTATTTTAAGATATTCCGCTGTATCAGTATTAAAATTGTATAAACTCTAATGTATATAAAAAGATTTATAGTAATGAAATAAATTCTCATTTGTTTTAATTCAGTGTTATTATTCTGTGTTTCTGTGGCTGATTCTGTTTAAACCTTATAAACTAAATAACAATTCGTCTTTTTGAACGTTTCTAGTTGGTTTAATCACCGACTGGAGACGGTCAGAAGGGGGAATGTTACACACACAATGCAAACACAGAATTGGAGGAGATTTCTTCTTATGATAGTCAAAAATGCTTACTACGCAAAAGAAATTCTTTTGATATTATTATTAGTGCATAGTGTACAAAATCTCTTCGAAAATACAATATTAATCTTAGCCAGCATAGGCACCAATATATTATGCCTACTATAGCTACCATTTTAAATGGCAGGTTTTACAACTAAAACCGTACAAGGCTCGTATTGTTTCTTTGGATTTCCAACAAATGGTCAGGCTAAGGAACTTCCTATGCCACATGGGTACGCCTTTGGCGGGACGTCCCGAGAACTAACTAGCTCTCTGCCAACACAAGGCCGGGTTACCTCTGACACCGGGTAACTACTACACGAATATGCCACCTCCCGGTCCATTGGGACCTTTATCCGAGCGCTCGATAACCAACATCACACAGTAATAAATATAGTGTGTCCACATGAGTAAGTATCTGGGCTCCATACCATGATACCACCCTTTTCCAAAAGGAAATGACATACCCTAAAGGGCGCGACCCTCATAACCTTGCCGCATCATACCTGTTTCGACCATTTCCGGTCTGTGAGGTTTGATGAGGTCTCGTCCACAAAGCTACGCTTTTTCACAAAGCCGTGCTTTGATCAACAAATTATCAATAAATTAACAACACACAGCAACACTCAGCATGCCACATTACCAAATTGGGAGTATATCGCTCATAACCTTCAACTACATAACCTCTGAGCTCGTACGTCTCAGAGAAGGGTGTTAAGCTAAGAGAATAAATTCTCCGCCACCAAACAGAAATGTATTTGAAAGAAATCGGCTTTATATCTCAAAGTGTAATGTCAGACATGCAACCATACAAGTCTGTTCCGGGTTCGAACAGAACCGAAGGCACTTCCGAAGAAGCCCTTGCAATCCAATCCGGGTATTCACAATCCCGATCGGATTTCCCATCACTTAGGAAATCTCTATACCGACGCGACTCAGTGCAGAGACAATCGATAGGTTATCCTATCGTTCTCGCAAATACCCGGTCTTCAACACCGGTGTTCAAATGAAATCCATATACGACGTATCATTATTCGAAATGGGTTATGTGACACAAAGGTCCTCTCCCGGTTAAACCGAATAATGAGTGTGATATTTAAAAACATATGGATAATGGGTTTCAATTAAGTCACAACTGATTATCCAAAACTTTCTTTCAAATGGTTTAACAAATTACCATTTTCAAATCTTTAAACAAAAAGATTCATTTTAACAACCTTCAACAGTTTAAATAATTTCCACACTTTAATCTTTTAAACAAAAGATTCATTCACAGATTTTCCAAATTAATTCCCATTTCAATTGGATTAACTCATTAAATCTTTAAAACAAAGATTTAACTTATAGCTTTCAAAACAATTCCATTTCAAATGGTTTAAACAAATCATCATTTTAAATCTGTTAAAAATAAACAGATTCAATTCATAGCATTCAAAAAGAATTCACTCATAATTTGGAAAACCATTTTTCAATTCAACTTGAAATTCTTTTAACTTAAATTGGAATTTCATTTCTTATATGAAAGCTTTTATCATTTGAAAACAAACAGTTTTCATTTCGGAAAATCTGATTCATTTATACGAGTTAAAGTCTTTGGGTTAAATTCAAATTCTCAAAACCATACTTTTAAAATGGTTCAAATTCATATAAACACATTTATAACATCTTTAATCATAATTTCTAATCATGGAATTCAATTCCAAATTTGAATTTAAATTCAAATTAAATTATTTAAATTGGAAATTTTACCAAGTTATTCAAAATAACTTTTATCTTAAAAACTCCTTTTCAAAAGCTTTAACATTTAACCCAAATCCATTTCCAAAATCAATTGAAATTAAAATTTCAATTTCAAAAATATTAAATTTAAATCATCTGTGACTTAACCGATTTCCTCATGAAATCCATATTTGTGTGTGTAAAAGTGTAGTCCAGGGGTTTCACATAGTAGTGCAACATCATTCAATCATCACAGATCAGAATACAGAAATATAGTTGATAAGAGGTATAACTATAACGCTTATCTTTTATTTACAGATCACAGATCACAGATATATAAGTTACATATAATAATTTACATTCATCCCATATAAATGAACTACAGTACAGATCACACACAAATCAGAATATATCACAAAGCACACAGATCAGAGATATCAAACAATTCAATCATTCAGTCAAATCCAAATATTCACAAATGAATTTATTAATCAACTGATTAATTTAAATCAGATGTATCAATTATTAATCCGGGTTAATTATCATAATTTAATTACAAATTATTTGAAATAAATCTTCCTTTCAAATTATTAATTAACCCTTAATTATTAACTAATCATTCTTAAATCAATGAATCAATTAATTTTTAATTATTAAATAAATCTTAATCAATCACCATTATTAATTAATCCTTTAATTTATTAACAATAATTTACTCAAATTTCAAATCATCATTCAATTAATTACATTCAATAGTTATCTATTAATTACTTCTTTAAGTAATTATATTTTCCCAAAATTATCAAGTGATTATTCTGAATTTACTTAAGAAATTAACTTGAACAAATTCAATTAACTCAATTAATTTCACTGAATAATTAATTCCTTAATTACTTACATTAAGTAATTATACTTAATAATTTCACAAATTATTATTATTGAATTAATTAATCTAAATTTATTGTTGAAATTTATCACATTAATTAATTATTCAAATGATCTTAGTTAATAACTTTTATTAACTATTAAATTTTCTTTAATCACTTTGATTAATTAATTGACCTTTGATAATAATTACCTTAATTGATTTATCACATTATCCTTAAATCAGTCATTGCTTAATCACTTGATTAATCAACTTTAATCATTAATTAATATTTAATTAATAATTCTTCATTAATTATTTTAACCCTTTAATTATTTACTTCATTAATCCAAATCATTAATAAATCATCATTAAATCTTTAGTAATTTAAAACCAATCTCATTTTTATTAATGATTTTATTGACACTTATAAATATGTTGGGACATTTATATTCAATTCACTTTCTAATTAATTTTAAATTCAAATTTCCTCTTTTCAATGCTTCAACATTTTTAAGTATTAAAACAATTTAATTTTAAAACTTTATTTGTTTCCAAACTAAATCCAAATCAAACTTGAACTTACATTTACTCTTAGATTTGAAATTCATTTTAACCTTGATTTAAAACTTAAATTTCAGTTTGAATTTCAGAAGACAAAAACAGGTTTGTAAACCTGTAACAAAGCTACCCGGGCCTCACCATTCCCTGCTTCGAGTCCTACTCGAAAATACTTGAGATAATCATTAGAATTCCCGAACCAATCCTCACAAAATCCCGACCAACTTGATTCACTCGCGACCTCTTCTCCTCGAGTTAACACGAGAAATCTTCGAATCAATCACGCAAACGTCTCGAGCTTATACCCGAGCATCTACCTCGTCTTCTCGATCCTATACTTCACCAAGCATTATCGTGTACACGTGCACGTGTACACGCGATCACCGACGCTCTGACCAACTTCGCCGTCGCCAGCATATCGTCTTCGACCTCCTCTCATGATTATGACCACCCAAAATCCTGAAACAACCTCGCAATCGAAAACGAGCAACAGGGCTACCTACTGGAACAGAACTCGTCATCAAAGAATCGCCTCGAATAGCCACCTCCGGTCATCAGAACCTTCGCCACCGTGCTTAGAGCTTCGTCGACGAACCATGCTCCGATTCCCCCACCTCCGAACGATGTCGGTGCCTCGACGTTGACAAACTAGCCCGAAATCTGACATTGACCAAAGCCTGGGTTTAAACCCTAGTTCGTCGCCGCCAGATCACTCCGGCGATCAATAAAATCCCCGACTATTTTTCCAACGATCCCCAGACCTCCGGCCACCTCCAGCTTCAAACCCAACGTCCATCCACCACCGAACGACGAGAAATCGATGAAACTAGCAAATCCGTTCATCTCGAAAATTCCCATCATTCCCAAATTTAAAAATCGTGATTTTTGTTTTAAAAATCAGTATTTGGTATAAAGATTTCGTTTATATTACTGAATTGTTAAATTAACATGTTTGAAATTGACACAATTTTCAAACTTCCTGTTCTTTTTGGGTTCCCAAAGCTATTTAAAGTTAATTTTAACTTAATTTAATTTTTAAACTTAACCTTAAGATCAAACAAACATACTTTGTTTAGATGCTAGGTCATAACAACAATTAGATCCATCAGAAATGATTTTTTTGGAAGTAAAGCATGAGCTTAAAATCTTAAATACAGAGGTGTATCAACATACAAGCATCATATCTCATCAAATTTCACAGAACAATGCACATATAAATATTCACATAGATATACTTTTCAGATATTAACATGCAACTAATTTTAAAACTTAAGTTATTAAAATATGAAGTTACTCACCTGGTTTCCAGAAAAAATGCCAGAGTTTTCTTTATGTTGAAAACATGCTTTGAATTCCCAGTTGAAAGCTTCTAGTTTGATTCTCTGGTTGCATTAATTTGTTTGATGTTTTAAATTGAAATTTTGTTTAAGTTGTAGATGGAATGACTTTAGTTTTCTTTTCTTTTCACAGTTTAGAATTGAACGAACTGATGTGAGGAGGTGATACATAAAGGAAGTACACAGGTAAATATATTTTGTATAGGGTGATAGTATTTGTACAAGTTGGTTCAGAGATTTTCCCTCTTGTTGGTGGCTGATAGATATGTGTTTGTGAGCTGATATGATATGGTGGTGTACAAGCATTAATTATCTTTGTACCATGTTTTCATTTATAAATTTTTTTCTCTTTTTACTTCATTTCGGCTAAGAGGATCTTGTATTAATTGCCTTGTACCACTTACCTTATTTTATTTGCTTTATTTTTATGTTATACATTGCATGAGCAAGAATCTGGTGGCTTCTATTTTTTAAGCCTACATATATGTTTTGTTTTCTTATTTCTTTTGAATGTATATGTTTGCATATATATATGGTTTTGTTTTTAACTTGCCTTTTTATTCGAATGTATTTCTATATTTAACATGTTGTTATAATTTATTTATGTATTCCTTTTATTTTTATTTTTATTTTATAATTTTGTAATTTTGTAATATAAATGAATATATTGTTCAATTTAACTAATTTTTTTACTATATATATTTTCTATAATTTATCTTATGTATTTTTATATTTATTTCTATCTTCATTATTTATTCCTAAATAAATTACTAATTATTTTTATATTCATTTTGTAATATAAATGAATTTCTAAATTTTAATTTGTTATTAGATTTTTATCCAATGTATTTATTTTATACTTTTATATCATATATATATATTTTCATTTTTAAACCATTTATTTACGATTTAAATTCAAATCCAATATATATATATATATATAATTTCAAATTTACTCATATATGCTCAAATACATATATATTCACATATATACATATATATATATATATATAATATTTAAAGTTTAAATGATTTATACCAAATTTATTTGAGTTCGGGGAAACTCGCATCCATTTAAACCATTTATTTAACAAATTTTTATTCAAAAATTCAATAAATTATTAATTTAAATACATAAAAAATCCGGGGTCGTTACATTAAGTATCAGAACTCCAAAGCACTATACGCATCTCAAATAACATAACTCAAATAAAAAAGAGCTATAACATCAGTGTTCCATAATAAATTTACATAAATGGATGTACACAAAAATATCAAACATTCCATAACTGAAAATATATATTTACATAAAATAACAAACCTACATCTTATCTAGTTGTCTACTGTTTAAACGCAACAATAGGTTCAGTCAACTGATACAGGGGCAGAACGTTTTCTGCCCCTTGGTTCAGTCGACTGACCTACTGGTTCAGTCGACTCAACCTGCTTCCTAGGCAGAATCAATCTAGCCCCCTTTTGGGGCAAATGCTATAACCCGGAACGGGAGCGACGAACGAGCGACCATGGCCAAGGACTTACGTCAAGCAATAACCCAGCCTTGGTATGGCCCTCCGAACACTCCACTAACATGTTCAAACATCAAAGATTGGATTTTTCACAAAAATTGGATTCCAAAACCAAAAATTGGACAATTCACCGAATCGATCCAAATCGAACACAAATGAACATGAATTGATGTTAGGAATTCTTACCCAACAACAACAAAAGCTATAAGCCTAGATGTGAGTTCAAAAATCTCATCTTTTAACTCAAAAACAAAGTTGAGAAGCACAATTGCAAAGAAAAGATCAACCACTCTTCACTTCAACTCTACAAGCTTCAATCTAAGATCAAAACAAGTATTTCCTAAATTAGGGTTTAGGAATTTTCTGAAATTAAAGAGGAGAAGAGATGGAGAAGATGAAGATGGAGCTTACCTAAGCTTCTTTGGAATTTGGAGTTTGCAATTGAATCTAGGGCTTGGAATTTCTAATTCCTCTTCTCTTCCCTTATTTTCAGTTTAGCTTAAGAAAAAGAAATGAAATGAGGATGAATGGAGAGGAGAGGGGCTGAGTTAAAGTATATGATGAGTTGGGTCAAACCCAAACTCAAAAGCCCAACAGAAAATAGCAAAATTCAACTTACTCCAAACATATCGAAGCTTATACTCAAAAAAGTCGCAAATGCCATTTTGGACTCAATGGAAGTGGTCCCGAGTCCTAATTCGACCATTTGCAAAAAGTAGCTTTTCAGACTTAAATCTGATTAACGACGATATATTTAAATAAAATATTTAAATATAAAATCGTGAAATATGCGGGTTGTTACAGATCTCCCCTCCTTAACAAAATTGCGTCCACGCAATTCTTAGAGAAGAATTTGCAACAACTACATACTTACAACACCCAAAAAGAAAAGAAAATAAGCTTGGGATAAGAAGATATTCTCACCATTTCAAAGCAAAGATAGAAAACCCGGATAGGAACGCTCGATAAACTCTCTGGTTTCCCAAGTACAGTCATTGGATTAGCGAACCATTGAAATTTAATGAGCGGCACGTCCTTGTTTCGAAGGTGTCTCACCTCCATGGCAAGTACGCGAATAGGCTGCTGTACAATAGATAAATCTGGTGAGATCTCAAGCCCTTGCAAATCAGGAGAGTCAATAACAGAATCTGATTCTCGAAGACATTTCCGAAGCTGCGAGACGTGAAACACGTTGTGAACTCTGGATAGATGAGCTGGAAGTGAAACTCTATAAGCCACAGGGCTAATACGTTTAGTAATAGGAAATGGTCCTACAAAGCGAGGAGCCAATTTCCCTGTCACACTGAAGCGCATAACCCCTTTCAAAGGAGAAACACGAATAAAGACAAGATCACCAACCGAGAACTCGAGAGGCTTCCTACGGTTATCCGCGTAGGATTTCTAGCGGCTTTGTGCCTCTTTCATTTTCTGCCGAATAAGAACAATCTTCTCAGAAGAATCATGAACAAAATCTAGGCCAAGAATAAGCTTCTCCCCAGATTCCAACCAACAAGAAGGTGATCGACATGGCCTTCCATATAAGGCTTCGAAAGGAGACATACCGATACTAGAATGAAAACTATTGTTGTAGGAGAACTCTACAAGGGGTATATAATCCTCCCAACTACCTCTGAAATCAAGAATACAAATACGGAGAAGATCCTCTAAGATACGATTCACCCGTTCAGTCTGTCCATCAGACTGCGGATGATAAGCTGTGCTGAAGCTAAGCTTTGTTCCCAAAGCTTGCTGAAGACTCTTCCAGAAATGACTGGTGAATAAAGGATCACGGTCACTCACAATCGAACTAGGAACACCGTGAAGTCTCACGATTTCCTTGATAAACAACTTAGCCAAAAGAGAAGCAGTCCTATTAGATTTAATAGGAATAAAATGAGCAGATTTAGTGAGGCGATCAACAATAGCCCAAATGCTAGAATGGCCCGATCTCGTACGAGGAAGGCCATCAATGAAATCCATTGAAATCTGATCCCATTTCCATAATGGAATCTCAAGAGGCTGAAGGAGACCAGAAGGGCGTTGATGTTCGGCTTTAATATGTTGACAAGTCATGCAATTACTCACATAACTCGCCACATCGCGCTTCATGCCTTCCCAATAATAAAGGCGATGCATATCAGCATACATCTTTCTACTGCCAGGATGAATAGTATACTTAGACCGATGACAGTCATCAAGAATGGCATGCTTAAGTGCAGAACCAGAAGGCACAAAAAGGCGGTTCTTCTTACAAAGACACCCATGAAGATCAATGCTGAAATCCCGCAACGCCTCATCACGGGGTTCAGTCTCACAAAGCTGAATAAGATGCACAAGATCAGGATCACGCCACTGAGCTTCGGCAATACGATCCAATAGAGAGGGTCGAGCTTCCAAACTGAATAATACTATAGGAGAATCAGAGGATGGAGCTCGATCACGAATATCACAAAAAGATAGAGTCTCAAGAATATCCTATTCGGCAAGCATCAAAGAAACAACAGCCGAATGTCTGCGACTAAGCGCATCAGCAACACAATTACCCTTACCAAGGGTATACTGGATATCAAAGTCATAGGAGGCAAGGAATTCGAGCCAACGCTGTTGCCTCATATTGAGTTCCTTCTGAGTGAACAAATACTTCAAGGATTTATGATCGGTATAGAGAATGAAGCGCTCGCCTAATAAATAGTGTCGCCAAATCTTCAAGACGAAGACAATGGCGGCTAACTCAAGATCATGAGTGGCATAGCGAACTTCATTCGGACGCAGTTGCCTAGAAGCATAAGCAACTACCCAATCCTTCTGCATAAGCACGGCACCGAGACCACTACCACAAGCATCGGTGTAGACAACAAGATCATGATTCCCCTCGGGAACAACAAGAATAGGAGCATTAGTGAGAAGTTCCTTTAATGCCTGAAAGGAAGCTTCACACTTGTCAGACCAAATATAACGAATGCCTTTTCGAGTAAGGCTGGTGAGAGGAAGCACAACATGGGAAAAATCCTTAATGAACCGATGGTAATAACCCGCCAATCCAAGGAAACTACGAATCTCATGAGCATTCTCAGGCCTCTTCCAATTGTGAATAGCTTCGATCTTTGAGGGATCGACAGAGATGCCGTCGAAAGATACAACATGGCCTAAGAACTTAACCTTATTCTCCCAAAAATGGCACTTGGAGAATTTGGCTTTAAGCTGATGGTGACGAAGAGTACTTAAGACAATTCTCAAGTGATTAGCATGCTCGACTTTAGATTTAGAATAAACAAGAATGTCGTCAATGAACACAAGGACGAACTTATCGAGATACTCCCGGAATACTCGATTCATAAGATCAACAAAGAAAGCAGGAGCATTCGTCAAACCGAACGACATAACGAGCCACTCGAAAGAACCATATCGAGTGCGGAAAGCTGTAAGAGGTATGCTATCTTCCGCGACTCGAAGCTAATGAAAACCAGTGGAAATGTCGAGCTGAGAGAAGACCTTAGCGCCACTCAATAGATCGAACATATCATCGATCCTCGGCAAAGGATACCTATTCTTGATGGTCAACTCGTTAAGATTGCGATAGTCGATGCAAAGCCTAAGAGTTCCATCGGACTTCTTCATGAGGACGACCGCGGTACCCCACGGTGAAAAACTGGACTGAATCAACTGCTGGGACTCAAGCCCTAAAAGCTTCTTCTTGAGTTCCTCATTTTCTTTTGTAGACATCCTCGTGGGAGGACGGCCAACTGGCTTCGCGCCTGGAATGAGATCAATGCGGAACTCGATCGCCCGCTTGGGTGGCAAACCCGAAACCGGCTCAAAAACATCAGAGAAGTCACAAACAATGGGAATACGAGATATATCATCATCATCTCGTGGGTCAAGAGAGTATAAGGCCATTTCGGAATTTTCCACATCCCGAAGAACAAGTGACAGCTGAGTAGACGAATCTGGGTGTCGAAGACATAAAATTCTTTCAGAACAAATAATCCTGGCATCGTATCTCACTAGCCAGTCCATACCCAAAATCATATCAAAATCCAAATAAGAAATAACATGCAGATTCGCACGGAAAGAAAAGCCACATAAAAAAATCTCAACATCATCACCACTATCACACTCCTTCTCGATGGCCTCGAGATGAAGTGCCGAATCAACCAACTCCTCAAATGAAAGCTTAAGCTGGAGCATTAAAGACTTCTTAAGATATTTCTTAAGACCAGAGACAAACTTCATATTCTACTTATACGAAGTGCTAATGAATTCAAGACCATACTTAGATAAGGCCTCGAAAGATGCAAAATAATCAGAAACGGAAGACTTCCCTTGCTACAACTCAAGGAAGCGACGGGCTAATAAAACTTTCTCCGATTCAGGAATGAATTTGAGTTCGAATCGTTCCCGGAACTGAGTCCAAGAAAGAACAGACTCATCAAGTTCGGCTATAAGAAGCTCGTACCAATCAAGGGCACGCTCTTGCAATAAGTTAGAAGTTACAAGAACTCGATCATGGTCAGAAATATCCATGCGAGAGAAGATACGCTCATATGTGCGAATCCAAGCTTGGACCTCAAGAACGGACTCGGAGCCTTTGAATGGCATTCCACCAAGATGAGAAAAATCACTGCACAGGCGTGCAAAAGCATACTTGCGCGGAGGAGATGCACGAATAGGAGCTGGAGGCTGAGTGCTCCTAAATAACTCCAGAAACTGATCGGCAGACATATAAACGCCCTCCGGATGCGAGCCACTGGATTGCCCAGCATCCGAGCGTCGTCCTCTGCCTCTTCCGGCCATTAGCTGAAAGATAAGATAAAATAAAGATTATTCACAAGGTAGATATCATTAATTCAAATATGGAATACTACAGAATAAAAATTCATTCCTAGACGTATTCCCAAAATTCTATCTACCCCGAAGGCACGGAAAGAAAAAAGGCACAATGATTCAAGGATTCGTAACATTCTCACAACACTTTAATGTACCGTAACATGTGTCTCTGTTCTATGTTTATCATATTTTGTTCTGAACTCAACTCTGATACCAAGCTGTAATGCCCCACTCCGAGACCCACATTAGCAAAGAGTATTACAAAATAACACCGTCTGCTGATGCGGAGAATAGAGCTAGATAGGAGCGACCATCTATAACCCTGTCTTAACTATCTATTGAATACGCCGACAATGCCACTTCTTACTTAAATGGATCGACATCTCCAATAAATACTTAACACAAAGCCATAGGTGGCTGAGGATCTATCAGAATAAAATATAACAACTCAACGTAATTCACATCACAGAACAGTGGATCATCACATACACTTTCACATATACAGATACATTACAGAGTCTACAAAATGATACATGTCAAGTGGTAAAGCAAACCACTATATACAGACGAGTCAATAGAGTACATATCAGAGTTACAGATAAAAAGGACTATACAAAAAGCTATGACAAAAAGGAGCTAGTGGAATAGTCCATGTGGAAGCAAAAGAGGCTAAGTCCAAAGTACCTAACCTGAAACATCTCGGTCTGACCCGAGTATAAAATACACGGGTCAGTCTAGCTAACAAATCAGTTATATAAACTAAATGATAATGAACATACAAGATCATAAAGTACCACAATAATCTCCAAAGGAGATAGCCAAATCATCAAACATAAGGTGAATCATAACAAGCCTCATATCATAGGCAACTCCATAAATCAAGGACATACATATCCCAAACCAAGCCAAAAGGCAATAAACAAATACCAACAAAGGTACACAAGTTTCCACAAGGTAATCGCTATATATCGTGTGGTTCAAAGGACCTATACTGAAGGCGATAAACTAGGGAAATATAATTGTCAAAGAAACAAAAGGTGCTCGAGCTCAGTACAAGGATCCATACGCCCGAAGGCAACGCCCGAAGGCAACAAACCGTAGTGGCGGTACTGGACACCACTGTCCGGCGGAATGTGTCACAACTCTCAGAAAGGAAACCAAGAAATGTTAACGTGAGTCCCATACCACACGTTCGCACTAACGGTTTACTAACCGTTAGCCAATTTCACACTCAAAGCAGTACAAAGTTCACCTCATATCATCGGTAACCAAACCCGAAGGTCAAAACGGTCAAACAAATAGATTAGGAATTAACTGAAAAGATGAACACACGTGTTCATAGCACGCGTTTTATCCAATCATTTAATTCTCCTCCCTCTTCGCTCGGAGTGCAAAATTGTGTGTGTTTTAAATAGAAATTATAAATTGGAGAGACGAGCTTTTAATACACTTTAAAAAGAGATCATTTTATAAAACCCGTGTACGAAGTCAAAAAGGAATCATCAAAGTCAAAAATGCGACAACAACTAATTGGATCGACACGAATCAATCAAAATTGGAAAAATATAGGCAAATAACAAGTGGGGCAGAGACAAGCAGGTCAGTCGACTGAACCAGTGGGTCAGTCGACTGGCCCAGAGCTTGGAAACTTTATGTTTCCAGGTCAGTCGACTGACCCAAGGTGTCAGTCGACTGACACAGGGGCAAGAATATCTGTCCCCCAGGTCAGTCGACTGAACCCAGGGGTCAGTCGACTGATACAGGGGCAGAACGTTTTTGCCCCCTGGTTCAATCAACTGACCTACTGGTTCAGTCGACTGAACCTGCTTCCTGGGCAGAATCTATCTAGCCCCCTTTTGGGGCAAATGCTATAACCCGGAACGGGAGCGACGAATGAGCAACCACGGCCAAGGACTTACGTCAAGAAACAACCCAGCCTTGGTATGGCCCTCTGAACACTCCACTAACATGTTCAAACATCAAAAATTGGATTTTTCACAAAAAATGGATTCCAAAACCAAAAATTGGACAATTCATCGAATCGATCCAAATCGAACACAAATGAACATGAATTGATGTTAGGAATTCTTACCCAACAACAACAAAAGCTATAAGCCTAGATGTGAGTTTAAAATTCTCACCTTTTAACTCAAAAACAAAGTTGAGAAGCACAATTGCAAAGAAAAGATCAACCACTCTTCACTTCAACTCTACAAGCTTCAATCTAAGATCAAAACAAGTATTTCCTAAATTAGGGTTTAGGAATTTTCTGAAATTAAAGAGGAGAAGAGATGGAGAAGATGAAGATGGAGCTTACCTAAGCTTCTTTGGAATTTGGAGTTTGCAATTGAATCTAGGGCTTGGAATTTCTAATTCCTTTTCTTTTCCCCCATTTTCAGTTTAGCTTAAGAAAAAGAAATGAAATGAGGATGAATGGAGAGGAGAGGGGCTGAGTTAGAGTATATGATGAGTTGGGTCAAACCCAAACTCAAAAGCCCAACAGAAAATAGCAAAATTCAACTTACTCCAAACATATCGAAGCTTATACTCAAAAAAGTCACAAACGCCATTTTGGACTCAATGGAAGTGGTCCCGAGTCCTAATTCGACCGTTTGCAAAATGTAGCTTTTCGGACTTAAATCCGATTAACGACGATATATTTAAATAAAATATTTAAATATAAAATCGTGAAATATGCGGTTTGTTACAATAGTACTAATCACTTATTTAATCGATATTACATTATTCATCATTCCAACATGTTATTACTTTGTTTTCACTCTCTATAATGTTATTTTACATTTAAGGCCTTATTTCAATATCCCGCAATTAATATTATATCTTTCGCTACTGTTAGAACCTAAAAAATGGAAAGAAAACCCTAGTCGTAGGAGAACATTAGGGAACTAAACTAAAATTTCCATCAAATCATAATATAAGAGATGAATGTAATAAATACTCTCATAGACATTTTGCAACAAATAGTTTAAAATTCTTGTCTTGAATATAGATTCTAATGCAACGAAAATTAAACTCTAACTAAAATATATAAATGATTGAAAAGTTTACCAAATGATTGTATTGTTGCTACTATGCAATAGCGTCAGCCATGCTAGATTGTTCATTGTCAAAAGATTTTGGAGTTTGTATATTATTGAATTGGGCATGAGATTATATTCAAATTTTGGTTAATCTCTAATTTCATTGATTAGTCAACAATAAATACTTTCCATTGATAATTACAAAATATATTGTTCAAAATAAAAGATTTCAAATGGTTTTTGTTATGAAATTGGTAGCACAGGACTCTGAAATTGGTAGCACAGGACTCTGAAATTTGATCAATTTGTTGGAATTAAATTTTAATAAATTGGATTTAATTACAGTTTAAATTGAACACCGTAACTGGTGTAATAACTAACAATGAAAGTATATGTAAACTTGTTTTAAATTATTATAAATGTCTAAGTAATCCAAAATGATGAAAATCAGTTAGTTTATAAATATTGAATTAAAAGGTGATAAATTAATTTAATATTAATTTATTTAATTAACGTGAAAATAAGCATTTTGGCCACTATCTCGGATTTCGACGAAACCAGTTTCATAGGATCCGTAACGGTGAATTGTTGTAAGATTTCAAGTTTCGTAGCGATCAGACTTGTCGTTTGATCGTACGGGCTCGAAACGTGTAGAAATCAATTTAATTAAATTCAATTGAAATCAATTTGAAATAAGCTGATTTTAAGCTAACTTCTTCATACGATGGAATTAGGACTTGAAACCTGTTCCATTGAGTTTAAATTTTTTGAAAACATCTACTTTGATATATGGGATTACCCAATTTTGTTTCGGGAACAAAACGGGCTTTTCGGGTCGTTTATCGTTCAAAACCAAATCAATCTAGCCCATTCATTCTATTTCTGATATGCCTATATATAGCATGTTGTAAACCCTAGCCATTTCTTATTCCATTATTCAGTACGAAAATTTCCTGTCTATCTCCTCCTTTCCAATGGCGGAACATATTCAAATTTCCAAACCCTAATTACAAATCAAAACCAAATCCAAAATCAAACTCCTCCAAACCATATCGAATTATATATTGTTTTGAAGCTCTTGACGAGCGCAAGTCAAATTTGCTGTCTGTTTTTCGTTTTGGATTTCTATGTGACCAGAATTTGATTATTTAGTTCCGGTCGTTCGTTTGAGATCGTTGGATTGTGCGGTGGATCGTCGATTTTACGACGATCGGGAGGCGCAGGGTTGTAGTGTTCGACGAGCAGCGCTCATCCATTGATTTACTTCATGCAAAAGGTGATCGGAATCGCCGAAATTCATGTGTGCAGTTGATCGGCTGCGGACCACGTGTCTGCGCCGAGCTCGACCTGAAGGGGTCGGTGAGGTCGCCTGGGGACGTGCGTGCTAGTGGTGAGGCTCGATCAAGGCACGGAGTCCTATATGGGCGGCGGCAACGTGATATGGGTGGCAGCATGATTTTGTTCGAGGTCAAGAGGTAGGATTTGGGAACGACGCTTCCGTGATGACGTTGCTAATGGTAGCATTTTGTTTGTTTGTTTAATTTAAATTCAAATTTAATTGTTAATCGTTCTAATCGTCATAACTTTCACACACGAGGTCCAATTCACGCGCGGTTTGTTTCGTTGGGATTGTATCGAAATTCCGGATATTTTGACCCTGGTTTAGACAAATTCTGAGACTGTTTGAATTTTGGGCCTAGATTGAATTTTTATTCGATTTGAAATCGAAGTTGAGTGATTTGACCCACTCACAACTACTAGCTTATCTTATGTTAGTTAAATTAAATTTATGATGTGATTAGAAATTTATTGATTACTGTTTGTTATGTTAAATTGTCATTCGTGTTAAATTTGACTTTCTCTTGCATTTAATCATCGTTTAATTTAATATTGAATTTTAAATTGTCAATTTAATACCTGCATTGATTATCAGTTATCTATTGATGTTTATTGATTGATTTGGATGATGATTGTGATGTATGTTTGATTGTTGATATTGGATGACTGGATGTTGTATTTTTATATTGTTATAACACTGCAAGTTCACTAGAGGTTGAAATGATACATACCCGAATGATCTATAGATTAGGGAAAAATCATTATGGGTTGAAATGATAGACTCGAGCGATTTTATGGATTTTTATTTAATTCGGGATTGCGGTTTGAAATGATATATAACCGTAAAAAATTTAATTGCAGATTGAAATGATAAATATCCGTATCACTTGACCCTAGGGTATAAAATTATATACGGACACCGGATTGGTTAAATTAAATGATTTTTTGAATCTTTAAAATTTTGAATTCAGTTAACGGGTATTTTGAAATAGAAATTTGATTTATATAAACTGAATTATTTTCGGAAGTCCAAGCGTAAATGTTGAAATTGGAATTGATTTAATGAATTGTTCAAAGGATTTAAATTGGAATTTCAAAGTTGAAGTGTCAAATATAAATGAATTTATCGGAAACTAAGTTATTGTAAATGTTTGGATATAACCTTGAAACTTATTTTAAATTAATTTAAACTATTTTAATCAATTAAAACTATTTTAATTTATTTTAATCTATTATAACCTATTTAATCCAAGTTAATTTATTTTACCTATTTTAAACTAATTAAATTTACTTAATCTATTTTAAATCTATTTAATATAATTTAAATCTATTTAATCCATTTTAAATTTATTTAATCTATTTAAAAATCTACTTAATATAATTTAAATCTATTTAATCTATAATTAATCTATTTAAATCATTTTAAATCTAATTAAATCTATTAAATCTATATTTTAAATCTAGTTAAATCAAATTTAAATCTATTTAAACTATTTTACTATTTAAACTATTTTAATATATTTAAACTATTTTTAACCTATTAAAACTATTTATGACTACCTAAACTATTTTCTAAAATTGCAGACTGTGTAAAGTAGAAGTAATTATGTTTAAATCCTCGATGATGATACAACCTAAGTTGAAATTTGGAATGGATACCCTTTTGTGAAATGACATATTTGAGTAAATACGATGATTTTTGGAAATAGAATTTAATTAACCTATCTCATCGATAGATTCAAAAGTGAATATGATTTTGGAAGCAAATACGGGTTTTAAAGTGAATATAGTTTTGAAAGTGAATATGATTTCAGAAGAGATATGATTTGAAATCGAATATGATATTTTGATATAAATTGTGAATTGACCTTCTTAAAATGTAAAAGAACCATCCGGTGTGAAATAAGCGTTTGGTTGTTAAAGAGACCGGGATCAGATATTGTCATACTCTCTGCCAATATCGAAAACCACTTTAACAACTGTGAACGTGGTGGAGATTCCAGAAATGAAGTAGGATGGTTTGACGAACGATTCTGTATGAGGTATTTACGCGACCCTGATTCCCGTGAGTCAGCTTGATGAGGCTAAAACAGGAGCTATACTGGGCCAAGTGAGGTCATTCCTCTTATCGGGCACATTTCTTCGATACTATATTTTGACTTTGTTTTAGCGGCCTCCCCTTGATTTCGATTTGGGAGTGTGTCCGAGGTGGGTGGTAGTAGCTGCTATGCGTTACCACCAGTCAGGGAGTACAATTAGTATATCTACCCGGGGCATTACCTCAAGTGCCTTGTCGCATGCCTTATCGCGCCTTCTACGAGTTTGGTTTGTACCATACCTATGGAGTGCCCTCTGATAGCCCTCCAGTTTACGGAGGAATTACGGTACTGTATAGACTATGGGAATATATAAAAATGTGTTAAGCGGGATATGGGTAACGCCTTAATGCTATTTTAATACTTTACTTTATTGTAGACACTATTATAATACCGTACTATACTACATAGTAGATAGTTTAACAGATCCTTAAAAGATGGTAATCCCGAACATCTCTTAAGTTATTGCACTCATGTTAGACACTGGATAGGAGATGTCAAACCCCGTAACCATCTCTGACGCCGTTACACTCATATTTTTATCGTTGATTTAACTTACATAAGATCTTTTAGTTCTGACTCGAGTGTTTTGTCTTTCCAATTCGCTCGAGTCAGTCTGAGCTTTTCAGTTTATCGAAGACTGCTTTCTGGAGGAAGAAGACGAAGATATAGTACTATTATTATTTGTTTTATTTATTCCGCTGCATCATGTTGTTCCGTTGCATTTATTTATTTATTCCTGTTTTCTGTAACTCTGGTTTTGTGTTGTAAAAGAATAATCAAAAGTATTTATAAACAGCTTCATGAACTGTTATTTGATTATTATATTTTGTCATTCCGCTGCAAGATTCTGTATTTGTTTTATTTCTTTCTCTTTTTCTTATTTACCCCATAACTATCAGCCCTTTTGAATGGTTTGAGTCTAGCATGTGTGTCTGCTTAGAACATCCAAAAAGTCAGGTCGTTACAATGATATAGTTTGTTTAATTAATTACTGAAGCTATAAACATGGTTATGATTAAGAAACTAGTCACACAAAAATACAACCTGAAAACAGGTGATCATATTTCTCATCCACCATAATAATAATAACATCATTAAGATAAGTAGCAGAAAATTAACAAGATAAACTGTAAAGTTTGTTTTTGTTATCCATTAAAGTTGGGAAACTTACTGATCCATCTGAGAACCCAATCTCTTGTCACAACCAATTGATGATAAAAGAAAACAACCATACGAGACTTTATACTTGCCAAAGGGAGCACCCTTTACAAATTAAAGAAGAATGCAAGCAGAAAGTGATATGATATACAGTGCAAGGCAATGGACCCAAAGCCTGCAGAATGAAATGATATAAATTGTCATTACTAATACATGTAAAAACGTAATACAAGTATGGAGAAAATATAGTAATGTTCAGCTCAAACCTATATGAAAGTATGTTTATTTTTATATTTAATTTATTAATATGAATGAACCAATTTCTATATATTATTATTGATGAAACACACAGATTAACCTGTTTCTTGAAGAAATAATATATAGTCGTAAAGTACAACGTTTTTACAACTTGTTCAAATTGTTGTTAAAAGGGTGTTGTGACAACGTTTGGAAGAAAGTTGTAAAAAAGTAGTTTTTAACAATGTTTTTAGAGAAAATGTCATTAAAAGTCGTCTTTTACAACGTGTTTAAAAAAAGTTGTAAAAAAGATGCTTTTAACAACGTTTCCCTAAAAAATGTTGTAAATGGTATTTTTTACAATGTTTTAAATGCAAACATCATAAAACTAAAGTTGTAATAAGGTGTATTTGTTGTAGTGCAAATATTTCCCATATTTGTTTGGTTTAATTTATCTAGAATAATTGAGTGCATGTTAAGAGTGAAAGTAAAGTTGGAGTTTAGAAATTATCACTACAACAAAACGGCCCTACTATAGCTATATTTTTGCAATGGTCATAATCTGCCAGTTGTAATAAAGGTTTTTACCACGTTTTGTTTTAGAAAGTTGTAATAAACTTACTTTCTTACTTTCAACAACTCTTTTTTTTGTTACTTGTAGCATATACCTATTACAAGTATTTTTCTTTTGCCAATTGTAATAGATGTCAAGTTTCAACAACTCTCTTATTATGCTAGTTGTAATAGATACCTATTGGCACCTTTTGGTTGCCTATTGTAATAAATAATTAATAAAGTAATAATTACAATTTAATTAAAATAATTAACAATTAATAAATTTAATAATAAATAATAATTTAATAAATGATACTTAAATAATAATGATAATTTGGTATTAATGGCCAACATGTTTGGTTTCAGTTGGTTGGTATTTCAGACTATAAGATTACAGGTCACGGGTTCGATCCTAGAGATGTACCTTGTTGAAATTAATGGACCATGCTAAAAAATAATAATAATTAATTATTAATACATAATAATTAAAAACTGCTATTAAATAATAATAATTAATTATTAACTTGAAATATGAAATAACCATATTAATAATTAATTAATAATTAATATTTAATATTTAATAAATAATAAATTAATTAAAAATCAACAAGCAGTAAATAAATAATAAATATTTAATTATAATTCATAATTTATAATTTATAAATAATAACTACTATTAAATATAAATAATAGTAATTAAAACTTAATAATATAAAAATTATAATAATTAGTTAAATAATAGTTAAACAATAATAATTAAAAGCTAAAATTAAATATCAAATAATAATAATAATAATTGACAATTTAAATTAAATAATAATAATTAATTATTATTTTGAAATATGAAATAATTACTATTATTAATCAGTAATCCACCTAAGTGAAATATACTTTCTTAATGAACTTAAAAATTCATATAATATTAAATATAAATTTTCACTTATGGTTCGATCTTCAACAAGCAAGCTGAGCATTTGAGCGGTCCAATTATATATTGCATGTATGATAATTTTTCCTATTTTACTTATAAAAATTAAAATAAATAATATTTTTTAGAAAATATTTGCCTTATTAAATAATTGATAAATAATAAATAACTTTTACTAATTAAGATTAAATATATTAAAATTAATAATTATTATTATTAATTAATAATATATACATAATAATTAACATTTAATAATTAATATTCAATTATAATTATGGGTATTATGTAATATTTGCTATTAGTAATTATTAATTAATATTTAATAATTAATATTAAATATACAACAGCCAGTAATTAGTAATAGTAATTATTGTATAATTAAATATATATAATAATTAACATTATTAATATTCATTTATAATTAAGAAGTAAAATAATTACGAAGTAATAATTAATAATTACTATTCATTATCTAATAATTAATAGTTAAGACTAATATTTAATATTTAATAATTAATAAGTAATATTTTGATATTTTGTCTAAAATAAATATAAAAATATTCATAAAATTTGAAAAACTATCGTAAAATTTGAAAATACCATTTTGAAATTTTCTGAAAATTTAGATAAAATATTTAAAATTTAATTTGTTTAAAATAAAGAGAAAAGTATTTACTAAATTTAGAATCCATAAAATTTAAATACAATTTGAAAATATTCGAAATTTTATAAAATTCAAAAATGTTAAAAAATTATAAATTCGAATAATACAAATATTATGTTACTAATTATTATTTTCATATTCATGTGGATGTTCACTTTTGTAATTAGTTGAATTTTGTTTTCATGCATCCAAAAATTGGCCCCAAATTCCAAAACTAAGTTTGGCTCCAACTTACTTTTCGTTCCCCTTTCTCAAATTCGTGGCTCTCTCGTTCTCATCGATCACTACTATTTTCCTTATTCCTTCTTGCTTTCTATTCCTTATCATTTGTTTTCCAACAGGCCCACCACCATCACCATCAACTACATCACATACGACCAGGCCAACATAGCCTTCACCCACTATGACCCATTATGGCGCCAAATTAGAAAGCTTGGAGCGGAGTCGATCTTCGCTTGGAAAGCATAGGAAAAGGCTCTTCCATGCCCTCGCCACCTACTTCTACAGGTCGATCTCCTCATTTCGTCTTTCGATCGAACAAAGAACTTAATACCATGGGCTCCAAAAGCAACTTAGGTAATCTTGCGCGTTTCCTTTATGTGTCTTTCCATCCTGTGCATTTATTAGGTAACCACGCTATTTTAAGAATTAGCACATGCATTAGTTTAAAATAACATACAATTAAAACCTTACAAACTTTATTCATGAAGAAAGTTTAGTAATATAATATATCTTATTTGAGTTCTCGTTTCATTGTTGTGAGCATATTATTAGTTCCTTCTAGCTTCTGATGTGTAAAGGAGTACAAAATAGCATAAAACTTATTAGGGTTCCTGCCTCAAATTGTTTTTGCAAATTTCAAACAAACAAATTGTTTTACTTTTATAGTTTTGCAACAAATTTCGATTACATTGGCCAAAGCATACAAGTGAAAAGGCTCGTTTATAATAGTATTAGGTTGTCATGTGACCTAGGTAATGAATTTTCGCTCATGATTAACAATTAATACAAATCTAGCAATTTACAATAATATATAAATGTTGTGTACTTAATTAGCATTATTGATTGCTAATTAGCATCATTTTAAGCCATAATATTTTGAACTATTTTCAGTAGCCTATAAAGTATGTATTGTCCTAACTTTTGAATTATCTACCGTGTAACATTCTGATTCCCACTGATCAATTTTCTTTTTTTCAGATTTCTTTACCTCCATCAATGTTAAAGCAGTTACAGTTTGTAAAAAGGCCTTTAGGTATGGATTCTGATAATTCCACTGACGGGGTTAGTATATTGCTTTTTGTCTCTTTTTTTGGCCAATTTTGTGTGAATTTTTGTGTTTATATCATAAAGCGTTGCTGCTTTGAATGGGAACTTCAATATCGTGTGATTTGTATATATATTTCTTGTGTAGATATTGTAATTTTGGTATTTTATGGGTTAAGCAATCGAGTTTGATGATAGGTCAGCTATTACCCATAACATTGTTGGGCTATGAATAAATGGGTTTGGTCGTCTTGCAATGTAGCGAATTAAAACAGTTTCATTAGAGTTATATGGTTGATTTTATAACTTGAAGTGGTAGTTAAAATTTCATGTAGCATTCACTGTCCATATATTGAATGCCTTTGGAGTATGACTATAAATTATGTAGTGCAATGATTGACCTTGTCTTAAATGCAATGTTTATATAACTTTAAATTCAGAATATACCGATTTTTGAAAATCCCTTCATTGTACTGGAAATAGTGTATAAAGTTTGTTTTATAATGTAGGCTTATGAGACAGTTTAAGCTTGTTAATATGCTTAGTACCTGATGTAACGACCCGTAAAATTTCAACTGTTTTAATAACGTAATTAGCTGAAATTTTGTGAAATTTTAAACGATAAAATTTTGAAATAAAAATTTGATATTTGAAATGCGTCTAGTTAAACATAGCAATTGGAAAATTTTCGTTCGAAAATATGGAAGTTTATTTCGCGGGTAAATTTACTTCAATTTAATCAGTTAAAAAGCAATGAAAATAAAATGTTTTCGGAACCTAAATATTTTTACATAGAAAAATTCTAAACCATCTTCTGAGCGAACGCTATTTTTCGTTTTTCAAAATTCGGACATCTTTAGCTCCGTCGATCTTATTTTTTCTGCGTTTTGCTGCATTTTCCGCTAGTAGAAAATTCGAATTTTATAATTCAATCGTAACACTGATATCTGTATACCGTTGTGATCGTCTCGCCGTGCTAATCTCCACAGTACATTCAATTCTGTGTCTTGATGTCCGGTGCACGGCGGAATCTGTGAAACAGATTACCGTATCGGAACCCGTACCCTTTCGTCTCCTATGCCCATTCAAATTTGCGTACGGTTGAAAATCAAACGTTCATCTGCCTTTAATACCTTTAATACTTCCTGAAATTTGGTCCTGTCTTTCGTTATTCCAACTTTACATTTATATTGCCTATGGAACTGTTCCGTTCTTTCTATATTTGCTTTAACCTGTTCGCTTCGTTTGCCGAATTCACTTCCTTTCTTCCCTTCTTCCTCCTTCATCTGGTTATATCTTTGAGAAAAAAATTGTTTTTAGCATTCTCAAAAATCTATCATTTAGGCTGCTCGTTCCCTCATCTCCGCACCCGATCCTTGTCTTCGATTTACCCACCTTCCGTTCGCCTTCCCACTGGAATCCGGCCACCATCAGCAACCCATCCCCTCTATGTTTGGCCATCCTACCCAGCTCCTCCTCCGCCTTCTCCCCTTGCTCGACCTCCTCTCCTCCCTTCTTAGCTTCAGCCCGAACCACCCCTACCACGCAAGCACCTAGCTCTGGTCGATAACCCTCCCTCCTACTTCCACCAAACGTCACGCCTTCCTCCTTCCGGTGCTCGTCGTAGCCTTCTCCTTTCTTTGTGGTGAAACGGTATATATTATTTTGTGTTAGCCTTTATTTATTTATGTTTGGCTTATGTGTATATTATATATATAACTGTAAAAATACTTTCTATTCTAAGAAAATTTCGAAACGTATATATATATATGTATTTCCTTATACTGTTTTAAATATAAAATATAATTACTGTGTTATATATTGAGTTGTCTGCATATATATATTTACATGCATGTATTACACATGTAGGCGTTTGCATATTCAAATAGCTTACGTATATAATTGTTATATACATATAGATCTAATATATATGTTGTTTATGTAAATTGGTTCTATGATAAACATGTTATACGTTTGTATAAAGTTATGCATCAATTGGTTTTCTGTTAGTCACACACGTATATATGTTTGTAATATGGTTTGCATATAACACATTTGATGTTTAAGTAAATATACACTTAGAGTACGAACGGTATATTGCATTTGAGAAGCAGTGCATTCAATGTTTAAAAGTATTGCTATACAGTGTTACGGGTTGCTGTTGAATATTTTAGAAGGTCACGGTAGCATGCACTTATATGTCAGTATAATATAATATATAGTTTATCATATAAGCTCTTTTGGGTTTGTACATAAGTTTTATAATACATATTTTTAAGCCTTTAAAAAAATATACATATTAGTTATATATGCAAGTGTGCATTTGGTTGTAGTTATATATTGGCAGTATATATGTAATCATTGTTTCGGCCCTGATCTATATTCATGTTACTGTATTTGGGTTTAAAAATAGCATGGGTATACAAGTCTTGTTTTGCCAGAGTTGTTGTATAATATAAAGAGAGTGCTATAAATATGGTTACTGTATATAATATATGTATAGAAGTATATAAGTTTATAAAAATTATAAAGGTTACTTAAGCTTTTACTTAGGATTAATACACTGGTATATTAGTATTTTAGATATTGCTTTAAATATATTTTTTATATATATAGTCATGTTGATTTCTTTGTTTTATATTCTTTGCATTCACAGTTTAACAGTGCTTTCCACCCACCTTGCTTCGTATTTGTATATAAGCTGCTATGCACTATGTTCGTGTATATTATTTTTGTTAGTATTTTTCATTGTTTTAAGTATATATTGAGTTGTATATATATTTGTTTATTTTAAAAATTAGTTTACATATTTTGAAAGCATGCAGCAACCCGCTTTGGCATTTTCCCCTTAAGTGTTAATTTTGACTTTTAGTGATTTTTAAATTAAAATATTTATATAAATGCACGTGATATATATATGGGTTGACTTGATGTTGTTTTGATTTGGTTTGTAAGTTATACATATATAACATTTTACCAATAGTGCCTGCATATTTGTTGTGGGTAGCCGACATATATACTTGAATATATCTGTAAGTATTTTCATTTAATTAAGTATCATATAGATGTATTTGTTCAAATTATATATGGTATATATGTTTGATGTTTGTGTATGTGTATTAATTTTGAAATGTCTGTATATTCAATGTAAATCGTGTTTGCATCTAGGATACGTTTTATATATGTAAATAGTTACAGTTGGTATACATATATATGTGTTAGCTTATACCATTTATCTGCATCGATTCAACTCTGATTAGATTTCGTCAATTCCTATTTATCAGCTTTGTTCGTCGTACCTATTTTCTTCACTGAATCGTGTCCGTCTAATGTGTTTTGGAATTCGTGCTTGGATTTGTAACCCATCTTATCCCCGTCCATCGCTAGCCTCGAAAGGTGAGCAATTACTCACGATTAACGTTCTTTTATTTATTAAAGTTGATTTCAATTGAAACGACAATTGAAATATGCTGCTGTAGTAAATTACACTGTTATATATGCTATTACTTGTATCAGTTCACCTGTGACATCTGACACCATTATCTGTTAATTATTTATGCAATGATAATACAGTTTGGTTGATAATTGATTGATCGTTCGATGTTTATATTGAACGTAAATTTGTTAGTGTTAAGTGATAAATAGTATACAAAATTAAAATTGATATAGGATGGTTAACAATTTTAAAACTGATTTATATGTTAAATTTGATTAGTTGAATATGACCCCTTTTAATTGTTAAATTAATTGACATGTAGAATAGTGATAATTACACTTTGAACCATCGACGTATATTGGATTAATTGTTGTAGTATAAAATTGAAATTGAATGACAAGTGAAAACCCGTATAAATAATTAGTGTAATAATCTTTAATCTGCATGAAATGATAGTGTAGATTCTAGAAATAATTATATTAATTTACACAAATAACAATGTGAATTAATACGATTATTTCGGGATTATTGGAATTGATTATTGGATTGATATTGATTGTTGTTATTGCTTGTTTATTTACTTAGACACCATCCCAGTTATCACACTGCAAGTTCCCTTTGCTATGTTTTGATTTTTGAATTGAATTGGAATCGGGTTGAAATGATAAATACCCAAATTAAACTTTGACCTAGGATAGAGAATTAAATAAAAACCGATTGGTCAATGATTTGATTTAAAACTAAAATGAAGATTTTAATTGAATGAATAATATGGTTTTGAAACGAAATTGGAAATTGAATTTTAATGAAATTTAAATGTGAATGTTTAATAATCTGAAATAAAATATTAATATAGAAATTGATGAAAGATTGTCGTTTAATTTAAGAAATGATTGAATTAAGTTTTGAAATTATTTAATAATTTAATGAGATTGAATTATTTAATAATTAAATTAAATTAAATCCTTTGATAATTAAAATTGAACTTTTAATTAGTGAAATTTAGTTCTTATTTAATTGAGCTTTGAAATTTTAACTAAGTAAATGAATATGTGAAATTGAATTTCTTTATCAAGAAATGCAAATGTAATTTTTGAAATTAATGTAAGACTTGGAATTTAAAGGATTTGATTTGATGAATTTAATTTAATTCAATTTGTAAGTTTTGATATAATGAAGTTGAATTTGAATAATGGATTTAATAAATTGGAAATTTAATAGAAATTGTTTTGAATGGCAAATTTACTTAATGAATATTGAATGAAATCGATAAATGAATTTAAATTGATTTAAATGTTAAATTAAATTAATTTAAATGATTTCGGAATGAAACTTATATACAAACTTGAATCAATATTTGTATTGTTTTAAATAAAAATTGAAATTGTATTATAAGATTTTGAAATTATGAATTTGGAAGTTTTGAAACGTAAATTGTGGAAATTGATTTAGAAAGAGAAATGAAATGTTGATTTACAAATTTTAGTTGAAATTGAAATTGATTTGGTTTTGAAATAAATAAACGACCAATCGGTGTAATAATTTCGAAAGTTATTAAAGAGACCGGAATCGGTTAGGGACATACTCACTGTCTAAACCGAAAACCACTTTAATAACTATACGCGGAGTGTGATCCAGAATGAAGTGGTTGAAATGATGTACGTGATGACTGAAGAAAGAGAACGATAATGGATAGTCTTGACACTTGTGTCAAATTGGAAATGACTAAAACAGGAGCCGTGCCGGGCCAAATGGGGGCTAGCTACCTCGAGCGAACACACTTCTTCGAACTACTCATTACTTGTTGTCGATTGGTGCACCCTTGATTTTGGGAGTGTTGTTTCGCGGTGTTGCGATCGCTGATGCGTTCTCACCAGTCCGGATCAGGCAAACGGTAGTTTCACTACCTTTGGTATTGCCAAATGTGCCTTGTCATACTTGTATCCCTATACGCGACCACTACGATTTGTTTTGTGTTATACGTATGGAGTACTCCCTGATAGCCCACTAGTTTACGGTGGAGTTTACAGTGCTGTATAGACTATAACGCTTATATAAAATGTGTTAAGGGGAATAATGGTAACGCCTTAACACTATTTTGATATCTTATATTACTGATAGGCATTATCTACTTATCGTACACTACTACATAGTAGATAGTTTAACGGATCCTTAAAGGATGGTTATTCCAAACATCCTTTGAGTTACTTGTATTTCAATTGCTATTTCACTTGTTGGATTTATTGATATAAGAATGTTAATCCTGACTCGAGTGTTTTGTGTTTCTTTACGCTCGGGTCAGACTGAGTGTACCAGTATTCGAGACTCACTTTTGGAGTTGGAGCTTTGCTTGAAGATCCAGCCATCTATTCTGCTTTCAGTATTCGATGATTCCAGTGATGTATTCTGATTTGTATCTGATGTATCGTGTTACTCTTCCGTTATATCTGGTTTAACTCTGATGTAACTTATATATTTATATAGTAGCTTCATGAACTACTATCTCTTTTATTTCCGCTGCATTTATTACTCTGTGTCTGTGATCTGTGATACTTTATTTACTATATATGCTCGGTTTTGCCAAATTTAAATTAACAATTCAGTATTTTGAATAATTCAAGTTCGACATGTGCGGATGCGAATGGTCCAAAATATCGGGTCGTTACAGTTGGTATCAGAGCTTTGGTAGCTCTAGGCAAAACTTAGCATATAGGGTAAATGTATTTACAGAATCACTCTCATTCGAGTTTCAATCTCTTCCTTTTGACTCGATTCTTTTGAATTTTGGAACGTTCCTTCGGTTCCGAAATTCATTCGTGTCCCTCACTATTCGTCTTCTTTCAATTCTGGAGCATCCCATAACTCCACTTTGAATGATCTTTATAATTGATCGGCGGTCTCGCCAATCTTTGAAATTTTGTAAAGGGGTGAAACTCCTTTACAATAGGCATTGAATTACCGGAGATTTCTGTATCCTCGGTTTACGATGCTATCTATCTCCTGCTATACCTGAATTCTATTTCTTGAGATCGAATGTAGATTTGCCTCGGAATTCTGCATCGATCTTATTCTCAAAGTCACGGTCAACCCAGTAAAGGTTGCCCGCGATTTATATAAACTTATCTATCTTCCTATTTTGTTATTTAATCATCTTATCTTTGTTTCGAACCTATCTTCGAATCAGAATTCTCTTTGATTGAGTCCATCAAATCTGAATCTCTATCCTTGCTTTGAAATCCATTATTGTATCACCAAGCGAGGAAGTGTATTTGTAAAATTAATGTTAAAAATGTTTTATATATTGTGTTGTTTGAGTTGTTGATGTGATTTGGGTTTTCGATCGATTCGTCTGATCAACGCTATCGATAGGATTTCCAAAACACTTGAACAGAGCAAACTGACACAATAGCATTTTCAAAATTTGGTAAATAAAATAATCTTGTATGTTTATATTATATATAAGTATAAACTTTTTGAAATTGAATTGTTAACTGAATTGGTTGTCAGAAAGGTAAGATTTGATTTTCACTATTTGTTTTGTAAATCATTGATTATTCCAACATAAAAATAAATGGAATTATAAAAGTTGGTTTATAGATTTATTTAGAAATTTAAATGAATTTAAAGTAAGAATTTGAGAATTTAATTTCCAAAAGTTTCAAGCTTTGGTTTTTAAAATTTTAAAATGTATATTATTGAACGTATTTTCAAACAGAAACCGTTTTCAAAGAATTTTAAATATTGAAATCAGTACTCTTCTCTTTGTCGCTGGAAAATAATTTCGGTGATGGCGGTCGCATCATCGACATTCATTTTCGAGTTTCGAAGTGGAGAAACTATTATGTAGCTTTGCTACGGTTTTGTTGAAGGGAAAAAAATTATATTTTAATTTGAATTTCTTCAGTATAATTTGATTTATATATATAGGTATCTTATTTTAAAACTAAATTTGATTTGATATAAATATATTATATATATCTCTAAATTGTTTAAAGTTAATCGGAAATCTAATTCTTAAATTTTGTTAAAGGATGATTTTAATTATAAATAAAACCAAAATTTGGAATAAATATTTAAACTTGAATAATTGAATTTGGAAAATTTTATTTGTATATTGTTCAACTACATTCTAATACAACTTACCTAAATCATTCAGAAGTTGAATATGTAATTGGATAATATATAATATAAATTGAATTTATAAATAAAATTTGAGTGGTCATAATAAATGTTATACACTTAAATTTTAATTATAAAATGTTAATAGAGGTAAATAGAATAATAAGATAATTGAAAAATAAATTTTGTTTTGAAGGTAAATTAATAAATTGAAATTAGATCAACTTATGAAAATACCTTAAATTTAAATCGATTATTGAATATAAATTAATTGAAATTGAAATTTATATGGTTTAAATTAATTTATATGGTTTAAATATATGTAATAAGATATATTAAGTGGAATAAACTCAATAAATAATTTGGAATAAAAGAATTAAATCTGTTGAATAAAATATGAGTACAGTAATAGATAATACAAATTGATGATTTAGAAAGTGTTAATTGAGGATGACTAGATAGTAAGATAATGAATTTAGAAATAGATAGATTGATTTAACTTAAGTAAAACTAAATGGATTAAACCAAATTGTTAAATATTAATTAGTTTAATTTGAAATTATATGGTTAATTGTTTTATCTTGTCTTTTAATCTATTTTCTTTCTGGTTGTTTCTATTATCCTACCTCCTTCCTTTTCGAGGACGAAAAGTTTTGAGTGGGGGAGAGTGTAACGACCCGTAAAATTTCAACTATTTTAATAACGTAATTAGTTGAAATTTTGTGAAATTTTAAACGATAAAATTTTGAAATAAAAATTTGATATTTGAAATGCGTCTAGTTAAACATAGCAACTGGAAAATTTTCGTCCGAAAATATAGAAGTTTATTTTGCGCGTAAATTTACTTCAATTTAATCAGTTAAAAAGCAATGAAAATAAAATGTTTTCGGAACCTAAATATTTTTACATAGAAAAATTCTAAACCATCTTCTGAGCGAACGCTATTTTTCGTTTTTCAAAATTCGGACATCTTTAGCTCCGTCGATCTTATTTTTTCTGCGTTTTGCTGCATTTTTCGCTAGTAGAAAATTCGAATTTTTATAATTCAATCGTAACACTGATATTTGTATACCGTTGTGATCGTCTCGCCGTGCTAATCTCCATAGTACATTCAATTCTGTGTCTTGATGTCCGGTGCACGGCGGAATCTGTGAAACAGATTACCGTATCGGAACCCGTACCCTTTCGTCTCCTATGCCCATTCAAATTTGCGTACGGTTGAAAATCAAACGTTCATCTGCCTTTAATACCTTTAATACTACCTGAAATTTGGTCCTGTCTTTCGTTATTCCAACTTTACATTTATATTGCCTATGGAACTGTTCCGTTCTTTCTGTATTTGCTTTAACCTGTTCGCTTCGTTTGTCGAATTCACTTCCTTTCTTCCCTTCTTCCTCCTTCATCTGGTTATATCTTTGAGAACAAAATTGTTTTTAGCATTCTCAAAAATCTATCATTTAGGCTGCTCGTTCCCTCATCTCCGCACCCGATCCTTGTCTTCGATTTACCCACCTTCCGTTCGCCTTCCCACTGGAATCCGGCCACCATCAGCAACCCATCCCCTCTATGTTTCCATCCTACCCAGCTCCTCCTCCGCCTTCTCCCCTTGCTCGACCTCCTCTCGTCCCTTCTTAGCTTCAGCCCGAACCACCCCTACCATGCAAGCACCTAGCTCCGGTCGATAACCCTCCCTCCTACTTCCACCAAACGTCACGCCTTCCTCCTTCCGGTGCTCGTCGTAGCCTTCTCCTTTCTTTGTGGTGAAACGGTATATATTATTTTGTGTTAGCCTTTATTTATTTATGTTTGGCTTATGTGTATATTATATATATAACTGTAAAAATACTTTCTATTCTAAGAAAATTTCGAAACGTATATATATATATATATATATATGTATTTCCTTATACTGTTTTAAATATAAAATATAATTACTGTGTTATATATTGAGTTGTCTGCATATATATATTTACATGCATGTATTACACATGTAGGCGTTTGCATATTCAAATAGCTTACGTATATAATTGTTATATACATATAGATCTAATATATATGTTGTTTATGTAAATTGTTTCTATGATAAACATGTTATACGTTTGTATAAAGTTATGCATCAATTGGTTTTCTGTTAGTCACACACGTATATATGTTTGTAATATGGTTTGCATATAACACATTTGATGTTTAAGTAAATATACACTTAGAGTACGAACGGTATATTGCATTTGAGAAGCAGTGCATTCATTGTTTAAAAGTATTGCTATACAGTGTTATGGGTTGCTGTTGAATATTTTAGAAGGTCACGGTAGCATGCACTTATATGTCAGTATAATATAATATATAGTTTATCATATAAGCTCTTTTGGGTTTGTACATAAGTTTTATAATACATATTTTTAAGCCTTTAAAAAAAATATACATATTAGTTATATATGCAAGTGTGCATTTGGTTGCAGTTATATATTGGCAGTATATATGTAATCATTGTTTCGGCCCTGATCTATATTCATGTTACTGTATTTGGGTTTAAAAATAGCATGGGTATACAAGTCTTGTTTTGCCAGAGTTGTTGTATAATATAAAGAGAGTGCTATAAATATGGTTACTGTATATAATATATGTATAGAAGTATATAAGTTTATAAAAATTATAAAGGTTACTTAAGCTTTTGCTTAGGATTAATACACTGGTATATTAGTATTTTGGATATTGCTTTAATTTTTTTTTATATATATAGTCATGTTGATTTCTTTGTTTTATATTCTTTGCATTCACAGTTTAACAGTGCTTTCCACCCACCTTGCTTCGTATTTGTATATAAGCTGCTATGCACTATGTTCGTGTATATTATTTTTGTTAGTATTTTTCATTGTTTTAAGTATATATTGAGTTGTATATATATTTGTTTATTTTAAAAGTTAGTTTACATATTTTGAAAGTGTGACGCCCCACCTCTATACCCACGCTAGCCAAGAACACTACGGTGTAGTGCTGTCAAATAGCACGGAGAATAAGGCTGTTGAGGAGCGACCATCTATGTAATTGCTTTGTGCGAGCACCGATATGTCAGATAATAAAACATTGCATTTCTATTTTTAGAGGAAACCCGACATACCGATACAAACTCAAAGCTACTACACAGTGGCTATAATAGTTTAGGACAATAGATATAAAAATAACACAGATAACATAAATGCGGAATACAGATGGAACGAAAAGTCTCATATATATAATAACTGATATCAGTTACAATACATTTGACACAATACAAATGATACAACTACAACTGTCGACTCAAGAAGTTATATATACAAGTACATTATCAACTAATATACATGAATACATTATCATCTTAAAACAGACACACTGACTACTACAACACGACGAAGACCACTTCAAATGATATAAAAAGTCTTCATAGCTCTAGCAGCAACCCAAAGCTAAAAATCTACAACCTGTAAATACTCGGTCTGACCCGAGTATTACATTCAAAAGAAAATAATACCCGGATCAGTCTAATTCAAACCAGTTTTATTAGTGCATATAGGCAGTAATAATTTAAATAGACGACAGTCACAGAAATCTCGTATACCCAACTTCTCTATAAGAGAAACGGACAACGGCAGATATAACACTAAACATTGTTGATCCACAAAACAGTAAATCCAAATCGATACCACTTCAAATTATGGGATTGAACCCACGAAACAATTCAACATCGAAACTTCAATTAAAATCTGTCAAATTTGATAGGGCTGCAGTACACGCACGCGTGTACTGCCTCGCCACTATCGCACGAAATACACAAAAGCTCAGTGAAAGTCATAAATGATCACAAGGTCAAACCCAGAAGTACCGGATTCAACTCAAGTGAATTCAGAAACAAATCCCAACAGGGGGAAAACTGCAAAACACATGCAACTGCAGACATAAACGAATTCAAAGTAACCACCACGATGAAACTGCAGTGGCAACAGTTACAAAGACAAGGGCAGACTGTGACTAAACTGCAGTCACCACAATATCACCAGTACAATGGTTCAAACATGAAATGATTCAAAGGAATGCAACTGATATTAAGTGAATGGCAACGAGTAATGAATCAGATACAAATGCACTAGGAGAGTAAGTGAATATGCAACAGAAGTGTACACTAGTAAAGACTCCAGGCAACTGGTCGCAAGTGCACCAGTTCGAAACTTCACAAGTACAAGACCTTATTCAAGTGCAGACTACAATGAAATGGCAATAACAGGTTACAAGAGGCTGGTATGAGTGATTCATATGTGCATGACTGCATAGTACAACTACCACACAGTGAAGACAGTGATACAAGCTAATGAATGCAAGATGCAACACAATGAAGACAACATAGTAGAAGACACAAAACTGAATACAATGCAGATTGCATCAGACCACAACATGATCAACTACAAGATCCAGTGAATCGAGTTCAAATATGCAACAATAAAACTCAAGCTAGATGTCAACAAGCAACATATAGCAGTGCAAATGAAGAGACCACAAGTATGTGCAAAACTGCAGTGCAACAGGCCGAAGAGGTTGAAATGAGAACAACCAAACATGACAGGGATGTAGCATATACAGTGAAACTTAAAATCTTTTCATATTTACAAGTTTAAGTGCAAGTTCGATATCATGGTCGAACAAAGGTTTCTCAAACACAACCCAAAGTCAGAGCTCAACCCAATGGCAAATGCTTATACATAGTGAATGCATGAACAACGGTACAAGTCAGGAATATGATGATCAAAGGACAATAGTACTACAGTTCGAAATGGAATACAACATGAAGCACTGCAATCCAAATAGCAGTACAACTGAAATAAAGTCAAGACCAACCATTTACTGCACAAACTCAGACTCGAGCATACCTATGCATAAATGACTGTACAACTGCAACTACAAATGGTCAAGCTACAGCAACAGCAACAGCACTAATGCAGACTACAGATACAACTCGAAAACAATACTTAACATATATACAACAACTCAAAGCTAATGAAGTGCATCAGACCAGGTGAAGCTTTCAGATGGCAAAGAAAGCAAGCACACTGTACAAACATGGAATGGGTATGCAACATGGCCTATGAACAGACTCAACCAAAGTATATGTTTGCAGACAGCTATATCAAAGTGCAGAACAACATAGAACAAGCAACTCGACCACAACCAGCTCAAGAACTCTAGACAACATGAAATAATGCAGACAGGGGCCAAAAACCAAACGATGCCTCAACATCAACAAAGACCAAACCCAACTCAACTACAATGAAATGACTCAAGCTAAATGCAAACCAAACAACCTATGCATGACAGTGAAATACCAAATCCAGAAACTCAACTACAACAGAATGAAAACAAAAATGAAACAGAGGTAACTGCAAGGATGAACAGACATAGCCGTGAGCAAGTCAAAAATTCAAACCGGGAAAATATAATTCATCTCAGCAAATAATTCGAAACCAGTTCAAAGCCAAGAAATCAAAACTGTGAGAATCACAAATCACATAATTATGAAGTTGAATTTAGATGTGAGAAATAAAATTCCTCACCTTTGCCACGGAAGTGAAGACGGATTCGACCAATTTGATGTAGCCGTTCGAATTGAGGAAGAGTCGCCTGTCGAAGCCCTAATTTTTGGAGATGAACGAAGAGAGAGAGAGACCGCCATTGTCGTTCATTTTAGGTCTAGGGTTGAGAATGAAGACGAATGAGGTAGGGACGGGTCTAAAAATGAAAAATGAAACAGGATAAAAGGGGAATGGGTTTTTTTTTCACGGCCCGTTTAACCTTTAAACAAACTTCGAACGAAATTTAACTGATTTAAAAACTCCACTGCAATTAGCTTAGGAAAAGAAATCGTGCAAAGACGATAATTATTCGGTATGGAATACCGGGTTGTTACAGACTTCCCTCCTTAAAGAAATTGCGTCCTCACAATCATAAGAAATAAATGGATAAAAGGTAACAACCAAAAGAGCATGGCAATGTCGAATGCATAAGCAAAGCAAATGTCAGCAGGTGAAGTATTAGATATGAAATCAAAAGGTTCGCCTGATTCAAATCAAAAGAATCAACATCGTGCGGATCAAGGAATCAAAATCAGACGACTATCAAAAGTAAGAATAAATCGAGTTCTAGCAATTGAAAGAAAAGGGATCAGAGCAGAAATCACGTACTGCACGAATTGAATGTGAGTAAATCAAATTACTCACCTGAATCGTCAGAGAAAAAGACGAAGCTCGAATCTCAAAATCGCAAATATTCAATCATCTAAAACGATAATCGAATTTTTACAAATATCTGATTATCAAAAACGATAAGCAGAAATCACAAAGATTCGATTATCAAATCGAAAAAATATTTAATTATCTCAAACGATAATCAAATTTCACAAATATCTGATTATCAAAAACGATAATCAGAAACACAAATATTCGATTAATCAAATCGAAAAATATTTAATTATCTCAAATGATAATCAAATTTCACAAATATCTGATTATCAAAAACGATAATCAGAAACACAAATATTCGATTAATCAAATCGAAAAATATTTAATTATCTTAAACGATAATCAAATTTCACAAATATCTGATTATCAAAAACGATAATCAGAAACACAAATATTCGATTAATCAAATCGAAAAATATTTAATTATCTTAAACGATAATCAAATTTCACAAATATCTGATTATCAAAAACGATAATCAGAAACACAAATATTCGATTAATCAAATCGAAAAATATTTAATTATCTCAGACGATAATTAAATTTCACAAATATCTGATTATCAATAACGATAATCAGAAACACAAACATCTAATTATCAAAAACGATAATCAGAAGTCATAAATATTCAATTAACGAGTCCGGAATTAACCGAAGTAGTAAAAGTATGGTTCCATACTCCTTACTTTTGCTAAATCGTTTAAATCTCTTTATCGTTTTCTTGAAAGTGCAGAATTGTGTGTTTTTAAAAATAACATTTCACATTCTCAAATGGACAAGTCCGGAATTAAGCGAATCAGTAAAAGAAAGGGGTCATAGTCCTCGATTTTTCTGAAACGTTTAAATCGCTTCCTCGTTCTTTAGATAATGTAAACTGTAAAAATTTTGAAAACAATTTTAATTTATATTTTTGAAACAACTTTTAAAAATAAAGAATTTTGAAAACACGTGATTAAATTAGCAATATCAGTAGCAACTTAGATAAGGAAATTGCACTTCTCAAAGTACAGTAAAACGGATAACAAATTCAGCATTGCGGGGGAACCGCTTGTAAATCCATTTTAAAATTGACGGTTACTGAAGTTAACACGTCAAAATTTCATCAAATAACTGGCATCAAAGTATAATACCAATGAATTTTCATTCATAATAAAAAAAATGTCACAAGAATCTTCTCAAAGATAGAAAGGGATATCATACCCTAAACTTGTGTTCATAACAAGTCAATAACACATAAATTCACCAATGCACAAAAACTGATATCGTATCAATGAAAATCATTAAAATTGGTGAAGCATAAATTCCAGATTTCATCACAAGAATTTCAGAGAACACAAATTCTAGAAATCTATACACGAAATCCAGAAAACACAAGTTCTAGAAATCTACACACGAAATCCAGAAAACACAAAGAAGGGGGAAGTCCGAGCACACGGACGAGAAGCTATCTCATGGAAGCTATCCATTTAATTTTCCGAACACACGGATGGGAAGCTATTCATTTAATTTTCCGAACACACGGATGGGAAGCTATTCATTTAATTTTCCGAACACACGGATGGGAAGCTATTCATTTAATTTTCCGAACACACGGATGGGAAGCTATTCATTTAATTTTCCGAACACACGGATGGGAAGCTATTCATTTAATTTTCCGAACACACGGATGGGAAGCTATCCATTTAATTTTCCGAACACACGGATGGGAAGCTATCCATTTAATTTTCCGAACACACGGATGGGTCGAAGGCAAGTCCGAACACACGGACGAGAAAGGCAAGTCCGAACACACGGACGAGAAAGGCAAGTCCGAACACACGGACGAGAGACATCGCACATTGCTAGTCTAAATCATAAAAATGATCGTCATCGATCATAAAGGAGTGTCGATTACACTAAGCTAGTAAATATAAGAGTTTAGCTTCATGTCCCATAACCACTTGCTTAACTCAAATATTTACGAACAAATTGTAGATCTGCACTAGAAAATTGTCACAAAAGGTTCAATCGAACAAGTCCAGGAGTTAACCGACGAAGTAAACGCAAGCGTTTCATACCACTTGTTTTACTAGGCCGTTTAATTCAATTTCTCATACGAGTGAAATAAAGGCTTGTATATACTAATAGATTGGAAAACGGTTTAAGAAAAAGAGCTTTGTGGTAAAATAGTTTTGAAATCGTTTGGAAAAAAGGATTTTAATATTTACTACTAGTATAGAAAACCTTTATATTTATAAAGTGACAAATCACAAAAATGATTGTAGAAACAATCAATCACAAGAATTCACATACGAAGATGTGAATGGAATCCAAAGAAATCGATACTGAATCCATCAGAAAGTATGTTCACAAAAATCCCGAAGAAAATGTCATCAAAGTTGCTAATAAATGATAGCAACAAATCGGGGAAATGATCAAGAATCGATTAAATTAGGAAACCAAGTCAGTTCACTAAAATTTCACATTCGAAGACGTGAAAAAAAATCCAAAGAATTCGATTCCAAATTCATCAAAGTAGGAATACCCAAAAATTCCAGAAATAGAAGTTATCAAAATCGACAAAGGTGATAACAACTAATTAGAAAAGAAGAATCGATTATCAACTGGAAAAACAAAGCAAACGAGCAGAAATGCATAAATGACTTCAACAAAAGTAAGAATCAAGTCAATGTCGAAGTCAACAATTAATAGCCGCAGTCGAGTACAAAATGATTCAATCATCATTATCAAAGAAACCAACGGCAAACAAAATCAGAGTCTTAAAAATCAAGAAATTAGCAATTTCTCAAAAACAAAGTGACCGAAGTCGAATGGAATTCAAGATGAGGAAAACACAAAATATCAAGTTCAAAATCGCTGAGATTCAAACTAGATGTGAATGAGAAATCAAAATCACTCAATTTGCAACTGGTCCAGCTATTTTTCATCACAGTGTAACAGGTACACAATGACACTCATAGCATAGAACAAAAGTGGAACAAATTCCAAAAGTCAAAATGGCTTTAATTTGCCAAATGAAAACAAAATCAACATCGGCTAAATCAATTCAAAGCCGAAAACACAAGAATAAGCGTTAGGGATTCATACCTAACAGTCAAAAATAGTCATATGTAAAGATGAGAGATAAACATCGACAAATAGCTGTAACACATGCTCCATCTAAGTTATGTTTTATAATTGCCCTAAACCCCAGGCTCTGATACCAAGCTGTGACGCCCCACCTCTATACCCACGCTAGCCAAGAACACTACGGTGTAGTGCTGTCAAATAGCACGGAGAATAAGGCTGTTGAGGAGCGACCATCTATGTAATTGCTTTGTGCGAGCACCGATATGTCAGATAATAAAACATTGCATTTCTATTTTTAGAGGAAACCCGACATACCGATACAAACTCAAAGCTACTACACAGTGGCTATAATAGTTTAGGACAATAGATATAAAAATAACACAGATAACATAAATGCGGAATACAGATGGAACGAAAAGTCTCATATATATAATAACTGATATCAGTTACAATACATTTGACACAATACAAATGATACAACCACAACTATCGACTCAAGAAGTTATATATACAAGTACATTATCAACTAATATACATGAATACATTATCATCTTAAAACAGACACACTGACTACTACAACACGACGAAGACCACTTCAAATGATATAAAAAGTCTTCATAGCTCTAGCAGCAACCCAAAGCTAAAAATCTACAACCTGTAAATACTCGGTCTGACCCGAGTATTACATTCAAAAGAAAATAATACCCGGATCAGTCTAATTCAAACCAGTTTTATTAGTGCATATAGGCAGTAATAATTTAAATAGACGACAGTCACAGAAATCTCGTATACCCAACTTCTCTATAAGAGAAACGGACAACGGCAGATATAACACTAAACATTGTTGATCCACAAAACAGTAAATCCAAATCGATACCACTTCAAATTATGGGATTGAACCCACGAAACAATTCAACATCGAAACTTCAATTAAAATCTGTCAAATTTGATAGGGCTGCAGTACACGCACGCGTGTACTGCCTCGCCACTATCGCACGAAATACACAAAAGCTCAGTGAAAGTCATAAATGATCACAAGGTCAAACCCAGAAGTACCGGATTCAACTCAAGTGAATTCAGAAACAAATCCCAACAGGGGGAAAACTGCAAAACACATGCAACTGCAGACATAAACGAATTCAAAGTAACCACCACGATGAAACTGCAGTGGCAACAGTTACAAAGACAAGGGCAGACTGTGACTAAACTGCAGTCACCACAATGTCACCAGTACAATGGTTCAAACATGAAATGATTCAAAGGAATGCAACTGATATTAAGTGAATGGCAACGAGTAATGAATCAGATACAAATGCACTAGGAGAGTAAGTGAATATGCAACAGAAGTGTACACTAGTAAAGACTCCAGGCAACTGGTCGCAAGTGCACCAGTTCGAAACTTCACAAGTACAAGACCTTATTCAAGTGCAGAGTACAATGAAATGGCAATAACAGGTTACAAGAGGCTGGTATGAGTGATTCATATGTGCATGACTGCATAGTACAACTACCACACAGTGAAGACAGTGATACAAGCTAATGAATGCAAGATGCAACACAATGAAGACAACATAGTAGAAGACACAAAACTGAATACAATGCAGATTGCATCAGACCACAACATGATCAACTACAAGATCCAGTGAATCGAGTTCAAATATGCAACAATAAAACTCAAGCTAGATGTCAACAAGCAACATATAGCAGTGCAAATGAAGAGACCACAAGTATGTGCAAAACTGCAGTGCAACAGGCCGAAGAGGTTGAAATGAGAACAACCAAACATGACAGGGATGTAGCATATACAGTGAAACTTAAAATCTTTTCATATTTACAAGTTTAAGTGCAAGTTCGATATCATGGTCGAACAAAGGTTTCTCAAACACAACCCAAAGTCAGAGCTCAACCCAATGGCAAATGCTTATACATAGTGAATGCATGAACAACGGTACAAGTCAGGAATATGATGATCAAAGGACAATAGTACTACAGTTCGAAATGGAATACAACATGAAGCACTGCAATCCAAATAGCAGTACAACTGAAATAAAGTCAAGACCAACCATTTACTGCACAAACTCAGACTCGAGCATACCTATGCATAAATGACTGTACAACTGCAACTACAAATGGTCAAGCTACAACAACAGCAACAGCACTAATGCAGACTACAGATACAACTCGAAAACAATACTTAACATATATACAACAACTCAAAGCTAATGAAGTGCATCAGACCAGGTGAAGCTTTCAGATGGCAAAGAAAGCAAGCACACTGTACAAACATGGAATGGGTATGCAACATGGCCTATGAACAGACTCAACCAAAGTATATGTTTGCAGACAGCTATATCAAAGTGCAGAACAACATAGAACAAGCAACTCGACCACAACCAGCTCAAGAACTCTAGACAACATGAAATAATGCAGACAGGGGCCAAAAACCAAACGATGCCTCAACATCAACAAAGACCAAACCCAACTCAACTACAATGAAATGACTCAAGCTAAATGCAAACCAAACAACCTATGCATGACAGTGAAATACCAAATCCAGAAACTCAACTACAACAGAATGAAAACAAAAATGAAACAGAGGTAACTGCAAGGATGAACAGACATAGCCGTGAGCAAGTCAAAAATTCAAACCGGGAAAATATAATTCATCTCAGCAAATAATTCGAAACCAGTTCAAAGCCAAGAAATCAAAACTGTGAGAATCACAAATCACATAATTATGAAGTTGAATTTAGATGTGAGAAATAAAATTCCTCACCTTTGCCACGGAAGTGAAGACGGATTCGACCAATTTGATGTAGCCGTTCGAATTGAGGAAGAGTCGCCTGTCGAAGCCCTAATTTTTGGAGATGAACGAAGAGAGAGAGAGACCGCCATTGTCGTTCATTTTAGGTCTAGGGTTGAGAATGAAGACGAATGAGGTAGGGACGGGTCTAAAAATGAAAAATGAAACAGGATAAAAGGGGAATGGGTTTTTTTTTCACGGCCCGTTTAACCTTTAAACAAACTTCGAACGAAATTTAACTGATTTAAAAACTCCACTGCAATTAGCTTAGGAAAAGAAATCGTGCAAAGACGATAATTATTCGGTATGGAATACCGGGTTGTTACAGAAAGCATGCAGCAACCGCTTTGGCATTTTCCCCTTAAGTGTTAATTTTGACTTTTAGTGATTTTTAAATTAAAATATTTATATAAATGCACGTGATATATATATGGGTTGACTTGATGTTGTTTTGATTTGGTTTGTAAGTTATACATATATAACATTTTACCAATAGTGCCTACATATTTGTTGTGGGTAGCCGACATATATACTTGAATATATCTGTAAGTATTTTCATTTAATTAAGTATCATATAGATGTATTTGTTCAAATTATATATGTTATATATGTTTGATGTTTGTGTATGTGTATTAATTTTGAAATGTCTGTATATTCAATGTAAATCGTGTTTGCATCTAGAATACGTTTTATATATGTAAATAGTTATAGTTGGTATACATATATATGTGTTAGCTTATACCATTTATCTGCATCGATTCAACTCTGATTAGATTTCGTCAATTCCTATTTATCAGCTTTGTCCGTCGTGCCTATTTTCTTCACTGAATCGTGTCCGTCTAATATTGTTTTAGAATTCGTGCTTGGATTTGTAACCCATCTTATCCCCGTCCATCGCTAGCCTCGAAAGGTGAGCAATCACTCACGATTAACGTTCTTTTATTTATTAAATTTGATTTCAATTGAAACGACAATTGAAATATGCTGCTGTAGTAAATTACACTGTTATATATGCTATTACTTGTATCAGTTCACCTGTGACATCTGCAACCATTATCTGTTAATTATTTATGCAATGATAATACAGTTTGGTTGATAATTGATTGATCGTTCGATGTTTATATTGAACGTAAATTTGTTAGTGTTAAGTGATAAATAGTATACAAAATTAAAATTGATATAGGATGGTTAACAATTTTAAAACTGATTTATATGTTAAATTTGATTAGTTGAATATGACCCCTTTTAATTGTTAAATTAATTGACATGTAGAATAGTGATAATTACACTTTGAACCATCGACGTATATTGGATTAATTGTTGTAGTATAAAATTGAAATTGAATGACAAGTGAAAACCCGTATAAATAATTAGTGTAATAATCTTTAATCTGCATGAAATGATAGTGTAGATTCTAGAAATAATTATATTAATTTACACAAATAACAATGTGAATTAATACGATTATTTCGGGATTATTGGAATTGATTATTGGATTGATATTGATTGTTGTTATTGCTTGTTTATTTACTTTGACACCATCCCAGTTATCACACTGCAAGTTCCCTTTGCTATGTTTTGATTTTTGAATTGAATTGGAATCGGGTTGAAATGATAAATACCCAAATTAAACTTTGACCTAGGATAGAGAATTAAATAAAAACCGATTGGTCAATGATTTGATTTAAAACTAAAATGAAGATTTTAATTGAATAAATAATATGGTTTTGAAACGAAATTGGAAATTGAATTTTAATGAAATTTAAATGTGAATGTTTAATAATCTGAAATAAAATATTAATATAGAAATTGATGAAAGATTGTCGTTTAATTTAAGAAATGATTGAATTAAGTTTTGAAATTATTTAATAATTTAATGAGATTGAATTATTTAATAATTAAATTAAATTAAATCCTTTGATAATTAAAATTGAACTTTTAATTAGTGAAATTTAGTTCTTATTTAATTGAGCTTTGAAATTTTAACTAAGTAAATGAATATGTGAAATTGAATTTCTTTATCAAGAAATGCAAATGTAATTTTTGAAATTAATGTAAGACTTGGAATTTAAAGGATTTGATTTGATGAATTTAATTTAATTCAATTTGTAAGTTTTGATATAATGAAGTTGAATTTGAATAATGGATTTAATAAATTGGAAATTTAATAGAAATTGTTTTGAATGGCAAATTTACTTAATGAATATTGAATGAAATCGATAAATGAATTTAAATTGATTTAAATGTTAAATTAAATTAATTTAAATGATTTCGGAATGAAACTTATATACAAACTTGAATCAATATTTGTATTGTTTTAAATAAAAATTGAAATTGTATTATAAGATTTTGAAATTATGAATTTGGAAGTTTTGAAACGTAAATTGTGGAAATTGATTTAGAAAGAGAAATGAAATGTTGATTTACAAATTTTAGTTGAAATTGAAATTGATTTGGTTTTGAAATAAATAAACGACCAATCGGTGTAATAATTTCGAAAGTTATTAAAGAGACCGGAATCGGTTAGGGACATACTCACTGTCTAAACCGAAAACCACTTTAATAACTATACGCGGAGTGTGATCCAGAATGAAGTGGTTGAAATGATGTACGTGATGACTGAAGAAAGAGAACGATAATGGATAGTCTTGACACTTGTGTCAAATTGGAAATGACTAAAACAGGAGCCGTGCCGGGCCAAATGGGGGCTAGCTACCTCGAGCGAACACACTTCTTCGAACTACTCATTACTTGTTGTCGATTGGTGCACCCTTGATTTTGGGAGTGTTGTTTCGCGGTGTTGCGATCGCTGATGCGTTCTCACCAGTCCGGATCAGGCAAACGGTAGTTTCACTACCTTTGGTATTGCCAAATGTGCCTTGTCATACTTGTATCCCTATACGCGACCACTACGATTTGTTTTGTGTTATACGTATGGAGTACTCCCTGATAGCCCACTAGTTTACGGTGGAGTTTACAGTGCTGTATAGACTATAACGCTTATATAAAATGTGTTAAGGGGAATAATGGTAACGCCTTAACACTATTTTGATATCTTATATTACTGATAGGCATTATCTACTTATCGTACACTACTACATAGTAGATAGTTTAACGGATCCTTAAAGGATGGTTATTCCAAACATCCTTTGAGTTACTTGTATTTCAATTGCTATTTCACTTGTTGGATTTATTGATATAAGAATGTTAATCCTGACTCGAGTGTTTTGTGTTTCTTTACGCTCGGGTCAGACTGAGTGTACCAGTATTCGAGACTCACTTTTGGAGTTGGAGCTTTGCTTGAAGATCCAGCCATCTATTCTGCTTTCAGTATTCGATGATTCCAGTGATGTATTCTGATTTGTATCTGATGTATCGTGTTACTCTTCCGTTATATCTGGTTTAACTCTGATGTAACTTATATATTTATATAGTAGCTTCATGAACTACTATCTCTTTTATTTCCGCTGCATTTATTACTCTGTGTCTGTGATCTGTGATACTTTATTTACTATATATGCTCGGTTTTGCCAAATTTAAATTAACAATTCAGTATTTTGAATAATTCAAGTTCGACATGTGCGGATGCGAATGGTCCAAAATATCGGGTCGTTACAGTTGGTATCAGAGCTTTGGTAGCTCTAGGCAAAACTTAGCATATAGGGTAAATGTATTTACAGAATCACTCTCATTCGAGTTTCAATCTCTTCCTTTTGACTCGATTCTTTTGAATTTTGGAACGTTCCTTCGGTTCCGAAATTCATTCGTGTCCCTCACTATTCGTCTTCTTTCAATTCTGGAGCATCCCATAACTCCACTTTGAATGATCTTTATAATTGATCGGCGGTCTCGCCAATCTTTGAAATTTTGTAAAGGGGTGAAACTCCTTTACAATAGGCATTGAATTACCGGAGATTTCTGTATCCTCGGTTTACGATGCTATCTATCTCCTGCTATACCTGAATTCTATTTCTTGAGATCGAATGTAGATTTGCCTCGGAATTCTGCATCGATCTTATTCTCAAAGTCACGGTCAACCCAGTAAAGGTTGCCCGCGATTTATATAAACTTATCTATCTTCCTATTTTGTTATTTAATCATCTTATCTTTGTTTCGAACCTATCTTCGAATCAGAATTCTCTTTGATTGAGTCCATCAAATCTGAATCTCTATCCTTGCTTTGAAATCCATTATTGTATCACCAAGCGAGGAAGTGTATTTGTAAAATTAATGTTAAAAATGTTTTATATATTGTGTTGTTTGAGTTGTTGATGTGATTTGGGTTTTCGATCGATTCGTCTGATCAACGCTATCGATAGGATTTCCAAAACACTTGAACAGAGCAAACTGACACAATAGCATTTTCAAAATTTGGTAAATAAAATAATCTTGTATGTTTATATTATATATAAGTATAAACTTTTTGAAATTGAATTGTTAACTGAATTGGTTGTCAGAAAGGTAAGATTTGATTTTCACTATTTGTTTTGTAAATCATTGATTATTCCAACATAAAAATAAATGGAATTATAAAAGTTGGTTTATAGATTTATTTAGAAATTTAAATGAATTTAAAGTAAGAATTTGAGAATTTAATTTCCAAAAGTTTCAAGCTTTGGTTTTTAAAATTTTAAAATGTATATTATTGAACGTATTTTCAAACAGAAACCGTTTTCAAAGAATTTTAAATATTGAAATCAGTACTCTTCTCTTTGTCGCTGGAAAATAATTTCGGTGATGGCGGTCGCATCATCGACATTCATTTTCGAGTTTCGAAGTGGAGAAACTATTATGTAGCTTTGCTACGGTTTTGTTGAAGGGAAAAAAATTATATTTTAATTTGAATTTCTTCAGTATAATTTGATTTATATATATAGGTATCTTATTTTAAAACTAAATTTGATTTGATATAAATATATTATATATATCTCTAAATTGTTTAAAGTTAATCGGAAATCTAATTCTTAAATTTTGTTAAAGGATGATTTTAATTATAAATAAAAACAAAATTTGGAATAAATATTTAAACTTGAATAATTGAATTTGGAAAATTTTATTTGTATATTGTTCAACTACATTCTAATACAACTTACCTAAATCATTCAGAAGTTGAATATGTAATTGGATAATATATAATATAAATTGAATTTATAAATAAAATTTGAGTGGTCATAATAAATGTTATACACTTAAATTTTAATTATAAAATGTTAATAGAGGTAAATAGAATAATAAGATAATTGAAAAATAAATTTTGTTTTGAAGGTAAATTAATAAATTGAAATTAGATCAACTTATGAAAATACCTTAAATTTAAATCGATTATTGAATATAAATTAATTGAAATTGAAATTTATATGGTTTAAATTAATTTATATGGTTTAAATATATGTAATAAGATATATTAAGTGGAATAAACTCAATAAATAATTTGGAATAAAAGAATTAAATCTGTTGAATAAAATATGAGTACAGTAATAGATAATACAAATTGATGATTTAGAAAGTGTTAATTGAGGATGACTAGATAGTAAGATAATGAATTTAGAAATAGATAGATTGATTTAACTTAAGTAAAACTAAATGGATTAAACCAAATTGTTAAATATTAATTAGTTTAATTTGAAATTATATGGTTAATTGTTTTATCTTGTCTTTTAATCTATTTTCTTTCTGGTTGTTTCTATTCTCCTACCTCCTTCCTTTTCGAGGACGAAAAGTTTTGAGTGGGGGAGAGTGTAACGACCCGTAAAATTTCAACTATTTTAATAACGTAATTAGTTGAAATTTTGTGAAATTTTAAACGATAAAATTTTGAAATAAAAATTTGATATTTGAAATGCGTCTAGTTAAACATAGCAACTGGAAAATTTTCGTCCGAAAATATGGAAGTTTATTTTGCGCGTAAATTTACTTCAATTTAATCAGTTAAAAAGCAATGAAAATAAAATGTATTCGGAACCTAAATATTTTTACATAGAAAAATTCTAAACCATCTTCTGAGCGAACGCTATTTTTCGTTTTTCAAAATTCGGACATCTTTAGCTCCGTCGATCTTATTTTTTCTGCGTTTTGCTGCATTTTTCGCTAGTAGAAAATTCGAATTTTTATAATTCAATCGTAACACTGATATTTGTATACCGTTGTGATCGTCTCGCCGTGCTAATCTCCATAGTACATTCAATTCTGTGTCTTGATGTCCGGTGCACGGCGGAATCTGTGAAACAGATTACCGTATCGGAACCCGTACCCTTTCGTCTCCTATGCCCATTCAAATTTGCGTACGGTTGAAAATCAAACGTTCATCTGCCTTTAATACCTTTAATACTTCCTGAAATTTGGTCCTGTCTTTCGTTATTCCAACTTTACATTTATATTGCCTATGGAACTGTTCCGTTCTTTCTGTATTTGCTTTAACCTGTTCGCTTCGTTTGTCGAATTCACTTCCTTTCTTCCCTTCTTCCTCCTTCATCTGGTTATATCTTTGAGAACAAAATTGTTTTTAGCATTCTCAAAAATCTATCATTTAGGCTGCTCGTTCCCTCATCTCCGCACCCGATCCTTGTCTTCGATTTACCCACCTTCCGTTCGCCTTCCCACTGGAATCCGGCCACCATCAGCAACCCATCCCCTCTATGTTTCCATCCTACCCAGCTCCTCCTCCGCCTTCTCCCCTTGCTCGACCTCCTCTCGTCCCTTCTTAGCTTCAGCCCGAACCACCCCTACCATGCAAGCACCTAGCTCCGGTCGATAACCCTCCCTCCTACTTCCACCAAACGTCACGCCTTCCTCCTTCCGGTGCTCGTCGTAGCCTTCTCCTTTCTTTGTGGTGAAACGGTATATATTATTTTGTGTTAGCCTTTATTTATTTATGTTTGGCTTATGTGTATATTATATATATAACTGTAAAAATACTTTCTATTCTAAGAAAATTTCGAAACGTATATATATATATATATATGTATTTCCTTATACTGTTTTAAATATAAAATATAATTACTGTGTTATATATTGAGTTGTCTGCATATATATATTTACATGCATGTATTACACATGTAGGCGTTTGCATATTCAAATAGCTTACGTATATAATTGTTATATACATATAGATCTAATATATATGTTGTTTATGTAAATTGTTTCTATGATAAACATGTTATACGTTTGTATAAAGTTATGCATCAATTGGTTTTCTGTTAGTCACACACGTATATATGTTTGTAATATGGTTTGCATATAACACATTTGATGTTTAAGTAAATATACACTTAGAGTACGAACGGTATATTGCATTTGAGAAGCAGTGCATTCATTGTTTAAAAGTATTGCTATACAGTGTTATGGGTTGCTGTTGAATATTTTAGAAGGTCACGGTAGCATGCACTTATATGTCAGTATAATATAATATATAGTTTATCATATAAGCTCTTTTGGGTTTGTACATAAGTTTTATAATACATATTTTTAAGCCTTTAAAAAAAATATACATATTAGTTATATATGCAAGTGTGCATTTGGTTGCAGTTATATATTGGCAGTATATATGTAATCATTGTTTCGGCCCTGATCTATATTCATGTTACTGTATTTGGGTTTAAAAATAGCATGGGTATACAAGTCTTGTTTTGCCAGAGTTGTTGTATAATATAAAGAGAGTGCTATAAATATGGTTACTGTATATAATATATGTATAGAAGTATATAAGTTTATAAAAATTATAAAGGTTACTTAAGCTTTTGCTTAGGATTAATACACTGGTATATTAGTATTTTGGATATTGCTTTAATTTTTTATATATATATAGTCATGTTGATTTCTTTGTTTTATATTCTTTGCATTCACAGTTTAACAGTGCTTTCCACCCACCTTGCTTCGTATTTGTATATAAGCTGCTATGCACTATGTTCGTGTATATTATTTTTGTTAGTATTTTTCATTGTTTTAAGTATATATTGAGTTGTATATATATTTGTTTATTTTAAAAGTTAGTTTACATATTTTGAAAGCATGCAGCAACCGCTTTGGCATTTTCCCCTTAAGTGTTAATTTTGACTTTTAGTGATTTTTAAATTAAAATATTTATATAAATGCACGTGATATATATATGGGTTGACTTGATGTTGTTTTGATTTGGTTTGTAAGTTATACATATATAACATTTTACCAATAGTGCCTACATATTTGTTGTGGGTAGCCGACATATATACTTGAATATATCTGTAAGTATTTTCATTTAATTAAGTATCATATAGATGTATTTGTTCAAATTATATATGTTATATATGTTTGATGTTTGTGTATGTGTATTAATTTTGAAATGTCTGTATATTCAATGTAAATCATGTTTGCATCTAGAATACGTTTTATATATGTAAATAGTTATAGTTGGTATACATATATATGTGTTAGCTTATACCATTTATCTGCATCGATTCAACTCTGATTAGATTTCGTCAATTCCTATTTATCAGCTTTGTCCGTCGTGCCTATTTTCTTCACTGAATCGTGTCCGTCTAATATTGTTTTAGAATTCGTGCTTGGATTTGTAACCCATCTTATCCCCGTCCATCGCTAGCCTCGAAAGGTGAGCAATCACTCACGATTAACGTTCTTTTATTTATTAAATTTGATTTCAATTGAAACGACAATTGAAATATGCTACTGTAGTAAATTACACTGTTATATATGCTATTACCTGTATCAGTTCACCTGTGACATCTGACACCATTATCTGTTAATTATTTATGCAATGATAATACAGTTTGGTTGATAATTGATTGATCGTTCGATGTTTATATTGAACGTAAATTTGTTAGTGTTAAGTGATAAATAGTATGCAAAATTAAAATTGATATAGGATGGTTAACAATTTTAAAACTGATTTATATGTTAAATTTGATTAGTTGAATATGACCCCTTTTAATTGTTAAATTAATTGACATGTAGAATAGTGATAATTACACTTTGAACCATCGACGTATATTGGATTAATTGTTGTAGTATAAAATTGAAATTGAATGACAAGTGAAAAACCGTATAAATAATTAGTGGAATAATCTTTAATCTGCATGAAATGATAGTGTAGATTCTAGAAATAATTATATTAATTTACACAAATAACAATGTGAATTAATACGATTATTTCGGGATTATTGGAATTGATTATTGGATTGATATTGATTGTTGTTATTGCTTGTTTATTTACTTTGACACCATCCCAGTTATCACACTGCAAGTTCCCTTTGCTATGTTTTGATTTTTGAATTGAATTGGAATCGGGTTGAAATGATAAATACCCAAATTAAACTTTGACCTAGGATAGAGAATTAAATAAAAACCGATTGGTCAATGATTTGATTTAAAACTAAAATGAAGATTTTAATTGAATAAATAATATGGTTTTGAAACGAAATTGGAAATTGAATTTCAATGAAATTTAAATGTGAATGTTTAATAATCTGAAATAAAATATTAATATAGAAATTGATGAAAGAATGTCGTTTAATTTAAGAAATGATTGAATTAAGTTTTGAAATTATTTAATAATTTAATGAGATTGAATTATTTAATAATTAAATTAAATTTAATCCTTTGATAATTAAAATTGAACTTTTAATTAGTGAAATTTAGTTCTTATTTAATTGAGCTTTGAAATTTTAACTAAGTAAATGAATATGTGAAATTGAATTTCTTTATCAAGAAATGCAAATGTGATTTTTGAAATTAATGTAAGACTTGGAATTTAAAGGATTTGATTTGATGAATTTAATTTAATTCAATTTGTAAGTTTTGATATAATGAAGTTGAATTTGAATAATGGATTTAATAAATTGGAAATATAATAGAAATTGTTTTGAATGGCAAATTTACTTAATGAATATTGAATGAAATCGATAAATGAATTTAAATTGATTTAAATGTTAAATTAAATTAATTTAAATGATTTCGGAATGAAACTTATATACAAACTTGAATCAATATTTGTATTGTTTTAAATAGAAATTGAAATTGTATTATAAGATTTTGAAATTATGAATTTGGAAGTTTTGAAACGTAAATTGTGGAAATTGATTTAGAAAGAGAAATGAAATGTTGATTTACAAATTTTAGTTGAAATTGAAATTGATTTGGTTTTGAAATAAATAAACGACCAATCGGTGTAATAATTTCGAAAGTTATTAAAGAGACCGGAATCGGTTAGGGACATACTCACTGTCTAAACCGAAAACCACTTTAATAACTATACGCGGAGTGTGATCCAGAATGAAGTGGTTGAAATGATGTACGTGATGACTGAAGAAAGAGAACGATAATGGATAGCCTTGACACTTGTGTCAAATTGGAAATGACTAAAACAGGAGCCGTGCCGGGCCAAATGGGGGCTAGCTACCTCGAGCGAACACACTTCTTCGAACTACTCATTACTTGTTGTCGATTGGTGCACCCTTGATTTTGGGAGTGTTGTTTCGTGGGGTTGCGATCGCTGCGGCGATGCGTTCTCACCAGTCCGGATCAGGCAAACGGTAGTTTCACTACCTTGGGTATTGCCTCATGTGCCTTGTCATACTTGTATCCCTATACACGACCACTACGATTTGTTTTGTGTTATACGTATGGAGTACTCCCTGATAGCCCACTAGTTTACGGTGGAGTTTACAGTGCTGTATAGACTATAATGCTTATATAAAATGTGTTAAGGGGAATAATGGTAACGCCTTAACACTATTTTGATATCTTATATTACTGATAGGAATTATCTACTTATCGTACACTACTACATAGTAGATAGTTTAACGGATCCTTAAAGGATGGTTATTCCAAACATCCTTTGAGTTACTTGTATTTCAATTGCTATTTCACTTGAGTTGGATTTATTGATATAAGAATGTTAATCCTGACTCGAGTGTTTTGTGTTTCTTTACGCTCGGGTCAGACTGAGTGTATCAGTATTCGAGACTCACTTTTGGAGTTGGAGCTTTGCTTGAAGATCCAGCCATCTATTCTGCTTTCAGTATTCGATGATTCCAGTGATGTATTCTGATTTGTATCTGATGTATCGTGTTTCTCTTCCGTTATATCTGGTTTAACTCTGATGTAACTTATATATTTATATAGTAGCTTCATGAACTACTATCTCTTTTATTTCCGCTGCATTTATTACTCTGTGTCTGTGATCTGTGATACTTTATTTACTATATATGCTCGGTTTTGCCAAATTTAAATTAACAATTCAGTATTTTGAATAATTCAAGTTCGACATGTGCGGATGCGAATGGTCCAAAATATCGGGTCGTTACAGTTGGTATCAGAGCTTTGGTAGCTCTAGGCAAAACTTAGCATATAGGGTAAATGTATTTACAGAATCACTCTCATTCGAGTTTCAATCTCTTCCTTTTGACTCGATTCTTTTGAATTTTGGAACGTTCCTTCGGTTCCGAAATTCATTCGTGTCCCTCACTATTCGTCTTCTTTCAATTCTGGAGCATCCCATAACTCCACTTTGAATGATCTTTATAATTGATCGGCGGTCTCGCCAATCTTCGAAATTTTGTAAAGGGGTGAAACTCCTTTACAATAGGCATTGAATTACCGGAGATTTCTGTATCCTCGGTTTACGATGCTATCTATCTCCTGCTATACCTGAATTCTATTTCTTGAGATCGAATGTAGATTTGCCTCGGAATTCTGCATCGATCTTATTCTCGAAGTCACGGTCAACCCAGTAAAGGTTGCCCGCGATTTATATAAACTTATCTATCATCCTATTTTGTTATTTAATCATCTTATCTTTGTTTCGAACCTATCTTCGAATCAAAATTCTCTTTGATTGAGTCCATCAAATCTGAATCTCTATCCTTGCTTTGAAATCCATTATTGTATCGCCAAGCGAGGAAGTGTATTTGTAAAATTAATGTTAAAAATGTTTTATATATTCTGTTTGTAACGACCCAGAATTTTGAACAAATTAAATTGAAAATATTTAATTAATTTTAAATATTTGAACGATGATTTAATTTGAATTCCCGATATAACTTTGAAAATTGGTGATTAAATTATAAAATTTAATCTATTGAATTGAATAAAAATTTGAATCTTTAATTCTGAGCTGAAGAAAAATATTTCAAAAGCTTTTAAAATTCATATTGATAACACTGAAGATAATAGAAGCTTCAGAATCGAATTTGGAAGTGAATTGTTCAGTTTGAAATTATATCGTTTGAATCAACATTTAAAAATAGCCATCCGAGGCACAGTCTCGGAATTCGACGAAACCAGTTCCATCGGGTCCGTAATATTGAATTATTGTCGGATTTCAAATTTCGTATTTATCGGAGTTGTTATGTGAGCACACGGTGAGTAAACGCATTGAAATTAAATCAAATTCAAATTTAAAATTTAAAATTTGTCAACGCAGCAGAGATTCTTTCTTCAGTCTGCCTTCTTTCAACATCGATACTTTTTCTCTGCAATGTCGCGTACTATCTGTTCCCTCTTCATAAATCAAAAACGAACGAGAAAAATAACTAATGGCAGAACAAAATCTCGAGCAGTTTAAAAATGGCTGCCTCTTTCAAAAAAATCGAGTAAATCAAACTCGAAAACCAGAGAAAAGAAATTATGAATGAACGGAAACGAAATCAAAGGGAAAGCATATAAAACGCGAACTTCCTTTCTTCCTCACCATTTCAAATTCGAGCCGAGGCATGACTCCTCTTCAATTTATTTTGTTCGAACTCGTTTCAACTGGAAAAAGAAAGGGGAAGTCGTTCGAGGTTGGGGTCGCGGCTGTCTACGAGCGATAGTTTGAGGCGATTGCGGGATGGGGTTGTTCGCGAGGCGTCAGGAGGTTCGCGAGAGCAGGCTCGCGTGCGAAAATTTCATGGGTGGCCATAGCGGGGTGGTGCGTTCGAGCAGGGGATGGAGGCCGTGATCGATGTGGAGGAACTCGGCATGATTTTGGGGTTCCCTGGGGTTTCGACTACGACATGTTGGACGAAGGTATCGATCTCGTGGATGGGTTCTCGAGCACGAGCAAGTGGCGTTCGATCATGGGTTGGCAGAGATATCGATCTGGGTTTCGATTTGTGGTCGTCTCATTTTCCTTTAAAGGTAACCTAATTTTGTTTTTATCTAATATATACATTCAGATCAGGTATAACTGAAAACAAAAAAAAAATACCGCAAGATAAAATAGAAAATATACATTTAAAGAAAAATTTATTTACTGTGACGATTTTTATATGCAGAAAAAATTAAGAAAAGTTATTGATTTGTTATTCAATTTAAATTTGGAAAAAAAAAATATTAATCTAAATATTGTTATATTGACAGTAAAATAAATTACTGTGATTTTTTCACAGGAAATATTTTACATAAATAAAGTTGGGAAAAGGAGATGATTTAAAGAAAAATGTTTTGTTAAATAGGAATTGGTTTAAAACCAAACCATTGAATAATTAAAATTACAAATGAAAAGTTGATTGTTCGATCACTTCGAATATTTAACAAATTGTATAAATTGTTTATACAAGGTCGAACCGGGAAAACCAAATCAGGATTAAAGTGAATGGCAAACGGAAATAAAAGCAAAAGGTGAGATCTTTCTCACTCAAAAATTAAATTTGAATTTACAGTTATTGATTGATGATTGCTATTGGATGTGATATTAGATATAGTAGGATATATCTATATATGTAGCAATATATACATATTGGCATATGTATATATTGGATTGATGATTTCCCGCCTCGTATAGCGGATGAGACCCTATTGCGCCGTTAGTAAGCGGATATTTTTTATAAAACCTATATACCGCGATATTCCACCTCGAAGTGGAATTGGTATTGTGCTAACGTCTGTGGATGCAGGGAAACAGGTTGGAGGGATCCAACTGGATTCCTCACCAGTATTTATTTATTTACAGATATTGATGTATATTCTGTTATCATATATTGATATATGATGTTTGTTGTTGTGATTGACTAGTTGGTGCTGTTGCATCATCGGACTCAGTTTTGAAATTTAAAAATAACGACTTTTACTTTAAAAAGATTTTTAAAGTGATTTTTGAAAGTAGACGTTTTATTGAATTTTTGAATTGATTTATTATAATAAATAAAGTTTGAAATTTTAAAGTTTAGATTTTTGGTGAAATATAACCAAAGTGTGATTTTTGAAATAAAAGTCGATTCATTTATAAAATGGTTTAAGTTGGGATTTTTGAATAACTATAAACGATTTGTATAAAAAGAGATTTATAAAAATTGATATTTATAAATCAAAAATATTGGAATTATAAAACGAGTTTTTGTAAGTGTAAAAAATGAAATATTTATGGAATTCGTAAGTAAATGAAATTTATAGATTTATAAATTGTGAAGTTATAAAATGGATGAAACTGCCGAATAGGAGATTTATAAGAAATTACTTATAAATTGGATTTTTGCCTTTAAATGGAATATTGATCGAATTTGTTAATAAAGGAGATTTATTAAATCAAAGTTGTTATGAAATATAAAAAGGTGAATTTATAAACGTTGTTTTATAAATTCGAAAATCAATCAAATTTGATGAATTGAATATAGAAGGTTATTAAGGGAATTTTTTCCACGATTTTGGATAGTGGATAAATTCTTGGAATAAATGTGTAGAAAAGATTGAAATTTGGTTAGTGAAGTATATTCACGATTTTGGACAGTGAATATATTATTGAATAAAATGGTTATGTTTGGGAAAGCGATATTATAAAATGAAGTTAATTGTTTTAAAAGATGTTTTAAAACGTGTTAAATATCGAATACATAGATTTCAACATTCATTATTGAAATAGAAGTTTTCGAGAAATAAGGAAATGATGGACTATAACACTGTTGTTATAATAAATGATTTTCGAAAGAAAATGTTTTACGTAGTATTGGGATTTATATATATCTATCTTAAAATCCGAATCCCTATACTAGTGATTTCGAGTCGTCGTAACGATGTTTTACGCAACATTCGTTTTGACTCAAATAAATGTTGTTATAGTAAATGATTTCCTTAAAGAATGAATTTATACTTAAATTTGATTTAAGTATATAGAATATTTTCCAAGTGTTGAAAATAAATGATTTGTGAAATACTTATTATTAAATAAGTATGGAAATGCTTTTCCAAAATGAAATGAAACGTTTTGAGATTTTATCTTCTTAAAGATAAAATGAAATTGAAAAATTGAAATCGATTGAAAATCGTATATGAGTAGATATTTGAAAATATAAATTCACTATGGAATTTATAAAGGAAAGGGAAATTGTTTAGAAAAATAAACGTTGATTTATTTTTGAAGTGGAAATTTTATATCTAGTAAAGATATTTTTGGAAGATAAAATTATTTGGAATCTGATGATGTCGCGCATCTTTATTGATAGTTAAATAACCGACTATCAATAATTACCTTGAATGAGTATTTGTTGGGAATTGGATGAATTTGAATGCCACACTTATTTTTGAATAAGCGCTCACTATTCGGGTTAGCCGGGAAAGGACCATGGGGTCGTATAACCCATTCCGAATACGTGATACGTCGTTATGGATCGCATTTGATGACCGGTGTTGAAGACCGGATATTTTTGAAAACGGAAGGATTACCGTCGAGTTACTCTACATCGGTTGATCTCCGGTTTAGATGTTTTATCACCCTTAGTGACGGGAAGTCCGGACGTGATTGGAAATTATCCGGATTTGCAAGGGCTTCGTGAGAAGTGCCTTCGGTTCTGTTCGATCCCGGAACAGACTTGTATGGATTGTGTGTCTGACATTACACTTTGAGATATAAAGCTGATTTCTTTCAAATACATATCTGTTGGTGGCGGAGAATTTATTCTCTTAGCTTAACACCCTTCTCTGAGACGTACGAGCTCAGAGGTTATGTAGTTGAAATTTATCAGCGATATATCCCAGTTTGGTAATGTGGCATGCTGAGTGTTGCTGTGTGATGATCAATGTTTGATCATTTGTGATATGATCATTTGTTTGATCATTTATCTTTGTGATCATAGGTTGATCATCTGTTGACCCAAAGCGTGGCTTTTTGAAAAAAAGCGTAGCTTTGTGGACGAGACTTCATCAGGGCCTCAACAACCCGGAAATGGTCGAAACAGGAATGTTGCGGCAAGGTTATGAGGGTCGCGCCCTTTAGGGTATGTCATTTCCTTCTGGAAAGGGGTGGTATCATGGTATGGAGCCCAGATACTTACTCATGTGGATACACTTTCTTTATGATGTGTGATGTTGGATATCGAGCGCTCGGATAAAGGTCCCAAAGGACCGGGTGATGACATATTCGTGAGTTACCTGTTACAGGGGTAACCCGGCCTTGTTTGGCAGAGAGCAGTTTGTCTCTCGAGACGTCCAGCCAGAGGCGATCCTATTCGGCAGGAGGAAAGGAAGTTCCTTAGCCTGACCATTTGTTGGAAATCCATTTCCCAAATACGAAATTTGTACGGTTTTAGTTGTAGAACCTGCTATCTAATATAGCAGTTATAGTAAGCATAGTATAATGGTATCTATGCTGGCTAAGATTAATATTATACTTTCAAAATGTTTTCCACTATGCATTAATAATAATAATCCAATGATTGGCGTAGTAAGCATCTTTGACTATCATAAGAAGAAATCTCCTCCAATTCTGCGTTTGCATTGTGTGTGTGGCGGGAGGTCTTATGGTAGTTTCATTTTCCAAAAGTATTGCGAATCTGTTTTATTTTCTTTGTGAAAAATAACTGTTTTACGATCTCACACCAGTCACCATGACTGACTCGGAGTTTATTGTTTCCCTTCTAAACTCTGGGTGCCCACCAATTTCCACACGGGCTGTCTAGAGTTAGATTATCAGGATACTCTGGATATTCTGGAGCTTTGGAGATAAGCTGGATGACGAGACGTAGTATTTGTATCTGATAGTATTTATTCCGCTGTGTATTCTGTATGAGGACAAGTTTTTATAACTGTCCATAGTTGTATATTGATTTTGATTGATGTATGTATAAACTGATATAGTTCTTTGTTTTAAAAGACTAGTGATTATCTATTATATATTGTTCCGCTGCGATATGTGAGATTCTGATATTGTTTCTGTTCGGATGTTATTCTGTTGTTCTTCTTTTCTTTTTCTTCTATCTTTTCTTCTACCTCTTCTTTTAAACCATAATGGTTCGCTTTTTCGTTCACCTTGAGTAAATCGATGGAGATTAGTGTCTATTCAAGGGGTACGGAAAAGTGGGTTCTTACAGTGTTGTTTGAGTTGTTGATGTGATTTGGGTTTTCGATCGATTCGTCTGATCAACGCTATCGATAGGATTTCCAAAACACTTGAACAGAGCAAACTGACACAATAGCATTTTCAAAATTTGGTAAATAAAATAATCTTGTATGTTTATATTATATATAAGTATAATTTTTTTGAAATTGAATTGTTAACTGAATTGGTTGTCAGAAAGGTAAGATTTGATTTTCACTATTTGTTTTGTAAATCATTGATTATTCCAACATAAAAATAAATGGAATTATAAAAGTTGGTTTATAGATTTATTTAGAAATTTAAATGAATTTAAAGTAAGAATTTGAGAATTTAATTTCCAAAAATTTCAAGCTTTGGTTTTTAAAATTTTAAAATGTGTATTATTGAACGTATTTTCAAACAGAAACCGTTTTCAAAGAATTTTAAATATTGAAATCAGTACTCTTCTCTTTGTCGCTGGAAAATAATGTCGGTAATGGCAGCCGCATCATCGACATTCATTTTCGAGTTTCGAAGTGGAGAAACTATTATGTAGCTTTGCTACGGTTTTGTTTGAAGGAAAAAAAAAATATTTTAATTTGAATTTCTTCAGTATAATTTGATTTATATATATAGGTATCTTATTTTAAAACTAAATTTGATTTGATATAAATATATTATATATATCTCTAAATTGTTTAAAGTTAATCGGAAATCTAATTCTTAAATTTTGTTAAAGGATGATTTTAATTATAAATAAAACCAAAATTTGGAATAAATATTTAAACTTGAATAATTGAATTTGGAAAATTTTATTTGTATATTGTTCAACTGCATTCTAATACAACTTACCTAAATCATTCAGAAGTTGAATATGTAATTGGATAATATATAATATAAATTGAATTTATAAATAAAATTTGAGTGGTCATAATAAATGGTATACACTTAAATTTTAATTATAAAATGTTAATAGAGGTAAATAGAATAATAAGATAATTGAAAAATAAATTTTGTTTTGAAGGTAAATTAATAAATTGAAATTAGATCAACTTATGGAAATACCTTAAATTTAAATCGATTATTGAATATAAATTAATTTAAATTGAAATTTATATGGTTTAAATTAATTTATATGGTTTAAATATATGTAATAAGATATATTAAGTGGAATAAACTCAATAAATAATTTGGAATAAAATAATTAAATCTGTTGAATAAAATATGAGTATAGTAATAGATAATACAAATTGATGATTTAGAAAGTGTTAATTGAGGATGACTAGATAGTAAGATAATGAATTTAGAAATAGATAGATTGATTTAACTTAAGTAAAACTAAATGGATTAAACCAAATCGTTAAATATTAATTAGTTTAATTTGAAATTATATGGTTAATTGTTTTATCTTGTCTTTTAATCTATTTTCTTTCTGGTTGTTTCTATTCTCCTACCTCCTTCCTTTTCGAGGACGAAAAGTTTTGAGTGGGGGAGAGTGTAACGACACGTAAAATTTCAACTGTTTTAATAACGTAATTAGTTGAAATTTTGTGAAATTTTAAACGATAAAATTTTGAAATAAAAATTTGATATTTGAAATGCGTCTAGTTAAACATAGCAACTGGAAAATTTTCGTCCGAAAATATGGAAGTTTATTTTGCGCGTAAATTTACTTCAATTTAATCAGTTAAAAAGCAATGAAAATAAAATGTTTTCGGAACCTAAATATTTTTACATAGAAAAATTCTAAACCATCTTCTGAGCGAACGCTATTTTTCGTTTTTCAAAATTCGGACATCTTTAGCTCCGTCGATCTTATTTTTTCTGCGTTTTGCTGCATTTTCCGCTAGTAGAAAATTCGAATTTTTATAATTCAATCGGAACACTGATATTTGTATACCGTTGTGATCGTCTCGCCGTGCTAATCTCCACAGTACATTCAATTCTGTGTCTTGATGTCCGGTGCACGGCGGAATCTGTGAAACAGATTACCGTATCGGAACCCGTACCCTTTCGTCTCCTATGCCCATTCAAATTTGCGTACGGCTGAAAATCAAACGTTCATCTGCCTTTAATACCTTTAATACTTCCTGAAATTTGGTCCTGTCTTTCGTTATTCCAACTTTACATTTATATTTCCTATGGAACTGTTCCGTTCTTTCTGTATTTGCTTTAACCTGTTCGCTTCGTTTGCCGAATTCACTTCCTTTCTTCCCTTCTTCCTCCTTCATCTGGTTATATCTTTGAGAACAAATTTTTTTTTAGCATTCTCAAAAATCTATCATTTAGGCTGCTCGTTCCCTCATCTCCGCACCCGATCCTTGTCTTCGATTTACCCACCTTCCGTTCGCCTTCCCATTGGAATCCGGCCACCATCAGCAACCCATCCCCTCTATGTTTGGCCATCCTACCCAGCTCCTCCTCCGCCTTCTCCCCTTGCTCGACCTCCTCTCATCCCTTCTTAGCTTCAGCCCGAACCACCCCTACCACGCAAGCACCTAGCTCTGGTCGATAACCCTCCCTCCTACTTCCACCAAACGTCACGCCTTCCTCCTTCCGGTGCTCGTCGTAGCCTTCTCCTTTCTTTGTGGTGAAACGGTATATATTATTTTGTGTTAGCCTTTATTTATTTATGTTTGGCTTATGTGTATATTATATATATAACTGTAAAAATACTTTCTATTCTAAGAAAATTTCGAAACGTATATATATATATGTATTTCCTTATACTGTTTTAAATATAAAATATAATTACTGTGTTATATATTGAGTTGTCTGCATATATATATTTACATGCATGTATTACACATGTAGGCGTTTGCATATTCAAATAGCTTACGTATATAATTGTTATATACATATAGATCTAATATATATGTTGTTTATGTAAATTGGTTCTATGATAAACATGTTATACGTTTGTATAAAGTTATGCATCAATTGGTTTTCTGTTAGTCACACACGTATATATGTTTGTAATATGGTTTGCATATAACACATTTGATGTTTAAGTAAATATACACTTAGAGTACGAACGGTATATTGCATTTGAGAAGCAGTGCATTCATTGTTTAAAAGTATTGCTATACAGTGTTATGGGTTGCTGTTGAATATTTTAGAAGGTCACGGTAGCATGCACTTATATGTCAGTATAATATAATATATAGTTTATCATATAAGCTCTTTTGGGTTTGTACATAAGTTTTATAATACATATTTTTAAGCCTTTAAAAAAAATATACATATTAGTTATATATGCAAGTGTGCATTTGGTTGCAGTTATATATTGGCAGTATATATGTAATCATTGTTTCGGCCCTGATCTATATTCATGTTACTGTATTTGGGTTTAAAAATAGCATGGGTATACAAGTCTTGTTTTGCCAGAGTTGTTGTATAATATAAAGAGAGTGCTATAAATATGGTTACGGTATATAATATATGTATAGAAGTATATAAGTTTATAAAAATTATAAAGGTTACTTAAGCTTTTACTTAGGATTAATACACTGGTATATTAGTATTTTAGATATTGCTTTAAATATATTTTTTATATATATAGTCATGTTGATTTCTTTGTTTTATATTCTTTGCATTCACAGTTTAACAGTGCTTTCCACCCACCTTGCTTCGTATTTGTATATAAGCTGCTATGCACTATGTTCGTGTATATTATTTTTGTTAGTATTTTTCATTGTTTTAAGTATATATTGAGTTGTATATATATTTGTTTATTTTAAAAGTTAGTTTACATATTTTGAAAGCATGCAGCAACCGCTTTGGCATTTTCCCCTTAAGTGTTAATTTTGACTTTTAGTGATTTTTAAATTAAAATATTTATATAAATGCACGTGATATATATATGGGTTGACTTGATGTTGTTTTGATTTGGTTTGTAAGTTATACATATATAACATTTTACCAATAGTGCCTGCATATTTGTTGTGGGTAGCCGACATATATACTTGAATATATCTGTAAGTATTTTCATTTAATTAAGTATCATATAGATGTATTTGTTCAAATTATATATGGTATATATGTTTGATGTTTGTGTATGTGTATTAATTTTGAAATGTCTGTATATTCAATGTAAATCGTGTTTGCATCTAGGATACGTTTTATATATGTAAATAGTTACAGTTGGTATACATATATATGTGTTAGCTTATACCATTTATCTGCATTGATTCAACTCTGATTAGATTTCGTCAATTCCTATTTATCAGCTTTGTCTGTCGTGCCTATTTTCTTCACTGAATCGTGTCCGTCTAATGTTGTTTTGGAATTCGTGCTTGGATTTGTAACCCATCTCATTCCCGTCCATCGCTAGCCTCGAAAGGTGAGCAATCACTCACGATTAACGTTCTTTTATTTATTAAATTTGATTTCAATTGAAACGACAATTGAAATATGCTGCTGTAGTAAATTACACTGTTATATATGCTATTACCTGTATCAGTTCACCTGTGACATCTGACACCATTATCTGTTAATTATTTATGCAATGATAATACAGTTTGGTTGATAATTGATTGATCGTTCGATGTTTATATTGAAAGTAAATTTGGTAGTGTTAAGTGATAAATAGTATGCAAAATTAAAATTGATATAGGATGGTTAACAATTTTAAAACTGATTTATATGTTAAATTTGATTAGTTGAATATGACCCCTTTTAATTGTTAAATTAATTGACATGTAGAATAGTGATAATTACACTTTGAACCATCGACGTATATTGGATTAATTGTTGTAGTATAAAATTGAAATTGAATGACAAGTGAAAAACCATATAAATAATTAGTGAAATAATCTTTAATCTGCATGAAATGATAGTGTAGATTCTAGAAATAATTATATTAATTTACACAAATAACAATGTGAATTAATACGATTATTTCGGGATTATTGGAATTGATTATTGGATTGATATTGATTGTTGTTATTGCTTGTTTATTTACTTTGACACCATCCCAGTTATCACACTGCAAGTTCCCTTTGCTATGTTTTGATTTTTGAATTGAATTGGAATCGGGTTGAAATGATAAATACCCAAATTAAACTTTGACCTAGGATAGAGAATTAAATAAAAACCGATTGGTCAATGATTTGATTTAAAACTAAAATGAAGATTTTAATTGAATAAATAATATGGTTTTGAAACGAAATTGGAAATTGAATTTTAATGAAATTTAAATGTGAATGTTTAATAATCTGAAATAAAATATTAATATAGAAATTGATGAAAGAATGTCGTTTAATTTAAGAAATGACTGAATTAAGTTTTGAAATTATTTAATAATTTAACGAGATTGAATTATTTAATAATTAAATTAAATTGAATCCTTTGATAATTAAAATTGAACTTTTAATTAGTGAAATTTAGTTCTTATTTAATTGAGCTTTGAAATTTTAACTAAGTAAATGAATATGTGAAAATGAATTTCTTTATCAAGAAATGCAAATGTGATTTTTGAAATTAATGTAAGACTTGGAATTTAAAGGATTTGATTTGATGAATTTAATTTAATTCAATTTGTAAGTTTTGATATAATGAAGTTGAATTTGAATAATGGATTTAATAAATTGGAAATTTAATAGAAATTGTTTTGAATGGCAAATTTACTTAATGAATATTGAATGAAATCGATAAATGAATTTAAATTGATTTAAATGTTAAATTAAATTAATTTAAATGATTTTGGAATGAAACTTATATACAAACTTGAATCAATATTTGTATTGTTTTAAATAGAAATTGAAATTGTATTATAAGATTTTGAAATTATGAATTTGGAAGTTTTGAAACGTAAATTGTGGAAATTGATTTAGAAAGAGAAATGAAATGTTGATTTACAAATTTTAGTTGAAATTGAAATTGATTTGGTATTGAAATAAATAAACGACCAATCGGTGTAATAATTTCGAAAGTTATTAAAGAGACTGGAATCGGTTAGGGACATACTCACTGTCTAAATCGAAAACCACTTTAATAACTATACGCGGAGTGTGATCCAGAATGAAGTGATTGAAATGATGTACGTGATGACTGAAGAAAGAGAACGATAATGGATAGCCTTGACACTTGTGTCAAATTGGAAATGGCTAAAACAGGAGCCGTGCCGGGCCAAATGGGGGCTAGCTACCTCGAGCGAACACACTTCTTCGAACTACTCATTACTTGTTGTCGATTGGTGCACCCTTGATTTTGGGAGTGTTGTTTCGCGATGTTGCGATCGCTGCGGCGATGCGTTCTCACCAGTCCGGATCAGGCAAACGGTAGTTTCACTACCTTGGGTATTGCCTCATGTGCCTTGTCATACTTGTATCCCTATACGCGACCACTACGATTTGTTTTGTGTTATACGTATGGAGTACTCCCTGATAGCCCACTAGTTTACGGTGGAGTTTACAGTGCTTTCATAGACTATAACGCTTATTTAAAATGTGTTAAGGGGAATAATGGTAACGCCTTAACACTATTTTGATATCTTATATTACTGATAGGCATTGTCTACTTATCGTACACTACTACATAGTAGATAGTTTAACGGATCCTTAAAGGATGGTTATTCCAAACATCCTTTGAGTTACTTGTATTTCAATTGCTATTTCACTTGAGTTGGATTTATTGATATAAGAATGTTAATCCTGACTCGAGTGTTTTGTGTTTCTTTACGCTCGGGTCAGACTGAGTGTACCAGTATTCGAGACTCACTTTTGGAGTTGGAGCTTTGCTTGAAGATCCAGCCATCTATTCTGCTTTCAGTATTCGATGATTCCAGTGATGTATTCTGATTTGTATCTAATGTATCGTGTTACTCTTCCGTTATATCTGGTTTAACTCTGATGTAACTTATATATTTATATAGTAGCTTCATGAACTACTATCTCTTTTATTTCCGCTGCATTTATTACTCTGTGTCTGTGATCTGTGATACTTTATTTACTATATATGCTCAGTTTTGCCAAATTTAAATTAACAATTCGGTATTTTGAATCATTCAAGTTCGACATGTGCGGATGCGAATGGTCCAAAATATCGGGTCGTTACACCTGATAAAATGACACATAATTTATTGGTGGTTTCTATTAAACAAACATAACAAAACAATAAGTTAGATGTAGATTCTTTTCTGTCAAAGATGATTTGGGGATGGCAAAGTTAATATTTTTCACAACTATCGCACCGGAACTGAATAGTCACATGTAAAAAAGAAAAATGGTGCATGTTTTCATCACCATTATCGCCTAGAACATTGTTATCAATATTCTTAAAATTATGCTATTTTAATCCCGTTTAAAACCAAATATCTTCACTTATTTTAGTCACAATCAAAATAATTCACTTACAACATGCTGGAAAATTATACCAGATTTGAATCTACATTTCAACATGTTGGAAAATTAAATCAGACAACAATTTGATGAATTTGTTTTTTCTTATTTATTTCAGAGGTTTATACTTCAGCTAACTTCACTGCATAGTGTTTAGATATGTAATTCATGCATCAATAGTTTGGAAACCAAGAACAATCTTCCATTTTGTTCAAATGTACATCACTCGTTAAATAACGTGTTTATTGTAAATTTAAATCAATCATCAAATAATATGTTAGCTTTGATTTGGCCTCTATTCATGATAGATTGCTTGACGGAGGCATTGACTCTATGTTTGAAAATTGATTCCTAGGCTACCAGTTATAGTTCATATCAATCTTAAAGCATAATTTTATCACTTTGTAGGGTTGTAAGAAAACTTGCCACTTCTATTTAATTATTATGGTTTAAAGAGAATTAAATGGCAGTCTTTCAATATATGTGGAATAATTACTTAAATCTACTTATGTCAACTTAATAAAACTTAATGGTATATCTTAACTAAAGCAAAATGCATTACATATGATTCTATCACCCTTTTTTCATTTTCTCTTTTTTAAATTTAAGTATGAATTTGTAAATATAACCAATTATATTTATATTGTTAATCAACTATATTTATATCGTTAAGTAACTATTTAGTGCACCATGTACCATTAGGAGCAGATGCTTGAAAGGTTTGGGACGATTAGGTGGTGGATCCTGAAGCCATTCTATATAGGCTTACTGTAGACATCTATATTATTGGACAAGCAGTTGGGACGATTGTTGCTTGACACAAGGACTTTATCTCTTTTGAACAATACGTATCGGTCCTCCTATTAACATATGTTATGGATTTGGTTATGTTTTTTAATAGAGTTATGAATTCAAAAATGGTGTAAAGTTGAACTTGTTTTGGCTTTTTTTGAACGTAAATGATTCGTGTTGTTTCAGGTAATGTTAATGAATATAGTTATTATTAGTGAAATGTTGGTTTTAATAATAATGTTGTGAAATTTTTGGTTAATAACAGTTGTGGAAAGAAGAATTATAACCGTTGGTAGAAGCTGTAAAAAGATTTATTGCAATGGTATTTTCAAATACAAATTTAGGATTTGTAGGAAATTCTTAGGTCAGCCAAATATGAGATAGTGGTACTAGTCTACTGTAAATAATCTTCCAAAAGACTTGGTTCATTCTCATATATCTTGAAGGTTCTATTAATATGAAATACTCAATAACTGTTACAAATAGTTTTGACAATTCACTAACACTATGGAGCTTTCGTAGGATTTGGTAAGAAGGTTTATAAAATTCTATTAGAAAATGAAAATTATTTTTCTAAAACATACAATAGATTTGATATATTAATAAACAACACAAATTAAGTATCGGAACTCCAAAGCACCATTCACATCTCAAATAACATAACTCAAATAAAAAAGAGCTATAACATAAGTGTTCCATAATAAATTTACATAAATGGATGTACACAAAAATATCAAACATTCCATAACTGAAAATATATATTTACATAAAATAACAAACCTACATCTTATCTAGTTGTCTACCGTTTAAACGCAACAACAACGTGAACCAAGTTTAGCAAGTCGATTGATCCATTTTGGAATTGATTTTCCAGTTAATCTGAAGCAAACATCCTTGCTAAAATGGTTACAGTTCTTCATAAATAGATTGTAGGAATCACCACTGTAGTTGCGAGAAAGAACATCCATGAATAAGCTTAACTGGAGTGGGTCATAGGAAGTTGTTCCAACTACAATTGATTTCCTGAACTTGTAGTTTGGACATTTTTTGGGTTCTACTTCAAATACACCACATGATGGAAAATCAGCTGCCCCAAAAGAATACTCTACTCCATAACCTATGAGCAAATGTAGGAAATCCTCTATAAGGCACTAAAGTATTGAATGTCACTCAAGTAAATGAAATTTCCTTGATTTTTATTTTCAAATAGAAAAACCTAAGCATTTTAAAGGAAAGTACTTTTCGCTTATGTTTTGCTTTTTATTAAGCATGGGTATCCGATGTAATCATGATATGAACCAACTGACCAATCGAAAGTGTATTACTAAAGACTATGTGAACAATTATTGTAATAATACACATAGTCCAATGTTAATAACACTTTTGTAGGATACTTATGTGGTATGTTGGATCTGTAACAATATCAATTTCAAATTATCACATAAAGAATTTACACTTCCAAACAAGTTTCTACAAGAATGAGATATAAACATTAAGAATACAACTTAACTTAAAATAATAACAATTTTTTTACAATATTCTATTAAGTAACAATATAGTAGAAAAATTCATATTAACCAAAATTAAATATCATCTCTTTACTTGGTTGATAAATCATCTTAAGTTTAAATTGATAAAATGTAGCTGTTGTATTAAGGTAAAATATCTAGTAAATTATATGCTAAATAAATCACTATTTATAACATGTCAACAACAATATTCTAGTCACATTTCCTTAATAAAAAATTATGTATGCAAAACCAATAATTCTATAGATAATAAAATAAGAAGCCCCATAACTACATCACCTAGTTCCTATATAACAGAAATATGAACTAGGCTTAGTTAGGTGCAACAATAAATGAAAAAAAAATAAACAGAAATGTGAAAAATTACCTTCCACTCCAGAATGAAATGCATCGAGGCCTGCCCAGTAACATAAACGATTCGTTGAGGTCAAGTCGTAAATGTTAAGAATAACTGGTGTCTCCATTGGCCTTCTCTCACGTCTTTCAATTGTGACGCGCTCTAAATGTGCAGTAATCATTATTAAATATTCTTTCAAGTTCTTCGGATATCCATTTCAATGATCAACATGTATTCCCGTATCTTCTGTCGTGGAACGTAAAGAAGCTAGTTGCGCTATAACATCGAATATTTTTTTGGCGCATTTGCTCTTTAGTTTTGGTAGCTTGGTCAATTTTTCTTTTATAAGCTTCCAAGCATTCCTCTTTTTCTAACTCAAGTATCATTCTCTCTATCTGTATTTGGTTCACCAATCTCATCCCAAATCACCTGTTATAGTAATTTAGTAGAAATTAGTGATTAGGAAATAAATAAGACTTTCTTCGATCTCTATTTTCTATATATATTCATTGCATCTATATATTCATATGATTTTTATCATACTAGAATATCGGTTTGTAATGTTGTTGCCTTATCATACTAGAATATGATAAGAATTATGTAAAAGGTTAAAATAATGTAGATTGATGGAATCAAATCATCATTATTATACCTACAATGGGTGAATAACAAAATAATTTCACAAAATGTTAAATAATCATTAAATATAGTGTGTTAATCCTTAAGACAATTGATCCTTTGTAACGACCCAGAATTTTTGATAATTAAAATTCGAATATTTAATTGATTTTAAATATTAATAAATGGAATTTAGAAGTCGAATAATTTATTATTCGAATATTGGATTTAATTTGATAATTAAATCGATAAATTTATAATTGAAGTTCCAGAGATAATTGTAAATCGAGTTTAAAATGATTGAAATTGATTTGTAAAATTTTATTTTATCATACTGGAGTTATAGAAATATTTTAGAACTCTTAAAATTGAATTTGGAGTTAATCTGTGAAAATCGAATATTTTAATATTTAATTATCGACTGTAAAATAGCCAATTTTCGAACAGTCTCAGGATTGGACGAGACCAGTTCCATTGGATCCGTAATAGTTAGTTATTATCGGATTTCAATTTTCGTAATGTTTGGAGTGATCGTGTGGCCGTACGATAAGCAAACGTGCTGAAATTAAATTGAAATTTTAATATTATAACTGATCCAAAAAGCTATCTTCTCCATACGATCGAATTTGGAGACGAAACCTTTTCCATTGCGTTCGGAATAGGCGTATAACATTACGAACGCCTTGCGACACGCCTCGATAGGAGGTCAAAAATTTAAGCTATAGATTCGAGACAATTTGAAATCGATTTAAATTATATTGCTTATTCTTTTTCCGACAATACGTACAACTAGCCACCATGTTGTCTCCCACTCGTACACGCTTTCCATTCTTCTAAGTTGCCCGTGATTCTTTTCTTTCAAAGGACGAAAGCTTCAGAGGAAAAAAATGATAATGGCTGTTTCCTCCTTTCTCATTCAAATAAAAATCGATATTCGAACTTATGGTGGCTCTCGAAATCATTTTAACAGCTCATTCGAAATGAAATCAGAAGCTAAGAAAAAGAAAAAAAAATCGTTCCTCCCCCTCTTCTACTCGGCGAAACTATTCAAAGAAAAAAAACTGAAAATTGAACAGAGAATCGAACTCGATTCCGATAGACTTCGGAGGAGAGCTCCGTGCGTGCGACTCTAGGTGGAGGCTTCAGCGAGGTAAGGAAGTTTAGGCGCGTGATCGATAACGGTGGTGCTCGCGAGATGGCGACGAGGCAAGTCGCTGCATGCATTCGATAGAGTTGGAAACGAGATCGAGTTTGGGGTTTTGATGGTATACCGCGCTCGCGTTCAAGGGTGAAGGGTTGCTCGGCATCACGATGGCGGAGCAACCATTGCTCTGGTGGCTTTCGAACTCGAGGCGATTTTGGTTCTTGGGATCTACAACAGTAAGGTAGTTCCTATCTTCTGTTAAAATTCTGTATATATATACGTGGGAATATAAATGTCAGAAAATTTTCTTTTCAGTAAGGTATAAATTTATTTCTATCTTAAAATAAATATGTATTTAAAAGAAAAATATATATATGCTGATTTTAACAGTTTGTTTAAAGGGAAAAAATTTAAACAGTAGAAAGAATCACTGTTGTTATATACAGTAAAGAAAAAATATAGAGGAATATATATATGATAAAGATAGATTTGTTAATAAAATTAATTTAATGGTTTTAATTGCTGAAAATAATTACAATAAGGAGATTTATTTAAAATCATTTGTTAAGTAAATCATTAAAATGAGGGTTTGATTGTTCGGTTGTTCGAATATTGATTAATTGTATAAATGTTTATACAAGGTCAATAAAAAATCGAGAAACAATCTGGAATGGATCGGATTGCAAAATAAAGCAAAGGTGAGATCTTCTCACTCAAAATGAAAGTGGATTTTCTTTTACAGTTATTGATTGATGATGGACTGTTTGAATGTGCTATTAGATATGATAGGATATATCTATATATATAGCAATATATACATATTGGCATATGTATATATTGGATTGATTGATTTCCCGCCTCGTATAGCGGATGAGACCCTATTGCGCCGTTAGTAAGCGGATTTATAAAAACCTATATACCGCGATAATTCCGTACTGGAGCGGAATTGGTATTGTGCTGACGTTTTTGGATGCAGGGAAACAGGTTGGAGGGATCCAACTGGATTCCTCACCAGTAGTTATTTATTTACAGATTTTGATATATTCTGTTATCATATTGATATATGATATTGACTGTTGTGATGGACTGATTGATGCTGTTGCATCATCGGATTCAGTTTTGAAATGTAAAAATAACGACTTTTACTTTAAAAAGAATTTTTAAAGTGATCTTTGAAATTATATGTTCTATTGAATTGTTGAATTGATTTATTTTTAATAAATAAACGTTTAAAATTTTGAAGTTATAAAAGTTAAGATTTTTGTGAATTATGACCGTAAGGGGATTTTTGAAATAAAAGTCGATTTATTTATAAAATGGTTTAAGCTGGGATTTTTGAATAACTATAAACGATTTGTATAAGAAGATTTATAAAATGGATATTTTATTAATCGAAATATTGGACTTATAAAACGAATTTTTATAAGTGTTAAAAAGAAGTATAAAAGGATTTCATAAGTGAATGAAATAAATAGATTTATAACGTGAAGTTATAAAGTGAATAGATGTTGTAGAATAAACGATTTATAAGTAATTTACTTATAAATTAGATTTTTGCACTTAATTGGGATATAAATAGAAATTGCTAAATGAAATGATTTCATAAGTTGAAATTGTTATGAAGTATAAATGTGATTTATAAACGTTGTTTATAAATCTGGAATCACTTATTTTGATAAGTAAATTTAGAAGTTAATAAAAGGAGAATTTTATAAATCGAAGTTGTTAGAAAATATAAAGGTGAATTTATAAACGTTGTTTTATGAATTCGAAATCAATCAAATTTGATGAATGTAATATAGAAGTTATTAAGGGAATTTTACCCACGATTTTGGATAGTGGATAATTCTCGGAATAAAACGTGTAGAAAAGATTAAAATGTAATTATTGAAGTATATTCACGATTTTGGATAGTGAATATATCGTTAAGTAAAATGGATAGTTTTGGAAAAGTGATATTGAAAAATGAAGTTAAACATTTTAGAGATGTTTTTAAAATGTATTATAAATCGAAAGCAGAGATTTCCGCAGTTCTTGTTGAAGTAGACGTTTTCGAGAAATAAGGAAATGGTGGACTATAACACTGTTGTTATAGTAAATGATTTCCGAAAGGAAATGTTTTAATGTAGTATTGGGATTTATATATCTATTTAAATCCGAATCCCTATACTAGTGATTTTGAGTCGTCGTAACGATGTTTTACGTAACATTCGTTTTGACTCAAATAAATGTGTTTAAAGAGAATGATTTCCTTAAAGAATGAATATATACTTAATATTGATTTAAGTATAACGAATATTTTCAAATGTTGAAAATAAATAGATTTATGAAATACTTATTTTTAAATAAGTATGGAAATGCTTTTCCAATATGAAATGAACTGTTTTGAGATTTTATCTTCAAAGATAAATTGAAATGTGGAAATTGATTTGAAATTGTTTTCAAATGGTTAAGTGTGGAAATAATATATCTAGTAAAGATATTTTGGAAGATAAAATAATTTGGGAAAATTATTTGGAATCTGATGATGTTGCGCATCTTTATTGATAGTTAAATAACCGACTATCAATAATTACCTTTAGATAGGTATTTGTTGTGAATTGGTTGAATTTGAATGCCACACTTATTTTTGAATAAACGCTCACTATTCGGGTTAGCCGGGAAAGGACCATGGGGTCGTATAACCCATTCCGAATATGTGATACGTCGTTATGAATCGCATTTGAAGACCGGTGTTGAAGACCGAATATTTTTGAAAACGGAAGGATTACCGTCGAGTTACTCTACATCGACTGATCTTCGATTTAGAGGTTTTATCACCCTTAGTGACGGGAAGTCCTGACGTGATTGAAAATTATCCGGATATGCAAGGGCTTCGTGAGAAGTGCCTTCGGTTCTGTTCGATCCCGGAACAGACTTGTATGGATTGTGTGTCTGACGTTACAATTTGAGATATAAGCTGATTTCTTTCAAATACATTTCTGTTGGTGGCGGAGAATTTATTCTCTTAGCTTAACACCCTTCTCTGAGACGTACGAGCTCAGAGGTTATGTAGTTGAAATTTATCAGCGATATATCCCAATTTGGTAACGTGGCATACTGAGTGTTGCTGTGAAATGATCAGTGTTTGATCATTTGTGATATGATCATTTGTTTGATCTTATATCTTTGTGATCATAGGTTGATCATTTTGTTTGACCCGAAGCAGGGCTTTTTGTAGAAAGCGTAGCTTTGTGGACGAGACTTCGTCGAGCCTCACACCCCGGAAATGGTCGAAACAGGAAGGATGCGGCAAGGTTCTAGGGAGTAGCGCCCCTTAGTGTATGTCATTCCTTCTGGATAAAGGTGGTATCATGGTATGGAGCCCAGATACTTAACCTCTGTGGTTACTGCATTATTATTATCTATGTGGTTTGTTGGAAATCGGGGATCCTCGGGAAGATCGGTGACGATCGGGGGATGGCATACGCGTGTCAGTAGTTACCTATTTTTGCAGAGGTAACCCGGCCTTGTGTTGGCAGAGATCTAACCGTAACGTTAGGTTCTCGGGTCGTCTATTCCAGGGACGTACCCATCGTGGATAGGAAGTTCCTTTGCCTGACCATTTGTTGGAAATCCAAAGAAACAATACGTGACTTGTACGGTTTTAGTTGTAAAACCTATCATTCACTTATGGTGGTCACCACTGTTTGGATGGTAGCTATAGTAGGCATAGTTCGGAATGTCTATGCTGGCTAAGATTTATATTATACTTTCGAAATGTTTTCTACACTATGCACTAATAATAATATCAAAAATGATTTGATTTTGCCCAGTAAGCATCTTTGACTAACATAAGAAGAAATCTCCTCCAAGTCTGCGTTTGCATTGTGTGTGTGGTGGGAGGTCTTATGGTAGTTTCATTTCCAAAAGCATTGCGAATTGACTAAAAAAATTTATTTTGTTGTTATAAAGAATAACTGTTTTACGATCTCACACCAGTCACCATGACTGACTCGGAGTTTATTGTTCCCTTCTAAACTCTGGGTGCCCACCAATTTCCACACGGGCAGCCTAGAGTTATGTTATCAGGATATTCTGGATATTCTGGAGCTTTGGAGATAAGCTGGATGGCGAGACGTAGTATTTGTATCTGATAGTATTTATTCCGCTGTGTATTCTGTATGAGGACAAGTTTATATAACTGTCCATTGTTGTATATTGACTCTGATGATTGATGTATGTAATAACAGATATAATTCTTTTGTTTTTAAATGATATTCATTTATCTATTATATATTGTTCCGCTGCGATGTGTAAGATTCTGATATTGTATTCTGTTCTGCTGTTGTTCTGTTGTTCTTCTTTCTTTCTTCTCTTTTTCTTCTATCTTCTTCTTCTTCTTCTACTTTTTCTTCTTTCTTAAAACCATAACTTTTCGGGTTTCCGGCATTCGATGGCTCAGCAGTCGATAAAGGGAGTATCGATGTTGAATTTTCGAGAGTCGAAAATTTTCGGGATGTTACAAGTGGTATCAGAGCATATGGTTAAGCGACAACCCTGCTCTGTTGGGTGTTACTCATTAGAGATAGAGTCAGCAGTACTCTAGAATGAGTTGAGTGTAATAATAGATACGAGTGCGTATTTGTTAGTGAATATAAAATTGTTTTATATTGTGATGATTGGTTTGTTGAGTGGTATATGGATTCTGGTCGGTATTGTCCGTACAACTCTATCGATAGGGATCTCTAAACACTTATATAGAACAATTCGGCACAGTATTGTTTTAAAATAGGGTAAATGAGATAATTTTGCCAAAACTATTTTTGTATGGAAAAGAAATGTTTTTCTATAAAGTACTATAGTATATGGTTGCATGGATGTTAGGAAGTAATAATGGTAAATCATTATCATTGAAATTGAAATCGAAACTCCAAAGTTAAGAGATAAATCCATATACAAATGAAATTTGAGAATGTAAATTATAAATGTGATTTGTAATTTAAAACGGAATTCCAGAGAAGTTTTTGGAAATGGTTTTGAAAAGAATTGGTAAATTTTGGAGATTTGAAAAGTTTAAATCATTTTAGAATTGAAAATGGATTTCAAAGCTTTTGAAAAGTATTTTAGAGAGATGAAAGCTCTAAACTCTTTTCGGTCGCTGGAAAATAATTCGATGATGACCGCGGCATCGTTGGTGTTCATTTTCGGGTTTCCAAAAGAGGAATTGCTACCAAATTGTTTTAAATAGAAGTTATTTGAAAAATTTGGATTTTGTTTTGAAATTCAAAAGATAAATTTGAATTGTTTTCGAAAATGGTTTTTGAAATGTTGGTAAACTCTGGAATACTATGTAGAAATATTTATGAAATATTAAGGTGAGATATAATTTGAAATAAAGTTCCAGAAAAATATTTGAAGATAAAATTCATAAAGGAGCAGAATTAGTAATATGAATGTACAAATGACTTTATAAATCAAATTGTAAATAAGTCGAAGACTTATAAAATATTTGGAATTTGATAGAAATGAGATTCAAATTGAAAATGAAAGAATTTGTGAATGAGTAAATAAATTTGAATAAATGAAGTGAATAAGATTAAAACTGAATATTGAAAACAAATTTGAATAAGTAGATTAGAATTTGTAATGAATTAGTAATTGAAACTAATTTAAAATAAGCAGTTGTAAATGAAAGTTAATCGATGAAATTCAATATTTCAGAATTGAAGATGAATAGAATTCAAATTGAATTGGAATTGTGAATTGAACTCAAATGAGAAATTGAAATGTGAAATTGAATTCAAATAAAATTTGAAAATGTAAAATTGAAGATAATGGATATAACTTCAATAGTGAACTAAAGATGATATAAGTAGTTTATATTGAAATTTTTGTAATAGAATTTACAAAATGGTTTGAATGCTGTAACTAGATATTATGGCTAGTAGTATATACAGGTATAAAGGAATTGGAATTTAATTTCGAAGATAAATTTGAATGGCTCGACAAAAGGTAAGTATTTGAATTCGAATATGAGATTTGATGATTTTTCTCTAGCCGCTTGGCTTTTTCTTTTTCTTTTTAAAATCTGAGAGTCCGTAGGGACGTTTTGTAGTCGTGCCATGTTAACCGCGCAAAGGAGACGCTGGCGAAATTTTTCGAAAATTTCGAGTGTTAGAAAATTTTTGAGAAAATTTTGAAAGTTTAAAATTTGAATTTAAACTCGAATTTGAATTGAGAAGTTAAACAATGCTGTTGAAACTTATAATTGAAGTTGGAAAACGAGATTAAATGATAATGAATCTTTAGTAGAAAGATTTGTTTTGATAGATTGATAAAACTATTAGATTGTGGAAAATAGTAGACGAGTTAAGGACTTTTTTCCTAACTTGTAATTTCGAGGACGAAATTCTTTTAAGGGGGGAAGTTTGTAACGACCCAGAATTTTTGATAATTAAAATTCGAATATTTAATTGATTTTAAATATTAATAAATGGAATTTAGAAGTCGAATAATTTATTATTCGAATATTGGATTTAATTTGATAATTAAATCGATAAATTTATAATTGAAGTTCCAGAGATAATTGTAAATCGAGTTTAAAATGATTGAAATTGATTTGTAAAATTTTATTTTATCATACTGGAGTTATAGAAATATTTTAGAACTCTTAAAATTGAATTTGGAGTTAATCTGTGAAAATCGAATATTTTAATATTTAATTATCGACTGTAAAATAGCCAATTTTCGAACAGTCTCAGGATTGGACGAGACCAGTTCCATTGGATCCGTAATAGTTAGTTATTATCGGATTTCAATTTTCGTAATGTTTGGAGTGATCGTGTGGCCGTACGATAAGCAAACGTGCTGAAATTAAATTGAAATTTTAATATTATAACTGATCCAAAAAGCTATCTTCTCCATACGATCGAATTTGGAGACGAAACCTTTTCCATTGCGTTCGGAATAGGCGTATAACATTACGAACGCCTTGCGACACGCCTCGATAGGAGGTCAAAAATTTAAGCTATAGATTCGAGACAATTTGAAATCGATTTAAATTATATTGCTTATTCTTTTTCCGACAATACGTACAACTAGCCACCATGTTGTCTCCCACTCGTACACGCTTTCCATTCTTCTAAGTTGCCCGTGATTCTTTTCTTTCAAAGGACGAAAGCTTCAGAGGAAAAAAATGATAATGGCTGTTTCCTCCTTTCTCATTCAAATAAAAATCGATATTCGAACTTATGGTGGCTCTCGAAATCATTTTAACAGCTCATTCGAAATGAAATCAGAAGCTAAGAAAAAGAAAAAAAAATCGTTCCTCCCCCTCTTCTACTCGGCGAAACTATTCAAAGAAAAAAAACTGAAAATTGAACAGAGAATCGAACTCGATTCCGATAGACTTCGGAGGAGAGCTCCGTGCGTGCGACTCTAGGTGGAGGCTTCAGCGAGGTAAGGAAGTTTAGGCGCGTGATCGATAACGGTGGTGCTCGCGAGATGGCGACGAGGCAAGTCGCTGCATGCATTCGATAGAGTTGGAAACGAGATCGAGTTTGGGGTTTTGATGGTATACCGCGCTCGCGTTCAAGGGTGAAGGGTTGCTCGGCATCACGATGGCGGAGCAACCATTGCTCTGGTGGCTTTCGAACTCGAGGCGATTTTGGTTCTTGGGATCTACAACAGTAAGGTAGTTCCTATCTTCTGTTAAAATTCTGTATATATATACGTGGGAATATAAATGTCAGAAAATTTTCTTTTCAGTAAGGTATAAATTTATTTCTATCTTAAAATAAATATGTATTTAAAAGAAAAATATATATATGCTGATTTTAACAGTTTGTTTAAAGGGAAAAAATTTAAACAGTAGAAAGAATCACTGTTGTTATATACAGTAAAGAAAAAATATAGAGGAATATATATATGATAAAGATAGATTTGTTAATAAAATTAATTTAATGGTTTTAATTGCTGAAAATAATTACAATAAGGAGATTTATTTAAAATCATTTGTTAAGTAAATCATTAAAATGAGGGTTTGATTGTTCGGTTGTTCGAATATTGATTAATTGTATAAATGTTTATACAAGGTCAATAAAAAATCGAGAAACAATCTGGAATGGATCGGATTGCAAAATAAAGCAAAGGTGAGATCTTCTCACTCAAAATGAAAGTGGATTTTCTTTTACAGTTATTGATTGATGATGGACTGTTTGAATATGCTATTAGATATGATAGGATATATCTATATATATAGCAATATATACATATTGGCATATGTATATATTGGATTGATTGATTTCCCGCCTCGTATAGCGGATGAGACCCTATTGCGCCGTTAGTAAGCGGATTTATAAAAACCTATATACCGCGATAATTCCGTACTGGAGCGGAATTGGTATTGTGCTGACGTTTTTGGATGCAGGGAAACAGGTTGGAGGGATCCAACTGGATTCCTCACCAGTAGTTATTTATTTACAGATTTTGATATATTCTGTTATCATATTGATATATGATATTGACTGTTGTGATGGACTGATTGATGCTGTTGCATCATCGGATTCAGTTTTGAAATGTAAAAATAACGACTTTTACTTTAAAAAGAATTTTTAAAGTGATCTTTGAAATTATATGTTCTATTGAATTGTTGAATTGATTTATTTTTAATAAATAAACGTTTAAAATTTTGAAGTTATAAAAGTTAAGATTTTTGTGAATTATGACCGTAAGGGGATTTTTGAAATAAAAGTCGATTTATTTATAAAATGGTTTAAGCTGGGATTTTTGAATAACTATAAACGATTTGTATAAGAAGATTTATAAAATGGATATTTTATTAATCGAAATATTGGACTTATAAAACGAATTTTTATAAGTGTTAAAAAGAAGTATAAAAGGATTTCATAAGTGAATGAAATAAATAGATTTATAACGTGAAGTTATAAAGTGAATAGATGTTGTAGAATAAACGATTTATAAGTAATTTACTTATAAATTAGATTTTTGCACTTAATTGGGATATAAATAGAAATTGCTAAATGAAATGATTTCATAAGTTGAAATTGTTATGAAGTATAAATGTGATTTATAAACGTTGTTTATAAATCTGGAATCACTTATTTTGATAAGTAAATTTAGAAGTTAATAAAAGGAGAATTTTATAAATCGAAGTTGTTAGAAAATATAAAGGTGAATTTATAAACGTTGTTTTATGAATTCGAAATCAATCAAATTTGATGAATGTAATATAGAAGTTATTAAGGGAATTTTACCCACGATTTTGGATAGTGGATAATTCTCGGAATAAAACGTGTAGAAAAGATTAAAATGTAATTATTGAAGTATATTCACGATTTTGGATAGTGAATATATCGTTAAGTAAAATGGATAGTTTTGGAAAAGTGATATTGAAAAATGAAGTTAAACATTTTAGAGATGTTTTTAAAATGTATTATAAATCGAAAGCAGAGATTTCCGCAGTTCTTGTTGAAGTAGACGTTTTCGAGAAATAAGGAAATGGTGGACTATAACACTGTTGTTATAGTAAATGATTTCCGAAAGGAAATGTTTTAATATAGTATTGGGATTTATATATCTATTTAAATCCGAATCCCTATACTAGTGATTTTGAGTCGTCGTAACGATGTTTTACGTAACATTCGTTTTGACTCAAATAAATGTGTTTAAAGAGAATGATTTCCTTAAAGAATGAATATATACTTAATATTGATTTAAGTATAACGAATATTTTCAAATGTTGAAAATAAATAGATTTATGAAATACTTATTTTTAAATAAGTATGGAAATGCTTTTCCAATATGAAATGAACTGTTTTGAGATTTTATCTTCAAAGATAAATTGAAATGTGGAAATTGATTTGAAATTGTTTTCAAATGGTTAAGTGTGGAAATAATATATCTAGTAAAGATATTTTGGAAGATAAAATAATTTGGGAAAATTATTTGGAATCTGATGATGTTGCGCATCTTTATTGATAGTTAAATAACCGACTATCAATAATTACCTTTAGATAGGTATTTGTTGTGAATTGGTTGAATTTGAATGCCACACTTATTTTTGAATAAACGCTCACTATTCGGGTTAGCCGGGAAAGGACCATGGGGTCGTATAACCCATTCCGAATATGTGATACGTCGTTATGAATCGCATTTGAAGACCGGTGTTGAAGACCGAATATTTTTGAAAACGGAAGGATTACCGTCGAGTTACTCTACATCGACTGATCTTCGATTTAGAGGTTTTATCACCCTTAGTGACGGGAAGTCCTGACGTGATTGAAAATTATCCGGATATGCAAGGGCTTCGTGAGAAGTGCCTTCGGTTCTGTTCGATCCCGGAACAGACTTGTATGGATTGTGTGTCTGACGTTACAATTTGAGATATAAGCTGATTTCTTTCAAATACATTTCTGTTGGTGGCGGAGAATTTATTCTCTTAGCTTAACACCCTTCTCTGAGACGTACGAGCTCAGAGGTTATGTAGTTGAAATTTATCAGCGATATATCCCAATTTGGTAACGTGGCATACTGAGTGTTGCTGTGAAATGATCAGTGTTTGATCATTTGTGATATGATCATTTGTTTGATCTTATATCTTTGTGATCATAGGTTGATCATTTTGTTTGACCCGAAGCAGGGCTTTTTGTAGAAAGCGTAGCTTTGTGGACGAGACTTCGTCGAGCCTCACACCCCGGAAATGGTCGAAACAGGAAGGATGCGGCAAGGTTCTAGGGAGTAGCGCCCCTTAGTGTATGTCATTCCTTCTGGATAAAGGTGGTATCATGGTATGGAGCCCAGATACTTAACCTCTGTGGTTACTGCATTATTATTATCTATGTGGTTTGTTGGAAATCGGGGATCCTCGGGAAGATCGGTGACGATCGGGGGATGGCATACGCGTGTCAGTAGTTACCTATTTTTGCAGAGGTAACCCGGCCTTGTGTTGGCAGAGATCTAACCGTAACGTTAGGTTCTCGGGTCGTCTATTCCAGGGACGTACCCATCGTGGATAGGAAGTTCCTTTGCCTGACCATTTGTTGGAAATCCAAAGAAACAATACGTGACTTGTACGGTTTTAGTTGTAAAACCTATCATTCACTTATGGTGGTCACCACTGTTTGGATGGTAGCTATAGTAGGCATAGTTCGGAATGTCTATGCTGGCTAAGATTTATATTATACTTTCGAAATGTTTTCTACACTATGCACTAATAATAATATCAAAAATGATTTGATTTTGCGTAGTAAGCATCTTTGACTAACATAAGAAGAAATCTCCTCCAAGTCTGCGTTTGCATTGTGTGTGTGGTGGGAGGTCTTATGGTAGTTTCATTTCCAAAAGCATTGCGAATTGACTAAAAAAATTTATTTTGTTGTTATAAAGAATAACTGTTTTACGATCTCACACCAGTCACCATGACTGACTCGGAGTTTATTGTTCCCTTCTAAACTCTGGGTGCCCACCAATTTCCACACGGGCAGCCTAGAGTTATGTTATCAGGATATTCTGGATATTCTGGAGCTTTGGAGATAAGCTGGATGGCGAGACGTAGTATTTGTATCTGATAGTATTTATTCCGCTGTGTATTCTGTATGAGGACAAGTTTATATAACTGTCCATTGTTGTATATTGACTCTGATGATTGATGTATGTAATAACAGATATAATTCTTTTGTTTTTAAATGATATTCATTTATCTATTATATATTGTTCCGCTGCGATGTGTAAGATTCTGATATTGTATTCTGTTCTGCTGTTGTTCTGTTGTTCTTCTTTCTTTCTTCTCTTTTTCTTCTATCTTCTTCTTCTTCTACTTTTTCTTCTTTCTTAAAACCATAACTTTTCGGGTTTCCGGCATTCGATGGCTCAGCAGTCGATAAAGGGAGTATCGATGTTGAATTTTCGAGAGTCGAAAATTTTCGGGATGTTACATCCTTACTTCATAGCTCCAACTAAACTTCACCTTAGGAGCATAGATTGAGGAACTCAAGTTGTCACATTGTCAACGTGGCATGCAATGAAATTTGAATATTAGTATGTTATGATGGGTGTAAACTGCACACGTGACTCTATACTTTTATAGTCTTACTTCAGTAAGAAATTATTTAATTGCATCCCATAATATAGGAATAAGATAAAAAAAACTGCATGGAAGATAAAGACCACGATAAAGGAAAACAAATCCCTTTTAGGTCATTGCTTCGTATCTTTAGTTGCTTCCATCTACAAGAGAGTGAATATAATTTATATTTTTAAAATTTTTTTGAAGTTGATATGTTCTTTAGATATATTACATCTTTATTAAAATTACTCAAGAATTTTTTTAACGATGTCAAATATTGAAGATTAACCGAGGATATTTAACTCATGTATAGAGCATTCATGTTATTTGAAAGGAATGGCATGTTTATGTATTATGTTTTAATGGAAGTGGACCAAGTCGATGTTAAAATGTCTTAAATGCAAAAGGAGATATATAAAAACTTTACTAAACTTTAGTTTACTTAGAAGATTTTGATATTTTATCTAAAAATCATAAATAAGAAATAATAGGAAGCAAACCATTATTACTATTCTTTAAAAGGGTTTCACTTCTACAATTGCGATGAAGCTTGTTAGTATTTGAAGCACCACAAAAGAATTATTGTATAGTTCATTTAATCATTATTTAAATAATTTTTATACCAACCAATATGTACAATGATGTAAATATCACTAATATAAAAATTTGAACACAAATATGAGCCTATCCAAAAAAGTGGTTGTTATAAAAATCAAGCCTGATATAATCAATCACACGTTATTCATCTACAAAATGAACAAATCTAAATAATCTTATTACGTAGTATGTTTTTAAAATTCTCCATATATTTTACCACCTTGATCATGCTTTCATGTTGATTACTACCTAACTAATGTACAACTATGATTGATTAGACAGTTTCATCGATTTGACTTATAAATATAGTTACTATAAACTGTAGATTAAACCTATTTTAGAAGATATTAACAGTTTTTTGAAGTATATACAATTATTCATCTCTAGAGAATAAAATATAAATAATTTAAAAAGTAATAATATGAAATTCATTTTATAGTTGGTACATATATATTTTAGAGGATTTTTAAGTCTGAATTGGCTTTCCAAAAAGATGAATAGTGCATTTGGCAACCACATGCAAAAAATTCATATTACTCCAAATAATGAAATAAAGAGAAGAACAAATATATTAGAAAAGTATTAGTATCCATAATTTAGAACCAAGCTTTGATCTAGCCTATATATAAAGACAAGAGTTTTATTCTCTGGCCTACACACATATATTAATACATATGTTTAGGTTTTATTAAGCCCAAGTTGTTGTTTCTAAAATTTAAATGTTTGATTTGCTATTGTAATATCAAAGAATAATATTTCTTATAATAATCAGAATAAGTATAAAAAACATTTAAAAAAGACATTAGCTCGAGATATGCAAAATTTTAGGTTATTGTAAATTACTGGTTATTATATCCCATTTATGACCATGTCATTTATTATATCTAAAAAACGCATCAACAAATTGGTTGGTATTGCCTTGTGAACCTACAAAAATAATTTTGCTCGCTAATTCCACATGATAAATAAAATTAAAATGATATCAACTGCTTATTTGAGTCAAGGTTGCAAGGGCTTTCAATAAGAAATTGATTGCAATTATCTAAGCCAAATAAATTGTCCTTCCCTTCAAAACTGATTTTATGTTGGGTTTAATTAAATCTAATTCTTGATTATATACTCAATCCCTTTATTTCAAGCACTATAGAATAAAGGGTTGGACTTGTGATTACATCATAGGAGAACATGTCAATTTTTTTAGAGTTTAACGTGTACTTAATTTTATGTTGGATTTGACATGTTCTTTTTCTAGAAATTCTTATTAACATTTGACATGCAAAATTAACGCGTAATAGGAATGTTGTGGTTATTATAATTAATGTTTGACATATACAATTCATTGGAATTTAAATTGTAATCAAAACATTTAATATACTTTATTTTCTAATTAATAATGCATTTACATATGAAAGGGCTTGTGGAGTTGATATTTATGAAAAATAAATTATGGAGAAATTTTTTACATTTAACATTTATATACCAAAGAGGAAGTTTTAGCGATACATAAATTATTTGAATATGATAAAACCTAATAAAGCTACCCAAAACACAAAATACACTAAAATAAATGGCCAATTATATTAACACACCACTTTCTTCCTACCTGGTGTTTTATAAAAAATGCACACCACTTTTTTCTTTCTTACTCCATTTTATTTTGAAATTACCCTTATTTCTATTATCCCACTCATTCTTATTTTCCACTCTTCTCATGGCAATAAAAAAATATTCTCATCTCACAACATTTAAAAAATTCTTAATGATCATGGACAATTTGTTCTTCTTTTCTATCCAATAATGCAATCTAAAAGGAAAAAAATAAGCTACAGCTTCATACAGTACAAAAATGATAGGAAGCTTATGTAATATATCTCATCCATACTAGGTTTATTATCATTCCACATGCACTATGCACTATGTTAGTAGCAATTAAAGTAATAAATAAGCTTGGTTGCTATCATATCCTAGTTACTATGTATCAACCCTAGAAAACATACATAGTTATCTCTAGTAGTATGATATCATATTTAAAAATTCTATCCTCATATGTATGCAAGTATACCAACAAAAGAAAAGGAGAAGGAAAATACGAGAACATGAAAAGAACTAAAACATCTCAGTAAAAATAATTACAAGGATAATACAGTCGTTTATTTTCAAAAAAATTAAGTGGGGAAAGTGGAATAATGTGGTGAGTTAAGAATGGGCCAAAATAAATAATAAACTAATCAAATCGAACCTTAAAGAGTTTCTTATAATTCAAGGAAAATAGAAAAGAAATAAATGGATTGATTTTTTAGCAAAAATAACATATTCCATGGGCTAGCTGATTATACTATAAAAGAATATGAATGTAAATTGCAATGTTTATAGATGGGTGATAAAGATATAAATAAACTTTTTGTGCAAAATGAAAAATTATTTGCTAGGGAGAGAACAGGAAATGAAATGAGAGTAAATATGTGGAAAGAATACAAAAGGTCATACATTGAACTTTTTATGTATTAGAATACATGGTATAAGATGTGTCTAGAGTATGACATAAAATGGAACGAAAAGGTGGTTCTTAATAATGAAATACCTAAAGTTTGGCAAGGAGATAGTCTCTTTCTGTCTTTTGTATATCATCAACCAAAACACTATATGTAGAAGGATTAATTTCTCCTTCAACATCTGGTGAGATCTCAAAGGTTGAAGAGGAAACAATAATATTGCGGCCCTGATTCCTGTTTGAAAAGAGCACAAATACTATAAGGCCAATCACGCTATGAAGAAACAGGTGGAGTGATACCCCAACGATGAATACGGTTCTAATGGTGGAACCAATAATGGTATCATAGGCGAGGCTGTAGATTGCTAGGAAGTTAGTGAAAAGGAGGAGAGAGAAGATTGTAGTTGTGTATGAAAAGCATGAAATGTTGAATGTGAGTTTTAGGCAAAGAAATAGTGGACGCAGATCTAGGTTTTTGAATGTTAGAGACATAATGGTATGTATAATGTGTTTTTGGTTACCAAAACACTATAGCACTAAAAATTGAAATTTTATGATAAATATTATAGATTATACTTAGAGAGGGATAAGTGAAGAAAGGAAATGGGTTTATATCGAGAATAACAAATTCTCTCTAGACTTCTCTTTTAATTATTTTTACCTTCATCTCGCATTTATTTGGCATTAAAATAATTTATTGACTCTTTAATCTATTTTAAATTCAAATAAAATGCTTTTTTTGACCATACAATTGTGGAAATTAATTATAGAAATTGATTGCAAATTATCAAAATTTTCCTAATTGATTATGTATGCTACATATAAATATATCAACCGGTTAATAACTTTTGTTAATTTACCGAGTAAATTCAGAATTAGTAAATCAACCGATTAGTTTCCTTTAACTAATTGAACCAATTAATTTCCTTTAATTAATTATTTTATTGAAATTAAGGAAAATCAATTCATTTTTCAAATTTATACTATCGCTAAAATTTAATATAAATTTCGTGTGAAAATGATTAGAAAACTCCTTAATTGACTATGCAACATGCTAATAAATCAATTGATTGGTTTCTTTTTTAAACCTATTTCTTAATTATCCAATTAAATGAATTTTACCATGTAATCAATTTTTTAAAATTATGCATGCTTGTGTGTGTATAATAAGCATAATATGTATATAGTTGTAACGCCCCACTCCGAGACCCACATTAGCAAAGAGTATTACAAAATAACACTGTCCGCTGATGCGGAGAATAGAGCTGGATAGGAGCGTCCATCTATAACCTTGTCTTAACTATCTATTGAATACGCCGACAATGCCACTTCTTACTTAAATGGATCAACATCTCCAATAAATACTCAACACAAAGCCATAGGTGGCTGAGGATCTATCAGAATAAAATATAACAACTCAGTGTAATTCACATCATAGAACAGTGGATCATCACATACACTTTCACATATACAGATACATTACAGAGTTTACAAAATGATACATGTCAAGTGGTAAAGCAAACCACTATATACAGACGAGTCAATAGAGTACATATTAGAGTTACAAACAAAAAGGACTATACAAAAAGCTATGACAAAAAGGAGCTAGCGGAATAGTCCATGCGGAAGCAAAAGAGGCTAAGTCCAAAGTACCTAACCTGTCACGTACCGAAATTTTCGACTTTCGAAAATTCGACATCGATACTCACTTTATCGACTGCCGAGAAATCGAGTGCCGGAAACTCCAATAGTGAGGGTTTAAGAAAAAGAAATAGAAGAAAAGATAGAAGAAAAAGAGAAGAAGAAAAGAAGAAGAAAGAAGGGAAGAGAGAAGAACGACAGAACAACATCAGAACAGAAAACAATATCAGAATCTTACACATCGCAGCGGAACAATATATAATAGTTAAATGAATAATCTTTAAAACAAAGAACTATATCATTTTATACATACATCAATCATCAGAGTCAATATACAACAATGGACAGTTATATAAACTTGTCCTCATACAGAATACACAGCGGAATAAATACTATCAGATACAAATACTACGTCTCGTCATCCATCTTGCCTCCAAAGCTCCAGCATATCCAGAATATCCTGATAATATAACTCTAGACTGCCCGTGTGGAAATTTGTGGGCACCCAGAGTTTAGAAGGGAAACAATAAACTCCGAGTCAGTCATGGTGACTGGTGTGAGATCGTAAAACAGTTTATCTTTATAACAACAAAATAATTTTAAAGTAAATTCGAAATGCTTTTGGAAAATGAAACTACCATAAGACCTCCCACCACACACACAATGCAAACGCAGACTTGGAGGAGATTTCTTCTTATGATAGTCAAATAAGTTACTACGCAAAATCAAATCATTTTGATATTATTTTTAGTGCATAGTGTAGAAAACATTTCGAAAGTAGAATATAAATCTTAGCCAGCATAGGTACCATTATAGTATGCTTGCTATAGCTGCCATATTAGATGGCAGGTTCTACAACTAAAACCGTACAAGTCACGTATTGTTTTGTTTGGATTTCCAACAAATGGTCAGGCTAAGGAACTTCCTTTTCCACGATGGGTACGTCCCTGGAATAGACGACCCGAGAAATAACCTAACATTACGGTTAGATCTCTGCCAACACAAGGCCGGGTTACCTCTGCAAAAATAGGTAACTACTGACACGCGTATGCCATCCCCCGATCGTCACCGATCTTCCCGAGGATCCCCGATTCGCAACAACCACAAAGTAATAAATTTTCAGCAACCACAAAGGTTAAGTATCTGGGCTCCATACCATGATACCACCTTTATCCAGAAGGAATGACATACACTAAGGGGCGCTACTCCCTAGAACCTTGCCGCATCCTTCCTGTTTCGACCATTTCCGGGGTGTGAGGCTCGACGAAGTCTCGTCCACAAAGCTACGCTTCTCAAAAAGCCATGCTTCGGGTCAAACAAATGATCAACCTATGATCACAAAGATATAAGATCAAACAAATGATCATATCGCAAATGATCAAACACTGATCATTTCACAGCAACACTCAGTATGCCACGTTACCAAATTGGGAGTATATCGCTGATAAATTTCAACTACATAACCTTTGAGCTCGTACGTCTCAGAGAAGGGTGTTAAGCTAAGAGAATAAATTCTCCGCCACCAACAGAAATGTATTTGAAAGAAATCAACTTTATATCTCAATCTGTAACGTCAGACACACAATCCATACAAGTCTGTTCCGGGATCGAACAGAACCGAAGGCACTTCTCACGAAGCCCTTGCATATCCGGATAAATTTCTAATCACGTCCGGACTTCCTGTCACTAAGGGTGATAAAACCTCTAAACCGGAGATCAGCCGATGTAGAGTAACTCGACGGTAATCCTTCCGTTTTCAAAAATATCCGGTCTTCAACACCGGTCTTCAAATGCAATTCATAACGACGTATCACATATTCGGAATGGGTTATACGACCCCATGGTCCTTTCCCGGCTAACCCAAATAGTGAGCGATTATTCAAAAATAAGTGTGGCATTCAAATTCATCCAATTCACAACAAATACCTACTCAAGGTAATTATTGATAGTCGGTTATTTAACTATCAATAAAGATGCGCAACATCATCAGATTCCAAATAATTTTCCAAATTATTTCATCTTCAAAAATATCTTTACTAGATATAAAATTTCCACTTCAAAAATAAATAAATCAACATTTATTTTTAAACAACTTCCCTTTCTTTTATAAATTCCATAGTGAATTTAGATTTCAGAATATCAACTGATATATGATTATTAATCAATTCCAAATATTCACTTTCGATTTAGCTTTAAGAAGATAAATTCTAAAACGTTTCATTTCATTTTGGAAAAGCATTTCCATTCTTATTAATAATAAGAAATTCACAAGTCTATTTATTTTCAACATTTGAAAATATTCAATATACTTAAATCAAATTTAAGTATAAATTCATTCTTTCAGGAAATCATTAATTTTAACATCTATATGAGTCAAAACGAATGTTACGTAAAACATCGTTACGACGACTCAAAATCACTAGTATAGGGATTCGAAATTAAGATAGATATATGAATCCCAATACTATATAAAACATTTCCTTTTGGAAATCATTTACTATAACAACAGTGTTATAGTCCACCATTTCCTTAAATTTCTCGAAAACATCTATTTCAATAACAAGTGTTGAAATCTATGCTTTCGATTCATAATACATTTTAAAACATCTTTAAAATGTTTAGCTTCATTTTTAAAATATCACTTCTTCCAAAATAAATCCATTTTACTTAACAATATATTCACTGTCCAAAATCGTGAATATAATTCACTTAACCCAATTTCAATCTTTTCTACACATTTTATTTCAATGAAAATTCGCTATCCAAAATCGCGAATATATCCTCTTTAATAACCTTCTATATTTAATTTATCAAATTCAATTGATTTCGAATCTATAAAACAACGTTTATAAATTCTATTTCTATTTGGTAACAACTTTGATTTATCAATCTCCTTTTATTTACTTCTAGAATTTCACTTATCAAAATAAGTAATTTCGGATTTATAAACAGCGTTTATAAATTATATTTATATTTATAAAAACTTCAATTTATAAATCTCCTTTGTTAACTAATTCAATTCATAACTAAATTTTTATACCAACTATCCATATTATAAGTTGAATACTTATAATTCATTTATTCTACAAAATCATTACCATTTATAAGTTCACAATTTATAAATTTCATTCACTTATAAATTCTTAAAAATACATTTTAACGCTTATAAAAAACTCGTTTTATAATCCCAATCTTTTAAAGTTATGAATATCAATTTTTGTACATCTCCTATAATACTTTAAAAATCTCAATTTAACCCATTCTACAATTAAATCAACTTTCACTTCAAAAATCACACTTTGGTTATATTTCACAAAAATCTTAACTTTTTATAACTTTAAAATTTTGAACGTTTATTTATTTATTATAATCACTTCAAAATTTTAATAAAACGTATATTTTCAAAGATCACTTCAAAAATCTCTTTTGAAATCAACATCGTTATTTTTAAATTTCAAAAGATGAATCCGATGATGCAACGCACCAATTAGTCCATCACACATCAAACATCATATATCATCATATGAGAACAGAATATATATCATATCTGTAAATAGATAAATACAGTTGAGGAATCCAGTTGGATCCCTCCAACCTGTTCCCCTGCATCCAAAGACGTTAGCACAATACCAATTCCACTTCGAGGTGGAATATCGCGGTATATGGGTTTTATAAAAATAATCCGCTTACTAACGGCGCAATAGGGTCTCATCCGCTATACGAGGCGGGAAATCATCAATCCAATATATACATATGCAAATATGTATATATTGCTATATATAGATATATATCCTACTATATCTAATATCACATCCAATAACAACAATCAGTCAATAAATAACTGTCAAACACAATTTATTTTGAGTGAGAAAATAATCTCACCTTAGCTTTTAATTTTGCCATCCATTTCCATTCCAGTTTATTTTTCCATTTCAGACCTTGTATAAATATTTTATACAATTCATCAATATTTGAATAAATCGCTAAATTAACTACCATTTATAAATTTAATTTAACTAACAATTATTTTTAACTGATAATTTAATCTCAAATCAAATTTCCTATGATAATAATTTTAGTTAGAAAACGATTTAATCCTAACAAATGATTAAATTCTTAATGAATAATTATATCTTAAACCAATTTTCTTTCCTTTTTCTATATACGAACATCTCTGACTACAAAAAGGGTTTTCTGTTTTTGACCTTACATAAATTAAATTTTCTAATATATATAGATATATATACTTATTACATAAAAAATGCAATTGAAGAATAGAAATAAATTGTAAAATCGCTTATTAACTTACTGTAACTTACTGTTAAGAATCGCGATGCTTCCTCTGATTTTCGAACTCAAGTACAACATCATAGTCGTCTTTGAACTGCAGCCGCGAGTCAATCATCCCCATGCCCTGCCCAATCTCGAGCATCACCATCATCGGCCTTCATCCGTACGCGTGCGAACGCGCGACTGCTGCCGCAACAGGCTTCGCCCCTTGCTTCCTGAGCCTCGCGACACCCATCCCTAATCGCTGACGAAATCGCGACGTCGAATGAATTTTGCTGCCGCCTCTTCGAATCCATCGCGTGACCCAAATTTCGACCCTGCTTCACGGCTGCCCTCCAGGCGAACGCGACATCACCCAACGATGTTCAGATCGAGATCGCGATCCCCATCCTTCGCGTGAGCGCCTCCTGCCTTGCTCGACTTCGAGCTATATGCTGCCGCGTCCCCCCAATCTTTACTCGAACGAATCACGCGCCTCGAGGGAACTGCCTCGTCGAACTCGGTTGCCATTTTAAAATTTGAACGAGAGTTTTTATTTTTATTTTTCTCTTCGAAACTGATTTAGAACGGAGTGATTTAAAATGGATGGAGGCATGGGTTACGTGATGGGTTGCCTGATTTTTGTTCGGGATCTTAGGCGTGATTTTAGGGGAGTAAACGTGTGATATTTATAAATTTAAATTTTAAATTTAAATTGAATTCCATTTAAATTCCAACGCGTTTAACTATCGTATGGTCACATAACAACTCCGATAAATACGAAATTTGAAATCCGATAATAATTCAATATTACGGACCCAATGGAACTGGTTTCGTCAAATTCCGAGACTGCGCCTCGGACGGCTATTTTCCAATATCAATTCGAACGATAAAATTCAAAACTGAACAGAACAGTTTCAAATTCGATTCGGAAGCTTCTATTACCTTCAGTAATATCAATACGAATTTTTTTAAAAGCTTCTGAAATATTTTTCTTCAGCTTTAAATTGAAGATTCAAATTTTTATTCAACATTTACTAGATTAAATTTTAAAGTTTAATCGCCAAATTCAAAGTTATATCGGGGATTCAAATTAAATCATCGTTCAAATATTTAAAATGAATTAAATATTCTCAATTTAATTTGTTCAAAATTCTGGGTCGTTACAGACTTCCCCCCTTAAAAGAATTTCGTCCTCGAAATTACAAGTTAGGAAAAATGGTTCTTAACTCGTCTACTATTTTTCACAATCCAATAGTTTTATCAATTTATCAAAACAAATCTTTCTACTAAAGATTCGTTATCAATTCAACTAATTTTTTCCAACTCAAATTATAAGTTTCCAAACAACATTGTTTACTTTCAATTCAAATTCAAATTCAAATTTTAAACTTTCAAAATTTCTCAAAAATTTTCTAACGCCCTAAATTTCCGAAAAATTTCGCCAGCGTCTCCTTTGCGCGGCTAATACGGCACGACTACAAAACGTCCCTACGGACTCTCAGATTTCAAAAAGAAAAAGAAAAAGCCAAGCGGCTAGAGAAATAAGTCATCAAATCTCATATTCAAATTTAAATACATACCTTTTTCGAGCAAATTCAAATTCATCTTTGAAATAAATTTTCCAATCCCTTTATACACCTGTATATCCTACTAGCCATAATATCTAGTTACAGCATTCAAACTATTTTGCAAATTCGATTACAAAATTTTTAATATAAACTGCTTATACATTTTTAACTTACTATTGAAGTTGCATATTCATTATCATTCAATTTCACATTTCAATTTTATTTTAATTCAATTCGCAATTTTAATTCTATTGGAATTCAATTTATCTTCATTTATAATCATTGAATTTAATTCGTTCAAACCTTATTCATTTGGTCAATAATCAACTAGCTTTACTTACTAACTTTCAGTTTAATACATCATAAATCAAATTCAATTCTAGTTCTATTCACTTGCAAATTCAAAATAAATCTCAACTTTCATTTTAAATTGAATCTCATTTCTATCAGATTCTCAAATATTTTATAAGTTATCAATTTCATAATATTTCATAAATATTTTTATATAGCATTCCAGAGTTTACCAACATTTCAAAGCCATTTTGAAAACAATTCAAATTATCCTTTTGAATTTTCAAAACAAAACCCAAATTTTTCCAAACAATTTCCATTTAAAACAACTTGGCAGCAATTTCTCTTTTGGAAACCCGAAAATGAACACCAATGATGTCGCGGTCATCATCGAAGTTATTTTCCAGCGACCGAAAAGAGTTTATAGCTTTCAACTCTCCAAATACTTTTCAAAACCTTTGAAATTCATTTTCAAATCAAAAAGGAATTAAACTTTCCAAATCTCCAAAATTTTCAAATTCTTTTCAAAACCTTTCCAAAAACTTCTCTGGAATTCCGTTTCCAATTATAAGTCACATTTATAATTTACATTCTTAAATTTCATTTGTATGTGAATCCATCTCTTTATCTTTCAATTCACATTTATAAATTTCATTCGTTAAATGGAATTATTTCCAAATCTTTGGTTATTATTTTAATTTCTCATTTAATTTCAATGATAATAGTTTAATATTATCACTTCTAACAACCATGCAACCATATACTGTAATAATTTACAGAAAAATCATTTCTTTTATATACAAAATATAATCAAGGTAAAATTATTCCATTTACCCAATTTAAAACAATACTGTGCCGAATTGTTCTATATAAGTGTTTAGAGATCCCTATCGATAGAGTTGTACGGACAATACCGACCAGAATCCATATACCACTCAACAAACCAATCATCACAATATAAAACAATTTTATATTAACTAACAAATACGCACTCGTATCTATTATTACACTCAACTCATTCTAGAGTACTACTGACTCTATCTCTAATGAGTAACACCCAACAGAGCAGGGTTGTCGCTTAACCATATGCTCTGATACCACGCTGTCACGTACCGAAATTTTCGACTTTCGAAAATTCGACATCGATACTCACTTTATCGACTGCCGAGAAATCGAGTGCCGGAAACTCCAATAGTGAGGGTTTAAGAAAAAGAAATAGAAGAAAAGATAGAAGAAAAAGATAAGAAGAAAAGAAGAAGAAAGAAGGGAAGAGAGAAGAACGACAGAACAACATCAGAACAGAAAACAATATCAGAATCTTACACATCGCAGCGGAACAATATATAATAGATAAATGAATAATCTTTAAAACAAAGAACTATATCATTTTATACATACATCAATCATCAGAGTCAATATACAACAATGGACAGTTATATAAACTTGTCCTCATACAGAATACACAGCGGAATAAATACTATCAGATACAAATACTACGTCTCGTCATCCATCTTGCCTCCAAAGCTCCAGCATATCCAGAATATCCTGATAATATAACTCTAGACTGCCCGTGTGGAAATTTGTGGGCACCCAGAGTTTAGAAGGGAAACAATAAACTCCGAGTCAGTCATGGTGACTGGTGTGAGATCGTAAAACAGTTTATCTTTATAACAACAAAATAATTTTAAAGTAAATTCGAAATGCTTTTGGAAAATGAAACTACCATAAGACCTCCCACCACACACACAATGCAAACGCAGACTTGGAGGAGATTTCTTCTTATGATAGTCAAAGATGCTTACTACGCAAAATCAAATCATTTTGATATTATTTTTAGTGCATAGTGTAGAAAACATTTCGAAAGTAGAATATAAATCTTAGCCAGCATAGGTACCATTATAGTATGCTTGCTATAGCTGCCATATTAGATGGCAGGTTCTACAACTAAAACCGTACAAGTCACGTATTGTTTTGTTTGGATTTCCAACAAATGGTCAGGCTAAGGAACTTCCTTTTCCACGATGGGTACGTCCCTGGAATAGACGACCCAAGAAATAACCTAACATTACGGTTAGATCTCTGCCAACACAAGGCCGGGTTACCTCTGCAAAAATAGGTAACTACTGACACGCGTATGACATCCCCCGATCGTCACCGATCTTCCCGAGGATCCCCGATTCGCAACAACCACAAAGTAATAAATTTGCAGCAACCACAGAGGTTAAGTATCTGGGCTCCATACCATGATACCACCTTTATCCAGAAGGAATGACATACACTAAGGGGCGCTATTCCCTAGAACCTTGCCGCATCCTTCCTGTTTCGACCATTTCCGGGGTGTGAGGCTCGACGAAGTCTCGTCCACAAAGCTACGCTTCTCAAAAAGCCATGCTTCGGGTCAAACAAATGATCAACCTATGATAACAAAGATATAAGATCAAACAAATGATCATATCGCAAATGATCAAACACTGATCATTTCACAGCAACACTCAGTATGCCACGTTACCAAATTGGGAGTATATCGCTGATAAATTTCAACTACATAACCTCTGAGCTCGTACGTCTCAGAGAAGGGTGTTAAGCTAAGAGAATAAATTCTCCGCCACCAACAGAAATGTATTTGAAAGAAATCAACTTTATATCTCAATCTGTAACGTCAGACACACAATCCATACAAGTCTGTTCCGGGATCGAACAGAACCGAAGGCACTTCTCACGAAGCCCTTGCATATCCGGATAAATTTCTAATCACGTCCGGACTTCCCGTCACTAAGGGTGATAAAACCTCTAAACCGGAGATCAGCCGATGTAGAGTAACTCGACGGTAATCCTTCCGTTTTCAAAAATATCCGGTCTTCAACACCGGTCTTCAAATGCAATTCATAACGACGTATCACATATTCGGAATGGGTTATACGACCCCATGGTCCTTTCCCGGCTAACCCGAATAGTGAGCGATTATTCAAAAATAAGTGTGGCATTCAAATTCATCCAATTCACAACAAATACCTACTCAAGGTAATTATTGATAGTCGGTTATTTAACTATCAATAAAGATGCGCAACATCATCAGATTCCAAATAATTTTCCAAATTATTTCATCTTCAAAAATATCTTTACTAGATATAAAATTTCCACTTCAAAAATAAATAAATCAACATTTATTTTTAAACAACTTCCCTTTCTTTTATAAATTCCATAGTGAATTTAGATTTCAGAATATCAACTGATATATGATTTTTAATCAATTCCAAATATTCACTTTCGATTTAGCTTTAAGAAGATAAATTCTAAAACGTTTCATTTCATTTTGGAAAAGCATTTCCATTCTTATTAATATTAAGAAATTCACAAGTCTATTTATTTTCAACATTTGAAAATATTCAATATACTTAAATCAAATTTAAGTATAAATTCATTCTTTCAGGAAAACATTAATTTTAACATCTATATGAGTCAAAACGAATGTTACGTAAAACATCGTTACGACGACTCAAAATCACTAGTATAGGGATTCGAAATTAAGATAGATATATGAATCCCAATACTATATAAAACATTTCCTTTTGGAAATCATTTACTATAACAACAGTGTTATAGTCCACCATTTCCTTAAATTTCTCGAAAACATCTATTTCAATAACAAGTGTTGAAATCTATGCTTTCGATTCATAATACATTTTAAAACATCTTTAAAATGTTTAGCTTCATTTTTAAAATATCACTTCTTCCAAAATAAATCCATTTTACTTAACAATATATTCACTGTCCAAAATCGTGAATATAATTCACTTAACCCAATTTCAATCTTTTCTACACATTTTATTTCAATGAAAATTCGCTATCCAAAATCGCGAATATATCCTCTTTAATAACCTTCTATATTTAATTTATCAAATTCAATTGATTTCGAATCTATAAAACAACGTTTATAAATTCTATTTCTATTTGGTAACAACTTTGATTTATCAATCTCCTTTTATTTACTTCTAGAATTTCACTTATCAAAATAAGTAATTTCGGATTTATAAACAGCGTTTATAAATTACATTTATATTTATAAAAACTTCAATTTATAAATCTCCTTTGTTAACTAATTCAATTCATAACTAAATTTTTATACCAACTATCCATATTATAAGTTGAATACTTATAATTCATTTATTCTACAAAATCATTTCCATTTATAAGTTCACAATTTATAAATTTCATTCACTTATAAATTCTTAAAAATTCATTTTAACGCTTATAAAAAACTCGTTTTATAATCCCAATCTTTTAAAGTTATGAATATCAATTTTTGTACATCTCCTATAATACTTTAAAAATCTCAATTTAACCCATTCTACAATTAAATCAACTTTCACTTCAAAAATCACACTTTGGTTATATTTCACAAAAATCTTAACTTTTTATAACTTTAAAATTTTGAACGTTTATTTATTTATTATAATCACTTCAAAAATTTAATAAAACGTATATTTTCAAAGATCACTTCAAAAATCTCTTTTGAAATCAACATCGTTATTTTTAAATTTCAAAAGATGAATCCGATGATGCAACGCACCAATTAGTCCATCACACATCAAACATCATATATCATCATATGAGAACAGAATATATATCAATATCTGTAAATAGATAAATACAGTTGAGGAATCCAGTTGGATCCCTCCAACCTGTTCCCCTGCATCCAAAGACGTTAGCACAATACCAATTCCACTTCGAGGTGGAATATCGCGGTATATGGGTTTTATAAAAATAATCCGCTTACTAACGGCGCAATAGGGTCTCATCCGCTATACGAGGCGGGAAATCATCAATCCAATATATACATATGCCAATATGTATATATTGCTATAAATAGATATATATCCTACTATATCTAATATCACATCCAATAGCAACAATCAGTCAATAAATAACTGTCAAACACAATTTATTTTGAGTGAGAAAATAATCTCACCTTAGCTTTTAATTTTGCCATCCATTTCCATTCCAGTTTATTTTTCCATTTCAGACCTTGTATAAATATTTTATACAATTCATCAATATCATCGGTAACCTAACCCGAAGGTCAAAACGGTCAAACGAATAGATTAGGAATTAACTGAAAAGATGAACGCACGTGATCATAGCACGCGTTTTATCTAATCATTTAATTCTCCTCCCTCTTCGCTCGGAGTGCAAAATTGTGTGTGTTTTAAATAGAAATTATAAATTGGAGAGACGAGCTTTTAATACACTTTAAAAAGAGATCATTTTATAAAACCCGTGTACAAAGTCAAAAAGGAATCATCAAAGTCAAAAATGCGACAACAACTAATTGGATCGACACGAATCGATTAAAATTGGAAAAATCAAGGCAAATAACAAGTGGGGCAGAGACAAGCAGGTCAGTCGACTGAACCAGTGGGTCAGTCGACTGGCCCAGAGCCTGGATACTTTATGTTTCCAGGTCAGTCGACTGACCCAGGGTGTCAGTCGACTGACCCAGGGGCAAGAATATTTGTCCCCCCAGGTCAGTCGACTGAACCCAGGGGTCAGTCGACTGATACAGGGGCAGAACGTTTTCTGCCCCCTGGTTCAGTCGACCGACCTACTGGTTCAGTCGACTGAACCTGCTTCCTGGGCAGAATCAATCTAGCCCCCTTTTGGGGCAAATGCTATAACCGGAATGGGAGCAACGAACGAGCGACCACGGCCAAGGACTTACGTCAAGCAACAACCCAGTCTTGGTATGGCCCTCCGAACACTCCACTAACATGTTCAAACATCAAAGATTGGTTTTTTCACAAAAATTGGATTCCAAAACCAAAAATTGGAAAATTCACCGAATCGATCCAAATCGAACACAAATGAACATGAATTGATGTTAGGAATTCTTACCCAATAACAACAAAAGCTATAAGCCTAGACGTGAGTTCAAAAATCTCACCTTTTAACTCAAAAACAAAGTTGAGAAGCACAATTGCAAAGAAAAGATCAACCACTCTTCACTTCAACTCTACGAGCTTCAATCTAAGATGAAAACAAGTATTTCCTAAATTAGGGTTTAAGAATTTTCTGAAATTAAAGAGGAGAAGAGATGGAGAAGATGAAGATGGAGCTTACCTAAGCTTCTTTGGAATTTGGAGTTTGCAATTGAATCTAGGGCTTGGAATTTCTAGTTCCTCTTCTCTTCCTCCATTTTCAGTTTAGCTTAAGAAAAAGAAATGAAATGAGGATGAATGGAGAGGAGAGGGGCTGAGTTAGAGTATATGATGAGTTGGGTCAAACCCAAACTCAAAAGCCCAAACAGAAAATAGCAAAATTCAACTTACTCCAAACATATCGAAGCTTATACTAAAAAAAGTCGCAAACGCCATTTTAGACTCAATGGAAGTGGTCCTGAGTCCTAATTCGACCGTTTGCAAAAAGTAGCTTTTCGAACTTAAATCGGATTAACGACGATATATTTAAATAAAATATTTAAATATAAAATCGTGAAATATGCGAGTTGTTACAGATCTCCCCTCCTTAACAAAATTACGTCCACGCCATTCCTAGAGAAGAATTTGCAACAACTACATACTTACAACACGCAAAAAGAAAAGAAAATAAGATTGAGATAAGAAGATATTCTCACCATTTCAAAGCAAAGATAGAAAACCCGGATAGGAACGCTCAATAAACTCTCTGGTTTCCCAAGTACAGTCATTGGGATTAGCGGACCATTGAACTTTAATGAGCGGCACGTCCTTGTTTCGAAGGTGTCTCACCTCCGTGGCAAGTACGCGAATAGGCTGCTGTACAATAGATAAATCTGGTGAGATTTCAAGCCCTTGCAAATCAGGAGAGTCAATAACAGAATATGATTCTCGAAGACATTTCCGAAGCTGCGAGACGTGAAACACGTTGTGAACTCTGGATAGATGAGCTGGAAGTGAAACTCTATAAGCCAAAGGGCCAATACGTTCAGTAATAGGAAATGGTCCTATAAAGCGAGGAGCCAATTTCCCTGTCACACTGAAGCGCATAACCCCTTTCAAAGGAGAAACACGAATAAAGACAAGATCACCAACCGAGAACTCGAGAGGCTTCCTACGGTTATCCGCGTAGGATTTCTGGCGGCTTTGTGCCTCTTTCATTCTCTGCCGAATAAGAACAATCTTCTCAGAAGAATCATGAACAAAATCTGGGCCAAGAATAAGCTTCTCCCCAGATTCCAACCAACAAGAAGGTGATCGACATGACCTTCCATATAAGGCTTCGAAAGGAGCCATACCGATACTGGACTGAAAACTATTGTTGTAGGAGAACTCTACAAGGGGTATATGATCCTCCCAACTACCTCTGAAATCAAGAATACAAATACGGAGAAGATCCTCTAAGATACGATTCACCCGTTCAGTTTGTCCATCATACTGCGGATGATAAGCTGTGCTGAAGCTAAGCTTTGTTCCCAAAGCTTGCTGAAGACTCTTCCAGAAATGACTGGTGAATAAAGGATCACGGTCACTCACAATCGAACTAGGAACACCATGAAGTCTCACGATTTCCTTGATAAACAACTTAGCCAAAAGAGAAGTAGTCCTATTAGATTTAATAGGACTAAAATGAGCAAATTTTGTGAGGCGATCAACAATAACCCAAATGCTAGAATGGCCCGATCTCGTACGAGGTAGGCCATCAATGAAATCCATTGAAATTTGATCCCATTTCCATAATGGAATCTCAAGAGGCTGAAGGAGACCAGAAGGGCGCTGATGTTCGGCTTTAATACATTGACAAGTCATGCAATTACTCACATAACTCGCCACATCGCGCTTCATGCCTTCCCAATAATAAAGGCGATGCATATCGGCATACATCTTACTACTGCCAGGATGAATAGTATACTTAGACCGATGACAGTCATCAAGAATGTCATGCCTAAGTGCAGAATCAGAAGGCACAAAAAGGCAGTTCTTCTTACGAAGGCCCCCATGAAGATCAATGCTGAAATCCCGCAACGCCTCATCATGGGGTTCAGTCTCACAAAGCTGAATAAGATGCACAAGATCAGGATCACGCCGCTGAGCTTCGGCAATACGATCCAATAGAGAGGGTCGAGCTTCCAAACTGAATAATACTATCGGAGAATCAGAGGATGGAGCTCGATCACGAATATCACAAAAAGATAGAGTCTCAAGAATATCCCATTCGGCAAGCATCAAAGAAACAACAGCCGAATGTCTGCGACTAAGCGCATCAGCAACACGATTACCCTTACCAGGGGTATACTGGATATCAAAGTCATAGGAGGCAAGGAACTCGAGTCAACGCTGTTGCCTCATATTGAGTTCCTTCTGAGTGAACAAATACTTCAAGGTTTTATGATCGGTATAGAGAATGTAGCGCTCGCCTAATAAATAGTGTCGCCAAATCTTCAAGGCGAAGACAATGGCGGCTAACTCAAGATCATGAGTGGCATAGCGAACTTCATTCGGACACAGTTGCCTAGAAGCATAAGCAACTACCCGATCCTTCTGCATAAGCACGACACCGAGACCACTACCACAAGCATCGGTGTAGACAACAAGATCATGATTCCCCTCGAGAACAACAAGAATAGGAGCTTTAGTGAGAAGTTCCTTTAATGTCTGAAAGGAAGCTTCACACTTGTCAGACCAAATATAACGAATGCCTTTTCGAGTAAGGCTGGTGAGAGGAAGCACAACACGGGAAAAGTCCTTAATGAACCGACGGTAATAACCCGCCAATCCAAGGAAACTACGAATCTCATGAACATTCTCAGGCCTCTTCCAATTTTGTATAGCTTCGATCTTTGAGGGATCGACAGAGATGCCGTCGAAAGATACAACATGGCCTAAGAACTTAACCCTATTCCCCTAAAAATGGCACTTGGAGAATTTGGCTTTAAGCTGATGGTGACGAAGAGTACTCAAGACAATTCTCAAGTGATTAGCATGCTCGGCTTTAGATTTAGAATAAACAAGAATGTCGTCAATGAACACAAGGACGAACTTATCGAGATACTCCCGGAATACTCGATTCATAAGATCAACAAAGAAAGCAGGAGTGTTCGTCAAACCGAACGGCATAACGAGCCACTCGAAAGAACCATATCGAGTGCGGAAAGCTGTAAGAGGTATGCTATCTTCCGCGACTCGAAGTTAATGAAAACCGGTGGCAAGGTCGAGCTAAGAGAAGACCTTAGCGCCACTCAATAGATCGAACATATCATCGATCCTCGGCAAAGGATACCTATTCTTTATGGTCAACTCGTTAAGCTTGCCATAGTCGATGCAAAGCCTAAGAGTTCCATCGGAATTCTTCACGAAGATGACCGCGGTACCCCACGATGAAAAACTGGACTGAATCAACTGCTTGGACTCAAGCTCTAAAAGCTACTTCTTGAGTTCCTCATTTTCTTTTGTAGACATCCTCGTGGGAAGACGGCCAACTGGCTTCACGCCTGGAATGAGATCAATGAGGAACTCGAGCGCCCGCTTGGGTGGCAAACCCGAAACTGGCTCAAAAACATCAGAGAAGTCACAAACAATGGGAATACGAGATATATCATCATCATCTCGTGAGTCAAGAGAGTATAAGGCCATTTTGGAATTTTCCATATCCCGAAGAACAAGTGACAGCTGAGTAGACGAATCTGGGTGTCGAAGACATAAAATTCTTTCAGAACAAATAATCCTGGCATCGTATCTCACTAGCCAGTCCATACCCAAAATCATATCAAAATCCAAATAAGAAATAACGTGCAGATTCGCACAGAAAGAAAAGCCACATAAAACAATCTCAACATCATCACCACTATCACACTCCTTCTCGATGGCCTCGAGATGAAGTGCCGAATCAACCAACTCCTCAAATGAAAGCTTAAGCTGGAGAATTAAAGACTTCTTAAGATATTTCTTAAGACCAGAGACAAAATTCATATTCTTCTTATACGAAGTGCTAATGAATTCAAGACCATACTTAGATAAGGCCTCGAAAGATGCAACATAATCAGAAATGGAAGACTTCCCTTGCTTCAACTCAAGGAAGCGACGGGCTAATAAAACTTTCTCAGATTCAGGAACGAATTTGAGTTCGAATCGTTCCCGGAACTGAGTCCAAGAAAGAACAGACTCATCAAGTTTGGCTATAAAAAGCTCGTACCAATCAAGGGCACGCTCTTGCAATAAGCTAGAAGTTACAAGAACTCGATCATGGTCAGAAAGATCCATGCGAGAGAAGATACGCTCACATGTGCGAATCCAAGCTTGGACCTCAAGAACGGACTCGGAGCCTTTGAATGGCTTTCCACCAAGATGAGCAAAATCACTGCACAGGCGTGCAAAAAGCAGACTTGCACGGAGGAGATGCACGAATAGGAGATGGAGGCTGAGTGCTCCTAAATAACTCCAGAAACTGATCGGTAGACATATAAACGCCATCCGGATGCGAGCCACAGGATCGCCCAACATCCGAGCGTCGTCCTCTGCCTCTTCCGGCCATTAGCAGAAAGATAAGATAAAATAAAGATTATTCACAAGGTAGATATCATTAATTCAAATATGGAATACTACGGAATAAAAATGCATTCCTAGACGTATTCCCAAAATTCTATCTACCCCGAAGGCACGGAAAGAATAAAGGCACAATGATTCAATGATTCGTAACATTCGTACAACACTTTAATGTACCGTAATATGTGTCTATGTTCTATGTTTATCATATTTGTTCTGAACTCAGCTCTGATACCAAGCTGTAACGCCCCACTCTGAGACCCACATTAGCAAAGAGTATTACAAAATAACACCGTCTACTAATGCGGAGAATAGAGCTGGATAGGAGCGACCATCTATAACCCTATCTTAACTATCTATTGAATACGCCGACAATGCCACTTCTTACTTAAATGGATCGACATCTCCAATAAATACTTAACACAAAGCCATAGGTGGTTGAGGATCTATCAGAATAAAATATAACAACTCAATGTAATTCACATCACAAAACAAAGGATCATCACATACACTTTCACATATACAGATACATTACAGAGTTTACAAAATGATACATGTCAAGTGGTAAAGCAAACCACTATATACAGACGAGTCAATAGGGTACATATCAGAGTTACATACAAAAAGGACTATACAAAAAGCTATGACAAAAAGGAGCTAGCGGAATAGTCCATGCGGAAGCAAAAGAGGCTAAGTCCAAAGTACCTAACCTGAAACATCTCGGTCTGACCCGAGTATAAAATACACGGGTCAGTCTAGCTAACAAATCAGTTAGATAAACTAAATGATAATGAACATACAAGATCATAAAGTACCACAATAATCTCCAAAGGAGATAGCCAAATCATCAAACATAAGGTGAATCATAACAAGCCTAATATCATAGGCAACTCCATAAATCAAGGACATACATATCCCAAACCAAGCCAAAAGGCAATTAACAAATATGAACAAAGGTACACAAGTTTCCACAAGGTAATCGCTATATATCGTGTGGTTCAAAGGACCTATACCGAAGGTGATACACTAGGGAAATATAATTTTCAAAGAAACAAAAGGTGCTCGAGCTCAGTACAAGGATCCATACACCCGAAGGCAACGCCAAAAGGCAACAAACCGTAGTGGCGGTACTGGACACCACTCTCCGGCGGAATGTGTCACAACTCTCAGAAAGGAACCCGAAAAATGTTAACGTGAGTCCCATACCATACGTTCGCACTAAACGGTTTACTAACCGTTAGCCAATTTCACACTCAAAGCAGTACAAAGTTCACCTCATATCATCGGTAACCAAACCCGAAGGTCAAAACGGTCAAACGAATAGATTAGGAATTAACTGAAAAGATGAACGCACGTGTTCATAGCACGTGTTTTATCTAATCATTTAATTCTCCTCCCTCTTCGCTCGGAGTGCAAATTGTGTGTGTTTTAAATAGAAATTATAAATTGGAGAGACGAGCTTTTAATGCACTTTAAAAAGAGATCATTTTATAAAACCCATGTACGAAGTCAAAAAGGAATCATCAAAGTCAAAAATGCGACAACAACTAATTGGATCGACACGAATCGATCAAAATTGGAAAAATCAAGGCAAATAACAAGTGGGGCAGAGACAAGCAGGTCAGTTGACTGAACCAGTGGGTCAGTTGACTGGCCCAGAGCCTGGAAACTTTATGTTTCCAGGTCAGTCGACTGACACAGGGGCAAGAATATCTGTCCCCCCAGGTCAGTCGACTGAACCCAGGGGTCAGTCGACTGATACAGGGGCAGAAAGTTTTCTGCCCGCTGGTTCAGTCGACTGACCTACTGGTTCAGTCGACTGAACCTGCTTCCTGGGCAGAATCAATCTAGCCCCCTTTTGGGGCAAATGCTATAACCCGAAACGGGAGCGACGAACGAGCGACCACGGCCAAGGACTTACGTCAAGCAACAACCCAGCCTTGGTATGGCCCTCCGAACACTCCACTAACATGTTCAAACATCAAAGATTGGATTTTTCACAAAAATTGGATTCCAAAACCAAAAATTGGACAATTCACCGAATCGATCCAAATCGAACACAAATGAACATGAATTGATGTTAGGAATTCTTACCCAACAACAACAAAAGCTATAAGCCAAGATGTGAGTTCAAAAATCTCACCTTTTAACTCAAAAACAAAGTTGAGAAGCACAATTGCAAAGAAAAGATCAACCACTCTTCACTTCAACTCTACAAGCTTCAATCTAAGATCAAAACAAGTATTTCCTAATTTAGGGTTTAGGAATTTTCTGAAATTAAAGAGGATAAGAGATGGAGAAGATGAAGACGGAGCTTACCTAAGCTTCTTTGGAATTTGGAGTTTGCAATTGAATCTAAGGCTTGGAATTTCTAATTCCTCTTCTCTTCCCCCATTTTCAATTTAGCTTAAGAAAAAGAAATGAAATGAGGATGAATGGAGAGGAGAGGGGTTGAGTTAGAGTATATGATGAGTTGGGTCAAACCCAAACTCAAAAGCCCAACAGAAGATAGCAATACTCCAAACATATCGAAGCTTATACTCAAAAAAGTCGCAAACGCCATTTTGGACTCAATGGAAGTGGTCCCGAGTCCTAATTCGACCGTTTGCAGAAAGTAGCTTTTCAGACTTAAATCCGATTAACGACGATATATTTAAATAAAATATTTAAATATAAAATCGTGAAATATGCGGGTTGTTACAATTGTACTAATCACTTATTTAATCGATATTACCTTATTCATCATTCCAACATGTTATTACTTCGTTTTCACTCTCTATAATGTTATTTTACATTTAAGGCCTTATTTCAATATCCCGCAATTAATATTATATCTTACGCTACTGTAAGAACCTAAAAAATGGAAAGAAAACCCAAGTCGCAGGAGAACATTAGGGAACTAAACTAAAATTTCCATCAAATCATAATATAGGAGATGAATGTAATAAATACTCTCATAGACATTTTGCAACAAATAGTTTAAAATTCTTGTCTTGAATATAGATTCTAATGCAACGAAAATTAAACTCTAACTAAAATATATAAATGACTGAAAAGTTTACCAAATGATTGTATCGTTGCTACTATGCAATAGCATCAGCCATGCTAGATTGTTCATTGTCAAAATATTTTGGAGTTTGTATATTATTGAATTGGACATGAGATTATATTCAAATTTTGGTTAATCTCTAATTTCATTGATTAGTCAACAGTAAATGCTTTCCATTGATAATTACAAAATATATTGTTCAAAATAAAAGATTTCAAATGGTTTTTGTTATGAAATTGGTAGCACGGGACTCTGAAATTGGGAAATATAATTCTTTGCACTACTACAAGATTAGGTTGTTCCTTTTTTTTTCTTTTTTCCTACCCAGTTCAATCTTTCTGACTTGATAACTGCTTGAAGTTTAAAGCTGCTTACATAGAAATATGTAGAGAAAGTGTAGGTTATTTTCAAAATTTATAGTTATATGGAACTATAAATTCGCATATTATTTTCACTCCTTTTTATTCATTGTTTGACCAGTTTTTATGTAAGCTTTGATTCTACATCTAATTTATTGTCTATTTTTACTACATATATATATATATATAATAACGATGATGTTAAAGCATATTGCAGAAGATCTCACTATTTGTTATTTACCAATTGTATTTGTACTTTTCCAAATTATAATATTTCCTGTTACATTATTACTTAGGCCTCAAGTAATCAAGATATAAATATAAATCATGTATTGTGGAATATCAATTAAACCATTAGTAAAAGTATAGACTTTTAATGACAGTTATTTTTTCCCCTCCCCCTCTTCTTTTATATTTTATTTTATTCAATAATTTCAACAAATGATAAATACCAACACTACAAAAAAAAAGCGTTTTTCACAACTGTCAAAAAGGTTTTTAGTAGGTATTTTACAACATTTTCCTAAACCTCGTCTTTTACTACTTAAAACTATTGTAATTTGTTTGCATACAACCAAATACCCTTCTTACAACTTTTAGTTTATGTTGTTAAAGAGTTCTTACAACTATTTGTGATAGTTTTAATATACTAAACTTCAACTTTTTTTAGAAGTTGCAGAATATTTTTTACAACTTTTATAAAATGTTGCAAAATATGTACAACTTTTTAAGAAAATTGAATAGGCATTTGGACTGTTTACCCTCAACTTTATCCTAAATTTTATTGCAGAACTAAAATTTCAAAAATTGAAATACATGAAATCCATTAACTCAAACAATAACACTTTGCTTGCAATATAACATCATTTGCTTTATTTATAATATTCAAACAATATTGTTACAATGCTCACACTACATCACATCCACCATTGCCAGACCCTTACAAAGAACCATACACTAATTCTTACAATGAAATATGAACATTAATACTTGTTCTCGGTTGAATCTAATCGAATACCCCTAAATAAGTAGTTCATTCATTCCCTCATCGACGGACTAATACAACCACCTTTGTTCCTTTCTGATCACCGCTTCAACCTCCACCTCCAATCATTCGCCATCTAATGTCTTGCTCACTTCAATCAAATTTTGATGTATTTCCTGCGATGCAAATGAGACAAACCTAAGAATCAACTATAAAATTACAAGATAAGATCAGTTTACGAATGATAACTGATACATATAGTTTGAATGATATTTAAGCAAAATACAAACTAAGATAAGATTAGTATCATTATCAGATTATGCCTATAGCATATATAGAAATATCAATTAGATTTTGTCCTTATATTGGTTCTCGCATTAAAAATACAATTCACTATGATTGTAATGACCCGTAATTTTCGATAATTAAAATTAGTTAATTGAATAAAGTTTTGTGATTTAATGTTGGAAGAAATAAAAATTTGTGATTAATGATAAGAATATAACTGGAATAAAAATGAAATAGTTTTAATTTATGGTAATTGATAACTGCTTTAAATGTAATTCTAATTAATTAAAATGCTTAAAAGAGTTATGATTGGTTATAGATTGTAAATTAATTGTAATACTATGTGTATTAATTGACATTTGATTAAAAGAGTAACGGATAATTTAAATGTTGATTTATTAATGAAATAATGTGTAATAAATTGTAATTGGATAGAATCGGTATTGTGTAAGTTGTTACAACAAGTGTTGTGAATAATAAACTTACAAATGTTATTAAATGTAGAAATGGTGACAATTGTTATTTGTTACTAATTTAGTTAATCAATTACAAATAAATGTAAATAAATGTTATATTAGTGTGAGTTAAGACAATAACTGCAAATTGTGAATGTAATCAAATGTATATAATGTTAATTATAATATTCACAAGGAAATAACTGAAATAATAAAAATGAAACCAAGATAAATGAAATTATTAGGATTTTAAATTTTAATTAATACCAAAATCAACAAAGGTTCAATATTATTGGAATACTGCAACTAATATGGTAAAAGATGATAATTGTAGAATATTTGTGTAATAAGATATAAACAAATATTAACTATGTCTACGGAGTAATAATTGATTGAAAGAAGAAAAAAAAGATTGAAACCAAATTTGATCAATTTGTTGGAATCAAATTTTAATAAATTGAATTTAATTACAGTTTAAATTGAACACCGTAACTGGTGTAATAACTAACAATGAAAGTATATGTAAACTTGTTTTAAATTATTATAAATGTCTAAGTAATCCAAAATGATGAAAATCAGTTAGTTTATAAATATTGAATTAAAAGGTGATAAATTAATTTAATATTAATTTATTTAATTAACGTGAAAATAACCATTTTGGCCACTATCTTGGATTTCGACGAAACTAGTTTCATCGGATCCGTAACGGTGAATTATTGTAAGATTTCAAGTTTCGTAGCGATCAGACTTGTCGTTTGATCGTACGGGCTCGAAACGCGTAGAAATCAATTTAATTAAATTCAATTGAAATCAATTTGAAATAAGCTGATTTTAAGCTAACTTCTTCATACGATGGAATTAGGACTTGAAACCTGTTCCATTGAGTTTAAATTTTTTGAAAACATCTACTTTGATATATGGGATTACCCATTTTTGTTTCGGGAACAAAACGGGCTTTTCGGGTCGTTTATCGTTCAAAACCAAATCAATCTAGCCCATTCATTTTATTTCTGATCTGCCTATATATAGCATGTTGTAAACCCTAGCCATTTCTTATTCCATTATTCAGTACGTACATTTCCTGTTTATCTTCTCCTTTCCAATGGCGGAATATATTCAAATTTCCAAACCCTAATTACAAATCAAAACCAAATCCAAAATCAAACTCCTCCAAACCATATCGAATTATATATTGATTTGAAGCTCTTGATGAGCGCAAGTCAAATATGCTGTCTGTTTTTCGTTTTGGATTTCTATGTGACCAGAATTTGATTATTTAGTTCCGGTCGTTCGTTTGAGATCGTTGGATTGTGCGGTGGATCGTCGATTTTACGACGATCGGGAGGCGCAGGGTTGTAGTGTTCGGCGAGCAGCGCTCATCCATTGATTTACTTCATGCAAAAGGTGATCGGAATCACTGAAATTCATGTGTGCAGTTGATCGGCGGCGGACCATGTGTTTGGGCCGAGCTCGACCTGAAGGGGTCGGTGAGGTCGCCTGGGGACGTGCGTGCTAGTGGTGAGGCTCGATCAAGGCACGACATCCTATATGGGCGACGGCGACGTGATATGGGTGGCGGCATGATTTTGTTCGAGGTCAAGAGGTAGGGTTTGGGAACAATGCTTCCGTGATGACGTGGCTATTGGTAGCATTTTGTTTGTTTGTTTAATTTAAATTCAAATTTAATTGTCAATCGTTCTAATCGTCATAACTTTCACACACGAGGTCCAATTCACGCGCGGTTTGTTTCGTTGGGATTGTATCAAAATTCCGGACATTTTGACCCTGGTTTAGACAAATTCTGAGACTGTTTGAATTTTGGGCCTAGATTGAATTTTTATTCGATTTGAAATCGAAGTTGAGTGATTTGACCCACTCACAACTACTAGCTTATCTTATGTTAGTTAAATTAAATTTATGATGTGATTAGAAATTTATTGATTACTGTTTGTTATGTTAAATTGTCATTCATGTTAAATTTGACTTTCTCTTGCATTTAATCATCGTTTAATTTAATATTGAATTTTAAATTGTCAATTTTATACCTGCATTGATTATTAGTTATCTATTGATGTTTATCGATTGATTTGGATGATGATTGTGATGTATGTTTGATTGTTGACATTGGATGACTGGAAGTTGTATTTTTATATTGTTATAACACTGCAAGTTCCCTAGGGGTTGAAATGATACATACCCGAGTGATCTATAGATTAGGGAAAAATCGTTATGGGTTGAAATGATAGACTCGAGCGATTTTATGGATTTTTATTTAATTCGGGATTGCGGTTTGAAATGATATATAACCGTAAAAATTTTAATTGTAGATTGAAATGATAAATATCCGTATCACTTGACCCTAGGGTAGAAAATTATATACGGACACCAGATTGGTTAAATTAAATGATTTTTTGAATCTTGAAAATTTTGAATTCAGTTAACGGGTATTTTGAAATAGAAATTTGATTTATATAAACTGAATTATTTTCGGAAGTCCAAGCGTAAACGTTGAAATTGGAATTAATTTAATGAATTGTTCAAAGGATTTAAATTGGAATTTCAAAGTTGAAGTGTCAAATATAAATGAATTTATCGGAAATTGATTTATTGGAAATGTTTGGATATAACCTTGAAACCTATTTTAAATTAATTTAAACTATTTTAATCAATTAAAACTATTTTAATTTATTTTAATCTATTATAACCTATTTAATCCAAGTTAATTTATTTTACCTATTTTATACTAATTAAATTTACTTAATCTATTTTAAATCTATTTAATATAATTTAAATCTATTTAATCCATTTTAAATTTATTTAATCTATTTAAAAATCTACTTAATATAAATTAAATCTATTTAATCTATAATTAATCTATTTAAATCATTTTAAATCTAATTAAATCTATTAAATCTATATTTTAAATCTAGTTAAATCAAATTTAAATCTATTTAAACTATTTTACTATTTAAACTATTTTAATCTATTTAAACTATTTTTAACCTATTAAAACTATTTATGACTACCTAAACTATTTTCTAAAATTGCAGACCGTGTAAAGTTGAAGTAATTATGTTTAAATCCTCGATGATGATACAACCTAAGTTGGAATTTGGAATTGATACCCTTTTGTGAAATGACATATTTGAGTAAATACGATGATTTTTGGAACTAGAATTTAATTAACCTATCTCATCGATAAATTCAAAAGTGAATATGATTTTGGAAGTACGGGTTTTAAAGTGAATATAGTTTTGAAACTGAATATGATTTCAGAAGAGATATGATTTGAAATCGATTATGATATTTTGATATAAATTGTGAATTGACCTTCTTAAAATGTAAAAGAACCATCCGGTGTGAAATAAGCATTTGGTTGTTAAAGAGACCGGGATCGGATATTGTCATACTCTCTGCCAATATCGAAAACCACTTTAACAACTGTGAACTTGGTGGAGATTCCAGAAATGAAGTAGGATGGTTTGACGAACGATTCTGTTTGAGGTATTTACGTGACCCTGACTCCTGTGAGTCAGCTTGATGTGGCTAAAACAGGAGCTATACCGGGCCAAGTGAGGTCATTCCTCCTATGGGGCACATTTCTTCGATACTATATTTTGACTTTGTTTTAGCTGCCACCCCTTGATTTTGATTTGGGAGTGTGTCCGAGGTGGGTGGTAGTAGCTGATATGCGTTACCACCAGTCGGGGAGTACAATTGGTATATCTACCCGGGGCATTGCCTCAAGTGCCTTGTCGTATGCCTTATCGCGCCTTCTACGAGTTTGGTTTGTACCATACCTATGGAGTGCCCTCTGATAGCCCTCCAGTTTACGGAGGAATTACGGTACTGTATAGACTGTGGGAATATATAAAAATGTGTTAAGCGGGATATGGGTAACGCCTTAATGCAATTTTAATACTTTACTTTATTGTAGACTATTTTAATACCGTACTATACTACATAGTAGATAGTATAATGGATCCTTAGGAGATGGTAATCCCAAACATCTCTTAAGTTATTGCACTCATGTTAGACATTGGATAGGAGATGTCAAACCCCGTAAACATCTCTGATGCCGTTAAACTCATATTTTTACCGTTGATTTAACTTACATAAGATCTTTTAGTTCTAACTCGAGTGTTTTGTCTTTCCAATTCGCTCGGGTCAGTTTGAGCTTTTTAGTTTATCGAAGACTGCTTTCTAGAGGACGAAGACGAAGATATGGTACTATTATTATTTGTTTTATTTATTCCACTGCATCATGTTGTTCCGCTGCATTTATTTATTTATTCCTATTTTCTGTAACTCTGGTTTTGTGTTGTAAAAGAATAATCAAAAGTATTTATAAACAGCTTCATGAACTATTATTTGATTATTATATTTTTTCATTCCGCTGCGAGATTCTGTATTTGTTTTATTTCGTTCTCCTTTTCTTATTTACCCCATAACTATCTGCCCTTTTGAATGGTTTGAGTCTCGCATGTGTGTCTGCTTAGAATGTTCAAATAATATAAATTGTCGTTACTAATACATGTAAAAAAGTAATACAAGTATGGAGAAAATATAGTGATGTTCAGCTCAAACCTATACAAAAGTATGTTTATTTTTATATTTAATTTATTAATATGAATGAACCAATTTCTATATATTATTATTGATGAAACACACAGATTAACCTGTTTCTTGAAGAAACAATATCTAGTCGTAAAGTACAACGTTTTTACAACTTGTTCAAATTTTTGTTAAAAGGGTGTTGTGACAACGTTTGGAAGAAAGTTATAAAAAAGTAGTTTTTAACAATGTTTTTAGAGAAAATGTTAATAAAAGTCGTCTTTTACAACGTGTTTAAGAAAAAAGTTGTAAAAAAGATGCTTTTTACAACGTTTCCCTAAAAAATGTTGTAAATGGTATTTTTTACAACGTTTTAAATGCAAACGTCGTAAAACTAAAGTTGTAATAAGGTGTATTTGTTGTAGTGCAAATATTTCCCATATTTGTTTGGTTTAATTTATCTAGAATAATTGAGTGCATGTTAAGAGTGAAAGTAAGATTGGAGTTTAGAAATTATCACTACAAACGGCCCTACTATAGCTATATTTTTGCAACGGTCATAATCTGCCAGTTGTAATAAAGGTTTTTACCACATTTTGTTTCAGAAAGTTGTAATAAACTTACTTTGAACAACTCTTTTTTTGTTACTTGTAGCATATACCTATTACAAGTATTTTTCTTTTGCCAATTGTAATAGATGTCAAGTTTCAACAACTCTTTTATTATGCTAGTTGTAATAGATACCAATTGGCACCTTTTGGTTGCCTGTTGTAATAAATAATTAATAAAGTAATAATTAATAATTACAATTTAATTAAAATAATTAACAATTAATAAAATTTAATAATAAATAATAATTAAATAAATGATACTTAAATAATAATGATAAATTGGTATAAATGGCCAACATGTTTGGTTTCAGTTGGTTGGTATTTCAGACTATAAGATTACAGGTCATGGGTTCGATCTTAGAGATGTACCTTATTGAAATTAATGGACCATGCTAAAAAATAATAATAATTAATTATTAATACATAATAATTAAAACCTGCTATTAAATAATAATAATTAATTATTAACTTGAAATATGAAATAACCATATTAATAATAAATTAATAATTAATATTTAATATTTAATTAATAATAATTAATTAATAATCAACAAGCAGTAAATAAATAATAAATATTTAATTATAATTCATAATTTATAAATAATAATTTCTATTAAATATAAATAATAGTAATTATATCTTAATAATATAAAAATTATAATAATTAGTTAAATAATAGTTAAACAATAATAATTAAAAGCTAAAATTTAATATCAAATAATAATAATAATAATTAACAATTTAAATTAAATAATAATAATTAATTATTATTTTGAAATATGAAATAATTACTATTATTAATCAGTAATCCACCTAAGTGAAATATACTTTCTTAATGAACTTAAAAGTTCATATAATATTAAATATAAATTTTCACTTATGGTTCGATCTTCAACAAGCAAGCAGAGCATTTAAGCGGTACAATTATATATTGCGTGTATGATAATTTTTCCTATTTTACTTATAAAAATTAAAATAAATAATATTTTTTAGAAAATATTTGCCTTATTCAATAATTGATAAATGATAAATAACTTTTTACTAATTAAGATTAAATATATTGAAATTAATAATTATTATTATTAATTAATAATATATACATAATAATTAACATTTAATAATTAATATTCAATTATAATTATGGGTATTATGTAATAATTGATATTAGTAATTATTAATTAATATTTAATAATTAATATTAAATATACAACAGGCACTAATTAGTAATAGTAATTATTGTATAATTAAATATATATAATAATTAACATTATTAATATTCATTTATAATTAAGAAGTAAAATAATTACGAAGTAATAATTAATAATTACTATTCATTATCTAATAATTAATAGTTAAGACTAATATTTAATATTTAATAATTAATAAGTAATATTTTGATATTTTGTCTAAAATAAATATAAAAATATTCATAAAATTTAAAAAACTATCGTAAAATTTGAAAATACCATTTTGAAATTTTCAAAAAAAATTTAAAATTTAATTTGTTTAAAATAAAGAAAAAATTATTTACTAAATTTAGAATCCATAAAATTTAAATACAATTTGAAAATATTCGAAATTTTATAAAATTCAAAAATGTTAAAAAATTATAAATTCGAATAATACAAATATTATGTTAATAATTATTATTTTCATATGCATGTGGATGTTCCCTTTTGTAATTAGTGGAATTTTGTTTTCATGCATCCAAAAATTGGCCCCAAATTCCAAAACTAAGTTTGGCTCCAGCTTACTTTTCGTTCCCCTTTCTCAAATTCGTGGCTCTCTCGTTCTCATTGATCACTACTATTTTCCTCAATCCTTCTTTCTTTCTATTCCTTATCATTTGTTTTCCAACAGGCCCACCACCATCACCATCAACAACATCACATACGACCAGGCCAACATAGCCTTCACCAACTACGACCCATTATGGCGCCAAATTAGAAAGCTTCGAGCGGAGTCGATCTTCGCCTGGAAAGCATAGGAAAAGGCTCTTCCATGCCCTCGCCACCCGCTTCTACAGGTCGATCTCCTCATTTCGTCTTTCAATCGAACAAAGATCTTAATACCATGGGCTCCAAAACCAACTTAGGTAATCATGCGCATTTCCTTTATGTGTCTTTCCATCGTGTGCATTTATTAGGTAACCACGCTATTTTAAGAATTAGCACCTGCATTAGTTTAAAATAACATACAATTAAAACCTTACAAACTTTATTCATGAAGAAAGTTTAGTAATATAATAGATCTTATTTGATTCTCGTTTCATTGTTGTGAGCTTATTATTAGTTCCTTCTAGCTTCTGATGTGTAAAGGAGTACAAAATAGCATAAAACTTATTAGGGTTCCTGCCTCAAATTGTTTTTGTAAATTTCAAACAAACAAATTGTTTTACTTTTATAGTTTTGCAACTAATTTTGATTACATTGGCCAAAGCATACAAGTGAAAAGGCTTGTTATAATAGTATTAGGTTGTCATGTGACTTAGGTAATGAATTTTCGCTAATGATTAACAATTAATACATATTTGGCAATTTACAATAATATATAAATGTTGTGTACTTAATTAGCATTATTGATTGCTAATTAGCATCATTTTAGGCCATAATATTTCGAACTATTTTCAGTAGCCTATAAAGTATGTATTGTCCTAACTTTTGAATTACCTACCGTGTAACATTCTGATTCCCACTGATCAATTTTCTTTTTTTCAGATTTCTTTACCTCCATCAATGTTAAAGCAGTTACAGTTTGTAAAAAGGCCTTTAGGTATGGATTCTGATAATTCCACTGACGGGGTTAGTATATTGCTTTTTGTCTCTTTTTTTGGCCAATTTTGTGTGAATTTTTTGTGTTTATATCATAAAGCGTTGCTGCTTTGAATGGGAACCTCAATATCGTGTGATTTGAAGAAAAATTTCTTGTGTAGATATTGTAATTTTGGTATTTTATGGGTTAAGCAATCGAGTTTGATGATAGGTCAGCTATTACCCATAACATTGTTGGGCTATGAATAAATGGGTTTGGTCGTCTTGCAATGTAGCGAATTAAAACAGTTTCATTAGAGTTATATGGTTGATTTTATAACTTGAAGTGGTAGTTAAAATTTCATGTAACATTCACTGTCCATATATTGAATGCCTTTGGAGTATGACTATAAACTGTGTAGTGCAATGATTGACCTTGTCTTAAATGCAAGGTTTATATAACTTTAAATTCAGAATATACCAATTTTTGAAAATCCCTTCATTGTACTGGAAATAGTTTATAAAGTTTATTTTATAATGTAGGCTTATGAGACAGTTTAAGCTTGTTAATATGCTTAGTACCTGATAAAATGACACATAATTTATTGGTGGTTTCTATTAAACAAACATAACAAAACAATAAGTTAGATGTAGATTCTTTTCTGTCAAAGATGATTTGGGGATGGCAAAGTTAATATTTTTCACAACTATCGCACCGGAACCGAATAGTCACAAGTAAAAAAGAAAAAAGGTACATGTTTTCATCACCATTATCGCCTAGAACATTGTTATCAATATTCTTAAAATTATGCTATTTTAATCCCGTTTAAAACCAAATATCTTCACTTATTTTAGTCACAATAAAAATAATTCACTTACAACATGCTAGAAAATTATATCAGATTTGAATCTACATTTCAACATGTTGGAAAATTAAATCAAACAACAATTTGATGAATTTGTTTTTTCTTATTTATTTCAGAGGTTTATACTTCAGCTAACTTCACTGCATAGTGTTTAGATATGTAATTCATGCATCAATAGTTTGGAAACCAAGAACAATCTTCCATTTTGTTCAAATGTACATCACTCGTTAAATAACGTGTTTATTGTAAATGTAAATCAATCATCAAATAATATGTTAGCTTTGATTTGGCCTCTATTCATGATAGATTGCTTGACGGAGGCATTGACTCTATGTTTGAAAATTGATTCCTAGGCTCCCAGTTATAGTTCATATCAATCTTAAAGCATAATTTTATCACTTTACAGGGTTGTCAGAAAACTTGCCACTTCTATTTAATTATTATGGTTTAAAGAGAATTAAATAGAAGTCTTTCAATATATGTGGAATAATTACTTAAATCTACTTATGTCAACTTAATAAAACTTAATGGTATATCTTAACTAAAGCAAAATGCATTACATATGATTCTATCACCCTTTTTCATTTTTTCATTTTTAAATTTAAGTATGAATTTGTAAATATAACCAATTATATTTATATCGTTAAGTAACTATTTTAGTGCACCATGTACCATTAGGAGCAGATGCTTAAAAGGTTTGGGACGATTAGGTGGTGGATCCTGAAGCCATTCTATATAGGCTTACTGTAGATGTCTATACTATTGGACAGGCAGTTGGGATGATTGTTGCTTGACGCAAGGACTTTATCGCTTTTGATCAATACATATCGATCCTCCTATTAACATATGTTATGGATTTGGTTATGTTTTTTAATAGAGTTATTAATACAAAAATGGTGTAAAGTTGAACTTGTTTTGGCTTTTTTGAACGTAAATGATTCGTGTTGTTTTAGGTAATGTTAATGAATATAGTTATTATTAGTGAAATATTGGTTTTAATAATTATGTTGTGAAATTTTTGGTTAATAACAGTTGTAGGAAGAAGGATAATAACCGTTGGTAGATGGTGTAAAAAGATTTATTGCAATGGTATTTTCAAATACAAATTTAGGATTTGTAGGAAATTCTTAGGTCAACCAAATAAGAGATAGTGGTAATAGTCTACTGTAAATAATCTTCCAAATGACTTGGTTCATTCTCATATATTTTGAAGGTTCTATTAATAAGAAATACTCAATAACTGTTACAAATAGTTTTGACAATTCACTAACACTATGGAGCTTTCGTAGGATTTGGTAAGAAGGTTTATAAAATTCTATTAGAAAATGAAAAATATTTTTCTAAAACATACAATAGATTTGATATATTAATAAACAACAAAACTTAAGTATCGGAACTCCAAAGCACCATGCACATCTCAAATAATATAACTCAAATAAAAAAGAGCTATAACATAAGTGTTCCATAATAAATTTAGATAAATGGATGTACACAAAAATATCAAACATTCCATAACTGAAAATATATATTTACATAAAATAACAAACCTACATCTTATCTAGTTGTCTACCGTTTAAACGCAACAACAACGTGAACCAAGTTTAGCAAGTCGATTGATCCATTTTGGAATTGATTTTCCAGTTAATCTGAAGCAAACATCCTTGCTAAAATGGTTACAGTTCTTCGTAAATAGATTGTAGGAATCACCACTGTAGTTGCAAGAAAGAACATCCATGAATAAGCTTAACTGGAGTGGGTCATAGGAAGTTGTTCCAACTACAATTGATTTCCTGAACTTGTAGTTTGGACATTTTTTGGGTTCTACTTCAAATACACCACATGATGGAAAATCAACTGCCCCAAAAGAATACTCTACTCCATAAACTGTGAGCAAATGTAGGAAATCCTCTATAAGGCACTAAAGTATTGAATGTCACTCAAATAAATGAAATTTCCTTGATTTTTATTTTCAAATAGAAAAACCTAAGCATTTTAAAGGAAAGTACTTCTTCGCTTAAGTTTTGCTTTTTATTAAGCATAGGTATCCGATGTAATCATGATATGAACCAACTGACCAATCGAATGTACTACTAAAGACTATGTGAACAATTATTGTAATAATACACATAGTCCAATGTTAATAACACTTTTGTAGGATACTTATGTGGTATGTTGGATCTGTAACAATATCAATTTCAAATGATCACATAAAGAATTTACACTTCTAAACAAGTTTCTACAAGAAAGAGATACAAAAATTAAGAATACAACTTAAAATAATAACAATTTTTTTACAATATTCTATTAAGTAACAATACAGTAGAAAAATTCATATTAACCAAAATTAAATATCATCTCTTTACTTGGTTGATAAATCATCTTAAGTTTAAATTGATAAAATGTAGCTGTTGTATTAAGGTAAAATATCTAGTAAATTATATGCTAAATAAATCACTATTTATAACATGTCAACAACAATATTCTAGTCACATTTCATCAATAAAAATTATGTATGCAAAACCAATAATTCTATAGATAATAAAATAAGAAGCCCCATAACTACATCACCTAGTTCCTATATAACAGAAATATGAACTAGGCTTAGTTAGGTGCAACAATAAATGAAAAAAAATAAACAGAAATGTGCAAAATTACCTTCCACTCCAGAATGAAATGCACCGAGGCCTGCCCAGTAACATAAAAGATTCGTTGAGGTCAAGTCGTAAATGTTAAGAATAACTGGTGTCTCCATTGGCCTTCTCTCACGTCTTTCAATTGTGACGCGCTCTAAACGTGCAGTAATCATTATTAAATATTCTTTCAAGTTCTTCGGATATCCATTTGAATGATCAACATGTATTCCCGTATCTTCTGTCGCGGAACGTAAAGAAGCTAGTTGCGCAATAACATCGACTATTTTTTGGCGCATTTGTTCTTTAGTTTTGGTAGCTTGGTCAATTTTTCTTTTATAAGCTTCCAAGCATTCCTCTTTTTCTAACTCAAGTATCATTCTCTCTCTATCTGTATTTGGCTCACCAATCTCATCCCAAATCACCTGTTATAGTAATGTAGTAGAATTTAGTGATTAGGAAGTAAATAAGACTTTCTTCGATCTCTATTTTTCTATATATATTCATTGCATCTATATATTCATATGATTTTTATCATACTAGAATATCGGTTTGTAATGTTGTTGCCTTATCATACTAGAATATGATAAGAATTATGTAAAAGGTTAAAATAATGTAGATTGATGGAATCAAAGCATCATTATTATACCTACAATGGGTGAATAACAAAATAATTTCACAAAATGTTAAATAATCATTAAATATAGTGTGTTAATCCTTAAGACAATTGATCCTTACTTCACAGCTCCAACTAAACTTCACCTTAGGAGCATAGATTGAGGAACTCAGGTTGTCACATTGTCAACGTGGCATGCAATGAAATTTGAATATTAGTATGTTATGATGGGAGTAAACTTCACACGTGACTCTATACTTTTATAGTCTTACTTCAGTAAGAAAATATTTAATTGCATCCCATAATATAGGAATAAGATAAAAAAACTGCAAGGAAGATAAAGACCACGATAAAGGAAAACAAATCCCTTTTAGGTCATTGCTTCGTATCTTTAGTTGCTTCCATCTACAAGAGAGTGAATATAATTTTGTTTTTAACAATTTTTTGAAGTTGATATGTTCTTTAGCAATATTACATCTTTATTAAAATTACTTAAGAATTTTTTTAACGATGTCAAATATTGTAGATTAAATGAGGATATTTAACTCATGTATAGAGCATTCATGTTGTTTGAAAGGAATGGCATGTTTATGTATTATGTTTTAATCGAAGCGGACCAAGTCGATGATAAAATGTCTTAAATGCAAAAGGAGATATATAAAAACTTTACTAAACTTTAGTTTACTTAGAAGATTTTGATATTTTATCTAAAAATCATAAATAAGAAAAAATAGGAAGCAAACCGTTATTACTATTCTTTAAAAGGGTTTCACTTCTATAATTGCGATGAAGCTTGTTAGTATTTGAAGCACCACAAAAGCATTATTGTATAATTCATTTAATCATTATTTAAATAATTTTTATACCAACCAATATGTACAATGATGTCAATATCACTAATATAAAATTTTGAACACAAATATGATCCTATCCAAAAAAGTGGTTGTTATAAAAATCAAGCCTGATATAATCAATCGCACGTTATTCATCTACAAAATGAACAAATCTAAATAATCTTATTACGTAGTATGTTTTTAAAATTCTCCATCTATTTTACCACCTTGTTCATGCTTTCATGTTGATTACTACCTAACTAATGTACAACTATGATTTATTAGACAGTTTCATCGATTAGACTTATAAACATAGTTACTATAAACTGCAGATTAAACCTATTTTAGAAGATATTAACAGTTTTTTGAAGTATATACAATTATTCATCTCTAGAGAATAAAATATAAATAATTTAAAAAGTAATAATATGAAATTCATTTTATAGTTGGTACATATATATTTTAGAGGATTTTTAAGTCTGAATTGGCTTTCCAAAAAGACGAACAGTGCATTTGGCGACAACATGCAAAAAATTCATATTACTCCAAATAATGAAATAAAGAGAAGAACAAATATATTAAAAAAGTATTAGTATCCATAATTTAGAACCAAGCTTTGATCAAGCTTATATATAAAGGCAAGAGTTTTATTGTCTGGCCTACACACATATATTAATACATATGTTTGGGTTTTTTTAAGCCCAAGTTGTTGTTTCTAAAAATTAAATGTTGGATTTGCTATTGTATATCAAAGAATAATATTTCTTATAATAATCGGAATAAATATAAAAAACGTTTAAAAAAGACATTAGCTCGAGATATGCAAAATTTTAGGTTACTGTACATTACTAGTTGTATATCCCATTTATGACCATGTCATTTATTATATCTAAAAAACGCATCAACAAATTGGTTGGTATTGCCTTGTGAACCTACAAAAATAATTTTTCTCGCTAATTCCACATGATAAATAAAATTAAAATGATATCAACTGCTTATCTAAGCCAAAAAAATTGTCATTCCCTTCAAAAATGATTTTATATTGGGTTTAATTAAATCTAATTCTTGATTATATACTCAATTCCTTTGTTTCAAGCACTATATAATAAAGGGTTGGACTTGTGATTACATCATAGGAGAACATGTCATATTTTTTAGAGTTTAACGTGTACTTAATTTTATGTTGGATTTGACATGTTCTTTTTCTGGAAATACTTATTAACATTTAACATGCAAAATTAACGCGTAATAGGAATGTTGTGGTTATTATAATTAATGTTTGACATATACAATTCATTGGAATTTAAATTGTAATCAAAATATTTAATATACTTTATTTTCTAATTAATAATGCATTTACAGATGAAAGGGCTTATGGAGTTGATATTTATTAAAAATAAATTATGGAGAAATTTTTTACATTTAACATATATATGCCAAAGAGGAAGTTTTAGCGATACATAAATTATTTGAATATGATAAAACCTAATAAAGCTACCCAAAACACAAAATACGCTAAAATAAATGGCCAATTATATTAACACACCACTTTCTTCCTACCTAGTGTTTTATAAAAAAATGCACACCACTTTTTTCTTTCTTACTCCATTTTATTTTGAAATTACCCTTATTTCTTTTATCCCACTCATTCTTATTTTCCACTCTTCTCATGGCAATCAAAGAATATTCTCATCTCACAACATTTAAAAACTTATTTATGATCATGGACAATTTGTTCTTCTTTTCTATCCAATAGTCCAATCTAAAAGGAAAAAAACAAGCTACAACTTCATACAGTACAAAAATGATAGGAAGCTTATGTAATATATCTCATCCATACTAGGTTTATTATCATTCCACTTGCACTATGCACTATTTAGTAGCAATTAAAGCAATAAATAAGCTTGGTTGCTATCATATCCTAGTTACTATGTATCAACCCTAGAAAACATACATATTTATCTTAAGTAGTAAGATATCTTATTTAAAAATTCTATCCTCGTATGTATGCAATTATACCAATAAAAGAAAAGGAGAAGGAAAATACGAGAACATGAAAAGAACTAAAACATCTCAGTAAAAATAATTACAAGGATAAAACAGTCGTTTATTTTCAAAAAAATTAAGTGGGCAAAAGTGGAATAATGTGGTGAGTTAAGAATGGGTCAAAATAAATAATAAACTAATCAAATCGAACCTTAAAGAGTTTCTTATAATTCAAGGAAAATAGAAAAGAAATAAATGGATTGATTTTTTAGCAAAAATAACATATTCCATGGGCTAGCTGATTATACTATAAAAGAATATGAATGTAAATTGCAATGTTTATAGATGGGTGATAAAGATATAAATATACTTTTTGTGCAAAATGAAAAATTATTCGCTAGGGAGAGAACATGAAATGAAATGAGAGTAAATATGTGGAAAGAATACAAAAGGTCATACATTGAACTTTTTATGTATTATAATACATGGTATAAGATGTGTCTAGAGTATGACATAAATGGAACGAAAAGGTGGTTCTTAATAATGAAATACCTGAAGTTTGGCAAGAAGATAGTCCCTTTCTGTCTTTTGTATATCATCAACCAAAGCACTATATGTAGAAGGATTAATTTCTCCTTCAACAACTGGTGAGATCTCAAAAGTTGAAGAGGAAACAATAATATTGCAGCCCTGATTCCTGTTTGAAAAGAGCACATATACTATAAGGCCAATCATGCTATGAAGAAACAGGTTGAGTGATACCCCATCGATGAATACGGTTCTAATGGTGGAACCAATAATGGTATCATAGGCGAGGCTGCAGATTTCTAGGAAGTTAGTGAAAAGGAGGAGAGAGAAGATTGTAGTTGTGTATGAAAAGCATGAAATGATGAATGTGAGTTTTAGGCAAAGAAATAGTGGACGCAGATCTAGGTTTTTGAGTGTTAGAGACATAATGGTATGTATAATGTGTTTTTGGTTACCAAAACACTATATCACTAAAAATTGAAATTTTATGATAAATACTATAGATTATACTTAGAGTGGGATAAGTGAAGAAAGGAAATGGGTTTATATAGAGAATGACAAATTCTCTCTAGACTTCTCTTTTAATTATTATTACCTTCATCTCGTATTTATTTGGCATTAAAAGAATTTATTGACTCTTTAATCTATTTTAAATTCAAATAAAATGCTTTTTTGACCATACAATTGTGGAAATTAATTATAGAAATTGATTGCAAATTATCAAAATTTTCCTAATTGATTATGTATGCTGCATATAAATATATCAACCGGTTAATAACTTTTGTAAATTTACCGAGTAAATTCAGAATTAGTAAATCAACCGATTAGTTTCCTCTAACTAATTGAACCAATTAATTTCCTTTAATTAATTATTTTATTGAAATTAAGGAAAATCAATTCATTTTTCAAAATTATACTATCGCTAAAATTTAATATAAATTTCGTGTGAAAATGATTAAAAAACTCCTTAATTGACTATGCAACATGCTAATAAATCAATTGATTACTTTCTTTTTTAAACCTATTTCTTAATTATCCAATTAAATGACTTTTACCATGTAATCAATTTTTTAAATTATGCATGCTTGTGTGTGTATAATAAGCATACTATGTATATAGTAATAATCACTTATTTAATCGATATTACCTTATTGATCATTCCAACATGTTATTACTTTGATTTCACTCTCTATAATGTTATTTTACATTTAAGGCCTTATTTCAATATCCCGCCTAATATTATATTTTTCGCTACTGTTAGAACCTAAAAAATGGAAAGAAAACCCAAGTCCCAGGAGAACATTAGGGAACTAAACTAAAATTTCCTTCAAATCATATTATATGAGATGAATGTAATAAATACTCTCATAGACATTTTGCAACAAATAGTTTCAAATTCTTGTCTTGAATATAGATTCTAATGAACGAAAATTAAACTCTAACTAAAATATATAAATGACTGAAAAGTTTACCAAATGATTGTATCGTTGCTACTATGCAATAGCGTCAGCCATGCTAGATTGTTCATTGTCAAAAGATTTTGGAGTTTGTATATTATTGAATTGGGCATGAGATTATATTCCAAATTTTGGTTAATCTCTAATTTCATTGATTAGTCAACAATAAATGCTTTCCATTGCTAATTACAAAATATATTGTTCAAAATAAAAGATTTCAAATGGTTTTTGTTATGAAATTGGTAGCACGGGACTCTGAAATTGGGAAATATAATTCTTTGCACTACTACAAGATTAGGTTGTTCCTTTTTTTTCTTTTTTCCTACCCAGTTCAATCTTTCTGACTTAATAACTACTTGAAGTTTAAAGCTGCTTACATAGAAATATGTAGAGAAAGCGTAGGATTATTTTCAAAATTTATAGTTATATGGAACTATAAATTCGTATATTATTTTCACTCCTTTTTATTCATTGTTTGACCAGTTTTATGTAAGCTTTGATTCTACATCTAATTTATTGTCTATTTTTACTACACACACACACACACATATATATATATATATATATATTTAATAACGATGATGTTAAAGCATATTGCAGAAGATCTCACTATTTGTTATTTACCAATTGTATTTGTACTTTTCCAAATTATAATATTTCCTATTACATTATTACTTAGGCCTCAAGTAATCAAGATATAAATATAAATCATGTATTGTTGAATATCAATTAAGCCATTAGTAAAAGTATAGACTTTTAATGACAGTTAATTTTTTCCCCTCCCCCTCTTCTTCTTTTATATTTTATTTTATTCAATAATTTCAACAAATGATAAATACCCACACTACAACAAAAAAACGTCTTTCACAACTGTCAAAAAGGTTTTTAGTAGGTATTTTACAATGTTTTCCTAAACGTCGTCTTTTACTACTTAAAACTATTGTAATTTGTTTGCATACAACCAAATACCCTTCTTACAACTTTTAGTTTATGTTGTTAAAGAGTTCTTACAACTATTTGTGATAGTTGTAATATACTAAACTTCAACTTTTTTTAGAAGTTGCAGAATATTTTTTACAACTTTTATAAAATGTTGCAAAATATGTACAACTTTTTAAGAAAATTGAATAGGCATTTGGATTGTTTACCCTCAACTTTATCCTAAATTCTATTGCAGAACTAAAATTTCAAAAATTGAAATACATGAAATCCTTCAACTCAAACAATAACATTTTGCTTGCAATATAACATCATTCGCTTTATTTAAAATATTCAAACAATATTGTTACAATTCTCACACTACATCACATCCACCATTGCCAGACCCTTACAAAGAACCATACACTAATTCTTACAATGAAATATGAACATTAGTTCTTATTCTTGGTTGAATCTAATTGAATACCCCTAAATAAGTAGTTCATTCATTCCCTCACCGACGGACTAATACAACCACCTTTGTTCCTTTCTGATCACCGCTTCAACCTCCACCTCCAATCATTCGCCAACTAATGTCTTGCTCACTTCAATCAAATTTTGATGTATTGCCTGCGATGCAAATGAGAAAAACCTAAGAATCAACTATAAAATTACAAGATAAGATCAGTTTACAAACGATAACTGATACATATAGTTTGAATGATATTTAAGCAAAATACAAACTAAGATAAGATTAGTATCGTTATCAGATTATGCCTATAGCATATATAGAAATATCAATTAGATTTTGTCCTTATATTGGTTCTCGCATTAAAAATACAATTCACTATGATTGTAACGACCCGTAATATTCGATAATTAAAATTAGTTAATTGAATAAAGTTTTTGATTTAATGTTGGAAGAAATAAAAATTTGTGATTAATGATAAGAATATAACTGGAATAAAAATGAAATAGTTTTAATTTATGGTAATTGATAACTGCTTTAAATGTAATTTCAATTAATTAAAATGATTAAAAGAGTTATGATTGGTTATAGATTGTAAATTTAATTGTAATACTGTGTGTATTAATTGACATTTGATTAAAAGAGTAACGGATAATTTAAATGTTGGTTTATTAATGAAATAATGTGTAATAAATTGTAATTGGATAGAATCGGTATTGTGTAAGTTGTTACAACAAGTGTTGTGAATAATAAACTTACAAATGTTATGAAATGTAGAAATGGTGACAATTGTTATTTGTTACTAATTTAGTTAATCAATTACAAATAAATGTAAATAAATGTTATATTAGTGTGAGTTAAGACAATAACTGCAAATTGTGAACTTAATCAAATGTATAGAATGTTAATTATAATATTCACAAGGAAATAACTGAAATAATAAAAATGAAACCAAGATAAATGAAATTATTAGGATTTTAAATTTTAATTAATACCAAAATCAACAAAGGTACAATATTATTGGAATACTGCAACTAATATGGTAAAAGATGATAATTGTAGAATATTTGTGTAATAAGATATAAACAAATATTAACTATATTCTTTTCTGGTATTATCTGATATTGATGAAGGAACAATTAATAAAGAGTTAATAATAGAAAAAGGAACTTCTATCTCACAATCTGGAAACAAGCAGATAAATAAGGGATCATATGAGAACTATGGCACTGTTGGAGCTAACATGTTTGATAATAATTCTGTAGTAAAGAATTCTTCTTTAACTTCTGAAACACTGGTACATTCAGAGATATTGGATACTAGTTCAGATACTAATAAGGATTTTCACAAGGAACCATTGAGAAATGATGATACCTCTGAGCAAACCTCCCCATATATCAATATTTCTCCTCCAAATCATCTGATTTTACCACCTCCATGTAATTCAAGGGATAATTTTGAGGAACAGGTTATATCTATCAAAAAAGAAAAAAGAGGTAAAAAGAAAGTCTCATTCCATGAAATATCAGAAGATCTAAACAATGGGAAAAACTACAAGATTGAAGAAATACTGCCAAGGAATAATAGTGAGTCTGCATTATCATTAAAGGATTCTATTTCTCAGTCAAGTGGTATTAGGCATACAAGGAAGCATCCATCTTTTCTCATTTCACCCAAACAGTTATGATGTTAAACAATAATATAACATATTGGAATATCAGAGGAGGACACCTATCATCAAAACAGGCTGAAGTGAAACAATTAATTAAAGATCAAAAAATTCAACTCATTGTTATCAGTGAAACAAAGTTAAATAAATTAAAGACTGGTTTAGCTTGTAAGAATATTGCTCCCGATTGGGCACATGAAGATAATTTGCAAAGTGCTCCATATGGAAGATTATTGGTTTTATGGAATTCAGATGTTTTCAAAATGACAAAGTTGTAGGAGGATGATCAATTAATCCATTTCAGTGCTATTTCTTTATTTTCAAACACTCCATTTTTGATATCCTTTGTCTATGCTCATAATAATCTTGATCAAAGACTATCTTTCCTATCTAATCTCTCTTCTCTTTCTCACTCAAATTTACCATGGATAATTCTTGGAGACTTCAACTGTATGTATTCCTCTGATAAAAAAATTGGAGGAAATCCACTCTCTTTGAAAGATATTTCTCCTTTAAAACAAACTCTTATTAAATCTTCTCTTAGTCATATACCATCTTCTGGAGCAGTGTTTACTTGGAATAATTAAAGTAAATTTGGCCCTAGAACTTTCTATAAACTTGATCATGCATTTCATAATATCCATTCAATAAACTTATGGCCAAATCTCTTTTGCAAATTTTTAAATCCCTCAATTTCTGCTCTCCTATTATTTTATCATGGGGAGAGAATACAATAAGAAGGAATCCATCTTTTAAATTTTATAAAACAAAGCTTTAAATATGCCACATTTCAAAACTAAATTTGATAATTCCATTTATATCTCAATTTAATTTCATTTCATTTAGTTTCTGAGATATTTATTTAATCATTTCAATACATCTAAATACAACTTCAATTTACAAACTTATATAAACAAAATATCCCATTTAAATTTATATAAGTTTGAAATATTCATTTAAGCCACTTTTAATCAAATTCAAGCTAAAACATATCTTAACATTTCAAACTTAATAGATTTCAAATCAAACTTATTTAAGTATAATTCTTAAATAATTAAAAATTCCAAATCAAATTCAAATTTATCTTTCAACCTGAAACATTATGAACTCTATATTTGAAATTATAAATTTTACATAAATACTTAAACATATTTTATATTGATTCAAATCCACTTTATAAATCAACTTTAATAAATCTTTAAAATCAATATTTATTAAAACCATATATTTCTTTTCAAAACCATAGAAATCAATTTCAAAATATTTATATATATAGACCAACGGTGCCTGTATAAAAATTTCTACCCTATGGTCAAATGATACGGATATTTATCATTTTAATCTGTAATTTAAATTATATACGGGTATATATCTTTTCAACCCGTAATCCCAAATTTAATTCAATGAAAATCGCTTGGGTTTATCATTTCAACCCATAACGATTTTCTCCTATTCTACAGATCGTTCGGGTATGTATCATTTCAACCCATAGTGAATTCTATACTAATAGGGAACTTCCAGAGTGATAACAGATATGATAAAAATATAACAGACATATATCATCAATATAAATAACAGATAATGGTGTCAGGTGTCACAGGTGAACAGATGCAGATAATGGCATATATATAGCAGTATAAATAACAGATAATGGTGTCAGATGTCACAGGTGAACAGATATAGATGATGGCATATATATAGCAATATAAATAACTAACATCAGCATATTTCAATGCAATGACCCTCTCTTTTCTACCTTCATTTTGTAAGGATTTTTTTTACAAAGTGATATATATATATATATCATATATTAACAAACATCTTTCCCCAGGGTCATTTTTCTTTTTCCAATAAACAAACTTTATCCAGGATCAAAAGTTTTACCAATATAGATATATCAGTGTAACCACAAGGATATGCACACACATATGAAGATGCATGTGCCCCTCTTGCTTAATCAGGTTATGGCAAACAAGAGGTTACATTGATTGATTAAATTTAATCAATCCCCACATAGCTTAATTTTTATTATATATGTAATAAAATCTTATTCATATAGGTAACAGTATGATTTTTAATCCTTGATAGCTTGCTGGATCCTCTATGAAACATGTTCCATAAAAACCAGATAATTATGTTATGATTATCTATAAAAATCAATAGTGTAGTGTCTGTGCTCTGAAAATGATATAAGCTTCTATCATTTTCTATGTTTGCTTTCCTATAAAATCTACCTTATATGCAAACTCATATTTGGGATATTCTTAAGTGAATTATCATATTCCAGAAGCTTGATTCCTTGATACCAAGATACTAGACTAAATGAAATGCAGTCCGGGGTGAGTTTCCTGGGACATATGGATACTTAGCAAAGAAAAACATGGGTTAAACAGACTCTCTGCTCAGGCATATTTCAGTGGGTCTTAAAATGCATTTTGCCCAAAGCTTTAGTAAAAAGAAATTCATATTTTATGTTAAAATTACTAAGGTACTGGTGTGACAATATCTGAGCAAATCATGTCTGAACATGTATAAAATTTACTAATATGGATCTAACTTCACCATCCTATAAAATCCCTATTGTGGATCTAACTTACAAAATTATAGCTAAAACTTTTCAACATTCCAGATAATAAAACTCAGATATTTTAAATTCCAGTTACAAGTTAAATACTTAACCAAATATCCAACACCACTCTGTACTTACTACAATGGAAATTTTTAAAATATCAATACATGCAAATTTCATCTTTTAAGCTCTTATCTATCTAATTCTAGCATGCTATAATCTTCTTCTCAATGCTTTGCTTCTACTCCTACCTAGAGGCTGCTGTTCTTGAAAAAGCATTTGAAGCTGCCTCATTTTAAATGAGACACCCCAGATGCCATTAGCACACTAGGGTCAGACACATGTCTGGTATGAGAAAATTCACTAAAGCAATTAATTAATTAAGTTAAAATTGAATTAAGTACATATACATAAAGTTCTGCCCTTTGAAAACAAGTAATACTTGTGTGCATGTTCTGTGTCATTGTACATGTGCACACTTTAATCTTTCTTTCCAGAGACTTTGTATAGATATGGCACATACACTCAGGCATACAATTCAGTCCTAAATCAAATAATCATTCACACCAAACAGAAAATAACCAATATGAGTTAAATCATTTATTCCCCCCTCATATTTCATTTCTGGGAAAACTCTAGTTTCTCATCATGTCATATATTCTTCCCTTGATATATTTATCTACCCTGGTCTAATCTGCAATTTTATGAATCAATGGACACACTGTAATGAACTAATTCACTCCATTACACAAAAATCTCAGGACTTGAACAAGCCATGTGTCAACTTGTATTACTCAAGAACACAAGTCATTCCTGCAGTAATCTTGACCCCATTTCCTAATCAAGTTCTCAGGTACTTTCTCTTTTTAAATTTTTCAGGGCAAACCCAATCAGTGAGTCATTTTACAAAAAAACAAGCATTCATCTCATAGCATTCCTCATCATTCTCATAAACAAACAGAGGTAATCAAGCAATTTAAGTATTGGTACTTATTAAAACATGTTCTTGCAATTTTAAGGAGATATAGACAACTAACATTGGTTTATGGCTCTATGAGAAGATTTTATTGCAAACATCTGTGCTTTAGTTAACTCAGATTGACCGAGCTTCCTAAATCACAAAATCTATTTGCTAGGTGGTTATTGTATATTTTCTTTGAATCAGGAGTATCAGCACATAGGCAAGCCTATTGCACTCCTAATTCCTTTTTATCTTAAGCCTCAGCACATATACATATGTATATTGCAGCCCATATGCTCATCAATTCTTCTGGGTTGAGCCAAAACCAACACTACTTGCTTATATTCCACATTTTATCTTCTGGGTATTTATTTATATTTCTAACCAGTATCATATTAGAAAGAGATCTGGGTTTTTAAGATACTTATGCATGCATACTGATCATATTTAGAATATTTACAAAATAAAACAACCAGAACAACCATTTGGCATTAAAGCATCCTTAATTTCTGAAAGACAATCACATACACTTTTAAGAAAAATTAATTTATAACTGGCTGCCTTTGTTAGGACTTAGTGCCTTAAGTTGTTGAGTGAGTTTTCTCACCTAGCTCTCTCCTTTGCTTCCTTAATTAATTGATAACTTCTGCTTTAGCCTCAAGCTCTTTTTCCTTCACTTGCCTTATGTTTTTTTTTCAAAGTTCTTTTTGAGAAGGAGAGGAGGCTGCTGCTTATAAATATACAGAGTTCTCCTTAGGGTTTTGGGTATTGACTAAAGCCATTTTTGCCCACCAGAAAATTATGTTATCTGCATTTTATTTGAACCCAAGATTCTACCCTCCCCGGCTTAATTTGGTGAAGAGAAAAGTGGTTATCTACTTTGGTTATTTTCAGAAATCCTACTTTTCCATAAAATGCTTTTTCTCTTGTCTATTTGCATGCTAAATGTGTGATCTGATTTCCAGCAATATTATATACATATTTCTTTCTTTCTTAATTCAGCCCATACAAAATACATTTTTGTTTTCCTCCCATTTTCTATTTTTAGCCTTTACTTTATTATCTGGTGTTTCCTTCTTATTTATCCACCAGAGGAAAAACATATTTGTGTGTTCCATCTTACTAGTTTAAATTCTAATACTTAGTTAGTATACTTACATATATGTTTTACAGACAATAACTTATATACATATATACATCTATATTATTTTATACTGATACATATATGCACATGTATACTTAGTTATATTTCTGCATATAGCACATTTGAGGGTTTTCTTTATTTATCAGTAAATATATATATATATATACATATACATATATATACATTTTCCATACATAGCATCATGTACTCATTCATAGTATACAGGGATCTAGCTTTACTCATGTGTATTTTCTGTGCACAAAGGCACATCATTTTATTATACCACATCAAGCTATCTCATCTTTCCCTTAAACATGGTTTTATAAACTGCTTAAAAATTATGTTAATCTTATTTGTATTTTTCCAAGATAAATTCCTAAAATCTTGGGTCATTACATACACCCCACCTGTTAGGAATTGTGTCCCACAATTTTTCCAAGCTTAAACCAGAGAACAAGTACTCCTCAACCACTTAGATTTCTAGTTCTATGATAATAATTAAAAATACATGCATCCAAAAGAAAAGAAAAATAAAAAAAAGATTTACCTCTAATTTGAAAATAGCTTAGGGTAGCTCATCATAACCTTGTCCTCTAATTCCCATGTGCAATCACTGGGATCAAGACTCCACTGTACTTTTACAAGTTTCAGTGATTTATTTCTTAATTTCTTCACATCCTTTGCCAAAATCCCTATTGGATCTTTTTCATATATCAAATTAGGATTTATTTTCACTTGGATTGGGGTCTCCGGAATTTCTGCCTTGTCATGTACCCACCTTCTCAGTTGTGATACATGAAAAACATCATGTATGCCTCGCATGTTTTCTGGCAATTCCAACTTATATGCCAAGGGACCAATTCTTTCCAGAATTTTGTATGGTCCAATATATCTTGGGGTTAACTTGCCTTGTTTCCCAAATCTCAGCACATTTTTCATAGGTGAGATTTTGATGAAAACAAAATTTCCCACTTCATATTCTACCTGCCTCCTTTTCTTGTCTGCAAATTTCTTTTGCCTATCTTGTGCTGCTGCCATTCTTCTCCTTATCAACTCAATTTTCTCCTTAGTTTCTTGTATGTACTCAGGCCCTAAAATAACCCTTTCTCCTGCTTCCACCCAACAAACAGGTGACAAACAAGGCTTACCATATAAGGCTTCAAATGGAGCCATTCCTATGGTGCTTTGATAGCTGTTGTTGTATGTAAATTCAACTAGATGAAGATAATCTTCCCAGTTTCCCCCAAAATCCAATACACATGCTCTCAACATGTCCTCCAAAACCTTGTTTACTACCTCAGTCTGCCCATCTGACTGAGGATGGTAGGCAGTACTTAAACATAGTTCACTTCCCATTGCTTCTTGAAAGCTTCTCCAGAATTTTGAAGTGAAGATGGTATCCCTATCACTCACAATGGTTTTGGGAATGCCATTAAATTTTACCACTTCCTTCATAAAAATTTGAGCTAATTTTGGTGCTGTCCTTTCTGACTTGACTGGGATGAAGTGTGCTACTTTGGTTAGCCTATCAACTATCACCTATATACTTGTATTTCCTCTCTTAGATCTAGGCAGCCCATCTATGAAATCCATAGATATATCTTCCCACTTCCACTGTGGTACACTAAGAGGCTGCATCAACCCTGATGGCCTTTGGGTTTCAGCCTTAACTTGTTGGCAAGTCATACATTTGGCAATGTATTTAGCTACATCTGATTTCATCCCCTTCCACCAGAAGTCTCTTTTCAAATTTTGGTACATTTTTGTGTTGCCTGGGTGTATGGAGTATTTACTTCTGTGATATTCATTCAATATCTCTTTCTTCAATTCGGTGTCCTCTGGCACACACATCCTATTTTGGTATCTCAGATAACCATTTTTATCAATATGGTAATTCATCACTTCCTCCCCTTTTGAGAGGAGAATTTTCTTCTCTAATAAGTTTGCATCCTGTTCTTGCATTTTTTCTACCTTCAGAATTAAATCTGGTTGAAGTGTCATTAAGCTTAACTTCCCTTTATTTTCTTGTGCACCATGCATCTGCTCATCAATGTGCACACAACCATTCTCCCCAATTTCTAACTCAGTTAGCAAAGACAAGTCCTTAAATTCTTTTATCATCATCATAGCCAATTTAGCATGCTGTCTACTTAGAGCATCTGCAACTTTGTTTGATTTGCCTGGTGTATAGAGTATGTCAAAGTCATAGGCAGCTAAGAACTCCACCCATCTATGTTGCCTCATGTTCAAATCTTTTTGTGAAAATAAATATTTTAGAGACTTATGGTCAGTGTAAAGTTCAAACTTAGTGCCTAACAAATAATGTCTCCAAAGTTTCAAAGCATAGATCACATCTGCTAATTCAAGATCATGTGTGGCATACCTAACTTCATGGGGTTTAAGTTGTCTGGATGCATATGCAATGACTTGGCCTTGTTGCATCAACACTGCACCCAAGCCAAATCCACTAGCATAAGTGTATACAACTAATTCTTTATTTCCATGAGGTACCTTTAAAATTGGATCATTCACCAATGCCTCCTTCAACTGTTCAAAAGACTTTTCACATTTTTCTGACCAAACAAAAGCTTGGTTCTTTCTGGTTAGGTTAGTAAGTGGTGTAGAAATTTTTGAAAAATCTTTTATAAACCTCCTATAATATCCTGCCATCCCCATAAATGACCTCACTTCACTCACAGTGCTTGGCCTCTTCCATGCTTGAATAGCCACTACTTTATTGGGGTTCACAGAAATTCCTTGGGCAGATATAACATGGCCAAGAAAATACACTTCTTCTTTCCAAAATTCACATTTTGAGTATTTTGCCTTTAAGTCTTTTTCCCTTAGTCTAGACAAAACCATGTGTAGATGACTTTCATGCTCTTCCATTGTTTTGGAATAAATTAAAATGTCATCTATAAAAATAAGCACAAACTTGTCTAAATAATCTCTAAAGGTTCTGTTCATTAAATCTACAAAGTATGATGGTGCATTGGTCAAGCCAAATGGCATAACCAAAAATTCATACAACCCATATCTAGTGTTAAAGGCAGTGTACTTGATGCTTGATTCTTCCACCTTCATTTGATGAAAACCAGATGCTAAATCTAGCATAGAGAATACTCTTGCTCCAGCCAATTGATCAAAAAGATCATCTATTCATGGCAGTGGGTATTTATTTTTAATGGTTACCTTGTTTAATTCCCTATAATCTATGCAGAGTCTCAAAGTACCATCTTGTTTCTTAACAAACACCACTAGTGCCCCCAGCAAGAATTACTGGGTCTTATAAAACCCTTATTTTCTAATTCCTCTAATTGTTTCTTTAATTCTTTTAGTTCATTTGGCCCCATTCTTGTTGGCTTTTTAATCACTGGGCTTGCTCCTGGGACTAAATGAATTTGGAATTCCACTGGCCTATGGTTTGGAACACCATTAACCTCCTCAAAAACATCCAAGTATTCATTGACTATGGGAATTTCCTCAATAATATGTTCACTGAAATCTTTTCCCAAATCAATCAAATGACACAATTTTCTTCCCTTGGACACTTCACACAAAATTGTGATCCTCTGGCTTCCATGGTTTTGCAATGATATGGTGGATGAGTCTAAGTTAATTATGGTCTTGAATTGCCTTAACCAGTCTACTCCCAAAATAACACCTATATTTGGGTAATTTAAAACATATAAATTGGAAATAAAAGTATCTCCTCCTATGTTTAATCCCACATCCACACAGATCATGTTTAAAACACTAGAACTTCCCAGTGGACTTTGTATATGTAAAGGGGTTTCAACCTATATGCAACTTAATTTCAGCATTTTAACTAATTCATAGGAAATTAAGGAATGAGTTGCTCCAGTATCATATACTACTGCTATGGGTACATTACAAATAAATAGTGTACCTTCCACTTGACTGTGCTTCTCAGCATTGATCTCCACTGTTCTGGCTTTTTCTTCCAAGTTTGCTAATTTTCCTTGCTGCTTATTCTCAGGACAATTTCTTTTCATGTGCCCTTCTTTCCCACATAAATAACACTTGAAAGCTCCTCCTTTCAATTCTGGACACCTTGGTTTGATATGTCCTTCTTTTCCACAATTATGGCACACAATCTTCTTGGTTTCCTTAGCTTTAATATCCCCAGTAGACTTAGTACTGGCCTCTTCTTTCTTCTTATCATAAGGATGATATCTCCCCTTACCCTTCTTACTGTTATTGTTCTTGAAATTTCTGAATTTTTCCCTTTCCTTGTCATGCTGCTCCAACCTCAAAGCTAAGTCTATCACATGGTCAAAGGTCCTATCAGCATAAGGTAACATGGCTCTGCTAAGTCCTGGGTTCAAACCTTTTATGTACCTATCATTTTTGGATGCTTCATCTGCCACAAGCATTGCTCCATATGTGGAAAGCCCTTCAAACTTTTGAGTGTATTCTGTGACAGTCATAGTTCCTTGCCTAAGTCTAATAAATTCTTCTAGCAAGGTAGTCTTAGCTGATGCTGGTACAAACCTTGCTTCCAACATCTTTTTGAATTGATTCCAAGTGATTTCATTCTCATTTCTTCCTGCAATGATTACTTCCCACCAGCTTAAAGCTACTCCTTTTAGCTATCTCGAAGCCACTTGCCTCTTTCTTTGATCATCAAGTTGCATGTCATTGAAAATTCTATCCAATGTTCTCAACCATGCTTGAATTTCCATAATACTCTCTGTCCCTTCAAAGCTTTTGCCTCCTAAATGAGTATATGTCTTAAGTAATTTTGAGAGTTCTTCATAGGGATTTTCTTGCCTTTGTCCTGCCCCATCCCTAAATGCTCTCACCAAGTCTTGCAAATTGACCATTGGTGGTGCATTGGAAGATCCTGCTCCCTGATTTGGTGGTCTTCCTACCATAGTTTGCTAATAATAATTTACATAGCTGGTTAGTTTGATTGGTAATTTTTATTATTTCAGTGGTTTTATTTACACTGAAAACATTGTTATATATATTTAGTCTCTTTAGATTTTATTTCTATCAGAGAACTTGATCTTTATTTCTGCTACGTTTAATAACATAGCTCTGATACCAAATGCAATGACCCTCTCTTTTCTACCTTCATTTTGTAAGGATTTTTTTTTTACAAAGTGATATATATATATATATATATCATATATTAACAAACATCTTTCCCCAGGGTCATTTTTCTTTTTCCAATAAACAAACTTTATCCAGGATCAAAAGTTTTACCAATATAGATATATCAGTGCAACCACAAGGATATGCACACACATATGAAGATGCATGTGCCCCTCTTGCTTAATCAGGTTATGGAAAACAAGAGGTTACATTGATTGATTAAATTTAATCAATCCCCACATAGCTTAATTTTTATTATATATGTAATAAAATCTTATTCATATAGGTAACAGTATGATTTTTAATCCTTGATAGCTTGCTGGATCCTCTATGAAACATGATCCATAAAAACCAGATAATTATGTTATGATTATCTATAAAAATCAATAGTGTAGTGTCTGTGCTCTGAAAATGATATAAGCTTCTATCATTTTCTATGTTTGCTTTCCTATAAAATCTACCTTATATGCAAACTCATATCTGGGATATTCTTAAGTGAATTATCATATTCCAGAAGCTTGATTCCTTAATACCAAGATACTAGACTAAATGAAATGCAGTCCGGGGTGAGTTTCCTGGGACATATGGATACTTAGCAAAGAAAAACATGGGTTAAACAGACTCTCTGCTCAGGCATATTTTAGAGGGTCTTAAAATGCATTTTGCCCAAAGCTTTAGTAAAAAGAAATTCAGATTTTATGTTAAAATTACTAAGGTACTGGTGTGACAATATCTGAGCAAATCATGTCTGAACATGTATAAAATTTACTAATATGGATCTAACTTCACCATCCTATAAAATCCCTATTGTGGATCTAACTTACAAAATTATAGCTAAAACTTATCAACATTCCAGATAATAAAACTCAGATATTTTAAATTCCAGTTACAAGTTAAATACTTAACCAAATATCCAACACCACTCTGTACTTACTACAATGGAAAATTTTAAAATATCAATACATGCAAATTTCATCTTTTAAGCTCTTATCTATCTAATTCTAGCATGTTATAATCTTCTTCTCAATGCTTTGCTTCTACTCCTACCTAGAGACTGCTGTTCCTAAAAAAGCATTTGAAGCTGCCTCATTTTAAATGAGACACCCCAGATGCCATTAGCACACTAGGGTCAGACACATGTCTGGTATGAGAAAATTCACTAAAGCAATTAATTAATTAAGTTAAAATTGAATTAAGTACATATACATAAAGTTCTGCCCTTTGAAAACAAGTAATACTTGTGTGCATGTTCTATGTCATTGTACATGTGCACACTTTAATCTTTCTTTCCAGAGACTTTGTATAGATATGGCACATACACTCAGGCATACAATTCAGTCCTAAATCAAATAATCATTCACACCAAACAGAAAATAACCAATATGAGTTAAATCATTTATTCCCCCCTCATATTTCATTTCTGGGAAAACTCTAGTTTCTCATCATGTCATATGTTCTTCCCTTGATATATTTATCTACCCTGGTCTCATCTGCAATTTTATGAATCAATGGACACACTGTAATGAACTAATTCACTCCATTACACAAAGATCTCAAGACTTGAACAAGCCATGTGTCAACTTGTATTACTCAAGAACACAAGTCATTCCTGCAGTAATCTTGACCCCATTTCCTAATCAAGTTCTCAGGTACTTTCTCTTTTTAAATTTTTCAGGGCAAACCCAATCAGTGAGTCATTTTACAAAAACAATAAGCATTCATCTCATAGCATTCCTCATCATTCTCATAAACAAACAGAGGTAATCAAACAATTTAAGTATTGGTACTTATTAAAACATGTTCTTGCAATTTTAAGGAGATATAGACAACTAACATTGGTTTATGGCTCTATGAGAAGATTTTATTGCAAACATCTGTGCTTTAGTTAACTCAGATTGACCGAGCTTCCTAAATCACAAAATCTATTTGCTAGGTGGTTATTGTATATTTTCTTTGAATCAGGAGTATCAGCACATAGGCAAGCCTATTGCACTCCTAATTCCTTCTTATCTTAAGCCTCAGCACATATACATATGTATATTGCAGCCCATATGCTCATCAATTCTTCTGGGTTGAGCCAAAACCAACACTACTTGCTTATATTCCACATTTTATCTTCTGGGTATTTATTTATATTTCTAACCAGTATCATATTAGAAAGAGATCTGGGTTTTTAAGATACTTATGCATGCATACTGATCATATTTAGAATATTTACAAAATAAAACAACCAGAACAACCATTTGGCATTAAAGCATCCTTAATTTCTGAAAGACAATCACATACACTTTTAAGAAAAATTAATTTATAACTGGCTGCCTTCATTAGAACTTAGTGCCTTAAGTTGTTGAGTGAGTTTTCTCACCTAGCTCTCTCCTTTGCTTCCTTAATTAATTGATAACTTCTGCTTTAGCCTCAAGCTCTTTTTCCTTCACTTGCCTTATGTTTTTTTTTCAAAGTTCTTTTTGAGAAGGAGAGGAGGCTGCTGCTTATAAATATACAGAGTTCTCCTTAGGGTTTTGGGTATTGGCTAAAGCCATTTTTGCCCACCAGAAAATTATGTTATCTGCATTTTATTTGAACCCAAGATTCTACCCTCCCCGGCTTAATTTGGTGAAGAGAAAAGTGGTTATCTACTTTGGTTATTTTCAGAAATCCTACTTTTCCATAAAATGCTTTTTCTCTTGTCTATTTGCATGCTAAATGTGTGATCTGATTTCCAGCAATATTATATACATATTTCTTTCTTTCTTAATTCAGCCCATACAAAATACATTTTTGTTTTCCTCCCATTTTCTATTTTTAGCCTTTACTTTATTATCTGGTGTTTCCTTCTTATTTATCCACCAGAGGAAAAACATATTTGTGTGTTCCACCTTACTAGTTTAAATTCTAATACTTAGTTAGTATACTTACATATATGTTTTACAGATAATAACTTATATACATATATACATCTATATTATTTTATACTGATACATATATGCACATGTATACTTAGTTATATTTCTGCATATAGCACATTTGAGGGTTTTCTTTATTTATCAGTAAATATATATATATATATATATATAAATATACATATATATATACATTTTCCATACATAGCATCATGTACTCATTCATAGTATACAGGGATCTAGCTTTACTCATGTGTATTTTCTGTGCACAAAGGCACATCATTTTATTATACCACATCAAGCTATCTCATCTTTCCCTTAAACATGGTTTTATAAACTGCTTAAAAATTATTTTAATCTTATTTGTATTTTTCCAAGATAAATTCCTAAAATCTTGGGTCATTACATTCAATTGTCGTTTTAATTGAAATCAAATTTAATAAATAAAAGAATGTTAATCATGAGTGATTGCTCACCTTTCAAGGTTAGAGGAGTTTGATAACAGAACAAGCTACGAATTTGGATCCTGAACTGGACAATCGACCAATCCAAGTGACAGATTCTCAAAGCAAGTAAGGTGAACACAGACTCGACGAACACGGCTGATAGTTTGAATTGATGAGAATGAATCAGAATCATCTAGAGAGAAACATAATATATACTATTATTATTATTCCACGAAATCAATATTTAATTTAATACGAATATTAAAAATAATATATATATATATAATTAAAAATCATTGTTTACATTTAAAACACATATAACAAAGTATTAATATATAAAGTATAGTTTCAAATTAATTAAGAGAAAATGAAAACAACTTATCTACAACTTATATAACTTAAAATATATATATATATAATACATAATTATAAATTATCAAAATAATTTAAACATATATTTAAAACATATATATTTATTTTCAAATCAGTATTAAATCCCAATACGTACAATGTGTAATTTAAAACTAAATTCACATATATGTTATAAATTAAAATCAATATTGTTTAACATACTTTTAAAAACAATAATACTATAACATATATACACTTCTGGCCTATATATCACATATATACTTATACACATATTAAATATACTCAAATAAATGTATATCACCATAGCCGAATACATATATATATATATATATATAATACTGTAAATATATAGAATCAAAGAAATCAAAATAACTTACACATATCTATATACGTATAAATATAGCAATAGCAAAACCCATATATGGACAGTCATATTATTTTTATATAACCAACAACTGATATATATATAAACAACTATACGTATATATCCAAATCAACCTTACGTATATCAAATTAATATATATCACAAAAGTTAATATTTATACAACCAGAATTGTATATGCACTACATGCAAATCAATAAATCAATATCTTAAGCTAATATATATATATATATATATATATATATATATATCTTAATAGATCCTGTACAAGCTTATACAAATATATATGCTTACTTAACTTATATACATAAATGGAATATATACATACATATACGACTTACATACATATTTAAAACAATATATATAAACTGCAGTATATAGATCTATGCGCATATAACTGCAATATATAAACTGCATTAATATATAGATCTATGCGCATATAAACTACAATATATAGATCAATGCACAACAGAATGAAATGTATAACCCAACCTATAAATATAACTAATATACTACCTTCAAATAAAAATATACTGTACACGTAGAATATATGCCTTCCTTTTATATATATTTTCCAAACAAATGTAAAACAATATATACATATAATAAAACAAAACTTGTACACTAAACCTAGAATAGAATGCAGACAAAATATTGTAACAAATTTAAAAGCTGCAAATATTATATACAAACTTATATAATGTATCACTTCAATATATTAAAAATTTACTTCAACTTTGTTAAAATAAAACATATATATGCACAACTTTTAGAATCAATACATAACAAACAATATAACTTCCAGATAATAAAAAATATATATACCGACCAATATAAATGCATGAATGAAATTTGAGTAGCACGGCCCAATGCTATAGGTTGTGCGGTATTGCGAAGCTCGGGACGAGGCGGGGTGATTGGCGGTGGATGCGGTCATGGTCAGGTCAGGGGGCTTCATGGTGGAGGGCGGCTATGAGGCGGAGGCGGTGACGTCAGTGGGTGGGCCGTAGAGGATAAGGTCGGGCTGTGGGCAAGACGAGGCTGCTGCACAAGGGGAGGCATGAAGGCAGTTGCCGAGTGAGGAAGGAGGTGATGGGCTAGTGATATCGGCTGTTGGAAGAAAGAACTTAATATTTTTTTCAAAGGCTATGAACTGAATGGAAAAATATGGAAGGAGGAAAAAGAAAAAAATAAGCAGACTAGGCAAAAGTGAAACGTAACAGACTAAACAATGGAAGTCAGAGAAAAAGAAAGATGAAAGGACAACTGAATATAATATAAAAATTGGACTTAGTGAACGATAAAAGGCACGCATTGAAATCTGAAATTATTAATGGCCACTGTCACGTTGAAAGTGAAAGGACACAAGAAATAAAAGGGCACAAACGGTTCCGACTATCTGTTTCACAAATTCCGCCGTGCACCAGACATCAAAATTGAAAGTTGAATATACTACGGAGATCAGCACGACGAGATGATTAAAACGGCATATAGATATCAGTGGTACGATTGAATAATAAAAATTCGAATTTTCTACTAGCGGAAAATGCAGCAAAACGTAGAAAAATAAGATCGACGTAGCTAAAGAAGTCCGAATTTGGAAAAACGAAAAATGACGTCTTAGTCAGAAGATGAATTAGAATTTTTCTATGTAAAAATATCCAAGTTTAGAAAACATTTTATTATCATCGATTTTAACTGATATAAATTGGAATAAAATTATACTAGAAAATAAACTTCCAAATTATCTGATGAAAATTTACCAGTTACTATATTTAAACAGACGTATTCCAAATATTAAATTTATATTTCAAAATTTTATTGTTTAAAATTTCACAAAATTTCAATTAATTACGTTATTAAAACAGTTAAGATTTACGGGTCGTTATAGAAGGCCCATCACAAACGGTAGCATGAAAACTCGCCAACACGTGTGTCACAAATGGAACGCTATTCCATGGTCTCTAACCATCAAGTTGAGCTGAAACTCCACAAACGGCCCGAAGACCATGGGTCGCTACCCCACCAATTTGAGTCGAAGCTCCACAAACGGCCCGAAGACCATGAGTCGCTACCCTACCAAATTGAACCGAAGTTCCACAAACGGGGTGTTTTAGTCCCCCACACAAACAAAGAGACATCGCACATCGCTAGTCTAAATCACAAAATGATCATCAATGATCGACAAATGTAAATTACACTAAGCTAGTAAATATAAGAGTTTAGCTTCCAGTCCCATAACCACTAGCTTAACTTAAATATTTACGAACAGATTGTAGACTTCAACTCGAAAGTAAGTGTAAATTACACTAAGCTAGTAAATATAAGAGTTTAGCTTCATGTCCCATAACCACTAGCTTAACTTAAATATTTACGAACAGATTGTAGATTTCCACTCGAAAATTGTCACAAGAGTTCAATCGAACAAGTCCAAGAATTAACCGACGAAGTAAACGCAAGTGTTTCATACCACTTGTTTTGCTAAGCTGTTTAATTAGATTTCTCATACGAATGAGGTACAGGTTTGTATATACTAATAGATTGAAAAACGATTTTAAAAGAGAGCATTGTATTAAAATAGAGTTGGAAACATCTTTGTAAAAGAGTTTGAATATTTACTACTAGTATAGAAACCTTTGTATTTTAATGTGACAAATCACAAAAATGATTGTAAAAACAATCAATCACCAAAGATTCACATTCGAAGACGTGAATCAAAACCATAGAAATCGATATCAAATCCATCAAATGGATATTCCCAAAAATCCAAAGAAAGAAGTCATCAAAGTCGATAATAAGTGATAACAACTATCCGGATCAACAAAAATCGATTAAAATTGGAAATCAAATCAAAAACAGTCAAATTGAGCAGAAATGAACAGTTCCAGACGTCTGGGGGTCAATCCAGACGTCTGGATTGGAGTTCTGGAAATTTCCCAGAAATTACCAGACGTCTGAAACTCAGACCAGACGTCTGAAATCTAACCAGACGTCTGGTAGGTTTGAACCAGACGTCCGGTATAACTCTCTGCCTTTTTACGCTTTCCAGGGGCCAATTCCAAATGTCTGGACTTCCATTTCAAACGTCTGAACTTGAATCTAGACGTCTGAATTGGACTTCAGACGTCTAAAATTCACCTGTAGGTAAAAATCAGCTTAGCTCATAAAGGGCAAAAATCCAAACGAAATGCGATCGATCGAGCAACGATGACTAAGGATTTATGCCATGCGACAACCCAGCCTTATAGGCTCTTCGATACACCACCAAAACATGTCCAAACATCCATAGTAGTATTTTCACAAAATTGGACCAAAACACCAAAATTTGGAAAATTCACCAAATCAATTCAAATCAAAAGCAAATGAATATGCACAACTATTAGGAATTCATGCCTAACAACAATGAAAGTTATAGACGTAGATGCGAGTTAAAGAACTCACCTTTAAACCCAAAAACAATAAACGAGAAGCTCTAAAGCAAAGGAAAGATCAACTACTCTTCAATTTCAACTCTAGAAGCTCCAATCTAAGATCGTAAGCAATATTTCCTAAGTTACGTTATAGGAAATTTCTGAAATTGGAGAGAGATTGAGATGGAGAAGAAGAAGAGGATGCTTACCTTAGCTTCTATTTGATGTTGGAGCTAGAACTTGAGTTTCCAAATCAAACTAGGGTTTGGAATTTCTAATTTCCATTCCTTTCCCCATTTTTGCTTTAGGGCTTGAATGTTAGGAAATGAGGAATGAAATGAATGAAGAGGAGTTGAGTTAGGGTATTCAGTCGAGTTAGTGGGCTGAAACTCAAACCCAAAGCCCAAAATAGAAAAATAGCAAAATTCACTCAACTCCAAACATATCGATGTCTATACTCAAAAAAGTTGTAAACGCCATTTTGGACTCAATGGAAGTGGTCTCGAGTCCCAATTCGAAAGTTTACAAAAAGTAACATTTTGGACTTTAATCTGATTAACGATGCTATATTTAAATAAAACATTTAAATATACAATCGTAAAATATGCGGGTTGTTACAGACTCCCCTCCTTAAAGAAATTGCGTCCTCGCAATAATTAAGAGGAAGATAAAAAGTAACAACCATACTAAGGCATAACAACACAAAAGAAGAAATTTTGAAATGAGAAGTTCACCCTAAAGAGCACGAGAGAGTAAGTCTGGACGTGTTTTCTCGATGAATTCTCAAGATTTCCAAGAGCAATCCTTAGGATTTGAGGACCATTGAACTTTCACAAGAAGAACATCTTTATTTCAAAGGCATTTAACCTCCGAAGCAATGATAGGAATAGAATGTTGCTCATAAGTCAAATTTGGTGAAACTTCAATTTCTTTAATTACACCGGGCTCAAGAATAGAATCGGAATCCCTAAGGCATTTTCGTAGTTGAGAGACGTGGAATACGTCAAGAATAGCAGAAAACTGAGCCGGCAATAAAAGGCGATAAGCCACGGAACCAATACGTTCGGTGATGGGAAATGGACCAACATATCGAAGTGCTAACTTTCCCAATCGACTGAAACGCACAACACCCTTCATAGGTGAAACACAAATGAACACCAATAAAGTCTGAACCTAAAACCAGCTTCTCACCGGCTTCAAGCCAACACGAAGGAAATCGGCATAGCCTTCCGTAGAGTGCCTCGAAAGGTGCTATACCAATACTAGATTGGAAGCTATTATTATAGGAAAACTCAACAAGGGAAATATGATCTTCCCAACTTCCACCAAAATCAAGAACACATGCACGAAGAAGATCTTCAAGAGTTTGATTCACACGCTCAGTCTGTCCATCAGACTGAGGATGATAAGCGGTGCTAAAACTAAGCTTTGTTCCCAAAGCTTTTTGAAGACCTTTCCAAAATCCACTAGTAAATAATGGATCACGATCACTAACAATAGAAGTAGGAACTCCATGCAATTTAACAATTTCCTTGACATAGAGTTTAGCCAAAATAGGTACGGTCCAATTGGACTGAACGGGAAGAAAATGGGCGGACCCGGATCGAATCAGAGTTCACGCCGCCCGCCCTGAACAAATAGGAGGCGTGGGATTTTGTAAGTCTATCTACTATCACCCATATGCTATCATGACCCGAACGAGAACGGGGAAGACCATCAATAAAGTCCATGGAAATTTGATCCCACTTCCAAATTGGAACGTCCAAAGGTTGCAATAACCCACCGGGCCTTTGATGCTCGGCCTTTATGAGTTGGCAAGTCATGCAACGCTTAATGAAGTTAGCAATATCAAATTTCATTCCATCCCAATAATAAAGTCGCTACTACTACCGAGATGAATGGTAAATTTAGACGATGAGAATCTTCTAAAATGTCTTTACAAAAATCACAAATGTTTGGCACAATAAGTCTACCAAACTTTCGAATGCCACCACGAGCATCGATTTCAAAATCTTCAAACCATCAACCTTATTTTGATCCCTACAACTTTGGCTAAGAAAAGCCAATTCAGGATCTTGCTTTTGAGCTTCAAGGATGCGGTCTAAAAGAGAAGGATGAGCCTCAAGGCTACACAAAACAAGAGATGAACATAAATTGGATTCACGATCTCGAATCTCACAAGTGGATAAAGTCTCGAGATCATTCCATTCGGATATCATCATGGAAACAACCGCTTGTTGCTTTCGACTAAGGGCATCGGCAACACGATTTCCCCTTCCGGGAGTATAGAGAATATCAAGATCATAAGATGCAAGGAACTCGAGCCAACATTGTTGATGCAAATTAAGTTCCTTTTGAGAAAATAAATACTTCAAAGATTTATGATCGGTGTAGAGAACAAATTTCTCTCCCAAAAGATAATGACGCCAAATTCTAAGGGCGAAAACAATAGCTGCGAGTACCAGATCATGAATGGCATATCTAGTCTCGACAAGCTTTAATTGTATAGAAGCATAAGTGATAGCACATTCCCTTTTGCAAGAGAACGGCACCCAAACCAATACGACTAGCATCGTTACAAACAGTGAAGTCTTGGTTCTCTTCGGGAATCACAAGAATAGGAGCATCGCAAAGGAGTTCTTCTAAATGATCCTCTTTCTCGAAAAGCTAAGACATTCAAAATTATAATTAACTTTATATATTCATCTTTTTAGAAAAATTTACTTATTACAAGTCAATTTACTGTGTCTGACTGTCTCATTATAGCGTTTAGGAGATTCCTATCGATAACGTTGATCAGGTGCATCGACCAGAATTATTAAAGCACTCAATGGGCAAAACAACACAAAATCATCTTATATATGATAAACATGTCTCTCAAAAATTTTACGAATATTCTTTGCTCGTTTTAAGAACAAAATCCAATCATACTTATAAATATCTTATTAAAAAGATTTGCAAATTTTAAATTGTTGTTTTCATCCATAATCAATAAATACAAGGATGGATTCATCGAGATATTCGTAGAATACTCGATTCATAAGATGGATGAAATAAGGTAGAAGGTTTGTCAAACCGAATGACATAACGAACCACTCATAAGAATCATAACGAGTGCGTAATGCGGTAAGTGGAATGCTACCCTTCGCAACTCGTAGCTGATGAAAACTGGTGGCAAGGTCGAGCTGAAAAGACCTTAGCACCACTCAATAGATTGCTTAGGTGGTAATCCTAAGACAAGCTCAAATATACCAGAAAATTCACAACTACTTGAATGGGAGAAATAACATTTTCCTCATCAAGTGGGTTTAAAGAATAAAATGATGCCACAGAATTGGAATCAAAATCATTAAGAAAAATAAAAATCTGCTTAACAGATTGAGGATGTCGAAGATGGATCGTCCTCACTGGACATAGGATATGGGCTTCATAATGATTAAGCCAATCCTTTCCCAAACTTTAATTTCGAAGCCTAAGTAACGCATAACATGCCAATCGGCTCGAAAAGAATAATCACATAAAATAATCTCGACATCTTTACAAAGCAAACTGAGTGTTGCGGATCCACCAACCGGATTTGCAATTCTCAATGAAGTCATCAAACCCATAATATTAAAGAAAAAGTATCAACAAGTTCTTTTGATAAAAAGAATGAGATGCACCCGTATCAAAAGAAATTCGAATAGGAAGATCATGAAATAAAATAGTGCCATCAAGGATAGAAAATACCTTGACCAAGAGAAGTGTCACTAGGAGCTTGCACAACATTTAGCTTTCCCTCTCTCCTACTTTGAAGTTTGGGGCATGAAGATAAAAGATGACCCAAACCTTTGCAATAGCGACAAGTAATAAGCCTTGGACACCTATTTATATAGTGGTCCTTAGAGCCACAATTGTAGCATTCTCCACGATTCGGGATTGGAGTCTTTGCTACCGAAGTTACCTACTTCCCTTTCTTGTTGGGATTAGGGCTTTTGAACTTAATATGCCTCTTCTTGTTGATGTTGAAGTTTTGTTTGGCTCCCACAACTTCAACATCACTTTCTTTATCGGCCTCTTCGAGTCGAAGAGCGATATCAACAAGCTAATCGAAAGGCACTTCTAGTTTCAGAGGTAAAACCTTTTTGGGGTTCTTACTCAAAGCACAGATAAACCTTTGATTCTTTACAAGATCCAAAAGTTATTGGGTAGACATAAATATGCCATCCAGAGAAGGACTACTGGATTGACCAGCGCTAGGATTGTCAGATCTAACCATTTCTCCTCTTTAAGAAAGAAAGAAGAGGAAAAGGTTATTTGCCGAATGAATATCAAACAAACTTGATTGAAAAAACAAGGCATCATAAAAGAAAATTGGATAGAACGGTACGAAGACTCAAATTAAATCCTATGGCATGATTCCTAAGAAAGACTTAGGACAATGATCCTTGCTAGATTATTCTACATTGTTTCGAAGTTTGGCTCTAATACCAAGCTGTGACGCCCCGCCTCTATACTCACACTAGCCAAGGACACTACGGGGTAATGCCGTCAACTAGCTCGAAGAATAAGGCTATTGAAGAGTGACCATCTGTGTAGTTGCTTTGTGCGAGTATCGATATGTCAAATAATATAACTTACATTTCATTTCAAGAGGAAATCCGACATATCAAATACAAACTCAAAGCTACCACACAGTGGCTATGTGGACTTCGGAAACAAATATAGAAATAAACATAACACAAATCAGTCACAGATATTCATATCACAAAGGTGGAAACAGATATGAATATAACACATAAAAGTGTACATCAAAATAGTGGTCAAACTAGATCCACTACATCACAAAAGAATAGATACAAGTGCAAGACAAAAGAATAAGTATACATCAAGGAGTCTATATCTCGAATGTATAACAACAAAAACTACTAAGCTAAAGTAGTTAGCCAAAAGTCAGATGACGGACCCTGATAAGAAGTCAACCAGAAGTACCTGAAATACCTCGGTCTGACCCGAGTATTATTTAAGAAGAGAATAATAAACGGATCAGTCTAGCTATAAATATCAGATAAAATGAGATAGGATAAGAGATATCACAAAACATATGATAACAATAATGCCATATCGTGACAAGTATACATCAGATAACAACAAAATCATACAATATCTCAAATATTCTCAAACACCAAAAAGAATCACATTCTTTAAATTATTCACTAAAACAAAAATATTGATAGAGCTTATCAATGCAAACCACGAAAATTAGTGAAACACAAATTCTAGAAATCATAACCAGAAATCCAAAAATCATAAAAGGGGGAAGGCTTATCACAAACGGGAGCATGAAAACTCCCCAACACGTGTGTCACAAATGGAACGCCATTCCATGGTCGCTAACCATGAAGTTGAGCTGAAACTCCACAAACGGCCCGAAGACCATGGGTCGCTACCCCACCAATTTGAGTCGAAGCTCCACAAACGGCCCGAAGACCATGGGTCGCTACCCCACCAAATTGAACCGAAGTTCCACAAACGGGGTGTTTTAGTCCCCCACACAAACAAAGAGACATCGCACATCGCTAGTCTAAATCACAAAATGATCATCAATGATCGATAAGTGTAAATTACACTACGCTAGTAAATATAAGAGTTTAGCTTCATGTTCCATAACCACTAGCTTAACTTAAATATTTACGAACAAATTGTAGACTTCCACTCGAAAGTAAGTGTAAATTACACTAAGCTAGTAAATATAAGAGTTTAGCTTCATGTCCCATAACCACTAGCTTAACTTAAATATTTACGAACATATTTTAGATTTCCACTCGAAAATTGTCATAAGAGTTCAATCGAACAAGTCCAAGAATTAACCGACGAAGTAAACGCAAGCGTTTCATACCACTTGTTTTGCTAAGCCGTTTAATTAGATTTCTCATACGAATGAGGTAAAGGTTTGTATATACTAATAGATTGGAAAACGGTTTTAAAAGAGAGCTTTGTATTAAAATAGAGTTGGAAACATCTTTGTAAAAGAGTTTGAATATTTACTACTAGTATAGAAACCTTTGTATTTTAAAGTGACAAATCACAAAAATGATTTTAAAACAATCAATCACCAAAGGTTCACATTCGAAGACGTGAATCAAAACCATAGAAATCGATATCAAATCCATCAAATGGATATTCCTAAAAATCCAAAGAAAGAAGTCATCAAAGTCGATAATAAGTGATAACAACTATCCGGATCAACAACAATTGATTAAAATTGGAAATCAAATCAAAAACAATCAAATTGGGCAGAAATGAACAGTTCCAGACGTTTGGGGTCAATCCAGACGTCTGGATTGGAGTTTTGGAAATTTCTCAGAAATTACTAGACGTCTGAAATCTAACCAGACGTCTGGTAGGTTTGAACCAGAAGTCTGGTCCAACTCTCTGCCTTTTTACGCTTTCCACGGGCCAATTCCAAACGTCTGGCGTCTGAACTTGAATCCAGACGTCTGAATTGGACTTCAGACGTCTGAAATTCACCTGTAGGCAAAATTAGCTTAGTCCGTAAAGGGCGAAAATCCAAACGAAATGCGATCGATCGAGCAACGATGACTAAGGATTTATGCCAAGCGACAACCCAACCTTGTAGGCTCTTCGATACACCACCAAAACATGTCCAAACATCCATAGTAGGATTTTCACAAAATTGGACCAAAACACCAAAATTTGGAAAATTCACCAAATCAATTCAAATCAAAAGCAAATGAATATGCACAACTGTTAGGAATTCATGCCTAACAACAATGAAAGTTATAGACGTAGATGTGAGTTAAAGAACTCACATTTAAACCAAAAAAAATAAATGAGAAGCTCTAAAGCAAAGGAAAGATCAACTACTCTTCAATTTCAACTCTAGAAGCTCCAATCTAAGATCATAAGCAATGTTTCCTAAGTTAGGTTATAGGAAATTTCTGAAATTGGAGAGAGATTGAGATGGAGAAGAAGAAGAGGATGCTTACCTTAGCTTCTATTTGATGTTGGAGCTAGAACTTGAGTTTCCAAATCAAACTAGGGTTTGGAATTTCTAATTTCCCATTCCTTTCCCCATTTTTGCTTTAGGGCTTGAATGTTAGGAAATGAGGAATGAAATGAATGAAGAGGAGTTGAGTTAGGGTATTCAGTTAGGTTAGTGGGTTGAAACCCAAACCCAAAGCCCAAAATAGAAAAATAGCAAAATTCACTCAACTCCAAACATATCGATGTTTATACTCAAAAACGTTGTAAATGCCATTTTGGACTCAATGGAAGTGGTCTCAAGTCCCAATTCTACAGTTTACAAAAAGTAACATTTCGGACTTTAATCCGATTAACGATGCTATATTTAAATATACAATCGTAAAATATGCGGGTTGTTACAATTAATTAAGTTTATGGAATGGGAAATCGATTTAATCATCGTTGTTACCCTTTATTTATTTCCCTTTCTTTCCTTTATGTGATTAGCTATCCATTTAATTTTGTTAAATTCAACACCATACCATCAATTGATAGCGCCTATCATGTTGCACTTACAGAATTTACACTATAATATATATTTGTTTATACTTACATTCATGCCACATGTTGCTAATTAATGACATTTATATGATTAATCAATTTAATTAAAGAGAGAGAAATGAAATGTTTCTCTCTCTATATAAATAATGTGCCCCCTCATTAACTGAATTAATTGAATAAGTTAAGAAAAAGGAAATGAAAGTTTCATTCTTTAAATAAATTTATGCCCTGTCATTAATTGAATAATTTAATAGATAGGAAATGAAAAGTTTCCTTCTCTAAATAAATTTAATAAGTTACTATTACACACCAATATGTACATAAGAGTATATTTGATATACTCTAATTTACGTGCACATTAAATAAAATACTGATTTTATTTAAAATAAACTTAGAAAAGTTATAAATATATTTAGACTCCATACACCCATTAAAGATCTAAAATGGCTAAAATTTTTGAAATTCACTCATTTCTTCCGCTGTGGGCTGGCCCAGTTTCTTCAATGGTATCAGAGCCCAGTAGCTTCTGCGGTCTAAATTAGTTATTTTAGGGCTAACTAGTTAAGCTTGTGCACATAGTACGGCGTCTATAATGATGATGTTTAGGATTGGAATTGGGTAATCAAGTACCCTGTCCTACCTGGTTACCTACCTGGCCTGAAAGGTGATGGGAGCCCAAAGGTTGCCCTTGATAGAAAAGGCCTAATTTGAATTAGGCCTTGGGATAATTTTCAAAATAGTTTTGAAAATTAAGACATGATTTTAAATTTAAAAGTTAAATTTAAAATAAATACATGTTCATTATAAAAGGTTATAAAAGAACATAAATTTTCCAAATGTTTGAAAAGGTAATGAAAACTTCAAAATGTTTGAGACTATTTAAATAGTAATTTTGAAATTTAAAACTTTATTAATAAGATTAACAAAATAAATAAATTAAATGAGTTAATTAGTTAATACTTATATGCATGTATTATATATGTTGATATATGTTATGTTATTTTAAGGTGTCTGAGATAACATAAGTATATATGTATATATATAAGATAAATTTTGAAATTAATATAATTTAATTAAAGTTGTTTGATTAAATAAATTAATTAAGTGTTAATTAATTAAATAAAAATACGCATATATAAGATATATTTGTTATATTATAAAGGTTATAGTACACGCTATAAAGGTTATAGTAGATATGTCCAATATAAATGTTGTATTGGAATACTAATATAAAATTAATTAAAAAGTTAATTAAAATAAATTTATTAAATAAGATTTAATTAAATAAGATTTAATTAAATAAGATTTGATTAAATAAAATATTATACATAAGACTATCATATAAGTAATATGAAATATAAAAGTTATATACCAATAAAACTTATATGATATGAATGTATAAACTAAAGGTGGAACGTTAAAGAAACCCAAATAGACTTAATGAGTAAATACATACGTAAATGTACGTATATCATGATTTTTGATGTGTTTGACACTTGAATCGCATGGGTATTTCATAAGAAATACATTAGTCCATAAGTCGATATCACTCAATATAATATATTGAAAATTATGAATCTTCAATATAATGTTGTCCTCTACCATATATATATATTAATAAATCACTTGCATACTACTTAGTTGTTGAGCAAACTCAAGCTAGGGATGTTATGTGTAGTATTATTAATATATTGAATAGACGAGATAAGATAACTATATGTATTTGTTGAGCATACTCAAGGTACATATACTATACTTAGGCCATCACGATATGGTAGGTACGAGTGAATAATCTCTTTCGATTTGTTGAGCAAAGTTAAGGTCGAAATGAGATTAGGAAAAAAATAGGTTAGGAGTTGTATGTGATACAACCGATAAGGAGATATCCATCGTTTGTTGGGCTATGATTTGTTGAGCAAACTCAAGGTCACAATACCAAGACAGATGAGTCCTAACACCCACTAGTGAAGTCGAAATACTTCAATGTTTCATCTTAGGGTTTGGAGAAACATAAAGGACTAGTGGCATCCTTATTAGAAAAATAAAATGGTAACATTTAACCTTTCTTATATAGTAAGAACATATGCTAAATAATGTTATAATTATTTACAACGATAAATTTATGCATTTAATATGATTGGTAAAATGTTTATCAATTAACATATACAAACGAACTGAATTGAAAGTTGACAAATGGAAATATAATGCCCACTATTAAATTCTTATTGCATGTTAATGTTTCAACACCCATGTAAGTGCCTGATATTACAATTACTGAATACATTTGTGGTTTGGTCAGTTATGCATTTATTTGGTCAAGACCATGTATTGCATTCTATGAGTTTCGAACTCTAAAAGCAATACAAGACAATGGATGTTTGATCCATATACAATTGCATATAAATGTTATATGGTGAATGATTAAAGTTTGTAATGTACAATATTTCGATGAAATTAGTTCATCCGAAAAATGAAATAAATCTTAGTGCGAGATCGAGTATTCAATCTTATTGATTACAAAAAGGATCATATTGTGTTAAGTAACATAAGACCAAAAACTACAAGATAGATATAAGAACTCGATCGTTGAAATGTCATTTTGATCGGTTTACATAAAGTGCAAACATATTTGATGTCCTTAAATGTTAAGGATAATCGAATGCGCTTTTGTAAAGAGTTTGTAATGATATTGTAGTATGGTTTTCTTTTGAATAGTTTGACCATTTGAAAGGAAGACGAATGTATAAGAATAGATGTAATTTAAGGTACAGTTGGGGATGAAGAGAATGAATAGTCACTTCTACTTCATAGAAATATATTGGAAAAGAGAATTGTAATAATAATTGATACTTAATATTGGAAAAGAAATATGATTTCTATTCCGAAATGTATTTTCATGTAGAAAATTGTTTTCTATGAGATTTATTTCTTTAAGCTCAAGATATTTGATCAACTAACTCTCCACTATAAATAGTTGCAGTGTATGAAATAAACAAATTGTATTAGATGAATGATGGACCTTCGAATTTTGTACACTATTATAGTAATGGTGGAAATAGTGGGAGCATGCCATATAGCACTTGTTAATTTCATCATAGTACGAAAATTATTTTAGTAAAACTTACCACACATTATTTATGAAATAATGATTATTTTTCGGTATCGACTGAAAAAAAAACACAGCTATATGAATATTATGAATATTCTTTGTGAAATAAAACTATAATGTGGTAATTTTTTTAACAAATGTGATGCGTTGGAAAATACAAAAATCTCTAATATTATCTACAGTTTTTTTTGGAATTATAGACTAAGCCGTAGTTTTGAGAAATAATTTTATTGTATGATTTTGAATCATATGATGCTTATTAATTATATCTCAAACAATAAAGGGCTATACACCCATTTAGTGGGAGTATCATAAGAGTTGATGAACTCTTTGGATTGATACATATAGATGTATGCAATTGTAATTCTATAAATACCAAAATGGTACCATGTACTTTGTCACATTCGCCGATGAGTTATCGTCGACATGGACATGTGTATTTGATACACATGTAGTATGTCTATGGTAAACTTATAGAATATAAAACAAAAGTAAATAAAATAACATGCGATAGAAATGATTTGATTTGATCGAATCGGTGAGTATATTGGAAAATGTTCCGAACGTACCTAAAATGAATAAAGATTCAATCTCAAAATTACTCCGCCATGTGATACATAATGATGCATCAATATTGAGTAATCGAACTTTGTAGACAATGTACGATTAATTTTGAGTGAAGTTGAGTAATCCTAGTGTAACGACCCTGGTATATAATTATAAACTGATAATTAATTGAATTTTTGAATTAAAATTGTGAAATAAATCGATAAATTGATTGCGAGTTTCCCCGAGTTCAAATAAATTTTGTATAAATCATTTAAAATTAAAAATATTGTATATATATTGTATATATGTGAATATATATGTATTTGAGCATATATGAGTAAATTTGAAATAATATATATGTATATATTTGATTTGAATTTAAATCGTAAATAAATGGTTTAAAAATGAAAATATATAAGATATGAAGTATAAAGTAAATACATTGGATAAAAATCTAATAACAAATTAAAATTTAGAAATTCACCTATATTACAAAATGAATATTAAAAAAAATTAGTATTAAATTTAGAAATAAATGATTGAGATAGAAATAAATATAAAAATACATAAGATAAATTTATAGAAAATTTATATAATAAACAACATTAGTTAAATTAAACAATATATTCATTTATATTACAAAAATTATAAATTATAAAACAAAATAAAATAAATACTTAAATAAATTATAACAACATATTAAATATAAAGATACATTTAAATATAAAGACAAGTTAAAAACAAACAAAAGAAAATACACATTCAAAAATAATAAAAGAAAATTTAAATAAAAGAGAATCTCACTTATGTTACAAAATGATAGAACAAACAATAGAAAGTAAACAAATTAGCTATATTATAACGTAATAAAAATAGAACTTTATTTATATTGTAAATCAACAAGAAAAAAATAAAATAAAATAAAATAAATATACACTCAAGTATAAACAAAAATTGGATAAGTATGGAATGGAATAAGTAAACATATAGAAGACAATAAAATATATAAGTATATGTAGGTTTGTAAAAGAAGATGAGCAAATACAAACAAGTAAGAAACAAGTAAACATATTCATGAACACTTGAAAAATAAAGAAATACAAATATATAAAGTATGAAAGCTTGTAAAGGAAGCCATCATGTTTTCTCAAACATGTAACAGCCGAAAGAAGATAAAAAAATTTATATGGTACAATTCTAATTAATGCAAATCTCCATCAGCCTCCAATTGAAAAATATCCCTGCTCAATTTTTGTACAACAAATTTATCACTTGTACAACATAAAACATCATCCCTGTAAACTTCTTTTATATGTCAACTTCTTCATTTTTGTTCGTTCATCCAAAACTTGAGAAAATCTGAAGCATATGCAACTGTAAAACTTAAATAAACTTCAATCTAAACAACAATACAATCAATGCAAACCAGAGATCAAGCTAGCAGTTTCCAGGATTTATGCTCTGTTCATCCTCTCCAAAAACTGTGAGTAAATCTTTCATTTAAAAACAGTTTTAAGTATTTCATGTGATGATCTTATGTGATAAAGTTGTGATATGGGTTGCATGATTTATTTTATCTGGACATATGAATGAGATTTGCTTGTTTACCTATGTGAATATTTGTATATATTCATATCTGTGCTCTGTTATTAGCTACAGACTCAACATCATCATCAAATTAATTCCTATCTTCTTAAACACTCAATATTAGACTTTGAATTCTGAAAAGAAAATGTAAATAATAGTATGATCTTGTTTTTAAAAATAGTTTAAAGTAATTAAATTTAGTAAATAGACTGTAGATATTAAGGTTACAGTAAATCAAGTTTTTGTTAAAAATCAGTATCAACGATTTCAACTTTGAATTATATAGTCTGATTCCTGTTAATGAATCATGAATTTAAAAATGAATTTGGTAATTTTTCATTGAGTATTGGCCGAGAATTCGAGAGTACATTGTTTTTGGGATTTTGGCCAATGGCCGTTGAACAGCGATGTCTGGGTGTTCGAGTTTTGGCAAGGGGGAGGCTGGAGTATGGAGGATTGGTGGAAAAATATGCATATATTTTTCTGATGAACGAGGTGTGCCGTCGGTGGGGTTTTAGGGTTGCGTACCTATTTTTGGTTTGGGTCGGAATCATGGCGAGTTGAACGTCGTTGAGGCACCGGAAAGGACCGGACCAGGAGGAGTCGACGCGTAAGGTTGTGGCGGTGCTCCGGACGGAGTCGAGTGGGTTCGGGCAACCTGGGGCGGCGAGTCGAGGGGATTTTGGATGATCTTCTTTGTTCCAGTTTTTGAATCGAGTTACTCGATTTTGAACGACGGCGAAAGTGTGGGATTTGGGTGGTCGAAGCGATAGTGTAGATGATCGTTGACTTGTGGAAGACGGCGAGGTCGACTGGAGATGGTCGGAGTGTCTGGACACGTGCACGCGTGTCAGTGTTTGGTCTGGGTTGTGATTGTGGCTTTGGGGAAGAAGGATGGGTCTCGGGGAAAGGCTCAGGAAATTTGAAGTTTGGCTCGGGTATTTGGGTATGGTGACTCAAGTAAAAACTCGAGTAGATTGTGAGTGATAGGCTATAGTTTTTTTACTTAAATAAAACCAAGTTTTTTTTATATGGAAAAGAAGAAGGGAAACTCGGGATTGACCTCGGGAGGGATCCGGGTTAGACCCGAAGTAGGTTTAAAACAGTTTTGAAATTTTTTTAAAGTAAATTTAGTTTAAACCTCTCTTATATAAATTTCTTTATATAAAATAAATGTTTCTTTAATGATAGATTTGAGATGTTATAAATAATAATAAAAAAAATTTAATAACTTAAAAATGTTAAGTAGTGAAAAGAAATTTGAATTTAAAAGGAATTTGATTTAACTCTCTAAATTTCTTTGATAACCAAAAGGATTACCTTAACATGAGAAAAATTAAATTTGGATTTTAAACTTTATCAAAAAAATAAATTGGTATTTATTCTAAAGCTTGAAATTCAATTTGAAATTTAAAAGAAATTTGAAATCAATGTTTCCAAATATATTAAATCATAAGTACAAATGAGTTTTACTTTAAGAAATGATGATTTAGAATTCATAAATTATTAAGTTAATTATAATGGATAAATTAATTATTTAATTTATTAATGATTTGGATTAATTAAATAAGTAATTAAAGGGTTAAAGATAATTAATGAAGGTTTAAAGATTAAATAAATGGGTGATTAAGGATTATTAATTAAATATTAATTAATGATAAAAAATTGATTAATCAAGTGATTAATCAATAATTAATTCAAGGATAATGTGATAAATTAATTACGGTAATTAAGGAAATTTATTAAGGATTAGTTAATTAATGAATGTAATTAATTAAGATTTATATAATAATTAAAGATTAATTGATTCATTAGTTAAGAATGATTAGTTAATAATTAAAGGTTAACTAATAAATGATGAAAGGAAAATTTATTTCAGATAATTTGTAATTAACTCATGATAATTAACCCAGATTAATAATTAATACATCTGATTTAAATTACTCAATTGATTAATAAATTTTACTTGTGAATGTTTGGACCTGACTGAATGATTGAATTGTTGATATTCCCTGATCTATGATGCTGTGTGATATATTCTTATTTGTGTGTAATCTGTACTGTAGTTTATTTATCTGGGATGAATGTAATATATTATCTGTAATTTATATATCTGTGATATGTGAATGGAAGATGAGCGTTATAGTTTATACCGCTTATCAACTATATTTCTGTATTCTGATCTGTGATGATTGAATGATGTTGCACAACTGTGTGAAACCCCTGGACCACACCATACACACACAAATATGGATTTCACGAGGAAATCGGTTAAGTCACAGATGATTTAAATTTAATATTTTTGAGATTGAAATTTTAATTTTCAATTGATTTTGGAAATGGATTTGGGTTAAATGTTAAAGCTTTAGAAAGGAGTTTTTAAGATAAAAAGTTATTTTGAATAACTTGGTGAAGTTTCCAATTTAAATAATTTAATTTGAATTTGAATTCAAAATTTGGAATTGAATTCCATGTTTGGAAATTATGGCTAAAGAAGTTATAAATGTGTTTATATGAATTTAAACCATTTTGAAAGTATGGTTTCGAGAATTTGAATTTAACCCAAGGACTTTAACTTGTATAAATGAATCAGATTTTCCAAAATGAAAACTATTTGTTTTCAAATAACAGAAGCTTTCATATAAGGAATGAATTTCCAATTGGTGTCAATAGAATTTCAAGTTTGGAATAAAAAAAATGGTTTTCCGAGTTATGAATAGATCTTTGTGAAACCGGGTGAACTTTGTGAATTGAATTTGTTTATTTTTAACAGATTTAAAGTGGTGATTTGTTTAAACCATTCGAAATGGAATTGTTTTGAAAGCTATCAGTTAAATCTTTATTTTAAAGATTTAACGAGTTAATCCAATTGAAATGGAAATTGATTTGAAAATCTATGAATAGATCTTTGTGAAACCGGGTGAACTTTGTGAATTGAATCTGTTTATTTTTAACAGATTTAAAGTGGTGATTTGTTTAAACCATTCGAAATGGAATTGTTTTGAAAGCTATCAGTTAAATCTTTGTTTTAAAGATTTAACGAGTTAACCCAATTGAAATGGAAATTGATTTGAAAATCTATGAATAGATCTTTGTGAAACTGGGTGAACTTTGTGAATTGAATCTTTTTGTTTAAAAAGATTAAAATGGTAATGTGTTTAAACCATTTGAAAGAAAAGTTTTGGGTAATAAGTTGTGACTTAATCGAAATCCCAATATCCATATGTTTTGAAATATCGCGCTCATTATTCGGTTTAGCCGGGAGAGGACCTTTGTGTCATATAACCCATTCCGAATAGTGATACGACGTAAATGGATAGCATTTGAAGACCGGTGGTGAAAACCGGGTGTTTGCGAGAACGATAGGATAACCTATCGATTGTCTCTGCACTGAGTAGCTATAGTATAGAGATTTCCTAAGTGATGGGAAGTCCGATCGGGATTGTGAATACCCAGATTGCAAGGGCTCCTTTGGAAGTGCCTTCGGTTCTGTTCGAACCCGGAACAGACTTGTATGGTTGTATGTCTGACACTACACTTTGAGATATAAAGCTGATTTCTTTCAAATACATTTCTGTTTGGTGGTGGAGAATTTATTCTCTTAGCTTAACACCCTTCTCTGAGACGTACGAGCTCAGAGGTTATGTAGTTGAAGGTTATCAGTGATATACTCCCAATTTGGTAGTGTGGCATGCTGAGTGCTGCTGTGTGTTGCTGATCATTTGTTGATCAAAGCATGGCTTTCGTGTAAAGCGTAGCTTTGTGGACGAGACCTCATCGAGCCTCACAGACCGGAAATGGTCGAAACAGGAAAGATGCGGCAAGTTTCAGGGGTAGCTCCCTTAGGGTATGTCCATTCCTTCTGGAAAAAGGTGATATCATGGTATGGAGCCCAGATATTTACCTGTGTGGTTGCTCCAATCTCATTTACTTTGTGTGATTGTTGCTTTGTGATCGAGGTACCTCGGATAAAGGTCGCAAACGACCGGGGGTGGAATATCTCAGGTTTACTACCCGGGAAGAGGGTAACCGGCCTTGTGTTGGCAGAGAGCCAGGGGGGTTCTCGGGGCGTCCCTCCAGAGGCGTTCCCATGTGGCAGTAGGAAGTTCCTTAGCCTGACCATTTGTTGGAAAATCCAAAGAAAAAATACGAACCTTGTACGGTTTTAGTTGTATAACCTGCCATGGAATGTGGCGGTAACCTGCTATTGAACATGGTAGCTATAGTAGGCATAAGTGCGAAATGTCTATGCTGGCTAAGATTAATATTATACTTTCGAAATGTTTTCACACTATGCACTAGTAATAATATCAAAAGAGTTTTTCTTTTGCGTAGTAAGCATGTTTGACTATCATAAGAAGAAATCTCCTCTAATTCTGCGATTGCATTGTGTGTGGTGGGAGGTCTTATGGTAGTTTCATTTTCCAAAAGCATTGCGGATTTCAATGTGTAAAATGCTTTTGTGTTTGTTTTAAAGATAAACTGTTTTGTTACTCACACCAGTCCCATGACTGACTCAGAGTTTATTGTTCCCTTCCTAAACTCTGGGTGCCCATAATTTTCCACACGGGCAGTCTAGAGTTGGGTTTCTTTTTCAGATAGTCAGGTCTAGTGGATTATCTGGAGCTAGTTCTATGTTTGGAGTTCACTGACGACTGACGTTGCTTCTCTTGGTGCAACGTGATGGTGGTTCGAGCTTGACATTGGAGTGGTTGGACTCAGCCTCTCTGACTGATCATTTGGAGTTATCACTTCTGTTATTTCCGCTGTATCATTATTTATCTCTGATATTGTTGTAACATATTGATATCATTGTTGTACATCATTCTGGATATTGTATTCATTGAAGTTGTATATGATATCATTGTTTCCTTTCTTCCGCTGTGTTGTTATACTTAATGGTGTTATAAGCTCCAGAGAGCCAGATTCGGTGTTTGAATCTGCGGCATTTTGAGTACAAGTGAAGTACGGGTGCCGATTTTCGAAGGCCGAGTTCAGGATCTTTACATCTAGACCAAGAAGTTGGCAGGTTGTGCGAGTCGAAAGATTGCATGTAATAATTGTTCATGAGGGATCTTGTATGAATCTCCCTAAAAGGATTTTGAAAAGACTATCATTAGATAACATATTAATGTTTCGAACATAAATTTTTATAAACTAAAACCAAAATAGGTTTATAAATAAAGAAATTCATAAAACGTTTATGAATACCTATTCTATTGCACTGAGAAACAATTGTTTTTTCAAGATATACCAACTTCATTGTGAAGAAATTTCTTTGAGGAATTATTGGTAGTAAAATGGAATGGATACGAGACACGGATAGAACTGATTATATAAGATGAAATGAAATTAACTAACCTAAACGAACACATAGCATTAGAATGTCTAATAAGTATTCTCATACATCAAAGAGAAACTATGAGTTTCTTATTTATGTCAAAAATATATAATCCTAGATTGTTTAATTAAACAATTGAGAGTGTTGGCTCTATATGGTATGATGTGCAAATCCAAAATAATTCCAAGTATGCTTTCAAAATATAGATTTTGGTGGTCGTAAATGAAGGGATATCATCCATCGACCACGACTATGTCTTTATAAGTAAGGCTAATGCAGTTGGATTAAATGAGCAATGTTGATAAGAATAATATCATAAATTTCAATTGTTGAAATTAGCGTAGTAGATTCGATATTCAACATGTTCAAGTGCATTCAGATTTACTCACAAACTATTGCTTGATAAGTCTTGGTGTTTTGGTACATATGTATTGAAACAGAAAATTTTAAATAATGATTTAGAGTAAGATGTTTACACATATTAACCAAAAATGTCTCAATGTCAGTGGGAGCGATATTGAGTTTGTGAGTCTTTGGATATGATCCAAGAAATGATATGAAAGTATCATTTTATAAGCATCAAGATTGAATAAGTATTTTGATAGAAATATCAAATAGTCTGATTTTCAATCAAAATGCAAAGGAAGCGTGTGTTCATAAGAAAGAACGTTAAAGGGTGCATTGATATTTCTAAACTATAAGTAAACAACACATTGTTGATTTTAATGATGTACTTGTGTTAAAATCAGCCTTACTTGTTTTAAAACTCAACACTGGATTAATAAATGATGTCTTTTATAATAAGTATAAAAGATGTCGAAATGTCCCAAATGATATGCAAGGACACCTTATTAAAATGTTTAATAAGGAACATCTAAGATTGTTTCCTTTGCATTGGCAAAAGGAATTATCATACATGTTATGTTGTCAATGACATCATGATTTGTTTATGTATTTAATACATGAAGTAAATATCAAATCCAAATTGGTATCACTAAATGGTTGTTTAAAGTGTTCTCGTGTATTTATGAAATACTAGAGAATTGTTTACAGAAACAAAAAACTCCTTATGAAGGAGTGTTCAAACTCAAACTTCATAAGTCCTATTGAGCATAGTATGTCAATAATAAATTCAAGTTAAGAATCTTTAAGTTGGAAATGTTCCAAATAAAAGACTGTGGCTTATTCAATTAAAAAAAGGCTATGTACATCACCTTGAACATTGCCGCAATAAAAATAATGTATATAAAATTATAAGTGCACAAATTTATATCTAAGCCAATTCCAAATGTTGAGAATCTCATAATATTGTTATATGATAACAATATCACGATATGGTTTGTAATAGAACTTAGAGCTCACTGGAGGTCGAGAGACATACCCCGACTTGTTCCACGTGATATGCAATTTATCACTATCGGAGAGAGTTGATTGACAGAGTAGATAATTGAAACATAATAGCATACCCGTTCACAAAGTGACTGACCCAACTAGTTTTGAGAAACTGATTGGAGAAGTTGGAATAAGATTCTGCAATTGACCCCAAGTGCAAGTGGGATATTGATAGAGTTAGGGGTATGCCCTAGGGGCAATTATGTAATTTGTTACATATATCTAACTCGTTGAACAATCTTGTTCACAATAAAGGTGTTTCTTTCTATTATATACTTGATATAATGTGATTATATTAATTAATTAATTTAATTAAAAGTATATTTAATAGAAAATCCATAAATGGTATATTTTGTGATAGTAGTTACAAAGTGTTTCAACCATGAGTAATTTATCATAATAAAACAAATATACCATTTTAAATGTTCATAGTCAAGATGCATCGAAACTGGATATCGATGTATCCTTTGAGACTATAGTACGTTACGCTCTCCAAATGTTGGGCAGTGTATTACTCATGACTGTTGGGGGAACCAAGGGGTTACGTACCGATAGTTATTAGATAACTATGGAATGACTCACTTGATAGTTTTTTGTTGGTTAATATAAATAAGGTCAAGCAGAGAATATCGATGCAACTGATTTACATAGTTCTTTCGGCTTGAGAATAATGTTGATCTTCAATGTGAAAGCTCCGCTTTGATTATAGTTAAATCATGGCACGATGTCCATCGAACAACTATAGTTGGGTCAAGAGGAAGCATTGGAAGTAATTGGTGTAAATAATTGTCACTATTATGTATCGCCTATAATAAGTAAAATTAGATTTCCAAAAGATGTGTAAGCGATAAATTTGGCCAAAATATCACACCACCTGCTAAGTGACGTGTGAACGTTAATATTCGAATTGTTCAATATTAATCGCTGACTGAATTTACACCTTTGAGTCGCACAACCATAATGATAAATTCTTTGAAAAACCACATGATTTAATTAATTTATAAAATGTTGTAAATTGATTAAATTAATTGGTATTTGAGAAATATTAATTATTATTTATTTGATGTTTGGAAGTTTTCTGTAATTATTTCAATGCATTTATAAAAGTTATATTTGCCTGCATTGATATACGATATTGATGTAATTTAAAGACAATTGCATGGAATGATATACGGAAATTTTATGTCATTTGATGACATGATTTATGAAATTTTATGTCATTTGATGACATGATTTGTGGAAATTTTATGTCATTTGATGGCATATGTTTAAAGAGAGGATTAGAGAGAGAGAGAGAAATAATTAAGAGAATTAACTAGGGAAGTTTTAATTAAAGAATAGGAAAAGTTTCATTCTTTCAAATAAAATATATTCTCTAATTCATTATATACGTACAATTCATTCTTTCTCATTCGGTCTGTTTCTTTCTCTCCCTTCTAACTTTTCATGGTAGAAAACAAATAAAACAAAAAAAAATCCAAAATTCGTTCAACTCCATATGGAAACATCAAAAATAAGAAAAACAAAAGTGGTTCATCCATATCTTGCAAGGATAGGATGGGGAACTTGAAGATCTAAGGAGATATCATCATTCAAGGTGCGACTTCTAGGCAACATCCTAAGGGGAGTTCATTTTCATGACGTCCTTTAAGGCTTTGGGTAATAAGGTATGTTTTTCTTTAATAGATAATAATATTTGATTTAATGTTTGTTGAAAGAGAAATTTAATCGTCATAATTTGTATGTACATATCACTGCCTCATTTATGTTGAGTATTATTTGTGTAGCGTGAATTGTTTGTTGAATGAATCAATTGGTGTTTTATTTAATAAATCAAAACTAATATTTGTATATGTTTAAATATAATGTTTTATTTTGGAACAATGTTCCAAACAGTCAATTTAAATTCTAATTTTTAGATCAGAAAGTTTATATGTTCAATTTATCAATTGGGTACTTATTTTGTTAAACTAGAATTAAAATTTATGTATGTTTGAATACAATGTTTTATTATAGATCTATATTGTGAACATTCAATTCAAAGTATAATCCTTTAGATCTAAAATTTTGCATGTTCATATTGTTTTGATTGGGTTTTACTTTAACAAATTAAGTTAAAATTTGTTTATGAATATTACGGCGTTTTATTAAAGATTTGTAACGACCAGTATTTTTGAGTCTTCAGATTTGAATATTTAATTTATTTAAATATTCGGATTTGAATTAAATTATAATAAAATATATATTTCAAATTTAGACCTGATTTTTGATGATGTTATTTTTATTTAATTTATAGAATTTTTCCAAAATTTTTAATTTGAAAAATAAAAATATTTTCGTTAGATGCGTTTTGCGCCAAACGTCGGTACTTTTGAAATTTAATAGAATAAGTTAACTTATCTATTTTATTACTGTTTTGTGATCATCTTACGCTGTTGAGTGTGATCATATTTTTATTTCGGTCGTTCGTGGTCCATACGCAAACGGAATAAGGTGTAGCATCGTACCCTAACACTTTTAAAATATAATATAAATCAAGTCAGATCATTTTCTTTTTCGATCATTCATATCTTGCCTATCCTTTGCTTAGAAAATTGGTGGCTATGCATTAAATGCTTATTCTTGTAGCATGGTCTTGAAGTAATTGTGTTCATTTTATATATGTGCATACGTTCATTTTTACATTCATTTTTTTCGCTTCAATCCTCTCCTCTGTGATGAAACAAAAAGAAGACATTTTTTCCCCTCTCTCTCTCCCCACCCTTTTTCATTTGCATTATATATGTTCATTCATGCAACACGGTAGGAAAAAAAGACAAGGGCATGCATTTTCTTTTTCCTTCCCTGGATATTCATGCACAGGCCTTTTTCTTCCACTTTCTTCCAATTACTTTTATTACAAATGAACGCATAGAGGCCATTTCTTGTTCCTCTTTCCAAGACCAATCCTTTCCCTTCATGTACAAACTTCATTCTTCTTAAACATATACAAGTCTACTCTTCCAAAGTCAAGCCATCTTCTTTAGAAAATCATTCTTTTAGAAAGAAATTTCTCTGTCTTCAAAAATAATGAATCTTTGTTGTACACGATCTTTGAGAGGCTTTCTATGAATCACGTAGTCCTTGAACTATTGGAATAATGTGCTTCTTGTTGTCACAACAGTCGCATGATCTGATTTCAACTGTCATCGGTGGGTGGAGATTGTAGAATCTGATGTTGGGATGCAAGTTTTTAGATCTTATGTGGTCTGTAAATGATGATTACGGTTGTTGCCGTTTGGTTTGGGAGTTGGGTGTTGTATCTAACAGTGAATGAGATGATGATGATGATTGAGTGCATAGGTTACATGGCTGCAGAGATGCAGAAATTCATGGGTGATGTTGGAGGCGCAACTTGCATGAGAGTGAAGGGGAGAAAGGTGTTGCGGGGTGCAGGGCCGAGAATAATGTGTGCAAGAAGTGTTGGAGAGGTGTTTGGTTTTGAGGAATGTATATGGTAGCTGTATACATATATGCATACACGGCTAGGATAGATGAAAACATGAAGTAGCAGGCAAATGGAGTTGGAGGTTGCATGGTATGGAACGCATGAAGGAGGAGTGTGATTTTTGCTAGTAGGCTTATGCTTTGCAGTAGTGAAATCATAAAAGAATATATATATATATATATATATATATATATATATAGGGGCATGGGTACATGCGTGAGCAGGAGACAAAAGTAAAGGAAACGAAAGAAGGAGATAAGTATATAGGGGTCGCTACTGTAGTTATAAAGAAACAAAGAAAAAAAAAGAGGGAAGAAGAAGGGGCAGGGAGAAGGTTGGAGCTTGCGGGTTTGCACGTTTTTGGGCTCGGCCCAGTTGGATGGTGAGAAACAATTTTCTTTGTTTAATTATATGAAAATAAGCTATCTAGCTCGTTTTATATCCAATTGACCTGCGAATTTTTGCGTTGTACTCGTATTTACGAGTATAACTTGTAGAGTAAATTGTTGGTAGCTTTGGGCAAGTATAAAATTATGACATATTTAAACGGATCGGATTGAAGTCACGTTATTTTAATAATAACGTCGTTTGAAATTATATCCTCTAATTATGAATGTTTATTTGGCCAAATAAATATTTTTGAGTTAAATTGGACATTTGTTTAGCAGAAATAAACACCATCCGCTAATTGATTTAATTGGACCCCTATTTAGCAGAATAAATCACTGTTCTGCTATTATTAATTGGATAAGTTAATTTGGACATTTATTTTGCAGAAATAAACCCCGTTCTGCTATTACATTAGTATGGACACTTGGTTACATTCCAATTGGTTAGTATTAGATAAGTGTGGTATTGACAATTAATTGTTAATTGTGAGTTAATTTACATATTTGATGTTTTGTAAATGCTGGAATTATCACTTAGATAGTTATTTGAATTAACGGTGGCTTGATTAAGTACCATTGGAGTTACTAAGCCTCTTTTCCAAATTTGTAAATTGATTTTTGAACCAAAGTTGTTTAAGAATGATTATTAACTATTAATGACATTTTAAAGATAATTAATAATTATTTAATAATGATTTAAAGTTAATTATTTTACGATTCTTAAAAGTTTTTATTAATATTTAATTAATGTTTTAAAGGTTATTTATTTATTTAAAATGTTTTTTTAATTTTATTTTAATTATTAATTAAAGTTATTTTATGATAATTTGATTTAAAAGAGTTAATTACTATTAAAGAGTTAATTAGTATTACAATGTTATTATTTCAAGGATAATTTGTTAAAGTATTAATACTATTTTTAAAAATAATATATTATATTAATATTGTTGAAGTTAATTATTAAAATATTTAAAGTTATTTTTATAATATTAAAAGGTTTTCTTTCTATAATTAAATAAATTTTTTATTCTAAAGGATTGGTTTTAAATGAAAGGATTTAAAAAGGGAAGTTTCACAAATGGTTTGAGATTTTTAAAAGAGTATTTTCCTAAATTAAACATGGAAATTTATGTAGAGACTTTAATGGTATTATTTTGAGATAATTATCAAAATAAAAGATTTCGGGAAGTAATGGTATATTTTCATAGCGTAATTCGAGGGCAGAGACTGCCTAGTGTTTGTTATGCTTTTGCTGCGATAGCGACGTAACCATTGTGCAAACTACGATCTATGATTGATTGCATGGCGGAAATTGGGAGGCAGAGATTGCCTAAGTTAAGTTTGAATTTCTCTGGGATAGAGACGTAATCATTGAGCTACGATCCATGGTCGATACCGAATGGTGCTTTCCATATTTATTTTACAATGTTTTCAAATATTTTTGAAAGGAATGGTTTGTGAATATACTTATTCCGGTGAGGTAAGTATATGACTGTTTTTGATAAAGAGATTTAATTTGTTGAAATTAAATTAAACGAGGCTTAGTGATTCCAATGGAAAAATGAAATCTTTGTTTGAATGTTTGTTTATTTGATAGTTAAATAATCGACTATCAAATCTTGGCCAAAATATGCAATCCTTCTTAATTTTGGTGGTACGGAAATATTCCCTACTTAACACCGAAGGATTTTAACTCTGGAAATATCTTGAGGAAATGCGAGAATTATATGGTATGGTTACCATCGGGTTACTATATTGTACGTGTAAACTTGTAGATCCTCTAATACAAATGATAAGAAGATCCGTTGACTTAAACCGTTAGGGGGTGATCCCCAATCTTATGTATTGTCTGATTATTTCCTAACGAACCGGACTTGAGCATTCCGAAAATTGACGGATGGTTTTTGGAGCACCCAGGAAATGGAGAGTGTACTCGTATGAGATGACTCAAAACCCATGAACTACTCTGAAACCATATACGGTTAAATGGAGGAGATGCGTTAAATTTTGGGATGTTGAAATCCATGTATGGTTCCGTGACTCGTTGGAGTGTGCGAATCTATGTGAAATTCCAAGATCTGTTGAGATGTGGGAATCTATATGTGATTTCGAGACCTTTGTGGTGTGGGTCCATATGGGATTCCATGATCTATTTTTGGAGCGGTGCGTAAGCTGGAACGTCGGGCGTAGCCTCATCAGCAAAGATGACTAAAACTAGAGATAGGAGGCATGGCCAGTAGGGTTGGCAAACCCATAGGGTTTACTCGGCTCCTTTTCTAGCAATACAGATACCTTCAGTTGTTTTTGGCATGCCAGAGCAATGCACTCAGTCTTAGCAAGACCAGTTATGTTTTTCCTACGATACCCCGGCTAGATGGGTATGATGCTTCGGAAGGATAACTCCGATCCTTGTGCAGGAGGACCGTGCTCGAAGTACTGAGGGCAAATCCATGGAAATCCTACACGATTATCGAACGAGCTTTATCGAATTTTGATTTTTATGACTAGTATTATTGTGATGTACACAACACATGCATCACAGCTACTTATTATGATTATTTTGGCTATTAGACACTATTATAATATCATATGATTTTCTATAAAAGAGTTTTGGTTATCGTAAGGTAAAAACTCGTCCGTGTTTATTCGTGGTAAGGTCTTACGAGACACCTTTGTTTGAAAGGGTTACAAATCTTTAAAAATCAAGTTGGTTGTGTTTTCTCACGCTGGTTTTACTAGACTGACCCGGGTGTGGTTTTTTCCTAAATGCTCGGGTCAGACCGAGCATATTTTCCAGGTATAGATGGATATTTTGGAGCTTCAGGAGAGGAGCTGGAGGCCCAAAGACGTATTCACGTAGATGATTATATTTCCGTTGCTTGAATTGTTGTATATTACTCAATAATTGTGAGGACGGGTTGTTATAACTGTCCGTGCTGAAATAGGTTAGTGTACTATGATTTATGTCTGTATATACTTATATTATAGATTTATTTTGTGTAAAGATTGTTATATGTATTATAGATTTGTGACGCCCCACCTATATACCCACGCTAACCAAGAACACTACGAGGTAGTGCTGTCAATTAGCACAGAGAATAAGGCTGTGGAGGAGCGACCATCCATGTAACTTCTTTGTGCGAGCACCGATATGTCAGATAGAATAGAATGCATATCTTTTAAGGAGGAAATCCGACATACCGATACAAACTCAAAGCTATCACATGGTGGCTATATATAATCTTCGAAAACAAACATAGAAGTAATCATAACATAATCAGTCACAGACATCCACATCACAAAGGCGGAAAAAGATATGAATATATATAACACCTGAAAGTGTACATCAGAGTAGTGGTCAGAAAGATCCACAATAATACAAAAGGAATAGCAACATGTGCTATACAAAAAAATACATCAATGAGTCTATATCTCAAATGTGTACAATCAAAAACTACTAATCTAAGTAGTTATCCAAAAGTCAGAGTAATAGATTCCTGGAGAGAAGTCAAGCAGAAGCACCTGTAACATCTCGGTCTGACCCGAGTATTATTTATAAGAAAATAATAAACGGACCAGTCTAGCTATAAATATAAGATGATATGGCATAAAGTAAAAGACATGGCATGAACATGTAATAACCATAGTGGCATACTACTATAAGTATGTAATTGAAAATCAACAAGAGATTAATCAATATCACAAGAATCTTCTCAAAGACAAAATATGGTATCATACCCTAAACTTGTATTCATAACAAGTCAATGACACACAAATTCACCAATGCGCAAAAATTGATATCATATCAATGAAAATCATGAAAATTGGTGAAGCACAAATTCCAGAAATCAACACAAGAAATCCAGAAAACACATAAAAAGGGGGAAGGCCTAACACATGAACGGGAGCATGAAAACTCACCAACGCGTATAACACATGACGAGAAGCTATCTCATGGAAGTTATCCATTAAATTTTAACACATGAATGGCCCGAAGACCATGGGGCGCTACCCCACATATGTGATGGTGAAACATCACACAAACGGGGTTTAGTCTCCCTCGTAGACAAAGAGACATCGCACAATTGCTAGTCTAAATCAAATCACAAAAATGATCGTCATGATCATCAAGAAGTGTCAATCACACCAAGCTAGTAAATATATGAGTTTAGCTTCATGTCCCATAACCACTTGCTTAACTTAAATATTTACGAACAAGTTGTAGGTCTTCACTAGAAAATTGTCACAAAAGGGTTCAATCGAACAAGTCCAAGAGCTAACCGACGAAGTGAACGCAAGCGTTTCATACCACTCGTTTTACTAAGTCGTTTAATTCGATTTCTCATCCGAGTGAAGTAAAGGCTTGTATATACTAATAGATTGGAAAACGGTTTAGGAGAAAGAGCTTTGTAATAAAATAGAGTTGAAATCGTTTTGATGAAAGAGCTTTGATATTTACTACTAGTATTGAAACCTTCATATCTTTAGAGTGACAAGTCACAAAACGATTGTTGAAACAAATCGAGTCACATAAATTCACGTTCGAAGACGTGAGTAAAGTCCAAAGAAATCAATCCCGAAACCATCAAAGTAGGAATATACTTGCGACCTAACATGGTCGAATTAAAGTGCAAAGTCTTTAAGTCACATAGATCGAACGACCTAAGGGTTATAATGTCGTGCGACCTAATCAGAAGAATAAGTCGAGCGACCTAGTGAAATACAGGTCATACGACCTAAGTGTAAATAGGCAAGCAGCCTATAAGAGCATAGCCTAACTGTGGCGCGACCTAGCAGGGTGAGCGACCTAAGGGTTATAAGGTCCTACGACCTAACGAGGTAAAGGCCTATCGACCTAGTGAAACACGCGACCTAAAAGGTACGCGACCTAATGCGGCCCAGTGGTTTAAGGTCGGAGACGACCTACAACTTATAAAGGTAGAAGGTTGAGCGACCTAGCGAGGCTTGCGACCTAAAAATGACAAGGTCGAGCGAGCTAACGAAGCCCAGAGTCGAGCGACCTAGCGACATAGTGTGTTGAGCGACCTAACGGGGTCCAGCGACCTGATGGGTCATGCGACCTAAGTTTAAAAAGGTGGGCGACTTAACAAAGTGGCCGAGCGACCTACGAGCTAGCGACCTAGCGACCGAAGCACAACGAGCGACCTACGACCTAACGTAGCCGCGACCTAGTACCTCCGAGTGATGTAAGGTCGGAAATGTCCTAACGACCTAGAGTTGCTTCGACCTAGTGCTGCCAAGTGAAATAAGGTCGGAAGCGACCTAATGACCTAGTGTTGCCACGACCTAGGGACCGAAGCAGGAACGAGCGATCTAGGACTTTCACGCGACCTAAAGTCCAGAACGACCTAAACCCAGAACGTGCAATTTGCAGGCCTGTCTTCTCCAAACCCGAACGACCTAAGCCAAAATTTTTGCCAAAACGCTAAAAATCGGGTTTTTCACCAATTCAATCCAAACCAAACGCAAATACATATGCACAAGTGATAGGGAATCATTCCCAACAGTCTAATGACAGTCATAGGCAAGATGTGAGATTAAAAATCTCACCTTTTCACTAAAATGGATGAAGATGAAGCTTGAAAGCAAGGAGAAGCAATCCAAAGCTTGAATCCAATATCTTCTACTTGAATTTGGAGTTGAATGTTGGATTTGCAATTGAATTTGAGTTTGGAGTTTTAATTTCCCATTCCCTCCACCATTTTTGAAGAAGCTTTAATGTATATGCAATTATGAAGAGAATGAAGGGATTGGGCTGAGTTAGTAAGTGCAGTCCATACCCAAGCCCTAAGTGGAAAAAGTGGTGAAAATTCCACTTTCTCCAAACATATCAAAGTTTACACTCAAAAAGATCACAAACGTCATTTTGAACTCAATGGGGGTGGTCTCGAGTCCTAATTCGACCTTATGCAAAAAGTAGCTTTTCGGACTAACATCCGACTAACGATAAAATATTTAAATAAAATATTTAAATATCTAATCGACAAATATGCGGGTTGTTACAAGATTATTCGTTCCGCTGTGAGATTCTAGGTTTGTTTAGTTCTTCTTGTCTTCTATCTTCTTTATTTTCCCTAACTATCAGCCTTTCTATTCGATTTGGGCTGGACATGTGTGGTTTATTGTCGGTTTAAATTGTACGGAAAAGTGGGTTGTTATAGTGGTATCAGAGCTGAAGGTTAAGCGAGAACCTTGGCTTTGGTGGGTAGAACTCATTATAGACAGGGCTAGCAATACCCTAGAATGAGTAACTCATTAGAGATAGGGTAAGTGACACCCTAGAATGAGTTTTAGTGTATTATATATAAGAGTGCGTATTTGTTAGTGATATAAAAATGTTTTGTATTGTGTTGTTTGATCGGTTGAGTGGCTTAAGAATTCTGGTCAGTGCGTTTAACCAACGTTATCGATAGGGATTTCCTAAACACTCGAACAAGACCAATTGACACGGTATTGTTTTAAAATGGGTAAATGGAATAGTTTTACCTAGAAATATATTTTATATAAAATAAAGTTTTCCATAGTTATTCTTGATTGTGCTTGATTGTTAGGAACTGATAGTATTCAATCATTATCATCTAGGATTTGAATGGTCATGCTCGTCCATTTCTGAGAATTGACTATTATCCATAAATCTATCTTGGATCTTCTCTTTTTGAAATCTAGATTGGATAGATAGGGAATTTTAGGAATATTAAAACGAGTACCTTGTGAATTAAATTCACAATTTGAATATAAGGCTTTCATTAATAATGTTGAGTTAAAATTTGATTTCTAAGGGCATTTCTTTAAAAAGAGAATTTGAATATTCGGGAGTGAATATATTAGAAATATAAAGCTTGATTGATTAAGTTTAAGTAAATGTTATTAAAAGAAAATTTGGGATATTTTGAAATAATATTTGGAAATGGTTGAATATAAAAGTTGGTTGTATTAAATTAGGTTTAATAAAAGAAGTTATCAAAAGAAAAACTTAAATATTTCTGGAATAAATACTTGAAAAATGATTTATATAAGAAAGCTAGAATATTTTTGCAATAAAATTATTTGGAAATGATTTCCTTTAAATGGAAATGATTTATAAATTTGGTTTATTAAAAATGTGCCTTATAAATAAAAGGAATTTAAATTCCAATGATTTTGGCAAAATGGTCTTCGAGGTTTAAAGGGTTTTTCGTGTGCTAATATTTTAGAAAGAGTTGCTTAGAAGTAAATTTAAGGATAAATATCTTTGAAAAAGAAATTTGGTGGAAAATGGGCATTTCTTTAGATTTGTTGGGGAATAAGTCCAGATTTGTTTTGTGGTGATCAGAATAATCTTCTAAGTGACGATCAGATGTTTGCTTAGGTGAACGGTATTGTGCACTTAGTAAATTATTCTCTTTGTTATTGTACGATTGGGACAAGTGTGAACCTGAACGAAGATATAGCAAATTGGAATTGGATATTTCGTTGAAATATTTTGCTGGAAATATATTTATGATATTTTTTCAAAATGGTTTGAAAGAAAGAAGTGATTTTTAGTTAACTAGTTCGAGTGGCTTGAAAATAACTAAAATGGGTAAGAAATACGTTCGGATGATAAACGTTCTCTTAAGTATTATCCTTCTTGTAAGTAATATATGATACTATTTGGTAGCACCCAGTTCCTTGGTATAATTTTGGGGTTACTCGGGCTAACTATATATATTATTATGTGGATTAAATTTATAATATCGTTTCAAAAAGTGTTTTGAATAAAAACCGGGTGTTTTAAATTCTTAAGTGAATTCAAAATAAAAATTTTAATTATGGTTTTGTATACCATTAGAGGATGATAGGGGATTTTATAAGTTAAGCTATGTATTATAAAAATGCTTTCATAAATAATTTAGAGGTAATATAATTGGTTTAGGGACAACCAATTAAATAAGTGTGTGAGATGGACGTAGATCATTTTCCATTCCCATATAATTTGATCTAATATTCGAATTCAAGGCTTTGAGGTGTTTCACACCGTTCTGAATAAGGATCTATTACTCGATTTTGACGGCGAGCATTTGATGAGGGTTCTTGATATGGAACCAAGGTTTTCTATCATAGCTATGGCTATGTAAGGAGAGCAGGGGGTTCCTAATCAAGGAGCCTGATTAGAGTCCGCACTAGAGAATCGGATGAACCATACTAGTTTGGAAGTGGAGTCATGTATTCGGGAAGTATCGAATCAGACTCTGCATATAAACAATCTATGGACATCATGCGGGCTTATAAATAGTATTGAGTGTTCTTGTGCTGGAATTTCAGGGACGAAATTCTTTTTAAGGGGGGAAGAATGTAACGACCCGTATTTTTGGGTCTTTAGATTTGAATATTTAATTTACTTAAATATTCGAATTTGAATTAAATTATAATAAAAAATACGTTTCAAATTTAAACCTGATTTTTGATGACATCATTTTTATTTACTTTATAGATTTTTTACAAAAAATTTAATTTGAAAAATAAAAGTATTTTCGTTTGACGCGTTTTGCGCCAAACGTCGGTACTTTTGAAATTTAACAGAATAAGTTAACTTATCTATTTTATTACTGTTTTGTGATCGTCTTACGTTGTTGAGCGTGATCGTATTTTTATGTCGGTCGTTCGCGGTCCATACGCGAACGGAATAGGGTGTAGCGTCATACCCTAAAACTTTTAAAATAAAATATAAATCAAGTCAGATCATTTTCTTTTTCGTTTGTTCATATCTTGCTTGTCCCGTGCTTAGAAAATTGCTGGCTATGCATTAAATGCGATTCCTTGTTGCGTGGTCTTGAAGTAATTGTGTTCATTTTATATACGAGTATACGTTCATTTTTGCAATCATTTTTTTCGCTTCATTCCTTTTCTCTGTGATGAAACAAAAAGAAGGCATTTTTTCCTCTCTCTCTCCCCTCCCATTTTCATTTGCATTATATATGTTCATTCACGCAACACGGTAAGAAGAAAAAAAAGACAAGGGCACGCATTTTCTTTTTCCTTCCCTGGATATTCATGCACAGGCCTTTTTATTCCACTTTTCCAGTTACTTTCATTACAAATGAACGCACAGAGGCCATTTCTTGTTCCTCTTTCCAAGATCAATCCTTTCCCTTCATGTACAAACTTCATTCTTCTTAAACATATACAAGTCTACTCTTCCAAAGTCAAGCCTTCTTTATAAAATCATTCTTTTAGAAAGAAATTTCTCTATCTTCAAAAATAATGAATCTTTGTTGTGCCCGATCTTTTTGAAAGGCTTTCTATGAATCACGTAGTCGTTGAACTATTGGAATCTAGTGCTTCTTGTTGTCACAGCAGTCACATGATCTGATTTCAACTGTCATCGGTGGGTGAAGATTGTAGAATCTGATGTTGGGATGCAAGTTTTTAGATCTTATATGGTCTGTAAATGATGATTGTGGTTATTGCCGTTTGGTTTGGGAGTTAGGTGTTGTATCTAATAGTGAATGAGAAGATGATGATTGAGTGCATAGGTTACATAGCTGCAGAGATGCAGAAATTCATAGGTGATGTTGGAGGCGCAGCTTGCGTGAGAGTGAAGGGGAGAAAGGTGTTGCAGGGTGCAGGGCCGAGAATAATGTGTGCAAGAAGTGTTGGAGAGGTGTTTGGTTGTGAAGAATGTATATGGTAGCTGTATACATATATGCATGCATGGCTAGGATAGATGAAAACATGAAGTAGCAGGCAAATGGAGTTGGAGGTTGCATGGTATGGAACGCATGAAGGAGGAGTATGAGTTTTGCTAGTAGGCTTATGCTTTGCAGTAGTGAAATCATAAAAGAATATATATATATAGGCACATGCGTGAGCAGGAGACCAAAGTAAAGGAAACAAAAGAAGGAGATAAGTATATAGGGGTCGCTACTGTAGTTATAAAAAAACAAAGAAAAAAAAAGAGGGAAGAAGAAGGGGCAGGGAGAAGGTTGGAGCTTGCGGGTTTGCACGTTTTTGGGCTCGGCCCAGTTGGATGGTGAGAAACAATTTTCTTTGTTTAATTATATGAAAATAAGCATTTAGTTTAAAACATGGTATCTGGCTCGTTTTAAATCCAATTGACTTGCGAATTTTTGCGTTGTACTCGTATTTACGAGTATAACATTGTAGAGTAAATTATTTGTAACTTTGGGCAAGTATAAATTTATGACATATTTAAACGAACCGGATTAAAGTCAAGTTATTTTAATAATAACGTCGTTTAAAATTATATCCACTAATTATGAATGTTTATTTGGCCAAATAAATACTGTTGAGTTAGATTGAATTGTATGTGGTAAATTGGACATTTGTTTAGCGAAAATAAACTCCATCCGCTAATTAATTTAATTGGATCCCTATTTAGCAGAATAAATAATTGTTCTACTACTATTAATTGGATAAGTTAATTTGGACATTTATTTTGCAGAAATAAATCCCGTTCTGCTATTACATTAGTATGGACACTTGGTTACATTCCAATTGGTTAGTATTAGATAAGTGTGGTATTGACAATTAATTGTTAATTGTGAGTTAATTTACATATGTGATGTTTTGTAAATGCTAGAATTATCACTTAGATAGTTATTTGAATTAACAGTGACTTGATTAAGTTCCATTGGAGTTACTAAGCCTCTTTTCCAAATTGGGAAATTGAATTTTGAACCAAAGTTGTTTAAGAATGATTATTAATTATTAATGACATTTTAAAGATAATTAAAAATTATTTAATAATGATTTAAAGTTAATTATTTTATGATCCTCAAAAGTTATTATTAATATTTAATTATTGTTTTTAAGGTTATTTATTTATTTATTTAAAATGTTTTTTTAATTTTATTTTAATTATTAATTAAAGTTATTTTATGATAATTTGATTTAAAAGAGTTAATTACTATTAAAGAGTTAATTAGTATTACAATGTTATTATTTCAAGGATAATTAGTTAAAGTATTAATACTATTTTTAAAAATAATATATTATAATAATATTGTTGAAGTTAATTAGTTTAAAATATTTAAAGTTATTTTTATAATATTAAAAGTTTATCTTACTATAATTAAATAATGTTTTTGTTCTAAAGGATTGATTTTGAACGAAAGGATTTAAAAAGGAAAGTTTCACAAATGGATTGAGATTTTTAAAAGAGTATTTTCCTAAATTAAACTTGGAAATTTATGTAGAGACTTTATAGGTTTGAGATAATTATTAAAATAAAAGATTTCGAGAAGTAATGGTATATTTTCATAGCGTAATTCGAGGGCAGAGACTGCCTACAGTTTGTTATGTTTTCGCTCGGGTAGCGATGTAACCATTGTGCAAACTGTGATCTATGATTGATTGCATGGTGGAAATCGAGATGCAGAGATTCCCTAAGTTAAGTTTGGATTTCTCTGGGATAGAGACGTAATCATTGAGCTGCGATCCATGGTCGATACCGAATGGTGCTTTCCATATTTATTTTAAAAAGTTTTCAAATATTATTAAAAGGAATGGTTTGTGAGTATACTTATTCCGGTGAGGTAAGTATATGACTGTTTTTGATAAAGAGATTTAATTTGTTGAAATTAAATTAAAGGAGGCTTAGTGGTTCCAGTGGAAAAATGAAATCTTTGTTTGAATGTTTGTTTATTTGATAGTTAAATAATCGACTATCAAATCTTGGCTAAAATATGTAATCCTTCTTAATTTTAGTGGTACGGAAATATTCCCTACTAACACCGAAGGATTTTAACTCTGGAAATATCTAGAGGAAATGCGAGAATTATATGGTACTGTTACCATCGGGTTACTATACTGTACGTATAAACTTGTGGATCCTCTAATACAAATGATAAGAAGATCCGTCCACTTAAACCGTTAGGGAGTGATCCCCGATCTTATTATTTCCTAAAGAACCGGTCTTGAGCATTCCGAAAATCGATGGATGGTTTTTGGAGCACCCAAGAAATGGAGAGTGTACTCGTAAGCGATGACTCGGAACCCATGAACTACTCTGAAACCGTATACGGTTAAATGGAGGAGATGCGTTATATTTTGTGATGTTGAAATCCATGAATGGTTCTGTGACTCGTTGGAGTGTAAGAATCTACGTGAGATTCCAAGATCTGTTGAGATGTGGGAATCTGTATGTGATTCTGAGACCTTTGTGGTGTGGGAATCCATATGGGATTCCATGATCTATTTTTGGAGCAGTGCATAAGCTAGAACGCCGGACATAGCCTCATCAGCGGAGATGACTAAAACCAGAGATAGGAGGCTTGGCCAGTAGGATTGGCAAACCCATAGGGTGTACTCGGCTCCTTTTCTAGCAATACAGATACCTTCAGTTGTTTTTGGCATGCCAGAGCGATGCACTCGGTCTTAGCAAGACCAGTTATGTTTTCCTATGATACCCCGGCTAGACGGGTATGATGCTTCGGAAGGATAACTCTGATCCTTGTGCAGGAGGACCGTTCTCGAAGTACTGAGGGCACCTCCATGGAAATCCTACACGATTATCGAACGAGCTTTATCGGATTTTGATTTTTAGGACTAGTATTGTTGTGATGTACACAGCACATGCATCACAGCACGTGCATCACAGCTACTTGTTATTATAATTTTGGCGATTAGACACTATTATAATATCATATGATTTTCTATAAAAGAGTTTTGGTTATCGTAAGGTTAAAACCCGTCCATGTTTATTCGTTGTAAGGTCTTACAAGACACCTTTGTTTAAAAGGGTTATAAAACTTTAAAAATCAAGTTGGTTGTGTTTTCTCACGCTGGTTTTACCAGACTGACCCGGGCATGGTTTTTTCCTATGGTCAGACCGAGCATATTTTCTAGGTATAGATGGATATTTTGGAGCTTCAGGAGAAAAGCTGAAGGCCCAAAGATGTATTCACGTAGATGATTATATTTTCGTTGCTTGCATTGTTGTATATTACTCAGCAATTGTGAGGACAGGTTATTATAACTGTCCGTGCTGAAATAGGTTAGTGTACTCTAATTTATGTATGTATATACTTATATTATAGATTTGTTTTGTGTAAAAATTGTTATATATATTATAGATTATTCATTCCGCTGTGAGATTCTGTGTTTGTTTAGTTCTTCTTATCTTCTATCTTCTTTCTTTTCCCTAACTATCCTCTTTTCCTTTCGATTTGGGCTGGACATGTGTGGTTTATTGTCAGTTTAAATTGTACGGAAAAGTGGGTCATTACAAGTTTCATGTTTTAAATCATATAAAATAAAATGTAATTTTAGATTTGAAAGTTTACATGTAAGTATTTTGTGTTTTATTGTTTTGGAAATTAAAAAAAAAGATGCTTTGGCAATAAATTTAAATTCTAATTTGATTACTATAGTCTCTAATTTGTGTTAATTTGAGATATTTTATTGAATATTACATACGTACAGTTAATGTTTTGACAATAAACCTACTTTTGAATTGATTGCTATAAATCTCTAATTTTTATTAAGTCGAAAGATTTGATTTAATCTTATATACACACGATTAATTTTATATGTATGTTTGCATATATAAAATAAATTACATGTATTTCATATTGTCAAAGTAGGATTAGATTTCTTTCCAAAAGGTGGAAACAATTTAAGTGAGGCAATAATATACACATACATTTATTTTCATCTGTTTATATCCTTATATTATGATGCCTAAAATTTATCATTTATATGCTGCATTAATTAAGTTTACGGAATGGGAAATCGATTCGATCATCGTCGTTACCCTTTATTTATTTCCCATTTTTTCCTTTATGTGATTAGCTATCCATTTAATTTTGTTTATATTCTACACCTTGCCATCAATTGATAGCACCTATCATGTTTCGCTTACAGGATTTACACTATAATATATTTGTTTATACTTACATTCATGTCATATACATGTTGCTAATTAATGACATTTATATTATCAATCAATTTAATTAAGGAGAGAGAAGTGAAAGGTTTTTCTTTCCATATAAATATTGTCTCCCCTTATTAATTGAATTAATTGAATAAGTTAAGAGGAAGGAAATGAAAAGTTTCCTTCTTTAAATAAATTTATGCCCTATCATTAATTGAATACTTTAAGAGATAGGAAATGAAAAGTTTCCTTCTCTAAATAAATTTAATAAGTTACTGTTACACATAAATATGTACGTAAGAGTATATTTGATATACTCTAATTTACATGCACATTAAATTAAAGTAAAACTTTATTTATAAAATTAAATAAGATATTAATTCTATTTAAAGAAACTTAGAAAAGTTCTAAGTATATTTAGACTTCATAGGCCCATTAAAGATCCAAAATGGCTAAAAAATTTGAAATTCACCCATTTCTTCCACTGCGGACTGGCCCAATTCCTTCAGCATAAACTTGGATATGTGTCTAGCAGTCCAAAGCTTGACGCTAGGTCCAAAGCTACAGGTCCAAGTTATACATGTCCCTCAACTGACTCATGGGCGTCCCCACTTACAATACCTCTGCTTTGAGTATAACTAAAAACTCTTTGAGCATCAATGATTCCTTAGCACATATACCCAAGCCCACCTTTGCTGCATTTCAATACTGAGTCCTTCTTGTTCAATCCAATTTCCATTATTCATGAGGAACCCTTCCAAATTCTCTGATCATACGGCTCTTTCCTTTATGAGCCGCCATCTACGGAACCTACTCCCAACACGAGCCAACATCCGAAGACCATAGTTTTTCATCGTGTTGTTATATTATCATCCAACCTGATATAAATGAGCCAACACCTCCAATATGATCTACAGAGCACCCCCTTCTTTCCCTAAAAGTTCCACATCCATATCATTCACTATGAATACTCGGTACCGAGTTATAGGTATAACTCGGTGCCGAGTTATACACTCAGCCAACTAATGGCTAATTTCTCTCCCATGTCTCTAGTATCCTCTACTAATGCCTTGGACCCCGACTCATCCTTCCTCGATAACTTGGCCCAAAAAAATGATCCTTCTTCTAGTTCTAGAGATAACTCGTCATCACATCCAACACATAGCTAAATTTTCTACATCAAGCTATAAGCAACCACCGCTTAACAAACTCTTCTCATCCACGAAGTCGAGAAGTGCACACGAGTTAGCACCATAACTAGGTGTCGAGTTATAGCAATAACTTGGTTCCATGTTATGACTTTAACTCCTACCAACTTGCAAGTTATCCTACGGCCTCTTGCCATTCTCCTGAGCTTATCGATCAAGTTTCGACCAATTCCAACAAACTTTGCCTTCGATTTGCCCAATTTCTAGACTTAACTTCCTATGCAATCACAACACTAGTAAACAACATCAAATCATATCATCCAAACATGGAATAACAAGAAATTTCATCCAATCAAACTAGCAATCCTTTAAAATAAGATAAATGGGGCAATTTCTAACATAGATCTACATATCCATAAATATATGATCATAAATCAAGTTGATTTCTAATCAACATATAAATATATATGCATAGATTAACAGGTCATTAAAGTTAGAAAAGGTTTTTATGGCCAAAAATCAATTTAAAAAATGTTAAATCTTATAATTCTACCATATAAACATGTGTTTATAGTGGGAAGGCATAAACAACTCACCAATTACCAAATCCAACCAATTTGTGTGTAGATCTAATTCAAATAATGAAGAAAAACATTCCAAATCAAGTAAATCAGTGATCTCTAGCTTCTAATGGAGGATCTAATCTCTAATCCGCAATCTAGTTTGATTTAGAGAGCAATTTGGGTGATTCTGGAAGAAACTAGGATGGATCTATGGCTAATTAGGGTTTATACCTAATTTAGAATGAGAGGTAAAGGTTTTAATTTGACTCTTCACCCATCTATTTATAGTGTTCTCTAATTATTCTAATGGACTCACTAATGAGCTTAATTAATTACCATTAATCCTAACCAACAGCTTTAAAAACTTAAAATAGGCATAACTTTCTAATTGTAGGTTTGTTTATCTATTATGACCACTCTACGAAGTGGGAAACCATTATCCTGAAGCAATGGAACTAGTTTGAGACCTAATTCGGCTCATATCAAAAGTTATAGCTCAAACAAGATTTTCAAGATCAAATTGGTCACATAGAAATTCGAGAAAAATCATAGATGTGTAAAATGTCCCTAAGAGTCATATCCTAAAATTATTGAACCATACGACCCCATCCGAACAAAATAAAAATAGTTTACGAGTCTTTGATATATAAAATACGAGTTGTTACATTCTCTCCCCTTTAGGAATTTTGCCCTCGAAATCTCCAAATATGCTAAAGTATAAGCAACCATGGTCATCCTACATGCTTACCAATCATAAGCAACCGTTACATATATAAAATAAGCAGCCATGCAACCAATAGTATAGTGAACTTATCCTAGCATGCGGAATGTAACTTATCGAACATAATATATAGTGGTGAAAGTAGATACGATAAACGTTGGGTCTTACCATTCAAAGAGCTCGGGACATCTAGTCCTCACACTCTCCTCCGTCTCCCATGTACAATCATCATCACTTCTGCTCCATTGTATCTTAACTAGTTTCACCATCTATCTCCTAAGCTATTTCGTCTCGTACCCAACAACACAAGGTGGAAAACGAGGTATTGAAACTTTTGGTTCGACATCAACATCATCTAGCTGATCTGGTGTGATCATCACGCTGGAGTCGTTCACAATCTTCCGTAGATAAGTGACATGAAAAACGTTATGCATGCCCGCTATCTTCTAAGGTAAGTCAACCCTATATACTAGCTTCTTGATTCTCTCAATTATCAGAAAAGGACCTAGGAATATTGATGCCAACTTCTTCTTTATATCGAATCGAAATACAGTCTTTATAGGAGAAACCTTTACAAACACGATATCCCCAACAAAAAATTCTAAATCTCTTCATCTCTTATCCACGTAGCTTTTCTGTCGATCCTGAGAAGCTTTCATTCATTGTCGAATGACCTTAATCTTCTTTGAAATCTCTCTAATCATATCTTTCCCAAGTATCAATTTCTTGCCTGCTTACCACCAATATGAAGGAACATTACATAGTCAGCCACATATTATGCAAAACCATACCAATACTCGACTGATAACTATTGTTGTATGCAAACTTTACCAAATGCAAATGATCATCCCATGATCCACCAAAGTCTATAATGCATGTTCGCAAGAGATTTTCCAATATACAGTTTACTCTTTTGGTCTGCCCATTCGTTTGCGGGTGATAAGTTGTACCAAGATGCAGCTTCTTCCCTAATGCCTATTGTGAGCCCTACTAAAAGGCACTAGTGAACAACGGGTCTCGATCGCTTACAATGCTCTTCGGCACACCGTGAAATCATATTGTCCACTTTACATACAACTCTGTCAGCTTGGATGTCATTCTACTTGACTTGATGGGTATAAACCTCGCACTCTTGGTCAACCGATCTAATATGATATGAATGCCATTGTACCCTACTCAACTCCTTGGCAGCCCATCTATAAAATCCATCTATACTTGCTCCCATTTGCACTTAGGAATCTCTAATGGTTGCAATAATCCACTAGGTTTCTTCTGCTCTGCCTTCACCAACTGACGGTTTATACATTTCGAAATGAATGCCCAAATGTCCCTCTTCATACCTTTCCAATAGCACTTCATCTCTCAATACATCAACTTTGGGAACAAATAACCTCCTATCTTTATGAAGCCAACCTTCTCGATCGAGTTCGTATTGCTTCATATCTTAAGATTCTACTCCTTCCTCTATCTTCGTTATGATCTCCACTAGCCTAGCATCTTGCTTCTAATTAATATCGTTCCTTTCAATCAGAGTAAGTCTAATCGATAAGCTTGCCAACATTTCAGGTTTTAGATCACAGTGAGGTCTTAAATCAAATCTAGCAATATACTCTATCTGCTTCCATTCCAAGAGCATTACTCCCTATCCAGCATGTCTTCTACTCAATGCATCGCTAATTGCATTCCCTTTTCTTAAAGTGTAGGAAATACTGAAATCATAGGAGGCCATGAACTCCAACCACCGTTGCTGTCGAAGGTTGAGATCCTTTTGAGAGAAAAGGTACTTCAAGGATTTGTGGTCCTTAAACAGCTTAAACCTCTCTCCCAGTAGATAGTGCCTCCATATCTTCAAAGATAAAACAATTGCCACCAATTCCAAACCATGAGTCGGATAATTCCTTTCATGCGGTTTCAGCTATTGACTAGCATAGGCAACAACATTCCCTTTATGCATCAACACTGCACCCAATCCAGTACACAAGAATTGGTGTATATTTTTAACTCTTCATTTCCACTTGGAATGGTCAACACCGGTGCACTCGTCAACCTCTCTTTCAGACTCACAAATGCATGCTCACACTTTGCAACCAATATAAAGGTTTGATTCTTCTTTGTCAAATTGGTCAATGGTATTGTTATCTTCGAGAAGTCCTTTATGAAGCATCTATAGTATCCCGCCAATCTTAGGAAACTTCTCACATCCATAGCATTCTTGGGCCAATTCCAACCTTGGAAGACTACTACCTTCGCAAGATCCACGGCTATACCGTCTCCTGGCATGATATGACCCAAGAATGCCACTTCTTCTCTCTAGATGTGATACTTAGAGAACTTCGCTCTCAACTTATGCTTCTTAAATATCTCTAGCACAATCCTGAAGTGCATCTTGTGCTCCTCTTCAATTCTAGAGTAGACTAGAATATCATCCATGAACACAAGCATAAACATATTTAGCTAGTCTTTGAAAACCCGATTCATGAGATCCATAAAGTATGTCATAGCGTTGGTTAACCCAAATGGCATCGCTAACCACTCATAAAATCCCGACAGCATATGAATGTAGTAATAGGCACACCCTCCTTCGCTACTCTAAGCTGGTGAAATCCTGTCGCCAAATCCATTTGAGAGAACACCTTCGCACCATGCAGCTGATTGAACAAGTCATCAATGCGTGGGAGTGGATGCTTGTTCTTCTTTGTCACTTTATTTAACTTATGATAATTGACACACAACCTCAAAGAGCCATCCACCTTCGTTGCGAATACTACATCTGCGCCCTACTCAGATATGCTTTTTCGAACAAACCTTTTCCTTAATAGGTCACTTGCACCTCCAATTCCTTCTGCTCCCTGGATGCCATACACCTAAAAGGCATAACTATCGGTTTGGCTTCCTTCACCAAGTCTATCTGAAACTCGATCTCTCTATGTGGTGGCAATCCTGTTACTTCCTTGAAAACACCCGGATATTCTCTAGCGATAGGCATTGATGATAATCCCCCTTGTGGAACCTCAAGTGAATATAGAAATCTAACCATCACCCCATCCTCTGGTAGGCAGCTAATCACTATCGTTCGCCTATCCACATCTGATTGTCTCAAACAGCTACTCATAATCCAGTATGGTTATATACTTCCAAGCCAGTTCATACCCAAGATAATCCTGTACAAAGTTCAAAACAAAACAATCACAAACCAAAGAACATCCATGACTTGATAAAATTAGGCCACGACAAACCACGCGAAGACTAGTAGAGCCTTCAATAGGGTTTGTCACGATTATGTCGGTCTACTATCTCAGGTTCCAATTCCATTTTATCTACTAAGTCACTACAGATGAATGAATAAGAAGCGTCGGTACTAAAAAAACTCGAACATGAACATCACCATTAGAAGGCATACCTTGAATGCCGACTTCCTTCCTCTTCTCCTTCGCCGAGGGAGCGCTCGAGTCGGTACTTCATCTAAGGCATATGATTTCACTACCTACTTATCCTTCATCGGCTCAGGACAATTCATCTTTAGATGCCCAGGCTTGTCACAGTTGTAAAATTTCCTCTTCTCACTCGCCTTGCAATCTTTAGTCAAATGACCATTTTCGTTGCATCCAAAGCAAGTAGGTTCACATTTACCAATCTTCTTACCACCCTTTCCGTGGAAGTGCTTTCTTTTTCTGTTCCACTTCTTCTTGCCTTCATCGCCTTGTTGTAGCTTTGGCTCTTCTTTCTTAGTAGAAACAACAATAGCAGTCTTAGCCTTAGGGTACAAACTTACATGGCAAAGCGCTTTCTCTGCAAGCTTCTCAAACAGCTCATATATATGGTCTAATATTTTTTCCTGTTACACCATAATTTATATCACATACAAATTGTGAATAATCGAGAGGAATATTCCTTGGCTTGTAATTCAAAGATCAACTATTTGGTTTCCAACGAGAACTTAAGCATAAGACTATCCAAGGGCATATACTCTGATAGCATGAGTCAAAGCATCGATCGACATCAATATCATTATCTACTAAGATAAAAGGCTTGGCCGGGGGTAGTAGTTGTCTGAACCAAAAGCATACTCAAATGGATGATGAAAAGCGTTCAAATCTAAGCCGCATATAGCAGGTCAGGTCATCAATCTAAGGAGAAGGCTCTCCACCAATGATGTTATGGCATATTGGCTATAACTAGGTGGCAATCCTAAGGCGCAAGAATCTTCTGGTTCAAAAAAGCATTAAGGCATAAAATAATATTGTACTTTCTTATATTAGAGCTCTACTTGAAAATTCGTTAATGGAGAAAATGCAAAAACTCAACGTAATATGCCTCTCAGCTAAATAAGGGTGATTAAATAAGAAAAGGACAATGGATGTAGCGACTCTCGGCCCAAACCACTATCAAAGTCTCGATGTTATTTACTTTCTACACTTTACCTTCTCTACATTTGCTATCATTACTCTACTGTCCAACATTCCACAACTTAAGCTTTATTAAACCATATCTCGAAAATCTCTTCATTGGGCTCAATATTCTAACTCATTTTCGGAGGTTTACTTTCGGACCTCGGGGTGTTGGTGTAGACAAAATTTTGCACTAACATTTCTTGGCACTAGAAGGAGGGCTTGAACCTCTGAACCTTGTTTCTTCTCGAAATCCAATGGAATATTCTAGTCAATTGTGTCCAGTTTTGAAGAGAAGAAGCCCACTCAGAGCTACCCCTCAACTTTTGCATTCAGCTCATTGAAGAATATGATCCTGTCTATGAGCTTCGAGCTTCTCAAATCAGGCAACTTTCGGAACATCTTCAAAACTCCCTCAAGGAGTCGGTTCAACTACGGTAGATGGTTAAGACCCTAAATAATGAAGTTAGGAATCTTTAGACCGAGTTTTTGTAATATGAAGGTTTGGTTTCTTCCAATAAAAGAACCCTCCCAGTTGCACAAAATGGCGAGTCTCAAAAGAAATTGAAGCAGGATCGCGTTCTTACTCCACTCAACTAGAACTTGTCTCGGGTATTCCTGGAAACTTATGATGACTTCTCTTATCCGGATTACCCTCTATTAAAGAAAGAAGACCCGAAAGATGAGAAATATTGTATTATAATTTGACAAACGAGCACCAGATGGAAGAATACCAGAAGCTTTCTTACGCGATCAAGAAACTCGTATAGAAAGGGAAGTTAATCGAATTTATTAAACGTTAGTTTGAATATTTTGTTTCAGAATTATTTACTTTGTTCTGTCTTTATGACACTAGGTGAATTCCATGTAACTCTTGCTAAATAAATATATATGGCGCTTTTCTACAAAGATGAATTTGTAAGATTTTATCAAACTCCCATGGTCAAATGGAAGACACCAATTCTGTTAACATGCTCTTCTTGATTATAACCTCTTACACAAAAGATTCGACTCTAAGGGACACCTCATGGTCTTGGATTTCTTGAAGTTTAATCAGAAAGTCTTGACTTTTTCCTGATTCATTTTTCTTTGGCATGACCCTATTTACCGAGCCTTTACTTGGAGGATACATTCAAGTCGCGGCATCCGTGGAATCTCTTTGGTATATCTTCTCTCTTAAGAACTTTTGCATATCATACTTTCATTTAGATTCTAAGGACTGAAACTCTTCCACTGATCTGATGAGATCGAAGAAGAATTTCACTTTTCCTAAAAATACTGATTCTATCGATGGTTTCTTTTTCAAAGTCAGATCAAACTTTCTATCAAACAATGTGATTTATGAACTACGTAATTTCAAGAGTCTTTTACAAAATAGTCCCAAAGCCCTCTTTTCAAAGGATTTATATTACCCTTTACAAAGTTACAATTAGCATTCTATATGACCGTTAACTTAGAATAATTATTAATGCTGACACCTGCCAAAGTGGTTGTAGATGGCCGACACTCGCTAAAAGTGGTTGTAGATGGCCGACTCACGCCAAAAGCGGCTGTAGATTTGGATCCAACGATAAGTTGGTAGACCTCGCCATAAGTGCACCCCCACAATGATGCACTACAAAGTGTAAGGCCATATCACTTGGGTTTAAAAAGATGTCGAAAAGTAGAATGCGTGTTGATACCGAGTCATGGTCAAGTAGTACCATGCAATGGATAGATTCCCAATTGGATTAAAATATTGGGTAGACTCCTAATAGTATTGAGCCATGGTCAAGTACCATGTGATGGGTAGATTCTCAATTAGATTAGAATATTGGGTAGATTCCAAATAATAGTGAGCCATTGTCAAGTAGTACCATGTAATTGGTGGATTCCCAATAAGTTTTGAATGTTGGATAGGTTCCCAATATTAGTGAGCCATTGAAAAGTAGAACCATGCATAAGGTTATAAATGGGTAGATTCCTATTATCCTGCCTTTTGGCTAGGCTGCCATACCATGGATATGGCTAAATGGATCTCGTAATCATCAAGGGAGGAAGCCTGGAGAGCAGATTATCAAGTGCAGAGATCGGATATATTCAAGACTACGGATGATAGTCGGTTGGATTTGGACAGATGGCAATTTGGAATTTGCTAAGTATGGAGTTGGCACTTCCCCTAGGTAGGGGATCAGATCGAATTAATATGGAAGATCACTGAGATTGGTAGCGTAACTCAAGGATGATCGCTCAATAATTCAGCGAACAATGTACCAACTCAGGAAATGACTCGAGAAACATTAAATGGACCTCAAGGGTGACCTCCAAGAGCGATCGACGCCCGCTACATCGTAATGACAACCGATCGAGGTCGATCCCTCCAAAAGGGTGTGATCGGTCTGGCACTTGGTAGGTCGGGTTGTCTTGCCCTAGAGGTTCTAGATTTGGATTTTGAGTGAGATATTCCAGCGGCTTCCCCTATAAATACAGCAGGCATGGTTCAATGCAAAGGATCTTCTTTTTGGCTCTCTTTATTTTCTACCTAAGCCATACTCCATCATTTTTACTCTTGATTTTTCATGGATTGTAATTATAAATAGCTGTATAGATCAATAAAAGGCAAATTTTTGGAGTGAACGTAGGTCGAAGTCAGCCGGACCACTATAAATCCTCTTGTTCATTTGTTTTCTTACTGTTTTAATTTGATTTCTTCATACTTATTTCTCTACTTTATTCTGTTTATGGTTGGATATTGGACCATTGGTGCTTTCACATACTGTTTGGGTGTTGGTCGCCCTTTTTACCGTCAATATTTTTGTGCTTTCACTGAGAACACTAGAACACGCTTATTTGGAGCTTGGATTTGGATCAATGGTGAGGCAATCAGCAAGGAGACCAGTAGCAGATAGGAGTCATAATGGAGGAAGTCAGGAGGCCTTCTTTGGAGCTAGAGGTAATCATACCTTTGTCTATATCACTAGGGATGAGATGGAGACGGTGATGGATGCTATGCAAAAAATAATGATGAAAAGGCAAGAGAAGATGATTCAGAATTTCCTCAGCAATATTAGACAAGCTGGATCACAAGACCAAGGGATTAGAGTAGCAGAAATTGCTGGAACTATGGATCAGGGAGTTGGAGCGGCAGGAGTTGTGGAAATTCAGAACCAGCGCAGTGAAATAAAGCTAACAGATGAGAGAATGGAGTGGAGCGGTCGGGGGTAATGCCCAGTTAACCTAGGTCGATCGGCACTGATCCCCCTTAAGGATCGACACCGATCGCTTAGGGCTCAGGGGAAATGCCCCCAGGTCTTGCTGGATCGATTCATGGTGGGCCAGTGGATGGTGCTATGCAAGTTGGCATGGATCGGAATGCGGATGCATGGCATGAGGAGTATGTTCCAAAATACCCCTGCAGGTTCAAAGGGCAAGCTGGGAATATGGAATGAAGACCGCCTATGGATGAGAATGAAAGGGTGGCTGAGATGATATGTTGAATACTGAGAGGCGGATTACCCAAAAGCAATCTGGAAGATGTTAATCAACGTCCATTTACTTCGAATATCAGGACTGCTAAGAACCCATTAGAGTTTAAACACCAACACTAGAGGTATATGATGGGAAGTCGGATCCAACAATGCATATGATGAGGTATATTCGACATATGGAAGTGCTGGAGGGATCGGAAGAGGTTATGGCAAGATGTTTACCACTTTACTTGATGGAGTTAGCTGCGCTTTGGTTCAGGCAGCTGGAAAATCGATCAATCGGGACATGGAGCAAGCTAGTGGATAAGTTCATGAAAAAATTTCAAGTTCACATTTCACAACCCAAAAATGTGATGACATTAGGGTATTGAAATATCGGACTGGAGAGTCCTCGAGGAGCTTTCTAATGCAATTCAATACGGAAGTGGCTTTAATGGATCGGTCAGATCCATCAATGGTTTTAATGGTAGCAATATTGGGAATTTCTGATGAAACGGACTTCAAAACTTACTCGTACGGGAATCACCAATGGATCTCGGGGAATTCTTCCATGAAGTGGAGAGTTTTGCGACAAGAGGATGCATGAGTCGACAAACAGGAATTATACACTGTGCGAGGCTACGGACCATTTGGAGAAGGACTTAGGAAGGATAAAGGTAAACGAAAACTGGACAATGGATATGATGGATCAAGAAAGAAATAGAAGGAATGGGAGACGAAGTTCTCCACATACACAGATTTGACGGAAAGCTTGGAATGGATTTACCTGGACACTAAGGTGAAACTCCCCTATCAAAAACCGGCAAGGAGGGATTCCACGGAGTGGGAGCGCAAGTCTTGAAAGTATTGCCTATTCCATGAACTGGATGGGCATACTATGGATGAATGCAGGCACTTGAAGGATATAGTTGAGAAACACGTCAGGAACTATAGTCTACCGCAGTATGTGAGGACTCAAGTAGCGACGGTGGAACAGGAGCGAACACCGTCCACATCAAATGGAAATGACCTTGGATCGAGGTCACGGATCATCATCTCTTGATCGGGATGGCATAGAATAAATAAATAATAAAACTCCACAATAAAACGGCTAAGTTACTTACACATGTATGGGATCGATAATGGTTCCTAAGCATGCTTCGAGATGGCAATGAACCGTCATGTCCGGAGAGGTGATAATTAGTTTTCTTTTTTTGGATTTCTGGCTGTATGAACTCAAATTTGTTAATTAAAAATTTAAATACAAATAAATGTGATAAACCAAACAGGTCACGGTCGTCCCGATTGGAGAGACGGGGCGATAACCGCAAGGCGAGTCCCTTCATTGGAGAGAGACAGGATGGATTCGTATGTCATGGATTAAGCCCTCGACCAGAGAGTCAAGCCTGAGGAAAGAAAGTACGAAATGGATCGTTTATGTCCCTAACCGGAGAGACAGGAATCAGAGTGCAAAAAAGTGAGCCGCTTCGCCAGAGAGCGACAGGATCGACTTACTTGTCATTGTTCCCCCTTTCGCTAGAAAGTGATTGGATAGGGTCCAACAAGGGTCCGAAGAGACCATGATCAGCCTAGGAGGACCATAACATTTCTTAATGTTCAGGGACACTAAAACAGAGTGCAGGATGTAAAACCGCTTCATTGGAGAGCCACAAGATCTACTCAGTTGTCGTTGTTCCCCATTCATCAGAGAGTGACATGATGGGGTTCAACAAGAGCTCAGAGAGGCTATGATCGGTCCAAGAGGATCATGACATCGCTATATGCCCTAAGAGGGCTGGAACGTAAGGAATAAATCGCTTCGCTAGGGAGCGATAGGATCGGCTTACTCATTGTCACATTTGGATTGAACTTGGCAAGGGTCTGGAGAGACCATTGATCGGTCTGGAGGGACCATGAACTTTAATAATGATCAGGAGGGATCACGACTGGCTTACAAACGTCCAGGATTTCAAATGGTTGTGGATTTGGATATTGAATCCGAGCAGTCACTGATTTGGTCAACGACCCAAAGAGAACGAGGATTTGGATGATGATCTGGTAAGATCAAGGCTTTGGATTTGAAAAACGATTCGGAGAGATCAAGGATTTGGTAGCTTTGAATGGATATGGATTTGGAATGGATCTAGAATTAACTATCGACTTAGAGTAGTTGTGGATTTCATTAACGATCCAGAGAGAATGAGGATTTTAGCTTGGTAAAGGATTGGATGTTGGATTGGAAAACTCGGTTATCGATGGATTATGGATTTCGGATTCTAGACTTACAGCATTTCAAAACACGCCTTCCTATCACAAGGCATGTTTTGATGGGAAAACGTTACTCGCCTTTTGGCAAGCCATGATACCATGGATATGGCTAAATGGATCTCGTAAACATCAAGAAAGGAGCCTGGAGAGTTAATTATCAAGTGCCGAGATCAGATATATTCAAGACTATGGACGATAGTCAGGCGGATTTGGACAAATGGCACATTGGAATTAACTATGTATGGAGCAAGGTTTTAAACCTCGGATTTCGGTCACGTCTCGTCTCGAAGAATTTAGAGAGCTTATCTCGTATCGGGTGAGATCTCGAACGAGATGAGTGCATCTCGGTCATCCATCTCGGATTTACATCTCGGTTTCTAAAATTCATTTCGGAGTTATCTCGGAGTATATGTCATGGCGAAAATTAGTTTTCATACACCTAAATTTATAATACTAGTCACTACCTTAAGGAAAATACCATGCACTTACCTTGAATATATCGCACGCTTATCATTAGTAATTTAGTATGGAAAAATATCACTTGTATCATGTAAAATAAACAAATAACTAGATTTCATGAATAATGTTCAATATAATATCATATGAGATAAAGTAGACAAGAAACAAACCATAACATATGCACCTTTACTTTGTTTGATCATTCACTTAACTTTCCTACACAATATAATGTCTTATTTCTACATTTTATGATTTATAGTGTTGCAAGGGAAATCTTAATTTTATAACTTCAAATACAAAAGTCTACAAGTAGAATTAAGATATTCTATGTCTGATTATAGTATTTAATTATTAGCAAACAAAATCTCATTAAGCAACTAATAGCATAGATATTTCAAACAAACGTAGAAAATAGCATACATAGTACAAACAATTTTCAAACATTTAGTAATATTATCAGAAAAGCAAAAAATGATGTATGAATGAACATGTAATCATCAAATGAAATTAATAGATGAAAGAGAATTCCTTTATTGTTTAAAAATAAGCCTTGAGGAAAAAAAATTATAGCAGCAAAGACTAAATGAAATCAAATTGGGAATCCATTTGGAACATAAAGTTAAATAAGTGAAGCCCAAAATTTATACCCGCAAAAAAATATGGTTAGGAAAAAAACTCAAGAAAGTTTCGAAAAAAGAAAAAAGAAATCAGATGTAAATTAATTTGGATCAGAAACCTAAATGAAAATCATAAAATGAAATACTTACCATAACCGATGTAGATTTTATCTTCTTCTTACACTCGTCGCTGCCGTAAAATAAGAGATGAAGATTAAAAGAGATTTATATAAGAAATAATGGTTAAAAAAAGTATAATTAAGAAGGCTTAAATTAAGGTAAAGGATGAGCTAGCCCAATATGGAAAAAGAGTCGGTTTTTCTTAAAATTCAACAACTCGGCCGATATCTCGCTGTTAAATCTCGTCCGAGATACCGGACGAGATATTGAAATATCGTCCGAGATTTGGGTCAAACGACATTCAAACGAAATAGCCTGTTTCGAATCGCCCAGGCTTGAAAACGAGATCTCGGCCGAGATGAGCGAGATTTAAAACCTTGGTATGGAGTTGGCACTTTCCTTAGCCAGGGGATCAGATTGGATTAATACGGCAATGGAAAACTCAGATTGGTAGCACAAATCAACAATGATCGCTCAATAATTCAAGGAACAACGCACTAACTCAAGAAACAACTTGGGAAACATGAAGTTAGACCTCAAGGGGATCATCAGGAACGATTGCTACCCGCCACATGGAAAGACAGCCGATCATGGTCAATTCCTCCAAAGGGGTGTAATCATTCTGGCACTTAGTGGGTTAGGTCATCTAGGCCTGGAGGTTATAGATCTAGATTTTGAGCGAGATATTTTGGCGGCTTCCACTATAAATACAGCAGGCATGGTTCATTGCAAAGGATCTTCATTCTAGCTCTCTTCATCTTCTACCTAGGCTATACTCGGCCATTTTTACTCTTGAATTTTCATGGATTGTAACTGTAAATAGCAGTATAAATCAATAAAAGGCAAACTTTTGGAGTCGACATGGGTTAGAGTCATCTAAACCACTATAAGTCCTCTTGTTCATTTGCTTTCTTACCGTTTTAATTTGATTCTTTGTATTTATTTCTCTACTGTATTTTGTTTATGATAGGTTATTGGATCATTGGTGCTTTCACATACTTTTTAGGTGTTGGTGGCCATTTTGGTCGACAATAATTCCCAATACAGATAAACGGATAGGGAAAAATTCCTAAGTTAAGGTATCGAGTAGATTCTTGATAAACAGAGAAGAGGTAAAGGTGAGCATAGAATCAAAACAAGACGAAACTCTTGATTGTGCCACTAGGTTGGCTCCGAACAAGGATCCTGTAGTAAAATACGGATTGGTTTGAGACTTTATTTTGGCAAAAGTATACCAAGGGCAAGAGATACCCCACAAAAAGAAGATTCTAAAGCACGCTCAAGCAAAGTGACGGCATAAGAAATAAAATCGTAAAGAGTGAAATTCCTTTATATATGGTTTTTCCAAGAAGATATTACAAGGGATAGGCTGAGAAGAATGCCTAAAGAAATGGTATTACAGAAACTGGATTACATAATCGAGAGCATTAGAGAATAAAATATAAAAATGAAAGGAAGAGATCCTTCCAAACGGGCAAGCCGAGGTGGCAAGTCAGGGCCCTTTGAAATAATCTTAGTTTCATAATCTCGGAAGGAATTTATTAGCAACATCATCCTTGGCCTCTTTTCCTCCCTTTGTCTAAAAGGAATGGTGATATCATCTCCTAAGGTCAGATATTGGTTTCGGGCTTACTCCTCTTCGAAGTAAGGCAGTTGTTAATTTTTAGACCTAGCTTTGACTCAAGGAAATTGCTCGTAATCCCAAAGGCCTTAAGAGTTATGTTTAGCTTCTGAAGTTTGGCTACCATATCCTCAAAAGATTGGTGAAAAGAAGCATAATCTCGCTAAATTTTTGAGTGGTTCAGGCAGAGTACTCTCTAATAAATGCCAACTTAAGATTAGAAAAGAGAAAGATTGAAAAATCTCAACGTCGGCTACTCTAGCTTGGAATATTATGTGAAAATCGCATCGTATAAAGTCAAAAGGTAATTCAAACATTATAAAGTCATCAAGAAAGTTCCATTCAAAAAATCATACAAGCCAAAAGTTACAGAAGTCATATCGCTACAAGGAAAAGTTACAGTATGTTTTCTTCAAGTGTATTATCAGGAGTGTCTTCTTGTACATTTTCGTTAGAAGAAGCAGCTTCCTCCTCCTCTATCAGGTGCTCAGCTTCATCCTCCACAATAACCTCGCTCTCCTTTTTCTTCTTATGTTCCTCGTACTTTTTTGCGAAATTGGCTTCTACAGTGGCATCATTTCTCACAAGATAGGTTAAAGAAAAAGGTATGTTTTGGTCTCAGCGGTGAGCATAGGCATCAAATAAGACTTAGAAAGCTCGTCCACTGCCTCCTTCTCATGCTCTTCTCTAGCAATGTGATGTTCTTTATCAACCACGCCGGCCTCAGCTTTCTCCAACCTCTCGTCCCTTTCCTTTAAGGCTTTCTCAAGAATCTCAGTCTTACAATCCCTCTCTCCAGAAGTCATACCCGATCCCTCTACTTGAGCATTCACCTCTTGAATTTAGCTTTGAATTCTACAAACTCCTTTTGTTGTTGCTTCGGTAATGGCCACTGTCTCCTCCTTTTTCAGCCACCCATGTTAAAGGGCAGAGATTTCCACCACAGTTTAAAAAAGGCAATAGAGTAAGAAAAAATGTCGGAATTATAAACCTACACATAAAAAAATGGGGCATTTCACCAAAAGGACAAACTTTACAGTCCAATTAGTTTCTAGGACACACATCCACATAAATTAATTTCAAGACCAAAGTCAGTAGAATAATTACTTTTAAGGACAAAGTCAGCCGTCCAATTACTTTCAAGGACATAATTTCATAGGTTTTTTGGCCTTAGAAACTAATTATTTTGCATTTTGTCCTTAAAAGTAATTATTTCAGCTGTGTGTTCTAAACTAATTGCACTTGCTAGAGAGGCCCTTGTGGCTAATTTCCACTAAAAAAATTGACTCCTACCGTGATGCTCTCCCGAAGGCTATACTCGATTGCTCTTCGAATTCCTGAGGCAGAAGTTAAAGGTCTAACATATGCTTCGATGATGGCATAGAAAAGGCCACCTTCAAAGGCAGCTCATGTGATTTCTATTGCTTGCTCATTCTTCTTCGCAGGCAGATCCGAATCTTTTCCCTTGAAGCCTTCGGCTTCAGAGGGTGTAGAGACCTTTTGCTTCTTCGAGTTGAGAGTATATTTGCCAGGAAGCAACAACTTAGACCTTTTCTTGGTCCCCTTTCCCTTAACAAGGGAGTCGGCCTTCTTAAAAGGGGAGTCACTACAACAAGGAGAAAGGGATAAGGCTAAAATGGGAATCAAGACTAAGGTTTACTAAGAACATAATATAAGCTAGTCTAATGGTTTAAAGGTGAAACCCTCCATATCTTTTCCCCAGAATTGGATTCAGTTTCTTCTCCACTATCAACAACTACAGTAGAAGCTTTCTTGTACTTCCTAGAGGGTTTAAGGCTAGAAAATTTAGCAGAAGGAAGTAGAAGACCTTGAGCTTTCAATTTTCTTTCAGTAAGAATCAGTGTCGATATCGGTGTAAAGAAGGAATCTTCATGACTTCCGTATACCTATCCTTAAATTGATTGGTGATAGTTGGGTCATCGCTCTTCTCGAGTTTCACTATTTAATATTAATAAAATAAGGAAACATAACCCAGAATATAGATAAGACTAAGAGAAGGTGAAATATCCAAGAACATACCAGCACTATTGAAAGAGGTGGTTATTCGATCGGAAGAGGTCTTGACAGAAAACCACTAATGCGGTGTTAGTTTACTGAATGGATCCTTTAGAGGAGACAGCCTTAAGAATTTGAGGAAATACATGGGAAATTCCCCAATATATTTAGACTCTAGCAGGTTGAACATGTAATTGACCTTAGTAATGGATATATCACGGTAGCCTTTCTCGGAATACAGAATCGTCATGGTAGATAAAGTTGAATAGGAAGTAGCCAAGAGTTGAAAGGGATTAATGCAATAAATTCCATGACATTAACAAACAAAGGGGATAGAGGAAAGAATATTACATGTTCTAAATGTTCTATGGACCATACAAAATACCTTGTTGGAGGGTTGCTAAAAATGCATCCTGAAGCCAAGAGTGATTGTTTCGACTCCTGTAATCCCATAAGAAGACAAAACTTTATCGAGAGCTTGCTGAATTTTGATAGGAGCATCCATTTTCAACCTAAGAAAAAGGAGGGGCAAGGTATCTAATTGTTAAATAAAAACTAGAATTACCCACAAAACCAAGATTAAGCAGGTTAAAACCAGTAAAGAACCTAAGTTTAATTCTTGATTAAGCAATAAAAGGTGGAGTATCGATGATGATATTGGCAATCTTAGTAGGAATAATAAAACTGAAAATAAATTACCGGTTCAAGAGCTAATATCAAAGGAGCTTCGAGGAGAGCTTGAAAATATCAATGGCGGTTTTATAATTCGAACAGGCAAAAGGAGGATAGAAAAAGGAAAGCTTGTTTATATTAAAAAGGAATGGAACAGATTGAAGACAGAGAAGTTTTCTACTATAGATTTAGTTTAACAAATGTCCATAAGAGGAATATCAAGAGATCACCTCCTTGATGCCAAGTCATCCCATAGGAAAAGAGAAACTATTTTCGAAGATCACCAATCAACTGCCAACATCTGGACTCGTATTTAATGCAAGATCAGAAGCCTCCCTTCAAAGGTCTAGTCCCGAGTGTTCACTTACGAATTCATACTGCAAATGCCACCTTGACCTCATGGTCCCAAATTAGATTTCACCTCTTGGTGCTAAAATAATTTCGCTTATCACTTATCCAAGATAGCTTCAAGTGACAAGCACGAATTCAAAAGTTTTGACCTCACGGTCTTAAATTAGATTTCACTTCCAGGCACTCAAACAATTTCGCTTATCACTTAGCCTAGATGGCTTTAACTGACAAGCATGATTTCAAAAAGTTTTGACCTCATGGTCTCAAATCAGATTTCACCCTCGACACTTCAATAATTTCACTTATCATTTAGCCTAGATGGCTTTAAGGGATAAGAACGATTTCAAAAGTTTTGACCTCACGGTCTCAAAATAGATTTTGCCTCTCGATGCTCAAACAATTTCGTTTATTAATTAGCCTAAATGGATCCAAGTGACAAGCACAGTTTCAAAAAAAAATTGACCTTGTGGTCTGGTTATAACCATGTCTTTTGGCCCAAAGTTAAAATTTAATTTCAAGCAAAATAGCCCAGTTTTCTTATACTAATTTGCAAACCTAGGCTTATACCGCCAATAATAGTTTTCAAACCTAATTTATATGTAAGATCAGATCTAGATGACTAAACCATGGTATCAAAGTATTATCACCTCCAAGTACTAATTTCAATTTCCAAAAGCCTCTAGATGAGGTTAGGTTTCAAATTACTTTCAAAACCCTCTAGATCTTTATAAGTTTTCTAGGTAAAGCAGTGTTTTCGAAAGTTCTCAGAATATTACTTTGCCCGAAAGCTCGGATCAACTTCATACTGAGAATGGAACAAATAAGTCAAGTTTAAGCATGATATGATGCTATTCTTTCCAAAGTCCACCTCATATCAACTATGTGAGGAGAACTTTGGGGGGGACATGTGTTACACCATAATTTCTACCAAGTACAAATTATGAATATTCGAGAGGAAAGTTTCTTAGCTTTTAATTCTAAGGTCAGTTGTTTGGTTTCCAACGAGAGCTTAAGCATCGGACTCATTATCCAAGAGCATATAGTCAGATAGCATGAGTCAAAGCATCGACCGAGATCAAAATTATTGTCCAGCTGAGACAAAAGGCTTAATCGAGGGTAGCAGTGGCTGAACCAAAAGCATTTTAGTAAGTATCAATAATTAATGGCTCAGATAGCGCAGGCCGAGACCAACGGTTAGGATAAATGAAAAATATCCAAGAAGCTATATATAAAAGCATCACATCAATAATCCGCATCAAAATGCACTCAATCGAATGACGACAAATGTTCAATTCTATGCCGCACATAGTAGGTCAGGTCATCAATCCAAGGAAAAGGCTCTCCACCAATTGCGTTATGGCATACTGGCTATAAATAGGCAGCAATCCCGAGCTACAAGGATCTTCTGGCAAGAAAAAGAATTGAGACATAATAATATTGTATTTTCCTATATTAGAGCTCAACTTGAAAACTCATTAATGGCGGAAATGCAAAAACTCAATGTAATACGCCTCTCGGTTAGATAAGAGTGACCAAATAAGGAAAGGACGATGGACATAGAGACCTTCGACCCAAACCACTATAAAAGTCTAGGTGTTATTTACTTCCTACACTTTACCTTCTCAGCATTTGATGTCACGACTCTACGGTCAAACATTCCAAAGCTTAAGCTTGATTAAATCATATCCTAACAATCTCTTCATTGGGTTCAATATTCCAACACGTTTCTAGAGTTATACTTTCGGACATTGGGGTGTTGGTGTAGACAAAAATTTGCACTAACATCTCCCAAGTAGTCATCCAAACCAATGATGAATTTCTGATTCTTCTTCAATAAAGCGTCGATGAACAACTTCCCATACTTAAATAAAGCATCAAATTATACCACATATTCAGAATCATCATCTCTCCCTACTTGAGATTAGCAAATTTTCTAAACAGAACCAATTTCTAAGTAGCCGGAATAAACTCTCCTCATACCTTGCCTTGAACTGATCCCATCTGAACTGATCCTCTAGTCTAAAAATAGTAATAACATTCCACCAATTTATGGCTCAGCTTATAGCTGTCTCAAAACCAATTTTCTCTTCATAGCATCTTCCACCTCCATATAACCAAAGATGCACTTTCAAGTATCCAACCAATCTTGCACTTCTATGGCTTACTCCGACCCATGGAATGACTTCCCTCCAAGAGTAGAATAATCCTTATTCATCTTGGTAAAATTAGCCCTAGGTGCTTGCATGGGGGCACCTCCACCTATCACAACTCCAGGAGAATTCATCATCATATTAGCCATTATAGCATTGAACATGGCTTGGACATCAGGTGTAGTAGCTCCAGATCTTGATCTTTCCTCTACACTTGAAGCAGAATTCCTCACGATGTTCCTTGCATGCCAGCTCATTCTTATTTGTAACAAAAATGATCAGTCTATCATAAACAAAACTATGTCCATGGTGCTCAAATGCATGCGACTTATACTATATAATATATTACTATATAGCTTTGAAAACCAAACTTATAACAAGTATGTACTCTCTCGTGTATGTGTGTGTGTGTATACTCTTGATCTAGTCTAAGGCGATAACACCTTCCCTATCTCTATTAGATCATGGTATCAACTCCAGTTAATTGTGTAACTAAAACTCTGATACCAAACATGACGACTGCCCTATACCACCATCACCAATAGTATATAAATAATGTGATGTCAATGCCCGACTGATATAGGACGATCATCAAGGTTGAAATAAACCAATATAACATATAACCTATCATATCTCATAGTACATGGATAAAATATAATCACAAATATAACAAAAGAGATAGTAATAACTATGTGAACAAATCATCATCACAGCAATAGATCCACAAAGTTATAAGCAAATGTAGTAGAGTTTATACAAAAGAAGTAAACTCAAATAAACTGCCTCAGGAAATGGAAGCAAGCAAGCATTGCTATGGGCTCCATAATGTTGATCAACGAAAAAGCGAAAAAATCCATATATGTATATAATACAAGATAACTCCATTCATCTCATCCTCCGAACAGCTACTGCGTCATATAGACATGTTATCTAGTCTACTCATTTAAGAGTACCCAAAATAAAATGAAGCAAAGCATAGAACCTTGGATCAGATAACAGTTTGATGTGAGTGGTAAATGAGTCTCAAAATAATTATATACAGGTAAATATGGTATGGAACAAAAACACATGAACCATACCTGACATGTCCCTACAACCAAAGAGTTAGCATATAACACTATAATATGCTACTCTACAATATCATAAAGATATACGATAAACCAAATAAAGGATATCATTCTTTCAGGTATTCCTATCTCCAAAACCTACTTCCCCTGATACTTATGAGTGATAGCCTACTAAAGAAAACAATCAAAGCATCCACAGTATTAATCAACAATCCTAACTATCACTTCTTGCGCTCTAAATACATGATAACTAGTATGGCTCCCATGCCAGGGAGTAATGGAAATCCTGGTTCTATGTTGTACTCACATATCGCAGCCAAAAACTGGATACTGGATCCAAAGCTACAGGTCCAAAATATACAATCCCTCAATTGACCCATGTGTGTCCCCACTTGCAATACCCCTACTTTGAATACAACTGTAAACACTTCGAGCATCAACAATCCCTTAGCATATATACCCAAGCCCACCTTTGCTCTATTTAGATACCGAGCCCTTCTTGCTCAATCCAGTTTTCATTATTCATGAGGAACCCTTCCACATTCCTTGATCATATGGGTCCCTCCTTCACAAGCCGCCATCTTCGGAACCTACTCCCAACATGAGCTAATATCCTAAGACCGTAGCTTTTCATCATGTTGTTATATCATCATCCAACTTGAAACGAATGAGCCAATACCTCCAGCACGATCTACAGAGCAACCCATTCATGCCCTGAAAGTTCCACATTGTAACATCCCCTATCTAGAGGCCCAAAGCTAAGCGCTACAAATGATGTAGTCATCTATAGTATTAACTTCCGACTATTAAATACGGCTATGTTAATGATATTTATAATATCAGAAGCACTTGAATATGAACAAAATCACAGATTTCAAAAACAACATTTTATAGATTACATTTCAAAACCACAATTCATATCCAAGTTACATAATCCCATAATCGTTTCCCAGGTAAAGATCAAATATAATTATTACAAAATACTCTAAGAACGACATATGATGAAGCTCCATTGGTTGACTAGAGTACTATATTGCCATAACTGACATAATACACACAACGGAAATAAACAATCAAAATAGAACTGCAACTCCTAAATAGCTATCCGTCAGCCTCCTGCTCGTCTTCGGTAGCTTTATTCGTCATCCTACTAAAACCTATAAACCTCAACCCTCAGCCTTCTTAAATTAATTTTGACCACCAGAGAGTTTAAGGTGAAAAACATAAAGTTCAAGTCAGGCATAAAGCCTGGTGTGAATAATACTGTACATCTCGGTTATCTGAAATTAAGCGAGACCACGCCACTTAGCGGAACGGGTTTCCCCTCACTAACAGCCTTTTAAAACATATCTTTTGCAAATCTTTATCCTGCAAGCAAAACTGGTTAAAATCTGTAAAGCATTATTATGTCAACGTACATATCAGGTAACAAATGAACTATCTATTCAATGACTATAGTTTTGTTTGGCTAACCACTAACCTTTGGCTGACTTGGGCCTACCAGACAATATAAACAAAATAATCTAACATCTGTTAGACACTCCTCTTCTGGATGGTCTGTCCTTAACTATCTATTAAATATTTTTCTTCTGGACGGTCTGTCCCTAACTTAAAATCTCCCAGGGTCATCTAATTCTAATGGTTTTGCGGGCTCACCAATAACCTATATGTATACAAATATATATTCCCTTCTATCTATAATCATAATTTTAGTCTTACCTGTGACAATGCCCTACACACTGGAATTTTGGACTAAATTAGCTGGGGCTAATGCTAATGTATAAGGCGCGACCCTATACCAGTCTCATCTAGTATTCTAATATCTGAGTCATTTTACTTAGGGTTAACTACCCTTTTAAATTTCCTTGAAAACCTTCTTTTCTCAAATTGATTTAAAACCTTTAAATCAAACTTAAACAAGGAAAATACATATACTCTATGCTTTACTCAAAATCACCTTGCCATTTATATATATACTTTACTCAAACCTCCATTGATGAAAACATTTAACTTTTGAAATTATCCCTTTCGAATCTATTGAAAGTATCCCTTTTGAAACCATTGAAAGTACCTCTTTCGAAACCAAGTAAAACCCTTTCTCTAAATTAGGTCGAAAAGCCAAAACCTTCCTTTCGAAACCGTTATAAACTCTTTGAAATCATTGAAAAACATTCCTTTCGAAAGCTTTGAAAACCTTATACATCGTTCCTTTAAAATCTTTAAACATTGCCTTTCAAAACCTTTGGAAAACCTTTCCTTTCAACCTTTCAAAATAGCTAGAAAACCTCCTCTTTCAAACCTTTTGAAACCATTGGAGAACCACCCCTTAGAAACCTTTCTTTAAAACCTTTCGAAAGCATCAAAACCTTTATAAACTCAAACTTTCGAAAGTACTTGGGTTCAATTAAAACATGTCCAAAAAAACCATTTGAAACCATTTAGACCATCTTCTTCGAAACCATTTGGGTTATACTTCAACAAAACAAAAGGGCCATTGAAACCGTTTAAGTCAAAAGCCTTTCTTTCGAAAACAATTCCTAAGTAAAGAAGTGATGGTGTCGAAACCACCCTTCTGAAAGCATGGGAAAAGTGACCAAGTTTTAAGCAAAGTATACCTTCCTAAACCATTGACTTCGAAAGGTAAGAAAAACAGCAACTAGGGGTTTCGACCCCTTCGAAAAAAATTATTTAAAACAAAGGCACAACCCATTCGAAACCATTCCTTTTAAACCATTTGACTTGGTCGAAAGCCAACCAAGTCAAAAGTACTTCCTTCAAAAGCAAAGCAGACGCTTTTCATTTAAAAATAAAGTAACCCTTCGACCTCATCAGAATCCCCTGTCCCGATCCAGTACCTTTCGCCTAAGTCCAATCCACTACATACCAGTCAACTGATACCATGTGTATTGGTTTCGATCAAGGTGGAGGCAATGCAACCCGGTCGAAAGCTTAGGTGCCGAAAGTGGCGGAACAGGTAAAAAGTAAGAAAACCTGATTTTTAACTTTTAAAAGAAATTCTTTTCAACTAACCTGCTATGATTGTCAAATTCTTATTAGTTGCTAATTTTCTTTTCTAAAAGTGCTGCCAAAATTTTTAGAAGTAAACAATTTATTTATTTTACAAAATATCCCTTCTCCTTTTATACATATATAAAACATTTAAGTCTCATACCTTAAATAATTTTATATATTCATCAAAACACTTTGGAAAATCCTACAAAAATTCCAGAAAATCATTTTCAATATGATTTCTAACATATATAAATTTCAGTCCCAAATAATTAATTATTTAGCCTTAAATAATTTAAAATCCAAGCAATCATTTTCTACACTAGAAAATTAATATAAAATCCACATAATTTCAGATAATTATAAAAATTAAAACTCATCTCTAAAATATCATGTTTAATCCATATCCAAAATCGCAAGGCATTTGGATGTCATTTAATACGGTTTTTACATCAAAACATATCATTTAATCTATATGAACAAGCATAAATCATCAAGGATCTATAAACATTTAATCATTCAAAAACATGGCATAATCATGCAAAATATTTCGAATTCAACCTAAAACCGAAAACATTTAGGAAAATGAGATGTAGTCATTAGTCACCTTAGCTTTTGAGATTAAAGAGTTTGATATTTGAATGGATTTGAATTTATTCTCCTCTTCCTTTAGCTTTGTCTTTCTCTTGCTGTTGCTAATGTTGGCCGGCCTCTATACTTGTTTTTAATTTTTAAAATGAGAATGAACGTTTAGGGAATACACGCCCAAGAGTTTAGGGTATAAGAATATCCTTTTTCCCATTTTACCCCTTACTTATTTCCTAACGCCTTTTATTTTAGTTCATTGGTTAAATGGCAAGGCTACCCCCAATTGTAAATCAAATCTCAAACCCCTAATCATCACATTATTTTATTTTATTTAGCTAATTAAATATCCTAAATAATGTTACTAAAAATTAGGGTCATTACAGACTCCCCTCCTGAAAGAATATCGTTCTCGAAATTGCAATAAGGTATATAACAAATCAAACAAATAGGTAAAATATACCATCAAACAAATAAAGATAAGTGTCTCTAATCCTGCTCTCACTATCCCAGGTACAGTCTCTCTCATCGTTGCTCCATTGGGCTTTCACTAATCTGACTGTTTTGTTCCTTAACCTCTTCTCATCTCTCGCAACTATACCAACTGGCTTTCTAACTATAGTCAAGTCCGGTTCTACTACTAAATCCTCTAACACGGTCGGTGCTATAGTAGTCTCCGGCCCTCTAACACACTTTCTAAGATGAGAAACATGGAAAACATCGTGGACTCCTGCCAAATTCTTGGTAACTCTACTCTACAAGCGAGTTTCTCGATCCTCTCTATAATAGGGAAAGGTCCAACGAATCTCGGTGCCAACTTCCCCGATTTTCCAAATTTGATCACATCCTTCATCGATGGCACCTTAATAAAAACATAGTCTCCAACAGAGAACTCTAAGTCTTTCCTTCTTCTATCTGCATAACATTTCTGCCAAGATTGAGCTTCCTTTATTCTAACTCGAATCAACTCAATCTTTTCTGCAGCTTCTCTCATTAAATCTGGACCAAGACCAACATATTCCCAGTCTCTAACCAACAAACGGGAGATTTGCATGACCTTCCCTACAATGCTTCAAATGGTGCCATCCATATATTAGTCTGATAACTGTTATTATACAAGAACTCGACTAAGTGTAGATGGTCTTCCCATGATCCCCCAAAATCTAACACACATGCTCTTAACAAATCCTCCAAGACTTTGTTAACTCTTTCTGTTTGCCCATCCGTCTGCGGATGGTAAGTAGTACTCATCTTGAGCTTGGTTCCTAAAATATCATGTAGACTCTTCCTGAACTCACTAGTGAACAAAGAATCTCTATCACTAACAATACTGCTAGGAATTCCGTGCATCCTAACCACATTCTTCATAAATAACGTCGCCAAAACAGGTGCCGTCCTAGTTGACTTAATTGGAGTGAAATGGGCACTCCTGGTCATTCTATCCACTATGACCCATATACTTTCATTTCCTCTACTAGATCTTGGCAACTCGTCAATAAATACATAGAAATAGAATCCCATTTCCAAACCGGAATATTCAATGGCTGAAGCAACCCACTTGGCTTCTAATGTTCAGCCTTTAGCTATTGGCAATTCATGCACTGCTTCACCCATAAGCCAACATCCTTCTTCATTCCTTCCCAGAGGAAACCTCTCTTCATGTCCTGATACATCTTGGTTCCTCCTGGATGAATAGTGAACTTCGAACGATGGAATTCCTCCAAAACTTCTTTCCTAATGTCTCCTAAATTCAGAACACATAGCCTTCCATTCTTTCTCAACCACCCATTTTGGTCAAGCCTGAAATCCTTCAACTCATCGATCTCGGTTCCATCTCTTAACTTCCTGATCCGTTCAACTAAAACTAGATCCTCCTCATGTTTAGAAGCTATCATTTTGATCATTACCGGTCGAACTTCTAAACAAGAAACACAATGGAATCTCCACTAGATCCAACCTCAGATCTCCACTTCACTCTATAAGCTGTCAATGCTTCCAAATCCTTCCACTCAGCAATCATAGCGAACACTGCATTCTGATGCTTCCTACTAAGTGCATCAGCCACCTTATTACCTTTCATTGGTGTGTACTCAATTCCAAAGTCATAAGCAGCAATAAACTCTTTATCCTGCAACCAAAACTGGTTAAAATCTGTAAAGCATTATTATGTAAACATACATATCAAGTAACAAATGAACTATCTGTTCGATCACTATAGTATTGTTTGGCTAAATACTACCTTTGGCTGACTTGGGCCTACCGGACAATATAAACAAAATAATCTAACACCTGTTAGACACTCCTTATCTGGGCCCTTAACTATCTGTTAAATACTTCTCTTCTGGACAGTCTATCCCTAACTTAACATCTCCCATGGTCACTTGATCCTAATGGTTTTGCAGGCTCACCAATAACCTATCTGTATACAAATATATATTCACTTCTTTGTGTAATCATAATTTTAGTCTTAACTGTGACAAAGCCCTACACACTGGAATTTTGGACTAAATTAGTTGGGGCTAATAGCTAATGTATAGGGCGCGACCCTATACCAATCCCATCTGTTATTCTAATATCTGATTCATTTTGGTTAACTGCCCTTTAAATTTTCCTTGAAAACCTTTTCTTCTCAAATTGATTTAAAACCTTTAAATCAAACTTAAACATGGAAAATACATATACTCTATGCTTTACTCAAAATCACCTTGCCACGTTATATATATACTTTACTCAAACCTCTGTTGATGAAAATGTTTAACTTTTGAAAGTATCTGTTTCGAATCCATTGATAGTATCTCTTTCAAAACACTAAACATACCTCTTTCTAAACCAAGTAAAACCTTTTCTCTTACTTAGGCCGAAAGGCCAAAACCTTCCTTTTGAAACCATTCTTAAAAACCTGTCGAAACCATTAAAAAACCATCCTTTCGAGAGCTTTAAAAACCTTAGACATCTTTCCTTTAAAACCTTTAAATATTGCCTTTCGAAACCTTTGGAAAACCTTTCCTTTCAACCATTCGAAATAGTTAGAAATCCTCCTCTTTCAAACCTTTCGAAACCACTGGGGAACCACCCCTTAGAAACCTTTCTTTAAAACCTTTCGAAAGCATCAAAACCTTTATAAACTCAAACCTTTCGAAAGTACTTTGGTTCAATTTAAAACATGTGGAAAAACACCTTTCGAAACCATTTAGACCATCTTCTTAAAAACCATTTGGGTTATACTTCAACAGACCAAAAGGGTTGTTGAAACCATTTAAGTCAAAATCCTTTCTTTTGAAAACAATTCCTAAGTCAAGAAGTGATGGTGTCGGAACCACCCTTTCGAAAGCATTGGAGAAGGGGCTCAGTTTGAAAAGCAAAGTATACCTTCCGAAACCATTAACTTTGAAAGGTAAGAAAAGCGGCAGCTAGGGGTTTCGACCCCTTCGAAAATAATTATTTAAAACAAAGGTGCAACCCATTCGAAACCATTTCTTTTAAACCATTTGACATGGTAGAAAGCGAACCAAGTCGAAAGCAGTTCCTTCAAAAGCAAAGCAAGCGCTTTTCATTTAAAAACGAAGTAACCCTTCGACCCCATTGGAACCTCCTGTCTCGACCTAGTACCTTTCGCCTTAGTCCAATCCACTACATACCAGTCAACTGATACCGTGTGTATCGGTTTCAATCAAGGTGAAGGTGATGGAACCCGGTCGAAGCATAGGTGCCAAAAGTGGCGGAACAGGTAAAAAGTAAGAAAACCTGATTTTTAATTTTAAAAAGAAATACTTTTCAACTAACCTGCTTTGTTTGTCAAATTCTTATTGGTTACAAATTTTATTTTCTAAAAGTGCTGCCAAAATTTCAGAAGTAAAAAATTTATTTATTTTACAAAATACTCATTCTTCTTTTATAAATATATAAAACATTTAAGTCTCATACCTTAAATAATTTTATATGTTCATCAAAACACATAGGAAAATCCTACAAAAATTCCTGAAAATCATTTTCAATATATTTTCTAACATATATAAATTTCAGACCTAAATAATTAATTATTTAGCCGTGAATAATTTAAAACCCAAATAATCATTTTTTACACTAGAAAATTAATATAAAATCCACATAATTTCAGATAATTATGAAAATTGAAAATCATGTCTATAATATCATTTCTGATCTATATCTAAAATCGCAAGGCATTTGGATGTCATTTAATAGGGTTTTTACATCAAAACATATCATATGATCTATTTGAACAAGCATAAATCATCAACAAATATATATAAACATTTAATCATTCAAAAACATGGCATAATCATGCAAAATATTTCGAATTCAACCTAAAACCTAAAACATCTAGGAAAATGAGATGTAGTCATTATTCACCTTAGCTTTTGAGATTGGTGAATTTGAGATTTGAATGGATTTGAATTAGTTCTCCTCTTCCTTTAGCTTTCTCTTTCTCTTGCTTTTGCTAATGGTAGCCAGCCTCTATACTTGTTTATAATTTTGAAAAATGAGAATGAACATGTAGGGAATACACAGCCCAGAGTTTAGGGTATAAGAATATCATTTTTCCCATTTTACCCCTTACTTATTTCCTAACACCTTTTATTTTAGTTTATTGGTTAAATGGCATGGCTACCCCCAATTATAAATCAAATCCCAATCCCCTAATCATCATATTATTTTATTTTATTTTATTTAGCTAATTAAATATCCTAAATGATGTTACTAAAATTTAGGGTCATTACACACATCCATATCATTCACTCTGATTACTCGGTACCGAGTTATAGGTATAACTCGGTGTTGTGTTATACACTTAGCCAACTAATGGCTAATTTCTCTCCCATGTCCCTAGTACTCCTCTTCTAGTGCCTTATACCCCAACTTATCCTTCTTTCATAACTCAGCCCCAATCAAAAGCTCCTTCTTCTAGTTCTAGAGATAACTCGTCATCAAATCCAACACTTAGCCAAATTTCCTACATCAAGCTATGGGAAACCTCCATTTGACATTTTCTTCCATCGACGAAGTTGAGAAGTGCACATGAGTTAGCACTATAAATCGGTGTCGAGTTATAAATATAACTTGGTATCGAGTTATGAGTTTAACTCCTACCAACTTACGAGTTATTCTGTGACCTTTTGACATTCTCCTAAGCTTATCTGCCAAGTTTTGTCCAATTCCGACCAACTTTGCCTCCGATTTGTCCAATTCTACGACCTAACTTTCTATGCAATTACAACACTAGCTAACCCATCAAATCATATCATCCAAACAAAGAATAATAGGCAATTTCATCCAATCAAACTTGCAATCCATCAAAATAAGATAAACAAGGCAATTTCTTACATAGATTTACATATGCATGAATGTATGAACATATATCAAGGTAATTTCTAATCAATTTATATCATATACAAGGATTATCATGTCATTAAAGTCAGAAAAGGTTTTTCTAGCCAAAAATCAATTTAAAATATGTTAAGTCTTATAATTCTACTATATAAACATGTGTAGCATAGTGAGAAGACATAAACCACTCACCAATTACCAAATTCAACCAATTCATGTGTAGATCTAATCCGAACATTGAAGAGAAGCACTCCAAATCAAGAAAATCGATGATGTCTAGCTTTTAATTGAGGATCTAATCTCTAATCCGCAATCTAGTTTGATTTAGAGAGCAATTCAAGTGATTTTGGATGATATTAGGATGGATCTAGGGATGGTTAGGGTTTAGTCCTGATTTAGAATGAGAGGGAAAAGTTTTAATTTGACTCTCTAGTCCTCTATTTATAATGCTCTCTAATTAGACTAATGGGCTCACTAATGGGCTTAGTTATTACACACTAATCCTGACCAGCAGCTTTACAACTTAAAACTGGTATAATTTTCAATCGTAAATCCGTTTTTTATTATGTTCACTCTATGAAATAGTAAACCATCATCCTGGAGCAATGAAACTGGTTTGAAACCCTATTTAGACAACTATTAAAAGTTATAGCCCAAACAAGATTTTCAGGGTCAAAATGGTCACATAGAAATTCGGGAAAAATCATAGGTGTATAAAATGTCCCTAAGAGTCATATCCCTAAATTATAGAATCCACGACCTCATATGAATAAAATAAAATTATTTTACGATCCTTCGATACGTAAAATACAAGTCGTTGCATGCGCTATAAGGCATAGTTGATTAGATGCAATAAGGCTTAGTAGTTGAATGTCGTAAAGCCTATTTGATAACATGTCCTAAGGCATAGTTGATAAATGTCATTAAGGCTTAGTAGTTGAATGTCATAAGGCTTAGTTTGACATGCCAAGAGGTGTAATTGATTGAATGTCGTAAGGCTTGGTAGTTGTATGTCATAACGTTTAGTTGATAATGTGCCATAAGGCTATGATAACGCACCATAAGGAATAGTCGATTGAATGCCGCAAGGCGTAGTAGTTAAATGTCATATGGCTTAGTTGATAACGTGTTGTAAGGCGTAGTTGATTGAATGTCAATAAGGCTTAGTAGTTGAATGCCATAAGACCTAGTCGATACTATGTTATAAGGCATAATTGATGTCTTAAGGCTTAGTTGATAACATGTCATAATGCATAGGTGATAGTTAGTATGTCGTAAGTGGAGCATGCTAAGTATCGAGGGTGAAATGAGTTAATGTCTACGGCAGAGTATAATAAGTGCCAGAGGCTAAACGGGTCTTCATATATTATGAAACATGGGTTTTGGTTGTCTTTTGAGGTTAGCATTTGGAAATGCTACTTTATAATGATTGTCTTGATCAGATTCTCAAGATTTTCTTAACCCTTATTTTATTGGTTATTAAGGCTCTTTCTTCATCTTTTTCATTTAGCTTGCTTGAATTTCCTTGCTACTTCCATTGAAGCTTGCGGAAAACTTCAAAAAAAATTCATTTCTTCGATAAAATTAGTAACTTTTTCGATCTTTTCTCCTCATGTTTTGATTGTAATACTTATATCATGTTTTGTTGATCTATAATTTTGTTTTCATAACTTTTTTCATATTATTTGGGCACCCTTGCTGTGTAATGGTTTCTAGGCTTGCCAAATAATGTGAAGCCATTACTTTGATGAATTTCCATTTTTATTGAATCGATAGTTGATTCGTAGTAGTAGTTGGAATTGACTATGTTGAATTATTTGGTTGATGTTCCTTGAATCCATAATTAAATTTTTGGGTTTCTGAACTATTGGAAATTATTAATCATTTAAAAGTTTTTGTTTGGATTTTTGACATATTTTTAATCTATTGTGAGTAATGTGCTTAATTTGTAGTTAGAATTTCAAATTATGCTTATTTGGTTTTAATGATTCATCATAAGGCTGGGTTTGATTTCCCTTGTTTAGTCTGAACTAAACTATTAATGTGTTTTGTCTTCTTAGATCAAAAGATGAGATATTCTATAGATTTGTAAGTTGTTCTTGACAGGATTCACCATGACTTTGGCAATTCAGAGGTAAAGACTATAGATTTGGACCTGGTAGATGCCTGAAATGCTCCGCTAGAGGGGTACTTCCCATAGGTCGTCAAATGGGATCTTTATACCAATGGCCCTAATTTTTTACCGAATTATTAAATTTCTGTGATCTCACTGTTATCAGCTTCCGCTGGCATCTTATAATACCTTACACAAATTATCAATGTTTGAGGTTAATTTTTTGATTGACTAAAATTTTTCAAAGTCACCCGCTCATGTTCCTATGTATTATGTACATATTCCAAATTGCAGCCTTTACTTCACCCTATTAGCAAGACAGCTGTGAAGAAATAATTTTTCGTCAAGGCTAATAATCCTCGGATCATCATTAGATTTTTAGAAGCTAGTAAATTGGTTTTATACTTGAGTATTTGTATTTGTTAATTGAGATTTCGGTTCCAACTTTGGTATTCATTTGTTGTCAAGGAAACCTGAGAGGACATGCGGTACCAAGTGGTTCGTGTCTCATTCTAATAATGTCTTGGACCTTCCCGAGAGTCAATGGCAATGCCATCGAGTGCTAACAACTGATAACTTGAATGCTTGAGGACCAATGCCCATAATGCTTTGTTTAGGGTGTATTCACAACCTATAGTTTCTAAGTCTTCTCCAATAGTGGACACAGTTGAAAGTTCAAAGGAAGGGATGGTTCTTATACTCTAGATAGTGCTAGTTCTCTTCTGAAACTAAAGCTGAGGGTGGACCTCGGGCCTAACCGTTTTCTTAGAATTTTCCGTTGTTAACAAGATTTCTTGTCAACACTCCAAAGTAATGCTAGAAAAGATGAATATCCTTTTTGAGAGTAGCAAGTCAAATTCCCTTAGGAATCGCCTTTCAACATGGTCTTAGTTGTGAAGAATTTTGGATCAGACCTCTTGACGTCGTTGAAAGGTAAAGTCTTTGGATTCAATAACCTTTCGTCTCAGTTGCACTAGTATAAGGTCTCTTGCAAAAGTTTTCTTTTCGGTTAGGTTAAATTCAACCTTCCAAGGACAAACTTAGGGAATTTTAACCTAACCGAAAAGAAAACTTTTGCAAGAGACCTTATACTAGTTCAACTGAGACGAAAGGTTACTGAATCCAAAGACTAAACCTTTCACGAAGTCGAGAGGTCTGATCCGAAAATTATTCACAACTAAGACCAAGTTGAAAGGCAATTCCTAAGGGAATTTCACTTGCTACTCTTAAAAAGGATATTCATCTTTTCTAGCATTACTTTGGGGTGTTGATAAGAAATCTTGTTAACATTTTTGGCGCTAGAAGGATGGCTCGAACTTCCGACTTGGTTAACCCCCTAGCACCATCATTCTCTAACCCTGCTTAATTCAATCCTACTTCAAGATTATTCACTTTGGTTTGATCATGGCCAGAAGATTTAAAAGATTTGAACAAGGGTTTTCTGAACCACACTTGTCAAGATTCTCCCAAGTAAACATCAAAAGCTCCAATCAAGATGAAGATCAAAGACTAAGGCTCGAAGCCCTAAGGATTATAAACAAAAAGAAAGCAGAATCTTATGACCTAGAAAAATGGAGTTTAAACCCCTTTCACGTAGGACCTAACCCAATCTTTGCACTTGGAAAGAGAACAAATGGAAGTGACAATATCTTTAATCAAATAAGAAGAACAATTCAACATTATTCCAAAGGCACAATCTTTAAGAAAGAAATAATGAATGATTACAACGCCTTTGCACAAAAATGGCAACCAACTGCAACAAGAGCACTTCTAACCTTAGAGATTCAAAGGGTAGCAAAAGAAAAATAATTGAAGAACATGTAATGATACGGCCGAAAAATAAAAAGTCAAAGTGTCATCCTCAAGAGTCAAGTTTCAAGTCTAGACTTCTAAAAGAATGCAACTAAACAACATCGATGGAAAATGTCTACTTGCTTACAAAGGATGAACTCAACTATTAGCCATCACTAAAAAAGCCAAAACATGAAAGGAACTTGGGAGGATCCTTCTGCCACTATCATATGATGAATGATCATGAAACCAACCATTGCAAAGCCCTGGAGGGGATGATCATCAATTTCTTTAGACAAGGAAAGATCAATGAATTTGTAAAAAGGACTTGAAAAAAAGATCAATAAAGATTAACTTTCTTAAAGAGAAAGTCTATATGGTTGGGAGTGAAATGCTCCTCATATTTGGATACTACTTAAGATGGTAGTCTACCTAAGATGCTAGAAAAGCTTATGTCCGCGCCGAGATGGCCAGGGCAGAGCGCCTCCTGGAGGGAGGACAGAGTAAGCCTTTATTCATGCCATAAGATGGTCAGGTTAAAGCACCTAACAAGCCATTATATGTGCCACGCTATGGCTAGGTTAAGGCACCTCCTAGAGGGAGGATAGAGTAAGCCTCTATCCATGCCACAAGGTGGCCAAGGTAGAGCACCGAACAAGCCTCTGTCCACGCCGCAAAAGGGCCAGGGTAGGGCGCCTTTTGGAGATAGGTCGGGTAAGTCCTTGGTTCCAGCCTCTAAGATGTGCTAACCAGGAGAACCGGACAATAAAGGACTAAGACGTCCAGCCCCAAGAAGAGGCCCAATAAATAAAGGACTAAGACATCCAGGCCCAAGAAGAGGCCCAATAAATAAAGGACTAAGATGTCCAAGCCCAAGTGAGGCTCAATCAATAATGGACTAAGATGTCCAAGCCCAAGAAGAGGCCCAATAAATAAAGGACTAAGATGTCCCAGCCCAATTAAGGCTCAATCAATACTGAACTTAGACGTCCAGGCCCGAGAAGAGGCACATTCATCGAAGGACTGAGATGTCCAAGTCCGAGAGGAGGCTCATCCAATCATGAACTAAGATGTTCAAGCTCGAGAAGAAGCATATTCAATCATGGGCTAAGACGTCCTAGCTCAAGAGGCAGCCAATCAAATTATTTCTATATACATTCAAAACCTAGAGGGTTCATACATGTCAAAGAAGACGAAAGCAATGGAGTAGAACGAAACTTCACTTTCTATTACCCAAATCTGGGTTTTGGGATTTTCATTTCTAAACATCAGCTATTAAAACTCGAATCTGGATTTCGGATCTTTCATATAAAAATTTTGTCATCTAAACACCCAAATCTAAGTTTCGGTTCATTATCAATCACTAACCTACTATACCTGAATCTGGGTATCAAGACTGCTATTTATTTAAACCCTAATCTGGGTACAAGATCTTTGAATTTCTATTCATCCCAAATGCCCGAATCTGGGACAGAGAATATTATCATGGCGATCGCTATTAGAAGTCTTCAAACGGGAGCTTCGAGCTTCTAACTTTTCAAATCCCATTAATGTTAAGGAATGGGTGAGAGAGTTGCTACTTCAAAATGTCAGACATTGATCTCTGAATCGGGTTCTTTGTTAAATGAAAATTATATTCTAATATTCATGTCCTTATTGTAAGGCGGAATCTACCACCAACAAGTTTTATGCATTCCAAACAAGTGGAAGGAGTTAGATCCTTGATCATTTCTCATCATGGTTAAAGATGAGATCTTAATATTTTGAATAAATTACTTTTCATACAATTGGTAATATGGTTTGCTAATCTAGGAAAATGATACACATAGACAAATATGTCAATTTCAATCTAACAATTAAAAATTGTTTGCTACATGTTTCTCAGGGAAATCAGAATGACAAGGAATAAAAAAAGATTAAGCAAATACAAAAGTCACTGAATGAGCAACTCAAAGGCATGTCAAAAGGTTACGCTACGGAAAAGAATCACAAATCAGGTGATATATAAAAAATTTCTATAATTACATAAGTTATGAAATTATTTACGAACAACAAAATTATGTACAAGATAAATTTACATAGCTCAAATACGTAAATAAATTACAAATCTTAAGCTGCTTTATTAAGAGTCTCCGCCACAGAAGGGTCTACAACATGATTGGTTGCTACACGGAGAACTTCTTTAAGCTTCTTTTCCTTTCTCCTAATTGTGTTCTCATCATCTATTGCCACGATGTTGGTTTTCAGGGCATGGTTAAAAGCCCTATTTGCAGCCTTAAGGGTTCTATTTTCCCTTTCAAACTCTGCAACATGCTTGTCAAGCAAATAATTGTCGTACTCCAACTTCTGATTCTTGGCCGCAAAATCATTGATGGTCTGGGAATACTTTATCTTCTACTTCTCATCAAAATATTTGGCTATTTCAAATTTCACTCTCCAGCACCAATTTCCTATAACATTATCGTCTAATCCCGGGGGAGGGTTCAATATGGTTGGAAATTTTTGTGTCATAAGAAGCCTTGACCTGGTAGGCTTAACAGTTGGATAAGTTGTTTAGGGGACCACAAGATCAACATTTTGAGTTTTGTCCCCTAAAATGAATTCCAAAGAGGCACATTGTGTCTGGCTGTCTTTTAGTTTTATCTCTAAGTCGCTTATTTGCTGAATGAGTTCAGACATCTTTTCATCGAAGTCAACTGAGAGATTCGACTTCACTTGTCGTTTGAGCGAAGTAATCGTTTCATCTTTTTTCTTAATTTCCGCTTCGAGATAATCAGCGTAATCTTTTGGACTATGGGCGATGGTTTTTTGAATAAGGTATCTTTTATGCCATTTATGGCTTCAACGTTGCCACCAAATCATTCTAATGAAACTTCATCATGAACCACAATTTCCCTGCTAGCTATCAAAAGTCTCTCTCTTATGGCATCAACGCGGATATTAAGTTTTGAGAGAGAGAAGTTGTAGATGACTGTGGTTCCTATTTAAAACAAAATAAATGAGATAAAATCAAAATTGGGATAAAAGATATCTTTATTATTATAGTAATGGATTACAACTCAAATAGAAACAAAGTTGAGAAATACAACAAACACTTTCATCACATCTAAAGTTGAGAGACTACATTCCTAACTTTGTCTAAAGTATTAGCTGAAAGCATGACTATTGAATCAAAAGGGATAGTAACTCCTTCAGAGTTATAACTGGTGGACATTTACTATAGTCCCATTTTCCGACTAGTGGGCTATCACGACCCGCAAATTAACTTTGATTGGAATGTTCTGATTTCTTTCAAAAAGTTTCCATCTCTTTGCCAAGGAAGTTAGAGCGGAGATGAGGGTATTTCAAGTATAATTTTTGCAAATCCCGAAGAAAGCAATATCTTGCTAACATCAAAGTCTTTAAAGTTGGTGCATTTTTAGAGTAAAATTTCCTCAAGTTAACATATTGACTTAGGTGGTCTCTTAGGACGACATGACCTAAGGAACTAATATTCTGAAATAGCACAGTAAAAAGAAGCTAAGCAAGGAAAACATAACAAAAACATGTATTCATAAATCGATTACTTGTTACATATTTACAATCACTCATCCGGTTCATACAAAATAGACTTAGAGAAAAACTCAAAAACAAATTTATCCTTATAATACTTAAGCTTTTCGGGGGGAAGATCTTGAGGAATCGATCTGACCTTCGGTAAATTCCAGCAGGCTCCAAGATGCAGGTCAGATCCGAATTCATCTAAGTATCTTTTATGAAAATGTCTGAGTAGACCCCCACTGAATTCACCTAAGTACGAAAAATTTATGATAGAGTGTCTACAATATGCTTTATACAAAAAATTAACTAAAATGTCTCTCTCTTCAATCATTATCCAGAATAGAGTTATTAACTCTCTATTTTCCTTCAAAAGAGCATCGTACCGGAGACGTGCTTTCTTTAGTAAAGAAGCCGCCCTTTGATATTTAAAAGATGCTAAAACGGAGGTACTCCTGTCCAGACTGTGATATTTATCAGATAGAACATTGCGTTCCTTTATTAATTTGTCTAACCCCTATATAACTTGTTAATTTCCGCTTGTTTGCTCTCGAGTTTTGTTCTATAGGGGAAAGTAGACTTCTTTTTTATCTAATACAAATGATTTTGCACTAATTATTATCTTCAAAGTGAAAGGCATTTAAACAGAGAAGCCCATACCTGTGAAATTGGAATGGAAGCCTGGGGGCCTGTTCTTTCTCTTGTATATCCTTGGTATGGGTGGGAGCAGTCTCCTCCTTTGGAAGGGCAGATGGACCAGGGGATGTTGGAGGCATATCTTTATGATGGGATGGCTCCATTTTAGAGGATTTAGTTGGATCACCCTTATCTTTTTCTGTAGCACCATAGGGACCCCCTTTGTCTCCACTAAGGACTTGACCTCCAAAGGGGTTATTGTCATTATCATCATCATGGTTACTGTCCCAATCAATATTATCATCATCATCACCTTTTCCCTCGAGATCGTTATCTTTATCATCATCCTCTTCAGAATCGGATTCGATGTTGAAGGAGGGTATATCAAAAGAGAGAGCTTCCACTACATTAATATCTCCTCCTCGCCTTCAAGCCAGGTGCCCTTCTTAATTTGGTTAATTTTGTCCATAACTCTTTCGACCAAAGCTGGGTCAAGAGAGGGGGAAGCTAAAGTCAAGAAAATTCTCATGATTGTCAGCATAAGCAAGCATGAGGGAATCTTCATAATGTTTCGGCATCATGGGCCCAAGGGTGGCTTCAGCAAACTCAGAGACTTGCTTTTTGACATCGGAGAGGATCTGAATAGCTAGTTTGAGCGAAGCTCTGGTTCTTTTGAATTTGTCTTTCAGTAGAGAATTCTTGACGACCAAACGAGCTTTCTCATCTTCTGAGTCTTTCAGAGCTAGCTCCATTGCAAATTTTTCATCGGTGGAGAGTTAGTGAGCTTGCCTTACTGCTTCTAGATCAGCTTCAACTCTGATGAGGAAAGCCTTGAGTCACTCTAACTCAAAGGAAGTGTCATTTTAAGGGGCAGTCAAAGAAGATAGTTGATTTTTGAGTTCAGCATTTTCCTCCTAAAGTTGGAGGACCCGTAGAGAGCCTTGAGACATGTTCATTTAAAGCAATCCAGTTCCTAGAAATCTGTAATAAGAAAAAGTGTAAAAAAAGTTAGCGATTAGAAAAATCCAATGATGATAGGATTAATTGGGAGAGAGCTTACCAAAATTTGTTGCTCAATCAGAGAGCGATAATTTTCTGCCAAGACTAAACTGAATGACGACGAAGAAGAAGAAGTAAAAGATTCTAAATGTAGGATCAGCTCGACAAGTTCATCAAAATTGGTCAATGGAGGAGCAAAAGTTGACGACTTCGGAGAGATTTGCGTCTTAGAAGGAGTCTCTAGAAGAGCAAGTTGCATCTACGCTAGTGTAGTTGGGGAATCTGAAATAGTAATATGAGGAAAGGGTGCCGAAATAGGTGGAGTTTGCTCCATTTTATCTTTAGAGACTTTACCAGTGGGGCTCTTTGAAACTTCCTCAGGAGATGCGCGCTTTTCTTCCTCCTCCACATCAGTAATTTTCGCAACTTTCGCCGAAGGAGCGCCTTTAGAAGGCTCCGTTACACTTCTCTTAAGAGATCTTTTGGATTTAGCGAAAGCCTCCAAGATCGATGTTACTTCCGAAGATGATGGAGGAGGGGCAGAACCACTTGAAATATAATGGCCTTGGAGGGAGCTAAAACAAATTCAAGCGGATATAAAATCATTCGAAGTAACTTAAAGAATTCCAAAGACAAAGATGAAAAATACTAAACTAATAATATACCTGAAGTGTCAGCACAGATGGAGGACATTGAAATAAAGTTTTAGGCATCGCCTGAGGGAAAGGAAACGCTTGTCACAAGAAGTGTGCATAATAGTGGGCGGAGTGCCTAGGATCCTTTGGCCAGCAGTAACAAGAATGTTTCCTTAAATTCAAAGGGGTTAGGAGCGTCAACCTACTCCCAATTTGTTCTGAAGCAGCAGTTAAAGAATCAATATTTTTCTTATCAGCATCACTAAGTTTCTTGGAAGATTCACATGAAAATGTAAGAGATTAGTTAACAAAAAATGTAGAGTAAAGCACAGACAACATTAAAGTAGACTTACGGTGGGAGGCAAAAGTCCCGTGAACATCCGCAAAGCACTTGATGAAGAAAAATCGATTCTTTCGGTCCTTAAACTTAATGATGCTATCTGATATTAGCTTCTTATACACATTGATTCAATAAATCTGTTTGTTAAGATTGCTTAACCTTGCCAGTTGTGTCAAGGAGTTTAGAACTTCAGCATTAAGCGAAGTAATTCTGGATTCCAACGCCAGCATTTCAAGAGACAGAAGATGGGTGTAAACATTTGGGGATAGTTGTATTGGAGCAACTCCAACATGAGACAAGTATGAGGTCAAGAACTCGGGAAAGGTAAGGAATCCACCGTGCCATATGTGGATGGCCATGTAAGCAAAATACCTTTCTGGAGGGTTGGTTGAGGAGGGATAGCTTCAATCCCAGTAATACCAAAGTCTTTGAGAATAGCATTGACTTCATTCTGAGTTTCGGTGGAAAAATGCTTAGTAATGGCTTCAATTTTGGGAGAGCTCATGATTCTACCATGTGAAAACGTTTTAGTTAAATCTCTTGTTTAGAAAGCACAGAAGAATTAAACAAAATAAATTTGCTTAGATAGCTTAAGTGTGAAAACATAAACAAAGTTTTAAAAATGGTGCATAAAGTTTAAGTCAAAAAAAACTTGATAGTTTAAACTTTCGACAATGTCGAAAGGTTTATAGTTTAAGCTTTCGACAGTGTCGAAAGTTTTATAGCTCAAAGCTTTCGACAATGTCGAAAGGTTTATAGTTTAAGCTTTCGACAGTGTCGAAAGTTTTATAGCTCAAAGCTTTCGACAATGTCGAAAGGTTAGCAATTCAAGGTCTCAACAATGTCGGAAGGACAATGACATCAACCTTAACCATTATGTTTTAACATTATTGAAAAGCCTAAAAAACAAATAATGAAATAAATTCCTTAACCTATCGACAAAGTCGAAAAGAAGAAATGGAACATTAACCCATTCATCACCTTTCGACAATGTCGAAAGCTCTATGGAATCCTGAATACACTTCAAGTGTAACATAAGCTAGGTGGCAAGAACTTTCAACATGGTCGAAACCAAGACCTTAAAATTCCTAAGTTAAAAATATTGATATTGTTGATGTTGTCGAAAGGTCTGGTCAAAGTTGTCAAAACATGTCCTACCCATTGAAGTCGAAAGGTTTCAGCTTCAACTCATGTGTGCTTTAAACGTTTTGACAAAAATGGGCAGAAACAACTCTAAGGTTGAAGAATTTCAACCTTGTCGAAAGCTAATAATCAAAAGGTTTGAAACTCTTCAACCTTATCGAGAGCTCATTGTCGAAAGGTTAGATTTACTCCATTTAACCGCCTAGCCTTTCGACAACGTTGGAAAAGTTGGCATCACAATACCTTTCGACCCCATCGAAAGGTGCTAATGGGTAGAAAGGTCATTTTATGCTATCAAATTGTACACGAGAGGGTTCTAGGTTATCAATCAGGTTTAACTAACCCCAAACCCGATTGTAAATCTAGTTTTCAAATTTTTCTTGAAGAACAAGTAAATTAAACCTATTAAAAAAATGGATTTCATCTGAAATCGATCTAATTCGATTTCGAAAAAGGTATAAAAACTATCAATAAGTCAAAAACCTAAGATTAAAACAAAAGGCAAAAATCAAAGACTTTGGATTAAAAGCTAAACCCGATAAGGGAATTTCCTTTATCAAACAACACCAACCTCAAAATCCAAATCCAAAGATGAGTTTTTTTAATTTAAAAACTGATTTAGGAGGAATTTTTTTTCAAAAAACCAATCTAAAGTTGAATTTCAATTTGGGATTTGGAAAACTGGGAATTTAATGGAAAACTTACAAGAACAGAGATTAATCTAAGAATTATGAATCGAATTTGGGAAATTACGTTGTTGTTATAGATCGAAATTTAGGAAATTTGGAGAATTCTTTTACTTGTATGCAATAATTTTGATTTCAGGTAAAAGAGGAAGAAAGAGAAGAGGCGTACAATATAAGAAAAGTCGCCCAAATTCTCAACCGTTGGATCAAATTTAAATGGATATCCCAGATCAACGCAAGGAAGGCCAAGAGGCGGGAATTTTTATCTTTCGACAAAGATGACTTGAAGAGCGTCCCTTCGAATGGGGGGGCAAATGTTACTCCAAAAATCCAACTTTCAGCTAAGTTGAAAGGTCTTTCAACAAAGACTAAGGAAGAGAAGCTCAGACCAAACCTTTCGAAGGTGTCGAAGGGATGCAGTCATCAGAATTTAACAGCCTCAAACCTTTCGAAGGGGTCGATAGGTTCCATCTCTCAGTATCCAGGGAGTCTTTACCTATCGAAGAGGATGAAGGGCCGCCTGCATCTATAAATAAGACCCAAGGGGTCATGTTTTGGGGATCCGATTTCTCTCATTCTAATCTTGTATCTTCTTAATCAAAGCATTGTAACCCTAATTGGGTGTTGATTTGGGGAATTTAATAAAATAAAGCTTTTTCTTGGATAAAGAGGGAAGTCCTAAGTTTTGTTGATTACATTATTGTTTGCTTAAAATTTTGTTGGCTTAACTCCTAATTTCCCAGTTCAATCTCATCAAAAGGTTCTTGCTAACAAGGTCGACAACTCTTCTGATACAAATAACTATTGCAACCTTTCGAAGCCATTAACTCTATGATCTGAACCTTTTGACAAGGGTGGCAATACATCTGGTCCAAACATTCACTGCAACCTTTAGAAGTGATTAACCATGTGGCCTAAACCTTTCGACAAGGTCGACAGTCCTTATGCTATAACAATACTAGTAAGCTTTCGAAGATATAATCCAAGTGGTCTAACCTTTTGACAATGTCAAAATCTGTTCTCTAAATATAGATACCTAAATTTGTAAGGCCTACTCCAAAAGAGGTCATTCGCATACCTTTCGACAAGGTTGAAACCCACTCTATATAAGTGATCTAACCTTTTGACAAGGTCGAAAGATACTATATCTCCACCAAGGAATTTGATATCCTGCCTAAATCTAAAGAAGGCTAACACCCTAACTTATCGACAATATTAAAATCAACCTTTTAAGGACAAACTCAGGGAATTTTAACCTAACCAAAAAGAAAACTTTTCCAATAGACCTTATACTAGTTCAACTGAGATGAAAGGTTACTGAATCCAAAGACTAAACCTTTCGACGATGTCGAGAGGTCTGGTCCAAGAATTCTTCACAACTAAGACCAAGTTGAAAGGCGACTCCTAAGGGAATTTCACTTGCTACTTTCAAAAAGGATATTCATCTTTTCTAGCATTACTTTGGAGTGTTGACAAGAAATTTTGTTAAGATCCATATTTAAGGATAGCTTGCCTTTATGCTTCCTTTTAGCTTTTGGTCGATTACTTTTACTTCACTTCTTTATTGTATTACAGATATGGATTCTGAGAAGAGGAAATGACAATGTTCCCTTTTATTACCCAAAATAAGCCCAGCTTTAAAAATATTTTGGGTCTAGGCAAAATTCTGAAGAGGTGACTAAGAAGTGAAGAGGGATATCATCGAAAGTGAACCTTTCTGATCTCTTATTGGCATTTTGTTTTCAACCAAAAGGTCCCGCCCTTCCTTCTTCATATTTTCCTTCTTCCTTGTCGAACTGCCATCGAGTTGCCAAGTTGGCTAAACTTGCTTTCGACTCCCATATCTCTATCGCTGCTACAGATGCGAAGGTAGAGGTCCCCAAGACTCCATATCACTTCTAGAAAATCCTTATGTATGGCCTTCGGTAGAGTATCAAGATATAGGACATTTATTTTATCGATCTTGTTTATTTTATTTTATTTTTGTAAATTCATTCATTTGATGGCTTTATAGACTATGATTGAGCTATCAATCCTCAGTCATAAGTACGAAAATTTCAAGGAGATCTTAGAAAGGGTTGAAACTATCAAGAAGGAATCTGCTAATTAAAAAAACCATATATATGGTGTTTTGATGATAACAACCATACAACAATGCTACTAATATGTTTATTGAGTTATTTCAGGTCAAAACAATAACAAAAAAGTTAGAAATAAATTGTCCAAAAATATGCAATGCTAAGATTCGAACCCGAGTGGGATGAGAGATGAGCACTTGCCTTTACCACTAAACCAGACAAGCTTTTGAAAATTACAATGATTCAGTCGACTAAAAGCCTTCAGTCGACTGAACCCTGTCGACTGAATATGAACAACTTGTCTACTATTTTTGGCTATGCTCTCGGGCTCGAATTTTACACTAAACTAGCCGATTGTCAACTAACCTAGTATAAAACAGCTAGTCTTTTGAAGTGATATCTTTGTGTCTCTTTGCTCTAGAAGTTGCATCTCTTCGCTCCTACAACCGCTTCTCTTTATCAATTGCGAAATTGGAAGGTTGCGCCCCTACTTTACCATCCCTACAACATCTATATAAACCACTAACCATCCTTGAATCACAACATAACTCTATGCTTTGAATTCTAAGCCTCGAACTCTCAATTCTTAAGCAATACTCTGAATTCCAAAAAATTCATGTGATTCAGAGATTTGGACTAGTGTGCTTCATCTCCACATCATATGTTCTAGTCGAATATACTACTTGGCCTCTACACATCCGCTCAATAAAACTTGGTCCAGTTATAGGAGTCATTGTATGTCAAAGTTACATCTTGTATATCAAGATACGCTGTGTTAGAAAGTAACATTTGTTACACTGCTTGTAATTGTTGTTGAAGTCTTGTTCAGTTGTTCAGTCGGAGTTTGTAAACTTGTTCCTCCGGGTTAAGTGAGGGTGTTAATAGGAGACACCGAAGGAGAGCTTCGAGACTAGACTAGGACAGGAGGTCCAAACCAGTATAAAATCAACCATGTGATCTATTGTTTATACTATTCTGCTGCATTTACATTGTTTATTACCGTTGGCCATCTTCGATCATGTTCGTAGCAACTAACAAGTGGTATCAGAGCCTGATATTCTACCGATCGTGATAACAGCTTAAAACAATGGCTAGAAATAGAAGATCCAGTTAGAGCTCTAAGACAGTTGAAAAAAAGGAAATTTCTAAAAGCAAGCAACTGGAAATAGATTCTCAATACATGTGCAATATGGCTACTCATATCAAAATTGGTACATAATGATTCAATCTATAATGATCTTTTATCATCACATGATAGTTTATTTAAAAAATTTAAATTATTACAAAAGGTCAATAATATTGCTTTACGAAAATTAAAGGATTGTGAACTTAAATATGATAAATTAAAGGAAGAAAATGATTTCTTAATGAAACAAACTAGAATTTTTGAATCTATTATTGAAGAACTTGTTTCACAAAAAGATTTTTTTATTAAAAGTAAATGAGTGTTTAAGTTCTAAAAATATTGATCTTTTAAAGGAAATCGATGTTTTGCAAAATGAAAATATATTTTTGAAAAATTCTTTAAATGATTATAATTCTAAACTTTTGTCTCTTGAAAAAGAGAATATCACTTTTAATGATAGGAATATAGAATTATTTAAAGAATGTGAACTTTCAAAGATAACAGTATTATTTTGCAAAAAGAAATTTGTGACTCTAATGCAAATTTTGACAAATTAAATGAGAAAGTCACAAATTTCAACAAAGGTAAGAATGATTTATCTTCCTTAGTTAAGAATACTGATGGTCATAAGGATAGAACTGATTTAGGCTATAAATAAGATAAATATAGAAATAGTACTAGATATGCTTTAATGTATCCACATTTTGATACCAGTACTGAAAACCGAGATAGTCCTAAAACCCCTATAAAATGTGATTTTAAAATATGGGTTCCTGCTAATTCAAGCAAAAATGATAAACAACTATACATTAGCGATTATTTTGACTCGGTCATAAATAATGAAAATTATATGTCCAAGGGATCAACCACATTTACTTAAGTATGGTTTCCTAAGAAGTAAATCCTAGATTTTACAACAAAAAAAAGAGTATCATTGTGTCTGCAACAGATCAGTATATTAGTTAAAATTTCTCGTACTTTTTTTAGTTACAAAGGGGAGAAATAATGACAATATATATAGGGGGAGTACATAGTTAAAACCTAAAGAGAAACATTATATTTAGGGAGGAGTTTTTAAAGTATATTATGTTTATGCTCGTATTCCTTTTTGTTGATGACAAAGGGGAGAAGAATGTATGATTTGCATATTTTATATTGGCATTTATATGAAGTTGAGGGAAATAAACTTATTATATAACATATATCTAGGGGGAGCTATTGTTTTATATTATAAAGTTGTGTGGTTGTCATTATCAAAAAGGGAGAGAATGAAAGAACCATATATATAGTGTTTGATGATAATAACCATACGACAATGCTATTAATATATCTACTGAGTTATTTCAGGTAAAACGATGGTGGAAAAACTGGAAAATAAAGTGGCAAAAAATATACAAAGTTGATATTCGAACTCGAGTAGGCTGAGAGATGAGCACATGCCTTTATCACTGAACTACACAAACTTTTGGAAATTGCAATGATTCAGTCGACTAAAAGCCTTGTTTAGTCGACTGAACCTAGTCGACTAAATATGAACAACTTGTCTACTGTTTTTGACTATGCTCTCAGGCTCGAATTTTATACTAAGCCAGTCAACTGAAGCGTTCTTTCAGTCAGCTGATCTAGTACAAAACGGCTAGTTTTTTGAAGTGATATCTCTGTGTCCCTTCGCTCTAGAAGTTGCATCTCTCCGCTCCTGTAGCCACTTCTCTTCATCAATGGCGAAATTGGAAGGTTTCACCCCTACTTTACCATCCCTACAACATCTATATAAACCTCTAACCATCCCCGAATCACAATATAACTCTATGCTTTGAATTCTAGGCCTCAAACTCTCAATTCCTAAGCAATGCTCAAAATTCCAAGAAATTCATGTGATTTAGAGATTTCAACTAGTGTGCTTCATCTTCCCATCCCATATTTTAATCAAATAAACTCCTTAGCCTTTACACCTCCACTCAATATAATTTGGTCTGGTTATAGGAGTTATTGTACATCACGGTGACATTCTGTATATTAAGATATGCTGTGTTAGAAAGTAATATTTGATACGCTGCTTGTAATTCTTGTAGAAGTCCTGTTCGGTTGTTCAGGCAGAGTTTGTAAACATATTCCTCCGACTGAAGTGGGGGCATTGATATTGAAAAACCAAAGGGGAGCTTCGAGACTGAACATAAGATGGGAGGTCTGAACAGTATAAAATCGGTTGTGCGATCTACTGTTATACTATTCTATTGCACCTACATTGTTTATTATTATTGGCCATCTTCGATTCTGTTCATAGCGACTAACATTAATCTTCGAAGAATGAGAGGACTTAGAGAAATATATAACGACCCTGAATTTTTGACATTTGAAATGTGAATATTTAATTGAGTTTAAATATTCGAATGATAATTTAATTTGAAATTCAAATATCAAAGTGAATTTGGCAATTAAATTATTGAATTTAATTTACTGAAGTTGGGTAAAAATTTGAATCTTCGGTTTTAAGCTGATTAAAAATAATATGAAGGCTTGGAAAATTCATATTAATAATACTAAAGATAATAAAAGCTTCAGAATTGAATTCGACATTGTTTTGTTCAGTTTTGAATTTATATCGTTTAATCGATATTTAAAAATAGCGTTCCGGGGCACAATCTCGGAATTCGACGAAACCAGTTTCTTTGGATCTGTAATATTGTATTATTATCGGATTTCAATTTTCGTAATGTTTGGAGTGATCGTTTGGCCATACGATAAGCAAACGTGCTGAAATTAAATCGAAAATTTAATTTAATAACTGGTCCAAAAAGCTATCTTCTCCATACGATCGAATTTGGACTCGAAACCTTTTCCATTGCGTTCGGAATGGGGGTTTAACATATAAACGCCTAGCGGCACGCCCTGATAGGAAGTCGAAATTTTTGACTTCGTTTTCGAGTCGATTTAAATTTGAATTTAAATGGGATATTTATACAGTCAACCCTAGATGAAATTATCTCACATCAACTTTATTTCCTGTCCTTTCCAAATTACTTCAGCTTTCTCCACACGCCAATATCACATCGTGTTCCCCCCAGCTCATTTTAACATCCCACGCACGAACAAATGAAGAGAACAACCAAGCTTCTCTTTGAAAACAAAATGAAATCGAATTTCAAATTTTAATGGCCGAGCTTTGCAATCTACTGCCTCGTTCAAAATCACGAGTTCTCCCAGCTTCTCTTTTTCTCTACCTGCTCGATTCGAACTCCTCTCAGAAAAAGAAAAATCGTTACCGATACTTCAAATAAAAATTCGAGCTTCCCTCTCCATCATTTAGCCCCTTCGAATTCGAATTCACATTTGTCAGAGAAGAACGAAGTCTGAATCGCGAGTTCACTTCGGGTTCCCTCTCCTACCAACGGAAAGCAATCGACCTGGGAGCGCCACCTCGAGGGATTCACGATGCCTCCTATGTTCTCGATCTTAGAGCAATGTCGAGATGTTCACGAAGTCTGGGATTCACGAAACGACAGTGACTGGTGGAGCGCTCGAGTCTCGGCGATCAAATTGTGGCATTCGTGGGTACGCAGCCATTAGGGCTGTGAAAGAGGAGCTCGGGGAGGAGAAAGGCATGAAGCAGATTCTGGTGCTGTGGCCGTCGATAAACATTTCTGGAAGTGGGTTCGGTATGAAGATGATGATTGATGTTTCATTTGAGATGTACAAAACTGATATCAGAACTTGAGTCATCACTACTTTGAGAGTTGTCTCCGAATCCATTGTGTTAAATTAACAGAAATTAATTTTTGGGAGAAGTGTAAGCAAGTAGCGAGCGGAGGAGACAGTAAGAGGTGGCAGCAGTTCTCAGTTAGGTAATCAATTTATTAGTTTATTTTCGATAAACTAGGTCAATTTCTTTTGGATGAAGATTCGATAGTAAATTACTGCTAGTATTTACAGTAAAACAGAAAGGTTTTGAAAGTCAGAGAAAAATATATATAATTATTAAAGGAATTTTGAATATTAAAGAAATCTGATTTTTTAATTAAATAAATAATTAATTAAGTCATTGGTTTGAAATCAAAATTTATTGATTAATTGTTTGGTAAATTCAAATATTAATAAAATTATATAATGTTTGATTACAAGGTCCAAAATTGTGAAATCAAGCGAGAATGGAAATGGATTGCAAAAATAAAAGCAAAGGTGAGATCTTCTCACTCAAACAAAGGGTTTGTTTAATTTTAAATAGTTATATTTAAAATTATTGATTGTGATGATTGTGTGCTTGAATGATAGTATATGTAGTAGTATATAGCAATATATATATATTGGAATATGTATATATCGGAATTGTGATTTCCCACAATATATAGCGGATGAGACCCTATTGCGCTGCATAATAGCGGATGATATTTTATAAATCCCATATACCGTGATATTCCATCTCGAAGTGGAATTGGTATTGTGCTAACATCTGTGGATGTAGGGAAACAGGTTGGAGGGATCCAACAGGATTCCTCAAAACATTTGAATTGGTTTCATATGTTGTGTGTTGATTATTTATAATCTGTGTATGATTATATCTGTGATTGAATTTGTTGAAGGCTATAATTTAGCCGAATGTATTTTTGGTATCGTTGGATACCAGAAATAAATAAATTTGGATTTTTGAAATTTAAAGCAGGAAATTTTAAGTAAATTTCTTTTGAAAGAATTGGGTGAATTTAAAAGAAGGAATTTTAAAAGCATAAAGTTGATTTTTGAAATCTTATCGAATTATTTCCAAAAATATGGGAAAAGATATTAATAAATGGATTTTTGAATATTATTGTTGAAAAGTTGAAGAATTTATTTAAAATGGAATTTTAGATGGTTCGGAAGAGATAAAGGAATTTATTTTAAAAGGTGATAAATTTGTTTGAAACCCAATTGATAATTGATTTAGTATTTGAAAATAAATAATTTGGGAAATCAATATGAAAATTGATTTGGTGTTTGAATGAAAAAAAATAATTTGTGTTGAAATGAATTTTGAAATCAATTTGTAAAATGGTTTGGTGTTGAAATAAATTTAGAAATAAATTTGTAATTGATTTGGTGTTTGAAAGTGAATATTTGGGAATTTACATTCACAATGGAATTTGTAAGGGAAAAGTGGAAATAAATAACATTCGGAAATTTTATTTCGCGAGTGAAAATATGATTTGAAATTTGTTTTCAAAGTGATGAAGTGTGGAAAATATATATATCTTATGAAGATATTTTGAAATTTAATAATTTGGGAAAAATTATTTAAATTGGTTGATTGTTGTGAATGTTTTTTGATAGTTAAATAACTGACTATCAATATTTGCCTTTGAAATGGCATTTGAATTTGTTTTTTTAAAAAACAAATGCTTATTATTCGGTTTAGCCGGGAAAGGACCTTTGTGTCAGATAACCCACTCCGAATAATGATACGTCGTGAATGGATAACATTCGAAGACCGGTGTGAAGACCGGGTATTTTCGAAAATGAAAGGACAACCTGTCGAATGTCTCTGCACTGAGTTGCTCCGGTATAGAGATTTATATCACTCTTCTTGTGATGGGAAGTCCGAACGTGATTAGTGAATACCCGGATTGCAAGGGCTTCTTTGGAAGTGCCTTCGGTTCCGTTCGATCCCGAAACGGACTTGTATGGATGTGTGTCTGACGTTACACTTTGAGATGTAAAGCTGGTTTCTATCAAATACATTTCTGTTGGTGGCGGAGAATTTATTCTCTTAGCTTAACACCCTTCTCTTAGACGTACGAGCTCAGAGGTTATGTAGTTGATGGTTACTAATGATACATTCCCAATTTGGTAATGTGGCATACGAAGTGTTGTTGATCATTTGTTGATCAAAGCGTGGCTTTGTGAAAAAGCGTAGCTTTGTGGACGAGACTTCGTCGAGCCTCACAACCCGGTAATGGTCGAAACAGGAATGTTGCGGCAAGGTTGTAAGGGGTCGCACCCCTAGGGTATGTCATTTCCTTCTGGATAAAAGGTGATATCATGGTATGGAGCCCAGATATTTTACCTATGTTGATGCTGCAAATTTATTATACTTTGTGGTTGTTGCTTGTGGTTGAGGATACTCGGATAAAGGTCGGTAACGACCGGGGGATGACATAGCTTGTGTGTTAGCTACCTAGTTACAGCTGTACAGCGTGAGGTAGCGTCGGCCTTGTGTTTGCAGAGAGCAGGTTGACTCTCGGGGCGTCTTTCCAGAGGCATTTCCATTTCGGTGTAAGGAAGTTCCTTAGCCTGACCATTTGTTGGAAATCCAAAGAAACAATACGAACCTTGTACGGTTTTAGTTGTAGAACCTGCCATTTACTTATGGTGGTCACCACTGTTTAGATGGTAGCTATAGTAGACATACAATAATGGTTGTATGTTGGCTAAGATTAATATTATACTTTCGAAATGTTTTCCACACTAGACATTAATAATAATATCAACTGATTTTTCGTAGTAAGCATCTTTGACTATCATAAGGAGAAATCTCCTCCAATTCTGCGTTTGCATTGTGTGTGTGGCGGGAGGCCTTATGGTAGTTTCATTTTCCAAAAGCATTGCGAATCTGTTTTTTTTCTTTGAGAAAATAACTGTTTTACGATCTCACACCAGTCACCATGACTGACTCGGAGTTTATTGTTCCCTTTCTAAACTCTGGGTGCCCATAATTTTCCACACGGGCAGCCTAGGGTTATGTCATCAGGATATTCTGGAGCTTTGGAGATGAGCTGGATGGCGAGACGTACTCCCGTACTTATTTATTTATTCCGCTGTGTATTCTGTATGAGGACAAGTTTATATAACTGTCCATTGTTGTATTGAATTGTATATTGACTCTGATTGATGTATGTATAAACTGATATAGTCTTTTGTTTTAAAGATTATTGATTCATCTATTATATATATTGTTCCGCTGCGAATGTGAGATTCTGATATTGTTTCTGTTTCTGTTTTTCTGTGCTTTCTTTTCTTCTGTCTTCTTCTACCTCTTCTTTTTAACCCTAATGTTCGGTTTTCCGGCATTCGATTGCGCGGCATTTGATACAGTGGACGTATTAATGTCAACTTTCGAGCGTCGAAAAGTCGCAACCATTACATGTGGTATCAGAGCTGTTGGTTAAGCGACAACCCTAGCTCTGTTGGGTGTTACTCATTAGAGATAGAGTCAGTAGTACTCTAGAATGAGTGTGAGTGTAATAATAGATATGAGCGTGTATTTGTTAGTGAATATAAAGATTGTTTTGTATTGTGTTGACTTATCGGTTGATTGTTTATAGATTCTGGTCGGTGCAGTCTGGCCAACTGAAATCGATAGGGATTTCTAAACTCTTAAACAAGATAAACTAACACAGTATTATTTTAAATAGAGTAAATGAAATAATTTTGCCCAAAACTATTTTTGTATGGAAAGGAAATCATTTTCTATGAATTATTATAGTATATGGATGCTTGGTTGTTAGAAAGTGATATTGAATTATTATCATTGTTATATGGAAATTAAATAAGAAAATAAATGGTATAACTAAAAATTTGGAGATAAATTCCTTTAACAAATGAAATTTTTAAATATGAATTGAAAGTATAAGGAAATGAATTCATATACGAATGAGATTTGTAAATATAAATTGTAAATGTGATTTATAATTGGAAATAAAATTCCAGGAAAATATTTGAGAATAAATTCATTTAAGGAATGAAATTGTGAATGAACAAATGAAGCTACATTTGTAAATAAATGAATTGGAATTGAAAAATGGAATGAGATTTGATTTGAATCAAGTTGAATAAGAATCCAAACTTGGAAGATGAAATAAATTGAATTGAATTCAAGAAAACTAACTTGATAAATTATTAATTCATGAAATAATGAATTGGAAGTTGAATTGGTTAAATTAAAATTGAATTGTGAGCTGAATAAAAAATGGTTTGAATTTGCATATAAATTCAAGTAAGTAGTAGAAATAAATTGAAATTTCCTTGTTATTGATAAAGTAAATTCAGGAAGAATTGAAAATGGAAATTTGAAAATTTAAAAAGGATAAGTGGATATACTAATTGAATTAAATTAGTAAATGGAATAGATTTGATAAATGGAAAAATCAAATCAAAGAATTAAATTGGAAATTGTTTACAAGGAAACCATAACTTGAGTTTTGAGTTGAAACAACTTAAGTAATGTTTGGATAAAAGCCCGACTTAAGAAAAAAAATTATGAAATGGTTGTCGTCGACTTTTATTAAATGGTTTTTGAATAGAATTTGTGTGGTTAATGAAATAAACCGAATGCAAATTTGAAATGCAAATTGAAATTGAATAGAAATGATTGTCGTTTGACGCAAACGAGGTTATATGAATTATATGAGTTAATGAAAACCAATAAAATTAATTTTGAATCAATTGAAATGAATATGAATTCGTTTCGCTTAAAAATGAATAGAATGTAAGAAAGTGAATTGTAAACCATTGAATAAAAATGATATGTGAATTGGTCGTAAGCAATTTAATTTGTATTGAAACTTTATAAATTGCTAATGGAAATTGTTTTGGATGTATTGCTTATGAAATCTATGTATTTGCTATTGAAATAAGTGAAATGTAAGTGGATTTCCTATATATGTCACTTACATATTTAAACTGAGTAAGTGCAGGTTTTTGGAAGCCGTTTGGCTAGTTTTTGTTGCGCAAAATGCTAATAATAAACTGCTTTGCTTAAAATGCTAATAAAGGTACGCCTACGCAATACAAAAATAGGAAATATGAACTGTTTTTGCTTTTCCGACTGAGTGGGACGATGTATATATATTTATATCTTTTGTCATATTGCAAAATCTCCTCCGTACAAAGGAGACTCCACCAAAATTTTCTGAAAATTTTGGGAGTTAGAAATTTTTTTTTTTTGAATATTTGAAAAACATTTGTTAACGGAAAAATTGATTTTCAAGTTGTAGTGGAAATGTAAGAATTGAACTAGAAAATGAATTTTTGGTTTTTGAAGATAAAATGAATTCAAATAGAATTGAAATTGTAAATTGAATTCAAATGGGATTGAAACGCAAAGTTGAAATGGAAATGAATATATGACTTTGTTTGTGAAGTGAAAATAAATATAAGAAGTATGTAAATACTTATATTGAACTTAAGAAACGAATGGAGAAAATTCTTAAGTAAAATGGGTATTTGGAATCCAATAAGTAAATTTGGACATTGTTGTTAAGATAAGTAAACGGGGATTATAAAGGCTATAGGAAAATGGAATTGGATTTAGATTTCGAAGATGAATTTGAATTTCTCAACAATAAGGTATGTATTTAAAATTTCAGTACGAAATTTGATGGGATTTTGATTTAGTCACTTGGCATTTTGTTTTCTATTGGGATTTAGGAGTCCGTAGGGACATTTTGTAGTTGTACTGAGCTAGCCGTGCAAAGGAGACGCTGGCGAAATTTTTTGGAAATTTAGAGAGTTAGAAAATTTTGAATTCAAAAACTTGAATTTGAATTTAAATTTGAATTGTTAAGACAACCATATTATTTGGAACTTATGGTTGATTTTAGAAAATTAGTTGAAGTGATAATAGATCTTTAATAAAAGAAGTTTGGTTTGAAAATTTGATAAAACTGTTTGTTTTGGAAAAATGATAAACGGGTATTGGAGCATTCTTCATAACTTGTAATTTCGGAACGAAATTCTTTTAAGGGGGGAAGATTGTAACGACCTTGAATTTTTGACATTTGAAATATGAATATTTAATTGAGTTTAAATATTCGAATGATAATTTAATTTGAAATTCAAATATCAGAGTGAATTTGGCAATTAAATTATTGAATTTAATTTACTGAAGTTGGGTAAAAATTTGAATCTTCAGTTTTAAGCTGATTAAAAATAATATGAAGGCTTGGAAAATTCATATTAATAATACTGAAGATAATAAAAGCTTCAGAATTGAATTTGACACTGTTTTGTTCAGTTTTGAATTTATATCGTTTAATCGGTATTTAAAAATAGCGTTCCGGGGCACAGTCTCGGAATTCGACGAAACCAGTTTCATTGGATCCGTAATATTGTATTATTATCGGATTTCAATTTTCGTAATGTTTGGAGTGATCGTTTGGCCGTACGATAAGAAAATGCGTTGAAATTAAATCGAAAATTTAATTTAATAACTGGTCCGAAAAGCTATCTCCTCCATACGATCGAATTTGGACTCGAAACCTTTTCCATTGCGTTCGGAATGGGGGTTTAACATTATAAACGCCTAGCGGCACGCCCTGATAGGAAGTCGAAATTTTTGACTTCGTTTTCGAGTCGATTTGAATTTGAATTTAAATGGGATATTTATACAGTCGACCCCAGTTGAAATTATCTCACATCAACTTTATTTCCTGTCCTTTCCAAATTACTGCAGCCTTTCTCCACACGCCAATATCACATCGTGTTCCCCAGCTCATTTTAACATCCCACGCACGAACAAATGAAGAGAACAACCGAGCTTCTCTTTGAAAACAAAATGAAATCGAATTTCAAATTTTAATGGCCGAGCTTTGCAATCTACTGCCTCGTTCAAAATCGCGAGTTCTCCCAGCTTCTCTTTTTCTCTACCTGCTCGATTCGAACTCCTCTCAGAAAAAGAAAAATCGTTACCGATACTTCAAATAAAAATTCGAGCTTCCCTCTCCATCATTTAGCCCCTTCGAATTCGAATTCACATTTGTCAGAGAAGAACGAAGTCTGAATCGTGAGTTCACTTCGGGTTCCCTCTCCTACCAACGGAAAGCAATCGACTTGGGAGCGCCACCTCGAGGGATTCACGATGCCTCCTAGGTTCTCGATCTTAGACCAATGCCGAGATGTTCACGAAGTCTGGAATTCAGGAAACGACAGTCACTGGTGGAGCGCTCGAGTCTCGGCGATCAGATCGTGGCGTTCGTGGGCACGCGGCCGTTAGGGCTGTGAAAGAGGAGCTCAGGGAGGAGAAAGGCATGAAGCAGATTCTGGTGTTGTGGCCGTCGAGAAACATTTCTGGAAGTGGGTTCGGTATGAAGATGATGATTGATGTTTCATTTGAGATGTACAAAACTGATATCATAACTTGAGTCATCACTACTTTGAGAGTTGTCTCCGAATCCATTGTGTTAAATTAACAGAAATTAATTTTTGGGAAAAGTGTAAGCAAGTAGCGAGCGGAGAAGACAGTAAGAGGTGGCAGCAGTTCTCAGTTAGGTAATCAATTTATTAGTTTATTTTCGATAAACTAGGTCAATTTCTTTTGGATGAAGATTCGACAGTAAATTACTGCTAGTATTTACAATAAAACAGAAAGGTTTTGAAAGTTAGAGAAAAATATATATAATTATTAAAGGAATTTTGAATATTAAAGGAAATCTGATTTTTTAATTAAATAAATAATTAATTAAGTCATTGGTTTGAAGTCAAAATTTATTGATTAATTGTTTGGTAAATTCGAATATTAATAAAATTATATAATGTTTGATTACAAGGTCCAAAATTGTGAAATCAAGCGAGAATGGAAATGGATTGCAAAAATAAAAGCAAAGGTGAGATCTTCTCACTCAAACAAAGGGTTTGTTTAATTTTAAATAGTTATATTTAAAATTATTGATTGTGATGATTGTGTGCTTGAATGATAGTATATATAGTAGTATATAGCAATATATATATATATATATTGGAATTGTGATTTCCCGCAATATATAGCGGATGAGACCCTATTGCGCCGCATAATAGCGGATGATATTTTATAAATCCCATATACCGCGATATTCTACCTCGAAGTGGAATTGGTATTGTGCTAACATCTGCGGATGCAGGGAAACAGGTTGGAGGGATCCAACAGGATTCCTCAAAACATTCGAATTGGTTTCATATGTTGTGTGTTGATTATTTATAATCTGTGTATGATTATATCTGTGATTGAATTTATTGAAGGCTATAATTTAGCCGAATGTATTTTTGGTATCGTTGGATACCAGAAATAAATAAATTTGGATTTTTGAAATTTAAAGCAGGAAATTTTAAGTAAATTTCTTTTGAAAGAATTGGATGAATTTAAAAGAAGGAATTTTAAAAGCATAAAGTTGATTTTTGAAATCTTATCGAATTATTTCCAAAAATATGGGAAAAGATATTAATAAATGGATTTTGAATAATATTGTTGAAATGTTGAAGAATTTATTTAAAATGGAATTTTAGATGGTTCGGAAGAGATAAAGGAATTTATTTTAAAAGGTGATAAATTTGTTTGAAACCCAATTGATAATTGATTTAGTATTTGAAAATAAATAATTTGGGAAATCAATATGAAAATTGATTTGGTGTTTGAATGAAAAAAATTGATTTGTGTTGAAATGAATTTTGAAATCAATTTGTAAAATGAGTTGGTGTTGAAATAAATTTAGAAATCAATTTGTAACTGATTTGGTGTTTGAAAGTGAATATTTGGGAATTTACATTCACAATGGAATTTGTAAAGGAAAAGTGGAAATAAATAATATTCGGAAATTTTATTTCGCGAGTGAAAATATGATTTGAAATTTGTTTTCAAAGTGATGAAGTGTGGAAAATATATATATCTTATGAAGATATTTTGAAATTTAATAATTTGGGAAAAATTATTTAAATTGGTTGATTGTTGTGAATGTTGTTTGATAGTTAAATAATTGACTATCAATATTTGCCTTTGAAATGGCATTTGAATTTTTTTTTCAAAAAAAACAAACGCTTATTATTCGGTTTAGCCAGGAAAGGACCTTTGTGTCAGATAACCCACTCCGAATAATGATACGTCGTGAATGGATAACATTCGAAGACCGGTGTGAAGACCGGATATTTTCGAAAATGAAAGGACAACCTGTCGAATGTCTCTGCACCGAGTTGCTCTGGTATAGAGATTTATATCACTCTTCTTGTGATGGGAAGTCCGGACGTGATTAGTGAATACCCGGATTGCAAGGGCTTCTTTGGAAGTGCCTTCGGTTCCGTTCGATCTCGGAACGGACTTGTATGGATGTGTGTCTGACGTTACACTTTGAGATGTAAAGCTGGTTTCTATCAAATACATTTCTGTTGGTGGCGGAGAATTTATTCTCTTAGCTTAACACCCTTCTATGAGACGTACAAGCTCAGAGGTTATGTAGTTGATGGTTACTAGTGATACATTCCCAATTTGGTAATGTGGCATACGAACTGCTGTTGATCATTTGTTGATCAAAGCATGGCTTTGTAAAAAAGCATGGCTTTGTGAAAAAGCATGGCTTTGTGGATGAGACTTCGTCGAGCCTCACAACCCGGTAATGGTCGAAACAGGAATGTTGCGACAAGGTTGTTAGGGGTCGCGCCCCTAGGGTATGTCATTTCCTTTTGGATAAAAGGTGATATCATGGTATGGATCCCAGATATTTTACCTATGGTGATGCTGCAAATTTATTATACTTTGTGGTTGTTGCTTGTGGTTGAGGATCCTCGGATAAAGGTCGGTAACGACCGGGGGATGACATAGCTTGTGTGTTAGCTACCTAGTTACAGCTGTACAGCGTGAGGTAGCGTCGGCCTTGTGTTTGCAGAGAGCAGGTTGACTCTCGGGGCGTCTTTCCAGAGGCGTTTCCATTTCGGTGTAAGGAAGTTCCTTAGCCTGACCATTTGTTGGAAATCCAAAGAAACAATACGAACCTTGTACGGTTTTAGTTGTAGAACCTGCCATTTACTTATGGTGGTCACCACTATTTAGATGGTAGCTATAGTAGACATACAATAATGGTTGTATGTTGGTTAAGATTAATATTATACTTTCGAAATGTTTTCCACACTAGACATTAATAATAATATCAACTGATTTTTCGTAGTAAGCATCTTTGACTATCGTAAGGAGAAATCTCCTCCAATTCTGCGTTTGCATTATGTGTGTGGCGGGAGGCCTTATGGTAGTTTCATTTTCCAAAAGCATTGCGAATCTGTTTTATTTTCTTTGAGAAAATAATTGTTTTACGATCTCACACCAGTCACCATGACTGACTCGGAGTTTATTGTTCCCTTTCTAAACTCTGGGTGGCCATAATTTTCCACACGGGCAGCCTAGAATTATGTTATCAGGATATTCTGGAGCTTTGGAGATGAGCTGGATGGCGAGACGTACTCCTGTACTTATTTATTTACTTGTGCGTCGCCCGTGCTACGCACACGGGCATTTGTGTAATTAAAATCTGAGGAATTTATGTTGTTGTTAAAGATATGTTTAATTGTTTAATTTCTACAACTAATTTTTTGGTAGAGTACCGCACATTGGTGGAAATAGTTTGAAGTATTGTTTAGCTTATGTCGTTGGATCTACCACATCTGACCCGAATAGAGATCAAAATGTTTGCGTGCACATACATACATATGTGCAAACTGTCCCTTGTGCAGGAATGGTGAATATTTTTGATGGTTTTTTTGTTTGGTATTCCAACAACAATGTCAGTTGGATATTATAAGTTGTCCTAAATCGTTTGGAAATATTCTAAATTTAGTAGCCTGGTGGAGGGTAGTTGAAAGTGTAAGACAGTGGAGAAGTTGTTACAAATGTAGAAATAGTCAATCAAGGCGTAAGCAGATCCAAATCTAGTGATGTTGAGGTTTCGGAGTTATGAAAATGCTATCGGTATATGAAATTCGAAAGCCATAGTACAAATGGAGAAATAATTGTGCATATCATTTTACATAAACAGTAGTGGAATATATGGTTGTACATAATCAGAATAAAACGAAGAAAAAGGTATGATGTTTTCTGTTTTCTGTTTTCTGAAATTCGAATTGTATTTGGCTCTACAAACTTATTGCAGTCACTTCTTTAGCTTAATCCAATGACAGACAAAATATAGTAGGAGCATCCACAAATTTATTTATTTCACCCAGTGAACTAAAAAGCAAAACAAATAATTAGATTTGATATTCAGGTGTAGTTAGTTGTATAAATGTAGATCATTAACATAATTAAGAAAGTTTCTCCCTGAACCTGACATGAAAATGGAGGAGTTGTGGTGATAATTGTTAGAAAATACAAAGATGATTAAATTGTAAAGGTTTTTTTAGTATGATAGAATTATAAATTTATTTCATTATTTTCTACTTGCTTGTATGATATTTGTAATCTGTGATATAACAGTCGATGAACTTTCAGTTTGAAAGCACCACTAAATATAAAGACCTATAAATATTCCATTGTTTGTATTATTACCACTATTTTCATTCCTTTACGCAGCCTGTTTGTTTATTCAAATGGGATCAAAAATAAAGATAAAGTGAACATACATTCCTATTTTTACTGTTACAAAATTGAAAATATTATCTTAAAATAATGAGGTTGTATGTATGTTAGTGCATATAAAAGTAAGCGATTGTGTCCATAAATACTTACACAAACATGCACATATACGCATATATAAATGTTATATGTTCTGTGAATCTTTTATGTATCTGTCCATCCCGTTCATATTCAAAAATTTGGAATTATTGTAATACGCTAAGAGTGCACAAATTTTTGAAGAACTCAATACTATTAACATAATTTAACAAAAAAGAAATTGAAGTAGATATAATATTGATTTACTTGTGGAGTAGAAATAGTTTTACTAACCGTACTTTATTTTAAAGATATTACAATATAAATATTAGTTGCTTAACAGATAAGTTGGAACAATAACAAAATGATATAGTACTTTTATGATGCAATTTATGTAAAATGCAAGCATAATTCAAGATATTATGTATATATTTTTCTAAGTTTAAAATTTTAAACTCATTCAATTATATAAATTTTCAAAACAATTGCAAATAAAAAATCATATGTACAATCAAAGACCGCTACCCCTGCATACACTGTGATCGGTATTTATTATGGGTTTAAAAAGAGGAGTTAAGAGAAGAAACAAATATGGACTCATATTAACTGGTAAATGTTGAGCAAGATACTTTCAACTTTGGTTCCATCTTATTTGGTGTTTATATGGGATTATTATTCAATAAGCCACCTGGTGTGAGCAACAAAACATCCGATCCATTGAAAATCATCTCACTCTGCATTCCTAACAAAAATATGTTTAAATTAATAGAGTCATCTTTAAAGTCTTAACATGATGATTAATTGAAAAGGTTGCAGTTGGAATAAGATTTGATGAGGAATAAAACTACAGGATATATTTAACAGAGTCATTCCTAAAGTCATAATCTAAACGTTATTTGCAAAAATTGCAGTTAAGAAAAAATTTGATCAAGAATAAAACTACAGAACAATGTGAATGGTGCATGTAGGTACAATTAGAGTGATAGCACTACGTTAGGGAAATAATTTTAATGTAATAATTTTAAAAAGAATTTTTCATTTCAGATTATTTCGTTTTTAGGAAAAGAAATTATGAGAGATTTTAGATTAAAATATAGGAGTTCACACTAGTACTTAACCTTTATTTTCAAGTGCTTAGTGTTATCATTAGCTTTTTGAGAAGCGACGGCAGTGCAATGACCTAAGTTGATGATTTAGCTTGTAATGTAGATGGTTGATAAATTGTAACACTTGATAGTTTTAAGATTATTTTCATCCATTTGTTGATATGAGTTGAGCATAATTACATTAGGGTTCTTACAGCTATCTTCTGTGTTTAGTTCCTATCGCATTCATTTGCATTCAAGATATATAGGTGTAGCATAAATTGCCATTTGAAAAACATTTCCAATATATTTGTTCATATGACACAGTGTTTACCACATAATTGAAGAGTAGAATACAAAAACGATCAAATACAACCACCTTAAGATAATGAGGAACAAACTAAATCCACTAATTGCTTTAATATCGAGTATATACTTCATCGGGTTTTTCTATTTTTGTTACCAAATTACATTTTTTGATGATTTGGTATGTTTTATTTTTTCTTTGTTAAGTGAATGAATCCTAAATCACCTTGTTCAAGTTTAAATGCTTGTGATATTGATTTTTTTTTTCTTATGTCAGTGTGCAACTATATACATATAATACAATGTCCCTATATTTTACCTGTATTTGGTTTTAATGCAAGATTATGAGATTAATTTTCTAAGCACCTAGAAAAAAGTAATAGATAAAATACTTAAGCATGCTATATCGAATGATACAATCAACAGTAAACATAAGGTTTAAGATAGTCCATAAATTAAAATGATGTTTGTAATATTTCGGTAGATACATCAACCATTATTTTTTAAAGTGTGCTACCAATTAAGATTAACAAAAAATAACATCCCTACATGCAATGTTCATCAACTTATAATCAACGTCCAGAAACCTCCTTGCTAGAGAACCAACTTGGACTTTCTAAGAAAAAAGAATCGGTTTTCCTTGTCCAATCCCTAGGTCACACATATCAGATCAATTTTGAATGGTCTAAATCTACTTTGAAAAACCATTCAGATCAGGTTGTGAAACCCAGTTATCTATATTTAGTCACTTTCTATCACATAGCTTGCTCGGACATCCATACCTCATCACTGCACTCATCATCGGCGTGCTCATATTGTGCAGTCCATTCAGAGATTCTTCTCAATGCTGGTGCATTCCACATCAAGCTCCGCCTTTTCACAATGCTCTACCTTTTCATCTCATGTCTTGTTCAAATTGTGTATTCTATTCAAATTGTGCACTCAGTTCATCTCTCACATGTTTAGTTCAACTATATTGGTCAGTTGACAACCAAAGTGCATCATGCTCTATCTTTTCATGTTTTCACGCCAATCCACATTAATCACACACATACTTCCCATATATGCACTACCCATACACGCAAAGGTATGGTCAACCGAAAGCTCTACTACCAAGTTCAGTACCTAAGTTCGCTTCAACTTTGCCTAAGTTCGCTTGCTCTTCATGTTATTCTAGTAACATTTACAGTCATGTTCAACTTTTACTATCTGATGTAATTTCACTGTCATGACCATTTCAGCTCGGTTATGCACAAAAGTCATATTTCATTTCAGACTATGTCATCCAGTTTGGCATATCAGCACTTCCTCTATCTAGTTCAACACTACAGTATTTTCAGACCAGGCAGTGCAGTTGCAGAAGGAAATATTTCATTTCAGCCTTTCCTGTACATATCACACTTTAGCTTCATTTCCAATTAATTCATTCACTTCGTTTGCTTCAACAGTCACAGCAGGCTGCAGTTCATGTTCAAATCAAGGTGCAGCTCAGTCTCATGCCTAATTGCATCTCTTCCTCGCAATAACATTTGCTCCCCATTTTTTTTTGAAGTCTAAAATCACACAAGGATACATCTATTTATGAACTAATACATCCTTACATATAGAAAGGGATATCTGCAGTACACTTCATAGGTACTCAGAAACAATGAATCATAATATTCAACGGTTGCATCAGTGAATCAATGAGAAACCCAACGAAAACACATTCATACAGTCTGTAAAATCTTAAAACAGATAGAATCCATCCTAAATTGTAGCATGAAGCTATTTTACAATACATAATCATATAGCTAATAAAACAACATTATTATTTCATCATTAAGGTTTCATTCATCATCAGTTATGTTCTTCCAGCAAACAGTCTAAGATAGAATATAAGCATCACTTGCCACCACTTCCAAAGAGGTATCCAAGCGAGGAAGCTCCACCAGGAGCAGCTGGCACCTTTGTTGATGGCCGATCAGTGATAAAATTTCCACTGTTCTGCCCATCAGCTTGGAAATAGTTGTTTCCAGCTGTCCCTTGAATGCCTGCAGGAATTTCTTTGAGTTTCTTAACAGGGGGAGGAGCAGCACGTTTCAATGAGTGTCGTATCTCTAAATGATGAAAGCAGTCAGATCATGGCACCATATTGTACATGCATAAATATAACTTAAGTATCTTGTTATTTCTTGCATACACATGGTAAAATATTATAATATCAAAGTAAATTATACGCTATCTGCAGTTGCCTGTAGTGTGTGGTGATCTCCCCATTCCCCAGATCTAAAATACAACCACAATATAAATCAAAAAAGAGAAGGAAGAAGTAGAAGAAAAGGTAGCTATTGAAATTTTATTTTATTTTCGAGAAACTAAAGTACACTTTCCAATTTGTGGTAGATAGAGTTCCTAAGTTGGTCTATACAATTTTGATTCCTTTCTCCATATACATCCTCCTAATGCATGTAAATCTTCCTTATAAAACGTAATCATCTATCATATCAAAAGTAATTAGGATTTATCTGAATAGTTGTTGGTTTTTGATAGCATAACTAATTTCATACTGAAAGGGATTCCAATGTTACCATTTCAAATTATTGAGTACGATATTGACAGATCATAAAACCCTTTGAAGAAGTCTGCAAAAAATATCTAAATAAGTTGAGATTGCTAACCTTTTCATGTTTTTCAGGTAAGTTCTTTATTTCATTGGAACGTAGCTTTCATAAAACTTCTGGAACCGTTTAAGCTGAAAAGAAGGGGAAATAACATGGTATAATTTTCATGAACTAATAGTGGCATCAAATATTTGCCATCAAGCACTACATATTTGTAGAGTACTTCGCTTCAAATATTGTTACTGTATCATTGAATATCTTAAACAATATATTTACCGGCTTAACTACTTATCTTCGAACATGTTTATGGTAATCAGGATTGCGGAACATCTAATCTGTTAGATATCGAAACTTATATGTAGAAAGTAAAATTGATAAAAATAATTAGTGAAAGATATGGTCTAAAAATTTACACAATAGATAATATCATAAGTCAATGCTAAATTTTGCTTCAAAGACAAATTATTTCAAGAAACAAACCTGGCAATTCCCGTCACCTTCCAGTTGCAATTCAGCTAATCCATATGTAGCAAGTCTGATTACATATATCAGTAGAAATTATACATATTAGAGAACAATGATAATAAACTGTAATAAAACATATTATCAAATAAACTCAAATGATTATAATTCTTCCCAATTTACAAAGAGTTGCTGAGTATGGCATATTAATTATTTAAAATTCAAGTTTTGTTGGGTGAACATGAATGCAAGTCTCAATAGGTACATTACAGTTAGTGAATTGATATTATTGCTAAGAGCAGACAATATCACTAATCCAGTCATGATTTCCGTTGCAAAAACAGACGACAAATATTAACTATATATATCAGGCACTGAAGAGTAAATGTTGTTCTGCCTACCGAAATCGTACACTGCCGAAGAATATTACTTTGAGTACTTGCGGGCTGCTAACAAATGATAACCAAATCCAAAATTCGGAAGTAGATCTGACCCAAATCTTGTTTTAGGTTATCGGCATATGATTTTGTAGATCGTAATCTGGAAATTGCCAGTAACACACACGAATTCTAGATCTTGCCAGATCCCCAAAGAGAAATGGAGTGCAAAGACGGAGACAAAATCGACAATGACGCACACGGGCAGTTGTGAAATTGATAATTGTGGGTGCTTATTGTATGATTATATTGTTATTTCTTGTATTTATATGTATAGAGTGGAATAATATATATCTGTTCTGTACTAAATTTTTCTTCTTAGTAGATGTGCTCAAATGTCTTGGATATGAGAATTAGTAATTATATTTTTCAAATTTATGTTGGATGTTAGTGACCTACCATGGACATGGTCTTAAAATATGATGTTCGTAATGTAGTGTATTTGTGAAATTTTTATATGATCACCTATACATTTTAGTGCGTGACTATATAAGTTGTATATATTGATGTGCATGCATATTGTATTTTATAGAATAATCATGAAGGCTTAAAAGTATGTAGCAAGTGGTTCAAAAGTAAAATTATCAAGTATTGTACTGTGATTTGTCCAAAAATAATAGTAAGAAAACTTATGATCTAAGCATGGCATATCTAAATTTTATACACCCTCATTTATATCGGTTTACATGATACAATTTTGCATTCTTTTCGTGTATAAATTTTTTGCACATTGCTTTTACCAAGATATTATCCCCATAGAGATCTATATACATTTTAACATGGATGCGGTAAAAATTATGACACTTTAGTTGATAAAAATTATGACATGGAAAGGAAGAAAGGTAAGAAAGAAAATTATATATGATGCAACAAAATACATCGCTTGAATATCCTTGTGTTTTGAATATCATATCATTAGCTAAAATTGATTGATGTCAAATACTAACCACTTTGTTAAACAATAAAACAAAAAACAACATCATCATTTCTGTTGGTATACCGAGTAGGAAGATAGATTATAATCTGTACGAATAATAAGATACCCCTTTTCAATATACCTATTTAGTCTAAATGTATTTTACAGTCAATAAACAATAAGTTCTAAATTATATTCTAGTTTTACATTGAAATCTTATTAAGTACGGATTCATGATGATATACGAAAATGCACATTTCAGGAGGCAATATGAGATTTGATAGAGTCTACCCTCACCTCCTTGCTTGTTCGAACAGCTCATCTGTTACCAATATAATTGACTTATCATGACCCAAGCCTAATGAAACGTTATAAAACATCTCATGCTAGCATTTGTAAGTTAAAAATTAAAAGGATAAATCAATTTCCTTAAAGCGTAGGAATGATATATCTTGATATTGGTTTGGTTGAACTCCCTTAGAGAGCAAGCATTATATTATGAAGGTCGAATATTAGAAAATTAGAAATGCTACCTGGTAACATGTACATTATTTATGTTTCACAGGAAGTAAGAGCATACATATCATTCAGACAGCAAATTCAGTGTATTTGAACTTCTTTGCCACATTTCATAGCCATTTTGGCTGCTAGTTGTGAAACGTTTTTTTCCATGACGAATTAAATGGCTTGGTAGCATGCTAGTTTGGTCAGTTCATCACATTTTTTGTAGTTGAGACTCTAAATGCACCACCTGACATGATTGGCAATCAACAGACAATATTTTGTTAAGATGATCCAAATCTATCAAGACTACCAATTATAAATATTTGATGCTCAAAAAACAATTTTTCTTACACTTACAAATGTGTAAAATGTTCAATGGCTAACATTGTGTAATAGTTAGGTTTGATGGCTTAACCTTATTGCATTGAAATATCATCCTCAAAACTATCCATACAGAGATTCTTTGTCACCTTACCTTTCCATATTGATTTACATTTTGCCACCTTAATGCCAAAGATGGTCTACCGACTCACAGAATTGTACAATGTTAATGTAAATATTAAAATCCTTTTAAAAAATTAGTAACCTTGGAAATAGCTAAATTTACACACCAATTTGATTAAATGGCAGAGAAGAATAAACTAATACAATAACAGAGTTGTGGATAAATGGATCGCTACACCTCCCATTACTAAGGTTGAAGACCAAGCGACATCCTACTCCCTTGGTTAATTGTGACTTCCCTTTGAATACTGTTTTTATTTGCAACAATCCCATTGGCATCACTCAACTAAGGAGGTTAGTAACAATTATTAAAGATGTTATGCAGATATTTAGAGTTATGCTACAGGGCTGAAAACCAGTTGGCCATAGAAGTGCGAAAATAGGGCGGAATTCACGGGGCAACATGGATTTCAAAGTGTGCAATGAAAAGCAGCCATTGGATGATATTCGAGCCTTATTTCGTTCTTAACATTCGGGTCTTGTAGCTTTACTGAGATATTTAGGTTGTGATTGTACTTCTATTGAAAGGCTATCAATAGAATAATTCAAGGAAAACATAGAGTAAATTAGTCTTACTTTATGATTGTTCCTCGTCACGCATGAATAAATATTATAATTCTAATAGAATAAAACAGTGCTCTAAACTTTATGATATCATTTCCATTATAGGCAGTTGGAAGTGTATCTGAATAAAGTGTACCCAAAAGGGGGTTGCCAATTACAAACCCAAAAATTGTAAAGCGAATTTCAGCAAATAAACACACGAAACAATGGTGAAAATATGCAATCTTCATTTAGCCTTTACAGTGTACAAAATATAATTAATTAAAGAATACCGATTCAAGTGGAATGAACCCGTTTCATCTCCTAAAATTATATAAAGCGATTCCTTCCAGTTGGGTTGTTGCCATAATTTCCTTAATCAGTGGGCAACATAGCCAAAATGATAAAATCCGCATAACCATTGTATTTAGAAGCGAGATCGTAGTAACTGAAAAGGAATAAAATACAATGATAGGATAGAGGAAATAAAAAAACTATTACCAGGACACAGTCTAAAACTGTGGAAACTTCATACAAAATAATATTATTCTCCAATGGATGAGAATATTCAAAAATACATGGCTCAGATTTACTTATGTTTAGGAAAAGAAACGTGAACATAAGAATTTAAAAGCAAAAAATATCAACATAATAGTAAACACAACTTTAAGAGGAGGAAAAACGATTGGAGCATGCATTTCTTTCGATCCATAAGGAATTAAATCTACAAAACATTATTTTAGTATAAAGGCATGAGGAGAGCTATACTTAAGTAAGAAGAGAGTCTTAGGATAGAGGAAAAAAATATGAACTACGGTAACAGGCACACCATGGAGGCATCATTTAGGTGCTACTTTGCAAGTTTAATGCTTGCATTTTTACTTTGGGTATTTCTTTCACCCTTTGTCCAAGTTATGGCATGAACGCTAATATATATAATTGCAAATACGGTACCGTAATTTACCACATAAAAAGTTTGCAGTAGTAAATGGACACCAGAATTGGACAAAAATCTCCAAATAGTTTTTTAATTTTCCTAGTGGTGGAACTTTTTTTGTACATGAGCATTGCACTCCACTGTTGAGCATTTCACATGCTTAAACAAAGATTTACTATGCACATGTCCTAGAATATGAATATTACAATGGATAAGAGAAATGATGGGTGGGATATATTTGAACTATTAAATTTATGTCATACATAATCGCATTTAGAAGAGGAATAATATAGAAAAATTGAAAAGAACAAATTCAGAGTTTTCCAAGTTAATATTGCATATATAAATATGCATATTATAATAAAGAAATTAATTTTACTCTTTTTAATTGTATGGTAACATTTTTTCTACCGTTATATGCTTGGTGACTTGAACACAAAGCAATTTACTTCTATAAATATAGACCGGTATGAGTCAGTAGTATGTACTTCAAAATTCATCTTCTAAATCAATATGCTGTTATGAGTTGAATGCATGCATGTGAACATCTCATGGAAGAAGAGAAATATCACCAACCTTGGTTTTTTGCAATGAAAATTTTAGTCAGAAATTTTATAACAATCAAAAAGTTGTGCCCATTTAGATGCAGCAAAAGGAATCTGGTACATTAAATGCATATGAAATGCATAAAGAAATGAATTGAACAACTCTTTTTGTAAGAGATTGAAGGATGTCAATAATGAACATTCGGTAAGTCAGATGTATGTATTTGTGTGAGCGCATAAATAATCGTAAAAATTAAAAGCAAAATTTTCATGTGGATATATTTGGAAAGAGCTCAGTAGTGACAGCACGTAATGGTAACGCAGCTTAAAAATTAAAACTTCTCAGAAGAAACTTATGAATTAAACATGATGAAACAACTACAGAATTAAAATGAAAATGTATTAATATCAGCTTGTAAAAATTTAAATGGAAACAAAATAAGCAAATGAAAAGAACTTAAATATTGATATTATGAATAGTAATCAACATATCACAGAGTGTCACAAAATTTTTGGATGGAATAGAATATTTTAATTCGAACAATTCCTACGGCTTCATAGTATGAATACAGACAAAAAATACACAAATTTTAGTTTCTCGCAGTTAGTCACGTCTAATGAATTTGAAATGCATTTAAATACCAACATCTTCAACATCAAATAATCATAACTGAATAATCACAATCGAAAGTGTAGTAAAATATACATGCAAATTATGTATGATAATATAGAGGAATTATAAATACCACTGTCATTTTATCTTCAGTATGTCGACTGAATAAAATCCAACTATTAAGTAAAACATCAACAAACAATTCACATAATGTCGAAGAAGTTTATGTGTAAATACATTCTAACATATTCCTAAATTAACAGTACTAAGTAAATCAAACAAATCGAAGAAAATTTGAGAAAATCGCTACCTTAAAAGGAGGGGACATAATTTCCATTTTCAGTTGAGAAGGCGTGAAGTCGCCAATGGAGAAGAAGAAGGCGCCTCCAGTGAAGTGATTGCCACTGTCGCATCCACAAAGTTCTAGGTTTTAGTTGAAGTCTCCGGATAAAAGGAATATACCCATCAGTAATCCTAAATACATTCTAACATATTCCTAAATTAACAGTACTAAGTAAATCAAACAAATCGAAGAAAATTTGAGAAAATCGCTACCTTAAAAGGAGGGGACATAATTTTCCATTTTGAGTTGAGAAGGCGTGAAGTCGCCAGTGGAGAAGAAGAAGGCGCCTCCGTTGAAGTGATTGCCACTGTCGCATCCACAAAGTTCTAGGTTTTAGTGAAGTTATGGATAACAGACGATAATTGCAACTGCCTTGGTTATTTTTATTTGGAAAAAAAGAAAATAAAAAATGACGCGCACGAAAGTTCTATTACATGACAGATGTCAATTAATTAGAGCATACGTTTATGTTTTCCATTTTAAGTAATAGATAGATAAGTATAATTGAAAGAGAGAATAAATCAGTTTTATATGGGCACAAAATGCATAATCATAATTGGACAGTTAGGATTAAAGAACGATCGACCATATCAAAATAATTATAAGGATGGACGTGTATTATCTGTATAAATTTTTATTTACGGTAGCATACGTAGCAATAATAAAGTTAGACGATAATCACATTTTACTAAAATGGAATCGTCCATTGTCCAAATTAACAGAATCAAAATGTACACATCATGCAGAAGTAACCTATAACAACCATGCTTTTTCAGTACAGTTAACATGCTGAAGATATCATCATGTTAAAAAATATTACAGTTTCAGCTTATGGTATCCCATTCCTAATTCTTATATATCACACAGTTAAGGAGAAATGATACTGTTATATGCACCTTTACATACTTTCCATGGATTTTACAACGCATTTCCTTCAATCTGACATCCTGGTCCACTGTGGGTGTTTAAAAAAAGTCTTGAAGTTCAAAACTTAATTATATGTTTAGTATTTGTTTCGGTTTGAAATTTCTCTAGTATTTGTTTTAGTTTAAAAGTTGTTTAATGGTACACCTTGTAATTCTCTAGATGGAGGAAAAAGTTTAAACACAAACTCTTTAAAATGTAGACAATTTTACTACGTACCGACTTACTTGAATAATCAAGTATCCAACGATACATTTGTTTGTTAAGATACCTTCTGGTTAAAGCTTGTTTGTTCCTTTGTAAAACTGTTGGCATTAACAAAGTTGGAAATAAAATAACAGGTGATTAGATATATAAACATAAATAGATATTGGGTCATTTTAAGAAATTTATCTTAACTCTACTAACTACATATTACTTACTACATCTTCATTGGGTTGTTGTACATCTTACTATCTGAAATGAAAAGCCATATGCACAATCCAAGCAATTAAAAAAATACGAGGATGCAAGCAGTGGATCAGTTACTGCATGACTTTCAACATTGAATTTAGAAGATCACTAAGCATTATTTCAAACAAATATGTTCATATTTGAAAGTAAATATGACATCCGGTTTACCAATATAATAAAGTTTATGCAACCATAAAAGGACAACTATGGTAATTTAACTAATTTAGATCGTTATTCCAAACAAAACTGAAATATATCCTATTACCGTGTTTATCTCAAACTCTTACATTGGAAAATTAACAAAAATAAATTTTATATATGATCAGTAGGTACAAAATCGACTGTATGCTGCAGGAATTAAAATATTAGAGGTGAAAATTAAGCTAGATAGTGGTAACAGTACGTTAAACAATCAACTAATTTCATGTGTGCTTAATATGACACTTGCCTATGTATCTTAATAATACCTCCCACTAGTTAGTCAAAAAATTCGAACACTGTTCGATTAGTATTGGCAAATCCGCGAAGTACAACAATGAAAGTAATAGTGAAAAGGAAATATGCATCCTTAGTCCTCGATCATTAGTCCTCGATCATTAGTCCTCGATCATTTATATGCAAATAAAGGCGCTAGGAATATAATATACGCAAAAGGAGGGCACTCGCAAACTTTAAATCGATATCACAAGATTTATATGCAAATATTGAATCATAGGCGTTGTTAGTATTTTTTTATCAATCATTTTCCAATAGTTGGAATATAGTTTATCATTCAAAAACTCTGTTTTTCATTCCACTGAAAAAGTTCTGTAGAAGACCTGTACAATATTAAAATTTGACTGATTGCAATTAGTAATTAACAATGGTTCGTAAAATGTAGCCTGCTATATGGTGTAACAATAAGCTGTGTAGTATAGAAAACTGAAAACAGTTGGTCATATGATTAGGAAAGCAATCATCTGAAATTATAAAACAGTGCATCTAAAAGTTTAGCATAGAGCAAAAATTTAAACAGTGTTAATCTATTCAAGTATTAATATTCAGTAAGCATAGATTTGATGTATGCTTGCTTATGAAATTGATATGGCAAATTGTTAAATCTACACTTATGTTTTATTTTTTCTCCCTTACTACACCATGTCTACCAAATTTAAGATCGTTACGACATCCTGAACTTGCCAACAGATTGTCGCATTGCTTTGATACAATTAGCATTCTTATTTTAAATTTAAAATTTTCATCTGCTTCGTAGATGTAGGAACATATCATCACTTAGCTTTACTGTACAGTTGGCCTACCTACTGAATTATATGATGAATATGTCCATCCATGTCCGTACTGTCAGCAGTAGGCCGTACGAAAATAGAAGGCATACAATAAAGTGGTTTGGGAACATTAACAAAATTACGGTACACCTATCCATCATATAGTTAGTTGGAATACGATGATAAATAAACGCGTAACAGTACCAATTACGACATAAAATTAGATAAACTTATATCTTACCAACTTTGGAGAAAGGAATCAGCAGTGGAACTTCCAGAGGCAAGTGTTGTTCCGAACCAGCAAAGTAAGAAGCGGACTTAAAAGTACAGAACTGTTGTCTGACTTTTACTCAGCTTTGACATGCACTACCAACATCAACGAACACATTGACTAAATGGTGACTATCAGTTTGATCTGCCTAAGCTCATTCCTGCACATAGCCAAACAACCGCTTAAAATTTAAAGTGATGCTAAATTTGTTCATTTACTTATTAGGCATAAAAGACAGCAGTAAAATAATGCATAGCACTCAAATCTTAAACATGAGGTTACCAAGAATATTCTGTATTTGTAAAATACAATCAGATTACCAATAGACAGGTGGACCAATGTTTGTTGCTAAATTTAAGGTAGAGAAGCCAAGAACAATGCCATAATTAACATTTGGTTTAAAAACAGCAGACATACCGGTATGTCAAAAATAAAACAGTTGTGGAAACTTAAATTACTGTTTTAACTGCACGCGGTATTATATATTCACAAATAGTGGATAAGTAGTTGTTACGTTTAGAGGTTACACGGCAATACTTACAACAAATGGGTAGAAAGATCGACGAATAACAAACCTAAAGGTGGACCTCACAGGGAGCAAGGGTGTATGGAAAAAATGATTGAAACCAATAAGATGAAGTGTACAAAACTTCCATTACCCAACATTGCATGAAATTAAATGCGAAGAACCAAAAATGTTTACATAAATCATAAAGAAGGAAGACCGATTTCACATCTTGGAATAATGGTGGGTAGAAGAGGAAAAGGAACTTGTCAAATGTTTGGTCGATAAAAATTAAGTGTTTAAAAATGGACATTTTGTTTAACAAAAAAATGCTTTTTTTACTTGGTTTATTAACAACAAAGGGAGCGACAGATGAGTTCGTAAAAGGAGGAAAGGAGAAGGAAAAAAATTGACCCAGGACGATAGGCCATAAATGAATGCTGTCTTACCGACAGGACTGACAGGTTGGGTAAAGCTCACCGTTATTGCGTACGTGCACCAAATATTAAAATCAATTTATATACATGTTAGGTTACAACTGTAAAATGAATGAGGAGGTGGCAGTTGGAATAGGCAACAGCGGAGACTGATTTTTGCTGTGGAACAATCATTGTTTTCAACGTTGCATATGAGTTACGGTACATATCGTCTATAGAACGACGTCCGTAAACGCATATGAGATACAGGTAACTGACATTATATGCTAAAATTCAAACTAATATAACAGCAGTTTGTTACACTGTACTCTGTGTGACTAATTCTGTATTACACTTACGTATCACAGCCTTCAATTTATGTACGTCACAAATAATAAGTGGTTAAAACTTGTAAGTACAGATATAATCTGTGAGCATAATCAAATTAAATCACAGTAGTATCACTGCAGTAGAGTGTGACGTGCAAAAAATTGAGAAGTAATTTGAAACCAACTGTGTTTGGCCATGTTCATAACTTTGCAATACTGATTGATTTAGTTGATTTGCAGCAGGGGAATATATACAAAATAAGCCATGACCAGGGGACAGGAAAGAAGCGGAGTTAACGCGTGAAGTACAGACTAAATTTAACAGCAGTTTGATAGGAACAACATCACGCAATCACTGAAAACTCTTATTAACCATGCGTGCTATTTGTTGAACATTAAAAATAGTGAACAAACTAAGTTGCAGTTGTCTGTATGTCTCCATATATATGTGGGGGTGTGCGTGTGAATGTACAAATAACACTGCGCCTCTGGAAGGAGCAGATAATATGAAGGGGAAGTGGGGAAGGGAAAAAAATTATGTTCCGAGTATAAAAAGGGTTATCAGTAGGAAGAACTGAATAACGGCCAGTCATATGAAAGTGTGATGAAAAAATTTGTTAAACAGTAGGTACTGCAGTCCAAAAAATAGTACGAAGACAATCAGGGGGAATGGGTCATCAGATGATTACCTTTCCTGCAGTCATCCGTCTTCGCTACTCAGCACACAGTATCAACCCACTTCAATTCCTGCAGAAGTCAGTGTAGAGCAATTCAGCAGGGTGTATGTGCGATGTTGGACAACAGACCGTAGTATATACCATATTTTGATTAACTGTAATGACACATATATTAAGAAGAAATATAAACATACAAACGTGAAACGTGAACATGAGTGGTAGGCATCATGTTCACAGCGTTATGTATATTACTTCCCTAACATCTGTTAACAGTACTATCTACAGCATAAATGTACAGGCTTTCAGGAACGACCAAATAACTTGTCGATCATTTTGCATGTTAAAATCGTTTCATCGAGGTGTCTTAATACATAAAGTACAGATTGTAGGTGAACATAGCGGGAACGATAATTTCCAACCGAAGTTTTGAAACAGCCTTTTTTTCCCACAGTTAACTAACCTCGTGTTAGGAAAATATTTCATACATGCTTCATAAACTCGCAACATATAAAATTTTCAAACAGTAAAGTGTTGTATTGAAAGAAAAATGAAAATGGGTCAATGATATTTGCAATGTGGCAAAGATGTTGCGCTGACAACAGCGTTTGGGGTATGTAAGCGTGGGAGATGGTCGGAGGGAAAAACCAATATCTATTCCTCTATTTGAACATACTGTGCTATATGCTGGCCAACGGAAAGTGTGTTGTACTGTCGTTTGCCAGTATAATCGGCGAAGTTATGATGGCGTACCAAGGTAAGCGGAGATGAAAGTGAGTTACATTAGTGGCGTACAGACAGGCAACCTTTTTTACCCACTTTACGGAGTTACAGTTGGATGGAACGCAGTGAAACAATTTGATCACAACGCTGGTAAACAGTAAGGGGAGGGAATGCGGAAAATGGTCAAACTGTAAGCAATAGCATGTGTGCGTGAACAATCCACATTTACTGACTGGCAAGTGAAATTAACACAACCACCCATATACGGTTGGGTTGCGTTAACGTAGGGTAAGGGATTAAACAACGACGTGGTGACCGGTTGGAAAGTGATAACATTAGAAACGCGCTTAACAGAAATTAGTGAACATTGGGTGGTGCGTACGGCGGAGATTGGGTAAATCGTTGACGAATTTACAGGAAGCCCCTAAAACGTAAAAATTAGTATATAAAGAGTACTGACCTATGCTGTGGCCAAGATTACGGCAGGGGCAAATTCGACGCCAGACGAATTTGTAGTCGGGTTGACAGTTACGGCGGGGAAGAAGGGCGGAGAGGAGTAAGGGGCAAAGAGTAGGTGAACCAACCGTGGGTTGTTGCAAAAAGGAGCGGGTAAACGGGCAAAGGGAAGAGCAGGGTAACGGGCAGAATTACGGATGGGGAACGGGAAGAGAGATGGTGTGGTTGAGGAGGGAGGAGGGTGAAAGAGGAGAAAAAGGTTTGGAACTTGGGTGGGAGGAAAAGTGAAGTAGACGTGGAGGGGGCACGGGATGAGGAGAAGAACAGAAAAGAAGTTGAAAACGACAGGGAGTAAACCAAGAAGGACACGTGGCGGCAAATGACTTCCCTGGTTTCTGCTTTCCTTTATATGTAATAGATTCCGCTGTGTATTCTGTATGAGGACAAGTTTATATAACTGTCCATTGTTGTATTGAGTTGTATATTGACTCTGATTGATGTATGTATAAACTGATATAGTCTTTTGTTTTAAAGATTATTGATTCATCTATTATATATATTGTTCCGCTGCGAATGTGAGATTCTGATATTGTTTCTGTTTCTGTTTTTCTGTTCTTTCTTTTCTTCTATCTTCTTCTACCTCTTCTTTTTAACCCTAATGGTTCAGTTTTCCGGCATTTGATACAGTGGACGTATTAATGTCGACTTTCGAGCGTCAAAAAGTCGCAACCGTTACAAGAAGCAAAGCCCTCTTTGAGGATAAGATTCAGAGCCATGAAGCCAAAGCCCTCTTTGAAGATAAGATTCAGAGCCATGAAGCCAAAGAGACGCTGCTTAATAATAAAGTGACTAAGTTGAAGGAGGATTTGAAAACTCGAGATGAAGAGCTAGCCAAAAAGGCCAAGGTGTAACGAAACAGGCTTTTCGACCCTTGACAATCGACACTAATACATCCACTGTATTTCATGCCGAGAAATTGAATGCCGGAAAACCCGATTGTTAGGGGAAAAAGAAAGAAGGAAGAAGATAAGAAGAAAACTAAATAACATAGAATCTCACAACGGAATGAATAATCTATAATATACCACAAATATTTACACAAAAGCGAAACGGTAATATGTGTACCAACATCAATCAGAGTATACTAACCTATTTCAACCTGGACAGTTATAACAGCCTGTCCTCACAATTTCCGATAAACACAATAATGCATACAGCGAAAAATAACCATCTATGTGAATACATTTTCGGGCCTCCAACTCGTCTCCTGAAGCTCCAAGCATCCAAAGTAATCTGTAATATGCTCGGTCTAACACGAGCATTATAATAAAATAACATGTGAGAAAACACACCCAATGGGATTTAAAGTTATAAGAATTTTTTTGAAATCAAGGGTATCTCGTAAGACCATGCCGCACATAAACATGATGGGTTTTTACCTTACGATAACCAAAACACTTTTATAGAAAATCTAGTGATATTATAATAATGTCTAGGGGTTCAAAGTAAAATATTAAAATAACTGGAATGCTTGCATCTCACGTTTCAACATATTTAGTATACAACTAAAACCGTAGAGCTCGTATTGGAGAATGGATTCCAACTAATGACCGAGCTACTGGGGTATTGTCCGTCATAATACACCTCTAGAACAATGTACCGAGATCGTACCTAACGACCCTTGCCAACAAAGGACCGGCCTACCTCTTGCTGGATAGTACCGAATATGTCATCACCCCGGTTGTTCCCAACCTTTATGGAGCTCCCTCATGCACAACTGAATCTGAAAATATGAATGGTCGTCTGGAAAGGTGATAACATACCCTTTGTGGGAGCTACCCACACCTAGCCCTGCTGCATCTTTCCTATTTTAGTCATTCCCAGTTGATAAAGCTTGAGGCTACGATTACCTTTCAAGAAATTTACACTTAGAATGCTCATTGCCCTTCAATGACAATGTGCTGATAGCATCCATCCATACAAGTCTGTTTTGGGTCTGAACGAAACCAAAGGCACTATTCCTATTACATCCATTTTGGAATCACACTCTCAGGATTAGTAGCGATTAGCCCTTGCACTTAACATCTCTATTTTCGATTTCATGCTCTTTACGATGTCTTCACTTCGAAATGCATTCGTTGGATCGAAGTGGTTTTCGGATAACATATCTGATCCCGGTCTCTTCAAAACAACGTTCGATAATTTTTGGTAAACTTAACCCTGGTTCTCTAAGAAATAAACAGACAAAGATAAGATTGAAGATCACTTCCTAACCGTTAGTGGATGGATTTCCTTATCATCTTCCTAGAAGAATGAAATGAGTTTATACGTACAGTATAGCACCACCGATGGTAACTGTACCATATAATTCATGTGTTTCCCCTACATATTTCCAGAGTTAAAATCCTTCGGTGTTTAGTAGGGAATATTTCCATACCACCAAAATTAAGAAGGATTACATATTTAGGCCAAGATTTGATAGTCGATCATTGAACTATCAAATAAACTAACATTCAAACCAAGATTAGATTTCATAGGAAAACCCAACATTAGTTAAGCAGATAAGCACTCACTAGCCTCATTTCATAAATCTTCACAATTAAAACCCACTTTGTAAATCACTTGTATATAAACACCTTTACAAAATATACTAGCAAATCTCTATATTTCAATACTTAGAAATATCCATATACTTATCTTAACGGTATAAGTATATCAACAAAATTTAGAAAGTTTTCTTTTATTCGATTCTCCAAAACCATTTATAAATCATTTTATAAACCTTTGAAAACCATTTATGATCCCTTTATAAAATCCATCCCTTATAAGCTTCTTATACATTTCAAAATCACTTATAAACCCTTTATGAATCCATACCCAATTTATAAACTTCTTTTATAAATCTATAAACTTGTTTTTGAAATTCGTTTATAAATATCTAATCATTTATAAACTCATCACTTTTCAAACAACCTTTCCTTAATTCTTCAAACCCATTTTATAACTCCTTTATAAAATCTAAGTCTTTCAAATATATTTCCGGGTCTTAGAAATAATTTAAAATATTTTACTTCAAACACCATTATTATTATATAATAATGATTATTAACATTAAAGTTTATAAATTTTAAAACATCTTAAAAATGATAATTAATAACTTCAAAATATTGTGTAAGAACAATAATAATTAACCTTCACCATTTTCATGAATAATAATTATTTATTTTAAAACCTTATTAATAATCCTTAATATTAATTCCAAACCATAATTATTCTTAAATAATTAACCTTGTCACATTTTGATAATTCTTAAAATCCATTTTACTATAGACAATTAACTTTAAAACAATACCAATATAATTAAATAACCTTAGATTCTTATTAGTATAATTAATTAACTTTAAAACCATATTAATATAATTAAATACTTTTTAAACAATATTAATTTAATTAAACACTTTAAAACAATATTACTACAATAAAATAACTATAAAACAACATTAATATAATTGAATAACTTAAAATAATATTATTAAAATTAAATAAATAAATTCTTAGAACAAAATATTTTCGAAACCCGATTTCGGATTTTAAAATCATTTCTTGTCTTTTAAAACCAATTCTGGCTTAATGGTCATTTATAGTATTTTAAAATACTAATTTGAGGCCAATAGCCACCCAACACTTAACCAATATCGATATTGATTTTCTATCACTACTGGATTTTAATTTCAAACATATAACGATGTTATAACCACAACATCCACAATTATATTTATTATTCAATAATCCATATAAAGGAAATATTATTGAAACAATATAATTCAATAACAAAGAGGAATTCCATTGGATTCCACCAACCTGTTTTTCCTGCATCACAAATGTTAGATAATCATACATTATAAATCAACTGCTTCGAGGCGGGATTCGTATACAAAGGGTCATCCACTCTTACATGAGAACGTAATAGGGTCTCATCCGCTACAAGGGCGGGAATATATCCAAACCAACTAATAAATATAATAATTCATCCAAAATAATCTTTTAAAATTTTTTATCAACTATATATCATACTAGTATTCCAAAAAGGTGAGATTAACTCACCATTATTCCCATCGTCGCTGGGACGTTCTGGATTCTGTCTAAATCGAACAATATTCGATTCAACGCAAAACTTCTACAGGCTCTGATTGTCACCAAATCAATTCCATTTCATAGTGCTTTTCAATACGAACCAAACACGGTTGACCGCGTTCAATTTGGACCTAGAACGATCAAGATATTCAATTTAAAATTATAGCATAAGAAAATATTTAATTCCTTAATCACGTCATTAGTTTAATGCTAAACCTTGTTTAATTAAGCCGCTTAATCCTTCTTCCAAAATCAAATTTCCCTCGTAAACAACTACCCAGGCCGCCACTCTCCCTCACTGCCACCGCTGCTTCATCCATCCTATGACCACCGCGAGATCCCAAAAGGAAGCCCTCAACCTACTGCACTCAATGCCACTAGAATGAACCCACATCTCCTCTCTGTTAGCACGAAAATTGAGGCAATTGATTTTCGTTCAACTCGAAATTGCCGCTACCACACATCGCCGTTGGACATCAAACTCTGGATGAAGCTTGCCCTCCTCCTTCCCTACGTATTTCCTTCAGAGCCCATCACTTGAGAACCCTCCAATTCGCCAGAAACGCCATCCAACTGCGCCGACGTTGAAACTTCCTCCATGCCGCCTCACTACGCCAACGCCCATCACCACCGTTGAAGATGCTCATCTTGGCACCACCTACAACTTCCTAGTTGCAATGGAGGCCTAATACGGCTAGTGTTGGTCCAAAATAATGTGGACCGTGGGATAAGGCTGTGTTATTGCTCATGTTTTCCCAGTGAATTTGCGATGTATATATAGAAAGGAAGATTGCGGTGAACAGTAGTGAGGGTGTGGGATGATGGTGATAGAGCATGGCAGATGATGGTGATGGATCATATCAGATTGTGGTGATGGAGCATAGGCTTGAACAGATAGAGTGATGGTCTAATTATAATTGTGTGTGTGTATATATAATTTTAATTTATCAAGCTAAAAATTTTGAACCCCAATCGAGACGTGCCACCTGGCGTATATGTTATACCCCTATTCCGAACGCAATGGAACTAGTCTCAAGCCCTAATTCGATCGTATGGAGAAGATAGCTTTTTGAACCCAATTATTATATTAAATTTTCGATATTAATTTCCACGCATTTCTATCCGTATCATTTGGTCGCTACAAAATTTGATGGCGTATTATAACTCATTATTACGGACCCAATGACACTAGTTTCGTCGAAATCCGAGATAGTGCCCCGGGAGGCTATTTTCACTCATTAATTTAAACAAGTTATTTTCAAATTCTGGTAAATCACTTTTAAATCCAATTTAAAAGTTTTATTATCTTCATTCTTATTAAATAGAAATTAAATAAGCTATGAAATTATTTTTATCTGACTTAAAACTTGAGATTCCATTATTTGACCAATTTCAATAATTAAATTTAACAATTAAACTATTCAATAAATCGCTATACTTGGAATTTAAGTTATTTAACCTATAAAATTAACTTTTCAATATTTAAAATTAATTAAATATTCTAGTTTCAAATAACTAAAATTCTAGATCGTTACACAAAGAGTTGGCCGATTTTGAGAAGAAGGTAGTGGCTAGCTTTGAGGCTTTTGAAGTTTTGTTTAATGCTTATGCCAAGAGCCACGGTAAAGACAACCTTGTTGCTTTTAATTTTCTTGGGGAGAACAACTCGGTAATTGAGAGAAGCTTCGATCAACTATACAAGGAGGCCAAGAAAAATAAAGTTGCTTCTGTTGACGCTCTCAAACTCCTTAAGGTAGAGCAAGATATCTCTCCCGATGATAGTTTTGACCACATTAGTACTGAACAATCTTAAATGTTGATTTGTAATATTCTTTTGTGTAATTAGACATCTATTTTTTATTATAATGGTTGATTTGGACACTTACATACTTTAGTTATTTTTTTGCTATTAAAATGTTTTATTTTTATTTAGATTAAGCCAAAGAAGGTTAGTTCAATTTCTATTTCTCATTATAAAGGTTTACGGAGTTATAGAAAGACTAAAAACTACCAGTTGTTAAAAAAAATAATGCATCTAAGAGTTGCCTTCATGCTAGTAGATTGTGTAACATTAGTTTAGCTAATCACCTTAAAGATGTAAAAGATACACATGATAAGTCTTATATACTAAACTTTTTAAATCTCTTAAGCATAAGGGTTTTAGGTCAACGAGCCGAATCTTGAGTTTAACTGATCAACTTAGAATTGTGATTCACGATCGAGATAAAGTGTTGCAAGGGCTTTCTTCATTATCCAAGAAACACCTAAGGGATAAGGCTTTAAAACATAAGAGACTGTAATTCCTTTATAAATTTTATGGTCCTGATTTGAATATAATGCAGGAAGTCATCCCTGTTTTAAAACTGTAACTCCATCTCCCTTGGTGGCTGTCAAAAGGGGATCTATTGATAGTAATCTATTTTCGAATATGTCCCACAACATGTTCCAACTGTGGTATTGATGTCGGAGCCTAGGGAATTTTCTCCTTCTAAGCTTTCAATTCTTAAGGCAAGTCTATGCAGGGATATCTTGTCTTTTAACATGGCAAAGCCTTCAGAGATTCTTATTGAGCCAAGTCCAGTGGACTTAGGATAATTTTTTAAACAGTAAGGAAAAGTTTGGTCTTTAGGATTTTAGACACTTTGTAAGGCTTTTAGAATTTTAGTCTTTGTAATCTTTGATTGTTGCAATGAAATAAAATTTTATCTTTTGCATCTTGTTCTTAATTTTAAGCATTATTCTATTTTTTTCCAGGTGTGGTTATGTCCAAATTTCTTAAGCAACAAACAAGCTCGTGATTTTACTAAAAACGCTTATGATTATATGGTTATCAAGGTGCAAGTATTAGCATGAAGCTTGCGACATTAAAGAATCAAATTGATTTCATTCAATCTAAGATGGGTTAAGATGATGTCACTGTTAGTCCCTGAGAAGTTGGTTTTGATGACAACAACCTTAGAATAAGATTATAAAATATAAATACTAACATTATTGTTTAGATATATATGTATATGCAGGATATATATACAGGTACCAAAGAATGAAGATTGTACAGTATAGAGATTCAAGAGCTGATGAACTCAAGATCGAAAATATCAAGATTCAAGACTCATGAGTATCAAGATTATCAAGAGTTCAAGATTTCAAGATAAATAATTTAGTTAGGAATTTTGTTAAAACTCCTAGAAAAGCACTGACATCTTAAAATCCATTTTATTCACGGAATGGAATCCACTTCGAGCCCGTTAAAGGGATGGAACCCTAAGTAGGATGGAATCTACGAAAAATCTAGGGGAACATTGTTTTGTATCCACTAACTTTTATTCAAATGTTTTACAAAATTATATCTTGTTTTCAAAATGATTTCAAAATCTTCCTTTTTAAATCAAAAACATTTATTCTGGTTTTAAAATACTTTTAGCCTCAAAATAATCTTTATTTTCAATATCAAATTATCCTTGGTTTTAAACTATCTTTTAATTATAATATATTTAACTTTTAATATTTATACTTAGATTTAAATATAAAATTATAGTAAAATTTTATATATACCAAAATATTATTCTCTATACTTATTTATGTAATTTAACTATAGTATATTTTAATACAAGATAGAAGTTATTTTCAAAGAAAAACAAATTACCAAAAATAACTTAGGCTTGTCGACAACCCCAAGGAATCCTTTTCGACAAGGTAACAGTTTATTTCAAAAGTTTGAATTTCAAAGGAAGTGTCTATTCGTCATATCCTTTCACGAATGGACATGGCCGTTGTTCTACTATAAATAGGGGCTGTTTTAAACAAATTTATAATCATATTTTCTCTGATTTCACTCCTCTTCTTCTTCCACATTTCTTTATATACATTTTTACCATTACTCTGCCGAAATCACCATTGAATCTAACTAGATCATCTCTGGTTTGATTCTCTATCACTATCTCAACAAGATTCCAGTGCTATTCAAAGTTATAGACTTCTTTGTATTCAATCGAGCGATAAAAGGTGTGATTGTAGCCTGGAAAATCAATCGGGTGAACTTGTTGCCCGTAAAATCAAGTATCTCTACCCAGAGGATTGTGAATCTGGAGCGGTGTACCTCGTGGCCTTGAAATCAAGGGTGTAATTGTAAGAATTGATTTTGAAAGGAAATCTGTACTTGTGTTGCGGGACTGGATGTAGGGTAACTCCGAACCAGTATAAAATCCGGTGTGTTCTTTTTTTTATTGCTTTTACTTTATATCTGCATCTGTGTTTGATTTTGTGATCATATTTGTGTCTGAATATTGCATACATTTGTGTTCAAATTAATATAAACTCAAAAAGAATTAGTAATTCCTTAAAACACTATTCACCCCCCCTCTAGTGTTAATTCTAGCCTTAAGATCCGTAATCCGTATTTCTCACATTTGGTATCAAAGCAAGGTTTTCAAAGTTTCATAATCTGAATTTTGAAAAATTTCAAAATGGCTACCAACACTGGTACTGTTACTACAACCAACACTGGTTCTATTACCTCTGTCACTAGTTCATTTGTAGAAAATCAGTCTACTGTCAGACCACCACTTTTTAATGGTAGTAACTATGCATATTGGGCATGTAGGATGAAAATATATTTACAATCTGTAGGACTAGACACTTAGAATATCACACAGACTGAATATTTTGAACCCACAACTAGTTTTGCACAGTGGACTGCTGAGTAAAAGACCGTCGCACAAAATAACTCTAAAGCTATGTATATTCTGTTTTGTTCACTTGATAGGAATGAATTTAATAGAGTGTCAGTTTGTAAGTCTGCATATGAAATCTGGAAAACTTTGCAAGTTACTCACGAAGGAACAAGCAAAGTTAAACAGACCAAAATTTCCATGCTCACAAATCAGTTTCAATTATTTAAAATGAATCCTAATGAGTCTATTCCATATATGTATAGTAGATTTCAGGATATGGTGCATTCTCTAATATCCTTGGGAAAGGTATTTTCGGAAGAAGATCAAGTCAGAAAAATCTTAAATTCTCTTACTCCAGAATAGGATCAAAAGACACTTGCGATCGAAGAGGCAAATGACATCAGTACCTTAAAGATAGAAGAATTAATTGGAAATCTAATGTCGTTTGAAGTCCAAATGCTTGGGAGAAGAGAAAGCAAAGCATCTGAAAAGAAATCAATTGCATTCAATGCATTGACCGATGGATCAAACTCAAACAGCGATAATGATGAAGAGATAGCCTATATGACCAAGGACTTTCGGAAATTCCTGAAATACAAAAAGATGAATAATCTCAAGAGAAACAACTATAAGAACTCTGGTAATCAGAATGTAGTGCCAAACTATATCAAATGTTTCAACTGTGACGAACCAGGCCATATCAAAAGAGACTGTCCGCATCCAGATAAGCAAAATCTTCCTATAAACAATGATTCCGCAAAGAAACAAAAACGTGAATTTACCGCTAGTCTAGATGACTCAAACTCGTCCTCAAGCGATGATGATCAAAAGACAGATAATTCAAATATGTGTTTCATGGCAGTTCACGACTCCGACGAATTCAGAGAAACGGACTCAGAAAAAGGTACACGTTTACAATACATTGGTTGAAATTGCATGCTTAGGATTGGATGTTTGATTGGTTGATTTTGAATTGGTGTGTCGTTTGAATTTTAAATTTTTTATTATTATTTCATTATATTTTTACTATTATTTTATTATTTTTATTTTTAAATAGTATCATAATATTTTATGGAATATACTATAATTCAAGTAATATTCCAGATATTATATAGACATTAAAAGTAATAAATAAATAAATAAATAAATATATATTAGAATACTTAAGAGAAATAAATCATGAAAATTCAGAGACACCTGTCGACAAGGGCCCCCCCACGTTGTCGACAAGGGTACAGAAATTTGAAATTCAAATTTGAATTCAAATGTTTGAATTTCCCTCTATCTTTTCACTTCATTCAAGTCTCTGAAAAGTCACCTTTTGACCAGAGAACCTGTCCCTTGAGAATCTATTTATTTACTATCTCTTATCATAACTTTTCACTTTCATTTTCAAATTCAAACTCTTATTTCAAAATATCAAGCTCTCTACTCTCTACTCTAATGGCTTCTTCAAGCAACCCTTCCACAATGAGACTTTCCAAAAATATAAAAGAGCAACTTTTCAATAATCCGGAGGCTATAAAAGCATATATCAACTATGTTAACTATGGAAAAGTCCATCCCGGAAAGTTTGCTTTATTTCAAGATTTCTCTACTTATGAAATCGATTCTCTTTTTGCAAACAACCAAGTTCTTAGTCTTGTTGATGCTTCACAAAATGACTTTGTTTGTTATCCAAATCTTGTTAAAATTTTCTATGCAAATCTCAATCGTGGATTTTATAATGGAAATGATGATGAAATTTGGAGTAGTGTCAAAGGCACTAGAATCATTTTATATTGTGATGTTTTGGGTATCATTCTCAATTGCAAGAGCACGGGAATGGATCTTTCTAGTTTTAATATCGATGAAAATGATCGTGAGACATTTCATCACATTTTCGAAGGAGATGATAACTTTGAATTCATAAATCGAAACTTTTGACCAAAAGCAAGAATTGTTAATCTTCTTTTACAACATTCTTTGACCCCAAGATCGGGGAGTTTTAACAATCCAACTTCAAAAGTTTGCAAAGCACTTTTTGCTATTTTTGGAAATTATGGTATTAATTGGGCGCAAGTTATTTTGGATGAACTTCGTCCCAAAACATTGAAGTGGGTGAAAACACTTTGTATCATGGAATCTATCTCATTCGGATTTTTAATTATTTTGGAGTGGATTTCAAAGGAGAAGGATTTGTTTCAAGAAAAGTTTTTAATCACTCAAACATTTCTCTTATGAAAATTCCATATGTTTTTCAACCATATGAGACTCTTGCCGAAAAGGAAGAGCTTTAGGCTCATGAGGAGATGGAAGAGGAGGAGGAGGAAGAAGAAGAAGAAGAAGAAGAAGAAGAAGGGGATGAAATGGAAATAGAAGAAGAAGAAGAAGGTGAAACATCCTTGGAAAGTATTGACTATCCCTCTAATCCAACCAACAAAACCTTACTCAAAAATCAAAAGACCACTGTTGAGAATCAACGGACCCTTAAACGGTCCGTTAGTAAGAAATTGGATAAAATGTCATCCAAGATGAACAAGTTTTTCTCCAAAGTCAGCAAGAAGCTTGGATTATCTTCATCTTCGTCATCCTCTAACTAGTTCTACCTTTTCATGTCATGTTGTATTGGTTTTAGTTTGTTTTGATTTGAATGTTCGTGTAGTTCTTAATGTTTAATCATTGTATCGTTCTATTATGAAATGAAATTGAATTACTTTTCTGTTATCTAGCTTCTCTTATCTCCAGAATAAATGTTAGTATATTATATAAATATATATACACAATTATTCACAAAATCAAAATGAGTCATCAAAATTAACTGACCCCTGTCGACAACCCCCCAAAGACCCTGTCGACAAGTACTGGTCAGAAATGACTTTTCATTTTAAAATTTGAAATTTGAATAACTACCATGTGTCTATTCATTTCAAACGAATTTCTACACCTATAAATACATATTTCTTCCAGAATTCATCACTCAAAATCATTTCTTATCTACTCTATCTATATTTCTTCTCACAAACTCAAATATGGCCGATCCAATTCATAGTTTGACCGAGAATCTTAAAGAAACCCTTAATTCTTTCAAGAATATTCTTTCTTTCATTCTCCGCAATCAGCGACACTTAGAGTTGAGTCAAATGCAGATGATCAAGGAGCAAGAAAAACATTTCGATGCGATTCGATGGATGATTTCCTCCCTGCACAAAGATGATAATGAAGCACATCCTCCAGCCTCTCTCACCAATGAAAATGAAAATTGGGATGCCATTAAAGCAGACCCTATATTTGGAGAAGAATGATGGGTGGAAGTTCCTCGTAATGTTTGATTTTATTTGATTGCTTTGTTTGATTTGAATTGATTGTTTGGATTGATTTGATTTGATTTGGTTTGGTGTGGATTGATATATAATTGGTGTGCAAAAGATAATATGTATAAATACACATTGATATTTATATGATCTTTGATTAGTTATCATGTTTATCAGTATATTTATCTCTTAATCTATCTATTATATACTCCATTATATATTTTATTAATGCAGATACTTTAGTACAAGAATAAGGGGGAGTTATATAGTTTGGAGTTAGTTTTTGTTGATGACAAAGGGGGAGAAGTATAAAATAGGATAGTTAGGCATAGATTAAGGGGGAGTTATTAGGATAGAAGTAATATTTTATAAACAAAGGTTGTCATCATCAAAAAAGGGGGGATTGTTAGTCCTTGAGAAGTTGGTTTTGATGACAACAACCTTAGAATAAGATTATAAAATATAAATACTAACATTATTGTTTAGATATATATGTATATACAGGATATATATATAGGTACCAAAGAATGAAGACTGTACAGTATAGAGATTTAAGAACTGATGAACTCAAGATCGAAGATATCAAGATTCAAGACTCATGAGTATCAAGATTTCAAGATAAGTAATTTAGTTAGGAATTTTGTTAAAACTCCTAGAAAAGCACTGACATCTTAAAATCCATTTTATTTGTGGAATGGAATCCACTTCGAGCCCGTTAAAGGGATGGAACCCTAAGTAGGATGGAACCTACGAAAAATCTAGTGGAACATTGTTTTGTATCCACTAACTTTTATTCAAATCTTTTACCAAATTATATCTTGTTTTCAAAATGATTTCAAAATCTTCCTTTTTAAATCAAAAACATCTATCCTGGTTTTAAAATACTTTTAGCCTCAAAATAATCTTTATTTTCAATATCAAATTACCCTTGGTTTTAAACTATCTTTTAATTATAATATATTTAACTTTTAATATTTATACTTAGATTTAAATATAAAATTATAGTAAAATTTTGTATATACCAAAATATTATTCTCTATACTTATTTATGTATTTTAACTATAGTTAAGTATATTTATAAAGTTTAAAATAGTTTTAATACAAGATAGAAGTTATTTTCAAAGAAAAAGAAATTACCAAAAATAACTTAGGCTTGTCGACAACCCCAAGGAACCCTTGTCGACAAGGTGACAGTTTATTTCAAAAGTTTGAATTTCAAAGGAAGTGTCTATTCGTCATATCCTTTCACGAATGGACATGGTTGTTGTTCTACTATAAATAGGGGCTGTTTTAAACAAATTTATAATCATATTTTCTCTGATTTCACTCCTCTTCTTCTTCCACATTTCTTTATATACATTTTTACCATTACTCTGCCGAAATCACCAAATCTAACTTGATTATCTCTGGTTTGATTCTCTATCACTATCTCAACAAGATCCCAGTGTTATTCAGAGTTATAGACTTCTTTGTATTCAATCGAGCGAGAAAAGGTGTGATTGTAGCCTGGAAAATCAATCGGGTGAACTTGTTGCCCGTAAAATCAAGTATCTCTACCCAGAGGATTGTGAATCTGGAGCGGTGTACCTCGTGGAGTTGAAATCGAGGGTGTAATTGTAAGAATTGGTTTTGAAAGGAAATCCATACTTATGTTGCGGGACTGGATGTAGGGTAACTCCGAACCAGTATAAAATCCGGTGTGTTCTTTCCTTTATTGCTTTTACTTTATATTTGCATCTGTGTTTGATTCTGTGATCATATCTGTGTCTGAATATTGCATACATTTGTGTTCAAATTAATACAAACTCAAAAAGAATTAGTAATTCCTTAAAACACTATTCACCCCCCTCCCTCTAGTGTTAATTCTAGCCTTAAGATCCGTAATCCGCATTTCTCACAGTCACTTCAGAGCTTATCAAGGAGCATGAAGCTCTTAGGCTAAAGGTAGACAATCTAGAGAAACGTCTTGAGTCTATTTTGGAGGCAATTTCTCTTTCAGACTGGATTCGAAAAATCTTGTCTTGGATCAATTTAATTCAGTATCTGACCGTAAGCAATAGCTGGATTAAACCAATGAAGAATTTCCTCTAATCAAGCTTAGTGAAACTAATACTGAAGAGAAGTCTCAAGCAGTTATAGTAGATACCCCCCTTCTCAAGGAAGGGGAAGAATTGAGGAAGGAGTTAGTTTAACTCTCCCGCTCACGTAAAACTAAAGCAGTTACATAAGGTTGTAATTCAGTTTAGAAGTTGAAACAACCTAATAGGAAACAAGGTCGACAAAGCCCTATCTAGGAGTTGAAGCAACTTGAGGGGAGTTCAACTTTGACTCCTATTAAGAAACCAAGTAAACTCATGATCAAACTCAAAGATAAGAGAGCTATATCTTTTAGGAAATATAGAGCTAAATGGTTTTGGGATGCATGTAATCGTCTAGAAAAATATTACAAAGGGAATTTAAACGAGCCTATTGCCTAAGCTAAAAATCAAATGAAATAGAAGCTTGATCGCTATCTTAGACTCAAAGGTCATTATGAATACTGGTCTAAATAGCACGTATGTGCATCTAATAGCTAGAAATATTTACTTTTTATTTAATAAATAATTTATGTACAGATGTGTGCTATAAGTGCAAAAGCTTTGGTGGTCATCTCAGTTTTATTTCAAGCAAAGTCATAGTGAATTCCGTTGATGGATGGTTGAAAAGTGGATGGTGGTGGAGGTTGCAAACGATGGTGAGATTATGTTGATGGATGTATTTTCGAAATTTCAAAAGGACATCATGGAAATCTATTCATTGAATTTTCTTTATTCACAGCAAAGATATACTTGAGTCATTGTTAGCCTATAGGGTCCCATTGGACCTTCTTGTCATTTTGGATGAGGGGGAGCTCGATCGCATTATGAGAGTAGTACATGACATGAGTTAGCATATTGCTATAGCCCCTACTCCTCTTTCGTCGATGTCGTGTCCCTAGAGGGTGAGCCAAACGACGATTATACTAGACCTAAGAGAGGTTTAAGTTCTGGTATGTTCTCTTCCAGATGTACAAGAGGAGGCATTAGGCCATAGTAAGGCCATAGTGGAAGAATAAGTTTTGTGTGCTTTGGATTATAAGCACGTATTTTGTAATAATGTTATTGCATTATTTTTCTAGGCATTTCTCTTTTAGTTGTAATATATATTTTTATTGTTTTACCATCTCAGTGTATGGGTATATGTACCATTGTTTCATGTAAAGGTGATATTGTCCTTTCGATGTCGTATCATTTTTTCGGTCTGTTTGCTTTTGAATTTGATTATAGTTGTTGAGGGACATTTTTTAGGGACCTTCGCTATAAGATTTCCCTAAGTTATAGTGATGAGAACTTATATGTCTTATATAAGTTTATTTCAAAGGCATCTTAGTTGATGCTCTTGGGTCTTACTAAGCTTAGTCTCAACCTGTTGGAGCTTTTGTAGCTCGTAGTTCAAGTTTTGTAACCGTTGTGGTGTTTTGGTTTCAATATTTACCGAGGTTGATATTATGTTTCTGAGGTACTTTTGCCACTTGATGTTTAACCATATTTGATTTTATGGTAGAGTTTTAAGTATAGCCAAGCATGTCTAATTAGGTCTTATGGCATCTATTCTTATATGGGAGTCTACCCACTATGGGCTTAGGATTACTACTTAAGGCTTATATATGTTGATTTGAATCTACCCACTATGTACCTAGATCTGAACTTCATGGGTTTTCTATTTGGATGAGAATCTACTTGCTGGTACCTTGGTTTGAATTCCAAGGGTTTCTATTTGGATAGGAATCACCCACTAAGTACAAGGATTTGAACTCCATAGGTTTTCTATCTGGATGGGAATCTACCCACTAGATACCTAGATCTGAACTCCATGGGTTTTATATCAATATAGGAATCTACCCACTAGGTACCTGGATTTGAAATCCATGTTTTTCTATTTGGATGAGAATGTACCCACTAGGTACATGGATCTGAACTCTAGAGGTTTTCTATTTGGTTAGGAATCTACCCGCTAATACTTGAGACATTCCCCTAAGACTGTCTAGGTGCATGGTACTACTTGATAATGGCTCGTGCTTGCATGCATTATCGGCCGATTATGAACCCCATGAGATATAGCTATCTCTTATAGGGGATGTAAGAATGTTTCTAGGGCACATCAATGTGCGGGTTTACAGGGAACATATTTCTCTATAAGGACAGACCTCACTTCGTCGAAATACTAATGAAGATATTATGATAATTATGATATCCACTTATGGTGGGAATTAACCTCTAAAATAATATACATTTACTATGTGATAGGTTCTGAAAGATTAATAACTTTTCGCTACCATGTTGCACCAAAATGAGAAGGTTTTTTTACTTTGTTTTAAGAAGAAATATATCGTCAGTGTAGAGACCATATTTCGGTTTTTATTTTACTTTTGAAAAGTTCTACAAATTAATACTCATTTGCCGTACTTCTAAAACATTTTATTTTTAGAAACCTTTCAGGTTAAGGTCATTTTGGTGTACGAATTGTAATCAAGAAAAAAGCTCCCATTTGACAAGAAGTTTTGTAAATTATTCATGAAACAAAGCCCATGGCTAAACATAAAGAGAAAAGAATGGAGATTAGAAGGTGGGACAATGCCCATATAGAAATTATGAAACGAAAACTTCAAGAAACCTGAAGGTTTAATGAAGAAACTTTAATGGTTCCTCCTAAGCATAAATTTAGTAGAATTGGCAATTGGTGAAGGCAATATTTAATAAAATCAAAGAATACCGAAGGCTAATATAAGAAGTTTAATAAGTGTCCCCTAAGTATAAACTGGGTAGAAAAGGCGGTTGTAAAAAGTAATATTTGGAAATCCACGAATTCTCAAGGCCAATATAAGAATTCCAATAAATGGGCCCTAAGTATAAACTTGGTAGAAAGGGCAATTACCAAAGGAAATATTTAGAAATCCAAGAGTTCTGAAGGCCTTCTTATATTAAGTGCCCCCACCCCCCCTAAGTATAAACTTGGTAGGAGCCATTGTTGAAGAGCATGTAGAGGAATCCAAAATACCAAAGACCTTGGGGAGACATAATATAAACTTAAAGGTGGTTGAGAATGCCAAAACTAGGTAACCATCATCTAAAGGTACAGTGCTTTCCAAGGGATTTTGACAATTTTCTTTTGCTTTGTGATTAAACATAGAATTTCGAAAGTAAATGTCACGTTTGCTGAAACTTAGAAACATGTATTCTATGCATTTGTCAAAAAAGTTGAGTTTAACGTAAAAAAATTATAGAAAAGAAAAAATTAAGACAAAAGTAAGCCTCATATCAAAATAAGATACAAAACTATATCTTAATAAATTCAGAAAGTTTCCCTTATTCTTTCTTTGGTGTAGAAAAACTTTCGGCATTCATTCGCTGTGTGCCCATTTGTTAGATGATAAAGGTAATAGTTTTCACTCTTCGAACTCTTTTCCTTTTAGAGGTGGGTAATTTAGATAATAAAGCTTTTCTTGGGTCTTTTGAAATATTTGTTGTATACTAAGTAAGAATGTTATCTTTCTTGAGTTTCTTTTGGGCTCGCTAGTTGGAGTTGTGGGAAGAGTCCTCTTGGTATACTAGGTAGGGTCTTTGCATGCCACCAGTTTGACACTTAGGTCTCTTACTTAGTCATTCATAGTCTTGACCATTTTCTAGAATTGAGCTGATTCCTAAAGCGATTATTGATGGTATCCCAAAAATTTCCTATTTGGAGAGCTTGAAGTTCAAAAACAGGGTCATATTCCTCGCCTTTATCTTTATCCATGATTAAAGTAACGGGACACTCATTGTTGTCTTCTTCAATGAGCTGAATTCAAAGGTTTATGGGAAATTCCGAGTGAAATTCAACATTATTACATTCGTTGCTGGAATTAGACATTTCTAGTTAGTTTTTAAGATAGGGGAATAAAGGACGGAGGTTCAAGGCCTTCCTTCTAGTACCAAAAATGATGGTTGGATTTTTCGTTACACATCAATGCCCCAAAACTGAAGGGTAATATTCAATTTACTATGTTTTCAAAGGTTTCGATAGGCTAATTACCAAAGATTTTATGTGAATGTTGGAGATTCAGTAGTGGAAGGAATGAGTATTAGACTAAGCTGATACTGAGTGTAGTAAGTAAAGCCGAAGGAAAACATGTTGAAAGTAAGACACCAAGAGTTATAGTGGTTTGGGTTAAAATCTCTATGTCCATTGTCTTTTCCTTCTTTAAAGTTCTATGTTAAATATAGGAGGTTATTACAATGCTAAAATATCTAGGTCTGCAATTAACAAGCTTTTACAGTAAGATCTAATATAGGAAAGCACTATTTACTTAGTATCTAAATTGCATGGGTGTCTAATCGATCCTTGGTGCATTAGGATCAACTCCTATAGGCATCTTGTTGTATTACTATTAGTAGAGGGTTTTCTATTAGTTTGCTAACTGAGTCTGCCTATAGGGCTAAGATTGGAACACGTGTTGATATCTGGGTTACTTGCCAATTGACGTGGATTATTGACCCCGCCTTTTATATAGGCTTGGATGTGGCAGTACGCATGTGCTGCATATACCTTGTGTTATCTGAGTTATTAATGCATCTGAGGGCTTTCTTGGCCTTTGATCATGGTTGCCTTATAGAGTGCTTTCTGCTTTGAAGTTTTGTATTGGCTTTAGCTTTTGTTTGGTGTCTGTTCAAGAGCCCGATCCTTCAGTTTTTGCCCAATCGAGTGACCATTCCTCTTGGATAATGTTTATACTTCAGCATATGGGCTTATCCTTCAGTTTGATGTGCTAAAGAGTGTTATGCTAAAGTATATACAATATATCCATTAATTTTTAATATTCATGGGAAGTTTAATATATGGAAAAGCTTACATGGTTTAAAAGTGGAATATAACCAAGTAAAAATTACTGTGTAACAACGATTTCTATAGTTATGCCTGAAGGGATGTGACCATCGGCTGCAAGTGTATCTTGAAAAGGACCAATGCAGTTGAAATTATATAAAGCAGTGCTAATAGGAATCATTTCATAGATTTTAAATATTGAAATTATTGATGTAATTTTGGCACTTTGATATTGAATAGTACTGCTATATAATAATTTAGAAGATGTTATTTGCACATAACGACCAAAATGTCCCGAAGTCGGTAGGATGATAATGTAACACCCCGCATGTTTAGATAATTAAATAATCAAAAAATTATAAACAGTGAAAAAGAGCATTTTTGGAATTGTCAGAATATATAACAATCCTGGTTTTAGAGGTTACCTGTAAATATTAAATATAACGGAGGTTATAATTAAATATTGTGAATTAAAATAAAATGGAGACTTAAATTGTTTATTTGGAATAAACAATGGATTTCGGGAAATAAAATGTGAAAATAAAGTTTTGGAAACTTTATTCTTGTTTATTTGTGGGAATATGAATGAAATATGATTTTATTTAGTGGAAATGCAATAATTTTATTAATTATTGCCAAACACTTCTTTTAATAATTTTTAAAGGAAGTGATTGATTTTAAAATATTGTTTATTTAAATAAAAAGGTGAAATTTGGTTTTAAAATGTGTTTTGGTTATAAATTTGAGTTTAAAATGGTTTTTCATATTTTTCTATGCAAGAAAATAATTTTTGTGGAATTTTAGAAGTTAAAAATAAGGTTTTATTCATTTATTTGTGAAAATAGTATATTTTTGTAAATTGAGGGATTTTAATAATAAAAATGTTTAAAAATAAAAATTATCTTTTTATATGGTGAAAAATGTTTTATTTTATAAGTGTGTAGTTTACATATTTTTCTTATGTAAAAATTGGAAGGAAAATACATTTTGTTTTGTAATAGTGTATATATATATATATGCATTTTTGACTTAAGTGTTGAATTAAAACATAGGCATTTTATTTTCTTTTAATTAATGGGTCCATAAGCCCATTAGTACTTAGGAAGATATTGAGATAAGAAAAATAGTTCATGTATGTTCTATTTTCACCTTCTTCTTTCTCAAACCAGAAAATAGAAAATACAGTAACCCACTTTACAAAATTTCAAATCCAAGCTTATTTCTTCAAGTTAATTCAACAAACTGAAATCTTTTCCAATCTAGAGTGTAGATCTAAAGATAATCAAACTCTAAACTTGATTTCATCAAAAATTCCTAATTTGAGAAATGGTTTTCTAATTTACTGTAAATTTTTGCTTGCATGTACTGTATATCTCTTCTACAGGTTCTTGAAGGCTAGTTCCTCCTTAAAGCTTCCAACTTTTTGCTTAAATCAGAGTTTTTGCACTACAGCAAGGTAAGTTGAAATACTCGCATAATCTAGCTGAGCCAAGCTCAAAAATTGCAAAAACAGTGAATAGTTTAGTCTCTATATGAATTTCTGTAGTTGATTTATCTCAGTTTGAAATTTGTTACATATTGCATCTTTGAATGCTTGTATCTTTTGATTACGGCAACGAAATGCTGTCGGATTTTCTTCTATTGATAGTTCATGTGTTGTAGTATAAGCGTGCAAAATTTCATAGCAAAACTCTTTCGTTTGATACCTGAAAACTTTGCTGCAAAATCAATACAAATCCATATTTTTGCCTGTACATTGTTTTTTGAGTTGCTGCAAACATGGCCTGAGTCCATGTTTGAGATAGCATATCTCTTTCATTTCTTGCTGGAATTCATCGTTTCTTTTTTTGTTTGAAAGCAGAAGTTTTCTAGTATGTGCATACCAATTTCCAGCTCAATATGAGGTCGTTTGGTCCTCTATTTCAAGCCTGTAAGTTGAACCCAAGATGGTTTTCAGGCCTGGGCACATTTTTGTTTTTTGAACTGTTACAAACATGGCCTGAGTCTATGTTTGAGACAGCGTAACTTTTTCATTTCCAAACAGAATTTATTAATTCTTTTTTTATTTGAAATCTGAAGTTTTCTATTATGTGCACACCAATTTTCAGTACAATCAGAGGTCATTTGGCCACCTGTTCCATATCTGTAAGTTGAACCCAAGAGGGTTTTAGACCTGAGCAGAATTCAACATAGCCTGAGTCCATGTTTGAGATTTCATATCTTTAGCATTTCATATCGAAATTCAATGAATCTTTTTCCAGTTCATAGATAAATTGTTCTACTTTGTGTGTATCAAATTTTAGACCATTCTGAGGTCATTAAGCCATTCAAATTATATCCGAAAGTTGAACCCGGAGAAGATTTCAGACCTGGGTATTGTTTTTGGCATGTGCATTTTTGTGTTCTGTTTTGTTTTCTAATCCATTTTCCAACTTCTATGCCTTGTTTTTGTGATATTTCTGAACTGGTTTGAAGGCCATAAAGCATATCAATAGGCGAGCCAGAATTTTGAATTTGTGATTCAAAACTAATTGATTTGTTTAGATGTTTTCGAATGTCAGTTAAGTTTTTTTCGATGATTTTTATTTGATTTCGAGCATGGATTTTTCCAAACAATTTTGAAATAATTTTTAAAACAAATTGGCATTTAAAATAATTATTATATAATATTTTTAAATTATTTTAAGCTATAAAATCTATTTATTCTCTATAATAAGGGAATTTTCAAATATTGTTTTCAAAATTGATTTCAGAAAATGGTTTTAAAAGCTTGTTTTCTCAAATAAATTATTTTATATATAAAATATACATTTTTACACTATTCAAGCGAATGAGAAGGAGAATTAAGCGGTTTGGTAAAACACGTGGTATGGGACACGTGCGTTTATCTTATTGGTTAATTCCTCACTTGTCTGTTTGATCGTTTTGACCTTTAGGTCGTGTTTACCGATGAGATGAGGTAAACATTTTACTGCTTTCTAGTGTGGCATTTACTAGCAGTTAGTAAACCGTTTAGTGCGAATGTGTGGTATGGGACGCACGTTAACACTTTTTGGGTTCCTATCTGAGAGTTTGTGACACATTTGTCTTCGAGACGTATTGCCAGTACTGAACCTTCGGGTCATTGTCCTAGAGACGTTTTCCATTGCGGCGTATTTGCCATTGTGGCGTATTTGTCCTTCGAGATGTTTGTCGTTGCGACGTATTTGCCTTCGGGCGTGGCGCCTTATTTGAGAGAGCAGTACTTGGCAAGCTTCGGCCGTATGCACGTGCAAATATTTTGAGATGATTTCATAGATTATTTAAGATTTTCCAAGTGTATCGCCTTTTTATTATTGACCATTCGAGCCATTTGAGATATTATATATATGGCGATCACATCTTTGGAAATTGAACTCCTTGAGTTCTATATTTGAGATTTGAGTTGCATACACTGGCGTTTATATTGAGATTTGAGATTTGCCGTTATGGCGTTTATTTGGGATTTATACTCTCTACTTTGGAGATATACATGATTGCCTAATGGCGTATTTTGAGGTTGTGATTTCTTTGGGAATGCTTTTGAGATTGCTGATATGGCGGGTTTGGGAGCTCTTTTTAGGAGTTATGATTTTCCCTAAACTATACTTGTTGATTTTGTGATATGCCAATGATACGAGGCTTGCTATATTTAGCGTTTTGTTGAATGTTGATTTATCTCTTTTGAGACTATATACTCATGCTAAGTGACATTATATCACTAGAAGTAAACATAAGCACATTGAATTGTTCCTTTTCGCTTGAGAAGAGTACCACCATTATCCTTATGCTTCTTATTATCGTTTAGCCTAATAAACTGATTGTTTTAGCTAGACTGACCCGTGTATTTTATACTCGGGTCAGACCGAGATGTTTCAGGTTAGGTACCCATTGGACTTAGCCTTTCTGCTTCCGCTTGGATATATCTATTATCATCTTTTTGCGTAGCTTTTTGTGTAGACTCTGATATGTATATTTTTGACTCGTTGTATATTGTGTGGTCGTCATACCACTTATGTGTGCCATTTTGTATTACACTGGGGATGTATCTGTATATATGTATGTATATATCTGTTGTTTGCTGTTCTATGATGTGATATGCATTTAGTTGTTGTGTTTTGTTTTGATAGATCCGTAGCCGCCTATAGTTTGTATTAAGCGTTTATTTGATATGTCGATCTACTTGAGATAGAGGAAAAAAATTAGAGCATTTATCGACGTATTCAATAGATGTTTAACACAATGCTATAGATGGTCGCTCCTAGCCAGCACTATTCTCCGCAATGGCAGACAGTATTACCTAGTAATACTCTTTGTTAATGTGGGTCTCGTGGTGGGGCGTCATAGAATATGGCCATGAAACTTATACCATTATGTTGGCGATTTTCTAATTAATTTACATATATAATATGCCTCGAACGGACTTCATATGAAAAAGTTATTGACGTTCGAAGTTCCATATCGAAAAATAATTATACGTGTAAATGTGTATGAATATATTTGTTTGTAAATATATGTGCATATAAATTCCAAAAATAACACACGTTTGAATTTCAAAATAGACGTGCATCATAAAGGAAATTAATTGACATCAACAATTAGAGGGTTTTATAGAATAGTGGCATAAATTCCAAGTACGGAGGAAGAGGTACGCAAAAGTAAAACAGAGAAATGTGAAGTTTCTGTTTTCTACCTTCTTTCTGACATAAGAAATCGAGTTCAGAAAATTAGATTTTTCTGAAATTCGAATATTAAAAGTTGTATGGTAGGGTTTGGATGTAAAATTTGTTGAACTACACCCATATTCAATAGGAGTGTGGGAAAAATTGGATGAAAAACATTTTTGAGTTTTCAAAAGATTGCATTCATATAATAATTTCAAGTATATTTAGGATGTGTGCATCATATTTTAAAAAGGAGTTTTTAAAGAAGAAAAGCATTCATATATGAGGTACCGCTTAGAAATTCATGTACATGCATATATTTTATGTTGAATGACACTTTGCACAAGGACACGGATGGCCGCAAAATTGGATGTACACAAAATGGATGTGATTGATGAGAGGAATTACATAGTTTTACCCTTATCAAATTTCGAGGAAGAAATTTCCTAAAGGGTGGGAGAATGTAACACCCAGTATTTTTAGACAATTAAACAATCAAATAATTATAAATAGTGAAAAAGAGCACTTTTGGAATCATCAGAATATGGCCTCGAAACTTATATCATTGTGTTCGTGGCGATTTTCTGATTAATTTACATATATAATATGTCTCGAACGGACTTCGTATGAAAAAGTTATTGACGTTCGAAGTTCCGTATCGAAAAATAATTATACGTGTAAATGTGCTTGAATATATTTGTTTATAAATATATGCACGTATAAATTCCAGAAATAACGCGCATTTGAATTTCAAAATAGATGCACGTCTAATAGACATCAACAATTAGAGGTAATTAATTAACATTAGTAGGAAATGTTAATCAAATCAGCAATTAAAGAAATTAATTTACATTAATTAGCAACATTTGAATTTCAAAATAAACATGTGTTATAAAGGGAATTAAATTTGCAATTGATGGAAATTAATTAGAATGAATAGGCAACGGTTAAAAGTTAACGTTTAATAATTTGATTTTTATGCAATTTGGAGCGTTGTTTTCTAGATCCAACGATTCGCAGCAAGCCTGTGACGTGGTTGCATCAGATTCAATCTTAAAATCCGACGGTCTGAGGTCCCCAAACTTCACTATAAATAGAACCCTAGGCCTAGCTATTTTCTCACAATCAGATTTCTCCCAATTGGATTCATTGTCTGAGGCTGGACCCTAAATAGAAAATATTTCTTTGGGTTCATTGCCTAAGGCTGGACCCTAAAAAGAAAATATTTTTAGAGAGAAGATCTTCTTAATAAAAATATTAGACACCTTAAAAGGGGATCCAGGAAGACCATGGAGCAAAGCTAAGCACAAGCAAAGCTAAGGAGGACAAGTGAGTGGATTTAAATTATATATCTTTTACATTTATGATATATTATCGTGAAATTCCCGTTAATTATTTATGTCAGCATTAATTTTCAGTAATTAGTTCTGTTAATTAGTTATGTTGAAAACTGTAAACTTTAAATAAGAGCTTATATTTAATTATTATTTATATGGAAAAGAAAGATAGGAATCTAATTAAATATAAAAAATATTAGGCTTAAAAGTTGTAGAAAGAGGCATAAGCCTAAAAGTGAGAAATTTACAGTAAATTGTGCTAAAACGGGAAAAATGAATTAAAAAGAGAAAATTTTAATAACTTGATTTGGAAGTTAGTAATAGATTAGTTGGTTGGTTTAGAAAAGGAAATACATTTCCATAGTCTAATATTGTAAGAATAACAATAAACGTAATTGCAAGAATAAAAGCTAGAAAAATGGAATTAGTGCAAAATAGAGACATTACTATATTGTGCATTACCCAAAAATTAAAGAAACAATAAAAGAAATATCTTGCAGTTACGGATTATTGTTTATAGTATTATTTAGTATCAGAATATGGAAATGAATTTTAGCACAGTTTTTGTAACCAACCAAATAGAATAGAACTACTTCCTAGAATAAAAGAAAATAACGTGAAACGTTAAAAGAAGTTAAAGAAGAGAAATAATCAAGTTAATTATTTAACAAGACTAGAAATAATAAACAAAAGATGCACCTAGATCTGCATTTACTGCGTAGATAGTAGAATAAAAGCAAAGCAGTTATTATGATAAGTAAATTTGTGACGGTCGGACATAGTCCCAAGCCAAAATTGTCATATAATATAAGAGAATTAAAGAGAATTCAATATCATAATAAAAGAAGACATACTAGAATAGAAAAGAAACACTTGCAATTATATTTATAGTATATAGATTATAAAAGAATAGAGAAGTGACAATTGCAAGTAAAATTATAACATAGGTAATAATTAAGCATAAAGAACAGGAAAGACTTATTTTAAGACTTAGATTAAGTTAATAAGAAAATATAACAGAAATAACAAGAGGCTTATTTTAAGAACTTACACTAAGTTAATAAGCAAACATAGAAGCAGGGCCCATACCAACAGCATTCCTTTTCAGTCAGGAACTGATGGTCTCACAATAGTTAGGTGAGGCTGGGACAAGCTTATGTTGATTAGGGTAAATAAGTAGCCAACAGAATAAGAAAAGTAAACTAAGTGCAGAATAAAAGATTAAATGTAGGGTCTAATAAAATAGTAAGATGCATTTGGAACAGCCCAAAGGATGAAGAGCCTAACGAAGCAGTTCATCACAGATTTCAGCATAGAAGAAGCACGTCCAACTTAGTTAAAGTGGGCTAGAAGAAAGTACGAGACTTCAACGGGATGTGAGGGTACTCTAGGATGGCCCTTTGGGGTAAGCCTAACGAAGCTGCACCCCCGGAGGCAAGTCTGTAGGTGTTCCATCAAGAGAGTATACCTTGACTGCTTTTTCATTGCAGGCCTAACAAAGCAGACCTTTGTAGATGGTCAAAATGTTGATGAATGGAGTAGGATATTCGTATGACACCGTACTCTGACTTGCGAGTAGGTTTAGTGAGCAGGACCCAAAAGGATAGTCGCATGCGGAGATCAAGCCATCGTCAAACCAAGAGCGAGTTCGGGAAAGACTAGAGTTAAACCAACATGCCAATGATTCTTTCACTATCGAGACATTTTGTCACATCCTGAAATTTTCGACTTTCGAAAATTCGACATCGATACTCACTTTATCGACTGCCGAGAAATCGAGTGCCGGAAACTCCAATAGTGAGGGTTTAAGAAAGAGAAATAGACGAAAAGATAGAAGAAAAAGAGAAGAAGAAGAAAAAGGTAGAAGAACAACAGAAAACATCTGAACGACATCAATAGAAACACAAAACAGAGACAATATCAGAATCTCACATATCGCAGCGGAACAATATATAATAGATAAACACTAGTCTTTTAAAACAAAGAACTATATCAGTTTATATACATACATCAATCAGAGTCAATATACAACAATGGACAGTTATATAAACTTGTCCTCATACAGAATACACAGCGGAATAAATACTATCAGATACAAATACTACGTCTCGTCATCCAGCTTATCTCCAAAGCTCCAGAATATCCAGAATATCCTGATAATCTAACTCTAGGCTGCCCGTATGGAAATTGGTGGGCACCCAGAGTTTAGAAGGGAACAATAAACTCCGAGTCAGTCATGGTGACTGGTGTGAGATCGTAAAACAGTTATTCTTTTAAAAATAAATAGCAGAGAAATTTTAAAGTCAATTCGCAATGCTTTTGGAAAATGAAACTACCATAAGACCTCCCCCCACACACACAATGCAAACGCAGACTTGGAGGAGATTTCTTCTTATGTTAGTCAAAGATGCTTACTACGCAAAAAAATCAAATTCTTTTTGATATTATTATTAGTGCATAGTGTAGAAAACATTTCGAAAGTAGAATATAAATCTTAGCCAGCATAGGTACCATTATATTATGCCTGCTATAGCTGCCTCCTGAGGAGACAGGTTATACAATTGAAATCGTAAAGGCTCGTATTGTTTCTTTGGATTTCCAACAAATGGTCAGGCTAAGGAACTTCCTATCCACGATGGGTACGTCCCTGGAATAGACGACCCGAGAAATAACCTAACATTACGGTTAGATCTCTGCCAACACAAGGCCGGGTTACCTCTGCAAAAGTAGGTAACTACTGACACGCGTATGCCATCCCCCGATCGTCACCGATCTTCCCGAGGATCCCCGATTCGCAACAAACCACATAGATAATAATAATGCAGTAACCACAGAGGTTAAGTATCTGGGCTCCATACCATGATACCACCTTTATCCAGAAGGAATGACATACACTAAGGGGCGCTACTCCCTAGAACCTTGCCGCATTCGTCCTGTTTCGACCATTTCCGGGGTGTGAGGCTCGACGAAGTCTCGTCCACAAAGCTACGCTTTCTACAAAAAGCCCTGCTTCGGGTCAAACAAAATGATCAACCTATGATCACAAAGATATAAGATCAAACAAATGATCATATCACAAATGATCAAACACTGATCATTTCACAGCAACACTCAGTATGCCACGTTACCAAATTGGGATATATCGCTGATAAATTTCAACTACATAACCTCTGAGCTCGTACGTCTCAGAGAAGGGTGTTAAGCTAAGAGAATAAATTCTCCGCCACCAACAGAAATGTATTTGAAAGAAATCAGCTTTATATCTCAAATTGTAACGTCAGACACACAATCCATACAAGTCTGTTCCGGGATCGAACAGAACCGAAGGCACTTCTCACGAAGCCCTTGCATTTCCGGATAATTTTCAATCACGTCAGGACTTCCCGTCACTAAGGGTGATAAAACCTCTAAACCGAAGATCAGTCGGTGTAGAGTAACTCGACGGTAATCCTTCCGTTTTCAAAAATATCCGGTCTTCAACACCGGTCTTCAAATGCGATTCATAACGACGTATCACATATTCGGAATGGGTTATACGACCCCATGGTCCTTTCCCGGTTAACCCGAATAGTGAGCGATTATTTAAAAACAAGTGTGGCATTCAAATTCATCCAATTAACAACAAATACCTATCTAAAGGTAATTATTGATAGTCGGTTATTTAACTATCAATAAAGATGCGCAACATCATCAGATTCCAAATAATTTTCCAAATTATTTCATCTTCCAAAATATCTTTACTAGATATAAAATTTCCACACTTAACCATTTTGAAAACAATTTCAAATCAATTTCCACCTTTCATTTTATCTTTGAAGATAAAATCTCAAAACAGTTCATTTTATATTGGAAAAGCATTTCCATACTTATTTAAAAATAAGTAATTCACAAATCATTTATTTTCAACACTTGAAAATATTCGATATACTTAAATCAAATTAAGTATATATTCATTCTTTAAGGAAACCGTTTACTATAACCACATTTATTTGAGTCAAAACGAATGTTACGTAAAACATCGTTACGACGACTCAAAATCACTAGTATAGGGATTCGAAATTAAGATAGGTATATAAATCCCAATACTACATCAAAACATTTCCTTTCGGAAATCATTTACTATAACAACAGTGTTATAGTCCATCATTTCCTTATTTTTCGAAAACGTCTATTTCAACAATGAATGTTGAAATCTATGATTTCGATAGTTCACATGTTTTAAAACATCTTTTAAAACAATTAACTTCATTTCAAATATCACTTTCCAAAACTATCCATTTTACTTAACGATATATTCACTATCCAAAATCGTGAATATACTTTACTATTTACTTTCCACTATTTTCTACACGTTTTATTTCAATAATAATTCGCTATCCAAAATCGCGAATATATCTCCTTTGATAATCTTCTATATTTAATTTATCAAATTCAATCGATTGGTTTCCGAATTTATAAAACAACGTTTATAAATTCCATTTTCTATTTTCTATAACAACTCTGGTTTATAAATCTCATTTTATTAACTTCAAAAATTCACTTATAAGAATAAGTGATTTCGGATTTATAAAACAACGTTTATAAATCACGTTTGTACTTTATAACGATTTCAACTTATAAAAATCATTTCATTTTGCAATTTCTATTTATATCCCATCTAAGTGCAAAAGTCAAATTTATAAGTAAATTTCTTATAAATCTTTTATTCTACAATATCTATTTACTTTATAACTTCACGTTATAAATCTATTTATTTCATTCACTTATGAAATCCATTTATACTTCTTTCTAACACTTATATAAAAAAATTCGTTTTATAAGTCCAATATTTCGATTTACAAAAATATCAATTTTTATAAATATTTCTATCCAAATCGTTTATAGTTATTCAAAAATTCCAACTTAAACCATTTTATAAATAAATCGACTTTTATTTCAAAAACGACACTTCGGTTATATTTCACTAAAAATTATAACTTTTATAACTTTAAAATTCTAGACGTTTATTTTTCTGAAATAAATCAATTCAAAAATTCGATAAACGTCTACTTTTCAAAAATCACTTTAAAATCTTTTTAAAATAAAAGTCGTCATTTTTACATTTCAAAACTGAATCCGATGATGCAACAGCATCAATCAGTCCATCACAACAGTCAATATCATATATCAATATGATAACAGAATATTCATCAATATCTGTAAATAAATAAATACTGGTGAGGAATCCAGTTGGATCCCTCCAACCTGTTTCCCTGCATCCAAAAATGTTAGCACAATACCAATTCCGCTCCAGTACGGAATTATCGCGGTATATAGGTTTTTATAAATCCGCTTACTAACGGCGCAATAGGGTCTCATCCGCTATACGAGGCGGGAAATCATCAATCCAATATATACATATGCCAATATGTATATATTGCTATATATAGATATATCCTAAAATATCTAATAGCACATTCAACATAGCAATCATATCAATCAATTCAATAAATAACTGAAAATTCCACTTTTAAATCGAGTGAGAAAAATCTCACCTTAGTTTTTATTAGCAATCCCATTTTCGTTCCAGATTGTTTTCTTCACAGTTTCTAACCTTGTATAACAATTTATACAATATATTAATATTCGAATAAATTGACTAATTTAAATTTCAATTGATGATTAAATTTACCCGTAATTTATTTTTATTGTAAATAAATACCTTTAAAGTTTTGGCAAATCTCTTTTAACAATTATTTTCTAGTTACCAAAAATTTCATAAGTTAAATAAATTGATTTCCATTTTATAAACTTAATTTAACTAATTCTTTATTTAAACAACAAGCAACTTCCCTAACTAACATTTTTCTTTACTGTCAACTTATTCACATATACGTATATATAAAAATTTATTTCAATCTGCATATTTATTTAATTTTCAAATTAGATCAAAACTGTTAATACCTTAATGCCAAATGCGAACCCAGGTCGTACGCCACTGCCTTGACCTCAACTTGAAGCTGCCGCCCCCCCAATCGATCACACGCCCAAAGTCGACTTCGCCGCTGCCTCATCTATGCTCGCGACACCCAGCGTAGTCCTCCACCTCGCTCGCCGATTCGATCGCCTCCACCTGCTCACAAACGCCATGCGCCCAAACGCCCAGCAGTCGAATCCCCTCGACGACGAACTCCTGACATTCGCGACCCCAAATTTGCGCCTTCGATCCACCTCCCACGTGAACGCGATTCCAATCGCGAGTCTTCCCCCAGTGCCGCCACTGCTTCACCAATTCGAACGCGAGCGCCATCCCCAAAACATCGAACCCATGCCCTAGTTGATGTCGACGCCGCCTTGACTTCGCATCGCCGTGGCCTTGCTTTCGAATGAAGACGTGGCCCCACCGATTTTTTCCGCGACCAGGCGAGAAACTCGCGATCGAAGCCTCGACTCGGTTCGAATCGCAGTCGCCATTAATTGATTTTTTTCTTCTTTTGTTTCATACGAACGAGTTTTTTTGATTTCTATTTGTTTGCGGTGGTTGTTTTTACAAGAAGAGGGAAGGAACGAGATTTGAAGAGCTCGGCATAAATTTTCTTTCGATTGTTTTCTTCGAACTGAGGAAGTTTCTCACGAAATAAAAAGGAATCGAAGGGAACAAAAGTTCGTGGCTTTGCAGAGAAGAACCGTGCTTGCCTTACTCTACAGTGTTTTGATTTGAGTCAGACGTGGTAACTTTTGACCAAATTTAAATTTTAAATTTAAATTGAATTCGATTCAATTTCAACGCGTTTATGTGTCGTATTCTCACATACGAACTCCGAAAAATACGAAATTTGGAATCCGATAATAATTCGATATTACGGACCCAATGGAACTGGTTTCGTCGAATTCCGAGACTGCGCCTCGGACGGCTACTTTTAAATATTGATACGAACGATATAAATTCCAGAACTGAACAAAACAGTCTGAAATTAAATTCTGAAGCTTCCGTTATCTTCAGTATCATCAAAATAAAATTTAAAAGCTTTTGAAATATTTTTCTTCAGCTTAAAATTGAATATTCAAATTTTTATTCAACTTCAATCGATTAAATTTTATAATTTAATTGTCAAATTCAAAGTTATATTCGGGATTCAAATTAAATCACCGTTCAAATATTTAAAATTAATTAAATATTCTCAATTAAATTCGTTCAAAATTCAGGGTCGTTACAGACTTCCCTCCTTAAAAGAATTTCGTCCTCGAAATTACAAGTTAGGAAAAGTAATCCTTATCTCGTCTACTATTTTTCAACATCCAATAGTCTTATCAATTTATCAAAACAAATCTTCCTACTAAAGATTCGTTATTATTCCAACTAGTTTTCAACTTCAAGTACCGATTTCAAACAACATTGTTTAACTTCTAAATTCAAATTCGAGTTTAAATTCAAATTTTAAACTCTCAAAATTTTCTCAAAAATTTTCTAACACTCGAAATTTTCGAAAAATTTCGCCAGCGTCTCCTTTGCGCGGTTAATACGGCACTACTACAAAACGTCCCTACGGACTCTCAGATTTCAAAAAGAAAAAGAAAAAGCCAAGCAGCTAGACAAGAAATCATCAAAAACTCATATTAAAACTCAAATACATACCTTTTTCGAGCAATTCAAATTTATCTTTGAAATCAAATCCCAATTCCTTTATACCTGTATATCCTACTAGCCATAATATCTAGTTGCATATATTCAAACCATTTTGCAAATTCTATTACAAAATTTCAATATAAACTACTTATATCATCTTTAGTTCACTATTGAAGTTATATCCATTATCTTCAATTTTACATTTCAAATTTTATTTGAATTCAATTTCACATTTCAATTTCTCATTTGAGTTAAATTCACAATTCCAATCTAATTTGGATTCAATTTACTTTCAATTTTGAAATATTGAATTTTATCAATTATCTGCCATTTACAACTGCACTACCTTAAATTAGTTCCAATTACTAATTCATTCGTCTTCAATTTGAATTTCATTCCAATCAGATTTCAAATATTCTATAAGTTATCAACTTATTTACATCTTGATTTATACAATCATTTATACATTCACATTCACAATTCCATTTCGTTAAGGGATTTTATTCTCAATTATCTTCTTGGAATTCTATTTTCATTTATGAATCATATTTACAATTCATATTCACAATTTTTGTTCATATATGAATTTATTTCCTTATACCTTCCATTCACATTTATAGATTTCATTTGTTAATGAACTTTAATTCCAATCACCATTACATAATTTACATTAACAATTTCTATTTGTATAAGTTATAAATTCAATCATATTCCATAAATATTCTTATACAGTATTCCAGAGTCTTTTCAACCTTTCAAAACCATTTTGAAAACAATTCAAATTACCCTTTGAATTTCTAAAACAAATTTCAAATTTTTCAAACAACTTCCGTTTTTAAAACAATTTGGCAGCAATTCCTCTTCTGGAAACCCGAAAATAAATACCAATGATGCCGCGGTCATCATCGAAGTTATTTTCCAGCGACCGAAAAGAGTTTAGAGTTTTTCATCTCTTCAAAACATTTTTCAAAACCCTTGAAATTCATTTTCAAATCAAAAAGAAATTAAACTTTCCAAATCTCCACAATTTTCAAATTCTTTTTAAAATATTTCCAAAAACTTCTCTGGAGTTCCGTTTTAAATTACAATTCACATCTAAAATTTACATTCTTCAATTTCATTTGTATGTGAATTTTATTTCTTAACTTTGGAGTTGTAATTTCAATTTCTTATTTAATTTCAATGATAATAATAATAATTCAATGTTATCATTTTTCTAACAACCAAACATCCATATACTATGATAATTCATAGAAAATCAATTCGTTTCTATACAAAAATAGATTTGGGCAAAATTATTTCATTTACCCTATTTAAAACAATACTGTGTCGGTTTATCTTGTTTAGAGTTTAGAAACCCCTATCGATTTACAGTTAGCTAGACTGCACCGACCAGAATCTATAAACAATCAACCGATAAGTCAACACAATACAAAACAAATTTCATATTCAAATAACAAATACGCGCTCATATCTATTATTACACTCAACTCATTCCAGAGTACTGCTGACTCCATCTCTAATGAGTAACACCCAACAGAGCAGGGTTGTCGCTTAACCATATGCTTTGATACCACTTTGTCACATCCTGAAATTTTCGACTTTCGAAAATTCGACATCGATACTCACTTTATCGACTGCCGAGAAATCGAGTGCCGGAAACTCCAATAGTGAGGGTTTAAGAAAGAGAAATAGACGAAAAGATAGAAGAAAAAGAGAAGAAGAAGAAAAAGGTAGAAGAACAACAGAAAACATCTGAACGACATCAATAGAAACACAAAACAGAGACAATATCAGAATCTCACATATCGCAGCGGAACAATATATAATAGATAAACACTAGTCTTTTAAAACAAAGAACTATATCAGTTTATATACATACATCAATCAGAGTCAATATACAACAATGGACAGTTATATAAACTTGTCCTCATACAGAATACACAGCGGAATAAATACTATCAGATACAAATACTACGTCTCGTCATCCAGCTTATCTCCAAAGCTCCAGAATATCCTGATAATCTAACTCTAGGCTGCCCGTGTGGAAATTGGTGGGCACCCAGAGTTTAGAAGGGAACAATAAACTCCGAGTCAGTCATGGTGACTGGTGTGAGATCGTAAAACAGTTATTCTTTTAAAAATAAATTGCAGAGAAATTTTAAAGTCAATTCGCAATGCTTTTGGAAAATGAAACTACCATAAGACCTCCCACCACACACACAATGCAAACGCAGACTTGGAGGAGATTTCTTCTTATGTTAGTCAAAGATGCTTACTACGCAAAAAAATCAAATTCTTTTTGATATTATTATTAGTGCATAGTGTAGAAAACATTTCGAAAGTAGAATATAAATCTTAGCCAGCATAGGTACCATTATATTATGCCTGCTATAGCTGCCTCCTGAGGAGACAGGTTATACAATTGAAATCGTAAAGGCTCGTATTGTTTCTTTGGATTTCCAACAAATGGTCAGGCTAAGGAACTTCCTATCCACGATGGGTACGTCCCTGGAATAGACGACCCGAGAAATAACCTAACATTACGGTTAGATCTCTGCCAACACAAGGCCGGGTTACCTCTGCAAAAGTAGGTAACTACTGACACGCGTATGCCATCCCCCGATCGTCACCGATCTTCCCGAGGATCCCCGATTCGCAACAAACCACATAGATAATAATAATGCATTAACCACAGAGGTTAAGTATCTGGGCTCCATACCATGATACCACCTTTATCCAGAAGGAATGACATACACTAAGGGGCGCTACTCCCTAGAACCTTGCCGCATTCGTCCTGTTTCGACCATTTCCGGGGTGTGAGGCTCGACGAAGTCTCGTCCACAAAGCTACGCTTTCTACAAAAAGCCCTGCTTCGGGTCAAACAAAATGATCAACCTATGATCACAAAGATATAAGATCAAACAAATGATCATATCACAAATGATCAAACACTGATCATTTCACAGCAACACTCAGTATGCCACGTTACCAAATTGGGATATATCGCTGATAAATTTCAACTACATAACCTCTGAGCTCGTACGTCTCAGAGAAGGGTGTTAAGCTAAGAGAATAAATTCTCCGCCACCAACAGAAATGTATTTGAAAGAAATCAGCTTTATATCTCAAATTGTAACGTCAGACACACAATCCATACAAGTCTGTTCCGGGATCGAACAGAACCGAAGGCACTTCTCACGAAGCCCTTGCATTTCCGGATAATTTTCAATCACGTCAGGACTTCCCGTCACTAAGGGTGATAAAACCTCTAAACCGAAGATCAGTCGGTGTAGAGTAACTCGACGGTAATCCTTCCGTTTTCAAAAATATCCGGTCTTCAACACCGGTCTTCAAATGCGATTCATAACGACGTATCACATATTCGGAATGGGTTATACGACCCCATGGTCCTTTCCCGGTTAACCCGAATAGTGAGCGATTATTTAAAAACAAGTGTGGCATTCAAATTCATCCAATTAACAACAAATACCTATCTAAAGGTAATTATTGATAGTCGGTTATTTAACTATCAATAAAGATGCGCAACATCATCAGATTCCAAATAATTTTCCAAATTATTTCATCTTCCAAAATATCTTTACTAGATATAAAATTTCCACACTTAACCATTTTGAAAACAATTTCAAATCAATTTCCACCTTTCATTTTATCTTTGAAGATAAAATCTCAAAACAGTTCATTTTATATTGGAAAAGCATTTCCATACTTATTTAAAAATAAGTAATTCACAAATCATTTATTTTCAACACTTGAAAATATTCGATATACTTAAATCAAATTAAGTATATATTCATTCTTTAAGGAAACCGTTTACTATAACCACATTTATTTGAGTCAAAACGAATGTTACGTAAAACATCGTTACGACGACTCAAAATCACTAGTATAGGGATTCGAAATTAAGATAGGTATATAAATCCCAATACTACATCAAAACATTTCCTTTCGGAAATCATTTACTATAACAACAGTGTTATAGTCCATCATTTCCTTATTTTTCGAAAACGTCTATTTCAACAATGAATGTTGAAATCTATGATTTCGATAGTTCACACGTTTTAAAACATCTTTTAAAAAAATTAACTTCATTTCAAATATCACTTTCCAAAACTATCCATTTTACTTAACGATATATTCACTATCCAAAATCGTGAATATACTTTACTATTTACTTTCCACTATTTTCTACACGTTTTATTTCAATAATAATTCGCTATCCAAAATCGCGAATATATCTCCTTTGATAATCTTCTATATTTAATTTATCAAATTCAATCGATTGGTTTCCGAATTTATAAAACAACGTTTATAAATTCCATTTTCTATTTTCTATAACAACTCTGGTTTATAAATCTCATTTTATTAACTTCAAAAATTCACTTATAAGAATAAGTGATTTCGGATTTATAAAACAACGTTTATAAATCACGTTTGTACTTTATAACGATTTCAACTTATAAAAATCATTTCATTTTGCAATTTCTATTTATATCCCATCTAAGTGCAAAAGTCAAATTTATAAGTAAATTTCTTATAAATCTTTTATTCTACAATATCTATTTACTTTATAACTTCACGTTATAAATCTATTTATTTCATTCACTTATGAAATCCATTTATACTTCTTTCTAACACTTATATAAAAAAATTCGTTTTATAAGTCCAATATTTCGATTTACAAAAATATCAATTTTTATAAATATTTCTATCCAAATCGTTTATAGTTATTCAAAAATTCCAACTTAAACCATTTTATAAATAAATCGACTTTTATTTCAAAAACGACACTTCGGTTATATTTCACTAAAAATTATAACTTTTATAACTTTAAAATTCTAGACGTTTATTTTTCTGAAATAAATCAATTCAAAAATTCGATAAACGTCTACTTTTCAAAAATCACTTTAAAATCTTTTTAAAATAAAAGTCGTCATTTTTACATTTCAAAACTGAATCCGATGATGCAACAGCATCAATCAGTCCATCACAACAGTCAATATCATATATCAATATGATAACAGAATATTCATCAATATCTGTAAATAAATAAATACTGGTGAGGAATCCAGTTGGATCCCTCCAACCTGTTTCCCTGCATCCAAAAATGTTAGCACAATACCAATTCCGCTCCAGTACGGAATTATCGCGGTATATAGGTTTTTATAAATCCGCTTACTAACGGCGCAATAGGGTCTCATCCGCTATACGAGGCGGGAAATCATCAATCCAATATATACATATGCCAATATGTATATATTGCTATATATAGATATATCCTAAAATATCTAATAGCACATTCAACATAGCAATCATATCAATCAATTCAATAAATAACTGAAAATTCCACTTTTAAATCGAGTGAGAAAAATCTCACCTTAGTTTTTATTAGCAATCCCATTTTCGTTCCAGATTGTTTTCTTCACAGTTTCTAACCTTGTATAACAATTTATACAATATATTAATATTCGAATAAATTGACTAATTTAAATTTCAATTGATGATTAAATTTACTCGTAATTTATTTTTATTGTAAATAAATACCTTTAAAGTTTTGGCAAATCTCTTTTAACAATTATTTTCTAGTTACCAAAAATTTCATAAGTTAAATAAATTGATTTCCATTTTATAAACTTAATTTAACTAATTCTTTATTTAAACAACAAGCAACTTCCCTAACTAACATTTTTCTTTACTGTCAACTTATTCACATATACGTATATATAAAAATTTATTTCAATCTGCATATTTATTTAATTTTCAAATTAGATCAAAACTGTTAATACCTTAATGCCAAATGCGAACCCAGGTCGTACGCCACTGCCTTGACCTCAACTTGAAGCTGCCGCCCCCCCAATCGATCACACGCCCAAAGTCGACTTCGCCGCTGCCTCATCTATGCTCGCGACACCCAGCGTAGTCCTCCACCTCGGTCGCCGATTCGATCGCCTCCACCTGCTCACAAACGCCACGCGCCCAAACGCCCAGCAGTCGAATCCCCTCGACGACGAACTCCTGACATTCGCGACCCCAAATTTGCGCCTTCGATCCACCTCCCACGTGAACGCGATTCCAATCGCGAGTCTTCCCCCAGTGCCGCCACTGCTTCACCAATTCGAACGCGAGCGCCATCCCCAAAACATCGAACCCATGCCCTAGTTGATGTCGACGCCGCCTTGACTTCGCATCGCCGTGGCCTTGCTTTCGAATGAAGACGTGGCCCCACCGATTTTTTCCGCGACCAGGCGAGAAACTCGCGATCGAAGCCTCGACTCGGTTCGAATCGCAGTCGCCATTAATTGATTTTTTTCTTCTTTTGTTTCATACGAACGAGTTTTTTTGATTTCTATTTGTTTGCGGTGGTTGTTTTTACAAGAAGAGGGAAGGAACGAGATTTGAAGAGCTCGGCATAAATTTTCTTTCGATTGTTTTCTTCGAACTGAGGAAGTTTCTCACGAAATAAAAAGGAATCGAAGGGAACAAAAGTTCGTGGCTTTGCAGAGAAGAACCGTGCTTGCCTTACTCTACAGTGTTTTGATTTGAGTCAGACGTGGTAACTTTTGACCAAATTTAAATTTTAAATTTAAATTGAATTCGATTCAATTTCAACGCGTTTATGTGTCGTATTCTCACATACGAACTCCGAAAAATACGAAATTTGGAATCCGATAATAATTCGATATTACGGACCCAATGGAACTGGTTTCGTCGAATTCCGAGACTGCGCCTCGGACGGCTACTTTTAAATATTGATACGAACGATATAAATTCCAGAACTGAACAAAACAGTCTGAAATTAAATTCTGAAGCTTCCGTTATCTTCAGTATCATCAAAATAAAATTTAAAAGCTTTTGAAATATTTTTCTTCAGCTTAAAATTGAATATTCAAATTTTTATTCAACTTCAATCGATTAAATTTTATAATTTAATTGTCAAATTCAAAGTTATATTCGGGATTCAAATTAAATCACCGTTCAAATATTTAAAATTAATTAAATATTCTCAATTAAATTCGTTCAAAATTCAGGGTCGTTACAGACTTCCCTCCTTAAAAGAATTTCGTCCTCGAAATTACAAGTTAGGAAAAGTAATCCTTATCTCGTCTACTATTTTTCAACATCCAATAGTCTTATCAATTTATCAAAACAAATCTTCCTACTAAAGATTCATTATTATTCCAACTAGTTTTCAACTTCAAGTACCGATTTCAAACAACATTGTTTAACTTCTAAATTCAAATTCGAGTTTAAATTCAAATTTTAAACTCTCAAAATTTTCTCAAAAATTTTCTAACACTCGAAATTTTCGAAAAATTTCGCCAGCGTCTCCTTTGCGCGGTTAATACGGCACTACTACAAAACGTCCCTACGGACTCTCAGATTTCAAAAAGAAAAAGAAAAAGCCAAGCGGCTAGACAAGAAATCATCAAAAACTCATATTAAAACTCAAATACATACCTTTTTCGAGCAATTCAAATTTATCTTTGAAATCAAATCCCAATTCCTTTATACTTGTATATCCTACTAGCCATAATATCTAGTTGCATATATTCAAACCATTTTGCAAATTCTATTACAAAATTTCAATATAAACTACTTATATCATCTTTAGTTCACTATTGAAGTTATATCCATTATCTTCAATTTTACATTTCAAATTTTATTTGAATTCAATTTCACATTTCAATTTCTCATTTGAGTTAAATTCACAATTCCAATCTAATTTGGATTCAATTTACTTTCAATTTTGAAATATTGAATTTTATCAATTATCTGCCATTTACAACTGCACTACCTTAAATTAGTTCCAATTACTAATTCATTCGTCTTCAATTTGAATTTCATTCCAATCAGATTTCAAATATTCTATAAGTTATCAACTTATTTACATCTTGATTTATACAATCATTTATACATTCACATTCACAATTCCATTTCGTTAAGGGATTTTATTCTCAATTATCTTCTTGGAATTCTATTTTCATTTATGAATCATATTTACAATTCATATTCACAATTTTTGTTCATATATGAATTTATTTCCTTATACCTTCCATTCACATTTATAGATTTCATTTGTTAATGAACTTTAATTCCAATCACCATTACATAATTTACATTAACAATTTCTATTTGTATAAGTTATAAATTCAATCATATTCCATAAATATTCTTATACAGTATTCCAGAGTCTTTTCAACCTTTCAAAACCATTTTGAAAACAATTCAAATTACCCTTTGAATTTCTAAAACAAATTTCAAATTTTTCAAACAACTTCCGTTTTTAAAACAATTTGGCAGCAATTCCTCTTCTGGAAACCCGAAAATAAATACCAATGATGCCGCGGTCATCATCGAAGTTATTTTCCAGCGACCGAAAAGAGTTTAGAGTTTTTCATCTCTTCAAAACATTTTTCAAAACCCTTGAAATTCATTTTCAAATCAAAAAGAAATTAAACTTTCCAAATCTCCACAATTTTCAAATTCTTTTTAAAATATTTCCAAAAACTTCTCTGGAGTTCCGTTTTAAATTACAATTCACATCTAAAATTTACATTCTTCAATTTCATTTGTATGTGAATTTTATTTCTTAACTTTGGAGTTGTAATTTCAATTTCTTATTTAATTTCAATGATAATAATAATAATTCAATGTTATCATTTTTCTAACAACCAAACATCCATATACTATGATAATTCATAGAAAATCAATTCGTTTCTATACAAAAATAGATTTGGGCAAAATTATTTCATTTACCCTATTTAAAACAATACTGTGTCGGTTTATCTTGTTTAGAGTTTAGAAACCCCTATCGATTTACAGTTAGCTAGACTGCACCGACCAGAATCTATAAACAATCAACCGATAAGTCAACACAATACAAAACAAATTTCATATTCAAATAACAAATACGCGCTCATATCTATTATTACACTCAACTCATTCCAGAGTACTGCTGACTCCATCTCTAATGAGTAACACCCAACAGAGCAGGGTTGTCGCTTAACCATATGCTCTGATACCACTTTGTCACATCCTGAAATTTTCGACTTTCGAAAATTCGACATCGATACTCACTTTATCGACTGCCGAGAAATCGAGTGCCGGAAACTCCAATAGTGAGGGTTTAAGAAAGAGAAATAGACGAAAAGATAGAAGAAAAAGAGAAGAAGAAGAAAAAGGTAGAAGAACAACAGAAAACATCTGAACGACATCAATAGAAACACAAAACAGAGACAATATCAGAATCTCATATATCGCAGCGGAACAATATATAATAGATAAACACTAGTCTTTTAAAACAAAGAACTATATCAGTTTATATACATACATCAATCAGAGTCAATATACAACAATGGACAGTTATATAAACTTGTCCTCATACAGAATACACAGCGGAATAAATACTATCAGATACAAATACTACGTCTCGTCATCCAGCTTATCTCCAAAGCTCCAGAATATCCAGAATATCCTGATAATCTAACTCTAGGCTGCCCGTGTGGAAATTGGTGGGCACCCAGAGTTTAGAAGGGAACAATAAACTCCGAGTCAGTCATGGTGACTGGTGTGAGATCGTAAAACAGTTATTCTTTTAAAAATAAATAGCAGAGAAATTTTAAAGTCAATTCGCAATGCTTTTGGAAAATGAAACTACCATAAGACCTCCCACCACACACACAATGCAAACGCAGACTTGGAGGAGATTTCTTCTTATGTTAGTCAAAGATGCTTACTACGCAAAAAAATCAAATTCTTTTTGATATTATTATTAGTGCATAGTGTAGAAAACATTTCGAAAGTAGAATATAAATCTTAGCCAGCATAGGTACCATTATATTATGCCTGCTATAGCTGCCTCCTGAGGAGACAGGTTATACAATTGAAATCGTAAAGGCTCGTATTGTTTCTTTGGATTTCCAACAAATGGTCAGGCTAAGGAACTTCCTATCCATGATGGGTACGTCCCTGGAATAGACGACCCGAGAAATAACCTAACATTACGGTTAGATCTCTGCCAACACAAGGCCGGGTTACCTCTGCAAAAGTAGGTAACTACTGACACGCGTATGCCATCCCCCGATCGTCACCGATCTTCCCGAGGATCCCCGATTCGCAACAAACCACATAGATAATAATAATGCAGTAACCACAGAGGTTAAGTATCTGGGCTCCATACCATGATACCACCTTTATCCAGAAGGAATGACATACACTAAGGGGCGCTACTCCCTAGAACCTTGCCGCATTCGTCCTGTTTTGACCATTTCCGGGGTGTGAGGCTCGACGAAGTCTCGTCCACAAAGCTACGCTTTCTACAAAAAGCCCTGCTTCGGGTCAAACAAAATGATCAACCTATGATCACAAAGATATAAGATCAAACAAATGATCATATCACAAATGATCAAACACTGATCATTTCACAGCAACACTCAGTATGCCACGTTACCAAATTGGGATATATCGCTGATAAATTTCAACTACATAACCTCTGAGCTCGTACGTCTCAGAGAAGGGTGTTAAGCTAAGAGAATAAATTCTCCGCCACCAACAGAAATGTATTTGAAAGAAATCAGCTTTATATCTCAAATTGTAACGTCAGACACACAATCCATACAAGTCTGTTCCGGGATCGAACAGAACCGAAGGCACTTCTCACGAAGCCCTTGCATTTCCGGATAATTTTCAATCACGTCAGGACTTCCCGTCACTAAGGGTGATAAAACCTCTAAACCGAAGATCAGTCGGTGTAGAGTAACTCGACGGTAATCCTTCCGTTTTCAAAAATATCCGGTCTTCAACACCGGTCTTCAAATGCGATTCATAACGACGTATCACATATTCGGAATGGGTTATACGACCCCATGGTCCTTTCCCGGTTAACCCGAATAGTGAGCGATTATTTAAAAACAAGTGTGGCATTCAAATTCATCCAATTAACAACAAATACCTATCTAAAGGTAATTATTGATAGTCGGTTATTTAACTATCAATAAAGATGCGCAACATCATCAGATTCCAAATAATTTTCCAAATTATTTCATCTTCCAAAATATCTTTACTAGATATAAAATTTCCACACTTAACCATTTTGAAAACAATTTCAAATCAATTTCCACCTTTCATTTTATCTTTGAAGATAAAATCTCAAAACAGTTCATTTTATATTGGAAAAGCATTTCCATACTTATTTAAAAATAAGTAATTCACAAATCATTTATTTTCAACACTTGAAAATATTCGATATACTTAAATCAAATTAAGTATATATTCATTCTTTAAGGAAACTGTTTACTATAACCACATTTATTTGAGTCAAAACGAATGTTACGTAAAACATCGTTACGACGACTCAAAATCACTAGTATAGGGATTCGAAATTAAGATAGGTATATAAATCCCAATACTACATCAAAACATTTCCTTTCGGAAATCATTTACTATAACAACAGTGTTATAGTCCATCATTTCCTTATTTTTCGAAAACGTCTATTTCAACAATGAATGTTGAAATCTATGATTTCGATAGTTCACGCGTTTTAAAACATCTTTTAAAACAATTAACTTCATTTCAAATATCACTTTCCAAAACTATCCATTTTACTTAACGATATATTCACTATCCAAAATCGTGAATATACTTTACTATTTACTTTCCACTATTTTCTACACGTTTTATTTCAATAAAAATTCGCTATCCAAAATCGCGAATATATCTCCTTTGATAATCTTCTATATTTAATTTATCAAATTCAATCGATTGGTTTCCGAATTTATAAAACAACGTTTATAAATTCCATTTTCTATTTTCTATAACAACTCTGGTTTATAAATCTCATTTTATTAACTTCAAAAATTCACTTATAAGAATAAGTGATTTCGGATTTATAAAACAACGTTTATAAATCACGTTTGTACTTTATAACGATTTCAACTTATAAAAATCATTTCATTTTGCAATTTCTATTTATATCCCATCTAAGTGCAAAAGTCAAATTTATAAGTAAATTTCTTATAAATCTTTTATTCTACAATATCTATTTACTTTATAACTTCACGTTATAAATCTATTTATTTCATTCACTTATGAAATCCATTTATACTTCTTTCTAACACTTATATAAAAAAATTCGTTTTATAAGTCCAATATTTCGATTTACAAAAATATCAATTTTTATAAATATTTCTATCCAAATCGTTTATAGTTATTCAAAAATTCCAACTTAAACCATTTTATAAATAAATCGACTTTTATTTCAAAAACGACACTTCGGTTATATTTCACTAAAAATTATAACTTTTATAACTTTAAAATTCTAGACGTTTATTTTTCTGAAATAAATCAATTCAAAAATTCGATAAACGTCTACTTTTCAAAAATCACTTTAAAATCTTTTTAAAATAAAAGTCGTCATTTTTACATTTCAAAACTGAATCCGATGATGCAACAGCATCAATCAGTCCATCACAACAGTCAATATCATATATCAATATGATAACAGAATATTCATCAATATCTGTAAATAAATAAATACTGGTGAGGAATCCAGTTGGATCCCTCCAACCTGTTTCCCTGCATCCAAAAATGTTAGCACAATACCAATTCCGCTCCAGTACGGAATTATCGCGGTATATAGGTTTTTATAAATCCGCTTACTAACGGCGCAATAGGGTCTCATCCGCTATACGAGGCGGGAAATCATCAATCCAATATATACATATGCCAATATGTATATATTGCTATATATAGATATATCCTAAAATATCTAATAGCACATTCAACATAGCAATCATATCAATCAATTCAATAAATAACTGAAAATTCCACTTTTAAATCGAGTGAGAAAAATCTCACCTTAGTTTTTATTAGCAATCCCATTTTCGTTCCAGATTGTTTTCTTCACAGTTTCTAACCTTGTATAACAATTTATACAATATATTAATATTCGAATAAATTGACTAATTTAAATTTCAATTGATGATTAAATTTACCCATAATTTATTTTTATTGTAAATAAATACCTTTAAAGTTTTGGCAAATCTCTTTTAACAATTATTTTCTAGTTACCAAAAATTTCATAAGTTAAATAAATTGATTTCCATTTTATAAACTTAATTTAACTAATTCTTTATTTAAACAACAAGCAACTTCCCTAACTAACATTTTTCTTTACTGTCAACTTATTCACATATACGTATATATAAAAATTTATTTCAATCTGCATATTTATTTAATTTTCAAATTAGATCAAAACTGTTAATACCTTAATGCCAAATGCGAACCCAGGTCGTACGCCACTGCCTTGACCTCAACTTGAAGCTGCCGCCCCCCCAATCGATCACACGCCCAAAGTCGACTTCGCCGCTGCCTCATCTATGCTCGCGACACCCAGCGTAGTCCTCCACCTCGCTCGCCGATTCGATCGCCTCCACCTGCTCACAAACGCCACGCGCCCAAACGCCCAGCAGTCGAATCCCCTCGACGACGAACTCCTGACATTCGCGACCCCAAATTTGCGCCTTCGATCCACCTCCCACGTGAACGCGATTCCAATCGCGAGTCTTCCCCCAGTGCCGCCACTGCTTCACCAATTCGAACGCGAGCGCCATCCCCAAAACATCGAACCCATGCCCTAGTTGATGTCGACGCCGCCTTGACTTCGCATCGCCGTGGCCTTGCTTTCGAATGAAGACGTGGCCCCACCGATTTTTTCCGCGACCAGGCGAGAAACTCGCGATCGAAGCCTCGACTCGGTTCGAATCGTAGTCGCCATTAATTGATTTTTTTCTTCTTTTGTTTCATACGAACGAGTTTTTTTGATTTCTATTTGTTTGCGGTGGTTGTTTTTACAAGAAGAGGGAAGGAACGAGATTTGAAGAGCTCGGCATAAATTTTCTTTCGATTGTTTTCTTCGAACTGAGGAAGTTTCTCACGAAATAAAAAGGAATCGAAGGGAACAAAAGTTCGTGGCTTTGCAGAGAAGAACCGTGCTTGCCTTACTCTACAGTGTTTTGATTTGAGTCAGACGTGGTAACTTTTGACCAAATTTAAATTTTAAATTTAAATTGAATTCGATTCAATTTCAACGCGTTTATGTGTCGTATTCTCACATACGAACTCCGAAAAATACGAAATTTGGAATCCGATAATAATTCGATATTACGGACCCAATGGAACTGGTTTCGTCGAATTCCGAGACTGCGCCTCGGACGGCTACTTTTAAATATTGATACGAACGATATAAATTCCAGAACTGAACAAAACAGTCTGAAATTAAATTCTGAAGCTTCCGTTATCTTCAGTATCATCAAAATAAAATTTAAAAGCTTTTGAAATATTTTTCTTCAGCTTAAAATTGAATATTCAAATTTTTATTCAACTTCAATCGATTAAATTTTATAATTTAATTGTCAAATTCAAAGTTATATTCGGGATTCAAATTAAATCACCGTTCAAATATTTAAAATTAATTAAATATTCTCAATTAAATTCGTTCAAAATTCAGGGTCGTTACACATTGGATGAGGGGCGCAGCCAATTGGATGTTTAGATTGTTTGCAGTAGGGCATAGCCACTTAGCTCTTTAGAGGTCTTTCGATTAGTTGAAGGGTGGCTGCATGGGGCCATAGCCACGATGAGAAAAGAGACAAACCAAGTAGAAAATTTGTATTGTAGGCCTAACGAAGTAGTCCTTTATAGATATAGAAAATCCCCGACTGAGTTCTGTACAAGGTAGACCTTGTTTAGCGGGATTCAGGGAGTAGACAGAACGATTACGTATAGTCCTCAATGTACGTATTGGGTGGTACATTGTGGATGTCCGAGTATTAGTATAGGCTAGTGCGGACGCAGTTCTACGTTTTCATAGCAGACGACGGAATATCTGTATTGTATGCCTCACGAAGCTGTCCTTTACAGATTTAGTCACAGAACGCTCTAGGTGCAAGACAATGGAGTCCTTTCCGAGGAGGATATGGAAGGTACTATGGGTAGTACCTAGGACCGATGCGGTTATTAGGCATATAGCTACATATATATTAGTTATTAGGTTTTAATCTACTAGGGAGTAAATGGGTACGATTCACGCGTAGAGGCGAGAGCATTATAAACCCAATAAACCTAATATAACAGAAAATGAAAATAAAACGGTATATGTAGAATTAAGCCTAGAAGTGTAAATTTGTCCATTCACCATAACTTTAGTTCTGACCCCCTCCTTATAACATCCTACAGGTTAGGTAGATGGCAGAGACTTTCCAGCTTTGAGACACTTGTTTAGAAAGTGTTATTATATTGGTGAGTATTTACATACTATTATATTTTAGTTAGTTCCGCTGTGAGATATTTATCTGAGCTCTGATATATTTGTCTTCTTGTTTGCAGGATACCAGATACCCAACTCGGGCTTCAGTGCGCTTGGAATTTAGCACTTTTGCGAAAAATCCAGACCTACTGGAATTCGGGTTGTTACAGATAATATAATTTGTATGTTTTGATTTGATCCAAAAGATAATATAACAATGGATTGCGATAAGCGCCAGAGTTGAACAAGTATTATGATAGAGAAATCAAATAGTTTGGTTTTCAATCAAAATGCAGAGGAAGCATGTGTCTATAAGAAAGAAAATTAAAGGTACTGAAATATTTCTTAAACTATAAGTACAAGGATCTTATGATTGTTAATGACATACTCATATTAGAATCATTTTAGTTTTGTTATTTATTCCTCAACACTGGATTTGAAAATGACATATTTTATAATTTTTATAAAAGGATGTTAGGACGGTGTCATATGATATGCATGTACACCACAATAAAATGTTTAATGTGGAGCATATGAGATGAATTCCTTACGCATTGGCAATAAGAATTATCACATATGTTATGTAGTATACTGTATCACATTTCACTTATGTACTGGTACCTTGAGCGAACATCAAATTCAAATTAAGGTCACTAAATGGTAGTTAAGAGTATTTTCGAGTATTTATAAAATACTAGATAAATGTTTGAAAAACAACGAACTCCTTATGAAATAGTTTCCAACTAGAACTTCATAAGTGATATTGAGTATAATATGTTAATCCTAAATTCATGTTCAATCTTAGTAAAAGATCTTTAAGTTGGAATTGTTCCAAAATAAAGGTTATGGCTAATTCAACCAAAAGTCTAAGTACATCTTCTTGAATAATTTTGAAGCAAAAGCTATATATATGTATAACACACAAATACATAACTGAGCTAAACTAATTTCAAATGTTGAGAATCCCACTAAATTGTTTTGTGAACACAATACCGCAACAAGGATTGTGAAAGAACTAGAATTCACTAGAAGTTCAGAAGCATACTCCGAAAAGTTTCACATAATAAAGATAGTTTATCAACGTCAAAGAGAATTGATTGCATAGTAGATAATTAAAACAATATAGCATATCCATTCACGAAGGGACTGACTCGATCGGTTCTGAGCATATTGACCGAAGGGATGGGATTGAGGTTTCATAATTAACCTCGAGTGCAAGTGGGAGATTGAGAGGGTTATGGGCATACCCTAGAGGCAATTCTATATTTTTTTGTAAACTATCAACTCTGCAATAAAATCCCATTTCAAATTAAAGGCATTTTTTCTATTTCATACTTGTTGTATTGTGGTACATTAATTAAGTGGCTAATTTAAGTATATTAAAATAGAAAATATTTAAATGGTATGTTATGTGTAATAATTACAAGGAATGACTGTTAGGGTTTAGCACCACCCCTATTTTGTCTCTACTCACCTACCTTTTGTGCATTTATTGTCTATTTTCTTCTCCTCTTATCATTCCAAATCGTTTTCCATCAGTTTTTATGTTTCTTCCCTATATATTTTTTCCATTTATGCTATGAGCTATCTTTGCCTACTCTGCTAATCGACGGTTGTTTCTCTTTCCTCTTTTTAGAAACTCTCCCTATTAGATTTTGCTTTTCTCCAACCCTCCTCCGTTTGCTTTTCATCTCTAAGCCTGATGTCTAAGAGATCTGGAACCTATACAGTATGTATTGGCTGCCCTAATCCCATTGCTTTTGAGATTTTATTTCCATGGACACTGCCTCGTTGTGGTGATGGATTTGAATGTTTGCTTCGGATCTATTGGGGTTTTGGAGTTCGGCTCGGGTGCTGTACTTACTTTCTGGGATGTGGTTCTATCAAGTTTACGGTGCTACCGAGTAGAGTTGTGTGGCGGTTTGGAGGTTGGAGGTAGTTGTTTTGTGTTGATTTGCCTTTTCAGCCCTCAAAAGTCAACACCAATACATTCGCGGTATTTACATGCCCAACATCCAAGTGCTGGAAAGACAAATTGTTGGAGTGAAAGAAAAGAAATGAAAGAACAGAATCTCACATTATGACAAGTAATATATAATATCCAAATGATCTTAAGAAAAAGGAACTTTATTATACATACAACAATCATAGTAAACTAACCTATCATCAGCCTGGACAATTATAACAGCCTGTCCTTACAAATGCCGATAAATACAAAACAAGAAATACAGTAGAAAATAAAATACGTCTAGTCTTAGAAGCATCTGCCTCATCCCCTTAAGCTTCAAAGTATCCAAAGCTAACTCTAGAAAAATACTCGGGTATGACCTAAGTATTATAAGAAAATAACATTGGGATCAGTCTAGTAAACCAACGTAAGAAATTCAAATCATATGGACTGTTATATTTATAAAATCCTTTCAAAAATAAAGGTATCACATAAGACCACGCCACACATAAACATGGATGGGTTTTTACCTTACGATAACCAAACCATTTCAAATAGAAAATCCAGTGACATTATAATCATGTCTAGGGTTTAAAATAAATATGTAACATAGCTGAAATTCTTGCATCTCACATTCCAACATATCTGGTATAAAACTAAGTCTCTAAAGGCACATATTGGAAAATGGATTCTATACAATGACAAGACATCGGTGCACCATCTGCCACAGTACACTTCTAGAAAATATACCAATGTCACAAATCTTTATGACCCCTGCCAACACGAAACCGGCACACCCTTCCTAGATGTGTCAAATATGCCATCACCCCGGTTGCTTTGCAACCTTTCCTTAAGAGCTCATGCACTTACTAATCAATAAATAGTGATCTAGAAGGGTGAAGCCACACCCTAATGGGTGCGACCCACATAGCCCTACTACATCTCTCCTGATTTTAGTCATTACCGAGTTATGAGGTTCGAGGTTACGTTTTATCTTTTTAGCAAATCTCACTTGGAATGCTACTCCAAGCAATAATACAATGCCATCATTCATTCATACAAGTTGTTCAGGATATGAACAAATCGAAGGTACTTCTTCTACTACATCCTTTTTGGAATTACCCTCGGGATTAGTAGCAAACAGTCCTTGCACTTCAAAGGACTCCATCTTCGATTTACATCATCTTCAAGATGTCTCCCATTCGAACGCATATGTCGGTTCGAAGTGATTTTCGGATAACTCATGATTATCCGATATCGGTCTCTCCGAACCAACAATTGATAGTTGCTAGTTCACTCAATCCCGATTCTTTCATAAGTAAGTGGACTATATAAGAGTCCCAAGGAGATCTCTAATGTACCCCTTTAAGCGAGAGTCATTTCAGTGGTATGAATTCTCCAATGGGAATCTCAAACTTTATGAAATCACGAAGCTTTCATATACTTCCTAAGTCAAAAGAGGTTAAGTTATCGATAATGGACAAACCAATATATGGGTGTAAGTATAGTTTGCATATGGAAAATCGGACATCTTATGCTCATCGCCACTTTTCGAATCCAAATAGTATTATCCCTCGATTAACAAGTTAGAAAACTATCCTTGCCTCAACATACATTTTTGATTCTCAAGATAGAGACGAATTTCCATACCTTGGAATTTGATGTCAAGTATAAGATGAAGTGTCATCCATATACTTAATTAACCATGACCTATTTATTGAAGATAACCCTCTCATACTTATCATGTTTTCAACATTTCGACTTCTCCTCGTCCAAAATTGAAGTCAGGTAAGTCAGGACACCGGTTGTTCCCGGTCTTATCTTATTTAAACACTTTGATTCTACATCTTACAGATAAAGAAAAGCCTACTCATCGGCTTTTAGTGCTAAATATAAGACAACTTACTTTCCATAAACGTGTCAACATTTTAGCACTACTTTATCATATTGTTTTGCTACTTAATGGCACTGACAAAGAAATTCCTTGCATAAAAAAGTCTTTTAGAAAAAAATATAAAACCAATCTTCCCTTTTACAAAAGTAAACAACTTGTTTAATAACAGTAGAGTGTTATAAATTAACTTTCTTTCAATTTTCCGAAACCATTTACATAACAAAAATGTTATAGTCCGTAATCTCTTTCTTATTTCTCGAAAACATTTATTATGGTAGTAGTGTTGCAATCCATGCTTCCTTCCTTTTTTAAAATTACTTTTAAAACTCTTTTAAAATAAGTTTGAAACTTGTATTTAAATATCCCTTTAAAGATAGTCGCTTTTAACAAAACTTGGCTTTTCAAACGAAGGAGAAAAATTTAAACCTCTTGATCAAATAACTAAATAAATACTAAAAAATATTTTTTAAACTTCAAATTCCTTTTTAAATACTTATAAACACATTTAAAAGGATTTTCCAAAATATCTCAAATTAATAACTCTTTTTATTTTACATAAATCAAAGATTTCCAAAACTGCATCCATAGCAACTATCGTTGTATAGACCATCAATTTTAAAACTTGTTTTTGTAAATCAAATAACTTTTAAACCATGGTTATTTTTATATTTAACACACTTTAATACCTTTGCTAAAGGTTTAAAAAAGCAAAAGTCAAGTTCGGAAACCATTTTGAAACACTTTAGAAATCAAGTAGTAAACTGCTAAAAAGCGAGCACGGGATATCAACGTTGCAATAAAACGAACAAATAGGTTAACTATAACTAAGCAACATTCACTTTCACATACACGAACATCTACATATTCAATAATATATGTAATAAAAATCAACAAGGTAAGGAATCCTTTAGGATCCCTCTATGACATTTTTATTCTTCGAAGTGCTTCAATAGCGACCTATTCACTATGAAGAAACTTTGAATTCCATTCGCTTTGTTGTTGTCCCATGCAAGAAATGGTTATTTATATCATCCACTTCCAAGCGGGAATCAAAATCAAACAACAACATAAGCATATCACAACATATACATACAACTATATCAATATTTTATCAATTTTAATACTATTTTAAAGTGGGATATTTCACTTTAATTCAAATCAAACCAAAGCCACCACCAACCAAATACCATACGACATCACACCACTTTGCTTAACACTTGAAAACTCCTCTCCTACCTTCCTCATGCTTACGCAACCTCCTTTTCTCTCATGGCCCTAGACCAAAATGTGGTTTTGGCAACAAAGTTTGAATCTTTGTGGTTGTAGAGAGGTTTGCTTATATTTTTAGAGGCTTGTATACTTGTTTTGAGAAGGAAAGAAGTATTCTTTTTAAACTTTACTTAGGAAAATGGAGAAGAGGAAGTAATGAAGAAAGTAAGAAAAGAAGATTGAAATGGAAAACGAGAAAAGAGAGAGAGCAAGTGTTCTTTTATAGAATTTACAAAATGTAGTGAATTAGCACTTAGCCCCTTAGCCAAATTACACAATTACCTTCTCTTAAATCAAGCTACACCTTTCCTTTACAAAAGCAACTGCCCTATATTAGCTTATGCAACACACTTCCTTTAGGCCGCTTGGCATTACCGCCTTACTTTAGGTACTTTAGTACTTTTCTCTTTTAAAGAGAAAAGAAAAGACTTCCTTTTCTTAATACTTAAGTAACTTTATTAATTTGTTTTTAACTAAACCATTTCAATTAGTGAACTTGTTTTCTTATTTGTTATATATATGCATACTGGTGTACACAACATGTCCTGATAACTTTTGGTTGATGAAAAGTCAGAATTTCAAAAACAATTTTCGATCGCATTTTCGATTTTTCATCGAACTATCTATTTTTTAAACAAACTTTCAAAACAAGTTTGCTATCATTATTTATTAATTAAAAGAGAGTTATTAGACCATTAACAACCATTAATTAAGTATTCACAAATCAAAGCAGTAAAATTATGGGTTGTTGCATGTTTGGTGGTGGTGAGGTATATTTCTTTGTCCTTGTTTTACATATATTAGAGTCTGCCATGTGCTATTTTGGCTTTATGCATTATTTTATCACCTTGTTGTGATTTTTCACTGAATCCACTATTGGGGTTGTGGAAGGTGATTGCAGGCGCTGTAGTTCATTAAGCTTTTGGCTTGTGGTAACTTTATTTTGTCTATGGAATGTTGTAAGTTTCTTTTCAAGCCTCTTTTAATTATCTCAACCGTCATATGGCTTGTGTTCGGCACATTTAGGTTGCGAGGTTATGTGGTTTCATTTGAAAATTTGTAGCTTAGACTTTGGTTGTCATAATGTAATGGTAGCGCCATAGTGCACTTTATGTAATAGTGTTTGTTTTAGGTCATAGTGTTTGTCAAGTGATGTATAAAGTCATATATTAGTAGTTGCTCATCATCAACCTTTGTAAGTGTGTGTTGTAATGTTTGTCGTTGAGGTGTTTCAACCTCACACTATATTTTTGCACCCTGCATGGTGTTCACATTAGTTTTGTTGGTGTAGTCGTTGAGGACTTTCTCCCTCATACTTATAAAAAATTTGTACCAATGGTACGATCATTATAAATTCAGTTTCCTATGGAAAATATAATTACAAGAATTTTTTATCATTAGAAAACTATCACGATATAAAATAACTGTTATTTTAAGTATTCCTCGTCAACATATTTCAAGAAAGGATATCAATACATCAGTTAGGACCAGAGTGCATAATGCTCTTCAAATGTTGGACTGTGTATCACTCCCGACTACCGAGGTACTAAGGAGCTACATACCTATAGTTATTGGATAACTATGGAGTGACTCATCCGAGAGTTTCCTATTGGTTAATAACAACTAGGTCAAACAAGATCTCAAGATGACAATGTTATACATTTCCCTTGGCTTGAGTATATTGTGAAATTTCAATATGAATACTCCACTTTGATTATTATTAAATCATGGCATAGAAATCCACCAAGTAACTATAGTTGGGTTTGAATTGAATCATCGGAAGTGAAACGTTATTCAATTGAGAATTCATCTCCTCGGTTGCAGGTCAGTACCACGATAAATTGTAGTTAACTCAAAATCAAAATATTTGGCCAGAGTAGTACGGTTAATAATAAATGTTATCATTGAACCAAGAACTTTTTTATGGATTAACAGAGTTGAATAAGGATGATATTGGAATTCCAATCAAAGCTGAATTCCATAAATCCTAAATTATTATAGTGTTGATGAAAGAGTGTGTGTAAATAATCATTGCTAAGACGTATCGCTTAAGAAAATGTAAAATTCGATTTTATCAGAAAGGCCGATAAGCGGTGAATTCAACCAAACTGTCACACCACTAGCTTAGGAGAGATATGAACATTTATATTTGAATCGTTCAATACTAATCGCTACCTGAATTCGCACCTTTGAGTCTCACCATTGTATTTGTGAATTCTTCAGAAAAACCACACGATTTGATTAGTTTATAAAATATTATAAATTAAATAAATTAATTAATATTTAAGAAATATTAATTATCATTATGTTATCTAATGTATTGGGTGTTGTTAATAATTATTTTGATGCATATATAAAAGTCATATATACACATATCGATATACGATATTGATATGTATTTAAATGGGCTTTAAATACAGTTAATTGCTTAATGGCCTTTTTAGAAAATTAATCCACTAGAAACACATGCTTGGCTAGCCATATATAGGATAAGAGGTGATGACTTAACTGAAATTTGAGTAGTAATTTGAAGGGAAATGTTTAAATAAAGAATAGGACAGACTTCTACTCTTCCATTAAAAACAAATCACTCTTATTTATTTCCTTATTCATTTTTCGTTTCTCTCTTCCTTGTCATCCATAGTCAAGAATCACTTGGGACAATTTTAAAGCTTTCCAACTCCAAATCAAAAACAAAGCATCAAATAAAATAAAAGGTTGTGTGGTTCATTATTCCCTTATAAAGTTGGGTGTGGATTCACCTAAAGATTTGAGGAGAAATCTCAAATCAAGGTGTTACAAACGGCGATGCCCTTTCAGGTTCAATTCTTCTATTTTATATTATTTATTCATGATGTTTAACCCCGACTAAATCAACATATATGTGTATGTAGATTACCACTTAATAAATCTAATCTAAAATATCTTATATATTATTATTACCTATAAAATCAATCTTATATTTGGTTTATTTTCCGCATTCAAATTGTTTGTTGGATCTGAAATTATTAGTTAATGTAGATCTGAATTGTTGTGCTAAAATTTACATTTATTATCATAGATTATATCACTTATGGGTATGGATTCGGTATTTAATTAATTTAATTGTGTGTGCTCGCACACGCGTGTGTATATTCATATCCTTCATCTTCATGCTATCTAAAATTGTAAACAATTTCAAGTTAAATCTTTTGGTTTAATTAATTTTGTTTTTCAAATTAATATATTTAATGTTTATTGTTTAGTCGAGTATATGCATTTGAAATTTGAATTCTTAAATACACACATGCGTGTGTATGTGTATTTAAAATGTTTTGAAATCAACCATTTATTGAAGCTATATATTAATCGAGATAGTACTTTATAATAATTTTGTTATCATGTTGAATGTATGATTTTAGATCTATAATTTTAAAACTGAAAATGCTTTTTTTATTATCAGGCTTTTAAATCTCAAAATTTAAATGAAATCTCAAACTGACATCTCGGTTCACATCTTGGGTTGAGATCTTAAGATCTTATGTGAGATGGGTGTTAAATGATTAAAAATCATGTTTAAAATATTGTCTCGTACAAGTGCAAAAAGCGGATCTTGAGTGAGATCTCCAGAAGATGAAAGAGATTTAAAACTCTTGTTATAATTAAACATAGAATTTTTTTCCATATAGATATTGAACCTATTATAGACTAGTGTTTGTAAAAAAAGAAAATATAAAATATTACCTTATTATATTTCCTTTTTAATTCTGACTTGATTAAATTTAAATCTAATGTAAAATTTCTTTCTTTCTTCGCTTTGGCATCAAAAATTCAAATATTACACGGATTTGTTTTTATATGTGTGTAAACTGTAATGTAAATACCACATATATTTATATATATGCCTAAACTATATATATAGTCCTATAAATATCTGTATACAAACAATATACACATTTTATAGTATATTAAACATACGTATGTACTTAGACATTTATATTTCTGATATTTCTGTGAAGTAGTCATATGTATATGTAAGTATAATATATATGCATATAAAATAGATATAAATCACAAAATCAATGTGTATGTGTGTAGTTATACACATGTTTATATTTTGTTATATTATGTTGTTCTATCATTGAATGTATACACATTACGTTTAAAATAAAACATTTAGTTAAATTAATTATGTGATTAATTAACAAATATAAAACAATGTTAGATAATATATGATTTTATTTAATAACTAGGTTGGATCAAACATATTAAACTTCGAAGGTCCACTGTGATTCAAATATGAACTATTTTTTGAAATCTACCCGTTTCACCCACTATAGACCAATCTGGTTTCTTTAGAAAATGCTATCCCAACTGACATTTGCTGAAAATTTGCACTTGGCAAAAAGCATAGTACTAAAAGCTATGGACCATTTTTGTCAAGCTATCATAAAAATATACAATGATCGGTATTTACAAGGATCGATGAAGTTGGAATGGTAAGATTAATGGAGATTGATGACAATAGAGGATAGCCGGGAATGCTAGGTAGTATCGACTATATGCATTGATAGTGGATGAACCATCCAAAAGCATATGAAGGGGATTATCAAGGTAAGTCAAGCGGATTGACAATTATTCTTAAAACGGCGAGTTCATATGACGTATGGATCTGATATGCTTTTTTGGGGCGCCATGATCTAGTAAAGACCTTAATGTAGCTGAACGGCCTACTATATTTAAGGATTTGGCGAATGGTGGATCAGACCATGTTCTTTGGCGTTAGGGGAAAGTACATATACCATGGATATTATCTTGATGATAGTATATATTCTCAATAGGGTACCATTGTTAAAACCATTCCGAATCCAACAAGCAACAAACACACGAAGTTTGTGGTAATGCAAGAGAGATAGAGAAAAGATGCAAAAAGAGCATTTAGTGTTCTTCAATCAAGATTTGCAATATTCAACAATCTATGTAGACCACGGTTGCCCAACAAAATGATAAAAATTATGTATACCTATGTAATTTTACACAACATGATACTTGAAGATGAGAAAGATATGTTATGGGACTTTGACTACAAGGCCGCTATGCCTACACTAGACATATGACGTAAGGATATGATAGTAAGTGTATAAGATTCTGAGTTTCATGTTACTCACCAAATGACATATTGTAGTGTTCACTTGTACCGTAGTCTTCAAAATGATCTAGTAAATCGTATTTGGTGCTCTTGTGGCGAACGACAGAAGAATGCTGTTGTTGTAGAAGATTGTTGTTGTCATAGTTGATTGTTGTTGTCATTGTTGTTCTAGTAATTTAGTTCTACTGTATACAAGTTATTAACAGTATCGCAATTTAAATCTCATTTATTGTCCTAAAAAGTGGAATTTACCTGATTAATTTAAATAGAAAGTCAAAAGCAACATCACTAACTCAAAATCAAAAGTTACGCTTGTTCTAAAGTTACAAACAATACTACTGAACTAACTCAAAATCAAAAGTTACGCTTGTTCTAAAGTTACAAACAATATTACTGAACTTCTCCACTCTTACGTCTCAAAGTTTCATTTCTCATTATTTCCACATAAGCTAATTGTTGTCCAGTCAAATTTGATGTATTTAATAACATTAGTGCATTATCGTCTCTTTATGTATTCCTTGCAATAAGTCGTTCCAACTTCATCGTTCTTTCCCGATGTTGAGAAAGTTGAAGTTCAATTGCACAACGGTCTCTCTTTAGATACCCGTAAAGGGCTTTCTATTCTGGCCTACGACGCACCAACAACCTGCTCCTTCTTTGCTGCTTTGGAAAACCATCTTTACCCTAAGTTGGATATCTTTCAAATCCGTACTTTGACTTGTGATTTGCCAGAATTTTTTGTTTCTTCGCCTCTCTATGCTTCGCTTCCTAATCTGCTTGATTACACTCCATGAACAACTTTTAGAGCGAGGACTTCCATTTCAAATGCTCAACAGACGTATCATAAACATGCATGAACTGATAAAAAAAGAGTTTCAATTTATTCTCAAGAACGTTGACTTATTTGAAAAGTTTATTTGCGGCTGCCCTATAAAAAATGAAAGGAAATATTCATAAAAGGATAAAATATCTTATAAACGTATGCATATTAGTTAAGCTTACCAAATGCATTTCAGCGTCAAAGCCGCTAGGGTTCACTTGCTATAACTTAGACATTTGAGAATTAAATGTCTGTGTTTGACGATTAATTTTTCCAAATCATCTTTTAATCGAAGCAAGTGATCTTTTTCGATCCATGTTGTCCGATTGTAACAATTTGTAAATTTGCCTCAAAAACTACCATCGCTTTGGTCAGTAACTCAGATCGAATCGGTTAACAGTGTATGCCAAAGATATCATAAATCAAATCTTCGTTCATTGTCTAGCTAGTAATGGTGAACGTTCCTCCAACTGAAACTATGTTACCTTCAAAATTAAACCCATCAATCTATGTCATGTAGAATTGACATCAAAATCACAAAATATTTTTACGGAATAGAAGTTGGAGTAAAGGAATTTTTGTGTAGTCGATTGTTGAAATTGAAGTTTGTGTGTACTTTTATAGAAGGGAGAAAAAGACTTATTGTGTAACATTGTGAAGTAACCGTTATTAGACGCTTATTTAACGAACACCAAAATTTCAAGCGTTTGTTCAACAAGCTTTCGATAACATGCTTATTGAATAAATGTTTGAAATTTGGACGTTGTTAATCAAGCATCTAAATCGATTATAAATCTTGAATCTTGTGTTTTGAATTTATAACCGATGTTGAACGCAGACTTGAGGTTATATATGTAATATGTGCCTTTGAGATGCCCTTGCCAACTGCTCAAGATCCTTGCAGAAAATCACAATATATAAAGTTTTTCACAGCCCGTTAAGACCGGTAGGCCCAGTTATCTCACAAAACTGACGGTCGAGATTAACTTGTCACCCATCCATACCTATATAATTACTGGTCTCGATCAAAGCCCTAATTTCTCTGCGCGTTTATTCATATCGGCTGCCGTCATTTCTTCTTCCTCGCTGCGGCTGTTCAAAGATGAAGGTAATCTCGAATTTAAATACACCGGAAAAATTTGGACGGTAGAATTGCAGTTCCGTGCATTAGATTTGAATTATACATTTTTCTAGATTGTAATATCGGTACTTACGTATTTTTTGTAGTTTAATATCGCCAATCCCACTACGGGGTGCCAGAAGAAGCTCGAGATAGACGATGACCAGAAACTGTGAGTTTATTCAATTTTTATTTTCTGAACAAATAATTTTTCGCTTGTTTGTTGTTTATTTCAGCACTTAAATGTTAGCAAATATAACATGATGTCAATTTATCGAGTTGCTTATAGAAGTTATCTCGTAATCAGTTAAAGTAGAGCTGCTAGCATATCTTGTATTTTGTTTTATTTATAGCAAAAATCAAGTCTCCTCCCCAGAATATCAAATCAAAATTTTCATACGATTACTGTTAAAGCAATTCGAAATTTCATTTGATTTTTCAGTGAGTCCCATGTTTCCGTGGGAAGAGTAACCTGATTTACCACTTTAATAGATGCACTCGTACACATATACCTCATTGGTTTGGGATGAAACTATTCAGTATGGAAATATACTTTTGTCTTCAAAAATTTTATGTTCCAAGTTCTGTCATCAATTTTGTATCAAAACAGGAAATTTAAATTTGAATATTTATTCTTTGTTTTGGCTGGAGTGCTACTAATATCGAAATCAAAGTAACAAAAAGTGATTTCCTGTTCAATTATCCCAGTGGAGTTGCTCTTACATGGAGATCATTGTTTGCTTCAGTTAAAGCATCATTTCATCCACTTCATTGGCCAGTCACATGTTGCCTTGTCTTACTCCATTAGTTGCAAAATAAGCCAGTTACCTGAAGTCAAGTTACAATAAAATCTATACATACATCCCAGTGGTTTGTGAAGTGTTTGATCATGTATTTCGATGCTTTAATAATGTTAGCATCAAAAGTGTGTGCTTACATACTTACCATCAACTGCTTGAAGTCTGCTGTAATTGCAATGTGGACTGAGCTCATATGTTGTAATCTCGCATCTGATATACTTTGCATTTTTTTCCAGGAAATATTTCATTCTATTGCTTCATATTTTGCGCCATAAAATTTTTCAAACCTGCCATGAATAATATGTGTATATATAATTATTTTGAACCTATTAAGAAAATTTCGGCCACTTTGCTTTATTTAACATTTCATTCGAAAATTTTAATATTCTGTACATGTTTCCCAGAGCAGTTATTGCCATCAATACTTACACCTTTTTTCTGATGTGACCTGAATGACTACTAGTGAACAGTAATAGTATGCCATGCAGTACGCTAATGGTATGCCAAATTAATATGTTAGCATCGACACTATAGTGATACCCATCTGACCTGTATTGATATGTTATTTTGTGCATTATTTGATTTCTCCTGTCAATCAAGTAATGAATATTGTCTTAGTCTGTTCATGGTTATAGTTTATTTTGGCTATTAAAAAATTGCTAGCAAATAGATATGATGTGTTATACTGTTAACGTTGATTATATTAATGTACAATAGAGTTTTCATCATGTGTCTGCTATTGATGCAATTGTACATTAATTATACATTAATATGGTTTTCATTACATTAATGCTTGACTAGCATGTTCATTATATTTATTCGGGAAAAAACCATGCTAGCAAGCAAGCAATATTACTCTCTTTTATCCTAGATCAAGTTAATGTATAATTAGTCATGAATTTCCTTACTGATTTTTGTGGTTATGCAGCCGAGCATTTTATGACAAAAGGATCTCACAGGAGGTGAACGGTGATGCACTCGGTGAGGTAGGACTAATTTATTTCTGATACTGAAATTTAAATAAATATTATTTATGTTTGAATATTACTGGAAAACACACTTTTGATTCTTAATTTACCATCAATTCATCTTGCTGGTTCAGGAGTTCAAAGGCTATGTATTTAAGATCATGGGAGGATGTGACAAGCAGGGTTTCCCCATGAAGCAGGGAGTATTGACCCCAGGACGTGTCCGTCTTCTTCTTCACAGAGGTAAGCCCATTTTTATTATCGACACTCAGTAAGCTCGATGTATATGGTATAGAGATTCAATTTTCTCGGACACACCACCAAAATAACATGGTTGCCTGAATGTAATGAATGCTCGGACTGCTCGGTTTTCATTTGAGCTTTTTGGGTGAACATTCTTTTGTTTGAGCAAACCTTGTGTTTATACTACTTAGTGCACATTAGTTATATATATATATATATATATATTCGCTGTTAATAAATGAAATTCATAATTGCTCAATATATCTGTAGTAAACTTTATCTTTATTAATATTTGGAATAGATTAACAACATTTTGGTCCAACCCTGAACTTCCCGATTTGCCCCTCTTATATGCAAATGAGGACATGAGTTCAAATATCTCAAATGACAAATTTACATCTATTATTATTTCAGAATTTTGATATATAAATGAGGTGACAAGTTCGAATGTCCAACAGAAATGTTTACATCTTTTTTTATATATTTTCCATCTTACGCTTATTATCTATACATAAAAGAATTGAAATTATTATTAGCATTATAACTTTTTTTCAAAAATATTCGCATGCACGTGCATTACTCATGCCAAAGAGCTTGTAAACTAATACTTGAGCAACTTGATTGTGTGACTATTAGGGACTCTATTTTCTACGTTCAACAACTGAAGTTTCTATATTTGATGTCTAATAATATTAAGTCATTTTGAAGTTTAAGATCAGCAGCGATTCAATTCCCAATAAGCTATTTATTGACGGCAATCTAAGCACACAGTAGTGATATTACAAGTTTCTTAATTTTAACTACATGAAGTTTAACTCAGCCCACATTTTTATATATAAAACATGTATGCATGTATGTATATAGTGAGTTACCTAGTATTAAATTGTAACTAATGAGCCATTTACTGACAGGAACACCATGCTTCCGTGGGTATGGAAGACGCAATGGGGAACGCAGAAGAAAGTCAGTCCGGGGATGCATTGTTAGCCCTGATCTTTCAGTTCTGAATCTTGTGATTGTTAAGAAAGGGGACAATGATCTTCCTGGTTTGACCGATACCGAGAAGCCAAGGATGAGGGGACCCAAGAGAGCGTCCAAAATCCGCAAGCTCTTCAACCTTTCTAAAGAAGATGATGTCCGCAAGTACGTCAACACTTACCGCAGGACCTACACCAATAAAAAAGGTTTTCTATTTTACTTTTCCTACTTTTGTCCCTTCTGCTTTTTTTTCTTTTTGAAGTTTATTTCATACACCACTTTACTATCTAATAACGGTGTTAGATGATAGAACATTACAAATTTCTGGGTATTTGAAAGTATCAAAGTGCAGTTAAGAAAATCTTCAATGCTATAATCGTCTTGTTACATGACGCATACGGTACACTTTTTTGCGGTACATTTCTATAGTAGAATGTCTATTACCGAACATTTTCTCTTTCTTTTGAGTATTTTTCTTATAATTATTATATATTTATATATATATATATATATTGGAGTAAATATGTATAACTGGTAGGTATCTTATTAGGTACTAAGACGCTAAGTTTGTTATCATACACTCTTGTTTATAGGCAAGACAGTTAGCAAGGCCCCGAAGATACAAAGGCTTGTGACTCCATTGACATTGCAAAGGAAGAGAGCGAGAATCGCAGAGAAGAAGAGGAGGATCGAGAAGGCAAAATCTGAAGCCGCCGAGTACCAGAAGCTTCTAGCAACAAGACTGAAGGAGCAGAGAGAAAGAAGAAGTGAAAGCTTGGCAAAGAAGCGATCTAGGCTCTCTGCTGCTGCTGCCAAAACTGCTTCCACCTCTGCCTAAGCCTCACTTGTTTTAGATATGATCAAGTGCTTTCTTTTTTAAGTCATATTCAGATTGAAGTATTTTTGTTTGTATTTCTGCATGAATGTCGGTGTTCCATCTTTTTTTAAGATTTTATTGATGCGATCTAGGCTCTCTGCTGCTGCTAGCCTTTTGTTTTCATTTTCGAGGACAGCTTTGGTTTGTGAATCGTTCCGGTTGTGCTGTTGATTAATATATTATGTTTTAATCATTGGGATTAGTTTTTAACCGTGCTAGAGTATATTTTTAGTTAGACTATGAGGGCGCTTTTCGTCGTTTTGGGGAAGGGTAATTAATTATTTGTAAGATGGAAAAAGGAAAAAAAAAATGATGTGTGAGTGGAATTTTAGGACACGGGGTCTGCTTGCGTCTGAACGGATTCTTGTTTCTTCCGGATGCGTTCATGCAAAATGCAAAGTGCTCCTTTTGGCTAATGGATCGGCTCTCGAATTCACTCAAGTCCGTGGATGAATTATTTATGTTTGTTAAAAAACACGCATTCAATTGGAATTTGGAATTATTACTTTGTTCAATTGTTTTTGTGACCTTTTGCTGTCCAAGCAACTCTAATTGGAATAATTAGGAGAAACTGATAAGTAATCCATGCACGTTGAATTGATTTATTAACGTTATGTAGATATCTTAAATCTTGAAATGAATTAATCCATGTATGACACGTTATTGTCTGTAACAATTGTATGTTTCCCAAATCTTCCTTTCTCCGATGTTCATGGACTTTGTTTTTAACATAATTCCAAATATTTTGTTTTTAAGTTCAACTTGTTTAAACTGGTAAAAAAAAAATTTGTTGAAATTTTCTAGAGCATCTCCATGTAAAGTGAAAAGAATGTCAATGATAAACAAAATTGTTGAAATTTTATTCAATGCATATGTTGATGACAAATTATGAAGTACAATATCTAGTTTTAAACATTTGTTATAATGCGAAATACGACAGATTATCAATTATTAATTAATTTAATATAAAAATACATCTATTATTGTAAAAAAAATAATTGTCTTTATCCACAATATATGTGATACGTATGAAAAAATAACAATGTGTGAGGGAATCCTCACCTTGAATTAGCAGCAGAAGATTGGCACAAAACTACACGAATTCGGATAAAAAACGATGTTTGGTGGCTTACTTTTCCCTTCAACACCTGTAAATTGAGTAAAAAGGACATGCAAAGAAGCAAAAAGAGATTACAGACCAAACCCAAACAAAAAAATCAAAATTTGATGAAATTGAATATGATTATGTTTTAAATTGGTTGTATAAGTATTGGAATTTAAATAATGATACCTTATGATGATTTGAGTAAATAAAGTAAATTAATTCTAATTAAGGAGATGTCTTAATCGAAAATCATGGGATGCTTTGATTAATAAAATGATGTATTTAAGATAAATAATACATTGGTTAGAGAAGATTGAAATATCAATTAAATATTTTGTACTAAGCTAAAAATTGATGACTTTAAAATTTGTTTTGGTAATTGGTTGTTTGAAAAAAATAAAATAGATAGTACGATTTAAAACTCTATCTTAAGGGAAATTAATGAAATGCTAAATTTAAATTTTTAACATAAATTTGTTGGCCTCAGGATGGGGCGTCACAACATGCAAGACCACTTATGTTGTATCATTTTGTATTGTACTGGGATGTATCTGTGTATATGTATATATATATTTGACTGATGTTCTGTGATATGTTGTATCTATTGTTATTGTATTTTGTTCTGATAGATCCATTAGCCACTGTAGTTTTGTATTAAGCATTTATTGAATATGTCGATCCACTTGAGAAAGAGAAAAAATATAGAGCACCAAATCGACGTATTCAATAGATGTTTAAGACAAAGCCATAGATGATCGCTCGTAACCAGCCATATTCTCCACATTAGCAGACAGTATTACTCAGTAATACTCTTTGTTAATGTGGGTCTCGAGGTGGGACGTCACAGCTTGGCACTCGATGGACAATCCAACACAAAATCATTTTCTAAATAATAAACATGCCTATTATTTTAATTAAATACACAATTTACACAATATTTTAAACAAAATACTATTTTAACATCAAAAATTACACAAAAATTTTATATGTTGTATAATGAAAATAAAAAGGTGAAATATTGGTTAAAAATAATGTTTAAAGGTAAAAATGATGTTAATATGGTTATTTGAATTTTATTATACAAGAAAACTCACTAAGAATTGAAGGAAATATGCATTTAATATTGTTAGTGCACTTTGTATTGTGAGGTCTTTTACACTTAAGCATTGCTTGTGCATTAAAGATGCTCTTATGTAATATTTGTTTAGTAATGTTATGAATTTATTTTTCTACGGATGACATTTTTTCTACAAATGTTAGAATTGTTTTGTTCTCTATGACATTTTACGACATTTATAGGTAACCATCTTCAACTATATTTTTACAACACTGCAGTATGTCTTTCCACAAATATAAATACAAGTTGTTATTGCATTTAAGCCTGCGACATTTTTCAAACACTATAAATGCGTGATTATGATTAAAACTTCAAATTGTTACAGTTGATCAACAATAGAAACACAAAATCTAGAATAACAATCGGCAAAATGATCTCACCTTTATTAAGAAAACTGTTGTAGCTATATAATAGCTTTACAAGATAAAACTGAATGATAAAACCCACGTACAAAACAACAACGTGGTGACAAAGCAAGGAAACATTCAAAGACAAAAAAACTAGCATCATCCTAAAGAATATGACTTTATTAGCTAAAAGACAGAACTTCAATATAACATTCCCTCCCTTAAACTAGATTTATGAGCATCTAGTTTACTGTTGGTACTTCACAAACTTCCAATTTGCTTCGCAACTTCTGAAAAAATTCTAGCTTAAGTGGTTTGGTTCACATATCAGCCACCTGTTCATGTGATCTGCAGTGCACAAGCTGCACTAGTCCATCTCTTGCCATATCTCTTAGGAAGTGAAAGCGTACATCGATGTGTTTACTCCTACCATGCATCACTGGATTTCTAGACAGTTTAACCGTTGAACTGTTGTCACAAAAAATGGTTGTACACTCATCTTCTTCATAACCAAGCTTCTTTAAGACTCATTTCATCCACACAACCTGACAAGCACAGGCTGCAGCAGCAACAAACTCGGCCTCAGTTGTCGAAAGCGTGATTACCGGTTGTTTTTTAGATGACCAAGCTACTGCTCCAGAGCTAAGTATGAATGTGTAACCCGTTGTGCTCTTCCTATCGTCCAACGAACCTGCATAATCGTTGTCAGTAAATGCAACTAACTCTTTGTTCCTTCCTTTTTTGTAAAAAATACCATAGCTTGTTGATGCTTTCAGATATCGAATGATTCTATTAGCTGCCATAAGACGCAGCTCAGTTGGTCATGACATGTATCGACTAACCAAACTTACTGCAAACATCATGTCCGGACGTGCGCTGTTAAATACATCAAACTCCCCACCAATTTCTTATAATAGGTGGCATCAACAGTCACCCCATTTTCATCTTTAGATATCTTGAAACCTGGTGCTATTGGGTTTTGCACAGCATTGCACTCTTCCATGCCAAATCTGCTCAACACATCCACTGCATACTTTTTTAATTTATAAAAATCCCATCATTTAGTTGTAGAACTTCTATCCCAAGAAAATATATCATCTTTCCTAAATCAGACATCTCGAATTCTTCCATCATTGACTTTTTAAACTGTATAAGCATTTCCATTTCATTACCCGTGTATATCAAATCATCAACGTACAAGCTAACAATCATTATTTTGTCATTCTTGTCATCCTGTATAAAGAGAGTTTGATCACGTTCACCACTTTCAAAGCCTTGTTTCAGAAAGTACCCTTCAATTCGACTAAACCAAGCCCGAGGCGCTTGTTTTAGTCCATAAAGTGCTTTCTTTAATTTGAACACCTTATGAGCTTCATTCTTCAGTACATTTCCCTCTGGTTGATATATGAATACATCTTCATTTAACTCCCCATGAAGAAACGCTGATTTGACATCGAGTTGAAAAACAGTCCAACTTCTTTGTGCTGCAAGAGAAAGAACCATTCTAATTGTATCCATTCGAACTACTGGTGCAAACACTTCATCGTAATCAACCCTATGCTCCTGTGTGTAGCCCTTCACAACTAATCGAGCTTTGTACTTCTCAACTTCTCCATGTTCATTTACTTTTTTCTTGTACACCCACTTGACTCCAATTCTTTTTGCTCCTTCCAGTAATTCAGTGAGAAACCATGTATCATTTTTGTAACAGACTTCATCTCAAAGTCCATAGCTTGTCTCCATTTATCACATTTCATTGCTTCCTCATAACTTGTTGGATCTGCACTAGCAAACAAAGCAACACTGACATTAATATCATCATTAGAAAGACCGTCACCTGTTACATAATCTCTCATCCACACCGGTGCTCTTTTGTTCCTCTTTTCTCTTGAGCTTGAAGAAACATAAGTTTCATCTCTATTTATAGGACTTGGTGATGTACTACCATTTTCTTCTGCTTCGACTTCAACTTCTATTTCATAATCATTTGAACTTTCATGATCCTGTTCACCATCACATTCCAACTCCAACGTAACTTGTTCTTGGTAGTTCATGTCCCATTCCCATTTCTTATCCTCCTCAACCACAACATCACGACTAACTACCACTTTCTTCGAGATCGGATCATACAATTTATAGCCTTTCGACTCTTCGCTTACTCCTAAAAGAATGCAACTATAGCTTTTATCCTCAAGTTTGGACCTTCTAGCATGTGAACATGTGCAACACTTCCAAAAACCTTAAAGTGCTCGATAGATGGTTTGAGTCCACTCCTAGTTTCCTCTGGAGTCACATCCTTCGCTGACGATGTAGGACACCTATTCAACACATAGATTGCCCAATTCACTGCTTCAGGCCAAAAAGTCTTCGGAATACCATTCTCGAAAAGCATGCACCTCACCATATTCATCACCGTCTGATTCTTCCTTTTGGCGACACCGTTTTGTTGTGGTGTATATGAAGTAGTTAACTGCCTCTTTATGCCACTTTCTTTGCAGTACTTATCAAATTCATTTGAAATGAACTCAGCGCCACGATCTATTCTTAAACATTTTATGGCTATACCTGTTTCTTTCTCTACATGATTCTTAAAAGATTTAAAAGAATCAAATGCATTTAATTTATTAAGTAGAAAATCCACCCATGCTTTTCTACTAAAATCGTCTATAAAGCAAATCATGTACCTTTTGTGGCTGTTGGAGATAGGAGTGATAGGACCACACAAGTCAGCATGAATAAGTTCTAGCTTTTGTGATGCTCTCCATGTGCTTCTTTTAGGAATTGGATCACGATGTTGCTTGCCCTTTAAACAGTAAGTGAAGACAATACTTGACTCAGGAAGCTTTGGTAAACCAGTCACCGTCTCTTTAAGCCGCAAGGTTTTGAGACCACCTTGACTAAGGTGACCGAATCTGCAATGCCAAAGGTGTGTCAAGTCTTATGTTCTTGCTTGAAGACAAATTTCTTTTGTTGGTTGTGCTTTACCAGGTTGAGAACTAGCTAAAAGAGTGAACATTCTATTAGTAATCATGTTTGTTTGGATGATTAGACCTTTTGTTGAATGATAAATTTTGCATTTTTCTGATTGAATCAAAAATGTTAATCATCTTTCTTGAAGTTGCCCCATGCTTAGAAGATTGTTTTTTAACTGTGGCACATAATACACATCTGTTACAACATAGTTAAAACCATCTAAGCACAACTTTACATTTCCTTTGCCAGCAACACTCATCTTCATGTTGTTTCCCAACTCACCATATGCTTAAAATTTTCATTCAGCTCACAAAATAGGGATCGATCACCACACATGTGATTTGAGCATCCAAAATCAAGTAACCACACATCATCTCGTTTTGCGTTGCTCATCTCCACATATGACATAAGTAATAATTCTTCATGGTTATCAAACTCAGCGTAGTTTGCTTCCCTCCAGTCCGGGCATTCATATTGAAAATGACATAGTTTATGACATTTGTAACACTCAATAATTGATTTGTTGAAAGCTCTACTTCTCCCCCATCCTCTTCCTCTAAAACTGTTTCTTCCTCGACCTTTACTTCCACTGTTTTCCTCATGACTCACCTTCAACGCCTACTGTTCCCCATGATGTCTTTGGAACTTTTGTTCATGCACAATGAGCGAACTCTGTAGCTCATCAATAGAAAGTGTGCCGATGTTCTTCGACTCTTCAATTGAACAAACGACGTAATTGAACCTATCTGTTAATGAACGAAAAATTTTCTCCACAACAATAACATCCTTCATATTTTCCCCATCGGTCCTCGTTTTATTTGCTACAGACATGACCCTTGAAAAATAATCAGTAACAGTTTCGCCAATTTTCATTTCAGGGTCTCAAATCTTTCCTTAGTGCTTGAAGGACAGATCGCTTCACTCGAGCGTTTCCTTCAAATTTCTTTTTCATCAAATCCCATATTTGTTTTGAGGTGTCCTTTTGTAGGATAGTTTCTAAAACAGTCCTATCAATTGCCTGAAATAAATAGTTCTTTACCTTCATATCCTTTAGCTTCATCTCATCAAGTATCTTTCGTTCTACATCAGTCGTGGATGTCGTAGGCTCTGCAAAACCAACCTCCACAAGGTTCCAATACTCTTTGGACCTAAGGAAGTTCTCTATCAGCATGCTCCAATGGTCGTAGTGGCCATCAAAGCATGGAATTGCAGGCTGAACAAAATTCCCACTGCCTTCACTCGTCATTTCTCTCTTTTCTTGTAAGTCAGCCCAAGAATGCAGTTTCTCTAGCTCTGATACCAATTTGTTAAAGTTGATCAATAATAGAAACACAAGATCTAGAATAAAACAATTGGCGAAATGAACTCACCTTTATTAAGAAAACTGATGTAGCTATATAATAGCTTTACAAGATAAAACTGAATGATAAAACCCACGAACAAAACAACAACGTGGTGACAAAGCAAGGAAACATTCAAAAACAGAAAAACTAGCATCATCCTAAAGAATAGGACTTTATTAGCTAAAAGACATAACTTCAATATAACACAAATGTTGTATTTTTTTGCAAATTATTATGGAAATATATTTTATTTCTTTTAGACAACGTTGTGAAAGCTAAAAGTGAACTTTATAGTTTTTAAATACCAATAGATAGAAGTCCAATAAAATTCAAATATTTTCAAAAAAGGTAGAATTTCAAGTAAATTCATTTTTTATTAAAACATTTAGAGCTTCTGAAAGTTTATGAATGAACAAATATTAAACAATAAATAGGGGAAAACTATTAACCACTCTGCTTAAAATCTCTAATTATTAGCAAGCCAAATACAAAAATTGGTTAATGTTGCAAATAAATAAGATTAATAAACAAGAATAGAAGCCATAGGGAGAGAAGACTTTTTTTTATTCATTTAGATCTATAATACAATACAAATGAGCTCTCTATTTATAGACTATATATAGTGAAAATTCCAATAATGTCCTTTAATATTTAGCATATGGAAGGTCTATTGAAACAAAAAATATAGATATAATTGGTAACACAATGGATATCCACCATTGGATTGCCCCTGAATTCCACCTCCCATGCGAGGACAAAAAGATTCAATGGTACAGATCTCTTGTGTCACCAATTGTGTCTAATTTTGTGTCTAAATAGTCGGCCCCTTTAGCATATTCACCTTTATAATTTACATATATTATAACACTCCCCCTTGAATATGTGCCTTCAAAATCTTGGATGTTCATATGGTAACTTGAAGTTGTTCTTTTTGAAACATATATGATGACTGCTCACCCTCATTATTATATTTCTTTCATATATTTATTCGGTCAATATATAAATATTATTTATTGCCTTATTAAAAACTTCTGTTAGGAAAACCCAGTGGGAAAAACCTTGAACGAGAAAAAGAGTACAGCTTGTAAAGTTATAGATATTGTATTAAACATTATATTCCTTCGAAAGAGTTTGATACTTAGGGATCAAATAGTGCCTCATTAAAACCTTACTAAGAAAAAACCTAGGTGGGAAAAATCTTAGTGAAGGAAGAAGAGTACAATGATATATTTCAATATCTAATTTCATCAAAAGAAATTTGATACTTCTAGATCAGGATAATGCCTCGTTAAACCTTAATAAGAAAACCCAAAGGGAAAAATCTTAATGAAGGAATAACTTGATTTAATTAATTTTAAATATCTAATTTTAAATATTAAAATATTGGTTTAAAAAGGGTTAATAACTAATTTCAAATTCACGTATTATTTAAAATATTAGAATTGTGAATTTAACACTTGAATAGTGTGACGACCCGGAATTTTTGTATATTTGAAAGGTGAATATTTAATTTATTTTAAATATCCGAAGGTTAAATTTTAACTTTAATTTCAAATATACAGTATTTATTTGGATAATTAATTATTAAATTTAATTATCGGGATTGGGTAAAATATTGAATCTTGATTTTAAGCCTGTTAAAAATAGTTCAAAGGTTCAGAAAATTTATATTGTTAATACTGAAGATGATAGAACTTTTAAAATGGAATTTTAAAGAGTTTTGTTCAGTTTTAAAAATATATCGTTGAAATTGAATTTAAAAATAGCCGTCCGAGGCACAGTCTCGAAATTCGACGAAACCAGTTTCATTGGATCCGTAATATTGTATTATTATCGGATTTCAATTTTCGTAGAGTTTGGGGTTGTGGTGTGAGTGTACGATATATAAACGCGCTGAAATCTATATTGAATTCAATATAATAACTGGGTTCAAAAAAAAAGATATCTTCTCCATACGATCGAACTAGACCTCGAAACCTGTCCCAGCGTGCTCAGAATAACGATAACGTTAGGAACGCCGGTCGTTGCATTTAAATTGGAGTTCGGGGTTTAGAATTTTAGACCACGAGATATTTTGGTTATTATATATATTATTTTTGGATAAGTATCAAATCACCTCAGAATTAAATAAGAAAGACAACACATTTGATACCCGACCTTATCTCTTTATTTCTTCGTTCCTAAGCCAGATAACAGAAGAAAATTTATCTCGTTCTAAAATCATCAAAATAAAAATAATGGCCGAAGCCTGGAATCGATACTCACATAAATTTTATCGTTCAAATCAAACCTTCCCTTCCTTCCTCACTTCAGCTCATTCAAAAAAAGAAAAAAAAAATGTCGGCCGTCCTCTTATTCAAATCAAGTAGACTCGACGTCGAGAGGAACTTCGATTTGCGATGGGAAGGCAAGGCGCGGTTGCAGGTGTTCGAGTCGATGGTGAGATCGTCTCAAGTTCGATAACTAGGGCTCGGGTTTGATGAACCCTGGGGCGTCGATGTGGATGTTGGGTCGCCGAATCGAGTGGAGTGGAGGCGTTAGCGAGTAGCAGTTGCGAGGTGTTCGATTGACAGCAGCGAGTGGATCGATTGGGGCAATTACGTCACCGTGATAGGCGATATTAGCTCGGTGATGAAGCTCGATGTTTTCCCTCGCGAGCTTAGCTGTGTGTCAGAGGGATTTTGGTCGCGATGATTGCGGCAGCAGGTGTGGCATCGGAGAAGCAAATATGGCCGCAGTTGAGGTGGAATGTCGACGTTCACGATAGACAGTGAGGTATCTGTTTGGATATTTAATTTAATTTTTATCTTAATATATTGATTAGAAATATAAATAAACAATGATTTCTGTTGAAGTTAAATATACATACAAAAATAATATATGAGTCAATTAACTAAGGTTTGATTCGAGGTATTTTGCTTTAAATTATTTCTTTAAATTATACATATGTTTTACAGTGAAGTATATGCATAGCAGTAAAGTAAACTCTAAATTTATTTTACAGAATATATATATATATATATATAGTATGAAAATAAATATATCTATAGCAACTCACATATTTAATTATATATATAGGACTTTCAAAAATGGTGAAGATATATAACTTAGATTTCTATGAAATCTATATAAATTATTTTACATGTAGTTTGAAGGGAATAATAAATATAATTTATTAGTTTGTATTACAATAATTTGTTCAGGTGATTAATTTGTTAATTTACTCAAATATTTATTATAGGGGAATTTAGTTATTAGTCCAAGTTAAATTGTTAAAAATAAATAAATATATTTGTTCGATTAATTCGAGAGTTAATAAATCATCTAAATGTTTATACAAGGTCTGGAATCGTAAAGGAAACAAACTGGTTTGAGTCGGATTGGCAGGACAAAAACAAAGGTGAGTTAATCTCACTCAGTTGAATTTTATTTTAAATTTAAATGGTTAAATTTAAATAATTGATTGGATGATTGCATTGATTGAATATGCTATATTATATATATAGTAGTATATAGCAATATATACATATTGGCATATGTATATATTTGAGTTGTTGATATTCCCGCATTTATATAGCGGATGAGACCCTATGCGCCGCATAATAGCGGATGATTTTATAAAACCCATATACCGCGATATTCCACTTTGAAGTGGAATTGGTATTGTGCTAACGTTTGTGGATGCAGGGAAACAGGTTGGAGGGATCCAACTGGATTCCTCAAAATTATTTAGATTATTTGATATTCTGTTCTATGAATATTGATATCCTGTGATGATTTTATTGATGATTGAAATATTGGATGATATGGTTGATTGAATATTTCAATAAAAGGAGTTATCAAAATATATTGAATTGGATTTTGAAAGAAATAAAAGAGTAAAATTTAAGTAAATAATTCAAGTGAATTGGAATAAGGGAATTTCGAAATAACAAGGGAAATATTAACTTTAAACTAAAGTGATATTAAATTTAAAGAATAAAGGATTTATTTTGAATGTAAGGATTAAATTTAATTAAAGGCTAAAGAAGGAATTTTGGAAGTTTAAAATTGGTATTTTCAGTTAAAAAGGGTTTTAACTCAAATAAAGAAATAAATCTAAAAGTTAATGTATTTTGAAATAAATGAAGTAGTAAAGGAAATTTATTTCAAAGTAAAGTAAAGTAAATTGGAAAATCAATTGGAAATTGATTTAGTTATTTAAAATTGGAATTTTAAAAGAGAAGTGAGATTTTGGAGATATAAACTGGGTTTATAAAGTAAATTAAAATATCAGTGGATATTTGAATATAAATTCAAGGTGGGAATTTATAAAAAGATATGGTTTGGTTTAAAAATAAATGTTGATTTATTTTTAAAAGATGGAAATGAGAAATGTATTTCTCTGGATAGCCAAGTACGTTTTCAAAGTAATTTTTAATATAAGTTAAAAGTTTTAAGTATGTTTTAAAAAGCATGTTTTAGAAAATTGATTATTTCTAAAGGTTAATTTCCAAAGTAAGTATTTTCAAAAATATATTATTGTAGTAATTATATAAAAGTGAATTGCTATTCTGTTTTAAAAAGGAGAAATTTAGTTTATATTTATAAAGTGGTTTATTTTAAAGTATATATTTTTAATAAAGTATTAAAGTAGTTTAATTTCAATGTTATAAGATATATTTAAAATAAAGTGTTTTTCAATTATTCTAAAATCTAAAAGTGTTTTGTACTTGGTGTTTCAGAGAAATAAATATTTGGAAATGTATTCCGTAAGCGGAAATTGTTTGAAATTGTTTTCAAAAGGAGTTTGAAAATTTGGAAATATATCTTGGAAAGATATTTGGGCAAATAAATAATGTGGGAAATTATTTATTGTGTGATGGTTGCTTGTGGATGTTAATTGATAGTTAAATAACCGACTATCAATATTGGCCAATGCGCTGATCGTTTCGAAGAGACCGGGATCGAGTTTCCGTATACCGGGATTCTAGGTCTGGAGACTCGAATACCACTTCGATCCGGTTTGTACGTTTCGTGTAACGATTTCGGAGTCGAAGATGGAGCAGTGAAGTGCAAGGGCTAGTCGCTACTAATCCTGAGGATATTTCCAAAATGGATGTAGTAGGAGTAGTGCCTTCGGTTCCGTTCAAACCCAGGACGGACTGGTATGGACGAATGCTTGCGAAACATCGTCAGCGGACGATGGGCATTCTAAGGGATATGTTCTCTAAAAGGTATCATTTAGCCTCGAACCTCATCAACCGGGAATGACTGAAAATCAGGGGTTATGCAGCAAGGCTTCGTGGGTAGCTCCCACTGGAGGGTAAGGTCATCCCTGTCTAGATGTCCCTTTTTATTTCGGCTTAGTGGTGCGGTTGCTGATCCCAACCGTGGGGTGATTTTATTCGGGATCATCCAGTAAGGGATGGTTCCGGCCTTGTGTTGCAGGGGAGCGGGCGTACTCCTCGGTACGGTGATCTAGGCCACGTACTGTGATAGGTGGTACCCCAGTGCCTAGTCATTCGTTGGAAATCCATTCTCCCTACGTGCTTGTACGGTTTTGATTGTGCCCAACTATTGTTGAAATGTGAGATGCAAGCATTTCAGCTAGATTCTATTTTACTTTCTGTAGACACTATTATAATATCAGAGGATTTTGATATAAAGTGTTTTAGCTATCGTAAGGTAAAAACCCGACATGTTTATTTGTGGCGTGGTCTTACGAGATGCTTTTGTTTTCAAAGGATTTTGAAACTTTAATAATCAATTTGAGTGTGATTTTCTCACGCTGGTTTTCCAGACTGACTCGGGTATTGTTTTATATGATGCTCGGGTCAGACCGAGTATTATAGGTTACAGGATATGATGCTGTGGAGCTCAGAAGACGAGCTGGATGTCGATACGTACTCCCGTACTTGTTATTATTTTTCCGCTGTGTATTTAGTTGTATGTTATGGATGTTGATGTACTCTGATGATGTATTCTGATATATTGTATAAACAGATATAATTTTGATTTGTGTAAAGATCTGTTGATATATTATATTTTATTCCGCTGCGATGGTTAGATTCTGATGTTGTTTTTCTTTTATTTTCTTCTTCTACCTCTTCTTCTTTTTACCCAAATGGTCCGGTTTTTCGTGTTAGAAAAACTCGGGTTGTTACAGTGGTATCAGAGCTTAGGTTGGCGATAACCTTGGCTCTGGTGGGAATTTTGAGAGTATTAATAGATATGAGCGCGTATTTGTTAGTGAATATAAAATGGTTTTATATTGTGTTGGTTGATTTATTGAGTGGCATATGAACCTTCGTCGGCACAGTCTGGACAACTGTATCGAAGGGGTTTCTAAACACTTGAATAGAACAGTTCGACACAGTATTTTTTAAATAGGGTGAATGAAATAATTTTGCCCAAATTATTTTTTATATAAAAGAAATAATTATTTGAAATTTATTATAGCTATATATTTGGATGCTTGGTTGTTAGAAAATGACAATAATGAGTTAGTCTCATTATTGAGTAGAAATTGAAAACTTATAACCTAAGTTGAAGAATAAATTTATATAACAAATGGAATTTGAAATATAGACTATAAATGAAATTTATAAATTGAGATAAACTTTATATACAAATGTGAATTACAAATGTGATTTATAATCAAATGAGATAAATTCATAAACAAATGAAAATTGTAAATGTAAATGGTAAAAGTGACTTATAACTTGAAATAAAATGTAGAATTCCAGAGTAATGTTTGGATATAAAAATTGGATGGATTTTTGTTTTGGGAAAGATTTAAATTCCTTTGGATTTAAAAATAGTCTTCAAAGGTTTTGGGGAAATAATGGTGATATTATTTCATGAATATTTTTGAAATTGAATTCATATCTGGTGGGATTTGGGATTTAAAAATGTTTGAAATGTTTAGAGTGATAAAAGCATTAAATTCTCTTTTGGTCGCTGGAAAATAATTTCGGTGATGACTGCAGCATCATCGATGTCTATTTTCGAGTTTCCAAAGAGAAATTGCTACCAAACTGTTTTAAATTGGAAATGATTGTGAACTGGGTTGGTTTTGAAATTCAAAGGGAAAATTGTTTGGTAAAAGCAGATTATTTTGGAAATTGGGATTTGATGTGATATACCAGATGTGTATGAGTTATTTATGGATTCAAAATGATTTTGAAATAAAACCGGGCAATTGGATTCTGGAAATTCTATTTAAAATTTAAATGTGAAAATTTAAATGAATCAACAATATAAAGTATAGAATGAAGTTGATTGAAATAAGAAGGGAATGAATGGTTAATTCTGGGATTATAATTATGAGATGAAAATAACTCAATGAGTAATATAAGCTGGTAGATAAAAGGGTTAGAGAACTTGAAGGTGAATGGATTGTAAAACTTGTATAAAATTGTATCCTAGAATTAAAATTTAATTCGAGTATATGAAGGTGAATAAATTATATTTGAATTTAACTTAAGATAAGTTAAATAAAATTGATAATTGGAATTGAATTAAATGTAAGTAAGTTGAAGTTGAATTGAATTGGATATAAAGGTAATGTAAAATGCTTATAATTGTGTAAAGAAATTCATATTCTTAAGTTCTTAAGTGTAATAATTTGAGATTTGATTATAAAGATGAAATGGACTTAAATGAATAGTCCCAGATCTTAAGTAAGTTAAACTTATGAATAGAAATGAAATTGTAAGTTATAAACGGGAATCCATTACTTTGAACCATTAAGAGTTATAATTTGAAATTATTAAATGGAAATGACTAAGATGAGCAATCTTAATTTTTAAATAAATCCAAACTTGAATTATAAGATAAATTGAACTTAAGATAATTAAGTGAAGTGATATTTGGAATTAAAAAGCAAGTATTTAATTTTAACCAACGAAGGAACTAATTAGATAATAAATTAGTTAATGAAATTGAATTGTGAGTTAATGGAATTGGATTAAAATAGTGATGGTTTGAATTGCGAATGAAATCCAAATAAGTGAAAATAAATTGGAAATGACCTGGTTATTAATAAAATAATTCCATATGAATTGAGTATGGAAAATAAAATTCATAATGATTGAGTGAATGAACCACTTATATTAAATAAATAAATGGATGGAATTTGATTAAATAAGAATCAAATGAAAAGATGGAAATAAAACTTAAAAGGGTTGGTTAAATGGAAAATAAACTTAAGCTATTGACTTAAGTAAATGTTGAATGGAAACTGAACTCAAACAGAGGAGTGGTTTAAATAAGTTGAGAAATAGTTATTTAATGAATTAACTTGGATTGTTGTCAAGCTAAATAAAATTCAATTTTTGGAAGTTGAAGATGAATTGAATTTAAGAAAAAAAAATTGGAAATGAAGTAGTAAATTGAAGTAAGTTGGAATTCATCTGAAATTGGAATTCAATTTGAATATATACACTTCAGTGGTGAAGTAGTAAATAAATATAAGAAAATTTATATTGAACTTAAGAATTGAAGAATGAAATTCTTAAGAAAATTTGTATTGGAAATATACTTAGTAATTTTGGAATGGAAAAATAAAAAAATATACTAAGTGAATAGTTGAATGAAGATTAAAATTGAAGTTGTGAAATGTGATAGTTGTGAATAAAGGGATAACAATCAAAAAGAAATGTGAATAAAGGAGAATTGATATAACTGATAATCAATTGGAATTTATACGTAAGATGTACGTATATTATTTTATCCGCATAGCTATTTGGTCCAGATGTCGAACACAGAATTTCGAGATAGTTTTATCAATCCGAATCAGGATTTTTCACTCGATTTTCAACGGCGAGTCTGGATATGGATTGTTGATTGATTCTGGATATTCTCTATCATAGTTTGTGGCTATGCAAGGAGAATGACGGTTTCTGATCAAGGAACCAGATCTGAGTCCGCACTAGGAAGTCGGGTGGACGATACTAGTTCGGAAGTGGAATTGTGTGATCGATGGAGCGATCGAATGTGATATTGCGTACGGATGATATATGTGCATCGTACGGGCTTAAGTAAAACAAATATTGGAAATTTGTAAAGAAAAGTATAAAATGACTTTGGGATTGTGATTGAATATTATTGCTTAATAGGATATACAGGTGTATAAAAGCAATGGATAATTGGGATTTTTGATTTTAGAAGATAAAATTTAATGGCCCGACAAAAAGGTATGTATTTGAATTTCTATATGAAATTTGATTGGGTTTTTGATCCAGCCACTTGGCTTTTTGTTTTCTTTTTGAGATTGGGAGGCCGTAGAGCCATTTTGTAGTAGTACCGAGCTAGCCGCGCAAAGGAGACGCTGGCAAAATTTTTCGGAAATTTAGGGAGTTAGAAAAATTTTGGAAAATTTTGATAATTCAAAAATTTGAATTCAAATTTAAATTTGAATGGATAAGTAGGTAGTATGGGTTGAACTTATGAATAAGTTTGGGAAGTTAAAAGATGATTAGTGTATCATTAATAAAAGATTGTTTGGGTATTGTTAAAACTGTTTGAATTTAGGAAATAGTTAACGGGGATTGAATCATTCTTCCTAACTAGTAATTTCGGGGACGAAATTCTTTTAAGGGGGGAGGAATGTGACGACCCGAAATTTTTGTATATTTGAAATGTGAATATTTAATTTATTTTAAATATCCGAAGGTTAAATTTTAACTTTAATTTCAAATATACAGTATTTATTTGGATAATTAATTATTAAATTTAATTATCGGGATTGGGTAAAATATTGAATCTTGATTTTAAGCCTGTTAAAAATAGTTCAAAGGTTCAGAAAATTTATATTGTTAATACTGAAGATGATAGAACTTTTAAAATGGAATTTTAAAGAGTTTTGTTCAGTTTTAAAAATATATCGTTGAAATTGAATTTAAAAATAGCCGTCCGAGGCACAGTCTCGAAATTCGACGAAACCAGTTTCATTGGATCCGTAATATTGTATTATTATCGGATTTCAATTTTCGTAGAGTTTGGGGTTGTGGTGTGAGTGTACGATATATAAACGCGCTGAAATCTATATTGAATTCAATATAATAACTGGGTTCAAAAAAAAAGATATCTTCTCCATACGATCGAACTAGACCTCGAAACCTGTCCCAGCGTGTTCAGAATAACGATAACGTTAGGAACGCCGGTCGTTGCATTTAAATTGGAGTTCGGGGTTTAGAATTTTAGACCACGAGATATTTTGGTTATTATATATATTATTTTTGGATAAGTATCAAATCACCTCAGAATTAAATAAGAAAGACAACACATTTGATACCCGACCTTATCTCTTTATTTCTTCGTTCCTAAGCCAGATAACAGAAGAAAATTTATCTCGTTCTAAAATCATCAAAATAAAAATAATGGCCGAAGCCTGGAATCGATACTCACATAAATTTTATCGTTCAAATCAAACCTTCCCTTCCTTCCTCACTTCAGCTCATTCAAAAAAAGAAAAAAAAAATGTCGGCCGTCCTCTTATTCAAATCAAGTAGACTCGACGTCGAGAGGAACTTCGATTTGCGATGGGAAGGCAAGGCGCGGTTGCAGGTGTTCGAGTCGATGGTGAGATCGTCTCAAGTTCGATAACTAGGGCTCGGGTTTGATGAACCCTGGGGCGTCGATGTGGATGTTGGGTCGCCGAATCGAGTGGAGTGGAGGCGTTAGCGAGTAGCAGTTGCGAGGTGTTCGATTGACAGCAGCGAGTGGATCGATTGGGGCAATTACGTCACCGTGATAGGCGATATTAGCTCGGTGATGAAGCTCGATGTTTTCCCTCGCGAGCTTAGCTGTGTGTCAGAGGGATTTTGGTCGCGATGATTGCGGCAGCAGGTGTGGCATCGGAGAAGCAAATATGGCCGCAGTTGAGGTGGAATGTCGACGTTCACGATAGACAGTGAGGTATCTGTTTGGATATTTAATTTAATTTTTATCTTAATATATTGATTAGAAATATAAATAAACAATGATTTCTGTTGAAGTTAAATATACATACAAAAATAATATATGAGTCAATTAACTAAGGTTTGATTCGAGGTATTTTGCTTTAAATTATTTCTTTAAATTATACATATGTTTTACAGTGAAGTATATGCATAGCAGTAAAGTAAACTCTAAATTTATTTTACAGAATATATATATATATAGTATGAAAATAAATATATCTATAGCAACTCACATATTTAATTATATATATAGGACTTTCAAAAATGGTGAAGATATATAACTTAGATTTCTATGAAATCTATATAAATTATTTTACATGTAGTTTGAAGGGAATAATAAATATAATTTATTAGTTTGTATTACAATAATTTGTTCAGGTGATTAATTTGTTAATTTACTCAAATATTTATTATAGGGGAATTTAGTTATTAGTCCAAGTTAAATTGTTAAAAATAAATAAATATATTTGTTCGATTAATTCGAGAGTTAATAAATCATCTAAATGTTTATACAAGGTCTGGAATCGTAAAGGAAACAAACTGGTTTGAGTCGGATTGGCAGGACAAAAACAAAGGTGAGTTAATCTCACTCAGTTGAATTTTATTTTAAATTTAAATGGTTAAATTTAAATAATTGATTGGATGATTGCATTGATTGAATATGCTATATTATATATATAGTAGTATATAGCAATATATACATATTGGCATATGTATATATTTGAGTTGTTGATATTCCCGCATTTATATAGCGGATGAGACCCTATGCGCCGCATAATAGCGGATGATTTTATAAAACCCATATACCGCGATATTCCACTTTGAAGTGGAATTGGTATTGTGCTAACGTTTGTGGATGCAAGGAAACAGGTTGGAGGGATCCAACTGGATTCCTCAAAATTATTTAGATTATTTGATATTCTGTTCTATGAATATTGATATCCTGTGATGATTTTATTGATGATTGAAATATTGGATGATATGGTTGATTGAATATTTCAATAAAAGGAGTTATCAAAATATATTGAATTGGATTTTGAAAGAAATAAAAGAGTAAAATTTAAGTAAATAATTCAAGTGAATTGGAATAAGGGAATTTCGAAATAACAAGGGAAATATTAACTTTAAACTAAAGTGATATTAAATTTAAAGAATAAAGGATTTATTTTGAATGTAAGGATTAAATTTAATTAAAGGCTAAAGAAGGAATTTTGGAAGTTTAAAATTGGTATTTTCAGTTAAAAAGGGTTTTAACTCAAATAAAGAAATAAATCTAAAAGTTAATGTATTTTGAAATAAATGAAGTAGTAAAGGAAATTTATTTCAAAGTAAAGTAAAGTAAATTGGAAAATCAATTGGAAATTGATTTAGTTATTTAAAATTGGAATTTTAAAAGAGAAGTGAGATTTTGGAGATATAAACTGGGTTTATAAAGTAAATTAAAATATCAGTGGATATTTGAATATAAATTCAAGGTGGGAATTTATAAAAAGATATGGTTTGGTTTAAAAATAAATGTTGATTTATTTTTAAAAGATGGAAATGAGAAATGTATTTCTCTGGATAGCCAAGTACGTTTTCAAAGTAATTTTTAATATAAGTTAAAAGTTTTAAGTATGTTTTAAAAAGCATGTTTTAGAAAATTGATTATTTCTAAAGGTTAATTTCCAAAGTAAGTATTTTCAAAAATATATTATTGTAGTAATTATATAAAAGTGAATTGCTATTCTGTTTTAAAAAGGAGAAATTTAGTTTATATTTATAAAGTGGTTTATTTTAAAGTATATATTTTTAATAAAGTATTAAAGTAGTTTAATTTCAATGTTATAAGATATATTTAAAATAAAGTGTTTTTCAATTATTCTAAAATCTAAAAGTGTTTTGTACTTGGTGTTTCAGAGAAATAAATATTTGGAAATGTATTCCGTAAGCGGAAATTGTTTGAAATTGTTTTCAAAAGGAGTTTGAAAATTTGGAAATATATCTTGGAAAGATATTTGGGCAAATAAATAATGTGGGAAATTATTTATTGTGTGATGGTTGCTTGTGGATGTTAATTGATAGTTAAATAACCGACTATCAATATTGGCCAATGCGCTGATCGTTTCGAAGAGACCGGGATCGAGTTTCCATATACCGGGATTCTAGGTCTGGAGACTCGAATACCACTTCGATCCGGTTTGTACGTTTCGTGTAACGATTTCGGAGTCGAAGATGGAGCAGTGAAGTGCAAGGGCTAGTCGCTACTAATCCTGAGGATATTTCCAAAATGGATGTAGTAGGAGTAGTGCCTTCGGTTCCGTTCAAACCCAGGACGGACTGGTATGGACGAATGCTTGCGAAACATCGTCAGCGGACGATGGGCATTCTAAGGGATATGTTCTCTAAAAGGTATCGTTTAGCCTCGAACCTCATCAACCGGGAATGACTGAAAATCAGGGGTTATGCAGCAAGGCTTCGTGGGTAGCTCCCACTGGAGGGTAAGGTCATCCCTGTCTAGATGTCCCTTTTTATTTCGGCTTAGTGGTGCGGTTGCTGATCCCAACCGTGGGGTGATTTTATTCGGGATCATCCAGTAAGGGATGGTTCCGGCCTTGTGTTGCAGGGGAGCGGGCGTACTCCTCGGTACGGTGATCTAGGCCACGTACTGTGATAGGTGGTACCCCAGTGCCTAGTCATTCGTTGGAAATCCATTCTCCCTACGTGCTTGTACGGTTTTGATTGTGCCCAACTATTGTTGAAATGTGAGATGCAAGCATTTCAGCTAGATTCTATTTTACTTTCTGTAGACACTATTATAATATCAGAGGATTTTGATATAAAGTGTTTTAGCTATCGTAAGGTAAAAACCCGACATGTTTATTTGTGGCGTGGTCTTACGAGATGCTTTTGTTTTCAAAGGATTTTGAAACTTTAATAATCAATTTGAGTGTGATTTTCTCACGCTGGTTTTCCAGACTGACTCGGGTATTGTTTTATATGATGCTCGGGTCAGACCGAGTATTATAGGTTACAGGATATGATGCTGTGGAGCTCAGAAGACGAGCTGGATGTCGATACGTACTCCCGTACTTGTTATTATTTTTCCGCTGTGTATTTAGTTGTATGTTATGGATGTTGATGTACTCTGATGATGTATTCTGATATATTGTATAAACAGATATAATTTTGATTTGTGTAAAGATCTGTTGATATATTATATTTTATTCCGCTGCGATGGTTAGATTCTGATGTTGTTTTTCTTTTATTTTCTTCTTCTACCTCTTCTTCTTTTTACCCAAATGGTCCGGTTTTTCGTGTTAGAAAAACTCGGGTTGTTACAAATAGAGATTTAAATATCTAGAATTAAAAATTGGATATTAATTTAATAGATTTAATTGTCTTATTTAACTCCTTTTTAATAAATAAATAAAGTGAAATCAATTGTAAATTCATTTACAGTACTAAATGATTCATATAAATAATCAGAAAATTTATTTTTATTTTTACGTCTCGATTTTTATTGATATATTTTTAATTTATTTTATTTTATTTTTCCATAATTTTTAATTTGGGAATTATTTAACTTTTTGTTTGTCGATTTACGATAGTGTTTTTGTGATTTTTTCAGAATTCAATAACCAATGCATATTATTATTGTTTTGAGGTCGCGTCGCGGTTCTGAGCATGACCGTATTTTTTTTTGTAGCCCATACGCGAATGGAAATTTATACAACGAGATGCAGGTAATTTGAAATTAAATATAACTCACCCTAACATTTCGTACAACCAGCACACACTTTTCTCTTCCCTTTTCTTTCTCCCGTTCCATCCTCCTATACCGGCTTGTTCAAACATCACCAAGAAAACGAAATTAAAAAAAAATCCTCTTCATCTACAAATATAAAAAATAAATTCCAATAAAATCAGAAAATTTGAAAGCTTAAGGCTATGTTTGGTTTACCATTTTTAGTTTTGAGTTTTCGTCCATACAAAAATACGCACGACGCATGTATATTATGAAAAATAACTATTTTAGAAAACGAATTTAACACACAAAATAGAAAACAACTTTTTTTCATTTTTCGTATTTTGAGAAAAGCGGAAGCACGGACAACAATTCATCCTTCCATCGTTTCTCCATCCACTTCGTGGTCTCCTCCAATCTTCCGTTCATCCCTTCCGACCTCCCTTCATTTTTCTCATATTTTGTAATTAATGTTGAAAACTCAAAACATAAAATACAAAATAAACCAAACGACATAAATCTTTGAGTGAAAAGGGCGTCAATCTATATTCCTTGGGGGAGTTGGAGGGGTTTAGTCGAGATTTGAGAGTGCGGCACCATTATCTTGAATTCGACAGTGAAACTGTGGCATATAGCAAAACTAGGGTTAAGCCTAAGTTTGGATTTAGGCACTGATTCGACAATCTAAGAATGGATTGGAGTTTATAGGATGGTGAAGCACCTTGCGGCAGAAGATGAGGCAGAGCGGTGGTGGTTTGGTGACTGCGACAAATACATATGGTCGAAAGGGACCTGGAGGATGCGATTGTGAGGAGGAGGTCGGGTTGGAGATGATTGGGATGGGTATGTAGAGGTCGGTGAGTAGTGAACGACGATGAGGTCGGATTTGAATATCATGGAGAGATGGTGGATCTTTGGGTGGATGAAGTGGCAGCAATGGTGGAGTTGCTTCTGTAGTTTGATGGAAATGAATTTGAGGGCCGAGAAGGGTTTATATTGGGTATTAAGTGAATTAAATGTATTTAAGGTAAATGATTAGGTGATTAATTATTATTTAAAATTCAATAGCTAATAATTTAAATAACTTGTTCATATTAGGTCTAATTCAAACACGGTTAGTCGCATTGCACTCGTAATGTCTAACGCTATGCTTTAAAATTGGAATGGTAGGAATGAGAGCTTTTGGAATTTTGTGCTAAAATCGAACGCTGATCGATTTTAGATGGAACCAGAATGCTTCGGCGACAATTGGAATTTCAATGAGTTAAATTCACCTTTTTGGTTAATCAGTAATAATTTATAGTAGATAAAAATTATTTATTGTCTGCTTGGATGTTGAATTTGCTGGTTGTATGATTTGGATAAATTATCATTTTTGAAAATGGATAATATATGGGTGATAATAATACTGATTTAATATAATTTCGTTGTTTAAATAATAATGTAGTTAATTTAAGCATACTTCTTTGATGTTATATATTTGGCCAAATAAACACCGTCTAATAATAAATGGAAGAGTTTATTTTGAATATCATTCATTTAGCAGAATAAATTCCCATTCTTCTATTATATTAATTTGAACATTCATTTAGGTGCCAGTTGATTTGTACTGGAGAAATGATGTGTTAACAATTGATTGTTAATTATGGATTTAGTTTACATATATGTCTGATTATGTAAATACCTAAAAATTTAACTTGGGAAGTTAAATTGAATTTAATGCTAGCTTGTTTAAGTACCATTGGGGTCGCTGAGCCTCTTTCTGAGTATTTTGGAAAGTTATGAATTTAAATTAACTTTGGTTTTATAAATTGAAGTAAAGTGTTTTATTTAATTATTATTTGAAGTAAAGTGATTATTTAATTATTATTTTAACATAGTGATTAGTAGAATACTATTTTACAAAGTGTTTTTTAAAATTATTTCTTTAGTAAAGTTAATTATTATATTTATAATGTTTTAAAATTAATTACTTATTTAGTTTGTTCAAAGATAATAATTATTTTATTATTGATTAATTAAAGCTAGCTAATTATTTTATTAGTCTTATTGTTGAAAATTAATTAATTATATTTTAAAAATTGTTTAAATTTATTTTACTATATTATATTATTTAAAATGTTTTAAAGGTTAATTATTATATTACGTAAAAAAATTTTGAAGCCTATTATTATATTATTAGTTATGTTCTAAAGATTTATTTGTATGATGTTAAAGTCTGTATTCATTATAATTATATAATAAATTGTTTTATAAAAGAATTCCTTTTATGAAATGATTTATTTAAGGAGTTTATAATTTGAAAGAGATTGTGGGATTGGAAAGAAGTTGGTGTTTGCATGATTTTATAAAAGAGGTTTATAAATTGTTTAGAGATTTATAAAAGAGTTTTATAAATGATTTTGAATATTTGTAAGAGAGTTTTTAAATGGTTTTGGATATTTATAAAAGATTTTTATAAATAAAATTTGGAGATTTATTTTATAAATAGGTTTTGGAAATTTATAAAGGAGGCATTTATGAAATAAATGAGATTTGGGAAAGAATTAGTGTTTTGAATTATTAATAACTTCGTTTAATGATATATGGGGTTTTGATCATTTTAATATGATTGAAACAGAAAATCTTTTTGAATGTTTTGTGAATATACTTATACTATTGTTTAAGTATATGGAAAAGTTTTCAAGTTTTGAAAGTGAAATGATTTGTGGATATACTTATATACGATTGAGATAAGTATATGGTTATATTTTCTAAGTATCGAAAATGTAGCGATTTGTGAATATACTTATCTTGTTGAGATAAGTATATGAAAGTGATTTCTAAGTATTTACAATATGATTTTTATTGATGAAATATTAATTTCGAGAGGCTTGGTGGTTTCCATTGGAAATAGAATCTCTGTTTTGAATGTTGTTGATTTGATAGTTAAATAACAAATTATCAAATCTTAGCCTAAATATGCAATCTTCTTAATTTTGATCGTAAGGAAGCAATTCCCTACTTAACACCGAAGGATATTAACTTTGGAAAATATCTTGAAGAAACATGGGGATTCTATGGTACAAATACCATTAGTGATGTTATACTGTACGTATAAACTCATTCTGTTCTTTTAGGAATTATGGTGATGAGATCCGTCCACTTAAACGGTTAGGGAGTGGTCCTCGCTCTTATGTATTGTCTGATTATTTCCTAAATAGCCGGCATTGAGCATTTCGGAAAATCGATCGATTGGCTTAGTGTACTCTGGTTGTTGTACGTATATTACAGTTTTTCTTTGCGTAAAGATCTGTTGTATATTATATATTACTCGTCATGATATGAGATTTCGTTCTGTCTTCTTTTCTTTTCCCCGACAATCTGTCTTTCCACTACACCAGAAAAGTCATTTCGTAGCGTTGAAAAAACGCTACCAAAATTTTAGTAGCATTTCGGTAAATGCCACGATAGGACATGCAACTAAAAGTCTGAACGTTTTAATTACATTGTAATAAACGCTACCAAAAACAAACATATTGTAGCGTTTGTGAAACCCTACAAGTTTTTTTGCAACGTCTTCAAAGCAACGTCTTCAAAATGCAAAATTTTACTTGCATCCTTCTTTTTTTTCTGAAGCATTTTTTTATGCTATTATAATATTTTCGCAGCGTTTCATCTGTCCTACTATATATTTTTTGTTGCATTTTTTCTCTGCTACAATATTTTTTTTGTAAATTGCATTTGTTCCCGTAGCACTTTTGAAACGCTACTAAAACTTATTGATTGATGTACAACACATTTTAATCGCCGCTATTTACAGTTAATAGCTTGTATCATTTCCGACAATCACTTATATATAATAGCCATATTAAAACCAACAATCAATCTCATAATTATCATTTTCAAACCAACATCGATAATCACCATATTCAAATAATTGGTGATTACACGTTAATCGCATAATCAAGTATAATATCTATAATCATTTCAATAATAGTATTTTGACAAAATAAGCGAATTCACATACCACAACCATTTACAAACAAGTCTACACAACTAGTACGAGCAAAATATTGTGATATATAACAGTTAAAGTCTTGTTCATGGCTTAATTACCGACAATTCTTTGATGTGGCTGTTCTTCACTTCGAAAATACTAATTACCTGTAGACAAGTATAACGGTCAACAGTTAGAATTACATACATGTCCTGATAATTTACGTGTGCTGATAATGTATGAATTACATGCATAATTAAGTATAATATATATAAGAATAGCAAGAGCATTACTATTAACATTAACATTAGCAAGAGCATTAGCATCCTTATTGACCATACTTATTGACATTAACAATAGCAAGAACATTAGCATAAGTATTTTAATTCATTGGCTAAGAAAGAACGTTTTGTGCCTCTTCAAACTTCATGCAACTGATTCATACAAGCTTCTACGTGATATCCAATTACTTCAGCAATCAGTGTACTTCCCTATGTCATTGATATGAGATAGGGATAGGCCAATGATTTTAAATTGTTTAATAATAATAGCAAGAAGATACACGTTTAAAATGCAACTGGTGGTGTAGGTTTTGATTAAATTAATGATCACATAGTTTTATTTGTTTGTTTGCAGGTATGCACGCTTTTAACATGGAGCATCAAAAGGATGGACTTTTAAATCACTTGAAAAAAAATTAAATTCCTGATTTTGACTTTGAAATGCAGCCTTGCACCTTCAGGTGTAAAGTGATTTATATTGCATTATTAGTGTGGTAAAGTATGCATGTCAGAGTTTCAAGATCCAGATTATAGGCATGTTAAAGATATTACTTTTTAATTATAATGCTCTCACAAGTCACAATTCATGACTTCAAACTAGTGTGAAATAATTTTTATTAATAACTCACTATGATCCAGGAATTATTGATAGACCGCAACAATGGTCTACAGACCACAACCTATCTATATGTTGAAATAATCGATATGCATACATGGTATAAATAGGTGATAAAAAGAATAAGACTAATAAATGATTTGAGAAGAAGACTAAAAACTGGTTTATAGCCCACAACATATCTACATGTTCCTGCAACCTGTTGACAGGTGGTAGTAGCACATGTTGCCCCCTTATGATTAAGTTGGTATAATTATTAAACAAACTATCAAACTAAGTTGTTAAAGTCATTAACAGCATAACAAACTCCATTCATGCTAGAATAAGGGCGATTGATTACCAACCAGACCTAGAATTTGTGTATGAGTGGGTGTATATATAAGAAACACTTTGCATATGCCCTTGCATTTGTGTATGAGTATCAGTGTATATAAGTGAACAGTGATCTTATAAAATAGCGCTGAAGATGTATTATAAAATAATATAGGTTCTATTACAATTATAGGAGACAATAAAGAGCCAATAAAATTCAGATGTTTTTCTAACTTTTTTTATAATTTCATTTTATTCTTATATTTTTCTGCAGTGCCAATGGTCAGTATTCAACAGCCAAAGTTACATGGTTACTGCATTTATGTTACATTTAGATGATCTTAATTCGATTTAGTATACAATTGGAGGATGTAAGCCAGACATTAGCCTATATGATACTTGTTATAGAAAAACTGTCATAGAACCATAGCAGTTCCAATAGCAGTGAATATAAGATTTATTATGTCTGTCATTTGATTGCTTCTGACCATAGTTTTAACAAAGTAATTGTCTGCCATTTGATTGCTTTTGACCGCAGTTTTAATGTGGTGTTAATAGACGAAGCCTGTTTATTTTATAAACTAATGGAAAACAGCTTTTGTCTGCTATTTGATTGCTTTCCATTCATACTAACAAAATCTGGTTGTAAGTGATTAGCACTGTCTGATACAACTTTATTAACAGCATAACAAACTCCATTCATATTAGAATGAGGGCGATTGATTACCAACCAGACCTAGAATTTGTGTATGAGTGGGTGTATATATAAGAAACACTTTGCATAGGCCCTTGAATTAGTGTATGAGTATCAGTGTATATATAAGTGACTGGGTGTATATATAAGAGACACATACAAGTACCAACTAATACTTACTAGAACTTGATTCCCCAATGACATATGCGGCCGGCCAAGCTACGGTAGTACCAAATGCATCTTCCATGTACGTACACATCAAATGTAGGTCTCCATAGTAGTGCGTCATTGACTTTCACAAACTTTACCCAAACTTTTACCGCATCTTTTCCCAATGGAACAAAGTGGACCATCGCTGTTGGATCAGTTGAAATGATAGTTCCTTTAGCCACTACTCGTCTCGTTTCACCCACATCAATCAACTTGCATTTATTATTTGCTACCAGATTTGCACTCTGTTGGGTAAGCAAAAATGCATGAGTTATCGTATTTTTGAGTAATTGTATTATATTAGGAATCTAGCAACATTACAAGGGACAACAAAGTTAACATCCTTGAACTTTATAAAACTTAAATAATTTCTATAAAACTTAGTTAACTTAGTTAAATTTTTGTAAAACTTGATTAATTTTTATAATAAACTTATTTAATTTTTATATAACTTAGTCAACTTAGTTAAATTCTAATGAAACTTGGTTAATTTGGATGAATCTATTTATTTTTTATAAACCTTTATAAAATTATATAAAACTTAGTTAATTTTTAAAATTTTGGTTAACTTTTATAAAAGTTAGTTAAATTTTTATAAAGCTCGGTTAACTTATTTATAACATTGTTTATTATTATTATTATTATTAAACTTATAAATTATCTTACTTACTAAAACTTAAAGTGTCATAACTTATATTTTAATTAACTTAAACTTATAAATTATCTCAAACCTAAACTTTATTAACTTATTTAACTTTGATAAATTATCTCAAGCTTATAAATTTTTCATAAACTTGGTTAATTTATTATTATTATTGTAAACTTAGTTAATTTATTATTTTTATTATAAACTTAATTAGTTAATTTTCATAAAACTTATTTAACTTAGTTAATTTTTATAAACTTGGTTTTTCTTATTATTGTTGTTGTTATTATTGTTATTATTATAAACTTAGTTGACTTATATCAAACTATAGACTATTAATATTATTGTTGTTGTTGTTGTTTTATAATATTATAAACTTAGTTAACTTTTTATCGAACTTAGTTTATTATTATTATATTATTATTATTATTATATACTTAGTTAATTTTTTACCAAACTTATTTATTATTATTATTATAAACTTACTATTTTTTATAATACTTAGTTAACTTTTATAAACATATTTAATTTTATAAAAACTTAGTTAATTTATTTTACATTTGTACCATCAACAACAAAGGAACATATAGATTTTTGATGTTCTAGTGCTTGAATGAATGAATATCATAGTAGAAGTAGGCAATTATCTAAAAAAATTGGGAGGTAATAATATCAATTATTTAAATTAGGTATCTAGAACACCTTATCCTCGTGGTTGGCACAACACATGGGTAGATATATATATATACAAAAATAGAAGCTTATAGTTTAAACATGTTCAGCAGGTACCATGTGGAGTTTCGTGCAGCTGCTGCTTAAAAACATACTCTTGACTATTGATTTGCATCACTTGTATATTAAAAAATATATATTGAACTTGGTGAATTTAGTTCACATGGTCCGTTGTTGGTTGTACTTTGGCTCAAAACTTCCAAATTCAGAAATTAAGTAGATTCTGGCTCAGTTTGAGCAAAAGTTTAGTTATAATTATGATACATTTATCAATCTTGATTGGTTAATAATAACAAACATCTGGAAATAATATGCTAAACAGTGTTCCATGAATGTTAAAATCTATACAATTATAGAAATGTACAGTTTCCATATTTAGAAATAATATGGCAACTTCAGTCATTAAGCATGCACATACCAAATGTCAATCTGAAGTGTGAAAATCAGTTGAATTGATGGTTACCTTTTTTTCGAGGACCTGCAACTTGCATAGGCATATTTGTAGATAGCGGATCAATATATGAATCAGATGAGTCTATTGGTGTTACCCACCTAATAGAAAGGCTAGCATTCAAAAGCATAAAAAATCGTAGTCATCTTCAAATAGTGCATGAAGTTGAGAATACTGATGGCAGTTTAAATACATCATGTTCTCGTGAACAAATGGCATACAGTTATGACACCATAAAAACTTTCCTGCCTGAAGCCGTGAACTTGCTTGTAGACTGTATAAAAATTCCATGGTTTCTTGATAATGAGGTGGAAGAGCACGTTAAAAGTTCTTTCATTTTTTTCTACGCATATGGTTCTGGACCAACATTCTGTATTGATTTAAAAGAAAACAACAGTGGTAATTTATTTTATTTTTGTAATACCAACAACAGAGGTATTAATCCAAGCAGTACAAATTCAACAAAGCTATAAGATAATTCACATAGAAATCTTATCTAACAAATTAGCATGAATTTTATTTGCAGATTTATGTAATTTTAAGTTAAATATAAAGTAGAGTCAAAAATATAGAGCAAACCTGAAACAGAGTGAACAAATTTGCCATTAATGAAGAGCTTAGTGGATTTAATTTCTTGAGTTTTCAAGCTATCTCCATTGATGCCCCCGACCATTGATTTTCTTCCCTAATTGTTTGGTTTCTTAGAGCTTTTTGGTTCTGGACTTCTATTACATTAAGCAACTTCAAGAAAATCTCAGCTTCATAAATCCTTTTTAAAAGATTTTCCTAATCCGAGTTGAGCTGTTTGGTTTCTTCCTTGATATGATTTTTTGGCTTTCAGGTATTGTGAAAGATGTGTGCATCAATGTTACAGCATGGCCTGGTAGAGAAAGAGTCAGTCAAAGGGAATATCGTGGTATCAAAATATGGGAAAGAAACTTCTTACCCATCACTTGCAAGGTGTTGTGTAATCAGATAGTGGATTTTGTTAACATCACATCAAATAAGTTAGATATCAACTCAACAAATGGTTATCAAGATGAAACGATTCAGAATGAGTGGATTTAGTTTATACATGCATAAGTCTGATCAGAGATTATTGACGGGTTGCTTCATGGGATGGTATAACTAGTCATACTGGTATTCGACTTTCTCTCCACTGCCATTACCTGCTCGGGTATCGATATGTAGGCAATTTGCATGCTGTTTTCTGATTGAGTTTGTCAATTAAGTAAGGGTGCACCTGGGAAAAATGAACCAACTGTTATTGCAAGACATAAACATGTGACTCTAAAAACCTTTTTTTACTATTAATGTCATAACACACTCTACTTCTTGTAAACATTACTCGACAAAGGTTGCGTGTCCATGTTCAAGATTCCGATAGCGATGAAACTGCAAGGCAAAAGAAATAGAAATATGTCAAACAAGAATCAACAAAATTATCTTTTGCATGCTCAAAGCCAATAACCCTTGTCTTCTTTCAAAGTCAATCTTTGCATAAAAGACAGAATCAAGCATAATTTTTCGATTCAGACCATGCATGTCAGGAAAGTGCACTATCGAGACAAAGTCGCCAGCCCTTTGTCATAGATATGGAAAAACCATCCATCAATTAATCAAAACAAACATGTCATGCCTAAGGAAAAAAGACTTGCAATTCATAATCAAAAGTATCCTTGTTACTAATCGATTTTGGCATGCAGTAACAAAAACATACGTTTAATTTTTCATGTAGCCCTCCATATGCATGTACTGCTCTGAGAACTGCTTTTAAGAAACATGGGCTAGCTGAATAGGGCCTCTTAAATCTCATCAACCCTGATGACTGCATATTTCGTTTTTCTTTTATAGTATACACTTGCATTTGCAGGTGGGTAAAAATTACACGGAAATTCTATATTTCATATACCTTCTTAATGTTAGTTTAGAAAAACTTTGATATAGATGGTTGTATTGATGTTTTAATACAGATTCTAAAAATTCCCATGTGTACTACGTGATAAATGCGAAAATGCAGTGGATGGAATTATAATAAACATTATATTAAAATTTTGTAATTTTGCATAACAAGTATAATACGTCTATTTGTGTCGGAAGTTTTTCTCGTCTTCCCGATGTCCATATTTGCATATTTTATAGTAACAATATCTGTAGGAAAACTGCAAATTAAATGAGTTTAGTGTCGTTATTCTACGTTCTTGACAACAGACATCGAAAGCGCTTCATTTGTTAGAAGTTAAAAAACGAGGAAATGGTGTACCATTACCTTGCTAATAAGTGGGGTCTGTCACATTATCATTGTCTTAGCCAAGCTTTTGTTTTATAATCAACGTCAAAGAAGCTGCAATTCTACTAAACAAATGTGCCTTGCAAGAGATAGATGGAGTCACTTATGTCTCAAATCGATTACTAGAAGTCGATGCTTGGGATCAAATAGCAGTGTAAAATAACTAATCAAAGTCTTACCCGTCACTTCATCTTTCGACAGAAACTTCTCATACTCTAATCGCCTCCATTACTTGCCTTATGTTCTCCATTTTCCAAAGCTTGAACAAGTTGAGGTGGCTGTTGATGATGCGTCTGACTTGGTGCCCATGGCACATTTCCAGCTACTGGTTCCACATCACCATTAAGAAGTAGAATTTTATCCAGGTTAAAACTAGGATGAAACATCTCTCCAATACCATGTCCACATTATGATTTCAGCTGAATTTCACATATTTTACAGTAAGATTACTCCTTTTAAAATTTCAAAACTATTTTTTAGCAAAGAACATTAACAATTATTACCAACTTATGTGCGATGTCTAAGAACAATGCTAGACAGGATTAAAAAAATAAAAATAAATGAACTCACGAGCAAGCTCTTGCAACCATTTATAAACATTATCAAAAGTATCCCTCCTCGAAAATGTCATAGACAACAACAGCACCCATTTCTCCTTGGTAATACGCTGCCTTCACTGGCCGGCACCTCTTTTGACTAGATGTTTCCAAGATCCATGCCTAAATCTCCTTTCCATCGATCATCATGCTATGCATTGTAGGCTAAACTCTGATCATTATTTCCAAGTATGGATTAAACTCGTTCCTCATGAATCGAGCTATCAATTTAAATATTCCAACAGCCGAGTCACTAATTATCACTATTTTGAAGTGGAGTGTTTCTACGATGTCCAATTCTTCCATTGTATATGTTTGGCCTTTTTGGTTTTCCTTTTAGAAAATGTGGAGCCGGAAGTGAATTAATGAAAGGCTGAAGGGAGATGATTCTAGAGTGATATGAAGAAGATCATTTCTTTTTAGGTTTTCTTTGTTTTTTATAGAGGATGAGTTTAAAAAAAGTTTTTCCATTTTTTATGTCAACAAAAAGTTAAGTGTAAAGAAAAATGGTGATGTAAAAATAGTTTAACAATTTAAAAGCTTGCAATATTTTTTCATATTAGATATCCATGCATCATAAAGGCAACTAGCAGTTTGATTAGTGATCACTTATTTGGTTTATCAAGGTAAGGATTCTAACCTTTTTGGTTTTTGGTTAGCTGCAGTTGTCACCATTTCTTCACTTGTTGAAATGAATTCCTAAGGCACAAAAGTGAGCTACATAAAAAATGAATATATAAATAAATGTATGTTATTAATTATAATACAGTAGTGTAAGCTACAAAAAAAACCATTAAGTGATTATAAGATGCTGCAATAACTTTTATCATGTCACCTTTTGATTTATTTCAATCAACTCTCCAAGGTAAAAAGGGACCTGAAAATTGCAAAAATTCAATATCTTGTATCCTGTCATCTCACACTCCAGCGAAAACACAGTAATAGTAACAACAAGGAATAACAGTTCATGTATAAATACAGTCACTGGTACAAATAAAAACATTAATGACAGAGTAATAGTAATGAATACACACGGTTACTGCTACTTATAGTTTCGGGTTATAAACATGGATGATCCACTTATAGTAAAGAATAATGCACAACTTACTGTTAATTTCTTTCTCAAACTGTGATTCTTAATCCACTTACATGAATGATCCACTTACATTTTCAACTTAAGTTGAGACCGAATAGACACAATAATAGACACATGAACTTCTCACGTTAATATACACAATAATTTCTCATAGCTTAATCCACTTATATGTCTAATGAATTGGTTTCCTTATTTTTCGCAAAGGGAAGTGGATAGTTTTTTTGCTATATCAGCAATTACCCACTTTATCTTTGATTAACTGATTCATGGTTTGGCATCGCATATGTACTAGAGACAAATGCGCACTACTGTGTTCGACGGTTCGTAGACTATAGTCTAGGTTAATATATTGACCACTAATAAACCCCAATAAAACCTTGACACATTTGATCTACCAAAGAGTTGGCAACCTATTCTTGACAAAATAATGCTGGATACTTTAGTACTATATCATGCTTGTACATACTTTTATGAACTTTTTACATGGATGTACATAATTGCAAGAGGTACATTAAAGACATTAAAAGAATTATAAATTTATACACGTGCTTATTCTATCAAGTGACAAACTGCCAATGTTAATCGGGTTAGACCATGGTATGGATGGCAGTTTGTACGCAAGTGAAACAAGTGTTCAAGTATTGTGATGAGTTTGAACCATTTTTGGGTATTGTGTTGAGTTTGAGCCATTTTCGGGTGTATACATTTGATGAATTTGGTAATATGTCTGTCCATAAACATATGTAATCAAATTCATTAAATATGTTATATTCACCTCATGTTGTATTCAATTTTTTTTTCTTTTAAAATGATATTTTATATACAACATGTCACTGGGACAACATATCACATGTCAATAAACATTCGAATCACGGTACACAAGTTTCGAACTTGTGACATCTCGCACCATCACTTAACAACTTAGACAATGGTGCTTGTCTCAAGTTGTATTCACCTCATGTTGTATTCATGTGTGAAGAGTATCGAAACAGTAAGAAAATTAGTAAATGTTGCTGACAGTGCCAATCCATGCACTAACTTAAAGGCATCAAATACTCATTTAGTTCACTAAGCAAAATTATGGAGAGGGCAAGGTTCCTTGTGCATATGAAAAAATAATTTTAAATCTAAAGTTATCTTCTACGAATAATTAAGTAATTTACTAGATCCTAACTAAGGTACTGTCCAAAATAGTTGTAAAGGTTTTAGCTAAGTGTTTTCCATAGCATCACAATAGGATGCCTATTTTGATTAAAATTAGTCAACTATTTATGAATGATTGAATAAATGTAATAAAGAAGGAAAAAAAACGTAATTTAGCAGTATATATAAGAATATTAACTAACTTTGAAACTGATACATGACTGGAAAAAGCGACCTTCGCAAATTTTTGAATCCTTTAGGGACTAAAATCAAGAGTGGAAAAAGATTCATCTACTTACCAAGATATTGATAGGTGTAAAGTCCTCGGGATTTTTCATACTATTTGTTAGTTCATCCACTCGTGCACTGTGCCCAGCTGCAATCAAATCACAAAAGGTGAAAAGTTATAAATGGCAATATAAGGTTATAGCACATTGTTCATATTAAACACAGTAATATAAGTTGTTCTTCAAACATACATTTGGTATATGAATGAAATAAAAGGACATGCCTTCTTTTGAGATAAGCTAGTATCTCTGAGCAATTTTGACAATAATATGGTGTTAATATGCTCCACTTTTAAGTTCCATCCGTTGGTTTTCTAGCTCAGGAAAAAATATGGAACCATATAATCAACATAAACTTATTGTTATGATATAATTAGGGACCTGAATAATTATACTCGGCCGTATATGTCTTAAAAGATCTGTACAACATACATGTCATAATAGTATTATAATGATAATTTTCAAAGCTTTAGTCATCATATAGTCATGTAAATATTGATAGATTTTATGCTCTAAGCATGACTGAATAGGGTAATTTTGGAGATACAAATGTATAATATGCTCGATATTATATCATATTTTAAATGAAAGCTATTTTACTAAGGGTCGATGTTTTGTCAAAGAAAACACAATGAAAACATAATTTATAGAGAATTTTTTTTATAAAGAGCAATGAGGACACTAACTCATCTTACATGGCACTCGAATGTAAAAGATCAATGTACTAACATAAGACCAAATTAATGTAAACCAAATAGTAATAATCTGAACTATTAGCTTAGCCCCTTGCTAATTGTAACATTAGATTCAACCACCCCCTTAATGTTCATTTGATTAGAATAATGCTCTCTTATCTCAAATATTAAAAATAACATATGGGACCGTGGTCCAATATCCTAATATGGATGTCAAAATAATCAATTGGTTTATAATATTACAGTGGCATCCTAAAATAATTCCAGTTACAATCAACACTGATAGATTTCTTGTAATATGGCTGCTCCTATTGTTATTGTGAGCCACACATCACATTTTAAAGAGTAACATAATATATACACACTTTTATTTTAATTTTGGATGAAAATTTCAAAGTTCTCTTCTGCAAAATTATTATTTAATACCTAAACGAGTGCCTCCATCTTCAAATTATTAACTTGTGCGTATAGACACACACACAAACACACACACACACATACATACATACATACATATATATATATATATATAGTGCACTCAGCTCATGCATATATGTAAATGCATATAAGTTTTTGAGTTATTGTAGGTACATATACCTAGGCTACTTACGAATATAGTGCTTACTGCAGATTGCTTCCTAGTGACTTTTTAATGGTCATAATGTATACTTTATTTTTTGTACCTGAACCACAAGAACAACTAAATTCAACAAATATTGCTATGAAATGTATGTATAAATTGTCCAACATTACTTTCGGGGAGTAGCAGGGTTAGCAATAATATTATGGTTTGAATTAGGCAAGATAAGCCCATTAGGTAGAATAAGATCTATTTCATTCTAGTCTTCAGTAATCATGTTTCAATTGAGGTTTTAGAGTTTAACAGTTTGTCTTTTATTTCATTTAATAAGTGGACATAAATATATAACCTAGTTTTTAAATGATTAGGAACCTAATGCTGTGAAAATGTGTACCAAAATAGAGCACAATATGGTCTTGAAACACCAACATTGTCAAAAAAATATAACAACCACAACAAAAGAACAAAATGCAGGTTCTTTTCTACCCTTATTCGAGGGATAAGGAACAAAAACATATGTATGTATTGGAGAATTGGTTATTATCACCGCAATGATTGCTCATTTCCCTCATATTTCACCCAACGTTGTACTTATTGGACATGAATTAGTGTGATCCATACTACTACTACTACTTGTTTAGAACTTTAGACAACTCAATGTATGATTGCATATGTTATGAATTATGGTTGCAGCCATTTTAGTTTTGGAAATCTTCATCTATCATTTTCATTTTAAAGATAATTTACCATATGGTTTGTTTTGTTTTTTCTATAAACCATTTGAAAAATGCTTAAGCTTGAAAAAATATGAATTTATTTTGAATTGGAAATCGTTGACTCACTCACTTTTTCCTTACATAGTAGTGACCATGAAGCTAAGAAAAACTCCATAGAAAATATGGTCCATAGAAGGTTTATTTATGGATCTTTTGAACGCAAATATATAGTCTGGATATCATATGGTGGCTTATGTAACAAGTACTTACATTCAATTCTACATATCTTCACATGTTTCTTACAGATTCAATTTTATTAAGTGATTAAGTTACTGACATAGTTGATCTTTTTGCAAGTCATTTCTCAATAGTTCATGGTTACTGCTTTTGGATTTCCTTTTAAACAGCTATACTAATATGACCCAAATTCATTTTAACCCAAATGTCCATCAGTTAATTAAATATATATATATATATATATATACACACACACACACACTGGGTAGTAGATCCAATATTTTGATCTGGTGGGTCAACAACATAACTTCGTCAACCAAAACAAAAATGTGACCCGAAAGTTTACATTAGTTTAAAAATGTACTAGCTGGTGCCTTAGTGTATTAATGGAGAGCCAAAATTGTTTAGTGACAAATACTTTAAATCAACCAATATTTTTTCTTATGAAAACTTTCAATTTTGCATCCATCCAGCTTTTACGTGCATAATTTTAAAACTTGCTGAATTCACAGCTTCTAAACACTTTGCAAATAAAAAATAAATTTAGTGAATTTAGTGTCTTCTAATAACTAAGTTTGCAATTATAACTTACTGCTTAATTTAAACAATGACTTAGGCATAAAATAGAAACAAAGTATGTCCCAGCGATACCATTTAAATCTATCAAAATAAAAACTGTTTTTTCATTTAGTGTACTTTTGCATTACAAATACTGCATCTAGCGTAATGCGGAGTTACTCCAACTAAAAAATAATTGTTATCATACATAGTAAGGCATAACTAACAATACTTAGAGACTAAAACACATAATCATAATTATGTTGCATTAATATGCAAAATGCATATAAATCATAATGACTTTGCAACAATACAAACCAAAAGCTCTTCTCTGTATAACATGATCTTGTTTCCAATTCCAAGAAAGCTTTAAAGGGCCCTTCCAAGAAAATAAGCACTTATGATTCAAAAGTCGCCTTCAACTCTTTTACTATTTCAATTCTGTAATACATTTTTTGGAAACAATAGTATATCTTGAAAATGATAAAAATAGTGTGGTATGGACATGTTAACTCAGAAACCCTTATTTTACCAATTTGTCATTCAACATGAAATAGAAGATCAACAAGGCAAAGCATAGCCCTGATTTGAATCGTTTGAAACAGAAACAACAATACACGACAATTAACATAAAGATTAAAAAAGAAATTCTTTCGAAAAGAAACCTAACAAAAAATAAAGAGATTGTTGAGGAGAAGTACGTTACCTAGAAACGTACTTCGAAAATCCATACAGTTGTACGCAGATGGGAATTACCTCGATTTGTCGATTTAGGGCTTGTGAACAAATCTCAAGGAAGCAAACAGGAGCAGATTGAAGGAAGAGTGGATCGACGAAGTAGAGGGGAGTAGATTAACGGAGATAAGTGGCACGAGATGGAGATAAGTAGCGTGAATGAAGAAGCGAGAGGAATTTTGTTGATTTTGTTGAATAAGGGTAGAAACGTAACAATGGAGGGAAGGAGATGGAAAAAAATGAAATGAGTTTTTAGTATTGGCGGGTATGGCGGCAAAATTTGGCAGCATTGGAATAAAACAAAAACAAGTAAAAATAAATGGTTAAAATAATATTCGTTGCATTCACACTACAAACGCTACCAATAAATGCAACTAAAAGTAGATTTTCTTGTAGTGTTTTGGCACTTGGAAGCTTGGTCTGTGAATATAGTTGATGTATTAGTGTCGACTTTCAAGGGTAAAAAAGGTGGGTCATTACACGTGGTATCAGAGCTTCGGTTGAGCGAACACCAAAGCTTTAATGGAGATTACTCATTTGAGATAGGGTAGGTGAGACCCTAGAATGAGTTTGAGTGTTTTATATATAGAGTGCGTATTTGTTAGTGCAATAAAATGTTTTATATTGTGTTGATTTATCTGATGAGTGGTTTTTAAATTCTGGTCGAGACATGGGACGCCACAATATCGATAGGGGTTTCTAAACACTTGAACAAGACAAATCGACACAATATTGATTTTGAAAATTGGTAAACGAAATAATTTTACCAAGATTTTATATTTTATATATAAAGAAATAGTTTTCATAAACTAAGTGTAGTTATTAATGGTGTGTTTGTTTATTAGGAAATGATAATATTTAATGTGACGCCCCACCTCTATACTTACACTAATCAAGGAGACTACTGAGTAATGGCGTCAATTACGAAGAATAAGGCTGTTGAGGAACGACCATCTGTGTAATTGCTTTGTGCGAGTACCGATATGTCAGATAGTACATCATGCATTTCATTTCAAGAGGGAATCCGACATATCAAATACAAACTAAAAACTACTACACAGTGGCTATGTGGGCTTCGGAAACAAATATAGAAATAAACATAACACAAATCAGTCATAGATACTCATATCACAAAGGTGGAAACAGATATGAATATAACACATAAAAGTGTACATCAAAATGGTGGTCATACAAGATCCACTACATCACAAAAGAATAGGTACAAGTGCTAAGCAAAAGAATATGTATACATTAAGGAGTCTCTAACTCAAATGTATAAAAGCAAAAACTACTAAACTAAAGTAGTTAGCCAAAAGTCAGAAGCTAGCCCATGCTAAGAAGTCAAGTGGAAGCACCTGTAACACCTCGGTCTGACCCGAGTATTATTTAAGAAGAAAAATAATAAACGGATCAGTCTAGCTATAAATATCATATAAAATGAGATAGGATAAGAGATATGACAAAAACGTATGATAACAATAATGGCATACTATTACAAGTATACATCAGACAACAACAAAAATCATACAATATCTCAAATTTTCTCAAACACCAAAAAGAATGTCGTATTCTTTATTTTATTCACCAAACCACAAATATTGATAAAGCTTATCAATATAAAATCACGAAAATTGGTGAAATACAAATTCTAGAAATCATCAATTAGAAATTCAGAAATCACAAAGGAGGAGCCCTATCAAAAACAGGAGCATGAAAACTCACCAACACGTGTATCACAAACGGGGCGCTATCCCATGAAAATACGGGGTACTGTCCCCCCTTGGGGACAGATAAGTCGAACATCGACGTAGCTAAAAAGATACGCCCCATGCACATACCTATTGAGCCGAACATCGACGTAGCTAAAAAGATACGCCCCATGCACATACCTATTGAGCCAAACATCGACGCACCTAAAAAGATACGCCCCATGTACCGAACTCATTGAGCCGATTTCTCCACGAATGGTCAAAAAGACCAGGGGTCGCTAGCCCCTAAAAATGAGACGAAGCTCCATAAAACTGGGTACAGTCCCCCACGTGGACAAAGAGACCTCGCATATCGCTAGTCTAAACCGTAAAATGATCGCCATCGATCAATAAGAAGTGTGAATTACACTAAGCTAGTAAATAAATGAGTTTAGCTTCATGTCCTATAACCACTAGCTTAACTTAAATATTTACAAACAAATTGTAGATTTTCACTTAAAATTTGTCATAAGATTTCAATCGAACAAGTCCAAGAATTAACCGACGAAGTAAACGCAAGCGTTTCATACCACTTGTTTTGCTAAGTCGTTTAATTAGATTTCTCATACGAATGAGGTAAATGTTTGTATATACTAATAGATTGGAAAACGGTTTTAAAAACGAGGTTTGTATTGAAAATAATTGTTGAAATCATTTTTGTGAAAGAGTTTGAGTATTTACTACTAGTATAGAAAACCTTTATATTTTAAAGTGACAAATCACAGAAACGATTGTAAAAACAATCAATCACCAAAAATTCACATTCGACGACATGAATCAAAACCATAAAAATCGATATCAACTCCATCAAATGGATATTCCCAAAAATCCAGAAAAAGAAGTCATCAAAGTTGATAATAAGTGATAACAACTAACCGGATCAACCAAAAATCGATTAAAACGGAAATCCACTCAAAATAGGCATTTTGGCTGAAATAAGCAGCTCCAGACGTCTGGTATACTTCCCAAACGTCTGAGCTAAAGCTTTGGAATTTTCTTCCAGATCGCCCAGACGTTTGGGAAGTAAGCTCAGATATCTGAGCTGAAAGACTGGAATTTTATTCCCGTAGTATCAGACGTCTGAGCTTATTACCAGACGTCTGAGCTAAAGCTCAGGGCAATTTTTGCCAAGACCATAGATGGCCAAGTAAAATTCGAAACAAACGAATGAGCGACGATGGCTAGAGATCGATGTCAAGCGACAACCCAACCCTATAAACACATCAATACACTCCAAATAACATGTCTAAACATCCATATAAGGGTTTTCATAGATTTTGACTTCAAATTACCAAAAATTGGAAAATTCGTCAAACCAATTCAATTCAAAAGCAAATGGACATGAATTAGATGTTAGGAATTCATACCTAACAACTATTAGAGATATATACATAGATGTGAGTTTAAGAACTCACCTTTAAACCTAAAAACAACCAATGAGAAGCTCTAAAACAAAGCAAGACCAATTCCTCTTCAATTTCAACTCAAGAAGCTCCAATCTAAGCTCATAAGAAAATATTTCCTAAGTTAGGGTTTAGGAATTTCTGAAAATTGAAGAGAGATTGAGATGGAGAAGATGAAGAGGATGCTTACCTAAGCTTCTCTTTTATTTTGGAGCTTGAAATTAGAATTTCCTAGTAATCTAGGGTTTAGGAATTCTAATTTCCCTTTCTTTCCTCCATTTTTCTTTTAGCTTGAAAGTGTTAGGAAATGAAAATGAATGAAGAGGAGTTGGAGGAGGAGTTAGGGTATTATGTTGGGTTAGTGGGCTGAAACCCAAACCCAAAGCCCAAAATAGGAAAATAGCAAAATTTTACCCAATTCCAAACATATCGATGTTTATACTCAAAAAGGCCGCAAATGCCATTTTGGACTCAATGGAAGGGGTCCCGAGTCCTAATTCGACTGTTTACAAAAAGTAGTATTTCGGACTTTAATCCGACTAACGATGCCATATTTAAATTTCAACATTTAAATACACGATCGCAAAATATATGGGTTATTACAGACTTCCCTCCTTATAGAAATTGCATCCTCGCAATACTTAAGAAGAAAATAAAAAGTAACAACCATACAAAGGCATAACAATACAAAGAAGAAATTTGAAGTAAGAAGTTCACCTTAAGGAGCACGAGAGAGTAAGTCCGGATGTATTCGCTTGATGAATTCTCTGGATTCCCAAGAGCAATCCTTAGGATTTGAGGACCATTGAACTTTCACAAGAGGAACATCTTTATTTCGAAGGCATTTAACCTCCGTAGCAATTATACGAATAGGATGTTGCTCATAAGTCAAATTAGGCGAAACTTCAATTTCTTCAATAACACCGGGATCAAGAATAGAATCGGAATCTCTAAGGCATTTCCGTAGTTGAGAGACATGGAATACGTCATGAATAGCAGAAAATTGAGCCGGTAATAAAAGGCGATAAGCCACGGAACCAATGCGTTCGGTGATGGGAAATAGGCCAATATATCTAGGTGCTAACTTTCCCGATCGATTGAAACACACAACACCCTTCATAGGTGAAACACGAATAAACATTAAATCTCCCACAGAAAATTCTAATTTCCTTCTTCAGTTATCGGCATGGGATTTTTGTCTACTTTGAGCTTCTTTCATCCTATGACGAATAAGGTCAATCTTTTCTGTGGCATCACGAATAAAATCTGGACCTAGAACCAACTTCTCACCGGCCTCAAGCCAACAAGAAGGAGATCGGCATAGCCTTCCATAGAGTGCCTCGAAAGGTGCCATACCTATCTAGATTGGAAGCTATTATTATAGGAAAACTCAACAAGAGAAATATGATCTTCCCAACTTCCACCAAAATCAAGAACACATGCACGAAGAAGATCTTCAAGAGTTTGATTCGCACGCTCGGTTTGTCCATCGGACCGAGGATGATAAGTGGTGCTAAAATTAAGCTTCGTTCCCAACGCTTTTTGAAGACCCTTCCAAAACCCACTAGTAAATAATGGATCACAATCACTAACAATAGAAGTTGGAACTCCATGCAATTTAACAATTTCTTTGACATAGAGTTTAGCCAAAAGAGGTACGGTCCGATTGGACCGAACGGGAAGAAAATAGGCGGATTTTGTAAGTCTATCTACTATCACCCATAGGCTATGACCCGAACGAGAACGGGGAAGACCGTCAATAAAGTCCATGGAAATTTGATCCCACTTTCAAACTGGAATTTCTAAAGGTTGCAATAACCCACCGGGCCTTTGATGCTCGGCCTTAACGAATTGGCAAGTCATGCAACGCTTAATGAAGCTAGCAATATCAGATTTCATTCCATCCCAATAATAAAGTCGTTTCATGTCCGCGTACATTTTACTACTACCGGGATGAATGGTAAATTTAGAACGATGAGAATCTTCTAAAATGTCTCTATGAAGATCATTAATATTTGGCATAATAAGTCTACCAAATTTTCGAATACCGCCATGAGCATCAATATCAAAGTCTTTCAAACCTTCAATATCAATTTTATCCCTACAACTTTGGCTAAGAAGAGCCAATTCGGGATCATGCTTTTGAGCTTCAAGGATGCGGTCTAAAAGAGAAGGATGAGCCTCAAGGCTACATAAAACAAGAGATGAACATGAATCGGATTCGCAATCTCGAATCTCACAAGTGGATAAACTCTCGAGATCATTCCATTCGGATATCATCATGGAAACAACCGCTTGTTGCTTTCGGCTAAGAGCATCGGCAACACGATTCCCCTTTCCAAAGTATAAAGAATATCAAGATCATAAGATGCAAGGAATTCGAGCCAACGTTGTTGATGCAAATTAAGTTCCTTTTGAGAAAATAAATACTTCAAAGATTTATGATCCATGTAGAGAACAAATTTCTCTCCTAAAAGATAATGACGCCAAATTCTAAGGGCGAAACAATAGCTGCGAGCTCTAAATCATGAGTGGCATATCTAGTCTCGGCAGGCTTTAATTGCCTAGAAGCATAAGCGATAACACATTCCCTTTGCATGAGAATGGCTTCCAAACCAATATGACTAGCATCGGTATAAACAATAAAGTCTTGGTTCCCTTCGAGAATCACAAGAATAGGAGCATTGGAAAGGAGTTCTTTTAATTTCTGAAAAGCAGCTCTGACCAAATGTACTTAACTCCCTTCTTTGTCAAACTAGTAAGAGGTACAGAAATTTTAGAAAGTCTTTTATGAAACGATGGTAATAGCCCGCCAATCCAAGAAAACTACGGATTTCCGTCACACTCTCCGGTCTCTTCCAATTTTGAATCACTTCAATCTTTGAAGGATCCACGGAAATTCTGGATTCAGAAATAATATGTCCCAAAAATTTAACACGAGATTGCCAAAAGTGGCACATGGAAAATTTTGCTTTCAATTGATTGCTCCTAACAGTTTCCAACACAATCCGAAGACGTTTTTAATGCTCTTCCTCGGTTTTAGAATAAACAAGAATATCATCGATAAAGATGAGAACAAATCGATCGAGGAAGTCTTTGAAAACTCAATTCATAAGGTCAACGAAATAAGCTGGAGCATTCGTCAAACCAAATGGCATAACAAGCCATTCATAAGATCCATAATGAGTACGGAACGACATCAAAGGAATGTTATCCTCTGCAATACGAAGATGATGAAAATCGGTTACTAAGTCTAACTATGAAAAGCCTCTAGCACCACAAAGTTGATCGAATAGATCATCAATTCGAGGTAAGGGATATTTATTCTTGATGGTGAGATCATTAAGCTTGCGATAGTCTACACAAAGCCTAAGTGTACCATCGGATTTCTTCACAAAAATAGCCGAAGCTCCCCACGGAGAGGAAATAGAACGAATAAACTGTTTTCCTTCCAATTCGGATAATTGTTTACGCATCTCTTCATTTTCCTTATTGGACATACGATAAGGAGGACGAGTGATAGGTAGAGCTCAAGGGATTAGATTAATTTTGAACTCAATTGCTCGCTTAGTTGGTAATCCTAAAACAGGCTCAAATATGTCGGGAAATTCACAAACAACGTGAATGAGGGAAATGACATCTTCCTCATCATCATGTGGATTTAGAGAATATAAGGATGCTACCGAATTGGAATTTAAATCTTTAAGAACAATAGAAATATGCTTAACAGATTGGGGATGTCATAGATTGATAGTCCTCTCGGGACATAGGATATGGGCTTCATATCGATTAAGCCAATTCATTCCCAAAATCATTCTGAAACCAAGGTAACGCATAACATGCAAATCGGCACGAAAAGCATAATCACATAAAATAATCTCGACTTCTTTACAAAGTAAACTGAGTGTTGCGGATCCACCAACCGGATTCGCAATTCTCGATGAAGTCATCAAGCCCATAACATTTAAAGACAAAATATCAACAAGTTCCTTTGATATAAAAGAGTGAGATGCACCCGTATCAAAAAGAACTCGAATAGGAATATCACGAAATATAATAATGCCATCAAGGATAGAATGAGAAATACCTTGACCAAGAGAAGTGTTACTAGGAGCTTGCACGACATTAAGCTTTCCCTCCTTCCTACTTTGAAGTATAGGACATGCAGATATATGATGACCCAAACTTTTGCAATAATGGCAATAAAGGGGTTTCGGGCACCTATTTGCATAATGGTCCTTAGAACCACAATTGTAGCATAGCCCACGACTAGAGGTAGGAGTCTTTGCTACCGAAGTTGCTTGTTTCCCTTTCTTGTTGGGATTAGGCTTGAACTTAATAGGCATCTTCTTGTTGTTGTTGAAGTTCTGTTTGGCACCAACAACTTCAACATCACTTTCTTTATCAGCTTCTTTAAGTCGAAGAGCAATATCAACAAGCTGATCAAAAGAAACTTCTAGTTTCAGAAGTAAAGGCTTTTTGAGGTTCTTATTCAACCCATAGACAAACCTCAGATTTTTCTTCAATGGGGTATTAATATACTCGACCCCATATTTAGAGAGAAATTCAAAAGATGCGACGTAATCCGTCACAAAAGATTCACCTTGAACAAGGTCAATAAAGCGTCGGACCAAAGTTACCTTTTCAGCTTTCGGCAAAACTTTAACTCGAACCTTTCCCGGAATTGCTCCCAAGTAAGATCTGCTTTAATAATTTCCGAAATCAAAAGCTCATACCAATCTAATGCTCTCTCCTGGAGCATGCTAGAAGCCACTTGGACACGATATAGATCCACAAGATTCATGCGAGAAAAGATGCGGTCGCATGTTCTAAGCCAAGCTTGGACTTCTATAACGCTTTTGGAACCCTTGAATGGCCTTCCACCCAAATTGGTACAGTTGTGAGAAATGCGGATTAAGGATCTTAAGACTAGAATTAACACTAGAGGGGGGGGGGGGTGAATAGTGTTTTAATTTTTTTTTAATCTTTTGGAGTTTATCTTAATTTGTTAACAATGTATGAACTAATCAGACACAGATATGAACACATAATCAAACACAAATGCAAATATAAAGTAAAAGCAGTAAAGGAAAGAACACACCGGATTTTATACTGGTTCTGAGTTACCCTACATCCAGTCCCGTACAACTAAGTACAGATTTTCTTTCAAACTCAATTCAACAATTACAACCCTCGGTTTCAAGGCTACGAGGTACACCCTCCAGAATAACAATCCTCTGGGTAGAGATACTTGATTTCTGGGGCAACAAGTTCACCCAATTGATTTCCAGGGCTATAATCACACCTTTCTCGCTTAATTGATTACAAAAAGTCTATAACTCAGATTAGCACTTGGATCTTGTAGAGATAGTGGAGAGAATCAAAACCAGAAATTATCTAGTTAGATTCGATATTGATTTCGGCAGAGTAATGGTGTAATTTGTAAATAAGAAAGTGGAGAAGAAGAAGAGAAGTTAAATCAAAGAAAAGTGTTATAAAATTCGTTGAAACTGACCCATATTTATAGAAGAACAACAGCCATGACCATTCATGAAAAGTTATGGCGAATAGACACTTCTTTTGAATTTTGAATTTTGAATTAAACTGTCACCATGTCGACATGGTGCCTGTGGGCATGTCGATATCCCTCAGCCAAATTTGATGTTTTGAATATCTATAAAAATAATATTTATCTTATATTAAAACTTTATAAATATACTTGAATATAGTTGAAAGTCATAAGTAAATATAAAGAACAATATATATATATATTATTTAACTATAATTTAAATCAAAGTATAAATAATTTAAAAGTTAAATATATTATTTGAAAAGATAGTTTAAAAACTTAGGATAATAATTTAAAATCAAGAATATTTAAAACTAAGGATATTTTTGAGGCTAAAATATATTGAAAAACCAGGACAGATGATTTTTGGTTTTTAAACAGGAATATTTAAAATCATTTTGAAAAACAAGCTATATATTTTGAAAGTCATTATGAAATAAAAGTAAGTGGATACAAAAAGATGTTCCACTAGATTTTTCGTAGGTTCCATCCTACTTAGGGTTCCATCTTTTTAACGGGCTCGAAGTGGATTCCATTCCACGAATAAATTGGATATTAAGATGCCAGTGCTTTTCTATGAGTTTTAACAAATATTCCTAATAAAACAAACTTAACCTTGAAATCTTGAACTCTTGATAATCTTGATACTCATGAGTCTTCTATCTCTATATCTTGAATCTTTATACTGTACAGTCTTCATTCTTGATACCTGCATGGTTAGAACCTGCATATACATATATATCTATACTTGTAATGTTAGTATTTATATTTTATAATCTATTCTAAGGTTGTTGTCATCAAAACCATCATCTCATGGACTAACAATCTCCCCCTTTTTGATGATGACAACCTTTGTTTATAAAATATTCCTTCTATCCTAATAACTCCCCCTAAAACTAACAACTCCCCCTTAATCTATGCCTAACTATCCTATTTTATACTTCTCCCCCTTTGTCATCAACAAAAACTTACTCCCCCTTATTCTTGGACTTTAGTACCTGCATTGATAAACTATACAACGGAATATATAATATATAGATTAAGAAATAATGATACTTATGAGCATAATAACATAATTAAAGACTATATTTATTTCAGCGTATATATATATATGTTTCACACACCAAACTTCAAACCAAATAAAATCAATCCACACAAAGTATCAATTCAAACCAAATTAAATCAAACAAATTAGTTCAAACAAATCAAACAAAGAAAGAAAATAAAACGTTACGAGGAACATCTACCCATCCATCTTCTCCAAATATAGGGTCTGCTTTAATTGCATCCCAATTCTCATTGTCATTGGTGAGAGAGACAGGAGGATGTGCTTCATTATCATCCTTGTGTAGAGAGGAGATCATCCATCGTATTGCATCGAAGTGTCTCTCTTGTTCCTTGATCATCTGCATTTGACTCAATTCTAAGTGACGCTGGTTTCGTAGGATAAAAGAGAGAATATTTTTGAATGAATTGAGTGTTTCTTCAAAATTTTCAGATAGATTGTGAATAGGATTGGCCATAATTGAATTAGAGAAAGAAATGAAGGATATAAACAATGAGAAATAAATTTCAGTGAAGATTTCTGGAAGAAAAAGGTATATATAGGTGTAGAAATTCGTTTGAAATGAATAGACATTTGGTAGTTATTCAAATTTCAAACTCAAAATCAATAATCACTTCTGACCAGTACATGTCGACATGGTCTTCTAGGGGATGTCGACATGGGTTAGTGAAAATTGATGACAACTTTGATTTTGTGAATAATTGTGTATATGTATATATTTATATAATATACTAACATTTATTCTAGAGATAAGATAAGAGAGATAACAGAAAGAAAATTTCATTTCATTACGATATTACAAAGATTAAGCATAATGAACTACACGGACATTCGAAAAAAACAAACTAAGACAAATACAATAAGATACTAAAAGATAAAACTAGTTAGAAGATGAAGAAGATAGTCCAAGTTTCTTGCTGACTTTTGAAAAGAACTTGTTCATCTTCGAAGAAATGTTATCCAACTTCTTACTAACAGATCGTTTTAAAATCCGTTGATTCTCCACAATTATCTTTTGGTTTTTGAGAAGGGTTTTGTTGGATGGATTGGAAGGATATTCGATGCTTTCCAAAGAGGTTTCACCTTCTTCTTCTTCTTCTTCAATTTCCATTTCATCCCCTTCTTCTCTTTCTTCCTCTTCCTCTTCTTCCATTTCCTCATGAGCCAAACGCTCTTCCTTTTCGGTAAGGGTTTCATAAGGTTGAAAAACATATGGGATTTTCATAAGTGAAATGTTTGAGATATTAAAAACTTTTCTTGAAATAAATTCTTCTCCTTTGAAATTTACTCCAAAATAGTTGAAAATTCGAGTAAGGTAAATTCCATGATATAAAATCTTTTCTCCCATTTCCAAGTTTTTAGGACGAAGTTCATCCAAAATAACTTGCGCCCAATTGATATCATAATTTCCGAAAATAGCAAAAAGTGCTTTGCACACTTTTGAAGTAGGATTGTTAAAATTTCCCGATCTTGGGGTCAAAGTATGTTGTAAGAGAAGATTGACAATTCTTGCTTTAGGACGAAAGTTTCGATTCTTAAATTCAAAGTTTTCATCTCCTTCAAAAATATGATGAAATGTCTCACGATCATGTTCATTGATTTGAAAACTAGAAAGATCCATTCCCGTGCTTTTGCAATTGAGAATGGTACCCAAAAGATCACAATTCAAAACAATTTGAGTGCCTTTGATACTACTCTAAATTTCATTCTCATTTCCAATATAAAAACCACGGTTTAAATTAGCATAGAAGATTTTGACAAGATTAGGATAGCAAACAAAATTATTTTGAGAAGAGTCAATAAGACTTAAAACACCATTGTTTGCAAAAAGAGAATCAATTTCATAAGAAGAAAAATCTTGAAAAATAGCAAATTTTCTGGAATGGACTTTGGCATAATTAGCATAATTGATGCATGCTTTAATTGCCTCCTGATCATTGAATAATTGCTCTTTGATTTTTCTGGAAATTCTCATGGTTGAAGGGTTGCTTGAAGAAGCCATTAGAGTAGAGAGTAGAGAGCTTGAAGATATGAAGAGAGAGTTTGAATTTGAAAATGAAAGTGAAAAGATATGATAAAAGATAGTGAATAAATAGACTTTCAAATGACATATTCTCTGGTCAAAAGGTATCTTTTCAGAGAAATAAATGAAGTGAAAAGGTGGAGGGAAATTCAAGCATTTGAATTCAAAATTTGAAATTCAAATTCAGGTAGGCATGTCGACATCATGGTAGGGGCCATGTCGACATGTGGCTTTGAATTTTCATGACATGATTTTTCCTAAGTTATCTAATATACATATATATAAATATTATTATTAATGTCTATATTTCTGAAATATTATTGTACTTATAATATATTTCAGAATGTGTCAAAAATAATAAAAATAAAATAATAAAATAATAGTAAAAAATAGAAAATAAATTTTAAAATTCAAACAACATATCAATTCAAAATCAATCAAAAAAAAACAACCAATCAATCAATCAATTCAAGCATGCAATTTCAGCCAATGTATTGTAAACGTGTACCTTTTTCAGATTCCGTGTCTTTGGTATTGACTAAATCGAGAATTGCTGTGAAACATAGATTTGAATTATCTTTCTTCTGTTCATCGTCGCTGGAGGATGAGTCAGAATCATCTATAGTAGCAGTGAATGCACGTTTCCGTTTCTTTGCAGAATCATTGTTTGTAGGAGAGTTTTGCTTATCTGGATGCGGACAGTCTCTTTTGATATGACCTGGTTCGTCACAATTGAAGCATTTGATAAAGTTTGGTACTGTAGTCTTATTACCGGAATTCTTAAAGTTGTTTCTCTTGGAACTATTCAATTTTCTGTACTTCAGGAATTTCCGAAAATTCCTGGTCATAAATGCTATCTCTTCATCATTATCACTGTTTGAGTCTGATCCATCGATTAATGCATTGAATGCCATTGAGTTCTTTTCAGATGCTTTGCTTTCTCTTCTCCCGATCATTTGAACTTCAAACGACATTAGATTTCCAATCAATTCTTCTATCTTTAAAGTACTGATGTCATTTGCCTCTTCAATTGCAAGTGTCTTTTGATCCCATTCTGGAGTGAGAGAATTTAAAAATTTTCTGACTTGATCTTCTTCCGAAAATTCCTTTCCCAAAGATATTAAAGAATGCACAATATCATGAAATCGACTATACATATCTGAAATAGACTCATTAGTATTCATTTTAAATAACTGAAACTGATTTGTGAGCAAGGAAATTTTGGTCTGTTTAACTTTGCTTGTTCCTTCGTGAGTTACTTGCAAAGTTTTCCAGATTTCATATGCAGACTTACAAACTGACACTCTATTAAATTCATTTCTTTCAAGTGAACAAAACAGAATATTCATTGCTTTATAATTATTTTGTGCAACAGTCTTTTTCTTAGTGGTCCACTATGCAAAATTAGTTGTGGGTTCAGAATATTCAGTTTGTGTGATATTCCAAGTATCTAATCCTACAGATTGTAAATATATTTTCATCCTACATGCCCAATATGCATAGTTACTACCATTAAAAAGAGGTGGTCTGGCAGTAGACTGACCTTCTACAAATGAACTAGTGTTGGTGGTAATAGCAGTACTAGTGTTAGTAGCCATTTTGAAATTTTTCAAAATTCAGATAATGAAACTTTTGAAAACATGGCTCCGATACCAAATGTGAGAAATGCGGATTAAGGATCTTAAGGCTAGAATTAAAACTAGAGGGGGGGGTGAATAGTGTTTTAAGAAATTTGTTAATCTTTTTGAGTTTATCTTAATTTGTTAACAATGTATGCACTAATCAGACACAGATATGAACATAGAATCAAACACAGATGCAAATATAAAGTAAAAGCAGTAAAGGAAAGAACACACCAGATTTTATACTGGTTCAGAGTTACCCTACATCCAGTCCCGCACAACTAAGTATAGATTTTCTTTCAAACTCAATTCAACAATTACAACCCTCGGTTTCAAGGCTACGAGGTACACCCTCCAGAATAACAATCCTCTGGGTAGAGATACTTGATTTCCGAGGCAACAAGTTCACCCAATTGATTTCCAGAGCTACAATCACACCTTTCTCGCTCAATTGATTACAAAAATTCTATAACTCAGATTAGCACTTGGATCTTGTAGAGATAGTGGAGAGAATCAAAACCAGAAATCATCTAGTTAGATTCGATATTGATTTCGGCAGAGTAATGGTGTAATTTGTAAATAAGAAAGTGGAGAAGAAGAAGAGAAGTTAAATCAGAGAAAAGTGTTATAAAATTCGTTGAAACTGACCCCTATTTATAGAAGAACAACAGCCATGACCATTCATGAAAAGTTATGGCGAATAGACACTTCTTTTGAAATTTGAATTTTGAATTAAACTGTCACCATGTCGACATGGTGCCTGTGGGCATGTCGACATCCCTCAGCCAAATTTGATGTTTTGAATATCTATAAAAATAATATTTATCTTATATTAAAACTTTATAAATATACTTGAATATAGTTGAAATTCATAAGTAAATATAAAGAACAATATATATATATATATTATTTAACTATAATTTAAATCAAAGTATCAATAATTTAAAAGTTAAATATATTATTTGAAAAGATAGTTTAAAAACTTAGGATAATAATTTAAAATCAAGAATATTTAAAACTAAGGATATTTTTTAGGCTAAAATATATTGAAAAACCAGGACAGATGATTTTTGGTTTTTAAACAGGAATATTTAAAATCATTTTGAAAAACAAGCTATATATTTTGAAAGTCATTTTGAAATAAAAGTAAGTGGATACGAAAAGATGTTCCACTAGATTTTTCTTAGGTTCCATCCTACTTAGTGTTCCATCCCTTTAACGGGCTCGAAGTGGATTCCATTCCACGAATAAATTGGATATTAAGATGCTAGTGCTTTTCTACGAGTTTTAACAAATATTCCTAATAAAACAAACTTAACCTTGAAATCTTGAACTCTTGATAATCTTGATACTCATGAGTCTTCTATCTCTATATCTTGAATCTTTATACTGTACAGTCTTCATTCTTGATACCTACATGGTTAGAACCTGCATATACATATATATCTAAACTTGTAATGTTAGTATTTATATTTTATAATCTACTCTAAGGTTGTTGTCATCAAAACCATCATCTCATGGACTAACAACAGTCACTACACAAGCGTGCAAACCCAGATTTAGGATGAGTTGGCTCTGGAATGGGTCCGGCAGCTTGAGCATTCTTTACAAGATCCAAAAGCTGTTGAGCAGGCATGAATACTCCATCCTGAGGAGTAGCACTAGATTGACCGGCGTTAGGACGACCAGGTCTAACCATTTCTCTTCTTTAAGAAAGAAGGAAAGAAGAGGAAAAAGTTATTCTCAGAATAAATATCAAACAAACTTGATTGATAAAATAAGGCATCATAAAGGAAAATAGGATAGAATGGGTCTTAAGACTCGAATTAAATCCTAAGGCACGATTCCTAAGAAAGACATAAGACGATGATCCTTGTTAGATTATTCTACATTGTTCCGAAGTTTGGCTCTGATACCAAGCTGTGACGCCCCACCTCTATACTTACACTAACCAAGGACACTACTGGGTAATGCCGTCAATTAGTACGAAGAATAAGGCTGTTGAGGAGCGATCATCTGTGTAATTGCTTTGTGCGAGTACCGATATGTCAAATAGCACATCATGCATTTCATTTCAAGAGGGAATCCGACATATCAAATACAAACTCAAAACTACTACATAGTGGCTATGTGGGCTTCGAAAACAAATATAGAAATAAGCATAACACAAATCAGTCATAGATACTCATATCACAAAGGCGGAAACAAATATGAATATAACACATAAAAGTGTACATCAAAATGGTGGTCATACAAGATCCACTACATCACAAAAGAATAGGTACAAGTTCTAAGCAAAAGAATATGTATACATTAAGGAGTCTCTAACTCAAATGTATAAAAGAAAAAACTACTAAACTAAAGTAGTTAGCCAAAAGTCAGAAGCTAGCCCATGCTAAGAAGTCAAGTGGAAGCACCTGTAACACCTCGGCCTGACCCGAGTATTATTTAAGAAGAAAAATAATAAACGGATCAGTCTAGCTATAAATATCATATAAAATGAGATAGGATAAGAGATATGACAAAAACGTATGATAACAATAATGCCATACTGTGACAAGTATACATCAGATAACAACAAAAATCATACAATATCTCAAATTTTCTCAAACACCAAAAAGAATGTCGTATTCTTTATTTTATTCACCAAACCACAAATATTGATAAAGCTTATCAATATAAAATCATGAAAATTGGTGAAACATAAATTCTAGAAATCATCAATTAGAAATCCAGAAATCACAAAGAGGGAGGCCTATGAAAAACAGGAGCACAAAAACTCACCAACACGTGTATCACAAACATGGAGCTATCCCATGAAAATACGGGGCACTGTCCCCCCTTGGGGACAGATAAGCTGAACATCGACGCACCTAAAAAGATACGCCCTATGCATAGTCGAACATCGACGTACCTGAAAAGATACGCCCCATGCACATACCTATTGAACCGTACATCGACGCACCTAAAAAGGTACGCACCATGTACCGAACTCATTGAGCCGATTGCTCCACGAATGGTCAAAAAGACCAGGGGTCGCTAGCCCCTAAAAATGAGACGAAGCTCCATAAAACTGGGTACAGTCCCCCACGTGGACAAAGAGACCTCGCATATCGCTAGTCTAAACCGTAAAATGATCGCCATCGATCAATAAGAAGTGTGAATTACACTAAGCTTGTAAATAAGTGAGTTTAGCTTCATGTCCCATAACCACTGGCTTAACTTAAATATTTATGAACAAATTGTAGATTTCCACTCGAAAATTGTCACATGATTTCAATCGAACAAGTCCAAGAATTAACCGACGAAGTAAACGCAAGCGTTTCATACCACTTGTTTTGCTAAGTCGTTTAATTAGATTTCTCATACGAATGAGGTAAAGGTTTGTATATACTAATAGATTGGAAAACGGTTTTAAAAAAGAAGTTTGTATTGAAAATAATTATTGAAATCATTTTTGTGAAAGAGTTTGAGTATTTACTACTAGTATAGAAAAACCTTTATATTTTAAAGTGACAAATCACAGAAACGATTGTAAAAACAATTAATCACCAAAAATTCACATTCGACGACATGAATCAAAACCATAAAAATCGATATCAACTCCATCAAATGGATATTCCCAAAAATCCAGAAAAAGAAGTCATCAAAGTTGATAATAAGTGATAACAACTAACTGGATCAACCAAAAATCGATTAAAACGGAAATCCACTCAAAATAGGCAATTTGGCTAAACTAAGCAGCTCCAGACGTCTGGTAGACTTCCCAGACGTCTGAGCTAAAGCTCTGGAATTTTCTTCCAGATCGCCCAGACGTTTGGGAAGTAAGCTCAAACGCCTGAGCTGAAAGACTGGAATTTTATTCCCGTAGCATCAAACGTCTGAGCTTATTACCAGACGTCTGAGCTGAAGCTCAGGGCAATTTTTGTCAAGGCCATAGATGGCCAAGTAAAATTCGAAACAAACAAATGAGCAACGATGGCTAGAGATCGATGTCAAGCGACAACCCATCCCTATAAACACATCGATACACTCCAAATAACTTGTCTAAACATCCATATAAGGGGTTTCATAGATTTTGACTTCAAAATACCAAAAATTGGAAAATTCGTCAACCAATTCAATTCAAAAGCAAATGGACATGAATTAGATGTTAGGAATTCATACCTAACAACTATTAGAGGTATAGACATAGATGTGAGTTCAAGAACTCACCTTTAAACCCAAAAACAACCATTGAGAAGCTCTAAAACAAAGCAAGACCAATTCCTCTTCAATTTCAACTCAAGAAGCTCCAATCTAAGCTCATAAGCAAATATTTCCTAAGTTAGGGTTTAGAAATTTCTGAAAATTGAAGAGAGATTGAGATGGAGAAGATGAAGAGGATGCTTACCTAAGCTTCTCTTTGATTTTGGAGCTTGAATCTAGAATTTCCTAGTAATCTAGGATTTAGGAATTCTAATTTCCCTTTCTTTTCCCCCATTTTACTTTTAGCTTGAAAGTGTTAGGAAATGAAAATGAATTAAGAGGAGTTGGAGGAGGAGTTAGGGTATTATGTTCGGTTAGTGAGCTGAAACCCAAACCCAAAGCCCAAAATAGGAAAATAGAATTTTTTTACTCAACTCCAAACATATCGATGTTTATACTCAAAAAGGACGCAAATGCCATTTTGGACTCAATGGATATGGTCTTGAGTCCTAATTCGACTATTTACAAAAAGTAGCATTTCAGACTTTAATCCGACTAACGATGCCATATTTAATTTCAACATTTAAATATACGATCGCAAAATATGCGGGTTGTTACATTTAATTATTATCATTTATTATCATTTATTATTTGATTATGCTCACCCAGTTAGGAGCATTGGATATTGTTTATTGATTTAGTAGTTGTGCCCAACCAGTTTATGGGCATTGACTATTGTGGCTAATTTGGAGCAATTTTATCCTTTTCAATCCATGAGTTGGGTAAATAGTAATTGTGGGAACATTGAAATGAACACCTTATGAATTCAGTTTCACAATTTGACTATAAGGCGTACAATAATAATGTTGGGTTAAAATTTAATTTTACTAAAATTTATTTATTTTAATCTTAATTAAGGTATACATTTGTGAAATGGTTTTATATAAGGAAGTGAAAATTATATAAGTATAATTTATAAATGTGATTTATAAGTAAATGGGAATTTAAGCTGAAAATTTGAGAATTTAAAACTCGGTGTTTTTTGAAATAGTTTTTTTCCAAAGTTTTGGAAGAAATAACAACAATAATTTTTGAAAGTATTTTTGAATAGAAATAATTTTAAAGGATTTTGAAGGGGATAGGAAGCACTGAATCCACTTTGGTCATTGGAAAATAACCGGTGATGACTGCAGCATCATCGTTGTTCATTTTCGAGTTTCTAAGTGAGAGATTTCTACCGTAGTATGTTGCCATAGATTGTTTGGATAAAACAAATTTTATTTTGAATTCCAAAAGTATGATCCGATATACAAAAGAAGATATGTATATTATTATAATTAATTCAAAATGATTTGAAATAAAACCAGGTGTTTAAATTCTGAAATTTTCAGTTAAGTAATATTACATGTACCCAAGTATCCTATGCATTAGAATTGTTTGGTTTTGCATCTCATTTTGATATTTTTTTGGTAGTTTTCATTTATTGAAATGAAATTGAATTTCCAACGATTTTTGATAGGCGGAACTTCCAAGTTAAATTGAAAAAAAGCTAAGTGTTTTGTGAAAACATAAGAGAATAAGTTTTTATATCTTATAAATTTGAGAAATTAGTAAGTTAAAACAAATTTAGAATTTGTTGGACATTTGGGTTAAGTAAAAAAAATCTGATATTGTATATACTCTTAGGAAGTAAAAGAGTATTTTGTAAATGAAAACTTGAGTTGTAGAATATTTATACAGTTAAGTAATGTTTTATGGGATAGTCCAAAAATGAATTGAATATGATTAGAATGTTATTAAATAGAATTGAATATGAACTTAAGTTTTAAAAGTGATTGTTTACATGAGTTGTGTTTCATAAGATGAAATAAACATAAGTAAAACTTTATGAAACAGTTCATAAAGAATTTTAGTATTAAAAGAAATATACTAAGTGATAATGAATGTGAATAATAAGGAAATTGGTATGGTTAAGAAACCAATTGGAATAAATACGTAGATAATTTTATTCGCATAACTATTTGATCCAGTTTTGAGTACATGATTTCAAGTTGATTTACACTAGTCCGAGTTAGGATTTTTCATTCGATCCTTGATGACGAACTCTGGATACCAATTTTCAATTTGATTCCGAAGTTTTGTATCATAGTTGATTGCTATGTAAGGAGAATGGATGTTTCTAATCAAGGAACCAAATCGGAGTCCGCACTAAGGAGTCTAGTCAGCGACACTAGTTCGAAAATGAAATTATGTGATCGAGCGAGCAATCAGATTGGATATTGCGTACGGATGATATATGTACATCTTACGGACTTTATTAAAATTATATGATGTTGACATTTCAAAATGCAAAATTATATGGTTATGAGTTATATGGTTGCATATTATTTGTAAGTGAGATGCATGTTTATGGAAGCAAAGGCTAGTTTGATGCCTTTGGTTTCATGGGCAGAGTTTGGTTGCTCAACAAATAGGTACATGTTTATATTGTGGTTTGGTTTGATGGTTTTAGGGCCTAGATATGGGAAGCCGCTTGGCTTTTGTGTTCTTTTGTTTGGTTTAGGCCCGTAGTGGCAATTTGTAGTTTTTTTGATTGAGTCGCGCAAAGGAGACGCTGTCGAAACTTTTTGTAATTTTAAGGACATAGAAAATTGATAACAAGTTTCTACTAACTGATTTTAAAAAGTTAATGGGTTTGGAGGCATTTTCTCTACTTAGGAAATTTTAGGGGACAAATTCTTTTAAGGGGGGAGAATGTAACGATCCGGAATTTGGTCATTTGATTTTGAATATATAATTAATTTTAAATATTAAAATATTGGTTTAAAAAGGGTTAATAACTTGATTTCAAATATAGGTATTATTTAAAATATTGGAATTGTGAATCTAACACTTAAATAGAGATTTAAATATCTAGATTTAAAAATTAGATATTAATTTAATAGATTTAATGGTCTTATTTAACTCCTTTTTAATAAACAAATATAGTGAATTCAATTATATATTCATTTACAAGTAATAAATGATTCATATAAATAATCAGAAAATTGTTTTTATTTTTACGTCTCGTTTTTTATTGACATATTTTTAATTTAATTTAATTTATTTTTCCATAATCTTTAATTTGGGAATTATTTAAATTTTCATTTGTCGATTTATCGGTAGACGATAATATTTTTGTGATTTTTCAGAATTAAATAAGCAGTGTATATTATTATTGTATTGAGGTCACATTGCTGTTCTGAGGGCGACCGTATTTTTGTTTTGTCGTATGCAGCCCATACGCGAATGAAAATCTGTACAGCGAGATGGCGGTAATTTGAAATTAAATATAACTCACCCCAACATTTAGTACAACCAGGACATACTTTTCTCTTCCCTTTTCTTTCTCCCGTTCCATCCTCCTGTACCCGCTTGCTCCGACATCATTGAGAAAACAAAATTCAAAAACAAAAAATCCTCTTTATCTAAAAATAAGAAAAATCAATTCCAATAAAATCAGAAAATTTGAAAGCTTAAATATTTGAGTGAAAAGGGTGTCGATCTACATTCCTGGGGAGTTGGAGGGGTTCGGTCGAGGTTTGAGAGTGCGACATCATTATCTTGAATTCGACAGTGATGTTGTGGCGTATATCAAAACTAGGATTAAGCCTAGGTTTGGATTTAGGCCCTGATTCGACAATCTAGGAGTGGATTGGAGTTTCTAGGATGGAGAAGCACCCTACGGCAGAAGACAAGGCGGACAGGTGGTGGTTTGGTGATGGCAATAGATCTGTCGGTCGAAGGGGACCTGGAGGATGCATGTAACATCCCCCACTTGGAGGCCCAAAACTAACGGCTACAGATGCTGCAGCCATCCATAGTTATTAGTCCCCGACGACCAAATACGGTAATGTTAGATAAATTGATACACCAGAAGCACATGGATATGGAAAAAAATTTAAAATTTTAAAACAACTTTCACATTCCATTACAGAAACCCATTTCAACATTCTTTACATAATCCCACAACGTTAACCATGTTCAAAAAAATATAATTATTACAATATACTTCAAGAGTGACATATGAAGATGCCGCCTTGGTGATCAGAGCATACAATAGGCAATAAACCACTTTTCCTTAAGAAAACAACACAGCAGAATCATATGAGAGAGAACTCAAATAACTACATGCCTCCTGCATGACTTCAGAAGCTTATTCATCTTAAGAGATACCTAAAAATCTCAAATCTCAAGCTGCTCAACATCAATTGAGTACCCGAGAATTTATGGGGAAAATATAAACTTCGAGTCAGACATAAAGCCTAGTATGAATAATAATCTACCATCTCAAATCATTTAGATATCTAATGAGACCACGCCGCTTAGCGGAACAGGTTTCCCCTCACTAGTATCTTAAAAACCTTTATAAACCATTTTTTGTGCTCTTGCACCCACAATGGTTAAATCAATTCAAAACATTGTTATGTGATGCTATGCAAAACAATTGAATCAATTCTGAATTACCCATCCCCATTCATTTTGACTACATAGTTACAGTTTCTAGGATTACTATTAACCAATAGTTTTCATAGGCTGACTAGGAACCTATTGACTAACTGTCAATATCTTCTTTTACCTTAGTTTTCATGGGCTAGCTAGGCATCTTTTTACTATCTGTCAATGTTTCATTTTCTTATCTGAATATAGTTTTCATGGGCTAACTATAAACCTGTCTAACTAACGTCTTCAATTATACATAGTTTTCATGGACTAACTATGAACCTATTGGCCCTTGCCAATATCCTTTTCCTTACACTACTGTGAACCTATTGGCCCCTGCCAATATCTTTAATTTATATTCACTACTGGGTCAACCTAACTGGTTATTCTGCCTTTTCCCAAAGTACCGTTTTGGGTTCATTATAAAGTGAATATATACATATATGGAGAAGCAAACAATATAACTTGGTTAATTCTTTTAACCCATTAAGACTTCTTCAAAAATTCCATTTCAAAATACTTTGTTAATTAATATGCCATGGTTTTGCTTTTAAATAAGATTGAATTATTTGTTTTGGAAACTATACTTTCGAAATCTTTCGAAAACTTTCTTTCGACCTCACTGGATAACCTCCTCGAAAGCATATATCTCTTTTCAAAACATTAGACTCCTGCCTTTTAAAACATTTCAACATCCTTCTTTCGAAACCTTTCGAATATAATAAAGTGTTACTTATTAATTATTAGAATCATAGCTTCGAAACTATTGAAAGTATCTCTTCCTAAAGTATTGAAAGTCCCCCTTTCGACATCATTGGGTTTACCTTTAAAAATATCATTTGGGTCAAAGTAAACATAAATGAAAGTATCTCTTTCGAAACCATTCTTACCATATAAAAATGTTGTGGAATTTATGATGGTGTCGAAACCATCCTTTTCGACAGAGTCGAAAGCATATATTAAAAATACTGAAGGATTACTTCGAAATCCCTTCCGAAGCCATTGCCTTCGAAAGCCATAACCCTTTTGAAAGAATTTAGGAAGCGGCTTAATACATCTTTAAACAACACTACCTTTTGATAGCATTGATGACTTCAATACACTCGAAAGGCAAAAGATTCGGCGGTAGGGCTTCGACCATGTCGAAACCCCTTCTTTCGAATGCACTGATTTATAATTAAAGGAATTCCTTCGAAAGCCCTTTTTCTTCTAAAAGAACATGGCAATCCCTTTGAAAGCCATTATAAAACTCCTTCCGAAAACATATGTATCGACTAAGTCGAAAGCTTAGTAAAACAAAGGCAGGCGCTTAACTTTTTAAAACAAACTAAGGTATCGACTCCATCAGAAGCATGCTTTCTACACCATACCTTCTGCCTTTCTCCAATCCACTATGTACCACCTAGATGATACCCTGTGTATTGCTTAGGGCTTAATGGGGTTTCGACTTTGTCGAAGGCGAAAGGTAAGGGGCGAAAGGTACCCTTAATAAAGGTGGAACCTGTTTTTCTGGTTTAAATGTCAAATTAAGCAACTTATATCAACTAACCTGCCTACGTGTAAACTTCTTATTGGTTGACTTAACTTTTCCCATGCTTTTCAAAACTATACGCCTTATTATTTTGGATAAGTATCAAGCTTAGAATTTTACAGATAAAACCTTCCATTACAAATTCAATTAAATCATTTAGATCCTCTTCTCAAAATAATTTAATTTTTATATCAAATCACTTAAGAAAAATCCTCAAAAATTCATAGAAATTTACTTTGATCATGTTATATAACATATCAAAATTTCAAACCCAAATTTTCAATATATTTTCTGAAATAAATTTATAAACCCAACGTGCTATATTTTTCATTCAAAAATTCATAATAATCTTTCCAAAGCTGGGAAAATTATCAAACTTAAAACCCAACTCTAAAATTATGTTTTGCATGACATATAATTTTTCCATGGCATTTAAACATTAATATCACATGGTCTTGGTCTAAAACCGTATGAACCATCATTTAAAGAATATTGTTTAAATTTAAACAAACCATAATTCAAGCATATCATCATCAAACATCATTTATTCAACACATAGGGATGGAAATTATTATTCACCTTAATCTTTGATAAGGAAAGTGGATTGAGATGAGTTTGATTCCCCTCTTTAATTCTTTAACTTTTTCCTTGAATATCTTCTTCTTTTCTTCCAATTAATGGTCGGCCTTCTTTCTTTTGCATATGTTTATTATTTGTGAAAAAGTGATAATGAATGTGAATGGCTTAAGGGATACACACACACAGATATATATATATATATATATATATATAAGGGTAAGAGTCATAGGAGGCCAATATCTATTATGCCCTTATATAATTTATTTAGTCTATAAACCATTCTTTAAGCCCATTTTTATAAATAAGCACGACCACTTAAATTTATTCAAATCTCAATCCCCTTATCACTTAACATTTACATTATTCTATTTAATTTATCTAATTAAATATCCCGAATAATGTTATTTAAAAATTAAGGATGTTACAGGCTCACCTCCTTAAAGAATTTTGTCCTCAAAATTCAATAAGGATTAAATACTAATCATAGCAATCATCTGTAACAACTCCTAACAACCATACTAGTCTATTTGGCTTGTGATCATCTATATAAATCTAATATAGACATTCTCTTAAAACAGATCAGGATAAGTATCTCGAATCATGTCCTCTGTCCCCCAAGTACAGTCCTTTTCGTTGTCGCTCCACTGAACTTTCACCAACTCGATTGTCTTGGATCTCAATATTTTCTCATCTCTCGCCACAACCCGAACTGGTTGTCTAACAACTGTCAAATTAGGCTCTACTACCAAGTCTTCCAATTTCGTTGGAGGAATGGTAGTTTCTGGATCATGCACATACTTGCAAAGATGAGATACATGGAATACATTATGGAAACTTGCCATATTGCTCGGCAACTCTACTCTGTATGCGAGCTTTCCAATCCTCTCTATAATCTTGAATGGACCAACATATTTCGGTGCTAGCTTCCCTGACTTTTCGAATCGTATCACTCCCTTCATTGGTGACACCTTAATAAAAACCCTGTCTTCAACTGAGAACTCTAGGTCTTTACGCCTTTTATCTGCGTAAATCTTTTGTCTGGATTGAGCTTCCTTCATTCGTTCTTGGATCAACTCAATCTTCTCTGACGCCTCTCTAACCAAATATGGACCTAAGACTAATCTATCTCCAGTCTCTAACCAACATGCTGGCGATTTGCATAGTCATACATATAAAGCTTCAAAATGCGCCATTCCTATACTAGTCTGATAACTATTATTATAGTAAAATTCAATCAAATGCAGGTGATCTTCTCAAGATCCACCAAAGTCTAATACACAAGATCTCAACAAATCTTCGAGTACTTTATTGACTCTCTCGGTCTGCCCATTCGTTTGTGGGTGATATGTTGTACTTATCTTGAGCTTGGTACCTAATACCCTCTATAGGCTTCTCCAAAATTTTCTAGCGAATAATGCATCTCTGTCGCTAACTATGCCACTAGGAATTCCATGAAGTCTAACTATGTTCTTCATGAACAACTTCGCCAAAACAGGTGTCGTCCTGGTTGACTTGATTGGAATGAAATGGCTGCTCTTGGTCAATCTGTCCACTATGACCCATATGCTTTCATTTCCCCTATTCGACCTTGGAAACCCTTCTATAAAATCCATGGATATAGATTCCCACTTCCAAACTGGAATATCTAAAGGCTGAAGCAACCTGGTTGGCTTCTGGTGTTCGGCTTTCACATGTTGACAGTTGGCACACTGCCTAACCCACAAGCCAACATCCCTCTTTATGCCTTCCCAATAGAAGCTCCTTTTCATATCTTGATACATCTTGGTTCCCCCAGGATGAATCGTAAACTTAGATCGATGACATTCATTTATTCCAAGTTATAACTCAGAAAAATCAAATTTTTAGTTTTCAAACATTTTCCAAAATTCTCAAAAAATTTCTAACTCTTAAATTTTTGGAAAATTTCGCCAGTGTCTCCTTTGCGTGGCTAGATCGGTACAACTAAAAATTGCCTCTACGGGCTCCAAACCAGTCAAAGAAAACAAAAGCCATGTGGCTCATATATCTGGGGCATAAAATCATCAACCAATTTAAATTTCTAGATTTATACGTACCTTTTTGTGTTTGATTAATATTTTGGCAAGTAATTTATTATCTCTATGCAAAAATGCAGGCGTACAAGAATCAAATAGTAATCTCTTGCATACCTGTACTTACATAATCTAAAAGAAAATCAGGCTGACAAAAGCAATGTGGTGTAACTGCACATGCAACAACTAGTCTGATATAAATCTACATGCAATCAACAATCCATATCTCAATCATACGCAACAAAATACGGAGAATATTCTATAATAGATGTTATGCATCCAAAATTTCCAAATGACAAATTTAGATCTAAATACCCAGGTTTTTCCAATTCAAAAATTTATTTTCAAATTTCTCAAACGAGAAAAATCAAAGATCAAAAATCAAAATGATAAGGAGGGGATTCCTCCAAATAAAGTACGGTGAAACTCTAGAATCAAAACAACCAGGAGCGTCCAGTGGTATTCTCGTTCCTCCAAAAAATCAAGTAGAGTGAATAAATATCATTCCTTTCCCAAAATCGTCAAAATTTTCCTTTTTCAAAATCACTGCGATTTAGGTCCTAATAAAAATAATTCAAAATCCTTTGTATATAAATTTAAACTTTATAGACAATGGTATATGAAATCTCACAACCAATCAATTCAACTCCATCAAATCAAATCAATCAAATTCCATGATGGAATAAACTAACAATAATAGTCAAACAAATTCCTTAAGGGAAAACTTATCACTTAACATTGTTTCAAAATTCAAATGACTAGAAAACAAATTTTAACTTATGTTCAAAACTTTCTGGATTGTCCAAAAATATAGATAATTATCTAAGTGTTCCATTTTGCTCATTAGCCTTTGTTATTGCTTAGAAGATTATCCAAACTCACTCGGACAAAATTGAAAGTTATACTCTATATTTTATTAGTTTTCTTAATTACTTTAAATTATTGTTATTATTATTACTATTTTCTTCAGTTATATTTTCACTCAGTATTTTATTAAATACTAAAATTATTTATGAATTATTTCATTAATTCTCACCCAAGTTTTAAAATACTCTATAAAGTTATTTCTTCATAAAACATCAAATCATAACTTATTTCCCTTTATTTACTCATATAATATTCTTCTCTATTCTAAGAGTACATACAAATTTTATTTTACCTTTTCAAAGATCTAGTTGGAGATTGAATCAAATTATGGTTTCTCAAAACCGAGTCAACCTATTAACCTTTTTAACTTAGAGTGTTAAAACGAATAATATTTATGGGTTGACCCAATCAGTAAATAGTTCATACTACTTAGATGTTTAAACAATTATATGGTTTTAATAAAACAATGTTTATCAAAACTTTCTTATTTACTTTAACTCAATTTAAACCTGTGTTAAATTATCCAATATTTTATCTAAGGGAAAATTCTTATTTATCAAAGCAATCTCTTATTAGAAATGCTTTTTGGTTTAAAAATAATTCCCCTTTTACAAGTAAATAAAAATTAAATACTCAGTTTTAAATTTCCAAAACTCATCTTCGAAAGCACACTACATATATTTTTATATATAATAACATCAAACAGTTTATTTATTAAAACTCACTTTGGGTTTATTCGGATTTGAACTCATCTCGATCGCACAATGATAAAGAGAATAATTTACTAAGTACTCCACAACATTCGCTTAAGCGAACATCCGATCATCACTTAGAAGATTATTTAGATTACCACAAAACTATTCAAAACAATTTCCTCCTAATTATCCCAAAGAAAATGCATCCTATTTAAAATTTTGCTTTCCAAAATATTTTTATTTTCAATTACATCCAGAAATACTTCTATTTAATTCCTTAAAATTCTTTCGAAATTATTTTCAAAAATTCTGGGATTTAGATCCAAAAATACTTTTTAAAACATATTTCATAAACTAAATTTATATAAAATTTCCCTTGTATAAAAATTATTCCATATTATAATAATTCTTCTTTATTATAATCATTTTTTCTCAAATGTTTATTATCTAAATGTTTTATCTTACCATTTAGACTATATTTATAACTTTTTATTAAAGTTCAATCCTTAACTCACTATTATTAAATGGCGAGTTTTTAACTTAATCATATTCTTCGAACACCTTATAGTTAAATCGTGAAAATTAATTCACAAAGGGTTCATTTTAAATCAAAGCGATAAATGCTCCTAAATAAACCAAGCACCATTTAGCAACTAACAAGCAACAGTTAATGCTTCTTATTTAAATTAAGCATAACCGAACAAAAAATAGTGAAAATAAATAATTATTATCACCTTTAAACCAACACACTTTATAACTATATAAAGTTTTGAAAATTATTCCTTTATATATATAAAATATAAACTTAGGAAAAATATTTAATTTGCCAAATTTTCAATAATTCAATATCATGTCCATTGGCCTTGGTTAGGTGTATAGAAACCCCTATCGATACCGTGGTGTCCCACATCTCGACCAGAATCCATAAAAACTCAATAGACCAATTAACATAATACATTTTTATAACATTAACAAATAAGCTCTCGAATATATAATACTCTCAAACTCATTCTAGGATGTCGCTTACCCTATCTCTAATGAGCTATACCCTACCAAAGCCAAGGTGCTCACTTAACCTCGTGCTCTGATACCACATGTAACAATCCGCCTTTTTGACCATCGAAAGTCGACACCGAACGCTACCACTGTGTTCCAATGTCATGCATCCAATCGACAAAAGGGTATTTTGTTAGGGTAAATAAAATGAAAAGAATAGAGAACAGAGAAAAATAGAATCTTACAACGGAATCGACAACATATAATATAACAAGGACAGTAGAAACTATCACTCTAAACATACAGAATATATCAGAGTTAAAAACAAACCTTATCAGCTGGACATTTGTAAAATCCTGACCTTACAAATGCCGATAGGAATACTATATAATACAGCGGAAAATAAAATACTACGATAGGTGAATCTTCAGCTCCACTTCAAGATCTCCATAACACCATAGACAACATGGGAAAATACTCGGTCTGACCTGAGCATTATAAATAAATAACACCCGGATCGGTCTGGAAATACCAGCGTGAGATAACTCAAATAATAAGGAACGTATAATGTTCTGTGAGACCACGCCGCTAACGCGGAATGAGTTTTCACCTCATAAGAATAACATCCATACTGGCAAGAGCAGAAATAAATATCAGGAACAAAACCAAATATGAATAAGCATAAATAATATTAAACCAGACTTGAAAGAACAAAAATAAACCGAGGAAAATCCAAATTGGACAGAGTGGATAGAACAAGGAAAATAATCCAACTTGATAGAATGTACTAAATAAGGTAACAATCCAAACTTGATAGAATCAACTGAATATGGTAACAGTCCAACTTGATAGAATGGACTAAATTAATACTTAATTGCCGTGATGAGGAGTTGGCTCTACTCGTGGCAATTTAAAGCTAAAACAGATTCGAGGTTTTTCGAATTAAATAAGGAAAGGAAATTTTCCAACAAATGACAAGAAAGGTGCACCCCCCTTAAAGTATACCTCTAGTAATATACTCCTGAGCTTGGCCACATGTTGTGTGACACTTCTCGGAAATGTACCTGCCGGACCCTGCCAGACCTTACCGAGTATCCGAATATTTCATATCTAAACTCAAACCGTTTTTCACATGACGGTACATAAAAATCTAGATGAGATGTGAAATACCATTTTGATGTGAGCAACCCCACATAGTTGGACATCCTTTCGCGCTTTTGGTTTAGTCATTTCGGGCAAAGGATAACAAAGCTCAAAGAGTAGCAAATTGTTTTTAAGGTGACGATACACCATGAAGAAAGCTGAATCCGATAATTAATAAATCAACTATTAGGGATGCTTAAAATGATCGTTTATGGAAATTAAATTTCATATATTTATCACTACTTGTTGATTCCACACAAGTGTTATCCCTCGATTGAAACTGAAGCAAGGCAAGCTGAGGTAGTGTTACCTCTAGGCATCGCCTTGACGAAATTTTTAATCTTCGAGATAGAAACGAGTCCAAGCCTTAACGTTTAGCGTTAAATGTATGACTAGATCCTTTCCATATAAGCGATATCGATCACGGAACTATTTTTCCATAACCGAAATCGAATCTTTACTTTTAAAAACTGAACTTGTGATTGATTTCCACAGTGGTAAAACACTTTTAGAATTAGTTTCTGATTGTTAAAATGTTAAGAGAATAATTTTTTCCAAGTGCGCGACCCCCGAAGACCTTAACCAACATCAGACCGAACACCCAGAAGATTATCCAACCTAACATCCCAATAATCGAGTTTAATTCCTTTTTATAACTTTAAAACCAAATTAATTATCCCGAAAGATAATTAATCACATTTAAAATCTCTTTTAAATAAATAAATCCATTATCTTTAATAAAATAGATAATTATTTCCAAACACTTGTATACCATTGGTAAATTAACTTTAAAACCTTTATTAAATCAATTTATTAACTTTAAATCAGTTGATTAAAGCAATTTTATTATATTAAATAATTTACTTATATCATTATTATTAAATCGATCAATTAACTTTAAATATCATTAATTACAAAGATTAATTAAATTCAAACAATCATTAGTTAAAAGGAATAAGTCATCTCAAACATCATTTGTTAAATTGATAAGTAATCTTAAATTTCATTAATTAAAACAATTAATTAAGTTCAATAATCATAAATTAATTGGATTAATTAAATTCAAACTTCATTAGTCAAAATGATTAATTAAAAACATCATTTATTAAAATGATTTATTTAATTATAAAACATCATTAGTTAAAGTGATTTAACTAAATTCCAAATATCATTAGTCAAAACAATTAATTAAATTTAAAACAATCATCAACTAAAATGATTAGTTAAATTCAAATATCATTATTTAAAATGATTAATTACTTTTAAATATCTTTAATTAAAATGTTATTAATTTCAATTATCATTAATTAAAATAATTAATTAATTTTAATAAATTAATTAAACTCCATTATCATTAATTAAAAGAATTAATTAAACTCAAATAATCATTAGTTAAAATGATTAATTAAGTATAAAACATCATTAACAAAAATGATTAATTAAATCTGAAGATAAACCAATTTTAAACATCGTTAATTAAATCGGTGAATTAATTTCAAAATCATTAGTCAAAATGATTAATTATTTTAAATTATCATTAATCAAAATGATAAATAATTTTTAAAATTCTGTTTAGCGGAAACACAAGCTCAAGTTTATACGATAGGGTTTTGGGAACGAAATTGAAATGACGGTATAACGAAAATTGCTATAACGACATTTAAACTAATAAATGAAATATCAGGAATTAATTTCAGTTAACCATCAATAACAGCATCCAGATGTAATAAATAATCTATGGGCAAGAAACCACTTTGGACCTCTCTACAAATTTTCCCTGCAATATAATGGTTATGGATAATATATAGATAATCATATGGGTTTATAACAGTCAAATTCATATGTCATCCATTTTCCAAACGGAAATTCAACCAAATAATCAATCAAATAATTTAACTAACATCCAAGCAATCAATAAGCGTTTTTAACATCATAGATATGATATAATAAAATTGAATGTGAGTTAAACTCACATTGATTTTCGTTTCCGTCGAAACGTCCCGATTTTGGACTAAAACTGAACGGCTGTTCGATTTTAGCATAAATTTCAACAAGCTCCAAATCCAACCAAAACAACTGCATCGCGTAGATAATATCCATATGAGTGCAACACAATGACGGCGTTCGAATCTGACCTCATATGCAGAAGTTATGCTGTAGCGACTCGTAGTTCCGTACCCTTTGAGTCGACCATAATTTACTCTTGTTCAACCCAAATTGTACGAAAGAGCGAATAACTAGGTAAAGAAGAAGAAAGAGATAGAAGAAATATAAAACAACAACACAAAATCTCACAAACGCAGCAGAACAAAATATAATACATAATAACAGATTTGTATACAAGGAAATCTGTAACTGTTATATACTTACAATCATCAGAGTACAATAATCAATACATCAACACAATATAAACCTTTTTATATTCACTAACAAATACACGCTCATATCTATTAATATACTCAAACTCATTCTAGGGTACTACCGACCCTATCTCTAATGAGTAATCCCCACCAGAGCCAAGGTTCTCGCTTAACCTTCAACAGTGATACCAAATATAGAGATCCGCAGTTCCGTACCCCTTGAGTTGACAATAATTCACTCTTGTCCAACCCAAAGTGTGCTAAAGAGCGAATAACTAGGGTAAAGAAGAAGAAAAATAGAACAACAACAACAGAATCTCACAATCGCAGCGGAACAAATTATAATAGATAATAGCAGATTTTAAATACAAGAACTGTGCTGTTAATATACATACCTTTATCAGAGTACAATATACAACGGTCAATTTGGATAGTTTACTAACTTGTCCTCATACAGCGGAAATATAAATCAATTACGGAGATACGTCTCTACTCCTCCAACTCGCCTCCTGAGCTCCATAGCATTCTATCCTGAATCTGTAATGCTCGGTCTGACCCGAGCATTATAATAAAATAACACCCGAGTCAGTCTAGAAAACCAGCGTGAGAAAACACACTCAATTTAAATTATTAACTTTTATTTTTAAAATCCTTTGAAAAACAAAGGTATCTCGTAAGACCACGTCACACATAAACACGATGGGTTTTTACCTTACGATAACCAAAACATTTTTATCAAAATCGTCTGATATTATAATAGTGTCTAAACCAAGTAAATAGGAAATAGCTGAAATGCTTGCATCTTATGTTTCAGCATAGTTGGGCACAATCAAAACCGTACAGCGCTTATTGGAGAATGGATTCCATACGAATGACTGGGCCACTAGGGTACCGCCCATCACAGTACACCTCTAGAACAATGTATAGAGGACCACGCCGGGATCCCCTGCTACATCAGACCGGCCTACCCCTAACCTGGATAGACCGAATATGTTATCACCCCGGTTGTTCCCACCCTTACCATCGAGCGCTCCTTCTTTCGTGCACAACCATATCCATAATATATAGGTTTTCCGAGGATATCTAGAAAAGTGATAACATACCCTAATTGGGTGCGACCCGCTTAGCCTTGCTGCATCTCCCCTGTTTTAGTCATTCCCGGTTGATGAGGCTTGAGGATAAGCGTTACCTTTCAAGAAACAATTCCACTTAGAATGCTCATCGTCCTCCAATGACGATGTTCTGATAGCATTCATCCATACAAGTTATCCTGGGTCTGGACAAACCGAATCACCGTCTTTATCATCTTCACGGTATTCATTCGTAACGTTCAAACCAGATCGAAGTAGTTTTCGGATAATTAAATCCGATCCCGGTCTCTTCGAAACGATTAATGAAATTAGCCAATATTGATAGTTGGTTATTTAACTATCAAATAAACATCCATAAGCAGACACTAGGCCTTATTATACATTTTCAAAAAAATATTCTTTTCCAAATACCTTTACAAGGTATATATTTCAAATTCCTTTCCATATTCAAATATTTAAAAACAATTTTCAATATTTAAATCCATAACATGATATCCAAAACTTTTCAACACTTAGGAAATTATTCTAAGTCCATTTTTTTTCAAAATCATCTCAAGTATCAATACTTAGGAATTTTCTTAGCTTATCTCCTACATTTCCGAAACTATTAATAAATTTCTTCTCACAATTACCAACCCAATCATATTTATTTACAATCCCATCTAACCATTTATAACTTCTTTATTTAACTCGAATTCATCTTTTTCCAAGTTTCGGTATTCCAACATTTAGGAAATGTCTTAAGTTCCCAGCCTTCCATTATAAAACTTTTTTTATAAAACCTTCCCATTAAATAAATCCACCTACAAGTCTCGAGAAAATAAAGTAAAAATCATTTCAAACTCTTATATATATATATATAAAAGGGTACTTTTGGCACAGGTCCTTATTAAGGTTCAAAATACACGAAAAGTCCTTCACTAAATTTCAGTGTAAATTAGGTCCCTGTTTTTTATTCACGATTATTGCAGAGCATGATGCAACTTTTCATAAAAGTTGCTGACATTTCCGCAACTTTTCTGTACACCGTGAACATAGTGTATGAAAGTTGCTGAAATATCAGCACTTATTTATAAAAGTTGCTGACATTTCAACAATAATTTTTCTTTGTTTCTAGAAAATAGGGACCGGATTTACAATGAAACTTTGACAGGGACCCGCTTTACAATATGAAAGTATGATAGGGATGCCTCCCTAATTTCCACTATATAAAATAAGTATTTGAAAGAATAATAATCTATTTTTTTAAACATGTTCGAATAATTATTTAAAATATCGAAAACACTTTTATAAACATCAATATCTCATTTTTAGATAAACAAATAAATTTCAAAGCTGATTTTTAAAAATTAAGATTTATTAAAATAAATAATTTATATTTGAAAAATCCACTTACCGAAGTATTTCAATCCTAACTAGTTTTAAAATTTATAGTTTAAATAAATAAAATTTTCCTTTAAAAAAACAAACTTAACTTCTAAAAATTTAAAAATATATTTTTAAAATCTCAATAACCAATCAAATTTATAAATCCCTCTCGATTTCAAACACATTGCTTCCATTCCGATTTCCTTAATCATTTCCACTTTTCAAAAAATAGTATCCACTATTTTCCCCACCCCTGTTTTCCATATTCTAATATAAATTCACCCTATGAATTTATATTCCCAAGTTATCATCTGATATCACTTTCCTTTATTTATAAACATCGTTTATAAATTTATAACTCCTTTGAGTTTCACTTTTTATAAAAATAATCTCATTTATAAAATTCCATTTTTATAAATCCATTTCTGTATAATTCCATTTATTCTGCCAATCTATTTTTAATATCGATTTCAACTTCCTTTTATATTTTCCATGATATCATTTAAAAATCTCTTATATAAACAAATTTACGGATTTGTTAAGTGCTACCTATAATCAAATTTATTGTTATCCAATCAATTTCTTTTTTAGAAAATCCCATTTTCGATACAAGTATTTTTATATCCCAAAATCTCCTTTAATTTCCTTAAATTTCAAAAATAATATTTATGGTATTTGAAGACCAAAAATTAAGTCCCGTACTACTATAGCATTTAAAAATTTAATTCACACGACAATCCAATATATTTTTCAATCACACCATATTTTTTCTCTTATATATGGAAACAATAAATTTATTTGAGGAATCCAATTGGATCCCTCCAACCTGTTTCCCTACACCCACAGATGTTAATACAACATAAAAATACCAATCCCACTTCGAGGGGGATATCGCGGTATATAAAGTCACCCGCTATTATGCAGGGCACATAGGGTCTCATCTGCTATAATGTGTGGGAATATCACTCCAAATACTAGTATATATACTATTATATATATAATATATCATTTCACCAGATAATAATTAATCACTTCAACCAAGCATCCAAAATTAATTTTAACTATTTAAAATTAAATGTGGTAATCCAAACGAGTGAGAATTTCTCACCTTGATTTTAAATTGCAATCCGTTCCAATCTTATCTTTTTGCGCAGCTTTCATTCGATTTAACCCTCGTAAACAAATTACGAACTTCATAAATTAACGGTTTTCAATTCTAATTAAAATAAATCAACTCATGGCTTTAATTAGATTAATTATCTAATAACGAATTTTTTTATATTTACAAATTTTACCTTTATTAAATTCAATTAAAAATAATTACCTTACCTCCCTCTCTCTAGCTTCCCTCCCTCTCACGAACTCAGGCTCTAGAAAAAGGACGCGACCTTCCTCCCAAATCCTGCTACCCTCCGATGTACACACACGAAGAAAGGTTCGCCGTGCACGTCATTCTCAACGCCGCTGCCATCGATAGAGGCCACCAGAGCACGGCCGATCTGCACCATCACGTCGCCCTCTCCTATACGATTCCAAAATAACCTGTTTGTCCAATTCCAATCACCGAATTCGAAACCCTGATTTTTCCCAACGAAGCCCTTGACCGAGGGTTGACCGCCTCTACTGCATACCCCAACCATCTTCAGTCCGCGTCACCACCATTAAGCCCTTCCCAGGCCAAGACGCCTGCGACCAACCCTAGAACTCCCCTCCCGATTCATTATTCCCAAACCCGAAATCACACCATCTCAAAGTCGACCGCGCCCAACTTATTTGCATGAAATCAATGTATAAACTGGAAGCATGAGCTTAACGAACTCATTGGATAAATTGATTTAATTTACGGATGAGAGAACACTAGATTTATTTTTGAGTTTTGGATGATCATTTGTTTACAAGACATTTGAAATAGAAGAAAAGGAAAGGAGGGAAATTTATTGAAATGTATGTCGTGTTTCCTTTTTTTCTTCCTTCGATTAGTTTTTTTTCTGATTTGATTTAGAACTAAAAGAATAAAAGGGAAAACGCGATTTAACAGACGAGTGGGAAGCGTAATGAACACGGTAGGCTGAAAAGGATAGAAACGACGTGTATGAGTTGATTTTAAATTTTATAATATAAATTTATTCCAAAATATCTTGTTTTTTACAATTTAAATTTTCGATCTCCTATCGAGGCGAGCCGCTAGGCGTTCATAATGTTATACCCCTATTCCGAACGCAATGGAAAAGGTTTCGAGTCCTAATTCGATCGTATGGAGAAGATAGCTTTTTGGACCCAATTAAAATATTAAATTTTGATATTAATTTCAGCGCGTTTGAATTTCGTACGATCAAACGATAACTCCAATCACTACGAAATTTGAAATTCGATAATAATACATTATTGCGGATCCAATGGAACTGGTTTCGTCAAATTCCGAGACTGTGTCCCGGATCGCTATTTTTAACACGTCGATTAAATCGACGATTTTCAAAATTGACGAAATCGCTTGAAATTCCAGTTTTAAAAACTTATTAACTCAATTATAATTTCAAATCCAATATTTAAAACCATTTAAATATTCACAATTAACCGTCGAAAAATCCGGGTCGTTGCATTTTTCCCTGCATCCATAGATGTTAATACAACATAAAAATACCAATCCCACTTCGAGGGGGATATCGCGGTATATAGGGTCATCCGCTATTAAGCGGGGCGCATAGGGTCTCATCCGCTAAAATATGCGGGAATATCTATCCAACTACTAATAGATATACTACTATAAGTGTGTGTGTATATATATATATATATATCATTCAACTGATAATATTTATTTAATTCATCCAAACAACCAGTAATCTAAATTTAACATTTTTAAATTATAACTAGCAATCCAAATGAGTGAGATTTTACTCACCTTGATTTTTGAAATGGTTAATCACCCAATTTTAAATTAAATTGAACTGACAATCAATTTAATCTAAAATTGCAGCTATCCCCGATTTGATTTCAAATAAATTCCAGATGTTGTACTGATCGATACAATCCCATCACGTCTTGTTTTGTTCAATTTCGATCTAACGAACAAGATTTCCAAGTTATAATATTACAATTTTTAAACAAAAGTTAAATATGAATTAATTAAAATTCCAATTTAATCTCACCTTGCTAATCCATCTTCCTCTCCTCAAATTCAGGCAGCTGCTCAAACCTGGACCCTTTTCTTCATTGGGGTGACTTCATCTTCTCTTACCTCAGCCCTTCCTCTATGGATCGAAAATCCAATAACCCAAACTTCTTCTTTTCGCCACCCCGATGCATTCATTCATGACAATCTTCCACTCATCCTGCCCTGAACAATCGGACATCCTAAGATTTGGCCGCGATAAGAGCCTGGTTGGACCGTACTAGAAAGCACTGCACACCTCCACATCGGCCATGTCAGCCACCAAGGTGTTATTCGACCCGACAACTCCATTTAAAACCCATCCCTAGCCTTGCCGAGCACAAATCCAACCGTCAAATTCAACAATGGCAGTCGCATAGCATCGCGACCTGAACCCTGCTTCGGTCATACCCAAATGTCGCGACCCATAAACGAGAGCCGCTCCCCTCGAAAACATCACCAATGAATACGCCTTCGTTCGGCAAACCCCCAGAAATCGATGCCTTGCCCTATCTCCACTTGTAAATCTCGAATCCTAGAACCTTAGACAACTCCATCAACCACGAATCTCCAGCGTGCAGGTCTACCTCTAATCGTGACTTTGGTTCGATCACGGTTCCATTATCTCTTCTTTTTTTTGTTCTGCTTAACATTGGAGAATAAGGGAAGGAGAGGCCGCGTTTAAAAAGAAAAGGGTATTGGTGCGTTTACTTACAGAAGAAGGAGAAAAGTATACGCGATTTTGATTTTGAACTGAAAGAAGAGAAGGTCGCGTGCTTGAATAGGTAAATGGGTACAGTGAGAGGATTTAATGACAGCTGAAAGGAAAGTTTGACTAGACAATATTTTAATTAAAATTTTAAAATATCTTGATTTTCGTAAATTAAAATCTCGAACCCCTATCGAGGCGTGCCGCTAGGCGTTTATAATGTTATAGCCCTTTTCCGAACGCGATGGAAAAGGTTTCAAGTCCTAATTCGATCGTATGGACAAGATAGCTTTTTGAACCCAATTATTATATTGAATTTTCGATATTAATTTCAGCGCGTTTCTAACCCGTACGGCCAAAATATAACTCCAAATGCTACGAAACTTGAAATCCGATAATAATACATTATTACGGATCTAATGGAATTGGTTTCGTCGAATTCCGAGACTATGCCCCAGATCGCTATTTAACGAGTCAATTAAAGCAACGGTTTCCAAAATTTACGAAATCACTTGAAATTCCAGTTTTAAAACCTTACTAACCAAATTATAATTCAAAATCCAATATTTAAAACCATTTAAATATTCAAAATCGAAGGACGAAAAATCCGGGTCGTTACATTCCTCCTCCTTTAAAAGAATTTCGTCCCCGAAATTGCTAAGGCAGGAAGAACGCTCCAAACCCATTAACTTTTCCAAACCCCACTTAGTGAAAATTCGATATTAACTTTTCTAATCTTTTAGTTCCAACCAAAACAATTAGTTCTAAATTCTAATTCCAAAATCCTTTATTCCAATTACAATTTGAAATCGATTTGCCGTGAATAAACAATTTTCAAAAATTTTCTAACACCCTAAATTTTCGAATTTTTTTAGTAGAGAATCCTTTGTACGGAGGGCCTTTTGCAATATGACAAGAGAGATAAAAATATATACATCGACCTACACGGTCGGAAAACAAAATATATATCAATATTTATAATTTTGCGATATTTAATCCGAAAACGTACCTCATATTAGCATTTTTTAGCATTATTAAGCAAGCAAGTTTACTTCAAAAGAAATTTCACAACCCAAATCTAGCCCAATAGTCTCTCTGTACCTGTACTTACTTAAATAAACCCCAAAAGTACCAAAAACATGAAATTTAATAACATTTCGTTCATTTAAATAGTTAAACACATACGTTGCATAATTAAACATGTATTTATAAGCAATCACAAGGTTCCAATACTAATTTAGTTACTTTGGCCCATTTTCTTCAATTGTATATAAGATGTGGGGAAAACATCGCTCTCAATGAATCTTTTCTTCTGACAATTATTTTCTAATGTCAATCATCCTTGACAGCGATTCTGACCGAATTTAGGATTATTAAAAATCTAATAAATACTTAGATGGCTCTTAAAGCAACAGTTTGTTACCTACAAGATTGAAAACTGAATTTTGATTTCCAAACCTAGCTGTTAATATGTTTATGAAGACACCAACTTTTCATATCTTAATATAAAATTGTTGAAACCAAATAACTTACAAGTCCAAGGTGTCTTCTGAAATAAGGAAGAGTTCTGGGTTAAATTTATATTTATACCCTATTATCAAAGCTATCATTCATGTTCTCTAGTGGCAAAATCCTTAAGTCTTGTAATGTTACCGAGGTTTGTTTCCTATTATCGAAAATTGCAAACAGACCCTTTAAACTAATATTATAAAATATATATTTACCATATACAAAGTACAAATCACTACATTATTTAACATCTTGATTTTGAGATCTGGAGGAATTTTCCTCCTATAAGGGAAAGAGCAAAAAGTTTATTAACATGTGTTAGCATTACAAAACTAACAAGCATTTGCAACAAACTCCCAAGGGTTCTCAAATCTCAACATAGCATTAGACGAAACCAATATGTATTTATTCTAAAATTTTGCTATTATCTTTACTGACTGCCTTATTAGGGAGGTCGAGGTATGCAAATTTTGTAGCTATGATTTTATTAATTCATATTTATCACAATCTCGATCTACTGCTGGATACAGGTCAAATTTTGTTTTATCTCAGCCTACTAGTTTGCTAGTCTCAGTATATTCTCAATTTCATTGACATGGTTAACCAATAACATGATTATATTGATTGATTTTTCCGTTATTCACATACTTGGAGAAAATGTACTTTGGGTACCAATCTATGAGTTTTCCGATATGCTAATTTTCCTTGTAGATTAAGTCTATATTGTCTTTAATGATTTAATTTGTGAAGAATCACATATACAGTTAACAGCCCGCACCTCACTTAACGTAGATATTGTCCCCAACTTAGTCACATCCGCCTTATGGGCCAAGCCAAGGTGTGGGGTTTTGTTCCTCAAAAGGCCTCGACGTTGTTATGAGGTGAAGGCTTTGGTATATATGCACCCACTTCATAATGTTATCCACGATGTGGGACTATTATTCCCATTTTGAAGGGGCGTTACAATATTCCCCCCTTTAAAGCTCAACGTCCTTGTTGGCTCATGAACACAACACCACCCAGATGTCGTGGTTGTAGCACGTACAGACCACAATTCCGGCTGGTTATGGCTCTGATACCATTGTAACAACCTGCACCTCACTTAACGCAGATATTGTCCCAACTTAGTCACCTCCGCCTTATGGGCTAAGCCAAGGTGTGGGGTTTTGTTTGTCAAAAGGCCTCGACGTTGTTATGAGGTGAAGGCTTTGGTATATAAGCACCCACTTCATAATGTTATCCACGATGTTTTTCTAATCCAATCCAATTCAAATTAATTTAAATTTTTATTCCAACATTTCAAAACTATGTTCGAGTTATTCATACTTAAATTAAATTTCACTCCAAAAAAATTATTTTTAATTCATTCAATTTAATCAAGTAAGAATTTAATTCCAAATTCAAATTTTTTTCACACTTCCTTACTTAAACTGATATCATACTCCACTTATAATTTCAAAAACTCATTTTTTTATACTTTCTAAAACATTTAAATAAGGATTCCAGAATCTTTAAGCACCTGGTACTTATTTCAAATTATTTTGAAATATTATATATATTAATATATAATTCAATTTTTAACAAACCATTTCCTTCAAATTTCAAAAATCAACTTGATTTTTATCCAAAAAAATTCCCTCGGAGTCTCTAAAACAGCATTTGTTTTTCACAAAAATCTCCATATCAAATTACTACGGTAGCAATCCATCACCTAGAAACTCGAAAATGAATACTGGTGATGCTATGCAGTCATCATCAGGATTATTTTCCAGCGACCGAAGTGAGTTCAGTGCTTTATCACCTCAAAAATCCATTTATAAAACATTTTCTCTTCAAAAATCTCAAATTTAACTCTATTATTCTATCAACCACTTTGGAAAACAATTTTAGAACTTCCGGGATTTCAAAATTTCCAAATACTTATTTTAAACCCATTTAAAACATTTCTCAAAGCTTCCGGGATTTTAAATCTCCAAATTTGGTTTTAATCCATTTTGACTATAACTTATTTGTATAATTCATACTTATACAAAATTTCATTTGGTTAAATAAACCATTTCCAATTTTATAATCTTATTTTGATTATAATATTATCATCCAAATGCTCCAACATACCATAATAATTTATGAAAATTATTTCTTTTATATCAAAATATAATTTGGGTAAAATTATTTCATTTATCCACTCCCAAAACCATACCGTACTCTATTCAAGTGTTTAGAAACTCTTATCGATGTCGTGGCGTGCCACTGCTCGACCAGAATTTATATACCACTCAACAGATTATTCAACACAATATAAAACCATTTTATATTCACTAACAAATACGCGCTTATATCTATTAATACATTCAAACTCATTCTAAGGTACCACTGACCCTATCTCTAATGAGTAATCCCCACCAAAGCCAAGGTTCTCACTTAACCTTGCGCTCTAATACTAAGTGTAGCGACCTGCAGTTTCGTACCCTTTGAGTCGACCATAATTTACTCTTGTTCAACCCAAATTGTACGAAAGAGCGAATAACTCGGGTAAAGAAGAAGAAAGAGATAGAAGAAATATAAAACAACAACACAGAATCTCACAAACGCAGCGGAACAAAATATAATATATAATAACAGATTTGTATACAAAGAAATCTGTAACTATTATATACTTACAATCATCAGAGTACAACAATCAATACATCAAACTGGACAGTTATAATAACTTGTCCTCACACAGCGGAAATATAAGCCAAGTATGGAGATACGTCTCTGTCACCCAGCTCGTCTCCTGAGCTCCATAGCATCCTATCCTGAATCTGTAATACTTAGTCTGACCAGAGCATTATAATACAATAACACCCGAGTCAGTCTGGAAAACCACACACTCAAATTGAATTATTAACTTTTACCAAATCCTTTGAAAACAAAGGTATCTCGTAAGACCACGTCACACATAAACACAACGGGTTTTACCTTACGATAACCAAAACAATTTTTATCTTCATCTGATATTATAATAGTGTCTATAGAAAGTAAATATAAAATAGCTGAAATACTTGCATCTCACGTTTCAGCATAGTTGGGCACAATCAAAACCATATGGCGCTTATTGGAGAATGGATTCCATACAATGACTAGGCACCGAGGTACCACCTATCATGGTACACATCTAGAAAAATGTACCGAGGACCTTGCCGGGATACCCTACAACACAAGACCGGCCCCATCCCTAACCTGGATAGAATCGAATATGTTATCACCCCGGGTGTTCCCACCCTTATCGAGAGCTCTTTTGCATGCACCACCATATCCATAATTTTCGTATATCCGAGGGCATCTAGAAAGGTGATAACATACCCTAATTGGGTGCGACCCACTTAGCTTTGCTGCATCTCCCTTGATTTTCAGTCATTCCGGTTGATGAGGCTTAAGGCTACGATTACCTTTCAAGAACAATTTCACTTAGAATGCTCATCGTCCTCCAATGACGATGTTCTGATATCATTCGTCCATACAAGTTGTCCTGGGTCTAGACAAACCGAATTACCGTCTTCACTGTCTTCACGATATCCATTCATAATACTCAAATTGGATCGAAGTGGTTTTCGGATAATTAAATCTGATCTCAGTCTCTTCGAAACGATCAACGAAATTGGCCAATATTTGATAGTCGGATATTTAACTATCAAAAACATCCATAAGCAGTCACTAGGCTCATATTATAATTTCTTCCAAATTTATTTATTTGAAATATCTTTTCAAAAATATAATTCAAAATCCCTTGCAATATTTCAATATTTGGAAACAAATTTCAATTACTCAAATCCATAACAGGCTATTTTGCCGTACCAATACTTAGCAATATTCCCAAATTCCATTTTTATAACACTTGGAAAAATATTCCTATTCCAAATCATTTCCCACTAAAAATATTTCCAAAACCTTCCTTTCAATACTTAGGAGAATATTATAAGTATATTTCCAAATCGTTTTATTTCCAATACTTAGGAAAAATTCCATTTATTCCCGATTTCCCATAATCATTTACAAATCCCTTTGTAAATTCCTTAACTCATTTAAAAACGGGTTCTACACCTTTCCAAAACTCCTTAATTATTTCCTTTAATTTTCCCAAAATCGATTATACCTGTCTACGATTCCAATTATTCATTTCACACCCCTGTTATGAATTTTAGTTCATTTCGAAGCTTCTGTATTTAAACACTTCAAAAATCCCCTTAGGTTCTGTTAGCACCAAAATTGGTCACTAACCTCGTAGAAGAAGATTGTGAAGAGATATAAGTGATGAAATCAAATTAAACAGAGAAGACAGTACTTAACTAAATACAGAAAGTAAGAACACCAAATTTATAGTGGTTCAGCGTAATTGCCTACGTCCACTTTGAAGTTAAACTTTATTGATCTTCTTTATAGTTGATTACAAATACAATTCATGAATCAAATGCTCGAATGAAGTTGTTAAGTAGAGAAGATGAGTCTTGAAAATGGCAGAGTCTCCCCGGTGTTTTCTCTCCAAAAAAGGCCCCATTTCACTGTGACCCTGCCCCTCTATTTATAGGCAAAGATGGGCTGGACTTCCCAAGTGGGCTGATTGCCGAACGCTCCAGCCCGAGTACAGTGGTCGCCGTATGCCGAGCAAGGTTCGCCGAACGCTCTGCGCCGAACCATCCCTTCTATGCCGAATGGTATGTTGGTGTCGTGGGAAGTGTAGGATGGTTTCCTGTTGAGGCCGAACGCTCTGCGCCGAACCATCCCTTCTATGCCGAACGAGGTGGTTGATGTTTGGGAAGTGTAGGGTGTTAGTCAGTTGAAGCCGAACGCTCTTCTTGACGCCGAGTGCCCTTACGCCGAGTACTCCTAATCCCACCGGATACTACGCCGAGTACTCCTGCATGCCGAACAGTCTCGTATGCCGAGCAGTCTTGATGCCGAGCACACTTGTCGCCGAGCATTCGTTGGATGTCGAGTGCCTCGCCGAACACCATGGGATGCCGAGTACTCCTGTATGCCGAGCAGCCTTGACGCCGAGTACTCTGGTACGCCGAACAGTCTCGATGCCGGACACTAATGGATGCCGAGTACTATGCCGAGTGCTCATGGATGTCAGTTGCTTCGCCGAACACTCCTGGATGGCCAGTGCTTCACCGAACAATCCTTGATGCCGGTCGCTGTCTGATGCCGAGCACTTATTGCCGAGTACTAGTTGCCTGGTCAAATCCCCAGGAAACACTTGCCCCCGAAAGTGTATTGCGTGGCCGAACGTGATGCGCTTTGAATCTGATACAATCTACCTCGGAGGTACCTTCTCGAGAATGCTAGCGAAGGAGGTGCAAGACGAACGAGATTTAGATGCCGAACGAGACGCTCGAAGCCGAACGTACCTCGTGTGCCGAACGTCACACTGCTATGATGCCGAACCCTTCGGTGTTGACCGGTTCTACCGGGTATAGCCTCTTCAACTTCTACCTCCCTTTATATAACCAGGTTCTCACCGTCTCTTTTCCCTTTACGCCTTCTTTTCAGCCATTCCTTAGAGACTTTCAACTCTTCCCATCCTACCAGATATAAAGCCTATATAATCCATTCTCAACTTCGATCGTCGAATTAGGTATCCTTCCTCTAACAATTGCACTACTTCCATTTTAGGTTCATCTTATGGACTTTAGTTGTAAACGCGTGGCTAGTAGGAGTGGTTTGCTCGTTTTGAGTTGTTTAATTGGGGATAGCTCCTCCGTGCCGAACGATAGAAGGGTAGATGGGATGTTGAACGGCGTAGTCTTTGCCGGGCGATCCGTCTCTGTCGTTCGACGTGGATGGAGAAGGTGTAGGGTGGAGTTGAAATCGTGGCGGAGCACCACTTTTAGCCGAACGATGACATTAGCCGAACAATACGATTGATACGCCGAACATTGACTCTAGCCGAACAACACAACTGACATGCTGAACGATGACCTTAGCCGAACAATACAATTGACACGCCGAACATTGACTTTAGCCGAACAACACAACTGACATGCTGAACGATGACCTTAGCCGAACAATACAATTGACACGCCGAACATTGACTTTAGCCGAACAGCACAACTGACATGCTGAACGATGACCTTAGCCGAACAATACAATTGACACGCCGAACATTGACTTTAGCCGAACAGTATAACTGACATGCCGGACGATAACTTTAGCCGAACAATATAATTGACATGCCGAACACTGACTTCAGCCGAACAACCCTTAGGTCGAACCATTACCTTAGTCAAACAAAGCAATTGCCGGACAATTCTTGGACCGGATAATGTCTTTAGCCGGTCAATACAAATGCCGAACAATCATTAAAAATGCCGAACAGAATAAGTGTCTAGCTACACTTAAGCCGGTTACTTTAGAAATCATATGTCTTCTGAATCGGGGACTGTAATATCCTCAAGGCGAGCTTTCTGAGACGGTCAGCGATGACGGTCTTCGAAGGCGATGATTCGAAGCTAAATATTACATCTTTAGAACCTTTAGATTCTTATTGCCTGCACACAATTGCTTGCACTAGTTCACACACCACATGGGGGGAAAAATCGTGTTGCTAATTCTAACGTTCAACGTTTTTTAAGTATAGCTCTCTCAAGCATTTAGCCAGGTTCATTATTTATTCGGGATGTCGAGAAAATCTAGTTCTGCCACCATATCTGACAGGCCTGGGCCGTCAGCAAGGCAAGGAGCCGCAGATGCTTCCAACCCGTCAATCTCTCCCGCTCATAACTTGGCGCCCGATGCTCTGGAGTCAACCATCTTACTGGACAATCCGATCGATTCTCAAGCCTCGAAGATCAACGAGGCCGCTCTGCGATGGATATGTTCCATTCACGGGATTCCCTTTGCTGATGTGTTAGTTCCTTCGAGACACGACCACCCTCATCTGCCCCCAGTCGGGTACACAGCCTGCAACAAGTTCATGTGTTGGATGGGCAGCGTGCCTCCGTTCAATTTATTTCTTCGGGATGTGCTGCAGTATATAGACATAGCTCCGTCGCAGCTGCACCCGAATGGCCATGCGTTTCTATATGGGACTTATTTACTTTTCATGGCCGTCTTCTCCAGACCTCCAACCCCCGGTGATACCCGATACATTTATATGTTCAAGAGACGGAAAGATAGCCCTTCCTTCATGTTCCTCGAGCCATACCACAAGTGCCAGATCTTGACAGGGGCCTGTAGCAAATTCGCCCTGTACAAACAGGAATGGTTCTATGTGCGCTGCCCTTCCGGTTTCGCTAGATGATGGGTTGAAGGCAGTAAGTCTCTCTGCCGAGTTACTATTCGTATTTAACCCGAGCATGTCTTTCCTAACTTTCCGTTTCACCTTTTCAGGTATCAGCCCACGCCCGGAAGGCCGAGGATATTCTGATGCTGTCGATGCGATTAGAGCTCTTCCGGCCGAGGATCGAGATATCCGAGCTATCATTTCAAATGAATCGCTGTCGGGGTTCGGCTTGCTAGCCCCTGGCCGTCGAATCAGCCTTCCAGAAGGTGTTACAATTCCCAAACCTTCATCTGGTAAAGGGAAAAAACTTGCCGGACCGTCGTCGCGTCACGCTCCCGACACGCACGAAGAAGGCGAGCGCAAAGAGGATGATGCCCCCGAAACTCAAGGCGAGAACGTGGGTCCCGCTTGGAATCCGACAATCGAAGTTCAGGATATTGAGACATCATCCTCCCCTTCGAAGGGAAAGAAGAAGTTGAAATACACGGTTCAAAAGGAGAAAGTTGGTGGCACCTCAAAAGTTACGCCTACCCCTCCTGAGAAAGAGGCTTCTTCGCAGCATTTGGAAAGTTCCTTGAGAGGTCTATCGAACCTTTCTATTCCCGAAGACATACTTAATTACGGGTTCGATGATCCTGAAGCTCTCAAATTCTCTTCGCCCGCTAGAGGCAATGTAGGAGTTCAACTCCCGGCTCAAAGAGACAATACTCCGATTAGCAAAGATAAACGAACGGGTCCGTCGGGGGGAACACTTAGGACACACACGCACATGCGCATTCCATAATATACTTCAAGTCTCTTTAATTCGTGAATTCTCCTTAACTCGTTATTATCTCCCTTCTTTGCAGGTGATATGGGCCGCTCACACGGACTTGATCGCCTTCAGGGGTCTTCTATATTCCATCACTCCGGACGGGATTCCGGTTCAGGCAGACGCCGGGACCGAGGTGATTATGAAGATAGGGACAATCGTCCGCGCGAGTCGTCTCACCGCAAGAAAGCACACTCTCAATCTTCTCAGTCCCGCGATCTTCCTCCTCCAACTGAGCCGGATAAAGAGAAATCTTTGCAGAAGGGTTATCAGTCTGATGCTGCTCGAGAACAACATTCCAGTTCATCGAGTACGAGGCAAGTTCGAGAGCCTCATAAAAGAACGGAATTCTCTAAGCCTCCTCCTCCTATTCCTGCCGTGGACCCAACTGTTGCGGAAAAGATGGTCGACCTTAAGGCCAAGTTTCCGAAAATCTATTTTGACGGTTTGAAATTCCTCCCGGCCATCCATCACATTCCTGGGCATGTGAAGCAAAGTGCCATTGCCTGCAACAATGACGTCTATGTTCAACATGACGCATTCGTGCACTTGGTGGAGAAGATCTCGGAAGTATCTGTCGAGCGTCAACACGAGATTGACCGTCTGAATCTGGAGGCTGACAGCGATAAGAAAATCATCAAACTCCAAGACGAAGAGCTCGCCTCTTATAAGTCAAAGCTAGAAGCCGCTGAACAAGGCGCAAAAGATACTGCTGAGGCAGTTACTCGCTTAGAGGTGGCTCATAAAAAGGAGCTTGACGAAGCAGTTCAGCGCAGCGGCGCCCTTGCCCTAGAAAAAGACTCTGTCCAAAAAGAAAGGGACGTGCTCGCTACTCAAGTCAAAGAGCTGAAAGAACAACTCTCCAAGGAGAAAGAAGACAAAATAGCTGCTCAGGAAGAATCACAGCGGTATTGTGATGAGATTGTTGCTACCCGACTCCTGAAGACAAAGCTCGACGGTGAACTTGCCGGGGTCGAGAAAATGAAGGATGAGGCCCGTGAGGAGGGCAAAAGAATGGCTGTGGAGGAGCTTGATTCTCGCCTTGAGGCGGCCGCAGAGGCCGGCAGGGAAGAGGTCAAAAGTATGTTTGACCCGTTGATCGCCGAGTATGGAGCCCGCGTCCTTATGCACCGCGACCTAACATTCTTGGGCGACGGCTACCACGAATCCCTGGCTGAGGCATGGGAAACTCTGATAAAAATCAAGAAAGTCGAGTCAGGCTCCGAAGAGATCGACGAGGATGCATTGGTGAAGGAGTTCCTGAGGGGGAATGAGCCATCGGATTTATCCGCAGCATTGGCTCTTTATGGCAAAGGCTCTTCCCCTTCGAAAGAGAAGAACGATGAGGCTGGCCCGTCAAAGGCCGACGCTACTACTCCTCACATCGCCGCTCCTTATGCTGCTCAATCGGCCGGTCGGTCGACGCTTGATCCATTCGAGCAGCATGCCAGTTATGATCCCGAAGATCCCGGGCTCGGCGTTCATGTGCTGTCACCTATCCTGGAGGGTGAAACCCCGCGCGCTACCGATAGCCAACCGGATCCGGGTAGGAAATTCTTCTTTCTCTTGAAGTCAAAGAGATCCCGTCATTTTTCAGCAATGGTTATTCGTTCTAATGCCCATTTCTTATATTTTTGTGCAGGTTGTTCTGACGCAGAGCTAACTCCGAGGAGCGATGACGCCAAGGAGGAAGCAGGGAAAACAAGCGACGTTGCTCACGCAGGGGTAACTCCCGGTCCAGACGCTCAAGTGATCGGGGCGCTTGATGACGACAAACTCTATACTTCGTCTCCTGCCGAAGGAAGCGATGAAGTTAAAATCACTGGCGCCTCTGAACATACTTCAGAGATGAGCATGAAGGACCGTCTCGCCGACGAGGAGAAGAGAAAGGTCAAAGTTAAAGTTGAATCTGAAGTCCTGGAACTCACTGACCCGCGGAACAGACCTTTGAAAATCATTCTCCCGGGCAGGTCCAAACCACTAGATGTTCCGTCTCCTACTCCTGACTCCGTCTCTCTAGCAAGCAAAAAGTCCAAGAAAAAGCGTGAGGGAGAGGAGTCATCGGAAACACCAAAGGCAGACAAGAAGAAGAAGTCGAAGAAGTAATCGATGCACTTGTTCAACAAGTTTCCTGATTAGGTTTTGTAATTTTTTTTATCTCCCATGATTTGTAGTTTGTATAGAGAGGTCTGAATTTTGTAGGAGTGATCATGTATCCCCATTTTGGACTTATTGAATAAAATTTTAGTTTCTTTTTGTTTGAATGATTCTCTTGTCTTTATTTGGTTTGCCGACACTGCGCTCCGAGGACTTGGAGACTTGAGACTGTTCACACTCTAGTCCGTGCTCTGGGGACTTAGAGTTCTCCGTTCCGCATTCTCGGGATCCGGAGATTGGAAATCGTTTATACTCTAGTCCGCGCTCTGGGGACTTAGAGTATTCCGCTCCGCACTCTGGGGATTCGGAGATTGGAAATCGTTTATACTCTAGCCCGCGCTCTGGGGACTTAGAGTACTCCGCTCCGCACTCTGGGGATTCGGAGATTGGAAATTGTTTATACTCTAGTCCGCGCTCTGGGGACTTAGAGTACTCCGCTCCGCACTCTGGGGACTCGGAGATTGGAAATCGTTTATACTCTAGTCCGCGCTCTGGGGACTTAGAGTACTCCGCTCCGCACTTTGGGGATTCGGAGATTTGAAATCGTTTATACTCTAGTCCGCGCTCTGGGGACTTAGAGTACTCCGCTCCGCACTCTGGGGATTCGGAGATTGGAAATCGTTTATACTCTAGTCCGCGCTCTGGGGACTTAGAGTACTCCGCTCCGCACTCTGGGGATTCGGAGATTGGAAATCGTTTATACTCTAGTTCGCGCTCTGGGGACTTAGAGTACTCCGCTCCGCACTCTGGGGACTCGGAGATTGGAAATCGTTTATACTCTAGTCCGCGCTCTAGGGACTTAGAGTACTCCGCTCCGCACTCTGGGGATTCGGAGATTGGAAATTGTTTATACTCTAGTCCGCGCTCTGGGGACTTAGAGTACTCCGCTCCGCACTCTGGGGATTCGGAGATTTGAAATCGTTTATACTCTAGCCTGCGCTCTGGGGACTTAGAGTACTCCGCTCCGCACTCTGGGGATTCGGAGATTGGAAATCGTTTATACTCTAGTCCGCGCTCTGGGGACTTAGAGTACTCCGCTCCGCACTCTGGGGACTCGGAGATTGGAAATCGTTTATACTCTAGTCCATGCTCTGGGGACTTAGAGTACTCCGCTCCGCCCTCTGGGGATTCGGAGATTGGAAATTGTTTATACTCTAGTCCGTGCTCTGGGGACTTAGAGTACTCCGCTCCGCACTTTGGGGATTCGGAGATTTGAAATCGTTTATACTCTAATCCGCGCTCTGGGGACTTAGAGTACTCCGCTCCGCACTCTGGGGATTCGGAGATTTGAAATCGTTCGTACGAGTCTGCATGTCGTGAATGATAATGTAGTTTATCATCCAATTAAGAGATATAGAAACTTCATAGAAAATGTGGCTTCAAGCCTTTATTAATGAAAATCAACTAAATCGCTTGATTACAACTTTCACAAGGAAACTAAGTCATTATTGAATGGAAACATGCAGGAAATAACAGTGCCTACAACAAGAAAGGAAAACATGCTAAATGTAATAGTGCCGCAAATGTTCACTGTTCCATGCTCGGGGGAGTGTCGCGCCATCAATGGTCGCTAGCTTGAATGTTCCTTCTCCAAGCTTCCGTTCAATGGCGTATGGACCTTCACAGCTGGGATTCATGCGTGATGGTACCGGGAAGACTCGTTTCAGAACGAGATCACCCACATCGAAGATTCTTGGGCGGACTCTGCCGTCGTAGTAACGCTTGACTCGATGTCTGTGCGCCACCACCCTCAATTCAGCTTCTTCACGCTTTTCGTCGATGCAGTCCAGTGATTCCAGCAAGAGGTTTTGGTTCGTCTTGGGATCATAGTATGTCACTCGGTGCGATGGAACTTCAAGTTCCACGGGTATAACGGCTTCAGAGCCGTATGCCAAGGCGAACAGAGTGTGGCCGGTCGCGGACTTGTGGGTAGTTCTGTACGCCCATAATGCTGTCGGGAGTTCATCTACCCACTTGCCTCCAACCTTCTCCAGACGCTTCTTTAGTATGGACTTGATTATTTTGTTAACGGCCTCGACTTGTCCGTTAGCTTTTGGGTGTGCAACGACGGCGAACTTTTTCTCGATGCCGTACTTTAAACAGAACTCTTTGAACTCTCTACTTTCGAATTGCGTTCCGTTGTCTATAATGATGGTGCGTGGAAGGCCAAAGCGGCATATAATGTTTCGTACAACGAAGTTAATGACCTTCTTATAGGTGATAGTGGCCAAAGGTTCTGCCTTAGCCCATTTCGTGAAATAGTCGACTGCAACTATTGCGTATTTCGCACCACCTTTGGATAGAGGCAAAGAGCCGATTATGTCGATTCCCCAGATCGCAAACAGCCAAGGACTGATCATTTGTGTGAGTTCCGTTGATGGAGCCCTCGGGATTTTCGCATATCTTTGACACTTGTGGCATTTTCTTGCGTAGTCCGCGGCATCCCGGTTTACGGTGGGCCAGTAATATCCATAGCGGAGGATCTTCTTTGCTAGCATTTTCCCCCCAGTATGGTCGCCACATTCCCCTTCGTGAACTTCCCTCAAGACTCGCTTTGTTTCATCATGAGCGATGCACCGTAATAATGGGACTGAGAATCCTTTTCGGTACATGGATCCATCCTGCATTACGTACCGCGCTGCCTTCCGAAGGACCTGTCGTCTTTCGCTTCTTCTTTCTGGTAAAGCCCCGGTTGTCAGGTACAGTTTGAATGGGGTTATCCACGAGTCCTTCTCGATTTCTGTTTCCAACACGCGATCGATTTTCATCTCGTCTATGCTCGGGGCATGCAAGACTTCAACGGGATACAATCCCATTTGTTGAGCATCGTCGGTACTTGCGAACTTAGCCAACAAGTCGGCTTCTTTGTTCTGTTCTCGCGGGATATGTGAAATGTCATAACGCTCAAGATTTGATAGTAGTTCTTGGACCTGAACGAGGTACGGAGCAAGCTTTCGTCCTTTTGCTTGGTAGTCTCCTCGTACTTGGTAAACCACTAACTGCGAGTCACAAAAGATTTCGACTGATTCGATCGCGAGTTCTTTGATGAGCTTCAAGCCAGCGATCAGTGCTTCATATTCAGCTTCGTTGTTCGTAGCCGGGAAATCGAGCTTCAAGGCATAACAGATTGATCGGTTTCCGGAGTTATAAGAACTACGCCCATGCCGGAGCAACGATCGTTTGATGCACCGTCAGTGTATAATTTCCATCGAATGGGGGGGATGATGTCGTGATCGTCCGGTTTGACGGGTATGGTAAATTCAGCGATGAAGTCTGCTAACGCTTGCCCTCGGATGGCTCTCCGTAGTAAGTACGCGATATCGAATTGGCTCAACTCGATGTTCCATTTTAGCAATCTTCCAGAAGTTTCCGGTCGTTGAAGTACCTGCCTCAGGGGTTGATCGGTATAAACACCGATTGAATGCGCTTGAAAGTATGGGCGCAGCTTGCGTGATGCAATCACCAAGCAATAAGCCAATTTCTCGATTTTAGGGTAATTCTTCTCTGCCCCCGTTAAACGCTTGCTAACATAATATACCGGCTTCTGGACTCGATCCTCCTCACGAACCAAAGCTGCGCTTATCGCATGAGGGGATATAGCCAAGTAAACGTACAACATCTCATGGTCAACTGGTTTAGATAGCATTGGTGGGCTCTCCAGATGCCTTACCAGATTCCGGAATGCTTCCTCGCAGCTAGACGTCCATTCAAAATTTCTCTTTCCTTTCTTTATTATGTCAAAGAACGGGATGCACTTGTCAGTTGCCTTGGATATAAATCGACTCAGCGTAGCTACTTTTCCGTTCAAGCTCTGTACCTGCTTTATAGTCCTGGGCGCTTGTACATCTCGAATGGCTTGGATCTTTTCTGGGTTGGCTTTGATTCCCCTAGCGTTGACGATGAATCCTAAAAACTTCCCTGATGCAACGCCGAAGGAACACTTCAGCGGGTTGATCTTCATTCCATAAAACCTGAGTATGTTAAACATTTCAGCTAAGTCTTGAATGTGGTCGTTTGACCGTCGTGACTTCACGAGCATGTCATCCACATAGACTTCCATGGTTTTGCCCAGCTGGTCCTTGAACATTCGATTCACCAGACGTTGGTAAGTTGCTCCAGCATTCTTCAATCCAAAGGGCATCACTACATAGCAATACAGCCCGACATTTGTAACGAAGCTGGTGTGTTCTTGGTCCGGAATATGCATTGGGATTTGGTTGTATCCTGAGTACGCATCCATGAATGACAATAATTCGTGTCCTGTTGTGGAATCGACCAACTGATCGATCCTAGGCAACGGGAAACTGTCCTTAGGGCATGCTTTGTTCAAGTCGGAATAATCTACGCAAGTCCTCCATTTCCCATTCGCCTTCTTTACTAGCACGGGGTTGGAGACCCACTCCGAGTAGAGGGCATCGCAGACGAACCCATTTGCTTTGAGTTTGTCCACCTCCTCTCCAAGAGCGGCGGATCTCTCCGGATCCATTCCTCTCCTTTTTTGCTTGACTGGGACGTATTTCGGGTCTATGTTCAACATATGACTCGTGATGGCAGGAGAAATCCCACACATGTCAGAATGAGTCCAGGCAAAAACATCAAGGTTTGCCCGGAGGAAGTCGCTAAGGTCTTCAGTCATTGCGGGGCCTAACTGTGATCCGATCTTCAGTATTCGCGAAGGGTCGTCACGGCTAACTGAAATGTCAATCGTTAATTCAGCCAGTGCCGCCTTCTCTTCCCTGGGTTTCTCATCGTCGTCTCTCGGATCTATATCTTCGTAGATCCGAGAACTATGCCCGAGCCAGGGCTCGGGCACTACTTGTCAATTATTCGTATTGAGGATGCGGACGGGATTGTCCGCAACCTTTCCTTTCTCCCTCCGGTGGGCCTCTCGGAGCTCGGCCACATAACAAGAACGACCAGCTGCTTGGTCACCGTGAACAATGCCTACTCCTTTGTCAATTGGAAACTTCAAAGTCAAGCACCACGGGGCTAGTGCCGCCCTAAATTCAGCCAGGGCCGGCCGACCCAAGAAAACATTATACGGAGAGTCCACATCCAAAACTACAAAGGGTAGAATTCGTAGCCTCCGACGCTCGCCTTGTCCCAGTTCAACTGGTAACTCGACATATCCTACTGCATCAGTCGCAGCGCCATTAAAGCCGTGGATACGAGCTTTGGATGGTTTCAAGTCTTTTGTCTCTAGCTTCATCTGATCATAGGCCTTCTTGAAGATGATGTTGACTGAACTTCCACAATCAATCAAAATTCTTTTTACATATGCTGGTCCGATCGTTGCAGATATGACCATGGGATCGATGGTCGGAGCCTCTACCTGATCAGCGTCTCTGTTCCTGAACACGATATCGTCTGTCATCACGCGCTGCTGCTTAGCAGGGGCCCCGTCCTCTACGTTCGAACATCACTCAAAATCTTCATGCTTCAAGGAGCTCGCATATCGTTTCATCTCTTGCCAGTTCTTATCTGCGGGATGAGGTCCGCCGATAATTGTATTTATGACCAGTCTTCCAACAGTCCGGGCAGGCTCCTCAGGATGACATGGAGCTGGTGCACGACCTGGGTTGGACGTTGCCTGTCCTCCTTCCTGTGGATCCTTTACAAATTCTTGCAACTTCTTTTGTCTGATCAATTTCTCGATAGCGTCATGCAGGTGTCTGCATTCTTCCGTGTTGTGTCCATAAGTTTCATGGAAGCGGCAATATTTCCCAGTCCGCTTCTGTTCTTCAGTTGATTCTTTTGGACGTGGTTTTCTGTACTGAAAAGTATTGCAGGTGGATAGGTAAATGTTCTCAAGTGGGGCGTTTAGCGGAGTGTACTTGCTGTAGCTTGGAATTCTCGACTTCCACTTTCCTGCTTCTTTCCTCTTTCCTTGACTTCTTCCTCCGGACTCTTTGGGCTGCACAGGCTTACTCTGGACATTGACTTGGACCTTTCCCGAATTGTCTTCAGGTTGCTTCACAGCAATGTTGCTCTTGATTGACTCTTGGGCAGGTCCCGGTGCCTTATGTCGTCGTACCCACCTAGCTTCCTCTCTTCTTATGAACTGGTGTGCCTTGGAGTAGAAACGCTCTAGCGTAGCCGGAGGTTTTCCTGCCAGCCAGTCTCCAAATTCAGAATCCGGATCTACACCTCTCATTACAGCCATTAGAATTGCATGGTCATTGGGATTGCGGACTTCAGTTGCCGCAACGTGGAATCTTTGTAAGTACTCCTTCAGTGACTCTCCGGGATTTTGGATTACACTTGACAGAGACATCACGTCCTTCGGGCGTGTAGTGTGTATCCTGAACTACTCAATAAACTTCTTTGCCAACTCCTCGAAGCTTGATACGGATCGCGGAGGAAGTCGGGTGAACCACATAGTAGCGATCCCAGATAGAGTAATCGGAAAGCACCTACACTTGGTGGCATCATTTGCTCTGGCTGAATCCATCATCCATTCATACCTCATTACATGTTGTCTAGGGTCAGTCTTTCCTTCGTATGCAGGAATGGTTGGCATGCTAAACTTCTTGGGGTACGCCGCTTGCAGCACAACATCCGTGAACGGAGTATGACTTCTTGACACTCCCCAGTCGTCATTTGATAAGCCCTGATTTTCTTTCATCAGTTGCCTGATCATGGCTGTCAGATCGGGTGTTTGTATGGAAGCTGGGAGGTTGGAGTCAGTTCTACATGCCTGTCCATGCTGATGCCTCCTTTCCTGGCGATCTGCCAATCGTGCGTCGTGAGGTTCAACATTGTTAGCATTTTGATGATCTGGAGCTCCATCCTCCATCTGTACTCCGGTTCGGAAGCTTCCAGTTCTGGCTTGGTCGCGGTCTCCAGCTGTTCGAACAGCAGCATCCGCTCTTGCAGCTTCAGTCTTACGGCGTCTACGCCTGGGTGGTTCATCAGAAGAAGTAGAGCTGTCAGAAGAGGAATAAGCAGCTGGATTGCCCCCAGCATTCTGTTGCTGCTGTTGAGTGAGTTGTGCCATCAGGTTGGCATTAGCTTGCATCTGTTCTCCCAGTTGTCTCCTGCTTTCCCTAAGTTCTCTCATCAAGTCATTGAACTCCACTCTGGTGACAACTGGAGTCTGTTCTTGAGCGGCAATCCCTGCACTCGGGATCGCTGGTTGATTGCTAGGTCCTGCTTGTTGCACGCTAGTAGTCTCTCGGGCATCCGCATTAAGAGAAGCTGACCTGGTACGTGGTCTTGCCATTGTAGAGTTATTGGTATGCACTCTGAGTAGAATCAACGGATGTCCTATCAGTAAGTCGGATCTTCTTTGGGGGATTTGTTCAATCCAGTAGCTTCAAAGCAGATCCTTGAGGTCTGAGAATTCGATTCTCAGTGAAAACACCAAAGTGTTAGCACCAAAATTGGTCACTAACCTCGTAGAAGAAGATCGTGAAGAGATATAAGTGATGAAATCAAATTAAACAGAGAAGACAGTACTTAAATAAATACAGAAAGTAAGAACACCAAATTTATAGTGGTTCAGCGTAATTGCCTACGTCCACTTTGAAGTTAAACTTTATTGATCTTCTTTATAGTTGATTACAAATACAATTCATGAATCAAATGCTCGAATGAAGTTGTTAAGTAGAGAAGATGAGTCTTGAAAATGGCAGAGTCTCCCCGGTGTTTTCTCTCCAAAAAAGGCCCCATTTTACTGTGACCCTGCCCCTCTATTTATAGGCAAAGATGGGCTGGACTTCCCAAGTGGGCTGATTGCCGAACGCTCCAGCCCGAGTACAGTGGTCGCCGTATGCCGAGCAAGGTTCGCCGAACGCTCTGCGCCGAACCATCCCTTTTATGCCGAACGGTATGTTGGTGTCGTGGGAAGTGTAGGATGGTTGCCTGTTGAGGCCGAACGCTCTGCGCCGAACCATCCCTTCTATGCCGAACGAGGTGGTTGATGTTTGGGAAGTGTAGGGTGTTAGTCAGTTGAAGCCGAACGCTCTTCTTGACGCCGAGTGCCCTTACGCCGAGTACTCCTAATCCCACCGGATACTACGCCGAGTACTCCTGCATGCCGAACAGTCTCGTATGCCGAGCAGTCTTGATGCCAAGCACACTTGTCGCCGAGCACTCGTTGGATGTCGAGTGCCTCGCCGAACACCATGGGATGCCGAGTACTCCTGTATGCCGAGCAGCCTTGACGCCGAGTACTCTGGTACGCCGAATAGTCTCGATGCCGGACACTAATGGATGCCGAGTACTATGCCGAGTGCTCATGGATGTCAGTTGCTTCGCCGAACACTCCTGGATGGCCAGTGCTTCGCCGAACACTCCTTGATGCCGGTCGCTCTCTGATGTCGAGCACTTATTGCCGAGTACTAGTTGCCAGGTCAAATCCCCAGGAAACAGGTTCCCAAAATTCCACTATAAAATTTCTCCTATAAAATCATATCCGTTAAACAACTCCGTTTACATATTTTCGAGAGAACTTATAAATAAATTACGATCATTTCAAAACTATATATGTATATATATATAATAAGTATTTTTAAAGAATAATAAATTATTTTTAAAATATGTTTAAGTAGTTATTTAAAAATATTAAAACACTTTAAATAAAACATCAATAACTCATTTCCAACTCATGTTAAAATAAACTAATCAATTTACAAAGCTAATTATAAAAATTAGAATTCATTTCAATTAATATTAAATCTTTGGATAATCCACTTTTTTTTTAAAAAATATTTGAAAACTACCTAGTTTAAAATCACCTAGTTTAATAAATGAAAATTCCTTTTAAAAAAAATAAACTTAACTTCTTAAATAAAAATATATTTCAAAAATCTCAATAACTAATTAATTTTTATAAATTCCTCTCGATTCACAACCCATCGATTTCATTTCGATTCTCCTGTCCATCTCCACTTTTGAAAAATAGTAGCCACTGTTTTCCTCAACCCTATTTTCATATTCTAATATAAATTCACCATACAAATTTATATTCCCAATATATCAACTGATATCGCTTACCTTATTTATAAACATCGTTTATAATTTTTTATACCCCTTTGAGTTTTACTTGTTTATAAAAACAATCTTATTTATAAAATTCCATTTAATAAATCCATTTCTTTATAAATCCCATTTATAACTTCCAATCTATTTTTAATATCGACTTCAACTCCTTTTTATATTTCCAGAATATCATTTATAAATTCTTTTATATAATTCATGTTTAAAATTCCATTTAAACGATTCACGAATAGTTAAGTATAACCAAAAATCAAATATATTTTTCTAACTCAGTTTCTTTAAAATACCCCCAATTCCATTATAAATAATTTTATGTCAAAAATTCCCTCTTTAATTCCATCAATTTTAAAAATATATTTATGGTATTTAAAATACCAAAATTCAGACCAGTGCAACAATAGCATCCAATAATTCCAATCACTACAATAATCCATAATAGATTATTCTACACAAACCATATATCACAATATATGAAATTAAATTCAACATTTTGAGGAATCCAGTTGGATCCTTCCAACTTGTTTCACTGCATCCACAGATGTTAATACAACATAAAAATACCAATCCCACTTCGAGGGGATATCGCGGTATATAGGGTCATCCGCTATTATGCGGGGGTGCATAGGGTCTCATCCGCTAAAATATGCGGGATTATCAATCCAACTACTAATATATATATACTACTATAAATATATATGTATATCATTCAACTGATAATATTTATTTAATTCATCCAAACAACCAATAATTTAAATTTAACATTTTTAAATTATAACTAGCAATCCAAATGAGTGAGATTTTACTCACCTTGATTTTTGAAATAGTTAATCAACCAATTCTAAATTAAATTGAACTGGCAATCAATTTAATCTAAAATTGCAGCTATCCCCGATTTGATTTCAAATAAATTCCAGATGTCGTACTCATCGATACAATCCCATCACGTCTTGTTTTGTTCAATTTCGACCTAACGAACAAGATTTCCAAGTTATAATATTACAATTTTTAAACAAAAGTTAAATATAAATTAATTAAAATTCCAATTTAATCTCACCTTGCTAATCCATCTTCCTCTCCTCAAATTCAGACAGCTGCTCAAACCTGGACCCTTTTCTTCATTGGGGTACTTCATCTTCTCTTACCTCAGCCCTTCCTCCATGGATCGAAAATCCAATAACCCAAACTTCTTCTTTTCGCCACCCCAATGCATTCATTCATGACAATCTTCCACTCGTCCTGCCCTGAACAATCAGACATCCTAAGTTTTGGCCGCGATAAGAGCTTGGTTGGACCATACTAGAAAGCACTGCACACCTCCACATCGGCCATGTCAGCCACCAAGGTGTTATTCGACCCGACAACTCCATTTAAAACCCATCCCTAGCCTTGCCGAGCACAAATCCAACAGTCGAATTCAACAATAGCAGTCACATAGCATCGTGACACGAACCCTGCTCCGGTCGTACCCAAATGTCGCGATCCATAAAGGAGAGCCGCTCCCCTCGAAAACATCACCAACGAATACGCCTTCGATCGACGAACCCCCAGAAATCGATGTCGTGCCCTATCTCCACTTTAAATATCGAATCCTAGAACCCTAGACAACTCCATTGACCACAAATCTCTAGCGTGCGTGTCTACCTCTAATTGCGACTTTGGTTCGATCGCGGTTCCATTATCTCTTCTTTTTTCGTTTTCTTTTAGTTCTGCTCGACATTGGAGAATAAGGGAAGGAGAGGTCGCATTTAAAAAGAAAAGGGTTGTGGCGCGTTTACTTACAGAAGAAGGAGAAAAGTATACGCGATTTTGATTTTGAACTGAATGAAGAGAAGGTCGCGTGCTTGAATAGGTAAATGGGTACAGCGAGAGGATTTAATGACAGCTGAAAGGAAAGTTTGACTAGACAATATTTTAATTAAAATTTTAAAATATTTTGAATTTCATAACTTAAAATCTCGAACCCCTATCGAGGCGTGCTGCTAGGCATCTATAATGTTATAGCCCTGTTTCGAACGCGATGGAAATGGTTTCAAGTCCTAATTCTATCGTATGGAGAAGATAGCTTTTAGAACCCAATTATTATATTGAATTTTCGATATTAATTTCAGCTCGTTTCTAACTTGTATGGCCAAACGATAACTCCAAACGCTACAAAACTTGAGATCCGATAATAATACATTATTACAGATCCAATGGAACTTGTTTTGTCGAATTTTGAGACTATGCCTCGGATCGCTATTTAACGAGTCGATTAAATCGACGGTTACCAAAATTTACAAAATCGCTTGAAGTTCCAGTTTTAAAACCTTACTAACTAAATTATAATTCCAAATCCAATATTTAAAACCATTTAAATATTCAAAATCGAACGACGAAAAATCTGGGTCGTTACATATGCAATTTATAAACATTTGACTTGAATAATATAATTATTTTCATTTAATTACCATCATTTTTGGCTAATCACCATCATTAGCATAACCAATCTCCTTCTCCTTCACGAACCCAGTAAAAGCTCGACCGCGACCAAAACTTCGATTTCCAGTGCCTGAGCCAATGATCGCCGCCGACGAACGCCATCGTGCCGCCACCCATGCTTCGCCCAAGCCTCGGCCGCCCTCCCCGAAACCACGTTCGTCGCTGTGCCGCAGATCTGGAACCAAAACTCACGACCGTTCGAGGCGATTTGCTGATAACATATCTCACCAATGCCGTTCTCAACCGTCCAATATACTCTACTCGACGTCGCCGACCTTTCTCTAGTTAGGGTCGAAGGATGATATCGCCTTGATCGGCTCCGATGAGCCTCTGTCGTTGGATGATCATGGTTTAAATTTTAAAAAAAATAGAGAACGAATTTTTCAGATGTACGCTGATTATATAGGAGGAGCGGCATGGGTAAGGTATGGGGACATGGCCAGGTATGGGCTAGGATGTGCTTGGAAGTATGGGCAAGCATGGCTGCATATATATATATATATAATTTAAATTTAAATATCAAGCTATACAACGTCTGAAAATTTCAAACTCCAAACAAGATTTGCCGCCTGGCGTTCTATATGTTATACCCCTATTCCGAACATAATGGAACTTATCCCGAGCCTTAATTTGATTATATGTAGAAGATAGCCTTTTGAACCCAGTTATTATATTAAATTTCCGATATAAATTTCTATGGATTTTGATCTCGCACGACCAAATGATACGTCTGATTGCCATGAAATTCGATGGCGTAATATAATTCACTAATACGGTTCTAATGAAACTGGTTTCGTCGAAATCCGAGACCGTGCCCCGAAAAGCTAATTTCACAGATTTAAATATTTAATTATCGATATTTATCCGATTTATTTATATTTGTAAATAAATTTAAAATTGAATTCACCAATATTATTTATTAATTAAAAGGAGTTAAATAAAATTATTAAATCCATTTAATCAACATTTTATTCATAATTAAAATATTTAATTATTCCCTATATTGGAATTATAAGTTATAAAATTCTAAAATTCTAAGTTATAATAAATTGCAAGTTAAATTTGATATAGGATAGTTAACGAGTTAAAATGGATTATATATGTCGAACTTTGATTTGTTAAACTTGACCCATTCATATGTTAAATTTAATTAGTTAAACTTGACCATTTAATTGACACGTAGAACTTGATAAATCTCACTTTGGACCCTTGAACGTATATTTGATTTATTGTTGTAATATTGAAATTGAAATTGAACGATAAGTGGAAAACCGTAATGTAATAATCTTTATTCTGCATGAAATGATAGTGTAGATTCCAGGAATAATTATATTAATTTGCATAAATAACAAATGCAAATTAATACGATTATTTCAGGATTATTTTAATTGTCGAATTGTTGTGAATGGATGCTATTGTTTGTTTATTTACTTTGACACCATCCCAGTTATCACACTGCAAGTTCCCTTTGTATGCTTTGATTTTTGAATTGTAATGGAATCGGGTTGAAATGATAGATACCCAAATACCTTTGACTTAGGATAGATAATTAAATTAAAACCGATTGGTCAATGTTTTGATTTAAAAACAAAATACAGTTTTATTTGACTAATAATATGGTTTTGAATAAAATTTGGAATTTAAATTCGAATGAATGGAAAATGTGAATATTTGTAATTGAGACAAATATTAACGTAGTAATTGACGAAGAACATTGTTTAAATTTAAATTGGTTAATAATGAAGTTTTGGAATTGTTAAAATTTAAGTTTGAAATTTGTAATAATTAAGTTTTGGAAATTATTAATAATTAAGTTGAAATTAGAAATAATTAAGTTTTGAAATTGTTAATAATTAAGTAATAATTAAGATTTGAAATTGTTTGATAATTGAATGAGATTGAATTATTTAATGGTTAAACTAAATTGAATATTTTATTTAAGTGAAATTGAATTTTGAACAAGTGTAACTAAGTAAATAATAAGTGAAATGGATTTCTTTAATAAGAAATAGAATATGTTTTGTTAACAAATGAGAGACTTGTAATTTAAAGAATTATATTCGACAAATTTAATTTAAATAAATTTGTAAAGTTGATATAACAAGTTGAATTAAAGAAAGTAATGTAATGGATTGGAAATTTAATTGAAATTGTTTTAATGATAAATTAATTGAATGAATATCGAATGAAATCGATAATTGAGTTTAAATCGATTTGAACGTTAATTAAGTTAAATGATTTTGGAATAAACTTATATACGAAATTCAATGAATATTTAAATTGTTTTAAAATTGAAACTTTGAAATTGAATTATAGAAATTTTAAAATGAAATTGGGAAGTTATGAGATGTAATTTTGGAAATTGATTTAGAAAGAATAACGAAATGTCGATTTACGAATTCCAATTAAAATTGAAATTGATTTGGTTTTGAAATACATTAACAACCAATCGGTGTTATAATTACGAAGGTTATTAAAGGAACCGGAATCGGTTAGGGACATACTCACTGTCTAAACCGGAAACCACTTTAATAACTACGCGCGGAGTGTGATCCGGAATGAAGTGGTTGGATTGACGAACGCGATAACTGAAGAAAGTGAACGATAATGGATAGCCTTGACACTTGTGTCAAATTGGAAATGACTAAAACAGGAGCCGTGCCGGGCCAAATGGGGGTTAGCTACCTCGAGCGAACACACTTCTTCGTAAACTACTCATTACTTTGTGATTGATTGGTGCGCACCCTTGATTTGGGAGTGTTGTTTCGCGGTGTTGCGATCGCTGCGGCGATGCGTTCTCACCAGTCCGGATCAGGCAAACGGTAGTGTCACTACCTTGGGTATTGCCTCATGTGCCTTGTCATACTTGTATTCCCATATACGCGACCGCTACGAATTTGTTTTGTATTATACCTATGGAGTACTCCCTGATATCCCACTAGTTTACGGTGGAGTTTATAGTGCTGTATAGTCTGTAATTCTATATAAAATGTGTTAAGGGGAATAATGGTGACGCCTTAACACTATCTTGATATTTTACTTTACTGCTAGACATTATCTATTTATCGTACACTACTATGTATAGATAGTTTATCGGATCCTGAAAGATGTTTATTCCATTCATCTTTGAGTTATTGTTATTTCAAATTTTGAACCATATTATTTGTATAAGAATATATGTCATGATTCGAGTGTTTGTTTGTGCATATGCTCGGATCAGATTGAGGATTGCTGTTGCCGTTCTACTTGGAGTTGAAGACCGAAGACTATCACTATCTTATCTTATCTTATCTTATCAGTATTGTTCTTTCTATTTGGACTATTGGACATATATGTTGTTCTATTTCTTTTATTTGAGACATTGTTGTATTTATGGGTAGCTTCATGAACTACTCTATGACTATGTTGTAATTCCGCTGCACTATTCTGTTATGTTATATTTTCTGTGATTCTGTGATGATTCTCATTTATATACATATACTCCATTAATGATTCGTGTTTTGTACTATTTAAGTTGACATGTGTGGATTATTTTCAATTTAAATTGTCCAAATATACGGGTTGTTACAATCCAACATTTGGAGAGTGTTATGTACTCTAGTCTCAACGGATGTTTCAGTATCCAATCTTGATACATCTTGACTGTGAATATTTATAATGGTATGTTTAATTTCATTATGATAAATTACTCATGGTTACAACACTTTGTAACTACCATCACAAAGCATACCATTTATGGATTTTCTATTGAATATACTTTTAATTAAAATAATTAATTAATATAACATATTATATCAAGTATAAATAGAATGAAAAAGCTTTTTATTTTGAACAAGATTGGTTATCGAGTTAGATATATGTAACAAATTATATAATTGTCCCTAGGGCATACCCCTAACTCTATCAGATAGTACATAGTAGTACCAGCAGTCTTAGGTAGTATGTAACATATTACATGTATATGTCCAACGGTTCAAATCACTCTACGCAAGTTTCGAACCTATGACATCTCGAATCAAAGTTGAAGTGCCTAGCCATTGGGACATCCTTATTGGACTTATTAACTTTTTTTTCACATATCAACATATATCTCATCTAAGCTAACTATATGCGCGCGCGCGCACACACACACACACACATATATTTATAAAATAAGGAAAAACATGCATGTGTGCCACATGTTATTGAGGTGGTCATGTGGTATATGACACTCCCTCTTGTACACCTCATTACCCTTTTAAATCCTTTCTAAGAAAACCTAAGGACAAAACATAATTGAAGGATAAATAGTACAATATTCAAAAAGTAATCCATTGCCTGATAAAGTGCTGACTCTGTGAGATGATTGATCATACACCTTTCGCATTCCAGTATATGAATCAGTTTCTGAAAGTTAAAGTGGGCGGTGCTTTAGTAAATGAATGAATGAGATTATCATCAGCGCATATATACTGGATCTTAATTTATTAATATTTCTCAATCTCATTTGTGTAGAAGAACTTTTAAGAAATATTCTTGCTTCTACCTCCTTTAATATAACCTCCTCCGAGCAATACAAGCAACATTATCTTCATATATTACGGTTGGAATTTTACCAAACTTGAATAATTTGGAAGTGCTTTCGGTACGATTAACTATATAACTTATTCATGCACATTTTTGGTTTGCTTCATGGAGTGTCAATATTACAAAATGGTTAAATGACGTAGAGGCTAAAGATTGTTTTATTGATGACAAGGAGATTACTAAACTTCAACACATAAATACATAACACAATCATCAACGAGCTTAGTGAGACTCAAAAAGTTCTCCAACATTTGCATAGCCTCTGAGTTAGGAGTGATGAGATGATTTTTGGAAAGAATAAGTTCACGATCGTTATAGCACAAAACTAATGAATTCTTTATAACAACCCTATTTTCCAGGCCGTATAAATGAATAAATTTAATAAAATTAAAATATTTGAATTCGATCTTGGTAATTATTATTTTGAAAATAAATTCTTATTTGCTTGAAGTTTATTTGATAAAAGATCTAGTTTTAATAATTGAATTAAGTAAATAAATTCTTTTTGGATAATTTATTGAAGTTGAAAAAATTGTTTTAATTGAATCTAAAACATTATGAAGTGTAAATAATTTTTATATGATTGAAATAGATGAGAAATAAATTTATTTTTTGTAATAGTACAATGAATTATTAAATAAAAATAAACGGGCATCGAATTATATAAAATTACCCAAATATTGAAATATAATTTGTAGAATGAAGTATGAATCAATTTATATTAGATTGAAATTTATTTAACAGATTAAAATTAAAATGTGTATGAAATTAATTAAAAATGTATTAAAGTAGATCAAGGCCCAAAATTATTTTAGACAAGCTAAAAATCCATTTTCAATCTCTTGATTTTCTGAAAAGCACTCCCACACTTAATCCGAACCCGAACTTCCTTTTGCCCAACTCCAAAATTTTTGAGACTGATCGCTTCCAAATTTTATTAAAAAAAGAAGAAGAGAGAAAACCCAAACACGCTCAAGTTTTGATGCCAGCCGCGATCATGCGATGTGAGGTAGTAAACAAAGGTGCTCGATTTGGAGGCACGGTATCGAAGGTGGCAAGACGACCAGGTGAACATGTGCAACCTGGAGAGTCACGATTTGTAGTCATGAACTAGAGATGAACGTCCAGTCGATGGGAGGTGGCAGGTGGCTATATAGGCGGTGCTGCATCGGGTCCCTAATGTATGTGCGTTCATGTGGTTGCTGGAGCAGATGGTGGTTGAGAATGTTTTGATTTTAGAGGAGGCTTAGCTGTGTGGGAGGTGCGATGACAACAACTTGAGCAGTGGGAGGTTAGTGTACAACTTATGTAGTTGGTGATGTTATGAAGCTGTCTACGCGAGTTTGATGTCGATGAAGACGACAGAGATTGGCGTTTGAGTTGAGTTGCTGATATTTGCTGTTTTGGAACTCGATCAACGATTGGTGAGTATTTTCCACTCAAAACTATATTTACGTCCACTCGCATCTTACGTATATTTTGTTATCCCAATTATTTATGGAATTGCTTGGTTGAATTGGTTGTTTGGAAATTTTATTGATTATGAATATTGGATTGTTTGATTACATAAATAATTTGATCGGGATAATCATTTGATTGTTGTGATATTGGGTATTATTTGGTAGTTGATAGTAGAGTTTCGTGTTTGATGGATGCCTAAAATGCAAAGGAGATGCTGTTCATTTGAATTTTAATTTGTGTAATTTATTTATACAGTATGTACAACATATCGATGGCTGGAATTCGATATAACTCGACTCGGCCACAGGATAAAAGTTTATAATGATGATTGTTGATGATTTTGGAGGATTTTGCTTCATAATTTATATTTTTGGGCATTCGATTGATTTTCTGGTTTTAAAATATTTCAGAAAGCTTCGATAAATTATTTTTGGTGTTTTAAAATTAAATTGAAGTATATTTATAAATAAATAAAACTGTTTGGAAACAAAATGATTTCTTGAACATTATTTTGGATATAAAAGCTGTTTTGGAAATAATTTATTTCTAACTGTTGGAATATAAAGTGAAGGCTTTGAATTATAAATTATAGTTTGAAATGAAAAGTATTATTTTTGAGATTTATAAATTTGTTATAAAGTATTATTTAGTTATTAAAAATTGTAAAATATTTTTTAATTATTTTTGATGTGTAATGTGATTTTGGAAGTTTTGGTGTGTATATATATATAAGGATTTGATAATAACGAATTTTAGGATTTGATTATATAGATTAAATTTTAGAATATTTATATTTTCTTCATTTAGTGTTTATTATAAAAATATTTAAAAGGTGGTTATGAAATGATATTTGAAACGATATTTTTAAAAGTGATAAGTAAATTTTATTTTTGGATTTAATGAAATTGGAAGTTTTATAAAATAAGATTTTGGAATAAAAATAGGTTTGATTGTGATTATTCATTAAATGGAAATTATTATCAACAAAAATCTATTTTAAATTTAGTTAAGTATAATTTTGGAAGTTTATCATTAGTATTTATTTCTAAGCATTTGTTTTATAAGATTATTTGTTCTAGATGATTTATTATTAAATATTTAATTGTTGGTTGTTACGTTTATTTATTTGAATAATTTATTTTATATTACTTTTCTGATTATTCTTCTCTTGTATATTGAATTGGATTATATGAGTGGTTCACCATTGATGTTGAGTTGTTTAATGATTTTGGTGTGATACAGTGATGACATCCTTCTATGTGACTTTGTAATGATCTCTAATTCTATGTGACGAGAAATCTTAATAAACGGAGTTATAATTCCGTTTGGGATGGGGCATTCAGTAATATTTCTCTGGTTATTCAATGGACTCGTTATATAAAATATTGAGAGATTGAGTATAGTTTTTGAGTAGTGAATAAATGTTTGAGTATCGCATAGTGGTATAGGAAGCTGTTGTGATATTTGTTCGATTATTCATTATAATTAGACGTCACTTTAACAATGTCGAGTATACAGTGTATTAAATTTAAGGTGGTGCTCATTGAGAGTGAGCGGGCTGAGAAACATAAGAGTGTCTATTTATTGTGTGTACTCCTATTATACAGCAGGAAGTAAACTAGATTGGCTAGTATCCATCCTAACAGTCTGATTGCCGGGTCGCTCCCCGAATCCATGACATACCATTTTGTGTATATGGATGAGAGCCACTGCCCCCATGTCACATAGGCCAGTAGTTAGTTCCCATTGGGGCACTTGCAGCGTCACGACTATTGCATAGCATTGTCTTGCACTAGATGGATATTAGGTCACAATGACCATCGAGGTAACCAATGACTATAGGAGTAGCGCTGAGAGCATGTGAGGTAGAATCCTAAAGCAGGCTAAGAGCTATCAGTCTCTCGTCTACTTATTATTGATATAGACATTACTTATTCACCTTTATAAGATCGTTATAGATGTGGCTGAGAGCCATCTAGATCGTTTATCGAAACTAATGCCGATATAATTATATATGGTGTTGAGAGCCCATTTGGACCGAGAGTCTAAGGTGATTATCTACGATGCGAGAGTTGAGTAGATTATTATAGGTCTAAGAGATCATATAATTATTTCTTTGGCCAAGAGACAAGATGATTACTATGAGGCTAATGTCTAGATGATTCTTATAGGATCATTGATCTTCTTGATTATTCTTTGGACTGAGAGTCCTTGTAGTTGAGTAACCCTGTACACATTGTTTATATTGCTATCGAGGATAGCTAGAGATGCCGAGAGCATCGAGTTAGATCCTTTCCAATATTTTATGGTTATTTGAGAAATGGCCTTGGCTACCGAGGATATGCCATATTTGTATTTCTTGCATGTTTGTTTTATTTGTGATGATTATGATACATCCTGGTATGTCTACTTTATGATTATCTGAGAGATAATCGGGGGCATTGCTGAGGGCATGTCCTTTGTTGTGATAGCTTATATTAATGATATTTGGATGTATGGATTATTTCACCCATTTGATATTATTTTCTCGATTTATTGTTTGACATGATTTATATGGGTGATGACATTTTCCTCTACATGGTTTGTGATTGACACTGCGATTATGGTTTTGAATTATTTTCATCGTGTTACCACATTATTATTATATCTAGTATATATTGAGTTCCATACGTATATTTATCCATTGATTTAGATATAGTTCGACCCGTGTGTTATTTATATAATACTCGGGTCAGCCCGAGACATTACAGGTTCAGGGATGAGATGACTAATTTTGCTGATGTTGGGCATAGATAGAAACTAGGGTGTTATTATGTAGTCATTGTATATTATTGAGATGTATTTGGATTCATGTATTGGATGTTTTAGTTGTAGTGTATATTTGTTATATATTGGATTATGTATACATTTCTACTATATATTATCAATGCGTTTGACTCTGTGTTCTCTCAGTATTTATTATATATATATATATATATGTATATATAATGTGTACTGTTTTATCCTGTAGGCACATGTGTTTATTGCTTTGTACTGAGAGCGTGTACATATATGTTGAGTTTTTATTTGATACGAGATATGTACCAGAGTTACTCCAAGGGATTATTCACATGTGTACTCCATATTGCCTCATTCTCCATATTACGCGACATTACTATTGTACAATACTCTTGAGTAGTATGTGTATAGAGGTGGTGATGGTACATTTTTTTACTCTAGTTAAACGCCTATTAGTTGGCGCATAATTATATACACCAATACTTTAACTGCAAAAGAGACATCAGCTGGTATATTATGCATGGTATAATAAGCACTAATAGTAGCAAAGTAAGGTATTTTTGGATCAAAAACCTTTCCATTATCTTATTTTGGATGAAAATGGTCTTTTCTACAACAAGTGATCTAACAATCATGGGTGTACTTATTGGATGACAATAGTCCATATTAAAATGTTTAAGGAGTTTTTTGTATACATTATTTGATGGATTATGACTCCATTAGAGCCATGATAAACTTGTAGACCAAGGCAATATTTTGTCTTCTTAATATCTTTTCATCTTGAATTCTTACTTTAAACGTTCCAAGGCTTTAGTTAACATTTTTGGAGTGCCAACTAGATTTATATCATCAACATACATTATGCTAGTTTCCAAATTCATTTTTCTTTATGTATACATATGAGCATATATTATCATCAGCGTATCCTTCTTTAATTAGGTACTTACTTAAACTATTATACCATGTTCATTTGGATTGTTTCAATCCATATAGTGTTTGTTAAAGTTTAATCTAGTATATGGTAAGATGTTTTCATTCTGGTATTTAAAATCCTGTAAGGACTTTCATATGAATTTCAGTACCTATAGTTCCATATAGGTATGCAGTTACTGTTAGAACTGGCCCATTTGGCAATGGATGAAATGGGTAAATTTTATTTCCCCCTATTTGGATCTTAATAGGCCTATGTGAACTATTAGTTGTTAGAACCGAGCCAGCACACAATGGGATAAATGGGTAAATTTCAAAAAAAATTATTTCATTTGGATCTTAATTAGGCCCATAAAGTCTAATTTATTTGGATCTTATCTAATTTGTTTTTAATAAAATCAATATTTTATTTTATTTATAAATAAATTTTTATTTATTTTAAATTTGTATTATATAATATATAATATGTGTATCATATACATATAGCTGTGTATATGCATGTGCAACATGAAAGGTGTACATGGTCTGACATGAATGCATATAGATGTTAGGATTTACACCGCATCAGACATGTTAGCCCCTTTGTATATATGTGTGCTATCAATATATACATATATATATATATATATATATTTATATATAGTTTACAAATTGTTTATAAATTTAATATAAAAAATTTATAAATTTTGAATTCAATTATTCTAAAATTTAAAATTTAGATCTAGATCTACAAAATGAAATATCTAGTATTTTCAAATTCAAACTAATATATTAATTTTGTGATATATATAATTCATTTTTGAAATACACCACATATATACTATATATATATATGATAGTAATAATATTTAGAAATACTGTACATATGTATAATGCATACTTACAATATATTTTGTGTAAATTAAAATATGTATAAATATACATATCTTTTAGCCAAAAAAACTTTGTTTTATCAAAAATGAATTTTATTTATATATTTGATTTATGTATGAAAACCAATAAAAAATTAATTGATTATTATTTCAAAAAAATATATGTATGTATTATGTTAAATATTTATATAAACATATTTTATATAATTTATAATGTGTATATGTACACACACACATTAAATGTAACATATAATTTAGCTAAAATACTATCTTATATTCGAATATAAAATATTATACATATTTTTTTGAAACTATAAATGTAAATCTATTAGTGTAAAACATATTTTTGTTAACAATGTTTATTTTAAATCATTTATTATTATTATTTTGAATTTTTTTAATTATGGCCGTGAGCAATATGTATGATTATACATATGTAATATTTTATATACACACATATACAATCCATCCAACGAAGACAACACAATTTTATACAGATTCATGATATATTCATCTGCTATCTAAATACATATATCATATAATGAACTTTATATACATTAATATATCATTCTAAAAAGAGAATTTTATCTTTCACCTATCGCCTACATTGAAACGTACAATCGGAACTCATTTAAATGATTTCAGAATCCAGATAATGCTACTAGACTGAATGCAACTACCATTGGTGTTTGAATCTTATTTGATTTAATATTTTAAGCTTAAAAATTTTAAAGAGAAGAGAAGGGGAGCGGTTGGCCATGGCTGTAGCATAATGAAGGAAGAGAGTTAAAAAAATAAAATGAAGGGTTAAAGATGAATATATAATGGAGATGTAAGGAGAAAAAGGAGGATCTAGATGGTAACACTCCATAAAATTAACGATAATTAATAAGGCTCCAAAAATGGAATTTGAAAAAATGTTGGAATTTGGCTATTAAATTTTCACCATTGTGTTCGTGATAATTTTCTGAGCAACTTTCATATTTGGAGCTTTGTGATTGGAGCTCAAACGAAGAAGTTATTAGCATTTGAAGTTTTCAAAACGAAAATAATTAAAAAAAATGAAAATAGAAAATAAACATTATTAAATGCGGGACCCCATGGTCGGCCCTCTTACTTGGACCGGTCGGCTGCTTATAGGAGGTGGTCGAGTAGTCAATGGGTGGCGGCTAGGTTTTGAACCTTGGCCAAACGGCTTAGATTTAATTATTTTAATCTAATAACCACGATTGATTCGAGTTCTTATAAATATAGGCCCAACTCCTCACTTCTCTTCTCATATTTTCTGATCAAAGCAGCAAAGCTCTACCATTTTCCATTCTCCAATATTCCTATTAATTATAAAATAAAATATTATATGTATATAATCAGAGAAGGGCAGAAAATAAAAGAGAAGAAGAAACAGAGCGATTCAATATTGCAGAAAAAGGTAAATTTCATTATTATAAACTTATATTTCCCTTAATCCCAATTCTCATCTTAGATCTGTAATTCTAATATTATACATATTCTTTTGGATTAGAATGGAAAAAGAGTCGAGTAAAGGACTAGATTTAGATTTGGGAGATTTGGAAAGTTTGAAAGGTGAGTGGGAAACTATACAATTTATTTATAACATTGAAATTTATATAATTGAGTTTTATTTAAATATTATACCTATGTAAGATCTATGGAGTTATAGGCTTAGGATGATGAAATATCATCCATATATTCTGTAAAATAGGTAAGTGGAATAAGAATGTTATTTACACCCTAATCTGGAACATTGAAAATCAATCCCTAAATTTGTTAAAGTTGAATGTTGATAAAGTTGTAAAGTTTATTTTAGATTTAAAGTTGGGTTGTAAAATGTTAGTATTAGTTTAGATTACCCTAAACTGACTTGGAATGTGAATTTTTGTGTTTTAATTTATTGGACTGGGGTATAATTTAATTATATCCATTTCCGTTTAATTTCCATAAATTATTCAATTCCAAAATATGTATAAAAATTGAATTGTTTGAATCAACAAGGAATAACTTGAAAGGAAAGAGATATGTAAAGTATGGATATTCTTCTCCGTAGTTTACATTGTCTATTTGAAAAGAGATAACTCCTTATAACTTCAAACGGAGCAAAAGTCTCATTTTTGGGTAATTTATGGAAAGTTATAATAGTAATCCTTTTAGGAAGGATGGATTTAATAAATTAAAACGTGGAAAGGAATATTCTAGCTTAGGAATTAATGGTTATATATATATATATAAAACGATCCGGAATTTTTATCACTTTGATTTATGAATATTTAATTTATTTTAAATATTCAGTTAATGGTTTTAATAATTAAAATACCCTCTTTTAACTAATGATGGTGAAATGGTTCTCAAAGCGTGTTTACAAAAATAATTAGTTTAAAGGAAAATTAAAAATGTGATCGGAAATCTTTTTCGAATTTTTGACTTTCCGGTGTTTAAAAGTTGTTGAAAACGTTGTGCACATTGGAGTTAACACACACACACAGATTTATTAAATACATAATTGTGGTTAGTAAAATAATATGGTGAATAATGGTTTACTTAAGTAAAAAGTAAGAGATCTGACACTTTTTAAAATTAGAATATAAAATGTAAATTATGTAATGTCACTTTCATTTAACATCATAAGTACAAGGGGAAGTGTTTTGTATGGTGGTCACAAGGGGGAGCTCCATGTGTCACGTATGGAAAGGAGGATGAGGGGAGGGTGGGACGATGCGTCATTATATGAGTAGAGGGTAGTGTACTTTAGGGTATTTAGGTAATTTTCTGATTTCAATTTATATAAAAACAATTTCAAATTTTCTCTCTCTCATTTCCATTCCATTTCTCACTTTTTCAAAAATCCATCTTCTTCCTTAAGCTTTCCAAAAGTTTTAATGGTTTCCATTTATTTTTCTAAATTAAAAATCACTTCTTTCATCTCTTTTAATTTAAAAAAAATCCTTAAAACCACTTCCTTTTCTCTTCTTATACCTCCACTTAACCAAAACAACACCTAAACTTCCCTTTACAACCTTGGTCGTGCCCTATTGGCCCTAGCTCGAGCCCATTTTTCAAGATCCAAGGCCAAAAATCATATCTTTTGCAGGAACAATCCAAGATCTAAGGCAAACCAAGTTTTAGTGAAAGCTATGTTGATTTTCGTGATCGTTTGGTGAGTAAAGCTCACACCTTTAAGAACTTTTAAACTTATATTGTTGCTTAACTTAGTTGCATATTTGTTGGATGTTTGGGTCAAAGTTGATGTTGACTTATATGTGATGTTGTATTAGACTTGAAATTGAAGTCTAAATGTGGTAAATGGTTGAAAAATGTGATCTTGCTTATGGCTTGTTGTTTCACATGTGAATATATACTTTTGTTCATGTATGTGGTGTATATGATAAAAAAATTAGCATCTTCACTTGTATAAGTGTCTTAGAGGTCCTTTGGTTTTAAAATCGTGTTTGCTATTTTTTTTAGAGCAAGCGGGGTTAAAAACTGGTCCCCTACCAGATTTATTAAAAAAGAAAAACAAAGATACAATGGGAAAATGATGAAAGACACACTCATGAGAACCATGAGTAGAGAAACTAAAAGAAAAAGGAAAAAAATAATAAACAAGAGGAGCTATGGTATCCAAGGCTCAATCTGATACACTTGAAAATCATGCTTACTCGTTCTCATACCAATTAGAATATCATGCTTTAGAACAGCCCAAAGCACATCATGACTCCTCATTTGCCCTTCAAAATTCCTCCTATTCCTTTCAAACCACACTAACTTTATCAGCTTTTTTAAAATGAAAAAGAAAGGTAATCTTCTCACATAATTCCACTTTGTAGCATTCTCGATCAAAGCCCACTGATCACCAGAAAGATGTGGGACAGCAGCCATCCCCAAATTACTCAACACCTTACTCCAAAGATTAAGAACAATGGGACATTCGAAGAATATATGCAGGGAAAATTCTTCTTGAGTATTGCACAAAACACAGAAAGAAGGAACAGACATACCAAAAGCAAGCAATTTATCCCTAGTTAACAGAGCCTTGTTCACTACTTTCCAGTGCATCGGATTATCAGAACTTGGAGATATGGCATCCCAAGTAACCCTGTGCCATTTACAACTGAGCATGGAATTTATACCCAGCAGAGCTACATAAACACAGGAAATAGAGTGGGCTTTGCCATTCCATTGCACAGAATCATGATCATGAAGAACATACTTGTTAGAAGCAAATTGGTTCCATAGGGATCTAACAGATTGATTACTGGAATAAGGCAGCATCAGTTTACCATTTGCAATATAGTCAACAACCTTGGCATATAAGCCAATAACAGATTGAAATTTCCAAGAACTTACTATGTTTTATAAAGCAAGTAACGTTTTTAAAGAGTTAAAGTTGAAATGTTAACTTAGAAATGAATTTTAAGTTATGACATCCATAACGATAGTCGTTATGGATGCATTTCGGAAAATCAAATGCTTTTCCAAATTTAAACTGTTTTGTCTTAAATATTTTTAAAATCTTTTCCGAATCATTAATTAAGTTTAAAACACTACACCAAAACAGGTGATTCCCAACGAGTATAACTGTCGCAAACAGTTTCAGCAACGCTTATTAGCGTCGCTATAGGGGCGTCACAATTTATTGCCAACGCTTATAAGCGTTGGGGAGTTTAGTTTCCCAACGCTAATAAGCGTTGGAAGGTTGTATTCGCCAACGCTTATAAACGTTGGTGTATATTATTTAGCAACGCTTATAAACGTTGGTGTATATTATTTAGCAACGCTTATAAACGTTGGTGTATATTATTTAGCAACGCTTATAAACATTGGTAAATTAACCATCCAACATTGTTTAATTTTCTATGTTGACGCTTATAAGCGTTGGTAAATTTTAATTGCCAACGCTTATAACGCTGAAATATTTTCATTCTCAATATAGTCAATTATTTTTACATTAATAAACAATTAATAACTAACATGATATGCATTATTATACTACATGCAATAGGAACCCAAAATTTACAATATTCATAATCAAATAACAACATAAATTTCATAGTCAACTACTTCATAACAATGTCAACTACTTCATAACAAGTACAATACATAATTAACTAGGCATAAATTTCATAAAAGTTGAAGTAATTGAATTGATGGCATTATTAACATGATTAGCTATTTGCCTTTCTATCTCCAATTTTCAAATAGACAAATCCATGGCTTGCTTCTTTTCAGTTACAGCTACACTCCTTAATGGTATTCCTAAAATCCAACTTTCATCGGAAACAATAACCATGATTTCCGAATTTCCATCGAACTGAACAAAATATAAATATTTTAGAATCAGGAACACTAATTTATTGTTACTGCAAAACATGATAGAGTCAACCACAATTCAAGCATAACAAACATACCTTTAAATCCATGGAATTCCAGTATAGACCATCTTCATCATTCAGCTTGTTTTAGCTCTAATGGCCGCTCCTTTGAAGAAGATTTTGCCTATAATACACAATATCATAACTTATGCCAAGCATAAAGTTAATTTAAGTAAATAAACTGGAAATAGATAGGATATGTTTTTAGAAGAATTAAATATCATATCAAACTGCAAAGGTTTTTTTTCATAACCTTCTTTGTTTTAGGCATAATTACGACTCCACGGCATGAATCTATCATGAAATTGCCATGTTTACCATTGTTGAGCTTTATATCCATATTGCTTGAACCCCATCTATACCTGACATAATTTATCAACTGCTAATTTACCAGCTATTAGTTAACAATATTGTAAAATATGTTTTGAAACTAAAATTGTTGTGTAGAACACATACTTTATCCCAATTGTGATTAGCTCATCTCTTACATCTGATGTTTCTCATTATACTATCCTTAATTCTTAGTTTCTTTATCCTTGCCTCAAGCTGGCAATAATTAATAGTTGTTTAAAATGTAAATTTAGCCAAAATAGAAATATACATCCTGAAAAAGCTTAAAATGTAAGTGTAACGGATTTCTAAGGATGGTTTGATACGAAATTAACTAGCACTGGAACTTACTTGAAGCAGCAAGTATAGAAAAATTGCATGCTAATGGCATAAAGTCCACCGATATTTGCAAGAACATCGACTGAGAAGAAAAAAAAGCATGTCATTCATCTAACATCAAGATTACCAACAAGGACCATGTAATGCCGGTGAGTATTCAATTCATCATGTTTTTCTATGAAGGGGCGCTGTGAGTGATGAAAGAATTAAAAAATACATAGTGATGGATGAGCATTGCATAATCATTTTACTGATGCTGCTGACTGACACGCATTGTTTGCATACGTATATAGAATTTTTTACAAGTAATTATATTTACTTGATTTTTATCGAAACATAAAATATAAATTCAAAAGAACACAAGAAAAATACATATATTTTATCGAAATATGACATATAAATTGAAAAATACATATAGTATTAATGACTTCAACAGTTATTTTAAATATTTACTTTTTGTTCACATGTATAATTTATATTTAAAATTATGGACTTGTTTATAATAAAAACATATTGAGTGATTTTGTGAATGAAAATAATTAATTAATATAATGCACAAAAAGAATGTAAATAACTAAAAGTTAAATAATAGTAAATGAGTTTGCCGAAATCTTCATGTCTTGTAAATAACTAAAAGTAAAAAGTACATTATGTAATTTAATAAAGTGCTCATCAAATATAACCGTTGCATATAAATAAAAAGTAAAACATATTTGTACATATGTCTTGTCCTGCATTTTTCTTTAAATAATAATCTGTAAGCATCTGCTACTTGCGTAAATTTTTAAGCATCTGCTGCGACCCTTAGTTTAAATTATATGCTAATAAGTTTTAAGTAAGTTGATATATATTCTCACATTTATACAAGGTTAAAAAAAGGTAGATTACAGATACCTCTACAATGGAATTGTCGATCCATTCATCCATCTTCTCTGCAGGAAAGAACTTTGTCTTCTTCTCCCCCTCTTTCTCCGTTGTAAAAACAAAGGCTAATGGTGCAGCAGCGTTAGACTGATTTTGATAGCATTTCTCATTCTTCACTCTCATATTGCTTCTCCGCATGTACATCGAATCCTTATTCTTCATTCCAGCAAATAATCCGTCAGGACTCAATATATTACAACCTGAAGCGATTCTAATGCAAAAGGGAAGAATTCAGCATAGGTTACTGCAACACCAGATCAAATAATTTGTCGTTTGGACAATTTGCAATGTAATGAAAATCAGAAAATCTATTAGTTACACAAAATTTGAAAACGGCGGGTGGGTTAAGGCATACAACACATGGTTCCCTTAAAAATAAATCACCAGATTAAACTTAAATCAAAATATTTACTGCAGATATCTAAGCCATTTGGGTTTAGGGTACTTTCTTTTCAAGAGCAAAGACGGGAAATATATAACATCACTACCCCACCAAGAGTTGGTTTGCTACGCAAATCGTCAAGTTACATTATATTAACGGTAAATTTCCCATAATTGGTGTTTCCTGGGGATTTGACCAGGCAACTGAGTGCTCGGCATTGGTCTCAGCTCGGCATGAAGGACTGCTCGGCATCGAGCAGTACTCGGCGTCCACTAGTGCTCGGCGACAAGAGCACTTGACATCAGCAGGTACTCGGCGTACATGGGTGTTCGGCATCAAGCAGTGCTCGGCGACAAGAGCGCTTGACATCAACAGGTACTCGGCGTATATGGGTGTTCGGCATCAAGCAGTGCTCGGCATCAAGAGTGGCCGGCATCCAGGAGTGTTCGGCGAAGCACTTGGCATCCATGAGTGTTCGGCGAAGCGCACGGCATCCAGTGGGACTCGGCATCCATAGCGTTCGGCATCCGTAGTGCTCGGCAACAACCTATGCTCTGCGTCAGCTAGTGTTCGGCATCATTAGAGCTCGGTAATAGGAGAACTCGGCTACAGGAGCGCTCAGCATCCCATGGTACTCGGCATCCGGAGTACTCGGCATCCAGAGGTACTCGACGTCAGTAGAACTCGGCGATAGGATAACTCGACAACGAGAGCGTTCGGCATTCAGAAGGCATTCAAGATACGCTCGGCTTCACTGCAACCATCCTACACTTCCCATACATCAGAAGCACCGTTCGGCATGGGAAGGACCGTTCGGCTTGGAAGCGTTCGGCGTACCTGGTTCGGCATGCAGCGCCTGGGCTAGAGCGTTCGGCTGTCAAGCCCACTTGGGTAGTCCAGCCCACTTTTGCCTATAAATAGAGGGGCAGGGTCACAGTGAAATGGATCCTTTTTTTTGGAGAGAAAACACCGGGGAGACTCTGCCATTTTCAAGACTCATCTTCTCTACTTAACAACTTCATTCAAGCATTTGATTCGCGAATTGTATTTTTAATCAACTATAAAGAAGATCAATAAAGTTTAACCTCAAAGTGGACGTAGGCAATTACGCTGAACCACTATAAATTTGGTGTTCTTACTTTCTGTATTTAGATTAGCATTGTCTTCTCTGTTTAATTTGATTTCATCACTTATATCTCTTCACAATCTTCTTCTACGAGGTTAGTGACCAATTTTGGTGCTAACACTTTGGTGCTTTCATGGAGAATCGAATTCTCAAACCTCAAGGATCTGCTTTGAAGCTACTGGATTGAACAAATCCCCCAAAGAAGATCCGACTTACTGATAGGACATCCGTTGATTCTACTCAGAGTTCATACCAATAACTCTACAATGGCAAGACCACGTACCAGGTCAGCTTCTCATAATGCGGATGCCCGCGAGACCGCTAGCGTGCAACAAGCAGGACCTAACAATCAACCAGCGATCCCGAGTGCAGGGATTGCCGCTGAAGAACAGACTCCAGTTGTCACCAGAGTAGAGTTCAATGACTTGATGAGAGAACTTAGGGAAAGCAGGAGACAACTAGGAGAACAGATGCAAGCTAATGCCAACCTAATGGCACAACTCACTCAACAGCAGCAACAGAATGCTGGGGGCAATCCCGCTGCTTACTCCTCATCTGACAGCTCAACTTCCTCTGATGAACCTCCCAGGCACAGACGCCGTAGGACTGATGCTGCGCGAGCAGATGCTGTTGTTCGAACAGCTGAAGACCGCGACCAAGCAAGAGCTGGAAGCTTCAGGACCGGGATACAGATGGAAGATAGAGGCCCAGATCATCAAAATGCTAACGATGTCGAACCTCAAGATGCACGATTGGCAGATCGCCAAGAGAGGAGGCATCAGCATGGACAGGCGCGTAGAACAGACTCCAACCTTCCGCCTTCCATACAGACACCCGATCTGACAGCCATGATCAGGCAATTGATGAAAGAGAATCAGGGCTTATCAAATGATGATTGGGGAGTGTCAAGAAGTCATACTCCGTTCACGGATGTTGTGTTGCAAGCGGCGTACCCCAGGAAGTTTAGTATGCCTACTATTACTGCATATGAAGGAAAGACTGACCCTAGACAGCATGTCATGAGGTACGAATGGATGATGGATTCAGCCAGGGCGAATGATGCCACCAAGTGTAGGTGTTTTCCGATTACTCTATCTGGGATCGCTACTATGTGGTTCACCCGACTTCCTCCGCGATCCGTATCAAATTTCGAGGAGTTGGCAAAGAAGTTTATTGAGCAGTTCAGGATACACACTACGCGCCCAAAAGACGTGATGTCTCTTTCAAGTGTAATCCAAAATCCTGGGGAGTCGTTGAAGGAATATTTGCAAAGATTCCACGTGGCAGCAACTGAAGTCAGTAACCCCAATGACCATGCAATTCTGATGGCTGTAATGAGAGGTGTGGATCCAGACTCTGATTTGGAGACTGGCTGGCAGGAAAACCTCCGGCTACGCTAGAGCGTTTCTACTCTAAGGCACACCAGTTCATAAGAAGAGAGGAAGCTAGGTGGGTACGACGAGATAAGGCGCCAGGACCTGTCCAAGAGTCAATAAAGAGCAACATTGCTGTGAAGCAATCCGGAGACAGCTCGGGAAAGGTCCAAGTCAATGTCCAAAACAAGCCGGGGCAACCCAAGGAGTCCGGGGGAAGAAGCCAAGGGAAAAGGAAAGAAGCAGGAAAGTGGAAGTCGAGAATCCCAAGCTACAGCGAGTACACCCCGCTAAACGCCCCACTTGAAAGCATTTACCTATCCACCTGCAATACTTTTCAGTACAGAAAACCACGTCCAAAAGAATCAACTGAAGAACAGAAGCGGACCGGGAAATATTGTCGCTTCCATGAGACTTATGGACACAATACGGAAGAATGTAGACACTTGCACGACGCTATTGAGAAGTTGATCAGGCAGAAAAAATTGCAAGAATTTGTGAAGAATCCACAAGAAGGAGGACAGGGAACGTCCAACCCAGGTCGTGCACCGGCTCCACGTCATCCCGAGGAGCCTGCCCGGACCGTTGGTAGGCTGGTCATAAATACAATTATCGGCGGGCCTCACCCCGCGGATAAGAATTGGCAGGAGATGGAGCGATATGCAAGTTCCTTGAAGCATGCAGATTTTGAGTGTTGTTCGAACATGGAGGACGGAGCCCCTGCTAAGCAACAGCGCGTAATGACAGACGATATTGTGTTCAGAAGCAGAGACACTGATCAGGTAGAGGCTCCGACCATCGACCCCATGGTCATATCTGCAACGATCGGACCAGCATACGTAAAAAGAATTCTGATCGATTCTGGAAGTTCAGTCAACATCATCTTCAAGAAGGCCTACGATCAAATGAAGCTAGAAACAAAAGACTTGAAACCATCCAAAGCCCGTATCCACGGCTTTAACGGCACTGCAACTGATGCAGTGGGATATGTCGAGTTACCAGTTGAACTGGGACAAGGCGAGCGTCGGAGAGTGCGAATTCTACCCTTTGTAGTTTTGGATGTGGGCTCTCCATATAACGTTTTCTTGGGCCGGCCAGCCCTGGCGGAGTTTAGGGCAGCGTTAGCCCCGTGGTGTTTAACTTTGAAGTTCCCGACTGACAAAGGAGTAGGCGTTGTTCATGGCGATCAAGCAGCTGGTCGTTCCTGTTATGTGGCCGAGCTTCGAGAGGCCCACCGGAGGGAGAAAGGAAAGGTTGCAGACGATCCCGTCCGCATCCTCAATTCGGATAATTGACAAGTAGTGCCCGAGCCCTGGCTCGGGCATAGTTCTTGGATCTACGGAGATATAGATCCGAGAGACGACGATGGGAAACCCAGGGAAGAGAAGGCGGCACCGGCTGAATTAACTGTTGACATCTCAGTTAGCCATGACGACCCTTCGCGAATACTGAAGATCGGATCACAGCTAGGCCCCGCAATGACTGAAGACCTTAGCGACTTCCTCCGGGCGAACCTTGATGTTTTCGCCAGGACGCATTCTGATATGTGTGGGATTTCTCCCACCATCACGAGTCATATGTTGAACATAGACCCGAAATACGTCCCAGTCAAGCAAAAAAGGAGAGGAATGGATCCGGAGAGGTCCGCCGCTCTTGGAGAGGAGGTGGACAAATTCAAGGCGAATGGGTTCGTCCGCGATGCCCTCTACCCTGAATGGGTATCCAACCCCGTACTAGTAAAGAAGGCGAATGGCAAATGGAGGACTTGCGTAGATTATTCCGACTTGAACAAAGCATGCCCTAAGGATAGTTTCCCGTTGCCTAGGATCGATCAGTTGGTCGACTCCACCGCAGGACACGAGCTGTTGTCATTCATGGACGCGTACTCAGGATACAACCAAATCCCAATGCATATTCCAGATCAAGAACACACCAGCTTCGTTACAAATGTCGGACTGTATTGCTATGTAGTGATGCCCTTTGGATTGAAGAATGCTGGAGCGACTTATCAACGTTTGGTGAATCGAATGTTCAAGGACTAGCTGGGTAAAACCATGGAAGTCTATGTGGACGACATGCTCGTGAAGTCACGACGGTCAAACGACCACATTCAAGACTTAGCTGAAATGTTTAACATACTCAGGTTTTATGGAATGAAGATCAACCCGTTGAAGTGTTCTTTTGGCGTTGCATCAGGGAAGTTTTTGGGATTCATCGTCAACGCTAGGGGAATCGAAGCCAACCCAGAAAAGATCCAAGCTATTCGAGATGTACAAGCGCCCAGGACTATAAAGCAGGTACAGAGCTTGAACGGAAAAGTAGCTGCGCTGAGTCGATTTATATCCAAGGCAACGGACAAGTGCATCCCGTTCTTTGACATAATAAAGAAAGGAAAGAGAAATTTTGAATGGACGTCTAGCTGTGAGGAAGCGTTCCGGAATCTGGTAAGGCATCTGGAAAGCCCACCAATGCTATCAAAACCAGTTGACCATGAGATGTTGTACGTTTACTTGGCTATATCCCCTCATGCGATAAGCGCAGCTTTGGTTCGTGAGGAGGATCGAGTCCAGAAGCCGGTGTATTATGTTAGCAAGCGTTTAACGGGGGCAGAGAAGAATTACCCTAAAATCGAGAAATTGGCTTACTGCTTGGTGATTGCATCACGCAAGCTGCGGCCATACTTTCAAGCGCATTCAATCGGTGTTTATACCGATCAACCCCTGAGGCAGGTACTCCAACGACCGGAAACTTCTGGAAGATTGCTAAAATGGAACATTGAGTTGAGCCAATTCGATATCGCGTACTTACCACGGAGAGCCATCCGAGGGCAAGCGTTAGCAGACTTCATCGCTGAATTTACCATACCCATCAAACCGAACGATCACGACATCATTCCTCCCGTTCGATGGAAATTATACACTGACGGTGCATCAAACGACCGTTGCTCCGGTGCGGGCGTAGTTCTTGTAACTCCGGAAAACCGATCGATCTGTTATGCCCTGAAGCTCGATTTCCCGGCTACAAATAACGAAGCTGAATATGAAGCACTAATCGCTGGCTTGAAGCTCATCAGGGAACTCGGGATCGAATCAGTCGAAATATTTTGTGACTCGCAGTTGGTGGTTTACCAAGTACGGGGAGACTACCAAGCAAAGGGACGAAAGCTAGCTCCGTACCTCATTCAGGTCCAAGAACTACTATCAAATCTTGAGCGTTATGACATCTCACATATCCCGCGCGAACAGAACAAAGAAGCCGACTTATTGGCTAAGTTCGCAAGTACCAACGATGCGCAACAAATGGGATTGTATCCCGTCGAAGTCTTGCACGCCCCGAGCATAGACGAAATGAAAGTCGATCACGTGTTGGGAACATAAATCGAGAAGGAGTCGTGGATAACCCCATTCAAACTGTACCTGACGACCGGGGCTTTACCAGAAAAAAGAAGCGAAAGACGGCAGGTCCTTCGAAAGGCCGCGCGATACGTAATGCAGGGTGGATCCATGTATCGAAAAGGATTCTCAGTCCCATTATTACGGTGCATTGCTCATGATGAAACAAAGCGAGTCTTGAGGGAAGTTCACGAAGGGGAATGCGGCGACCATACTGGGGGGCAAACGCTAGCAAAGAAGATCCTCCGCTATGGATATTACTGGCCCACCGTAAATCGGGACGCCGCGGACTACGCAAGAAAATGCGACAAATGTCAAAGATATGCAAAAATCCCGAGGGCTCCATCAACGGAACTCACACAAATGATCAGTCCCTGGCCATTTTCGATCTGGGGAATCGACATAATCGGCTCTTTGCCTTTATCCAAAGGTGGTGCGAAATATGCAATAGTTGCAGTCGACTATTTCACGAAATGGGCTGAGGCAGAACCTTTGGCCACTATCACCTCTAAGAAGGTCATTAACTTCGTTGTACGAAACATTATATGCCGCTTTGGCCTTCCACGCACCATCATTACGGACAACGGAACGCAATTTGAAAGTAGAGAGTTCAAAGAGTTCTGTTTGAAGTACGGCATCGAGAAAAAGTTCGCCGCCGTTGCGCACCCAAAAGCTAACGGACAAGTCGAGGCCGTTAACAAAATAATCAAGTCCATATTGAAGAAGCGTCTGGAGAAGGTTGGAGGCAAGTGGGTAGATGAGCTCCCGACAGCATTATGGGCGTATAGAACTACCCACAAGTCCGCGACCGGCCACACTTCGTTCGCCTTGGCATACGGCTCTGAAGCCGTTATACCCGTGGAGCTTGAAGTTCCATCGCACCGAGTGACATACTATGATCCCAAGACGAACCAAAACCTCTTGCTGGAATCACTGGACTGCATCGACGAAAAGCAGGAAGAAGCTGAATTTAGGGCGGCGGTGCACAGACATCGAGTCAAGCGTTACTACGGCGACAGAGTCCGCCCAAGAATCTTTGATGTGGGAGATCTCGTTCTGAAACGAGTCTTCCCGGTACCATCACGCATGAATCCCAGCTGGGAAGGTCCATACGCCATTGAACGGAAGCTTGGAGAAGGAACATTCAAGCTAGCGACCGTTGATGGCGCGACACTCCCCCGAGCATGGAACAGTGAACATTTGCGGCACTATTACATTTAGCATGTTTTCCTTTCTTGTTGTAGGCACTGTTGTTTCCTGCATGTTTCCATTCAATAATGACTTAGTTTCCTTTTAAAGTTGTAATCAAGCAATTTAGTTGATTTTCATTAATAAAGGCTTGAAGCCACATTTTCTATGAAGTTTCTATATCTCTTAATTGGATGATAAATTACATTATCCTGCACGACATACAGACTCGTACGAACGATTCCGAATCTCCGAATCCCCAGAGCGCGGATCAGAGTACTCTAAGTCCCCAGAGCGCGGACTAGAGTATAAACGATTCCGAATCTTCGAATCCCCAGAGTGCGGAGCGGAGTACTCTAAGTCCCCAGAGCGCGGACTAGAGTATAAACGACTTCCAATCTCCGAATCCCCAGAGTGCGGAGCGGAGTACTCTAAGTCCCCAGAGCGCGGACTAGAGTATAAGCGACTTCCAATCTCCGAATCCCCAGAGTGCGGAGCGGAGTACTCTAAGTCCCCAGAGCGCGGACTAGAGTATAAACGACTTCCAATCTCCGAATCCCCAGAGTGCGGAGCGGAGTACTCTAAGTCCCCAGAGCGCGGACTAGAGTATAAACGACTTCAAATCTCCGAATCCCCAGAGTGCGGAGCGGAGTACTCTGAGTCCCCAGAGTGCGGGCTAGAGTATAAACGATTTCAAATCTCCGGATCCCCAGAGTGCGGAGCGGAGCACTCTGAGTCCCCAGAGTGCGGGCTAGAGTATAAACGATTTCAAATCTCCGGATCCCCAGAGTGCGGAGCGGATCACTATAAGTCCCTAGAGTGTGGACTAGAGTATAATCGATCTCAAATCTCCGAGTTCCCGGAGCGCAGAATCGGAGAGAGTCCAAGTACTCAAGAACGGACCGGGAGATAATGCAACTCATGAGAACTTGAGTTATGGCTACAGTTAGTCAACAAACCAAAGAAAGACAAGAGAATCATTCAAGCAATAAAGAAACTAAAATTTTATTCGATAAGTCCAAAATGGGGATACATGATCACTCCTACAAAATTCAGACCTCTCTATACAAACTGCAAGTTGTGAAAGATAAAAGCAACTACAAGACTTAAGAAAAAAACTCGTTGAACGAGTGTATCGATTATTTCTTCGACTTCTTCTTTTTGTCTTCCTTTGATGTTTCCGACGACTCCTCTCCCTCACGTTTTTTCTTGGACTTTTTGCTTGCTAGAGAAACGGAGTCAGGAGTAGGAGACGGAACATCTAGTGGTTTGGACCTGCCCGGGAGAATGATTTTCAAAGGTCTGTTCCGCGGGTCAGTGAGTTCCAGTATTTCAAACTCGACTTTGACTTTGACTTTTCTCTTCTCCTCGTCGGCAAGACGGTCCTTCATGCTCATCTCTGAAGTATGCTCAGAGGCGTCAGTGATTTTAATTTCATCGCTTCCTTCGACAGGAGACGAAGTATCAAGTTTGTCATCATCAAGCGCCCCGATCACTTGGGCGTCGGGACCGGGAGTTACCCCTACGAGAGCAACGTCGCTTGTTTTCCCCGCTTCCTCCTTGGCGTCATCGCTCCTCGGAGTTGGCTCGGCGTCAGAACAACCTGCACGAAAATATAAGAAATGGGCATTAGAACGAATAACCGTTGCTGAAAAATGACGGGATCTCTTCGACTTCTAGAGAAAGAAGAATTTCCTACCAGGATCCGGTTGGCTATCAGTGGCGCGCGGGGTTTCACCCTCCAGGATAGGTGACAGCACATGAACGCCGAGCCCGGGATCTTCGGGATCATAACTGGCATGCAGCTCGAATGGATCAAGCGTCGACCGACCGGCCGATTGAGCAGCATAAGGAGCGGCGATGTGAGGAGTAGTAGCGTCGGCCTCTGACGGGCCGGCCTCGTCGTTCTTCTCTTTCGAAGGGGAAGAGCCTTTGCCATAAAGAGCCAATGCTGCGGATAAGTCCGATGGCTCATTCCCCCTCAAGAACTCCTTCACCAATGCATCCTCGTCGACCTCTTCGGGGCCCGACTCGACTTTCCTGATCTTTATCAGAGTTTCCCATGCCTCATCCAGGGATTTGAGGTAGCCGTCGCCCAAGAATGTTAAGTCACGGTGCATAAGGACGCGGGCTCCGTACTCGGCGATCAACGGGTCAAACATACTTTTGACCTCTTCCCTGCCGGCCTCTGCGGCCGCCTCAAGGCGAGAATCAAGCTCCTCCACAGCCATTCTTTTGCCCTCTTCACGGGCCTCATCCTTCATTTTCTCGACCCCGGCAAGTTCGTTGTCGAGCTTTGTCTTCAGGAGTCGGGTAGCAACAATCTCATCACAATATCGCTGTGATTCTTCTTGAGCAGCTATTTTGTCTTCTTTCTCCTTGGAGAGTTGTTCTTTCAGCTCTTTGACTTGAGTAGCAAGCGCGTCCCTTTCTTTTTGGACAGAGTCTTTTTCTAGGGCAAGGGCGCCGCTACGCTGAACTGCTTCGTCAAGCTCCTTTTTGTGATCCACCTCTAAGCGAGTAACCGCCTCAGCAGTATCTTTCGCACCTCGTTCAGCGGCTTCTAGCTTTGACTTATACGAAGCGAGCTCTTCGTCTTGGAGTTTGATGATTTTCTTATCGCTGTCAGCCTCCAGATTCAGACGGTCAATCTCGTGTTGACGCTCGACAGATACTTCCGAGATCTTCTCCACCAAGTGCACGCATGCGTCATGTTGAACATAGACGTCATTGTTGCAGGCAATGGCACTTTGCTTCACGTGCCCAGGAATGTGATGGATGGCTGGGAGGAATTTCAAGCCGTCAAAACAGATTTTCAGAAACTTGGCTTTAAGGTCGACCATCTTTTCCGCAACAGTTGGGTCCACGGCAGGAATATGACGAGGAGGCTTAGAGAATTCCGTTCTTTTACGTTGCTCTCGAACTTGCCTCGTACTCGATGAACTGGAATGTTGTTCTCGAGCAGCATCAAACTGATAACCCTTCTGCAAAGACTTCTCTTTATCCGGCTCAGTTGGAGGAGGAAGATCGTGGGACTGGGAAGATTGAGAGTGTGCTTTCTTGCGGTGAGACGACTCGCGAGGACGATTGTCCCTATCTTCATAATCACCTCGGTCCCTGCGTCTGCCTGAACTGGAATCCCGTCCGGAGTGATGGAATATAGAAGACCCCTGAAGGCGATCAAGTCCGTGAGAGCGGCCCATATCACCTGCAAAGAATGGAGATAACAACGAGTTAAGGAGAATTCACAAATTAAAAAGACTTGAAGTATATTATGGAATGCGCATGTGCGTGTGTGTCCTAGTGTTCCCCCCGACGGACCCATTCGTTTATCTTTGCTAATCGGAGTATTGTCTCCTTGAGCCGGGAGTTGAGCTCCTGCGTTGCCCCTAGTGGGAGAAGAGAATTTGAGGGTTTCAGGATCATCGAACCCATAATTAAGCAAATCATCGGGGATGGACAGGTTGGACAGACCCCTCAGAGAACTTTCCAGGTGCTGCGAAGAAGCCTCTTTCTCAGGAAGGATAGGCGCAACTTTTGAGGTGCCACCAACTTTCTCCTTTTGAACCGTATATTTCAACTTCTTCTTTCCTTTCGAAGGGGAGGATGATGTCTCAATATCCTGAACTTCGATTGCCGAATTCCAAGCGGGACCCACGTTCTCGCCCTAAGTTTCGGGGGCATCATCCTCTTTACGCTCGCCTTCTTCGTGCGTGTCGGGAGCGCGACGCGACGACGGTACGACAAGTTTTTTTCTTTTACCAGATGGAGGTTTGGGAATTGTAACACCTTCTGGAAGGCTGATCCGACGACTAGGGGCTAGCAAGCCGAACCCCGACAGCGATTCATTTGAAATGATAGTCCGGATGTCTCGATCCTCAGTAGGAAGAGCTCTAATGGCATCGACAGCATCAGAATATCCTCGGCCTTCCGGGCGGGAGCTGATGCCTGAAAAGATGAAATGAAGAGTTTGGAAAAGCATGACTCCAATTAAATACGAATAGCGATTCGGCAGAGAGACTTACTGCCTTCAACCCATCTCCTAGCGAAACCAGACGGGCAGCGCACATAGAACCATTCCTGTTTGTACAGGGCGAATTTGCTGCAGGCCCCTGTCAAGATCTGGCACTTGTGGTATGGCTCGAGGAACATAAAGGAAGGGCTATCTTTCCGTCTCTTGAACATATAAATGAATCGGATATCACCGGGGGTTGGAGGTCTGGAAAAGACGGCCATGAAAAGTAAATAAGTCCCATATAGAAATGCATGGCCATTCGGGTGCAGCTGCGGCGGAGCTATGTCTATATACTGTAGCACATCCCGGAGAAATAAATTGAATGGAGGCACGCTGCCCATCCAACACATGAACTTGTTGCAGGCAGTGTACCCGACTGGGGGCAGATGAGGGCGGTCGTGTCTCGAAGGAACTAACACGTCAGCAAAGGGAATCCCGTGAATGGAGCATATCCGTCGCAGAGCAGCCTCGTTGATCTTCGAGGCTTGAGAATCGATCGGATTGTCTAGTAAGATGGTTGACTCCAGAGCATCAGGCGCCAAGTTATGTGCGGGAGAGGTTGACGGGTTAGAAGTATCTGCGGCTCCTTGCCTCGATGATGGCCCAGGCCTGTCGGATATGGTGGCGGAGCTAGATTTTCTCGACATCCCAAATAAATAACTAAGTGCTTGAGAGAGCTATACTCAAAAAACGTTGAACGTTAGAATTAGCAACACGAGTTTTCCCCCCACGTGGTGTGTGAACTAGTGAAAACAATTGTGTACAAGCAGTGAGATTTTAAAGATATAATGATTAGCTTCGAATCGCCGCCTTCGAAGACCGTCATCGCTGACCGTCCCAAAAAGCTTGCCTTGAGGCGATTACAGTTCCAGATTCAGAAAACATGTGATTTATGAAGTGTCCGGCGTAAGTCTAATTTGACATTTATATCGTTCGGCATTTAAATGTTGTTCGGCATGCATCTTGGTTCGGTCAAGTCATAGTCAAGTGTTCGGCTAAAGTCCTGGCCCGGCTAAAAGCCTCGTTTGGTTAAAGACATTGTCCAGTCAAAGGTTTCGTTCGGCATTAAAATTGTTCGGCATGTATATGTTTGTTCGGCATATAACTACTGTTCGACATGTCTAAGTCCTGTTCGGTGTATATATGCATTCGGCGTGACTAAGTCCTGTTCGGTGTATACGTTCGTTCGGCATGTCTAAGTACTGATCGGCACGATAGTTGTTCGGCTAAAGGTTATTCAGTGAATGTGTCTATTCGGCATTAGGGTAGTGTTCGGCTTAAGTTCGTTCGGCTAGAGTAGAGATCCGCCTTAGATCATAACTCCACCCTGCTCCCACTCCATTTACGCCGAACGACAGAGACAGATCGCCCGGCGCAGGTCACGCCGTACGACTCCCCATCTACCTTTTTCTTCTTCCAATCTTGATCAGCGCAAAGGAGCCAGGCTCAACTCCCGTGCACCGTTCGGCGATTCCAAACGAGCGAACCACTCCCACTAGCCACGCGTTTACAACTAAAGGAAATACTCTGTTTCCATAAGATGAACCTAAAGTGGAAGTAGTGCAATTGTTAGAGGAAGGATACCTAATTCGGCGATCGAAGTTGAGAATGGATTATATGGGCTTTATATCTGATAGGATTGCAAATCTCTAAGAGTGATAATAAAGAAGACGTAAAAGAAAATGGTGGAAGGGCGCCTGGTTATATAGAGGGAGGTAGAAGACGAAGAGGCTATACCCGGTAGAACCGGTCAAATACCGGAGCGTTCGGCACACGAGGTACGCTCGGCTTCGAACGTATCGTTCGGCATCCCAACCTTGTTCGTCTTGCACCTCCTTCGCTAACATTCTTGAGGAGGTACCTCCGAGGTAGGTTATACCAGATTCAAAGCGCATCACGTTCGGCCACACGATACACTTTGGGGGGCAAGTGTTTCCTGGGGATTTGACCAGGCAACTGAGTGCTCGGCATTGGTCTCAGCTCGGCATGAAGGACTGCTCGGCATCGAGCAGTACTCGGCGTCCACTAGTGCTCGGCGACAAGAGCACTTGACATCAACAGGTACTCGGCGTACATGGGTGTTCGGCATCAAGCAGTGCTCGGCGACAAGAGCGCTTGACATCAACAGGTACTCGGCGTACATGGGTGTTCGGCATCAAGCAGTGCTCGACATCAAGAGTGGCCGGCATCCAGGAGTGTTCGGCGAAGCACTTGGCATCCATGAGTGTTCGGCGAAGTGCACGGCATCCAGTGGGACTCGGCATCCATAGCGTTCGGCATCCGTAGTGCTCGGCAACAACCTATGCTCTGCGTCAGCTAGTGTTCGGCATCATTAGAGCTCGGTAATAGGAGAACTCGGCTACAGGAGCGCTCAGCATCCCATGGTACTCGGCATCCGGAGTACTCGGCATCCAGAGGTACTCGGCGTTAGTAGAACTCGGCGATAGGATAACTCGGCAACGAGAGCGTTCGGCATTCAGAAGGCATTCAAGATACGCTCGGCTTCACTGCAACCATCCTACACTTCCCATACATCAGAAGCACCGTTCGGCATGGGAAGGACCGTTCGGCATGGAAGCTTTCGGCGTACCTGGTTCGGCATGCAGCGCCTGGGCTAGAGCGTTCGGCTGTCAAGCCCACTTGGGTAGTCCAGCCCACTTTTGCCTATAAATAGAGGGGCAGGGTCACAGTGAAATGGATCCTTTTTTTTGGAGAGAAAACACCGGGGAGACTCTGCCATTTTCAAGACTCATCTTCTCTACTTAACAACTTCATTCAAGCATTTGATTCGCGAATTGTATTTGTAATCAACTATAAAGAAGATCAATAAAGTTTAACCTCAAAGTGGACGTAGGCAATTACGCTGAACCACTATAAATTTGGTGTTCTTACTTTCTGTATTTAGATTAACACTGTCTTCTCTGGTTAATTTGATTTCATCACTTATATCTCTTCACAATCTTCTTCTACGAGGTTAGTGACCAATTTTGGTGCTAACAATTGGCACATACAAAATAAGTATGGCTGGAATTAATTTTAATAGCTAAAGTAGTAATCGACTTAATATATATTGCTTGATTTGGCCAAAACTAAATTTCATGTTTGGAATCATTTGATTCAATGTATATTGCTTTTGCTTAAATTTGATCAGTAGCTTTCATCAATAATTTTTATTTTTCTCAATCAGTAAAATTTTAAGTTAATGGGGAAAGATCAATAGATAGAAAGTATATCTATAGTTGTTATTATTTCCTTGTATATAACTTATGTAAATCTGGTTAGTCAATTTATACATGTTCACGTCCTCGTGCCCAGATCATATTTAATGTATGTTATTTTTCCAACATGAATCTGGTTTGTTAAGTCACTTCAGAATGTAACAGAACATTTGGACATTAATATAACGGTCTCTTAACATAGAATGTTAATAAAAAAGGAAATTAAATCTTTAATGAATAATATTTGCTTGATTCAACAGCTAATAATTATATGAATTTAGACAAGGTAGAACTATCTCTCTGCTGTGCAAGAGACATACTATGAATATATTTATAAAATCTCTGTCAACACTCCATGTTGTTATCAGTAGACATACTATGAATATATTTATAAAATCTCTGTCAACACTCCATGTTGTCAAGAGACATACTATGAATAATATTTGCTTGATTGTCAAAATGTATTGAGTAACCTCTGATTTAAGTGAGAGAGGCACATCTGCATTTTTTAATAAGAACGCCGAATTCTGATTATATTCCATTAAACAAAAAACATAAGATCGGTACCAATCATTAAAATAAGACATAAACTGTTCAAACAAAAAAGTTTAATGGTGAAGATGAAAGTCTTTTTCAGTAGAACTAACCTGCACATCCAAACTGTTTGCACACTTCTTGCTCTGTTAAATCTATTTCTGTAGAAGCAATCCATTGGGGAACAGTCATGATGTAAGTATGCCAATCCTCTTGCAGACCCTAGTGCAATTTTCATTCTTGCATTCCAATTCAAAGGTTGTTCTCCTTCATCGCTTTCTATGATCATAACAAAAAATTCAATGGTGTTGAATTTATCCGGACATTCAAATAAATAGTATCTTACATGTACAATGGTGCATACCATGAAGATAAGAATCCAAGCTGCCTAAATCAAGGTAGTCATATATGAGAAGCTTAGCAGTAGGAAGCCTGCAGTAACCTTTGAGATTTACTAAATTTATATGCTTGATGCTCCCCAATGCCTCAAGCTCTTTATCTAAATCTTGATCTTGATTTGCACGGTTATAAATAATTCTTTTAACAGCAAAAGCATTAGGGTCATCCATCACCATCTTGTAGACAGTACCAAATCCTCCAGACCCAAAGATGTCCTCTTCATCGAGTAGGTCGAGCTTTTTTATGATCTCTTATGATGAGTATGGTAGGTCCGATCGAAATGTGATAAGCTTAGCACCTAAGCAAGTATCCACTACACAAGATCAGGGTTCGTCAGAGTATGCATGCTTTGAAAATAAAGTTAGAAGGAAGAACACTATTAGGTTATATGATTATAAACCTCATAATATGTAAACCATATATATATATATATATATATATATATATTTGATCACCCATTTATGCTTCAGTCTCTTATAATTCATATAATTCAAAACAAATTAACAGAAAGTATTAGAACTATAGACCACATTAGATGTGATAACTGTTGCATGGGATTCAAAAACTTGGCATATAACTGTGATATATAAGAGCTTGCAACACATATAACTTGTTTATCATAGTATCATGGTGGATTTGAAATGTATATTACTTTTGTATATGCACTTAACCATTATTCTGATACAAAATAATTATGGGCTGACATTATAAATGAAAGTGGAAAGATAAAACTTGGCTTCTATGTACATGCCAATGTTTCGCATATGCTAGTATTATTTTTTGAATCCAAGGTTACAAAACCAATTTATATACCGTGTCAAAATGTAATAGCAATAAAGCCAACCCCCTTCAAAGTTCAGCAAGTCAACATCATGACTATAAGAGGTATTACAAGGAATTTGTGCTTGTCTTCATATTCCTGACACCACATGTCTGTGTTTTACAATAGCTAGTAGCATTTTTGAAATCATTGTTGAAAGGCTTACTTGTATACTAACTGTCTTGATTGTAATAGCAATAAAACTGACTCTCTTTACAAATTCAGTAAGTGAACATAATTATAGTAAACTAAATATAATCAGGCCACCACTATATATTTGCATAGCAGAACTTAGAAAAACAGAGGTTTTTTTCCTTAGTATAAGAGTGTTAGTTTTTGCTTAGAATAAGACTCTTATAGCATTCATTTTGTTCATAGCATGTGTTGTCAATAGGTTTCCTAAATATCACAAAACCAACACGGTTCACACGATCCTTTGTTTTCTTCACCATTTTCCAACACATTGACTTTGTCAAATCAAACATGGCTGTAGTCCAAATCCAAACATTACAACAATTTTTTTTCCTCTAATAAAATTATAATGGGATTTTCTTTGGATAGAAACATTATATTTCCATACATTGCTACAAGGGTAACATTATTTTAATCAGATGAACAATATTGTAGCATCAATTAACAAAATGATTTAACAAGCATCCTTACACGATTCTCACTTGACCTGTAGATCACTGGAAAATGTCACTAATGTAGGCATCGCCATGAATGCGCAAAACGGCTTCAGCAAGAAGGTTTGCAACAGAAATTACGGTTAGTGGAGGAAAATAACTTCCTTCAGCTATTGGAATTGTGTTCGCGATTATCACTTGACAATCTCTCAATTGCAGGCGGGCTACAAAATGCACAATATTTATATTAGAAGGTGGGCTACAAAATGCACAGTATTTATACTTCTAATTCAGTAAATTCATTTGCTAGTTGCTGCGTACAAATATGAAAATTGCAGATCAGCTCTAATTTATACAACTGTAAATTTCTTTGAGCTCATATTGGTATAACAGAAAAAACGAAATACCGATACAACTCCTATATTTGTAACATTGATATAATATGTAACCCATATTTTACCTGAAAACAGCATGTGTGGCACAGGCAAGATCCGATTTAGCTCCTTCTTTCTTTAATAAAGCTGCAGCATTAGTGGTTGCACCTAATTTTATTATTAAAAAAAGAAACAGAGAGAATTCAGTAACACAGAACTATGGAATTCCACATAAAATCAACCCGTAAATGTCAGGAAATCCTGGTGATTCTGGACCGTCAATGGCAGGAAATCCCGGTGATTATGGACCATCAATGGCAGGAGGCTATGGAAACGCAACGTGGTCAAGAACATAAGCAGATATGATTAGAGAATTTACTCGAGAAGGTGAAGAAGAAATGACGGATCTAAAATTTTATGTGCCAAACAAGAGAGAGGAGAAGATCATGGGCAATTACGACGGTCAGTTATCAGCCAATCTGAAGATAAATGGAAAATTACATTGGCAGTCAGTATCCTAGGCCGGAGACCATTGTACCACCATTTTAAAGGATTTATAGATAAAATCTAGAAACCTGATGAAGACTATGATATGTATTATAAAAGGAATAGTTTCATATTGATAAATTCTACAACATTGAAGATTGCATGAATGTTATCAGGCCTGTATACGTTAAGTTCACAAATTATTATTATCAAAAAATGGAAGTCAGGTATGTATATGACTAAAGAATATTTCTCAAGCATTCAAATTTGGGTTAGATTGAAAGATTTTAAAGCTTGGATATTGGAACAACGAAGGGATGAGTAGAATTGCTAGTGTCATTCGATGAATCTTTTGAACAGCAAGTTTCTAATTCACAAAGAAGGAATATTCCCACAATGCATTTGCAAAATTCTTTCCCAGTACTTAATAACCACGACAATATCACTTCAAAAAGCCCTCTAGATCAGCAACTAGGAAAACAAATGGAAGCCAACACAACTTCTACAGTAGAAAAGGAAAAAGAAACACGTCATATTGATATATTAGAACAACCGAATAGTCAAGTCTTTGTCACAGTGGAAGAGGGAGATGAAAATTCAGATGACAATGCATCAGCATCGGAAGTATTGGAAAATGAGCTACAAAAATTTATTCACCATTCTGCTGAACGTATTCAAGAAACCAGAAACCATATTAATATTAAAAAAACGTCTCCCCGATGTTATTAACATATACTAATTACAAACAGAAGCACGAGACAAGCAGTAAACTCCGAAGCTCGACTGTAGCTTCTCCTGAAAGATCAACAAGCTAGGCGCACTACAGTAGGTAAATCATTAGTGGTTGCACCTAATTTTATTATTAAAAAAAGAAATAGAGAGAATTCAGTAACACAGAACTATGGAATTCCACATAAAATCATGCAATCGACTGAGTAACACAATAAGTTACCTGCTGTATCGATCATGTCGTCCGCCAAAATAGCAACTTTTCCTTTTACATCCCCAATTAGATTCATAACCTGAAAAATTCAGTTTCCAACTTAATTTATCTTCTTCACCCATTTCAGAAAATATCTTCATTATATACACAGTGAAAATAATAATCATAGAATGATCGTGCCTGCTGTCGCCAAAAGTGGAGCGTGCGAATCGGAGAATGAACGTGTAATTGAAATATCCTGGAAACGAATTGGGGAAAATGCGGCCAGGAATAAGCGTGGTTAGGGTTAAGCGTGATATGTTATTCAATTACAATTTTGCCCTAGTATATTTCAATTAACTCCAATTAAACCAAGGCTTACAACGAAAATAAGCGTCGCCGTATTTAAAAGTGTAAATTTTTATTTTCAGTAACACTTATATTGGATAGTGACACTTATTAGCGAGACTAAAATGCAACCCATATAAGTGTCGCCAAATGAAAAAAAAAAGTTTTGCCAAATGACTGTTTTGGTGTAGTGAAAGGCAATTATTATTTAATTAAGCATAAGTTTAATAATTAGTTAATTAAAGATAATTAGTAATTAAGTAAAAGTAATTAGTACCTAAGAATTAATTAAGTAAGATACTTTTATTTAATTAATTAAGAGAGTTTTAATTAATTATTAATTAAGTAAAGAATTAATTAAGTATTAATTTTTAATTAGTTAAGGTTTAATTATTTAATTAATTAAGGTTTAATTTTTAATTAATTTCTAATCAGGTAAGGTTTAATTATTTATAAATTAAATAATTAATAAAGATTTAATTAAGCTTTAATTAAGATTTAATTATTATTAAATCAAGGTTTAAACTTATTTTAAGTTAATTTAATAAGGTTTAAAATTTTGATTACTTATTTTTAAGGGTTGGTTTTTATTTAAAAGCAGCTTCTTTTATAAGTAAATGAATTTAAAATAAGGGATTCTCTTTATCTGTGTCATTAAGTAGCCAAACAAATATGAATAAGTTATATTAAACTTTGACATCTGTTTAGCAAAATAAATCTCCATTTTTCTATAATTAAATTAAGTTGATTATTTGGACATCCATTTTAGCAGAATAAATCTCCATTCTGCATATATATTGATTTGGACATCGAATCGTATGGCAGTTAATTAATATTGTGAAAGTAATGGGCTAGATATTGATGGTTAATTATGGATTTTATTTACATAAATGTTAGCTTATATAAATACCAGTAATATGACTTGAAAGTTAAATCGGAGTGAAATGGTAACTTGATTTAGTATTATTGTGGTCACTAAGCCTCTTTCCGAATTTGTAAAGTTATGGATTTAAATTAACTTCAGTTCTATATCAATTTAAGGTTAAGTGTTTATAAATGATGTTTTAAAGTAAGTTAATTAATTACTTTATTAATGAGGTTTTAAAGTTAATTAATTATTCAATTATGATGTTTAAAGGATTTAAATTTATTTTAATTGATTAAATAAAGGTATTTATAAATGATAATCTATTTATAAAAGGGATTTTACTTAATAAAAGGATTTATTATAAAGAGATTTTCAAATAATATTTTGGTAAATTACATTGTATAAAAGAATTTATAAAGGGGGTTTATAGGAAGATGTACAAAAGAGTTTTATATAATAGAAAAGGGATTTTATAAATCAGTTTAGGGATTTATAAAAATAAGTTTTATAAATTATTTTGAAAATTTATAAAAGTGTTTGTAAATATGAAATGGGCTTATAAAAAGGGAATTTTATAAAGGAATGAGATTTGTTTTGACTATTTATCCGTCTTAATTATGGTGGTATGGAAACACTCTTTCCATACTTAAACCAAAGGATAGTGGTCGGGTTTATAGTAAGAAATACTTTAAATAATATTTTTTTAGCCCTTTTAAATATGATTTGGAAAAGAGGAAATCACCCCCAAGTTTTGTTAATATACTTATACTGTTGAGATAAGCATGTGAATATTTTCTAAGTATTAAAAATATAAGTGTTTGGAATATACTTATACCGGTGAGATAAGTATATAAATGTTTTCTAAGTAATGAAAGGACTATAAGGGATTTGGGAAAATATGTTTTATAAAGGTATTTTAAGTTAAAATTTCGAAAAGTGATTTGATTTATGGGAAGATTAATTTATAAAGGCTTAGTGGATCCCATTGGAAATTAAATCTATGTTTGATTGTTTGTTTATTTGATAGTTAAATAACCGACTATCAAAATCTTGGCCAAAATATAACTTTGGAAATATCTAGGAGAAACACGTGAGTTGTATGCCACAATCATCTTCAATGATGTTGTACTGTGTGTATAAATCTCGTTTTATTCCCCTTGGACAAATGATAAGGAGATTCATCTACTTAAGCGGTTAGCGGCTGATCCCCGCTCCTATGTATTGTATGTATATTTCCATAAAGAACCGCAGTTGAGTTTACTGAAAACTAGCAAATGTTGGTTCGAAGAGACTAGGATCGGGTAAGTATGAATTATCTGAAAACCACTTCGAACCAACTCAAGCGTTCAAATTGAAGACATCTCAAAGATGATGGGATCGAAGACGGAGCTCTTTGAAGTGCAATGGCTACTTGCTACTAATCCTGATGGTGATTCCAAAATGGATATAGTAGACGTATTGCCTTCGGTTTGTTCATATCCTGAACAACATGTATGGACGAATGTTGGCATTGCATTGTCGCCTAGAGGGCAGTGTTAGCACTCCAAGTGGGATTTGCTAAAAAGGTAAAATGTAGCCTCAAGCCTCATCAACCAGGAATGACTAAACCAGGGGATATGCAGTAGGGCTAAGTGGGTCATTCCCATTAGGGTATGTCAGTGCCCTTCTAGATACATATATACATATTTATGGAATTGGTTGTGTATGAGAGCTCTCGGGAAAAGGTTGCAAAGCAACTAGGGTGATGACATATTCAATACTATCCAGTAAGGGTTAGGTCGGTCCTGTGTTGGCGGGGAGTCCGGGCGAGGTCCTCGATATATTTTCTAGATATGTACTGTGGTAGGTGGTACCCTAGTGCCTTGTCATTGTATGGAATCCATTCTCCAATACGCGATTTTACGGATTTAATTGTATACCTATTATGTTGGAATTTAATTAATGTAACAATTTTGGCTATGATTCAATATTTATTTCAATACCTAGACGTTATTATAATATCACTAGATATAAAAAATGTTTTGGTTATCGCAAGGTAAAAACCCTTCCATTTTTATGTGTGGCCTAGTCTTACGAGAAATCTTTATTTAAAAGGTTTTACAAAACATTAAGAATTCATTTGATTGTGTTTCTCACGGCGGTTTATCAGACTGATCCAGGTGTTACTTTTCTTATAATGCTCGAGCCAGCCCGAGCATATTTTCTAGATTTAGCTAGACTCTTTGGAGCCTTCAGGAGATGAGCTAGATGCCTCCAAGATGTACTTCCATTTTTTCTTTTATTTTCTGATTTTTGTTCTTGTTGTAGTTATCAGCAATTGTAAGGACATTGTAACGACCCGTATTTTACGGATCGAAAAGTTTGTCAAAATCTGGAATTTTTAGTGTTGTTGAGCCATTTCAGATTTTAGGCAAAATATTGTTTAAGTCCTAGGTCGACTTTTTAGGTCGACTTTTTAGGTCGACATTTTAGGTCGACATTTTAGGTCGACTTTTTAGGTCGACTTTTTAGGTCGACATTTTAGGTCGACATTTTAGGTCGACATTTTAGGTCGACATTTTAGGTCGACTTTTTTAGGTCGACATTTTAGGTCGACTTTTTAGGTCGACATTTTAGGTCGACTTTTTAGGTCGACATTTTAGGTCGACATTTTAGGTCGACATTTTAGGTCGACTTTTTAGGTCGACTTTTTAGGTCGACTTTTTAGGTCGACATTTTAGGTTGACATTTAAGGTCGACATTTTAGGTCGTGGACGACCTAAGGATTTCCAGCCTATAAATACATGGTTCTACTTCACTTTTTGGGATCGGGATTTTGAAGCGACGAAGTGCTGCCATTTTGAGAGCTCGACTTCTACACTTCTTCATTTCTTTTCTCCACTTTAATCTTGTGCTTCCTTCCATCCAAAGCGAAGATCGAATCGAAGATCCAAGAGCTTAGATTGAAGATCTTCATCCATCGAAGAGAGATTTCATCATTTGAAGCAGATTTGTGATAGATCGAGTTAGATCCTTCGCTGTCCAGATCTGAAGTGTGTTGCTTTTGGGTTGTTTAGTTGATTTGGTGAGTGGTGATTATCTCTCACACGGATCCAAAGGAGTATATCGGATTGTTGGCTCGATTTGGTGTTAAAATAGTGATTTCCATGCATTTTCTTCATCCTAAGTGTAGATCCATATAGATTCATTGTTCATGATGATGTTACATCCATTTTATCACATGTTAACCTATGCAAGTTCATTCATCAAGTTTATAAAGATATTGTTCATGTTTTCATGCTTGTTGGACTTTCAACTCTTTAATTACGAAAATGCCATTATTGTTATAATTGTCTACTTAGATCATATTTGAATGTTTGATTGCTTGGATTAATGTTTGATTTGATTGATTGCTATGAATTAGATGATTGATGATTTGATTTAGACCGAAGATGATTTAAAAGCTAAAAGAAAGGCTCTTGAATTGGGAAAGCTGCTCGTGGCATATGTAGCAGGATGATGAAGCTCTTATGCATAGATTTGATGTGATGTTGAGATGAGGCTTTGCTTGGATGTAATGAAGCGAGACAATCATGTGATGAAGACTTGGTTTAATCCAGACGGGATCATTCCAAGCATGTTGATAACTCGGTGAAATGGTTCGGGTTGAGGATAATGGATGGATATGAGAATAGTCGTCGAGGGGGATGACTAGGAGGCTTGGGTCTCATCGTTGTTGAAGGTTCTAGCATGCTCCAAGAAAGAGTACATGGGGACGCCCAAAAGACTAACCGTTGATGGTCGAGTACTCTGGGAAGATTCGATAATCATAGGCACGGGTCACGACGACGTGCGGGAGTTATGTCTAGAACCGGGGTTTCCATTAGCCCTTGACGGACGGCTGAAAGAATGTGCCGGTCATTCAATTAACGGTGAAATCGAAGTAATGATAACAGTGATAGCCAGAGTCATGGATGTTTGGTTGTATCGTCATTCGGTCTCAAGAGCGGTATTTCCTGGGTGCTTATCTGACCTTGGTTTAGACCTTGGGATTTGTACTTGGAAAACATCGCTCTTGACTCGAGTGATAATTGCTTTACTTTAAATTGTATGCTTTGCTATGCTTGCTTCTGCTTAGTGTGTGTCTGGGGGCTATCACTGTAGAATGAGGTTGGAGTGGGAGGGTTGTATTCCTATTCCTTTTCCTTTATGCTCTTTTGGTATGTTGTTAGTTAATTTACTGCTCACTAAGACTGTTGTCTGACTCAAGGCTTTATGTTTTAATTCTTATTGCCTTGGGCTGTTCGTCCATTTTTGGGACGGGCAGACTAGGTAGCAGGTGACAGGTGCTGTTCTTGCTTCTCATGATGCTGATATCGAAGACGAGCTAGAGGGTTGCATATTATCTTCTTACTATATGTACTGGGTGTTCCGCTGTTTGTATTTTCTCTGAGTGTTGTAGTGAGGCTCGATGTATTTTGATGACTTGACTATTCAGATGCTTGTATTCAACTATTATGAAGTTTTATTGATAAGATTCTATTCTGTGAAGCTTCACTATATACATATGTTCTATTGTATTTTGTCCATGCGCTGTGAGTAATACGATAGATTCTGCTGTTTAAATTTACCCTGACAATCGTCCATGGCTGCCTGGCACACTTTGCAGCGCACTATCTCTAGGTTTAAGTGCAGGGGTCATGGGCGGTCGTCACATTTGGTATCAGAGCTTTGGTTAATCGATTTTACCCAACGCTCGCTGACGTAACTACGTATGAGAGACGTAATTGTATTTTGATGGTTGATTACTATATATAATATAGTAGCTTAGAAGAGTTTGAGTCCTTTATGCAGTTGTTTCTCTAGGTGTGCTAATCATTCCTTTTTATAGATATTAAGGATGAGTCGAAGAGGGACCAGCTGCTAGGGAAGGCCGTGCTACTGAAGGGGCTGCTGATTATGCAGCTATGTTCGAAGCTATGATGACTTCGATCATGAGAAGGATACCAGCTCCAGAGCCATCAATAGATGTTGGAGTTCAAGTTCAAACTCCAAGACCGGTGGATTTTGCTAAGTTGTGTAAGGATTATACTGCTCTTGGAGGGAAGGTTTTCTTAGGAACAGAATCAACTATTGAGGTCCAAAGATGGATAGATGCTTGTAGAAGGATTTTTGGTGATTTGGGAATTGAGGATGCAACTAAGAGGAAGTTGGCATCAAGACAGCTTCAAGGGAGAGCTTCTGATTGGTGGAACTCTATTACCATCAATACTCCGGAGGAAGAGATTACTTGGGAGCAATTCCAAACCAGATTTGAAGCTAAGTTCATTTCTTTAGCTCAGAAGTCTGTTCTGTTCAAGAAGTTTGTGGAGCTCAAGCAAGGAGGAAGACCAGTTCTTGAGTATGTTTCTGAGTTTGAAGCTTTGTCCAAGTATGCTCGGTCATATATTGAATCTTCGTATCAGAAGAACGAGAAGTTTGTGACAGGCTTGGACAGTTATCTTGGGAGACAGTTGGTGGATCATTTGGACGATTCATTTGAGAAGCTTGTGGAGAAGGCTCTCAGGCATGAGAATCTGTTTCCTAAAGAGGGATCTGTTGTTGCTGTGACCAGGGGAGAGTCTAAACCATAGCAGGGTGGAAACAAGAAGAGGAAGCAGCAGCAGCAGAAGGGTAAGGATAGCCAGAAGAGGCCAAAGAGCGAAGTGACCTGCTACAACTGTCAGCAGAAGGGCCATTTCTCTAAGGATTGTAAGAATCTGAAGGTACCGATGAAGTGTCACAACTGTGACAAGCCGGGGCATTTCAGGAAGAATTGTCCAGAACCGCGGAAGGACAAGCAGATTGTGCAAGCTTATGCTTTGGGAGCTGTTCCGTCATCTTCGAAAGCTCCTACTGCTGAGGAGAAAGGAAAGAGTGTGGTGGTTCAAGGTACTCTCTTCCTATGTGGTGTTCCAGTTAGAGTTCTGTTTGATACTGGGGCGTCGCATTCGTTTGTTTGTAGTGAACTCGTAGGCCGGTTGGGTTTGGAACCGGATATTGTTGATAGGCCATTGGTTGTGACTAATCCAGTTGGGGGTTCGTCTTGTTTGTGTATGTTATGCCATGGTCTAGTTGTATCGAGTCATGATTGCTCTTTTGTTTGTGATTGCTTTGTTCTGAACTTTGCGGGGTTCGGAATTATTTTGGGTATGGACTGGCTTAGGAAGTATGCGGCGAAGGTTGATTGCGAGAGGTTGGAAGTGACAGTCGAGAATGTGGAGGGGCGAAAGATTGTGATACGATGTAAGCATGAAGAAGGCGTCTTCATGAGCTTCATGTATTCGCTGGTTGTTCCACGGGATGGACTGTCATCAGTGCCGATCGCTAATGGATTTGAGGATGTCTTTGATGAGGTCAAAGGGTTACCGCCGCATAGAGAGATCGAGTTTTGTATAGATCTAGTTGAAGGAGCCAGACCTGTTGTGATGCCTCTTAGGCGGATGGCGCCTAGGGAACAGCAGGAGTTGAGGGTGCAGGTTGATGACCTTTTACAGAAAGGATTCATTCGGCGTAGTGTGTCCAAGTGGGGTGCACCAGTTGTGTTTGCAACCAAGGCAGATGGGTCATTGAGATTGTGTGTGGATTATCGTGAGCTGAATAAGGTGACTAAGAAGAACAAGTATCCATTGCCGAGAATAGATGACTTGTTTGATCAGCTTCACGAATCTAAGGTGTTTTCTCAGATGGATTTGGCAACGGGATTTCACCAGTTGAGAGTGGCTAAGGATAGTGTGCCGAAGACTGCTTTTAGGACACCATCCGGTTTCTTTGAGTGGATGGTAATGCCATTTGGATTGACTAATGCGCCAGCATATTTTGTGGATCTTATGAATAGAGTGTTCAGGGATCAGTTGAGTAAGTTCGTGCTAGTGTTCGTGGATGATATTCTGATTTATTCCAGAACTGAAGAAGAGCACAAGATGCACTTGCGTATTGTTTTGGAAATCTTGCGGAAACATCAGCTGAAGGCTAAGTTTTCGAAGTGTCACTTCTGGAAGAGTGAAGTGAGGTTCTTAGGCCATGTGATTTCTGGAAATGGAATAGCGGTTGATCCCGCTAAGGTGGCAGCAATCCAGGATTGGGTTAGACCTAGAATGCATCTGATGTGAGAAGTTTTCTTGGATTAGCAGGATATTATCGACGGTTTATCAAAGACTTCTCCAAGGTAGCTGCACCGTTAACAGGGTTGATGAAAAAGAACCAAGTGTTCAGATGGGATGATAAGTGTGAGCAAGCTTTCAGAATCCTGAAAGAGCGATTGTCAAGTGCTCCTGTTTTGACTATTCCAAGTGGGAATGATGAGATGGTGGTTTACACCGACGCATGTGGTACTGGACTTGGAGCAGTACTGATGCAGAGAGATAAAGTTGTTGCGTATGCAAGTCGACAACTGAAGCCGCATGAAAGGAATTACCCGACTCATGATTTGGAGTTAGCGGCAATTGTTTTTGCTCTGAAGATGTGGAGACATTATCTATTGGGAGTTCGATTCGAGTTGTTTACGGATCATAAGTCGTTGAAGTATCTTTTCACCCAAAAGGATTTGAATCTTCGGCAGCAACGTTGGTTAGAGTTTTTAGCATCGTATGATTTTGGTATAGCTTATACTCCGGGAAAGGGTAACGCAGTGGCAGATGCCTTAAGTCGAAGACATGCAGGATTGGGAGCCATGTTTTTGGAATGGAAGAATCTCGAGTATTTAGCTGGATTTGACTTCAGGCCTAGATGCGAATTGGAACCTGAGATGTTGGCAAACTTATCAATAAGACCGACTCTTGTGGAGAGAATTGGCGAGAGTCAAAAGCGAGATGATAAGCTTGTCAAGATTATCCGTGATTTGGAATCTGGATTGGAACTAGAAAAGGATAAAGGATTCGAGGTCGATCAAGAAGGTTGGCTTCGGAAGCAAGGATGACTAGTTGTTCCCGATATAGATGAATTGAGGAGTGAAGTTCTGAAGGAAAGTCATCACTCGAAGTTGACGATTCATCCAGGTGGAAATAAGATGTATCGGGATATGAAGAGAACCTATTACTGGGAAGGCATGAAGAAGGATGTTGGAAATTTCATTTCCAAGTGCATGAACTGCCAATTGGTAAAGGCTGAACAGAAGAAGCCAAGTGGATTGTTTCAGCCATTAGAAGTTCCTACATGGAAGTGGGAGCAAATATCGATGGATTTTATCGATGGGTTACCGAGAACAAGAACGGGAAATGAAGGGATTTGGGTCATCGTAGATCGTCTGACTAAGAGTGCAAGATTCATTCCTGTTCGATCGACTAGGACTGCATCAAAGTTAGCTGAGTTGTATGTTAAGTGGATAGTTCGATTCCATGGTATTCCGAAGAGTATAGTGAGCGATCGAGATCCATTGTTCACTAGTGGATTTTGGAAAAGCTTTCAGGAAGTTTTGGGAACCAAGTTGTGTTTGAGTACAGCCTATCATCCTCAAATAGATGGTCAGACCGAGAGAGTCAACCGAGTTTTGGAAGATCTCCTCAGAGCTTGTGTTTTGGATTTCGGAGGATCATGGGAAGATCACCTTCATTTGGTGGAGTTTTCATACAACAACAGTTACCAGTCAAGCATTGGTATGGCACCGTATGAGGCATTGTATGGAAGACCATGTAACTCTCCGACATGTTGGTTAGAAGCAGGAGAAAAGCAGATGCTTGGGCCAGAGATGATTCGACAGACTTCGGATTGTATAGAGATCATTCGGCAACGAATGAAAGCAGCCCAAGACCGTCAGAAGAGTTATGCCGATAAGCGTCGTAAGGATTTAGAATTCGACGTTGGAGATATGGTTTTTGTGAAGATTTCTCCACTGAAGAATGTTATTAGATTCGGGAAGAAAGGAAAATTGACTCCGAGATTTGTTGGACCATTCCCGATCATCGAGCGAATTGGAAAGCTCGCCTACAGATTGGAGTTACCAGAGAAGATGTCGGGTGTGCACAATGTTTTTCACGTATCATATCTACGGAAGTATGTGCACGACTCGAATACAATGGTTTCTGCTGATAGCTGTGAAGATTTTGAAGTTGATCCAGTCAATAGAAGACCTCGTAAGCCGCTTCGTGTTGTGGAAACCGTGAAATAGCTTAGGAGGAAGGTAGTTAAGTTGCTCAAGATACAATGGAGTGATGATGATAACGACTGTACATGGGAGGTGGAAGAGAGGATGAAGGCAGCTCATCCTGAACTCTTCGAGGTATGGCCCTAAGGTGTCGTGTCATCTAACGAAATTGAAACTTGTTCTAGTTTTAGAATTCTGCATGCTAAGCTAGAATTGGATGCATGGTTTGTTGATTGCTATGGATGGTAGGCGTGCAGAATAGTTTTTGATTGCTTTGTTTGTTTGGAATTTCGGGGGCGAAATTCATAAGGGGGAGAGAATGTAACGACCCGTATTTTACGGATCGAAAAGTTTGTCAAAATCTGGAATTTTTAGTGTTGTTGAGCCATTTCAGATTTTAGGCAAAATATTGTTTAAGTCCTAGGTCGACTTTTTAGGTCGACATTTTAGGTCGACATTTTAGGTCGACTTTTTAGGTCGACATTTTAGGTCGACATTTTAGGTCGACATTTTAGGTCGACATTTTAGGTCGACTTTTTTAGGTCGACATTTTAGGTCGACTTTTTAGGTCGACATTTTAGGTCGACTTTTTAGGTCGACATTTTAGGTCGACATTTTAGGTCGACTTTTTAGGTCGACTTTTTAGGTCGACTTTTTAGGTCGACATTTTAGGTTGACATTTAAGGTCGACATTTTAGGTCGTGGACGACCTAAGGATTTCCAGCCTATAAATACATGGTTCTACTTCACTTTTTGGGATCGGGATTTTGAAGCGACGAAGTGCTGCCATTTTGAGAGCTCGACTTCTACACTTCTTCATTTCTTTTCTCCACTTTAATCTTGTGCTTCCTTCCATCCAAAGCGAAGATCGAATCGAAGATCCAAGAGCTTAGATTGAAGATCTTCATCCATCGAAGAGAGATTTCATCATTTGAAGCAGATTTGTGATAGATCGAGTTAGATCCTTCGCTGTCCAGATCTGAAGTGTGTTGCTTTTGGGTTGTTTAGTTGATTTGGTGAGTGGTGATTATCTCTCACACGGATCCAAAGGAGTATATCGGATTGTTGGCTCGATTTGGTGTTAAAATAGTGATTTCCATGCATTTTCTTCATCCTAAGTGTAGATCCATATAGATTCATTGTTCATGATGATGTTACATCCATTTTATCACATGTTAACCTATGCAAGTTCATTCATCAAGTTTATAAAGATATTGTTCATGTTTTCATGCTTGTTGGACTTTCAACTCTTTAATTACGAAAATGCCATTATTGTTATAATTGTCTACTTAGATCATATTTGAATGTTTGATTGCTTGGATTAATGTTTGATTTGATTGATTGCTATGAATTAGATGATTGATGATTTGATTTAGACCGAAGATGATTTAAAAGCTAAAAGAAAGGCTCTTGAATTGGGAAAGCTGCTCGTGGCATATGTAGCAGGATGATGAAGCTCTTATGCATAGATTTGATGTGATGTTGAGATGAGGCTTTGCGAGGATGTGATGAAGCGAGGCAATCATGTGATGAAGACTTGGTTTAATCCAGACGGGATCATTCTAAGCATGTTGATAACTCGGTGAAATGGTTCGGGTTGAGGATAATGGATGGATATGAGAATAGTCGTCGAGGAGGATGACTAGGAGGCTTGGGTCTCATCGTTGTTGAAGGTTCTAGAATGCTCCAAGAAAGAGTACATGGGGACGCCCAAAAGACTAACCGTTGATGGTCGAGTACTCTGGGAAGATTCGATAATCCTAGGCACGGGTCACGACGACGTGCGGGAGTTATGTCTAGAACCGGGGTTTCCATTAGCCCTTGACGGACGGCTGAAAGAATGTGCCGGTCATTCAATTAACGGTGAAATCGAAGTAATGATAACAGTGATAGCCAGAGTCATGGATGTTTGGTTGTATCGTCATTCGGTCTCAAGAGCGGTATTTCCTGGGTGCTTATCTGACCTTGGTTTAGACCTTGGGATTTGTACTTGGAAAACATCGCTCTTGACTCGAGTGATAATTGCTTTACTTTAAATTGTATGCTTTGCTATGCTTGCTTCTGCTTAGTGTGTGTCTGGGGGCTATCACTGTAGAATGAGGTTGGAGTGGGAGGGTTGTATTCCTATTCCTTTATGCTCTTTTGGTATGTTGTTAGTTAATTTACTGCTCACTAAGACTGTTGTCTGACTCAAGGCTTTATGTTTTAATTCTTATTGCCTTGGGCTGTTCGTCCATTTTTGGGACGGGCAGACTAGGTAGCAGGTGACAGGTGTTGTTCTTGCTTCTCACGATGCTGATATCGAAGACGAGCTAGAGGGTTGCATATTATCTTCTTACTATATGTACTGGGTGTTCCGCTGTTTGTATTTTCTCTAAGTGTTGTAGTGAGGCTCGATGTATTTTGATGACTTGACTATTCAGATGCTTGTATTCAACTATTATGAAGTTTTATTGATAAGATTCTATTCTGTGAAGCTTCACTATATACATATGTTCTATTGTATTTTGTCCATGCGCTGTGAGTAATACGATAGATTCTGCTGTTTAAATTTACCCTGACAATCGTCCATGGATGCCTGGCACACTTTGCAGCGCACTATCTCTAGGTTTAAGTGCAGGGGTCATGGGCGGTCGTCATAGACATGTTGTTATAAATATCTAGGCCGATGAAAGGTTAGTTACTCTAATTGATGTATGTATTCAAAAGTTTTCTTTGTAAAGATTCATTGATGTATTATAGATTACTCGTCACGTTGTGAGATTATGTTCTGTCATTTCTTTTCTTTCACCCCAAAAATCTGTCTCTCCAGCACTTAGATGTTCAACACATGAATATCGTGGATGTATTAGTGTCGACTTCTGAGGATCGAAAAGGCGAGACGTTACAGTTGGTATCAGAGCTGAAGGTTAAGCGAGAACCTTGGCACCTATGGGGTAAAACGCATCAGAGATAGGGTTAGTTACACCCTAGAATGAGTTTGAGTGTATATTTATGGGAGTGCGTATATGTTAGTGCTATAAAAATGTTTTATATTGTGTTATTTGATTATTTGAGTGGTTTATGAATTATGGTCGATGCTTCTGGCCCATGTTATCGATAGGGATTTCTAAACACTTGAACAAGGCCAACCGACATAGTATTATTTTAAATCGGTAAAAGAAATAATTTTACTAAGGAGTATATTTAAATATAAAAGGATAATTTTCAAAAGTTAATATAGTTTTTGATGTGTTTGATTACTAGGGAATGATAATATTCAATTATTATCATTCAAGGTTTGATTAGTCATCCTCGTCCAGTTTTGGGGCATTGACTTTTGTTTGTTGATTTATAAGTAATTTTCTTTCCTTAAACATGGGTTGGGTAGATAGAAATTAGGAAAACATTGGAACGAACACCTTATGAATTAAGTTTCATTATTTGAATGTAAGGTGTTCGATGTTAAAGTCGGATTAAAATTGGATTTTAAATAAAGATGTTTATTAAAAGTTAAGAATATTTTAGAATAAATATTTGATAAATGATTTGAATAAAGGAGTTATTTTATATATAATTGGTTTATAAGAACGGGGCGTATAAATAAAAAGGGATTTAAGTAAAGAATTTGAGGACTTCAATCTCAGTGCTTTTTGGAAAATGATTTTCAAGATTTTGGGGAAAATAATAATAATAATATTTGAAAGTATTTTTGTTCAAGTATAAAAAATTTAGGAATGAAATTTTATGTGGATACATTTTCTTTGGTGGGTTCGTGAAATGAATCTCGATTTGTTATGTGATGATCTAAATAATCTTCTAAGTGACGATTGGATGTTTGCCCAAGCGAATGTTATGGTGCACTTAGTAAATTATTCTCCTCATCATTGTACGATCGAAATGAGTTAAAATTTGAACGAACCCAAAGCAAGCGAAAATATATATTTTGTTAAAACTATTTATGGGAAATATGTAAAGTATTGTTTCAAAAAGGGGATTTTGAAATGGAAGAAGTATTTTTATGATAGCTAGTCCGAATGGCCAAAAACTAACTAAAAATGGGAAAGAGATGTGTTCGAATGATAAGCACTTCTCTTAAGTATTACCCTTGGTTGTCAGGGAATATGTGATGCTATTTGGTAGTACCCAAATCCTTAGTATCATTTTGGGTTACTCGGGCTATATATATGCTCCTTCTATGGTTAAATATATAGTATTATTTTGGAAAAATATTTCTGAATAAAAAACCGGGTATTTGGATCTTGAGTTTACTTAAAGGAAATAAATTCGAAATGGGAAAAGTTAGACCAAATAGTGGTATATACTCTAAGGAAGTAGTAGTGTATTATACAAGTTAGACCTAAGTTTAGTTTTGATGAAATGTTTTCATAAATAATCTTAGCAGAAATAGAATTAGTATTAGTGAGAACTAATAAAATAAGTACGTAAGTTGAACGTAGATCATTTCTGTTTTTCACATAGTTTTTGAGCCAAGATTCGAGTACATGACTTTGAGGTGTTTCACACTGTTCTAAATAAGAACCTATCACTCGATTTTTAACGGTGAACACTTGGTGAGGGTTTTTAATAGGGAACCAAAATTTTCTATCATAGTATATGTCTATGTAAGGAGAACAGAGGTTTCTAATAAAGAAGCCTGATCGGAGTCTGCACTAGAGAATCAGGTGAGCGATACTAGTTCAGAAGTGAAGATGTCTGTTCGAGTAGAGATCAATCAGATTTTCCATATGGATGGTCTATGAACATCATATAGACTTATGAATAATATTGGATATTCATGGAGTGAGATTTCGAGGTCAAAATTCTTTTAAGGGGAGAGAATGTAACGACCCGGAATATTACCACTTCGATTTTTGAATATTTAATTTATTTTAAGTATTCAATTAATGGTTTTAATTAAAATACCCTCTTCTAATTAATAACTAATGATGGTGAAATGGTTTTCAAAATATGTTTACAAAAATAATCAGTTTAAAGGAAAATAGAAAATGTGATCAGAAATCATTTTCTGAATTTTCGACTTTTCGGTATTTAAAATTTATCGGAAACGTTGTGCACATTGGTGTTAACACATACACACATACATATTAAATACATAATTGTGGTTAGTAAAATAATATGGTCAATAATAGTTTACTTAAGTAAAAAGTAAAAGATGTGACACTTTTTCAAATTAAATTTTGAATAAAATGTAAAGTATGTAATGTCACTTTCATTTAACACCATAAGAACAAGGGATAGTGTTTTATGTGGTGGTCACAAGGGGGAGCTCCAAGTGTTGCGTGTGGAAGGGAGGATGAAGGGAGGGTGGGATGATGTGTCATTATATGAGTAGAGGGTAGTGTACTTAAGGGTATTTAGGTAATTTTCTAATTTCAATTTATATAAAAACAATTTCAAATTTTCTCTCCCTCATTTCCATTCCATTTCTCACTTTTTCAAAAATCCATCTTCTTCCTTAAGCTTTTCAAAAGTTTTATTGGCTTCCATTTATTTTCTAAATTAAAAATCACTTCTTTCTTCTCTTTTAATTTTTGAAAAATCCTTAAAACCACTTCCTTTTCTCTTTTTATACCTCCACTTAACCAAAACAACACCCAAACTCCCCTTTACAACCATGGTTGTGCCCTATTGACCCTAGGCTGACCCCATTTTTCAAAATCCAAAGCCAAAAATCAAATCTTTTGCAAGAGGAATCCAAGTTTTAAGGTAAAACCAAGTTTTAGTGAAAGTTAGGTTGATTTTTGTGAACTTTTGGTGAGTAATGCCCACACCTTTAAGAAAGTTTTAAACTTTATATTGTTGCTTAACTTAGCTGCATATTTGTTGGATGTTCGGGTGAAAGTTGATGTTGATTTGTATGATCATATATGTGCTTATATGTGTTTGTATGTGATGTTGTATTTGAATCGAAATTGAAGTCTAAATGTTGTAAATGGTTGAAAAATGTGATCTTGCTTATGGCTTATTGTTTCACATGTGAATATATTCATGTATGTGGTTTATATGCTAAAGAAAGTTAGCATCTTGACTTGTATAAGTGACTTAGAGGTCCCTTGGTTTTAAAATCATGTTTGTTATTTTAATTTACTAGAAAAAGGTACAAAGTTTTAAACTTTATTAGTTTTCCAAGAACTTACTGTATTTTATAAAGTAAATAAAGTTTTTAAAGAGTTAAAGTTGAAATGTTAACTTAGAAACTAACTTTAAGTTATGCCATCCATAGAGATACTCGCTATAGATGCAGTTCGGAAAATCATATGCTTTTCCAAATTTAAAGTGTTTTGTCTTAAATATTTTTGAAATCTTTTCCGAATCATTAATTAAGTATAAAAGGTAATTGTTATTTAATGAGGTATGAGTTTAATAATTATTTAACTAATTAGTTAATTAAAGTTAATTAGTAATAAAGTAAAAGTAATTAGAACGTAAGAATTAATTAAGTACGATAATTATAGTTAATTAATTAAGAGAGTTTTAATTAATTATAATTAAGTAAAGAATTAATTAAGTATTAATTTTTATTTAATTAAGGTTTGATTATTTAATTAATTATTAATTAATTAAGGTTTAATTAATCACTATCACGTAGGGTTTAATTATTTATTAATTAAATAATTAATAAAAATTTAATTAAGATTTAAATAAGATTTAATTATTATTAAATCAAGGTAAATTATTTTAAATTAATTTAATAAAGGTTTTAAAATTTTATTACTTATTTCCAAGGATCGGTTTTTATTTAAAATTAGCTTCCTTTATAAGTAAATGAATTAAAACAAGGGACTCTCTTTGTCCTTTTTACCGTTAAGTAACTCAATTAATACGAATAAGTTATATTAAACTTTGACATTTGTTTAGCATAATATATCCATATTTTACTATATTTAAATTAATGTGATTATTTGGACATCCATTTTAGCAGAATAAATCCCCATTCTGTTAATATATTGATTTGGATATTGAACCATATGCCAGTTAACTAATATTGGGAAAGTAATGGGTTAGTTATTGATGGCTAATTATGGATTTTATTTACATATATGTTGACTTATGTAAATACAAGCAATATGACTGGAAAGTTAAATTGGAGTAAAATGGTAACTTGATTTGGTATCATTGTGGTCACTTAGTCTCTTCTCGAATTTGTGAAGTTATGGATTTAAATTAACTTCAATTCTATATCAATTTGAGGTTAAGTGTTTATAAATGATGCTTTAAAGTAAGTTAAAATTACTTTATTAACGAGGTTTTACAGTTAATTAATTATTCAATTATGACGTTTAAAGGATTTAAACTTATTTTAATTAATTGAATAAAAGAATTTATAAATGATAATCTATTTATAAAAGGGATTTTTCTTAATAAAAGAATTTATTTTAAAGAGATTATCAAATGATATTTTGGTAAATGATATGGTATAAAAGAATTTATAAAGGAGTTTTAAAGGAGGATTTATAAAAGAGTTTTATAAAATAGAAAAGAGATTTTATAAATCAGTTTAGAGATTTATAAAAAGAAGTTCTATAAATTATTTTTAAAATTTATAAAAGTATTTGTAAATATGAAATGGGCTAATAAAAATGGAATTTTATAAAGGAATGAGATTTATTTTGACTATTTATCCTTCTTAATTATGGTTGTATGGAAGCACTCTTTTCTTACTTAAACCGAAGGATAGTGGTTGGGTTTATACTAAGAAATATTTTAAATGATATTTGTTTTTTCCCTTTTAAATATGATTTTAGAAAAGAGGAAATGTCCCTCAAGTTTTGTTAATATACTTATACCGTTGATATAAGTATATGGATATTTTCTAAGTATTGAAAATATAATTGTTTGGAATATACTTATACCGGTGAGATAAGTATATAAATGTTTTCTAAGTAATGAAAGGACTATATGGGTTTGGAAAAATATCTTTTGTAAAGGTATTTTAAGTCAAAAATTTGAAAAGTGATTTGATTTATGTGATTATTAATTTATAGAGGCTTAGTGGACCCTCTTAGAAATTAAATCTATGTTTGATTGTTTACTTATTTGATAGTTAAATAACCGACTATCAAAATCTTGGCCAAAATATAACTCTAGAAATATCATGGAGAAACACGTGAGTTATACAGCACAATCATCTTCGATGATGTTGTACTATGCGTATAAATCTTGTTCTGTTCTCCAAAGGAAAATGATTGGGAGATCCATCCACTTAAATGTTTATTGGGCGATCCCCGCTTCTATGTATTATCTGTATATTTCCAAAAAGAATCGGAGTTGAATTTACCAGAAGCTTGCGAATGTTAGTTCGAAGTGTCCTGGATCAGATAGGTATGAATTATCCAAAAACTACTTTGAACCAACTCAAGTATTTGAATTTAAGACATCCCAAAGATGGTGGGATCGAAGACAGAGCCCTTTGAAGTGCAAGGGCTATTTGCTACTATTCTCGATCGTGATTCCAAAATGGATGTAGTAGAAGTAGTGCCTTCGATTTTTTCATATCTTGAACTACTTGTATGGACAAATGCTGGCATTGCATTGTTGCCTGCAAGGTAGTGTTAGCATTCCAAGTAGGATTAGCTAAAAAGATAAAACGTAGCCTCAAGCCTTATCAACCAGGAATGACTAAAACAAGGGATATGCAGCAAGGCTAAGTGGGTCGCACCCATTAGGGCATGTCATCACTCTTCTAGATACAGATGTACATATTTATGGAATTGGTTGTGCATGACTGCTCTTTAGAAAAAGTTGCAAAGCAACCTCGGTCATGACATATTTGGTACTAGGCCTGTTAATGGGTCGGGTTCGGTCCGGGTATTATAAAACCCGGACCCGAGTCCAATTACAATAATTAAAACCCGAGCCCGGCACGAACCCGCAGGGTATTTCAACCCAATATCCGAGCCCGGCCCCTCGGGCTTTTTAAGCCCGCTGGATAATAACCGTATACCTAACTCAGAATATTTATATTAAAACCATATTTTAAAATTGCAACTTTGTTAAAATTTGTATACAAACAATGTTAACATATGAATTGAATGGTGATGTTGTCAAGCTCATAACAAAAGTATGAAAAAATAGTTACATGTAAACAAACAAAATGGTAAATAAATAACACACACACTTATGTTTTGATACGACGAAAAACTAATAGTCGGGTGGGGCCCTAACCGGGCCGGGTTTTGATAAAACCATACCTGACCCGAATCGGGCCTGAGTCGGGCTTGGGTTGTAAAAGGCAATACCCGTACCTACATAAATAGGGCGGATTCGGGCTGGGATCGGGCCAAAACCCGTACCATTGACTGGCCTATTTGGTACTATCCAATAAGGGGTAGGCCGGCTCTTGTCATTTTATGGAGTCTATTCTCCAATACGCGCGTTTACGGATTTAACTATATACCTATTATGCTGTAATTTAATTAATGTAACAATTTTGGCTATGATTCAATATTTATTTTCAACCCTTGGAAATTATTATAATATCACTGGATTTTGTAATAAAAAATGTTTGGTTATCATATGGTAAAAACCCGTTTGTGTTCATGTGCGGCCAGGTCTTACGAGATAGCTTTATTTGAAAGGTTTTATAAAATATTAAGAATCCCTTTGATTTGTTTCTCATGCTAGTTTTACTAGACAGATCCGAGCATTATTTTTGTTATAATGCTCGGGTCAGCTCGAGCATATTTTTCAGATTTAGCTAGTCACTTTGGAGCTTTCGGGATATGAGCTGGATGCCTCCAAGACGTACTTCAATATATTCTTTTATCTTCCGTTGTTAGTTCTTGTTGTAGTTATTTACGCTTGTAAGGACTGGTTGTTATAACTGTCCAATTTGATGATAGGTTAGTTACTCTAATTGATGTATTATTCAAAAAATTTCTTTGTAAAGATTCATTGATATATTATAGATTACTCATCATGTTGTGAGATTTTGTTCTTTCTTTTCTTTTCTTTCACCCTAATGATTTGTCTTTCTGGCACTTGGATGTTCGGCACGTGAATACCATGGATGTATTACTATCGACTTCCGAGGATCGAAAGGCGGGACATTACAATACACACACACACACACATGTATAACCATGCTTATCGATTAAAAATAAAAATATATGTATATAGCATATTTATGACGTTATTCATTTTAGTTATTAATAGCGTATTAAATTATAGAATTTGGAGGTGTAGATGGAAAAGATGTAGTAACTCCAAAATTAATAGGGCAGCAAATGTGTAGTTAATAGGTGGTTACAGGGATTAAATAAGGACATAAATGTGTTAATGGACCAGTTAAAGAATTTATTATGTCATTTATGGAGAAATGAATAGGCATATAGGTTGAATTAGAACGAATAAAAAAATGTTGTTAGAAATTGTCAAATTAGAATAATAATGACTATTTATTATGGACAATTGACATTTATAGAGTATAATAAATAAGCGTATAAGATATGAATTAAATGCTAGAAGGCAATATAATTTTCATAGCAGGAAATCATATAGCCTTAATTATACTATTAGACAAGGGCCCAACCCAACATTTAAGCCTATAATGATTAGTTTGGTTCAGTCAGTTGGGATGCGAGGTCAGTAAGCTACATAACAGAAGTCCGTCCTTCACATATAGGCTACTAGCAGTTGTGTATACTTACTACTAATGTGGGACATCTCCAACCATAGGACGTGTAGGAAAGGGATATGCATTGCCGATAGGTAGGGGAAAATATACCAAGGGTTCACCCTGGATTTGATGTATTAAATGTCCTAGTACTTTTTAGGATACGAGGTCCGCTTCATTTCCAATAAGAGGGATTAAGTGCCTGAAATGGGAATTTTCCTTGACTCATATTTTGTTAGTCTGAACGGGATGTTAGCTGAGGAAGGTCAATGGGTTATGTTAGTATTTTTGTTGGACTGGTATTTTGCAGTAGGGCTGACATTTTGGTAATGACCACCACTAGTACGGAGCGAACGTGTAACGACCCGTAATTTTACCACTTTGAAATTGAAATATTTAATGTATTTTATATAGAATTTTCAAACTTAAATAATCATGTTTTATATAATAAATAAGAATGGTGAACTTATTTTTAGAATTGAATAAAGATTTTGGACTTTTACCGTAACATTGACAAAATTGACCAAAGTCGGTTTTGGATAAAATTGGATATACGGTCAAATAATTGTTTTAAAAGGTGAATAACTCCTTTTAAAATCATTATATAATGATAATAATTAGTTGATAAAAGTTTTATAACTATATATATATTTATTTTATAAAGATTGACAAATTTTGTCGCGCATTGACAAAATCAATGTCGTATATTTAAAAATGAATTTTGATATTGTTTTATAAGTCAAATACACTTGTTTTAATTAATTAAATAAGATAAAGAAATTATTTTCAAGTTTGGTTTATATGAATAAATAGTTTAACAAAAACGTCAAAATGTGACCGTAAAACATTTTGTTGAAAATCGATGTTTTGTCGAATAAAAGTTGTCGCAACGTTGTTGCACCTTTATTTTCATGTACATGAACACATACTTAAATAAAGTAAGTAATGACAAAGTTACTAAACAAGTTTACTTTTACTAATCATGATTAGAAAATTCTAAAATATCATTAGTAAAAAGTAAGCACAAAATGACAAAAGTGTCAAAATCAAATCTAAATAAAATCTTACTTTATTTTACTTAATTCTTAACTGATTAAGACATAAAGAGTAATGTGTAATGGTGATGGTAAGTGTTGAAAAAAATGAGATTACTTTAAGTTGAAGTAAGGGTATTTTGGTCTTTTTACATAATAATATTTTATTTCAAACTTTTTCTATAAATAGCAACCCACTTTCTTCACTTTTTCCACACTTCTTCTTCTCCATATTCAAGCTTCTTCTCTCCACTTTCATGGTTTCCATGCCTTAGGAAAATAATGGAAAAATATTAGAAAAATAAGTAAAGTAAAATATAGTATTCCACTTCAAAACCAAGTGCAAACTCCTCCTCTCCACCTCCTAAACTCATGGCCACCACCTCCCCAAGCCAAGGCCGAGGTCCTCCAACCTCCCAAGTCAAGGCCGAACCTAAGTGAAGAAAGAAGGAAGTTCGGGAAGCGCCGAAGCAAGAAAAAGAGAAGGAAGTGCTGCCGAAATCAAAAGAGAATTCTACGAAAAAGTTTGATGGAGTGGAACTAATTGTGAGTACTCATTTTTGAATTTACTAATAATTCCAAATTTAATAATATGAAAGTTAAATATCTTAGATGATTAATATGTTTGATAACTTGGATGCAAAGTTTGTTGTTTATATGATTGTTAATATGAATGATTACTTGGTTTGATAAATGATAAGAGAAATGGTTAGAAATTAACAATAGTTAATTAAATGAGAATTTAAATCTACATAAATATGTGTATAGAAATTATTTAGCCTCTTAATGATTTAAAATATATAATAAGGTTGGAAATGATATTATAATAATATAATAGTATGAAATGAATGGAAAATGGATTGAAATATGAAAAATATTGTTTAAAATGATTTAGAAATGTTTTATAAACATTTAAAAGTGTTTTCATGAAGTTTGAAAAGAAATTGAAAAACAAGTCAAAAGTTGACGCGTCGCGTAATGGTGGTTCGCGATTTCGCGCCATAAAAGTCAAACGAGTATATAGAATGGAATATAGCTTAGAATTCTTCGAGATAAGAATTTTCCGAACTAATATATCTTCAGTTTTCAAACAAAAAAAGAAAATTAAGATTTCGATAAGTAAATTTTGAAATAGAAGTAAAACAAGTTTTTGAAAAATCTTGAATTTGCAGTTCGGAATCCAATACTGGATTTCTTTGGAGATGATGTTTTAAATTGTTTAAAAATGTGAAATAAATCTTATAAATGTTTTTAAATGTTTTAAAAGTGATTCGAGTAATAAAAATGAATTTTCAAATAATAAAAAGTCGTTTTAATCAATATAGCTTAAAAAGCACTTTCCGCAGCACTTTTTCGCTGCACTTTTCATTAACTTTTGAAATAGTTTTAAACGCAACCGTTGTGACGCCCCACCCTGAGATCCATATTAACAGAGAGTATTACTGGATAATATTGTCTGCTAATGCAGAGAATAGGGCTGGTTAGGAGCGACCATCTATAGCCTTGTCTTAAATTTCTATTGAATACGTCGATAAATGCTCTATATTTTTTTTCAAGTGGATCGACATATCCAATAAATACTTAATACAAAGCCATAGGTGGCTATAGGATCTATTAGAACAAAATACAACAACTCAAATGCATAACATATCATAGAACAACAAACAGATATATATACATATATACTGATACATCCCAATACAATACAAATAATACATTATAAGTGGTATGACAACCACAAAATACACACGAGTCAAAACAATATACATATCAAAGTAGCGCAAAAGACTACAACAAAAAGGCTAGCAGATAAGTCCATGCGGAAGCAGAATAGGCTAAGTCCACAAGGGTACCTAACCTGAAACACCTCGGTCTGACCCGAGTATAAAATACACGGGTCAGGCTAGCTAAACAAATCAGTTTATAAGGATAAGTGATAATAGATGCATAAGGATAAGGGCAATGTTCTTCTTAAACAAGAAAGAACAATACTGAGTATAAGCATGAGCATAAGTATGGTATGGTTACTTTAAGTGATGAGATGATATCACTTACACAAACATATAATCTCAAAAGAGATAAGGCAATCCATAAAATGCTAAATATAGCAAGCCTCATATCACCGACATATCACAAATCATCAATAGTGGTTTAGGGAAAATATAACTCCTAAAAAGGGGAAATCCCAAACCCACCATATCGGCAAACTCAAAGAAATCTCAAAGAAATCACCATCTCAAAAATACGCCACAAGGCAATCAAATATAACTCTCCAACATAGGAGAATATAATCCCAAATAAACGCCAAAAGGCAAATCTCATGTAATAACGCTAATAGGCAAATCTCAATAATAACGCCAAAAGGCAAATCTCGAATAATGCCAGTGTAGGCAACTCAATTCTCAAAAATAGAACTCCCAAGAGTTCAAATTCCCAAAAGGTAATCGCCACAAATATATATCGAATGGTTCAATGGACCATTCTGGAAAGGGGCGATACACTAGGGAAAATAGTCAAAGAAATCATCTCAAAAGTGTTTGCACGTGCATGTGGCCGAAACCTTGCCAAGTACTGTTATCTCAAATAGGTACCTCGCCCGAAGGCAAAACGTTACAATGACAAATACGCCGCAATGGCAAATACGCCACAATGGCAAATACGCCGTAATGGCAAATGTCGCAATGTAAAACGTCTCGAAAACAAATACGCCGCATGGCAAACACCACAATGGCAATGACCCGAAGGTCCAGTACTGGCACGTCACAATGGAAGATGTGTCACAAACTCTCGGATAGGAACCCGAATAGTGTTAACGTGTGTCCCATACCACACGTTTGCACTAAACGGTTTACTAACCGCTAGTAAATTTCACACTCAAAGAAGTAAAAGTTTACCTCATCTTATCGGTAAACTCGACCCAAAGGTCAAAATGATCAAACAGACAAGTTGGGAATTAACCAATAAGATAAACGCACGTGTCCCATACCACGTGTTTTACCGAACCGTTTAATTCTCCTTCTCATTCACTCGAATAGTGCAAAAACGTGTATTATATATATAAAATAATTTACTTGAGAAAACAAGCTTTTAAAACCAATTTCCGAAATCGTATTTGAAATCAAACTATGAAATTCCCTTATTATAGAGAATATATAGACTGTATAGCTCAAAAATAATTTAAAAATATTATATAATAATTATTTAAAATGCCAATTATTTTAAAGATTATTTCAAAATCGTTTGGAGAAAACCGTGCTCGAAAACAATGAAAAACAAAAAAATACCTCAAAATCGATAACTCGAATTCAATTCAAATTCAACTCTAAATCAATACAAATTTGAATTTCAAATTCTCCAAATTTAGCTAGCCAATTGATAGGCATCATAGCCATCGAAAACAACACAAAAATTACTTGAAAATGAGAAGCAAAGCCAAGAAAAACAAGCTGGAAACAATCGGAAAACAAAAGAGCCAACACAAAATAACTCTGGAAACAATTGCTCCCTAGGTCGACCACCAGGTCGACCGCATCTCTCCATAGGTCGACCGTACGGTCGAACTATGTGAAGGCCTGGTCGACCTAGGCTAGCTTTCCCACACGATTTGTTTCCTGCGAATAAACAAGCTACGAACTGATTTTTGCGTGCCAGTTTCAAGTATCAAACATTAATGTTTTGGAGTGAAATTTTACAAGCATGCACAACAACATTTGAACTAACTACTGAAAGAAATCCGGCAACATTTCGTTGCCGAAATCGAAAGATATAAGAGCTCAAAGATGCAACCCAGAATTGATTTTCACAAAGAAATAAAATCTACAGAAATTCATCTACAGACAGCAACTTTTTATAGATTCAAACAATTTGCACTTTGAATTAGCTAGAAATTGTGAGTTATTCAACTTGCCTTACTGTAGAGGAAATATAAACTCGAGTTTGTGTTGAAATAGGCAAGCTTTGAGAAGGAATAAGCTTCAACTTACCTGTAGAGCTCAAAAACAGTGCATGCAGGAAGAGGTTTTACAGTAAATTAGAAACACAATCTCTCAAGTAGGAATTTGATGAAATTAATAAGTTTGGAGTTTGATTACCTTTGAATTAATACTCTAGTTTGCACAAGATTTCAATTTGATTGAACTTAATTGAAGAAATAACTTGAATCTTTGGAAGCTTGAAAAGGTGGACTTACTGTACTTTTTTTCTGATGGAAGAAGAGGATGAGATAGTGAAAAATGAACGTACAAGAGGTTTCTTTTTCTCACTATTTCAATTTCTGCCTAAGTGTTAATGGGCTTTGGTCCCATTAAATAAAAGAAAATAAATTGGCCTAAGATTAATTAATCAACACTAACTAAAATATGCACAAATATCACATTATATAAAAGAACAAAAGCCATTTTCTTTCAATTTGCACACATAAAATTGTAAACTCACACACACATGAAATAAATTATTTGTACTATATGAAAAGATTAATTTTTATTTTTAAAACATTATTATTATTAAAAGCCTTTATCTCACAATAATACAAAATTTTCACCAAATAAATGTAAAAGTCTACATTTTAACTTCCAAAATTCAATAAAAATCACTTTCTTACATAAAAAAATATTACAACCCATTTTAAACTCAAATTTACAATTAAAACACATTTTAAAACCAATTTCCATCTTTTTATTTAGATAAACAACCTCTAAAAATCACATCCTTCTTTTAAAAATTGTTAAAAGAAGTAATTGGCAATAATTAATATAATTATTGCACTTTCTCCAAATAAAACCCATTTTCCAATCATTATTAACCCAAATAAATAAAATAAAGTTCCAAACTTTATTTTTATCATTTTAAATTCCAAAATTTTTATTTTTTATTCCCAATAAATAATTTAAAAATCTCTTATTTATTTTAATTCACAATATTAAATTATAACTACCATTATAATTTAATATTAACAGGTAATCTCCAAAACCAGGGTTGTTACAACCGTTCTTTTCCAAATCTTTTGTAAATGTTTTCAAATAATTAATAAAGTATTTTAAAGGAGATTTGAAGGATTTATGGAATGGTTAAATAAATGAATAGGTATTTTAAATAATGATTTGGAAGTTTTATAAATCATTTCTCAAAATGAATGGAGTATTCGGAAACGACTAGTACATTTGTCCCGCATGTGAGATCTAAACGGCAAAATAAGGTGTGTAACTAAGGTTTGGAATGGAGCAACCAGTGCCCTGAACTTACCTGGCCTCTATTTTCTCTTTTAGATGAGGGATGGAACATATCAAAGTGGAAGCCTGGATGCTCTAAAAATAATGTTATTCCAATATGAGATTGAAATAAACGGTTTGGAATTTTTTTATTTCCTATGCTTGAAATTAATTGTTTTGGGTTTGCAGTAAACTATGTCTTAAATAACATCATTTTGACCCTTTGAAAAGTTATGTTTTGGAAATAAGAAATCTTTGATTAAGATTTAATAAATGATTTGGAAATGTTTTCCTAAGAAAAAGGGTGAAATGATTTAGAATTATTCCAAGGTTCAAAAGGGTTTAAATAACCAAATGATTGATAAAAGAGGCTTAATGATTCCATATACTATTAAGAAGATAAAGGAATAATTCAATGAATATATCTCTAAGAGATATCTATGAATGAATAAAAAAGATGAATTAAATTGATTGACTATTAATAATCACATGTGAACTTAACATCTTTATTATCGATGATTGGTTTGTAGGATCCGGGGTTAGATTTGGGTAACTCCTATCCGAAAACCACTCCGAACCAATGTATACGTTCGGAAGTGAAGACCTGATGATGATGATTTTTGAAGATGAGGATCTTCATGATAGAGGGTTTCTTGCCACTAGTCCCTCGAGGTGAAATTTACCATATCATAAATTTATGGTAGCAGTAGTGCTCTGTTATGAAAATCTTCGATTGCAAGGACTAATCGCTACTAATCCTAGGGATAATTCCTGACAGGATATGGTAGAAGGAGTGCCTTCGGTTTCGTTCAGTTCCAGAACGAAGTTGTATGGACGAATGTCTGACATTACATTTCTAAGATCACAACGTTGACTTTTGCAAACATACATCTGTTTGGATCCGTTAAACTATCTACATACATAGTACAATACACTATCATAATAGTGTCTATAGTAAAGTAAGGTATTAAAATAGCGTTAAGGAGTTACCCATACCCCCCTTAACACATTTTATATAATGCCGCAGTCTATACAGTACTGTAAACTCCACCCGCAGGTGGGCTATCAGGGAGCACTCCATAGGTACGACACAAAACTAACTCGTAGAAGGCACGATAGGGCATGTGAACACGGCACTCGAGGCAATGCCAGGGTATATATTCCAATTGCAGATCCGGACTGGTGGTAACGCATAGCAGCTACTGCCGTCCACCTCGGAACACACTCCCATATTCAAAATCGAGGGGTGGCCACCAAATCATCACAAAGTCGTAATATGGTATCGAAGAAATATGTCCGATCGAAGGTGCGACCTCACTTGGCCCAGCGTGGCTCCAGTTTTAGTCACATTTAAGCTAACTCACGGGAATCAGGGTCACGTAAATACCTCATACATAATCGTTCGCCAAACAATCCTACTTCATTTCTGGAATCTCCACCACGTACACAGTTGTTAAAGTGGGTTTCGGTATTGGCAGAGAGTATTCGAAATATTTCCCGCTATTTCTTTTCAAAAAATATTCCAATTGCTCGATATAAGTCCTCACCATTAACTTATATTTTCACACATCCATTGATATCAATTAATCTTATTTATAAACCCCGTTTATAAATTTATAAACTCCCCTTAGTTTTTCCCATCTATTTGTAAAACAGCTTTTATTTAAAATTCCATTTTGTGATTTTATTCCTTAATAAAATCCCTCTTTAATTCAAATCTATTTATCGATTTCAAATCTCTTCAACCCTTAGTATATAATTTAATTCCAAATCTCTACTTAAACCAATTTAAGTATAATCCAAGTAAATCAATATACTTTTTATTCTACTTAATTCCTTTTTAGCAATAAATCCCATTTTCAATATACATATCTTCTATTCAAATTTCTTTCTAAATTCCTTCAAATTAATTATCTATGGTATTTAGAAATACCCAATTCAATTACCAGGCTATTTAACGTTTAACAATTCAATTAACATATAATCCATATAAGTTATCCATCATATCATATAACACATATATATATATATATATATGAACAATAAATATTTTTGAGGAATCCAGTTGGATCCCTCCAACCTGTTTTCCTACATCCACAGATGTTAGCACAATATAAAAATACCAATCCCACTTCGAGGTGGGATATCGTGGTATATAGGGTCATCCGCTATTATGCGGGGCGCATAGGGTCTCAACCGCTATATAATGCGGGAATATCAATCACTCAAATATATATATATATATCACTATATATAAATAACATCCAACAGATAAATTATAAATTTATCAATCAAGTCAAGCATCCAATAATTTAAATTTAACATTTAATTTTAACAAGGCAATCCAAATGAGTGAGAAGATCTCACCTTTATTTTATTTGCAGTCCACTTCAATCTCGAATGAGTGAGAAGATCTCACCTTTATTTTATTTGCAGTCCACTTCAATCTCGACTTGGTTTCATGGTTTTTGACCTTGTATAAACATTTATACGGTTTATTAATATTTGAGATAATTGAACAATTAATTTCCATTTTATAATTTAATTTACTAACAATTTAATTTAAACTAATTTTCCTTTACTAAATTACTTTAAGTGACTAAAATAATTAAATAAGTTAATTTAACAATTTAATCACCAAATCCATTTTATTTTATTTTTAAAATAAGCTAGTAAGTTTTAAGATGTGTATATGTATATTTTATTTTTATTTTCAAACTACATATAAAAATAATCTATATAAGTCTTAAAAATCTAATTTTCTATATAAACCCTTACATTTTATTCCAAAATCTTATATAATTTTCTGTTTATTTCTGTGTATATATTAATTTTAAAATAGGTATGTGTATTAAAATATGTGAGTGCATTATCTATATATATTAAATTCCTTTCTAACTTATACGTACATATATTAGAAACATAAATATTTTTAATGCTTTACTGTAAATTTGTTTACATATACATATATATATACATTCTCAAAAAGTATACTGCAAATATTTTCTTCTTCTTTGTTTTCTGTACATGTATATGAATATCAATTGAAAAACAAACTGCATCTATATATCTCGCTGTATACATATTTTTCTTTCATATATACATGTATTGAATTAAAGATAGAATGGTTATACCTTACTGCCTTTGATCGAAACCCTAGCCTCCCCTCGAGCTAACGTTGCCGAGCACGCATGCGACCTTCCCTATCTCGATCAACCCCGACCTCGAATTCCTCTCCCGAGCACGCACGCGCCCAAATCGAATCGCGACTACGATCGCCACCCCCTTGTTTCCAGTTGATAATCTCATGGCCGATAAAGTCGAATCCGAGAAAATAAAGCACGCGATTGAACTGAGGTGACTTGCAATTGAGATTTAGGGCTCGTGTTTCTTCGATCGATACATCATATTTTTTTCTTTGAATTCGTATGAAGAAAGGAACGCGATTTGTGTTTTCGCGATTTTGAGGGTATGCCGTGGATTTTGAGATTGAAGGGTGAGGAGGAGAACGAAGTTAAATATCGACATTCTATTATATTTATTTATTTTCGGCCATTATTTTCCTTTTTTATTTTTGGTTTCGGTTTGAACTGATGAAGATGGAAGGGGATGGACGTGATATAAAGTTGAGGGGGGTGTGTTGGAGAAGGTTAGCTACAGTGATAGAAAAAAAGGGAAAAGCCGTGATGGTGAAAGAAAGTAGGCTGATGTTGAGATGAATTTGACCAGTCAAAATATATTATATTTAAATTTAAATTTAAAACGTCTCGATTTACGTAGCTTAAAATCTCGACCTCCTATCGATGAGTGCCGCTAGGCGTTTATAATGTTATACCCCTATTTCGAACGCAATGGAAAAGGTTCCGAGTCCTAATTCGATCGTATGGAGAAGATAGCCTTTTTGGACCCAGTTATTATATTGAATTTTCGATATAGATTTCAGCGTGTTTACATACCGTACGGCCACATGATAACTCCAAACACTCCGAAATTTGAAATCCGATAATAATAAAATATCATGGATCCAATGGAACTGGTTTCGTCGAATTCCGAGACTGTGTCTTGAAAGGCTATTTTTAAATGCCGATTTAAACGATATATTTTTAAAACTGAACAAATCACTAGTAAATCCAATTTAAAAACTTTTATTATCTTTATTGTTATCAATATAAAATTTATAAGCCTTCAAACTATTTTTATCGGGTTTAAAACTCCAGATTCAATATTTTACCAAATTTCCAATTATTAAATTCAATAATTTAATTACCCAATAAATAGTTATATTTGAAATTCAAGTTAAAAACTAACACCCGAATATTTAAAATCGGTTAAATATTCCAATTTCAAATATCTAAAATTTTGGGTGGTTACATTCCTTCCCTCTTAAAAGAATTTCGTCCTCGAAATTGCTCAGGCAGAAGAACGCCTAAACCCATTAACTTACTAAAACTCATTTAGTGAAAACTCGAAATTCACTTTTTCTAGTCCTTTACTCTCCCCCAAAACAATTGGTTTTCGTCTTCTAGTTCAAATCCTACATTTTCATTACAATTTGAAAATCAATTTGTCGTTAACAAAAAGTTTCCAAAAATTTTCAAAAAATTTTCTAACTCCCAAAATTTTCAAAATTTTTGGCAGAGTCTCCCTTGTACGGAGGAGCTTTCGCAATATAACAAGAGAGATAAATATATATACATCGACCCACATGGTCCAAAAAACAACAACAACAACAATATTTCATATTTCCTATCTTTTATTGCGTAGGCGTACCTTATTTAGCATTTTTAAGCAAGCAACGTATTTTATTTAGTAATTAGCGCGACCCAATCCAGCTAAACAGCCTCCAAGGTACCTGTACTTACTTAGTTTAAACATGTAAGCACTATATATATGAAATCCAATAACATTTTACTAAACATATGAATTTTAAAAGCAATGCACACTAAACAATGTTTCATAAGCAATTTCAATGCTCTAACATAAATTTTAATTGCTTTCCACAAATCCATATCCTATTTCATTAAATTTAAATGGTTTACAACTCAATTTGCTTACATTCAATTTTTTTATATATTTTTTTAAACCAAACGAACTCATATTCATTCCAATTGATTTCAAAGTCAATTTTATTTGCTTCTATCAATTCATAGAATTTTATTATTTACTTTTGCTTACGTCGAACGATAAATTTTCTTATGCAATTCAACGATATTCATTCAAATAAACAACCACTTAAGCTTATAACCATTTTAAATTGATTTTAGCTCAATTTATATTAATTCCATTTCATTCTACATTATTCACAACCCGTACACTTGCATTATCATTTCATATCCAAATAGGTTCCATTTCAAAACCATTTCATTAAATAGCCATTCCGCAAATAAATTGTTTCCTGGGAATTTGACCAAGCAACTAGTACTCGGCAATAAGTGCTCGGCATCAGAGAGTGTCCGGCATCTAGGAGTGTTCGGCGAAGCACTTGCCATCCAGGAGTGTTCGGCGAAGCAACTGTCATCCATGAGTACTCGGCGTAGTACTCGGCATCCATAGTGTCCGGCGCCCAGTAATGTTCGGCGTAGTACTCAGCAGTGTTCGGCGTCAACTGGCACTCAACGTCAACCAATGCTCGGCATCAAGGCTGCTCGGCATACAAGACTGCTCGGCATCAAGACTGCTCGGCATCAAGGCTGCTCGGCATACAAGACTGCTCGGCATCAAGACTGCTCGGCATCAAGGCTGCTCGGCATAAAGAGCACTCGGCGTCGAGACTACTCGGCAACAGGAGTACTCGGCATCCCATGGTGTTCGGCGTAATACTCGACATACAGAAGACATTCAGCACGCACAACTAATCAGGATACCGGTAACGTTCGGCATGCATACGCCGTTCGCTCAAGAGCTTGAGATGGAGGCACGTTCGGCCTCAACATACAACCGTCCTACACTTCCCACGACACCAACATACCGTTCGGCATAGAAGGAATGGTTCGGCGCAGAGCATTCGGCACGCCTGGTTCGGCATACAGCGACCACTGCACTGGGACTTGAGCGTTCGGCTATCCAGCCCACTTGGGAAGTCCAGCCCATATTTGCCTATAAATAGAGGGGCAGGGTCACAGTGAAATGGATCCTTTTTTGGAGAGAAAACACCAGGGAGACTCTGCCATTTTCAAGACTCATCTTCTCTACTTAACAACTTCATTCAAGTATTTGATTCACGAATTGTATTTGTAATCAACTATAAAGAAGATCAATAAAGTTTAATCTCAAAGTGGACGTAGGCAATTACGCTGAACCACTATAAATTTGGTGTTCTTACTTTCTGTATTTAGATTAGCACTGTCTTCTCTGTTTAATTTGATTTCATCACTTATATCTCTTCACAATCTTCTTCTACGAGGTTAGTGACCAATTTTGGTGCTAACACTTTGGTGCTTTCACTGAGAATCGAATTCTCAAACCTCAAGGATCTGCTTTGAAGCTACTGGATTGAACAAATCCCCCGAAGAAGATCCGACTCACTGATAGGACATCCGTTGATTCTACTCAGAGTTCATACCAATAACTCTACAATGGCAAGACCACGTACCAGGTCAGCTTCTCATAATGCGGATGCCCGCGAGACTGCTAGCGTGCAACAAGCAGGACCTAGCAATCAACCAGCGATCCCGAGTGCAGGGATTACCGCTGAAGAACAGACTCCAGTTGTCACCAGAGTAGAGTTCAATGACTTGATGAGAGAACTTAGGGAAAGCAGGAGACAACTAGGAGAACAGATGCAAGCTAATGCCAACCTGATGGCACAACTCACTCAACAGCAGCAACAGAATGCTGGGGGAAATCCCGCTGCTTACTCCTCATCTGATAGCTCAACTTCCTCTGATGAACCTCCCAGGCGCAGACGCCGTAAGACTGATGCTGCGCGAGCAGATGCTGCTGTTCGAACAGCTGGAGACCGCGACCAAGCAAGAGCTGGAAGCTTCAGGACTGGGATACAGATGGAAGATAGAGGCCCAGATCATCAAAATGCTAACGATGTCGAACCTCAAGATGCACGATTGGCAGATCGCCAAGAGAGGAGGCATCAGCATGGACAGGCGCGTAGAACAGACTCCAACCTTCCGCCTTCCATACAGACACCCGATCTGACAGCCATGATCAGGCAATTGATGAAAGAGAATCAGGGCTTATCAAATGATGACTGGGGAGTGTCAAGAAGTCATACTCTGTTCACGGATGTTGTGTTGCAAGCGGCGTACCCCAGGAAGTTTAGTATGCCTACTATTCCTGCATATGAAGGAAAGACTGACCCTAGACAACATGTCATGAGGTACGAATGGATGATGGATTCAGCCAGATCGAATGATGCCACCAAGTGTAGGTGTTTTCCGATTACTCTATCTGGGATCGCTACTATGTGGTTCACCCGACTTCCTCCGCGATCCGTATCAAATTTCGAGGAGTTGGCAAAGAAGTTTATTGAGCAGTTCAGGATACACACTACGCGCCCAAAAGACGTGATGTCTCTGTCAAGTGTAATCCAAAACCCTGGGGAATCGTTGAAGGAATATTTGCAAAGATTCCACGTAGCAGCAACTGAAGTCAGTAACCCAAATGACCATGCAATTCTGATGGCTGTGATGAGAGGTGTGGATCCAGACTCTGAGTTTGGAGACTGGCTGGCAGGAAAACCTCCAGCTACGCTAGAGCGTTTCTACTCTAAGGCACACCAGTTCATAAGAAGAGAAGGCGGCACCGGCTGAATTAACTGTTGACATTTCAGTTAGCCGTGACGACCCTTCGCGAATACTGAAGATCGGATCACAGCTAGGCCCCGCAATGACTGAAGACCTTAGCGACTTCCTCCGGGCGAACCTTGATGTTTTCGCCTGGACGCATTCTGATATGTGTGGGATTTCTCCCGCCATCACGAGTCATGTTGAACATAGACCCGAAATACGTCCCAGTCAAGCAAAAAAGGAGAGGAATGGACCCGGAGAGGTCCGCCGCTCTTGGAGAGGAGGTGGACAAACTCAAAGCAAATGGGTTCGTCCGCGACGCCCTCTACCCGGAATGGGTCTCCAACCCCGTGCTAGTAAAGAAGGCGAATGGGAAATGGAGGACTTGCGTAGATTATTCCGACTTGAACAAAGCATGCCCTAAGGACAGTTTCCCGTTGCCTAGGATCGATCAGTTGGTCGATTCCACCGCAGGACACGAGTTACTGTCATTCATGGATGCGTACTCAGGATACAACCAAATCCCAATGCATATTCCGGACCAAGAACACACCAGCTTCGTTACAAATGTCGGGATGTATTGCTATGTAGTGATGCCCTTTGGATTGAAGAATGCTGGAGCAACTTACCAACGTCTGGTGAATCGAATGTTCAAGGACCACTTGGGTAGAACCATGGAAGTCTATGTGGATGACATGCTCGTGAAGTCACGACGGTCAAACAACCACATTCAAGACTTGGCTGAAATGTTCGACATACTCAGGTTTTACGGCATGAAGATCAACCCGTTGAAGTGTTCATTCGGCGTTGCATCAGGGAAGTTTTTGGGATTCATCGTCAACGCTAGGGGAATCGAAGCCAACCCAGAAAAGATCCAAGCTATTCGAGATGTACAAGCGCCCAGGACTATAAAGCAGGTACAGAGCTTGAGCGGAAAAGTAGCTGCGCTGAGTCGATTTATATCCAAGGCAACTGACAAGTGCATCCCGTTCTTTGACATAATAAAGAAAGGAAAGAGAAATTTTGAATGGACGTCTAGCTGTGAGGAAGCGTTCCGGAATCTGGTAAGGCATCTGGAAAGCCCACCAATGCTATCAAAACCGGTTGACCATGAGATGTTGTACGTTTACTTGGCTATATCCCCTCATGCGATAAGCGCAGCTTTGGTTCGTGAGGAGGATCGAGTCCAGAAGCCGGTATATTATGTTAGCAAGCTTTTGACGGGGGCAGAAAAGAATTACCCTAAAATTGAGAAATTGGCTTACTACTTGGTGATTGCATCACGCAAGCTGCGCCCATACTTTCAAGCGCATTCAATCGGTGTTTATACCGATCAACCCTTGAGGCAGGTACTCCAACGACCGGAAACTTCTGGAAGATTGCTAAAATGGAACATCGAGTTGAGCCAATTCGATATCGCGTACTTACCACGGAGAGCCATCCGAGGGCAAGCGTTAGCAGACTTCATCGCTGAATTTACCATACCCACCAAACCGGACGATCATGACATCATTCCCCCCGTTCGATGGAAATTATACACTGACGGTGCATCAAACGACCGTTGCTCTGGCGCGGGCGTAGTTCTTGTAACTCCGGAAAACCGATCGATCTGTTATGCCCTGAAGCTCGATTTCCCGGCTACAAATAACGAAGCTGAATATGAAGCACTAATCGCTGGCTTGAAGCTCATCAGGAAACTCGGGATCGAATCAGTCGAAATCTTTTGTGACTCGCAGTTGGTGGTTTACCAAGTACGGGGAGACTACCAAGCAAAGGAACGAAGGCTAGCTCCGTACCTCATTCAGGTCCAAGAACTACTATCAAATCTTGAGCGTTATGACATCTCACATATCCCACGCGAACAGAACATAGAAGCCGACTTATTGGCTAAATTCGCAAGCACCGACGATGAGCAACAAATGGGATTGTATCCCGTCGAAGTCTTGCATGCCCCGAGCATAGACGAAATGAAAGTCGATCGCGTGTTGGGAACATAAATCGAGAAGGAGTCGTGGATAACCCCATTCAAACTGTACCTGACAACCGGGGCTTTACCAGAAAAAAGAAGCGAAAGATGACGGGTCCTTCGAAAGGCTGGGCGGTACGTAATGCAGGGTGGATCCATGTATCGAAAAGGATTCTCAGTCCCATTATTACGGTGCATCGCTCATGATGAAACAAAGCGAGTCTTGAGGGAAGTTCACGAAGGGGAATGCGGCGACCATACTGGGGGGCAAACGCTAGCAAAGAAGATCCTCCGCTATGGATATTACTGGCCCACCGTAAATCGGGACGCCGCGGACTACGCAAGAAAATGCGACAAATGTCAAAGATATGCAAAAATCCCGAGGGCTCCATCAACGGAACTCACACAAATGATCAGTCCCTGGCCATTTGCGATCTGGGGAATCGACATAATCGGCTCTTTGCCTTTATCCAAAGGTGGTGCGAAATATGCAATAGTTGCAGTCGACTATTTCACGAAATGGGCTGAGGCAGAACCTTTGGCCACTATCACCTCTAAGAAGGTCATTAACTTCGTTGTACGAAACATTATATGCCGCTTTGGCCTTCCACGCACCATCATTATGGACAACGGAACGCAATTTGAAAGTAGAGAGTTCAAAGAGTTCTATTTGAAGTACGGCATCGAGAAAAAGTTCGCCGCCGTTGCGCACCCAAAAGCTAACGGACAAGTCGAGGCCGTTAACAAAATAATCAAGTCCATATTGAAGAAGCGTCTGGAGAAGGTTGGAGGCAAGTGGGTAGATGAGCTCCCGACAGCATTATGGGCGTATAGAACTACCCACAAGTCCGCGACCGGCCACACTCCGTTCGCCTTGGCATACGGCTCTGAAGCCGTTATACCCGTGGAGCTTGAAGTTCCATCGCACCGAGTGACATACTATGATCCCAAGACGAACCAAAACCTCTTGCTGGAATCACTGGACTGCATCGACGAAAAGCGGGAAGAAGCTGAATTAAGGGCGGCGGCGCACATACATCGAGTCAAGCGTTACTACGACGACAGAGTCCGCCCAAGAATCTTTGATGTGGGAGATCTCGTTCTGAAACGAGTCTTCCCAGTACCATCACGCATGAATCCCAGCTGGGAAGGTCCATACGCCATTGAACGGAAGCTTGGAGAAGGAACATTCAAGCTAGCGACCGTTGATGGCGCGACACTCCCCCGAGCATGGAACAGTGAACATTTGCGGCACTATTACATTTAGCATGTTTTCCTTTCTTGTTGTAGGCACTGTTGTTTCCTGCATGTTTCCATTCAATAATGACTTAGTTTCCTTTTAAAGTTGTAATCAAGCAATTTAGTTGATTTTCATTAATAAAGGCTTGAAGCCACATTTTCTATGAAGTTTCTATATCTCTTAATTGGATGATAAATTACATTATCCTGCATGACATACAGACTCGTATAAACGATTCCAAATCTCCGAATCCCCAGAGCGCGGATCGGAGTACTCTAAGTCCCTAGAGCGCGGACTAGAGTATAAACGATTCCAAATCTCCGAATCCCCAGAGCACGGATCGGAGTACTCTAAGTCCCCAGAGCGCGGACTAGAGTATAAACGATTCCAAATCTCCGAATCCCCAGAGCGCGGATCGGAGTACTCTAAGTCCCCAGAGCGCGGACTAGAGTATAAACGATTCCAAAACTCCGAATCGCCGGAGCGCGGATCAGAGTACTCTAAGTCCCCAGAGCGCGAACTAGAGTATAAACGATTCCAAATCTCTGAATCCCCAGAGCGCGGATCAGAGTATTCTAAGTCCCCAGAGCACGGACTAGAGTATAAACGATTCCAAATCTCCGAATCCCCAGAGCGCGGATCGGAGTACTCTAAGTCCCCAGAGCGCGGACTAGAGTATAAACGATTCCAAATCTCCGAATCCCCAGAGCGCGGATCGGAGTACTCTAAGTCCCCAGAGCGCGGACTAGAGTATAAACGATTCCAAAACTCCGAATCCCCAGAGCGCGGATCAGAGTACTCTAAGTCCCCAGAGCGCGGACTAGAGTATAAACGATTCCAAATCTCCAAATCCCCAGAGCGCGGATCGGAGTACTCTAAGTCCCCAGAGCGCGGACTAGAGTATAAACGATTCCAAAACTCCGAATCCCCAGAGCGCGGATCGGAGTACTCTAAGTCCCCAGAGCGCGGACTAGAGTATAAACGATTCCAAATCTCCGAATCCTTAGAGCGCGGATCGGAGTACTCTAAGTCCCTAGAGCGCGGACTAGAGTATAAACGATTCCAAAACTCCGAATCCCCAGAGCGCGGATCGGAGTACTCTAAGTCCCCAGAGCGCGGACTAGAGCATAAACGATTCCAAATCTCCGAATCCCCAGAGCGCGGATCGGGGTACTCTAAGTCCCCAGGGCGCGGGCTAGAGTAGAAACTATTTCAAGCCTCCAAGTCCCCGGGGCACAGAGTCAGCAAGAAGTCCAAGTACTCAAAAGATGTGGGACGGGAGGCACGCCATGTCCAAAAATGTTTGAACAGCACAAGAATGGACCGGGAGATAATGCAACTCATAAGAACTTGAGTTATGGCTACAATTAGTCAACAAACCAATGAAAGACAAGAGAATCATTCAAGCAATAAAGAAACTAAAATTTTATTCGATAAGTCCAAAATGGGGATACATGATCACTCCTACAAAATTCAGACCTCTCTATACAAACTGCAAGTTGTGAAAGATAAAAGCAATTACAAGACTTAAGCAAAAAACTCGTTGAACGAGTGTATCGATTATTTCTTCGACTTCTTCCTTTTGTCTTCCTTTGATGTTTCCGACGACTCCTCTCCCTCACGTTTTTTCTTTGACTTTTTGCTTGCTAGAGAAACGGAGTCAAGAGTAGGAGACGGAACATCTAGTGGTTTGGACCTGCCCGGGAGAATGATTTTCAAAGGTCTGTTCCGCGGGTCAGTGAGTTCCAGTATTTCAGACTCGACTTTGACTTTGACTTTTCTCTTCTCCTCGTCGGCAAGACGGTCCTTCATGCTCATCTCTGAAGTATGCTCAGAGGCGCCAGTGATTTTAATTTCATCGCTTCCTTCGACAGGAGACGAAGTATCAAGTTTGTCATCATCAAGCGCCCCGATCACTTGGGCGTCGGGACCGGGAGTTACCCCTGCGTGAGCAACGTCGCTTGTTTTCTCTGCTTCCTCCTTGGCATCATCGCTCCTCGGAGTTGGCTCGGCGTCAGAACAACCTGCACTAAAATATAAGAAATGGGCATTAGAACGAATAACCATTGCTGAAAAATGACGGGATCTCTTCGACTTCTAGAGAAAGAAGAATTTCCTACCAGGATCCGGTTGGCTATCGGTGGCACGCGGGGTTTCACCCTCCAGGATAGGTGACAGCACATGAACGCCGAGCCCGGGATCTTCGGGATCATAACTGGCATGCTGCTCGAATGGATCAAGCGTCGACCGACCGGCCGATTGAGCAGCATAAGGAGCGGCGATGTGAGGAGTAGTAGCGTCGGCCTCTGACGGGCCGGCCTCGTCGTTCTTCTCTTTCGAAGGGGAAGAGCCTTTGCCATAAAGAGCCAATGCTACGGATAAGTCCGATGGCTCATTCCCCCTCAAGAACTCCTTCACCAATGCATCCTCGTCGACCTCTTCGGGGCTCGACTCGACTTTCCTGATCTTTATCAGAGTTTCCCATGCCTCAGCCAGGGATTCGAGGTAGCCGTCGCCCAAGAATGTTAAGTCACGGTGCATAAGGACGCGGGCTCCGTACTCGGCGATCAACGGGTCAAACATACTTTTGACCTCTTCCCTGCCGGCCTCTGCGGCCGCCTCAAGGCGAGAATCAAGCTCCTCCACAGCCATTCTTTTGCCCTCCTCACAGGCCTCATCCTTCATTTTCTCGACCCCGGCAAGTTCGTTGTCGAGCTTTGTCTTCAGGAGTCGGGTAGCAACAATCTCATCACAATATCGCTGTGATTCTTCCTGAGCAGCTATTTTGTCTTCTTTCTCCTTGGAGAGTTGTTCTTTCAGCTCTTTGACTTGAGTAGCGAGCGCGTCCCTTTCTTTTTGGACAGAGTCTTTTTCTAGGGCAAGGGCGCCGCTGCGCTGAACTGCTTCGTCAAGCTCCTTTTTGTGAGCCACCTCTAAGCGAGTAACTGCCTCAGCAGTATCTTTCGCACCTTGTTCAGCGGCTTCTAGCTTTGACTTATATGAAGCGAGCTCTTCGTCTTGAAGTTTGATGATTTTCTTATCGCTGTCAGCCTCCAGATTCAGACGGTCAATCTCGTGTTGACGCTCGACAGATACTTCCGAGATCTTCTCCACCAAGTGCACGAATGCGTCATGTTGAACATAGACGTCATTGTTGCAGGCAATGGCACTTTGCTTCACGTGCCCAGGAATGTGATGGATGGCTGGGAGGAATTTCAAGCCGTCAAAACAGATTTTCGGAAACTTGGCCTTAAGGTCGACCATCTTTTCCGCAACAGTTGGGTCCACGGCAGGAATAGGAGGAGGAGGCTTAGAGAATTCCGTTCTTTTACGTTGCTCTCGAACTTGCCTCGTACTCGATGAACTGGAATATTGTTCTCGAGCAGCATCAGACTGATAACCCTTCTGCAAAGACTTCTCTTTATCCGGCTCAGTTGGAGGAGGAAGATCGCGGGACTGGGAAGATTGAGAGTGTGCTTTCTTGCGGTGAGACGACTCGCGAGGACGATTGTCCCTATCTTCATAATCACCTCGGTCCCTGCGTCTGCCTGAACCGGAATCCCGTCCGGAGTGATGGAATATAGAAGACCCCTGAAGGCGATCAAGTCCGTGTGAGCGGCCCATATCACCTGCAAAGAATGGAGATAACAACGAGTTAAGGAGAATTCACGAATTAAAAAGACTTGAAGTATATTATGGAATGTGCATGTGCGTGTGTGTCCTAGTGTTCCCCCCGACGGACCCGTTCGTTTATCTTTGCTAATCGGAGTATTGTCTCCTTAAGCCGGGAGTTGAACTCCTACATTGCCTCTAGCGGGCGAAGAGAATTTGAGAGCTTCAGGATCATCGAATCCGTAATTAAGTAAATCATCGGGGATGGACAAGTTGGACAGACCCCTCAGAGAACTTTCCAGATGCTGCGAAGAAGCCTCTTTCTCAGGAGGGATAGGCGTAGATTTTGAGGTGCCACCAACTTTCTCCTTTTGAACCGTATATGTCAGCTTTTTTTTCCCTTCGAAGGGGAGGATGATGTCTCAATATCCTGAACTTCGATTGCCGGATTCCAAGCAGGACTCACGTTCTCGCCCTGAGTCTCGGGAGCAACATCCTCTCTGCGCTCGCTTTTTCCGTGCGTATCGGGAGTGCGGCGCGACGACGGTCCGGCCTGCTTTTTCCCTTTACCAGACGAAGGCTTGGGAATAGTGACACCTTCTGGAAGGCTGATCCGACGACCAGGGGCTAGCAAGCCAAACCCCGACAGCGATTCATTTGAAATGATAGTCCGGATGTCTCGATCCTCAGCAGGAAGAGCTCTAATGGCTTCAACAGCCTCAGAATATCCTCGGCCTTCCGGACGCGGGTTGATGCCTGAAAAGATGAAATGAAGAGTTAGGAAAAGCATGACTCCAATTAAATACGAATAGCGATTCGGCAGAGAGACTTACTGCCTTCAACCCATCTCCTAGCGAAACCAGACGGGCAGCGCACATAGAACCATTCCTGTTTGTACATGGCGAATTTGCTGCAGGCCCCTGTCAAGATCTGGCACTTGTGGTATGGCTCGAGGAACATAAAGGAAGGGCTATCTTTCCATCTCTTGAACATATAAATATATCGGATATCACCGGGGGTTGGAGGTCTGGAGAAGACGACCATGAAAAGTAAGTAAGTCCCATATAGAAACGCATGACCGTTCGGGTGTAGTTGCGATGGAGCCATGTCTATGTACTGCAGAATGTCCCGGAGAAATAAGTTGAAGGGAGGCACGCTGCCCATCCAACACATGAACTTGTTGCAGGTAGTGTACCCGACTAGGGGCAGATGAGGGCGATCGTGTCTCGAAGGGACTAACACGTCGGCGAAAGGAATCCCGTGAATAGAGCATATCCGCCTCAGGGCAGCTTCGTTGATCTTCGAAGCTTGAGAATCGATCGGGTTGTCTAGTAAGATGGTTGCCTCCAGAGCGTCAAGCGCCAAATTATGAGCGGGAGAAATTGACGGGTTAGAAGAATCAGCGGCTCCTTGTCTTGCTGACGGCCCAGGCCTGTCAGATATGGTGGCAGAACTAGATTTTCTCGACATCCCGAATAAATAATGAACCTGGCTAAATGCTTGAGAAAGCTATACTTAAAAAACGTTGAACGTTAGAATTAGCAACACGATTTTTTCCCCCCGTGTGGTGTGTGAACTAATGCAAGCAATTGTGTACAGGCAATAAGAATCTAAAGGTTTTAAAGATATAATAATTAGCTTCGAATCATCGCCTTCGAAGACCGTCATCGCTGACCGTCTCAAAAAGCTCGCCTTGAGGTGATTACAGTTCCAGATTCAGAAAGCATATGATTTATAAAGTGACCGGCCTAAGTGTAGTTTGACGTTTATGTTGTTCGACATGTATGTGTTTGTTCGGCATTTGAATGTTGTTCGGCATTGACATTGTTCAACCTAAGTTCTGTTCGGCATGTATGTGTTTGTTCGGCATTGAGACTGTTCGACCTAAGTTCCGTTCGACATGTATGTGTTTGTTCGGCATTTGAATGTTGTTCGGCATTGGAATTGTTCGGTCTAGGTTCTGTTCGGCAATAGTATTGTTCGGCCTCAATACTGTTCGGCATCTAAGAATGCTCGGCTTGGGTTTTGGTCAGCTAAGTTTTTGTTCGGCTGAGTTATCGTTCGGCATTTGTGTTTAAGTGTCCGTCTTTAGTTCGTTTGGCTAAGTTGTTGTTCGGCTGAGTTATCGTTCGGCTAAGTGATTGTTCGGCTGAGTTATCGTTCGGCATTTTTGTAAGTGTTCGTCTTTAGTCCCTTCGGCTAAGTTGTCGTTCGGCACTCTAACGAGTATTCAGCCTCATTAAGACGAGATACTATTCGCTATCGTTCGGCGCACTACAACGTACGCCGAACCATAACTATGCCATCCAACACCCTTACCACCTCCAACGTTTCCCTTGTTCCTTCATTTTTGGCTGTGGTTCGACGCGATGGAGCTAAATACAATAGCCACATATTTGCAAACACCTCAAATCCATCCTCCTCGCCTCACATTATCGTTCGGCAAGGGGAACAACCTACTCGAAAGCTTTCTACAGAACACACTTGACTCATTTGAAACGTATTCAAGTTATACGAGGAGCGGTACCTAGATTGCAGTTAGGAGTCTAAGAAGGAGTGTTCAAGTTGCAAATCTGTTCGACTGGAGAAGGTTAGAAACCTTGGAAGAATGACGGAAACGAAAAAGTAAAGGAAAAGGGACGGGAAGGACCCGGTTATATAGAGGGAGGTAGAAATCGAAGAGGCTATACCCGGTAGAACCGGCCAATACCGGAGTGTTCGGCATCGTACCGGAGAGACGTTCGGCACGCTAGGTACGTTCGGCTTCGAACGTATCGTTCGGCATCCCAACCTCGTTCGTCTTGCACCACCTTCGCTAGCATTCTCGAGAAGGTACCTCCGAGGTAGATTGTACCAGATTCAAAGCGCATCACATTCGGCCACGCAATACACTTTGGGGGGCAAGTGTTTCCTGGGAATTTGACCAGGCAATTAGTACTCGGCAATAAGTGCTCGGCATCAGAGAGTGTCCGGCATCTAGGAGTGTTCGGCGAAGCAACTGTCATCCATGAGTACTCGGCGTAGTACTCGGCATCCATAGTGTCCGGCGCCCAGTAATGTTCGGCGTAGTACTCAGCAGTGTTCGGCGTCAACTGGCACTCAACGTCAACCAATGCTCGACATCAAGGCTGCTCGGCATACAAGACTGCTCGGCATCAAGACTGCTCGGCATCAAGGCTGCTCGGCATACAAGACTGCTCGGCATCAAGACTGCTCGGCATCAAGACTGCTCGGCATCAAGGCTGCTCGGCATAAAGAGCACTCGGCGTCGAGACTACTCGGCAATAGGAGTACTCGGCATCCCATGGTGTTCGGCGTAATACTCGACATACAGAAGACATTCAGCACGCACAACTAATCAGGATACCGGTATCGTTCGGCATGCATACGCCGTTCGCTCAAGAGCTTGAGATGAAGGCACGTTCGGCCTCAACAAACAACCGTCCTACACTTCCCACGACACCAACATACCGTTCGGCATAGAAGGAATGGTTCGGCGCAGAGCGTTCGGCATGCTTGGTTCGGCATACAGCGACCACTGCACTGGGACTTGAGCGTTCGGCTATCCAGCCCACTTGGGAAGTCCAGCCCATATTTGCCTATAAATAGAGGGGCAGGGTCACAGTGAAATGGATCCTTTTTTGGAGAGAAAACACCGGGGAGACTCTGCCATTTTCAAGACTCATCTTCTCTACTTAACAAATTCATTCAAGTATTTGATTCACGAATTGTATTTGTAATCAACTATAAAGAAGATCAATAAAGTTTAATCTCAAAGTGGACCTAGGCAATTACGCTGAACCACTATAAATTTGGTGTTCTTACTTTCTGTATTTAGATTAGCACTCTCTTCTCTGTTTAATTTGATTTCATCACTTATATCTCTTCACAATCTTCTTCTACGATGTTAGTGACCAATTTTGGTGCTAACATAAATTTAGGCCAAGCTTCTTTTAATGTTAACTTAAATTTATTTCAACTCCATAATAAATCCCATTTCTGCTTGCACCAATTCTATTTCCATTTTAATTTGATTTTCATCCAATCAAATTCCATTCTGTTTTACTAATTAAATTCAATTAGTATATTCATTCAATCCATTATAAATTCTAATTCACATTCTTAATTTATTTCCAAATTTAATTTATTAATAACAAGGCCATTTCAATTTATTTCTACTCACTTCGATTTTGTTTGCAACTCAAACCATTACTATTATAATCCAATTTCATTTCATTCGACAACATTTCCATCATATTTAATTTACTAACAATCCAAGTCGAATTTTATTTACAACTCGAGTTTCATTTCCAAACTCCGTTATTAACTCACAATTCAACTTCTATTTAACCAATTTAGGTTCCATTTCCATATTTTATTAGCTAGTTAGTTATCCAATTAGTTCACTTCCCATTTCTTAAATCAATATTTGATCTTCAAAAATCACTTCATTAAATTCTCTTGAGTTCGAATTTATTTTATAATTCAAGTTTGGATTTTCCTTCATTTTCCAAAATATCAAACACCTTTTATCTTGGGTTTTCTATTTCTCTTTTATCTTAGCTTACGCTAATTTCACTTCATACCATTCTCTTGAATTTATTTAGGTAAGAATTTAATTCATTCAACATCATCTATAACTCAATTCAATTTCATTTTAATCCAATTCTACTTCCTACTCACTTTGGTTTTTAAGTTAAATTCAATTTATTATATTTATTTCCATTTGCTTTACTTAAGCTAAAATTTATTTCTTTTAACTTTACTCAAGTTACAATTTATTTCCAAAGCTCAATTTCATTATTTTCATTCCTTATTCAGAATCATTCTCCATTCAACTACTCTACTTCACTAATTTATTTCATTCAAACCACAATCAGTTTGATTTCAATAATTTTACTTCTTCAACTTAATCTAAGTTGAACTTTATTTTAATCTCCTTATTTTTAATTTAAATCTCAAAATTCAAATCTCATACTTTCCTTTCTTATTTTAAAAATCATTTTAACTTATAAGTTTATCACTTATTCTCCAATGATTTTTAAATTATTTGAATAAGGATTCCAAAATTTTCTTTTCAAACTCCCTGGAATTTAAACTTCCAGCTTCCGGTTTAAATCCAATTTTTATTTATAATCCATTTGTACACTTTATACAAATTCTCATATTAGTTATATAAACTATTTTAGATTTTATAATCTTGTTTGACTATAATATCATCAACCAAACACTTCAATATATATAATAATTTCATAAATCATTCCTTTTATATCATAATATATTTTAGGTAAAATTATTTCATTCACCAACTTCAAAACAATACTGTGTTGGTTTATCGGGTTCAAGTGTTTATAAACTCCTATCGGAATAGCGGCGTCCCTCTACTCGATAAGAATTTATATACCACTTAACCAATAAGTCAACACAATATTAAAACAATTTATATTCACTAACAAATATGCGCTCATATCTATTAATACACTCAGACTCATTCTAGAGTACTACTGACTCTATCTCTAATGAGTAATTCCCACCAGAGCCAAGGTTCTCGCTTAACATTCAGCTCTGATACCAACTATAGCGACCCGCAGTTCCGTACCCCTTGAGTTGATAATAATTCTTCCTCGTTTAACCCAAAGTGTACGAAAGAGCGAATAACCAGGGTAAAAGAAAAGAAGGAGGTAGAAGAAGAAAATAAAACAACACCAGAATCTCACAATCGCAACGGAACAAAATATAATATATAATAATAGCTTTTAAATACAATGAAATTTGTACTGTTATATATACATACCATTATCAGAGTACAACAATCACCCATCACTTTGGACAGCTTATTATTTGTCCTTACACAGCGGAAATAATAATTCAAGTACGGAGATACGTCTCTGTCATCCAGCTCGCCTCTGGAGCTCCACAGCATAATATTCTGGATCTGTACAACTCGGTCTGACCCGAGCATCATAATAAAGCAACACCCGAGTTAGTCTGGAAAACCAGCGTGAGAAAACCACACTCAATTGGATTATTATATTTTCGAAAATCCTTTGAAAACAAAGGTATCTCGTAAGACCACGCCACGAATAAACATGCCGGGTTTTACCTTACGATAACCAAAACATTTTTATCAAATCCGTCTGATATTATAATAGTTTCTATAGAAAGTAAAATAGAATCTAGCTGAAATTCTTACATCTCACGTTCCAGCATAGTTGGGCATAATCAAAACCGTACGGGCGCTTATTTGAGAATGGATTCCATACAATGGCAGGGCTAGTATCGCCCGTCACAGTACCTGGCCTAGATGAGAGTACCGAGGACCACTCCCGATCCCCTACAACACAAGACCGGAGCTACCCCTTACTGGATAGTCTGAATAATATCACCCCGCGGTTGGGATCAGCAACCGCCACACAGCCGAAATAAAAGGGACTCTAGACAGGGATGACCTTACCCTACTTGGGTGCTACCCACTTAGCCTTGCTGCACCTCCCCTATTTTAGCCATTCCCGGTTGATGAGGCTTGAGGTTAAGCGTTACCTTTTTAGAACACATTCACTTAGAATGCTCATCGTCCTCCGATGACGAAGGTCTAACAGCATTCATCCATACAAGTTGCCCTGGGTCTGGACAAACTGAATCACCATCTTCATCATCTTCACGATCTTCATTGGCTACGTTCAAACCAGATCGAAGTGGTTTTCGGATAACTAAATCTGATCCCGGTCTCTTCGAAACGATTAGCGCATTGGCCAATATTGATAGTCGGTTATTTAACTATCAAATAACATTCACAAGCAACCATTAGGCCTTAAATAATTTTTCCCAAATTATTATCTCAAAATATCTACCCAAGGTATTATTCCCATATTTTCAACACTTCGAAAATAGTTTCCAAATTTCCTTTCGTACTCACGGAACAATTTAAATCTTTGCCCATACCTAGAATATTCTTCCCACTTTAATAAATATTCAAAACTTAGAAAATATTCATTTATTTCCTATCTTCTCATCTCAAAAATCATTTACAATTTTATTTGTAAATTTCCAAACTCGTTTCCCCAATTCTATAATTTTTTAGAATTCCTAAATTAATTTCCTTATTTTCTTCCCAAATCCCTCTTTGCTTATTAAAATTCCAGTTTTCACTTCCACTTCCTTTTGTGAATTTTGTTTCACCTTCCGAAACTTATACTTTGGCAATTTATTTAAATTCCATAACCCTACTTACAAGATCTTTCTCCTAAAATCTTATCCAATTTAATAACTCGCTTCTCATCCCAAGAGGATTTTTAATTAAATTTAAAACATTTAAAAACATATATATTTATAAAATAAGAATAAAGGTTTTATTTTCAAAAATATGGTTTAAAGCAGACTAACTTCGGAATATTCTAAATCCAATAATAGTTTATAGAAATTATATAGTATAGTAGATTTAAAAATCTCATTTAAAACAACTTTTACTCTACTCGACAAAAATCTATCTTTAAATAATCCAATATTCACCAATTCAATTTATGAATCCCTCTTGATTCTTATTACGTCGACCATATCACCCTTCCTCACATTCGAGATATTTCCCACTATTTCTTTTCAAAAACTATTCCCATTACTCGATATAAGTCCTCACCATGAACTTATATTTTCACATATCCACCGATATGAATTAATCTTATTTATGAACCCCGTTTATAAATTTATAAACTCCCCTGAGTTTTTCCCATCTATTTATAAAACAAATTTTATTTAAAATACCATTTTGTGATTTTATTCCTTAATAAAATCCTTCTTTAATTCAAATCTATTTATCGATTTCAAATCTCTTCAACCCTTAGTATATAATTTAATTCCAAATCTCTACTTAAACCAATTTAAGTATAATCCAAGTAAATCAATATATATTTTATTCTACTTAATTCCTTTTTAGCAATAAATCCCATTTTCAATATAAATATCTTCTATTCAAATTTCTTTTTAAATTCCTTCAAATTAATTATCTACGGTATTTAGAAATACCCAATTCAATTACCAGGCTATTTAACGTTTAACAGTTCAATTCACATATAATCCATATAAATTATCCATCATATCACATAACACATATATATGAACAATAAATATTTTTGAGGAATCCAGTTGGATCCCTCCAACCTGTTTTTCTGCATCCACAGATGTTAGCACAATATAAAAATACCAATCCCACTTCAAGATGGGATATCACGGTATATAGGGTCATCCGCTATTATGCGGGGCGCATAGGGTCTCATCCGCTATATAATGCGGGAATATCAATCACTCCAACAGATAAATTATAAATTTATCAATCAAGTCAAACATCCAATAATTTAAATTTAACATTTAATTTTAACAAGGCAATCCAAATGAGTGAGAAGATCTCACCTTTATTTTATTTGCAGTCCACTTCAATCTCGAATGAGTGAGAAGATCTCACCATTAATTTATTTGCAGTCCACTTCAATCTCGATTTGGTTTCATGGTTTTTGACCTTGTATAAACATTTATACGGTTTATTAATATTTGAGATAATTGAACAATTAATTTCCATTTTATAATTTAATTTACTAACAATTTAATTTAAACTAATTTTCCTTTACTAAATTACTTTAAGTGACTAAAATAATTAAATAAGTTAATCTAACAATTTAATCACCAAATCCATTTTATTTTATTTTTAAAATAAGCTAGTAAGTTTTAAAATGTGTATATGTATATTTTATTTTTATTTTCAAACTACATCTAAAAATAATCTATATAAGTCTTAAAAATCTAATTTTCTGTTTATTTCTGTGTATATATTAATTTTAAAATAGGTATGTGTATTAAAATATGTGAGTGCATTATCTATATATATTAAATTCCTTTCTAACTTATACGTACATATATTAGAAACATAAATGTTTTTAATGCTTTACTGTAAATTTGTTTACATATACATATATATACATTCTCAAAAAGTATATTGCAAATATTTTTTTCTTCTTTGTTTTCTGTACATGTATATGAATATCAATTGAAAAACAAACCGCATCTATATATCTCGCTGTATGCATATTTTTCTTCCATATATACATGTATTGAATTAAAGATAGAATGGTTATACCTTACTGCCTTTGATCGAAACCTTAGCCTTCCCTCGAGCTAGCGTTGCCGAGCACGCATGCGACCTTCCCTATCTCGATCAACCCCGACCTCGAATTTCTCTAAAAGCCACCCCCTTGTTTCCAGTTGATAATCTCGTGGCCGATAAAGTCGAATCCGAGAAAATGAGGCGTGCAATTGAACTGAGGTGACTGGCAATTGTGATTTAGGGCTCGTGTTTCTTCGATCGATACATCATATTTTTTTTCGAATTCGTATGAAGAAAGGAACGCGATTTGTGTTTTCGCGATTTTGAGGGTATGCCGTGGATTTTGAGATTGAAGGGTGTGGAGGAGAACGAAGTTAAATATCGATATTCTATTATATTTATTTTTTTCGGCCATTATTCTCCTTTTTGATTTTTGGTTTTGGTTTGAACTGATGAAGATGGAAGGGGATGGACGTGATATAAAGTTGAGGGAGGTGTGTTGGAGAAGGTTAGCTACAGTGATAGAAAAAAAGGGAAAAGCTGTGATGGTGAAAGAAAGTAGGCTGATGTTGAGATGAATTTAACCATTCAAAATAGGGGAAATTAATTTAAAGGACAAAGATTTCTATATTTTTTGCCTCAAGGACACAAGCTCAATATTTTTACCACAAGGACAAACATTCTTTTAAAAATTATTCATAAGGACAAATATTTTCCAAAATTATTCATAAGGACAACAAAACTGCTACCAAGCTAAAAACTTATACCTAAAAACTGCTATCGATAACTACAAACTGATACTATCAATGACTAAAAACTGATACCTAAAGAAAGTTGTCCTTCAGGATAAAATTTTGAAGGCCTGTCCTTGAGGCAAAAATGCTGAAATTTTTTGTCCTTGACAATAATTTCCTGTTCAAAATATATTATATTTAAATTTAAATCGTCTCGATTTACGTAGCTTAAAATCTCGACCTCCTATCGATGCGTGCCGCTAGGCGTTTATAATGTTATACCCCTATTTCGAACGCAATGGAAAAGGTTCCGAGTCCTAATTCGATCGTATGGAGAAGATAGCCTTTTTGGACCTAGTTATTATATTGAATTTTCAATATAGATTTCAGCGCGTTTACATACCGTACGGCCACACGATAACTCCAAATACTCCGAAATTTTAAATCCGATAATAATACAATATCACGGATCCAATGGAACTGGTTTCGTCGAATTCCGAGACTGTGTCTCGGAAGGCTATTTTTAAATGTCGATTTAAACGATATATTTTTAAAACTAAACAAATCACTAGTAAATCCAATTTAAATTCTTTTATTATCTTTATTGTTATCAATATAAATTTTATAAGCCTTTAAACTATTTTTATCGGGTTTAAAACTCCAGATTCAATATTTTACCCAAATTTTCAATTATTAAATTCAATAATTTAATTACCCAATAAATAGTTATATTTGAAATTCAAGTTAAAAACTAACACCCGAATATCTAAAATCAGTTAAATATTCCAATTTCAAATATCTAAAATTCCGGGTTGTTACACAATAGTTACCATTTCTTTTTTTCATTTCCTTTTTATTTACAGTTTACAAATTTTCAATTTCTTATATTTTCATTTATCGCTTAGCATCTAGTTTCTAATTACACATATTAAAAGTTTCCAATTTTTATGATAGTCAAGGTTTCATTTCATTACAATAATTGAAATTTCCAATTTGCAGAAAACTTAAGAACTAAGTACCGGGTTCCCTTTTCAATCCATTTAAAACAATATCTTTTATATATCCAAATCATATTTAGGAAATTTTAAGATTCGTAATCAAAACAAAGGTGCAGTAAAATTACCACAGCGATCTTCCCACTTTGAAACTCGAAAATGAACGTCGATGATGCATGCATTCATCACCGAAATTATTTTCCAGCGATAGAGAGGGGAGTACAGAACTTATTTCCTCCCAAAATTCCTTCAAAACATTTCTCTCAAATCATCTTGAAATATTCATATCAGAAAATACTTCTAAATACTACTAATATTATATTCCAAAACCTTTTTGAAAGAAATTATCAAAAGTCCCGGAACTTAAATTCTAAAATTACCAATTTGAATTTATTTTATTTACAATCTCATTTTCAACCAATATTTATAAATTTCACTACCTAACAAACAAATATATCACAACCAACTATATAATTTATAAAATTATTCTTTTATATACAAAATATATGCCAGGTAAAATTATTTCATTTACCTGTATTTCAAAACCAATAAAGTGTCGGTTTGCCCTATTAAGTGTTTAGAAATCCCTATCAATGTCATAGCGTCCTATGTACCGACAAGAATGTATAAATACAAAACAGAACAAATTAACACAATACAAAACCCTTTTATAACACTAACAAATACGCTCTCTCATATATACACTCAAAGACTCATTGTAGGGTATTACTACCCTATTTCTAATGAGTCAGACCCCACAAAGCTAAGGTTATCGCTAAAACAAAGCTCTGATACCAACTATAACGACCTGCCTTTTTAGACGGTTTAAATCGACGATAAACCACACACGTCTGACTCAAACCATACAAAGGGGCAGATTGTTATGGGGTAAAAAAGAAAAAGTAGAGAAAGAAAGAAAACAAATACAGAATCTCGCAGCGGAATGACAACATATAATAATCAAATAAAAAATTCAAGAAGCTGTTTACAAATAACATTGATTAAACCTTTTAAAATATAGATCGGAGTTACATACCACAAGAATAAATAATAAATAAATGCAGTGGAACAACATGATGTAGTGGAATAAATATAGTACATAATAATAGTACAAAATATTCGTCTTCGTCCTCCAAAAAGCAGTCTTTGATAAACTGAAAAGCTCAGGCTGACCCGAGCGAATTGAAAAGACAAAACACTCGAGTCATAACTAAAAGATCTTATGTAAGTTATCAACGGTAAATAAATATGAGTGTAACGGGGTCGGAGATGTTTACGGGGTTTGACATCTCCTATCCAGTGTCAACGTGAGTGCAATAACTTAAGAGATGCTCGGGATTCCCATCTCCTAAGGATCCGTTATACTATCTACATACATAGTATAGTACGCTATTTTAATAGTGTCTACAGTAAAGTATTAAAATAGCGTTAAGGCGTTACCCATATCCCCCTTAACACATTTTATATAATGTCGTAGTCTATACAGTACTGTAAACTCCACCCGCAGGTGGGCTATCAGGGAGCACTACATAGGTATGACACAAAACAAACTCGTAGAAGGCGCGATAGGGCATGTGAACATGACACTCGAGGCAATGCCGGGGTAGATACCTGTGGTAACGCATAGCAGCTACTACCGCCCACCTCGGAACACACTCCCATAATCAAAATCGAGGGGTGGCCAACAAATCATCATAAAGTCATAATATGGTATCAAAGAAATGTGTTCGATCGGAGATGCGACCTCACTTGGCCCGGCGTGGCTCCTGTTTTAGTCACATCTAAGCTGACTCACTGGAATCAGGGTCACGTAAATACCTCATACAGAATCGTTCGCCAAACCATCCTACTTCATTTTTGGAATCTCCACCACATACACAGTTGTTAAAGTGGTTTTCGGTATTGGCAGAGAGTATGACAATATCCGATCCCGGTCTCTTTAACAACCAAACGCTTATTTCACACCGGATGGTTCTTTTACCTTTCAAAAAGTCAATTCACAATTGATATCAAAATATCATATTCTCAAAACCATATCTTTTTAGAAATCACATTCACTTTCAAAATCACATTCACTTCCAAAATCATATTCACTTTCAAAATCATATTCACTTTCAAAATCATATTCACTTTTGAATTTATCGATAAGATAGGTTAATTAAATCCCTGTTCCAAAATCATCGTATTTACTCAAATATGTTATTTCACAAAAAGGTATCAATTCCAAATTCCAACTTAGGTTGTATCATCATCAGGGATTTAAATATAAATACTTCAACTTTACACAGTCTGAAATTTTAGAAAATAGTTTAGATAGTCATAAATAGTTTTTAAAAAATAGTTTAAAATAGTTTAAATAGTAAAAATAGTTTAAATAGATTTAAATTTTATTTAATTAGATCTAAAATGATTCAAATAGATTTAAAATAGATTAAATAGATTTAAATTATATTAAATAGATTTAAAATAGATTAAATAGTTTTGTATTAATTAAAAATGGGTTAATTAAGTTAAAATAGATTAAAATAGATTAAATTGTATTAAATAGATTAAAATAAATTGAATTAGTTTTAAATGATTAAAATAGTTCAAAATAGCTTAAATTAGTTTAATAGTTTGAAAATCTTAATAATTAGGATTTTAAAGTAAGATGTTTTAAAATAGTTTATATTAATTATAATAAATTTGAAATTAATATCAAATTGAACTATTTCTTTCGTTTCTACACATCTGGACCATGTCCAGCTTTCAAATTTCAATTTAAGTCCTTTAAATAATTCATTTAAACCAATTCCCATTTTACATTTAAAACTCGGATTTTCAACAATATTTCAATTTATATAAATTAAATTTTATTTCAAAATATCATTTAACTGATTCAAAAATTAAGGATTTAAAATCATTTAATTTAACCAATCCGATGTTCGTATATAATTTTCTACCATATGGTCAAGTGATATAGATATTTATCATTTCAATTCGCAAATAATTTATATTTACGGATGTATATCATTTCAACCCGCAATCCCAAAATTTCAATTCAATGAAAATCGCTTGGGTTTATCATTTCAGCCCATAACAATTTTCCCCTATTCTATATATGATCGTTCGGGTATGTATCATTTCAACCCATAAGGAACTTGTAGTGTTATAACAATATAAAATATAACATCCAATCATCCAATATCAACAATCAAACATCCATCACAATCATAATCAAAATAAAAATCAACCAATAAACATCAATAGATAACTGTTTATCATTAACAGGTATTAAATTAACAATTAAATTTAATATTAAATTAAACGATGATTAATTGCAATAAAAGTCAAATTTAACTAGAATGGAATTTAAACATACCAAACATCAACCAATTAATTTCTAATCACATTATAAATTTAACTTAACTAACATAAGATAATTTAGTAGTTGTGAGTGGGTCAAAACACTCACTTTATGGATTTCCCTTTTCTACTTGGATTTGGATCCACTACTACTTCCTCCTTTTGATTTGTTTCCTTGCTATCTTAATCTTCTTTTTTTTATAGAAAGTTTTGGAAGAGACAGAGAAGTTTGTATAGATCTGGATTTGAAGAAAAGGATTTGGAAAAAGAAGAATTTTTGGAAAAGAAGAAGAAAATTTAAAGAAGATGAAGAATTGAAAAAGAAAATGAAGCTTTGAAAAAGAAGAAGAAGATTTGAAGAATAAGAATAAGAAATGGGAAGCTTTGAAAAAAGAAAAAAGAAAGAAGGAGATTTGAGGAAGAAAAAAAATTGAAGGAGGAGGAAAATGAAGAGAGAGAGAGAAAATGAGATGGAAGTTTTTTTGGAGGAATGAAGCTACAGAAGATGAGATTTGAAAAATGAAATGAGGCTACAAGGATGAAGATGGAAACAAATGAAAAGCTAATGAAGTATATGTAAACAAACTAGTAATTGAAATAAAGTGTTAACCCGCCTTTTGGCAAGGCCGTAGACAGGCGAATTTAACTAAATCAGTTGCTCGGTTGTCGAGATTGGAATACGTTGGGTTTTAGTCAATTGGATGGATAGACAATCAATCACGGATGGTAATCATGATAGGAAGCCAAGATTCGGCATATTCGATGGACAAAAGTCGCGGGATACTCGAAATACGAGTTTTGACAAAAATTGAGTGGTCGCGGGTTGCCTGGAGTTTGCTTCGAGTCGTATTTGGACTTGCTTAGGGATTTCTAGATGGTTTCTCCGAGTCATCCACGGTAATGCTTCGGGTCAGCATGTTGGAGTCTCGAGTGGATCGGCATGTTGGAGTCTGGAGTGGGTCAGCATGTTGGAGTCTCGAGTGGGTCGGCATGTTGGGGTCTCGAGTGGGTCGGCATGTTAGAGTCTGGAGTGGGTCGGCATGTTGGAGTCTGGAGTCTGGAGTGGATCGGTATGTTGGAGTCTCGAGTGGATCGGTATGTTGGAGTCTCGAGTGGATCGGCATGTTGGGATCTCGAGTGGGTCGGCATGTCGGAGTCTCGAGTGGGTCGGCATGTTGGAGTGGGTCAACATGTTGGAGTCTGGAGTAGGTCGGCATGTTGGAGTCTGGAGTGGGTCAGCATGTTGGAGTCTGGAGTAGATCGACATTTTGCATACTCCAGAAAAGCAGTGGTCAGCTATATGGACTCGACTATGAACCTAATGGGCCCGGATCACTCAGGAAGCCCAGTAACTCGGATTTTGCCTATAAATACAGCATGCAAGGCTTCAGAAAAGGGACCTTCATTATATTTTCCTTCTTCTTTCCCATTAAGGCTACTCTGCCATAATTGTTTTGAAAACTCCAGATTGTAACTGTAATTGATTCTCATATCAACAAAAAGGAAAATTTTGGTGTGGACGTAGGCCAGGGTCAGTCGAACCACTATAAGTCCACTGTTTTTTCTGCTTTCTTTTTAATTTTTACTGCTCTTCATATTTATACTCTCTACATACACTCTATCTGTTATCCGTGACTGTTAGTTGGTGCTTTCATTTACGTTTGGGGGTTAGTGACCAATTTTGGCGTTAACATAAAGTAAGAATATGAACAGTCTTAAAATGGTAGTATTGAAAGAGGTAAAGTAAAGAAATAAATATATGAATAAAGATAAAAATAAATCTTCCGTTCTTTAATATGAAGCTTCAGAAGAAAGAGTTGCTAATGAAAGGAAACTACAAGGACTAATAATGCATGAACGAAATAAACTTCAGAAACGGAGAATAGTAAACGCTAATTAGATGGCATGAAAATTAATTTGGATGTTCACATTAAAAATGGAAAAAGAAAAAGGAAAAAACTTCAGGTAAAGCACTTGAAAGGAGCAAACAAACAAATGAGAAACAAATGAAAAGAATAAGGTAATTATTAATTAATAAGAAACGAATGTGTAACGAACTGGAATTTTGGTCGTTAGTTTTGAACATTTAATTTATTTTAAATGTCTAATTTGAATTGTTAATTGATTTTGAATATGGAAGAATCAGTGAAATGGTTTATATTTTCAAATATAGCGATTAATTAGGTTTGGTAAATAGAAATTTAATATTGAAAATTGGGATAATAGGTGAATCTGGAAATAAATGGACATGGAAATGATTCCTAAAAGTTATTTAAATTCTATTTGGATTAGAATTAAAATATTGGACTTTTGAATGAAATTAAAAGTCGATAAATTTAAAGTTTGAAATTCATATATTAATTTAATAGTGAAATTAATATATGATAATAGTGTAAATAATTGAATTTTGATTTAAAATAAATTAGAATGATTTCTTATGTGAATATAAATTCTATGTGATTTATAATGGAGTCAGTAAGTTTTAATAATTGAAAATTTAAACGATTTCGACGATTTTGGAAATCGCTCGATTTAATCGACGCTCTAAAATAGCCTTCCGGGGCACAGTCTTGGAATTCGACGAAACCAGTTCCATTGGATCCGTAATATTGTATTATTATCGGATTTCAAGTTTCGTAACGTTTGGAGTTACCATTTGGTCGTACGGGATAGAAACACGTTGAAAATAAATATCGAAAAGTTAATATTTTAATTCGATTCAAAAAGCTATCTTCCACATACGATCAAATTAGGTCCCGAAGCATGTTCCGTTATGTTCGGAATAGGGGTAAAATATTATAAACGCCAGGCGGCATGTTTCGTTTGGAGTTCGTTGAAAAAGCATGTAAAAATTGGAAATAATAATAAAATAATATATAAAATCGTATATATATGGGTTGATATAGTAAACCCTAGCCTGTGTAAACGTAGCCGCCACATTTTCGTTCAATGGCCGAAAACTTCAATCTTTCTCCTCAAAATTTTTTCAAATCCGTAAGCTTTCATGAAAATCTCTCAACTGGAAGATCGAAGAGCTCGTTGAGCTCTACAATTTGAACGGCTATGATCAAATATCATTGAGTGGATCGTCGACAATCGTGCCACGAAGGGTCGCGTTCAACCACGAATTCCGGAGTCTTGATGTGACCGAGCTCGGCGTCGTTCGGGCCATGGATTCGCGCCGTGATGGCCTTCGAGATGGGGGTCACCGATCACGTTCCAGGTGGTCGATGAGAGAGCTACCATTGGTCAAAGCAACGTCGGGTTGGGTTCTTTGTTCGTGAAGGGCCTGGGAGTGAACGGGAGGGAAGAAGGAAAAGTGGGTGGCTAAGATTTGCTGGTTCGAAAATGAACGGCCCGATCTAGGGTTTGTAAAATAAAATAAAATAAAATAAAGAAATTTATTATTATAAATTATATTCCAAACTTTGAAATTTGCGTATCTTTGTCATACGAAGCCGGAATCGGACGAACCAAGCGGTGCCGGAATCGCAGTGACGAGCACTACGCTGTGGAATAGATCTGTCGTCGATCGGAGCTAGTGAAAATTTTAGGTTAAATCGAACGTGTTCGATTTAATTTAAAATTGGAACGGTGGCAACGTAAAAACTCAAGGTGAGTTAATCTCACTCAATTTTGGACTACCGGTATTAATTTTAAATAGTTAAAATTAATAAATGGTTGATTGGTTGAATTGATACATTTTATCAGTTGAATGTGATATTATATATAGTAATGTGTGTGTGTGTGTGTGTATATATATTGGAGTGACTGATATTCCTACATATATATAGGATGAGACCCTATGCGCCCCGCATAATAGCGGATGACCCTATATACCGCGATATTCCACCTCGAAGTGGAATTGGTATTTTTATGTCGTGCTAACATCTGTGGATGTAGGGAAACAGGTTGGAGGGATCCAACTGGATTCCTCAAAAATGTTGAATTAAATTTCATTGTTATTTGTATATAATTTATCGGGATTATCTGTGATAGATTGTTGTGTGATTTTGAATTGATTGGATGCTATGGCAGGTTTTGACCTAGATTTTGGTATTTTTTAAACACCAGTAATATATGTTTTAAATTGGAAAAGAATTTAAAAAGGGGTTTTTGAAGTAATATGTTTATAAAGGATTTTGGGTTAATAAATTGGATTAAATGCGTGGTTTTGAAATTTGTTCTTAACTAAATCGGGATATTGTAAATGGAATTTTGGGATAAAGTATATAAAAAGGGTTTTTAATAATAAATCCTTGAGTGGTGCCCATTAAAAAATAAAAGGGTTAAAATCGAGATTTTTAACAGAATGGAAAGATAGAAGTGATTTTTTGAATGAGTATAAAATTGGTTATACTGGAGTTCAAGTGAGATTTCCAAATTTACGAAATGTAATTGGAATCGAGAATTTGGCTTGTTTTTTTAAAAAAAAGAGTTTTTAATTATTAATTTGGTAACTTTAAAAGTGTTAAAAAAATATTTTGGAAATTAGTTATTTAAGTATTTCAAATTGTTTGAAGCATATTTAATTATTAATTAATAAACTTATAATGATTGTTAAAGATTTATTATTATTATCTATTATTTAGGGATTAGTCAGTATTATTATTTTTGAAGATAAATTATTATATATTTATATGGCTTTGTATAATAGCTTTTATTTAATACATTTAACTAGATTAAACATGAAAATTTATTTTAGAATTTACAAGCATTATTTTGAGATAATTTTTAAATAAAGTTTTCGGGAAGTAATGGTATACTCGCGTGGCGTAAATCGGAGGCAGTGTGTGCCTGCAGTTAAGTCTTGGATTTCTCTAGGATAGAGACGTAACCATTGAGCTGTGATCCATGGTTTGATACTGCAGTGGTACTTTCCACATTATTTTAAAAGGGTTTTCAAATATTTTTGGAAAGGATACTTTGTGAATATACTGAATTCGATAAGATAGGTACATGACCTTTGATAAAGAGATTTAATTTATTTAAAATTTGAATTAAATAAGATTTGATGTTTTCAGTGGAAATGGAATATTTGGTTGAATTGATTGTTTATTTGATAGTTAAATAACCGACTATCAAATCTGGACCTAAATATAACTTTGGGAATATTTAGAAGAAGTACGGGAATTATATGGTACAATTATCGTTCGAGGTGCTATACCGTACGTATAAACTCGTTTCGTTCTTCTAGGAAATTTATAAGGAAATCTGTCCACTAACGGTTAGGAGGTGATCTCCGATCTTATCTTCGTCTGTTTATTTCCTTAAGAACCGGGGTTGAGTTTATCGGAAATGGCGAACGTTGTTTCGAAGAGACCGAGATCAGATTTGTTATCCCAAAACCACTTCGATCCAACGAGTACGTTTTCGAAATGAAGACAAGAGTATGGAGTCGAAGATGGAGCAGTGAAGTGCAAGGACTAATCGCTACAAATCCTGAGGGTGATTCCAAAATGGATGTAGTAGGAATAGTGCCTTCGGTTCCGTTCGGACCCGAAACGGACTTGTATGGATGAAAGCTATCGGTACATTGTCATTGGAGGACAATGAGCATTCTAAGTGAAATTTCCCTAAAAAGGTAATCGTAGCTTCTAGCCTCATCAACCGGGAATGACTGAAAAGCAGGGGGGATGTAGCAAGGCTAAGTGGGTAGCCCCCAATTAGGGTATGTTTATCACCTTTCTAGATACCCTCGGATATTATTACTACGATTATGGAAGGAGCTCGATAAAGGGTGGGAACACCTGGGGTGATAGCATATTCGGTCTATCCAGGTCAGGGATAGTCCGGTCTTGTGTAGCAGGGGATCCCAGCGTGGTCCTTGGTACAGTGTTTCTAGACATGTACTATGACAGGTGGTACCCCAGTACCTAGTCATTCAGATGGAATCCATTCTCCAATAAGCGACGCACGGTTTTGATTGTGCCCAACTATGCTGAAACGTGAGATGCAAGCATTTCAGCTATTTGAATAAGTATTTGTACTTAGACACTATTATAATACCAGATGATTTAGATATGAAGTGTTTTGGTTATCATAAGGTAAAAACCCGTCGTGTTTATTTGTGGCGTGGTCTTACGAGATACGTTTGATTTTCAAAGGATTTTGAAAACTTTAATAATTCAAATTGAGTGTGGTTTCTCACGCTGGTTTTCCAGACTGACTCGGGTGTTATTTTATTATAATGCTCGGTCAGACCGATTATTTCGGGTTCAGGTTAGGATGCTATGGAGCTTAGGAGACGAGCTGGAGACCAAGACGTATTTCTCGTATTTGTTTTTATTTTGCTGCAGTGTTTTTGTTACCACCCGCATATTTTATGATTATATATTTAAATGTTTTGTTTAAATTTAGAATCATTTTTTGAATTTAAAGTCTGAAATGTTACTTTTTGTAAACAGTTGAATCCGGACTCGAGACCACTTCCATTGAGTTCAAAACGACATTTACAACTTTTTTGAGTATAAGCATCGATATGTTTGGAGTTGATTAGGATTTTGGTATTTTCATTTGGGCTTTGGGTTGTGTTCTAGCCCACTAACCCAACAAGGTAACCCAACTCGTCTACCAAATACCCTAACTCCTCTACTCTTCATTCATTCTACTCCTCATTTCCTAACACTCAAGCTAAAGAGAAAAATGGGGGAAAAGAGGGGAAATTAAAATTCCTAAGTCCTAGATTCTTAGGAAATTCAAATTCAAGTTCTAAAATCAAAGAGAAGCTTAGGTAAGCATCCTCTTCATCTTCTCCATCTCAATCTCTCTTCAATTTTCAGAAATTCCTATAACCTAACATAGGAAATTCATTTCATTTGGTAATAAATTGAAGATTCTTGAGGTGTTGTTGAAGAGAAATCGATCTTGCTTCGTTTTAGAGCTTCTCATTTCTTGTTTTTGGGTTTAAAGGCGAGTTCTTGAACTCACATCTATGTCTATAGCTTTCATTGTTGTTAGGTATGAATTCCTAACATTTATTTCATGACCAATTGCTTTTGAATTGAATTGGTTTGGTGAATTTTCCAATTTTTGGTATTTTGAAGTCAAAATCTTTGAAAATCCTATTATGGATGTTTGGACATGTTGTTAGGAGTGTACTGAAGAGCTTATAGGGTTGGGTTGTCGCTTGGCATAAATCCCTAGCCACCATCGCTCGTCCGATCACTTCCGAACCGATTTGACCATTAATGGCCTAGGCTGATTTTTGTCCTGAGCTTCAGCTCAGACATCTGGTAAAACACTCAGACGTCTGAGGCTAAGGAATAAACATTCCAGACCTTATGCTCAGACATCTGAGCGATCTGGAAAAATTCCAGACCTTCAGCTCAGACGTCTAGGTAGAACCACCAGACGTCTGGCGCCGTTGAATTCAGCCAATTTGCCTGTTTTGAGTGGATTTCCAAATTTTATCAATTTTTGTAGATCCGGTTGGTTGTTGTCATTTATTATCGACATTGATGACTTCTTTTCTGGATTTTTGGGAATATCCATTTGATGGATTTGATCGACTTCTATGGTTTTGATTCACGTCATCGAATGTGAATTTTTGGTGTAGATTGTTTTTACAATCTTTTCTATGATTTGTCACTTTAAAATACAAAGGCTTCTATACTAGTAGTAAAAACTCAAACTCTTTCACAAAAACGATTTCAACACTACTTTTAAATACAAAGGTCGTTTTTAAAACCGTTTTCCAATCTATTAGTATATACAAACCTTTACCTCATTCGTACGAGAAATCCAATTAAACAACTTAACAAAACAAGTGGTATGAAACGCTTGCGTTTACTTCGTCGGTTAATTCTTAGACTTGTTCGATTGAAATCTTGTGACAATTTTCGAGTGGAAATCTGCAATTTATTCGTAAATATTTAAGTTAAGCCAGTGGTTATGGGACACGAAGCTAAACTCATTTATTTACAAGCTTGGTGTATTTTACACTTTTATTAATCTATGCAGATCATTTTGAGGTTTAGTGTTTATAAATGATGTTTTAAAGTAAGTTAATTAATTACTTTATTAATGAGGTTTTAAAGTTAATTAATTATTCAATTATGATGTTCAAAGGATTTAAATTTATTTTAATTGATTAAATAAAGGTATTTATAAATGATAATCTGTTTATAAAAGGGATTTTACTTAATAAAAGGATTTATTTTAAAGAGATTTTCAAATAATATTTTGGTAAATTACATTGTATAAAAGAATTTATAAAGGGGGTTTATAGGAAGATGTACAAAAGAGTTTTATATAATAGAAAAGGGATTTTATAAATCAGTTTAGGGATTTATAAAAATAAGTGTTATAAATTATTTTGAAAATTTATAAAAGTGTTTGTAAATATGAAATGGGCTTATAAAAGGGGAATTTTATAAAGGAATGAGATTTGTTTTGACTATTTATCCGTCTTAATTATGGTGGTATGGAAACACTCTTTCCATACTTAAACCAAAGGATAGTGGTTGGGTTTATAGTAAGAAATACTTTAAATAATATTTTTTTAGCCCTTTTAAATATGATTTGGAAAAGAGGAAATCACCCCCAAGTTTTGTTAATATACTTATATCGTTGAGATAAGCACGTGAATATTTTCTAAGTATTAAAAATATAAGTGTTTGGAATATACTTATACCGGTGAGATAAGTATATAAATGTTTTCTAAGTAATGAAAGGACTATAAGGGATTTGGGAAAATATGTTTTATAAAGGTATTTTAAGTTACAAATTTGAAAAGTGATTTGATTTATGGGAAGATTAATTTATAAAGGCTTAGTGGATCCCATTGGAAATTAAATCTATGTTTGATTGTTTGTTTATTTGATAGTTAAATAACCGACTATCAAAATCTTGGCCAAAATATAACTTTGGAAATATCTAGGAGAAACACGTGAGTTGTATGCCACAATCATCTTCAATGATGTTGTACTGTGTGTATAAATCTCGTTTTATTCCCCTTGGACAAATGATAAGGAGATTCATCTACTTAAGCGGTTAGCGGCTGATCCCCGCTCCTATGTATTGTATGTATATTTCCATAAAGAATCGCAGTTGAGTTTACTGAAAACTAGCAAATGTTGGTTCAAAGAGACTAGGATCGGGTAAGTATGAATTATCTGAAAACCACTTCGAACCAACTCAAGCGTTCAAATTGAAGACATCTCAAAGATGATGGGATCGAAGACGGAGCTCTTTGAAGTGCAATGGCTACTTGCTACTAATCCTGAGGGTGATTCCAAAATGGATGTAGTAGAAGTATTGCCTTCGGTTTGTTCATATCCTGAACAACATGTATGGACAAATGCTGGCATTGCATTGTCGCCTAGAGGACAGTGTTAGCACTCCAAGTGGGATTTGCTAAAAAGGTAAAATGTAGCCTCAAGCCTCATCAACCAGGAATGACTAAACCAGGGGATATGCAGCAGGGCTAAATGGGTCATTCCCATTAGGGTATGTCAGTGCCCTTCTAGATACATATATACATATTTATGGAATTGGTTGTGTATGAGAGCTCTCGGGAAAAGGTTGCAAAGCAACTAGGGTGATCACATATTCAGTACTATCCAGTAAGGGTTAGGTCGGTTCTGTGTTGGCGGGGAGTCCGGGCGAGGCCCTCGATATATTTTCTAGATATGTACTGTGGTAGGTGGTACCCTAGTGCCTTGTCATTGTATGGAATCCATTCTCCAATACGCGATTTAACAGATTTAGTTGTATACCTATTATGCTGGAATTTAATTAATGTAACAATTTCGGCTATGATTCAATATTTATTTCAATACCTAGACGTTATTATAATATCACTATATATAAAAAATGTTTTGGTTATCGCAAGGTAAAAACCCTTCCATTTTTATGTGTGGCCTAGTCTAACGAGAAATCTTTATTTGAAAGGTTTTACAAAACATTAAGAATTCATTTGATTGTGTTTCTCACGGCGGTTTACCAGACTGATCCGGGTGTTACTTTTCTTATAATGCTCGAGCCAGCCCGAGCATATTTTCTAGATTTAGCTAGACTCTTTGGAGCCTTTAGGAGACGAGCTAGATGCCTCCAAGATGTACTTCCATTTTTTCTTTTATTTTCTGATTTTTGTTCTTGTTGTAGTGATCGGCAATTGTAAGGACATGTTGTTATAAATATCCAGGCCGATGAAAGGTTAGTTACTCTAATTGATGTATGTATTCAAAAGTTTTCTTTGTAAAGATTCATTGATGTATTATAGATTACTCGCCACGTTGTGAGATTATGTTCTGTCATTTCTTTTCTTTCACCCCAAAAATCTGTCTCTCCAGCACTTAGATGTTCAACACATTAATATCGTGGATGTATTAGTGTCGACTTCTGAGGATCGAAAAGGCGAGACATTACAGTTGGTATCAGAGCTGAAGGTTAAGCGAGAACCTTGGCACCTATGGGGTAAAACGCATCAGAGATAGGGTTAGTTACACCCTAGAATGAGTTTGAGTGTATATTTATGGGAGTGCGTATATGTTAGTGCTATAAAAATGTTTTATATTGTGTTATTTGATTGTTTGAGTGGTTTATGAATTATGGTCGATGCTTCTGGCCCATGTTATCGATAGGGATTTCTGAACACTTGAACAAGGCCAACCGACATAGTATTGTTTTAAATCGGTAAAAGAAATAATTTTACTAAGGAGTATATTTAAATATAAAAGGATAATTTTCAAAAGTTAATATAGTTTTTGATGTGTTTGATTACTAGGGAATGATAATATTCAATTATTATCATTCAAGGTTTGATTAGTCATCCTCGTCCAGTTTTGGGGCATTGACTTTTGTTTGTTGATTTATAAGTAATTTTCTTTCCTTAAACATGGGTTGGGTAGATAGAAATTAGGAAAACATTGGAACGAACACCTTATGAATTAAGTTTCATTATTTGACTGTAAGGTGTTCGATGTTAAAGTCGGATTAAAATTGGATTTTAAATAAAGATGTTTATTAAAAGTTAAGAATATTTTAGAATAAATATTTGATAAATGATTTGAATAAAGGAGTTATTTTATATATAATTGGTTTATAAGAACGGGGCTTATAAATAAAAAGGGATTTAAGTAAAGAATTTGAGGACTTCAATCTCAGTGCTTTTTGGAAAATGATTTTCAAGATTTTGGGGAAAATAATAATAATAATATTTGAAAGTATTTTTGTTCAAGTATAAAAAATTTAGGAATGAAATTTTATGTAGATACATTTTCTTTGGTGGGTTCGTGAAATGAGTCTCGATTTGTTATGTGATGATCTAAATAATCTTCTAAGTGACGATTGGATGTTTGCCCAAGCGAATGTTATGGTGCACTTAGTAAATTATTCTCCTCATCATTGTACGATCGAAATGAGTTAAAATTTGAACGAACCCAAAGCAAGCGAAAATAGATATTTTGTTAAAACTATTTATGGGAAATATGTAAAGTATTGTTTCAAAAAGGGGATTTTGAAATGGTTGAAGTATTTTTATGATAGCTAGTCCGAATGGCCAAAAACTAACTAAAAATGGGAAAGAGATGTGTTCGAATGATAAGCACTTCTCTTAAGTATTACCCTTGGTTGTCAGGGAATATGTGATGCTATTTGGTAGTACCCAAATCCTTAGTATCATTTTGGGTTACTCGGGCTATATATATGCTCCTTCTATGGTTAAATATATAGTATTATTTTGGAAAAATATTTCTGAATAAAAAACCGGGTATTTGGATCTTGAGTTTACTTAAAGGAAATAAATTCGAAATGGGAAAAGTTAGACCAAATAGTGGTATATACTCTAAGGAAGTAGTAGTGTATTATACAAGTTAGACCTAAGTTTAGTTTTGATGAAATGTTTTCATAAATAATCTTAGCAGAAATAGAATTAGTATTAGTGAGAACTAATAAAATAAGTACGTAAGTTGAACGTAGATCATTTCTGTTTTTCACATAGTTTTTGAGCCAAGATTCGAGTACATGACTTTGAGGTGTTTCACACTGTTCCAAATAAGAACCTATCACTCGATTTTTAACGGTGAACACTTGGTGAGGGTTTTTAATAGGGAACCAAAATTTTCTATCATAGTATATGTCTATGTAAGGAGAACAGAGGTTTCTAATAAAGAAGCCTGATCGGAGTCTGCACTAGAGAATCGGGTGAGCGATACTAGTTCAGAAGTGAAGATGTGTGTTCGAGTAGAGATCAATCAGATTTTGCATATGGATGGTCTATGAACATCATATAGACTTATGAATAATATTGGATATTCATGGAGTGAGATTTCGAGGTCGAAATTCTTTTAAGGGGAGAGAATGTAACGACCCGGAATATTACCACTTCGATTTTTGAATATTTAATTTATTTTAAGTATTCAATTAATGGTTTTAATTAAAATACCCTCTTCTAATTAATAACTAATGATGGTGAAATGGTTTTCAAAATATGTTTACAGAAATAATTAGTTTAAAGGAAAATAGAAAATGTGATCAGAAATCATTTTCCGAATTTTCGACTTTTCGGTATTTAAAATTTATCGAAAACGTTGTGCACATTGGTGTTAACACATACACACATACATATTAAATACATAATTGTGGTTAGTAAAATAATATGGTCAATAATAGTTTACTTAAGTAAAAAGTAAAAGATGTGACACTTTTTCAAATTAAAATTTGAATAAAATGTAAAGTATGTAATGTCACATTCATTTAACACCATAAGAACAAGGGATAGTGTTTTATGTGGTGGTCACAAGGGGGAGCTCCAAGTGTTGCGTGTGGAAGGGAGGATGAAGGGAGGGTGGGATGATGTGTCATTATATGAGTAGAGGGTAGTGTACTTAAGGGTATTTAGGTAATTTTCTAATTTCAATTTATATAAAAACAATTTCAAATTTTCTCTCTCTCATTTCCATTCCATTTCTCACTTTTTCAAAAATCCATCTTCTTCCTTAAGCTTTTCAAAAGTTTTATTGGCTTCCATTTATTTTCTAAATTAAAAATCACTTCTTTCTTCTCTTTTAATTTTTGAAAAATCCTTAAAACCACTTCCTTTTCTCTTTTTATACCTCCACTTAACCAAAACAACACCCAAACTCCCTTTTACAACCTTGGTTGTGCCCTATTGACCCTAGGCTGACCCCATTTTTCAAAATCCAAAGCCAAAAATCAAATCTTTTGCAAGAGGAATCCAAGTTTTAAGGTAAAACCAAGTTTTAGTGAAAGTTAGGTTGATTTTTGTAAACTTTTGGTGAGTAATGCCCACACCTTTAAGAAAGTTTTAAACTTTATATTGTTGCTTAACTTAGCTGCATATTTGTTGGATGTTCGGGTGAAAGTTGATGTTGATTTGTATGATCATATATGTGCTTATATGTGTTTGTATGTGATGTTGTATTTGAATCGAAATTGAAGTCTAAATGTTGTAAATGGTTGAAAAATGTGATCTTGCTTATGGCTTATTGTTTCACATGTGAATATATGATTATGTTCATGTATGTGGTTTATATGCTAAAGAAAGTTAGCATCTTGACTTGTATAAGTGACTTAGAGGTCCCTTGGTTTTAAAATCATGTTTGTTATTTTAATTTACTAAAAAAAGGTACAAAGTTTTAAACTTTATTAGTTTTCCAAGAACTTACTGTATTTTATAAAGTAAGTAAAGTTTTTAAAGAGTTAAAGTTGAAATGTTAACTTCAAAACTAACTTTAAGTTATGCCATCCATAGAGATACTCGCTATAGATGCAGTTCGGAAAATCATATGCTTTTCCAAATTTAAAGTGTTTTGTCTTAAATATTTTTGAAATCTTTTCCGAATCATTAATTAAGTATAAAAGGTAATTGTTATTTAATGAGGTATGAGTTTAATAATTATTTAATTAATTAGTTAATTAAAGTTAATTAGTAATTAAGTAAAAGTAATTAGAACGTAAGAATTAATTAAGTACGATAATTATAGTTAATTAATTAAGAGAGTTTTAATTAATTATAATTAAGTAAAGATTTAATTAAGTATTAATTTTTATTTAATTAAGGTTTAATTATTTAATTAATTATTATTTAATTAAGGTTTAATTTTTAATTAATCACTATCACGTAGGGTTTAATTATTTATTAATTAAATAATTAATAAAAATTTAATTAAGATTTAAATAAGATTTAATTATTATTAAATCAAGGTAACTTATTTTAAATTAATTTAATAAAAGTTTTAAAATTTTATTGCTTATTTCCAAGGATCGGTTTTTATTTAAAATTAGCTTCCTTTATAAGTAAATGAATTAAAACAAGGGACTCTCTTTGTCCTTTTACCATTAAGTAGCTCAATTAATACGAATAAGTTATATTAAACTTTGACATTTTTTTAGCATAATATATCCCTATTTTACTATAATTAAATTAATTTGATTATTTGGACATCCATTTTAGCAGAATAAATCCCCATTCTGTTAATATATTGATTTGGATATTGAACCATATGCTAGTTAACTAATATTGGGAAAGTAATGGGTTAGTTATTGATGGCTAATTATGGATTTTATTTACATATATGTTGACTTATGTAAATACAAGCAATATGACTGGAAAGTTAATTTGGAGTAAAATGGTAACTTGATTTGGTATCATTGTGGTCACTTAGTCTCTTCTCGAATTTGTGAAGTTATGGATTTAAATTATCTTCAATTCTATATCAATTTGAGGTTAAGTGTTTATAAATGATGCTTTAAAGTAAGTTAAAATTACTTTATTAACGAGGTTTTACAGTTAATTAATTATTCAATTATGACGTTTAAAGGATTTAAACTTATTTTAATTAATTGAATAAAAGAATTTATAAATGATAATCTATTTATAAAAGGGATTTTACTTAATAAAAGAATTTATTTTAAAGAGATTATCAAATGATATTTTGGTAAATGATATGGTATAAAAGAATTTATAAAGGAGTTTTAAAGGAGGATTTATAAAAGAGTTTTATAAAATAGAAAAGAGATTTTATAAATCAGTTTAGAGATTTATAAAAAGAAGTTCTATAAATTATTTTTATAATTTATAAAAGTATTTGTAAATATGAAATGGGCTTATAAAAATGGAATTTTATAAAGGAATGAGATTTATTTTGACTATTTATCCTTCTTAATTATGGTGGTATGGAAGCACTCTTTTCTTACTTAAACCGAAGGATAGTGGTTGGGTTTATACTAAGAAATATTTTAAATAATATTTGTTTTTGCCATTTTAAATATGATTTTGGAAAAGAGGAAATGTCCCTCAAGTTTTGTTAATATACTTATACCGTTGATATAAGTATATGGATATTTTCTAAGTATTGAAAATATAATTGTTTGGAATATACTTATACCTGTGAGATAAGTATATAAATGTTTTCTAAGTAATGAAAGGACTATATGGGTTTGGAAAAATATCTTTTGTAAAGATATTTAAAGTCAAAAATTTGAAAAGAGATTTGATTTATGTGATTATTAATTTATAGAGGCTTAGTGGATCCTCTTGGAAATTAAATCTATGTTTGATTGTTAACTTATTTGATAGTTAAATAACCGACTATCAAAATCGTGGCCAAAATATAACTCTAGAACTATCATGGAGAAACACGTGAGTTATACAGCACAGTCATCTTCGATGATGTTGTACTATGCGTATAAATGTTGTTCTGTTCTCCAAAGGAAAATGATTGGGAGATCCATCCACTTAAATGTTTATTGGGCGATCCCCGTTTCTATGTATTATCTGTATATTTCCAAAAAGAATCGGAGTTGAATTTACCAGAAACTTGCGAATGTTAGTTCGAAGTGTCCTGGATCAGATAGGTATGAATTATCCAAAAACTACTTTGAACTAACTCAAGTATTTGAATTTAAGACATCCCAAAGATGGTGGGATCGAAGACAGAGCCCTTTGAAGTGCAAGGGTTATTTGCTACTATTCTTGATCGTGATTCCAAAATGGATGTAGTAGAAGTAGTGTCTTCGATTTTTTCATATCTTGAACTACTTGTATGGACAAATGCTGGCATTGCATTGTCGCCTGCAAGGTAGTGTTAGCATTCCAAGTAGGATTTGCTAAAAAGATAAAACGTAGCCTCAAGCCTTATCAACCAGGAATGACTAAAACAAGGGATATGCAGCAAGACTAAGTGGGTCGCACCCATTAGGGTATGTCATCACTCTTCTAGATACAGATGTACATATTTATGGAATTGGTTATGCATGACTGCTCTTTAGAAAAAGTTGCAAAGCAACCTCGGTCATGACATATTTGGTACTAGGCCTGTTAATGGGTCGGGTTCGGTCCGGGTATTATAAAACCCGGACCTGAGTCCAATTACAATAATTAAAACCCGAGCCCGGCACGAACCCGCAGGGTATTTCAATCCAATATCCGAGCCCGACCCCTCGGGCTTTTTAAGCCTGCTGGATAATAACCGTATACCTAACTCAGAATATTTATATTAAAACCATATTTTAAAATTGCAACTTTGTTAAAATTTGTATACAAACAATGTTAACATATGAATTGAACGGTGATGTTGTCAAGCTCATAACAAAAGTATGAAAAAATAGTAACATGTAAACAAACAAAATGGTAAATAAATAACACACACACACTTATGTTTTGATACGATGAAAAACTAATAGTCGGGTGGGGCCCTAACCGGGCCGGGTTTTGATAAAACCGTACCTGACCCGAATCGGTCCTGAGTCGGGCTTGGGTTGTAAAAGTCAAAACCCGGACCTACATAAATAGGGCGGGTTCGGGCCAAAACCCATACCATTGACAGGCCTATTTGGTACTATCCAATAAGGGGTAGGCCGGCTCTTGTCATTTTATGGAGTCTATTCTCCAATACGCGCGTTTACAGATTTAACTATATACCTATTATGCTATAATTTAATTAATGTAACAATTTTGGCTATGATTCAATATTTATTTTCAACCCTTGGAAATTATTATAATATCACTGGATTTTGTAATAAAAAAATGTTTGGTTATCATATGGTAAAAACCCGTTTGTGTTCATGTGCGGCCAGGTCTTACGAGATAGCTTTATTTGAAAGGTTTTATAAAATATTAAGAATCCATTTGATTTGTTTCTCATGCTGGTTTTACTAGACAGATCCGAGCGTTATTTTTGTTATAATGCTCGGGTCAGCCCGAGCATATTTTTCAGATTTAGCTAGTCACTTTGGAGCTTTCGGGATATGAGCTGGATGCCTCCAAGACGTACTTCAATATATTCTTTTATCTTCCGTTGTTAGTTCTTGTTGTAGTTATTTACGCTTGTAAGGACTGGTTGTTATAACTGTCCAATTTGATGATAGGTTAGTTACTCTAATTAATGTATTATTCAAAAAATTTCTTTGTAAAGATTCAATTATATATTATAGATTACTCATCATGTTGTGAGATTTTGTTCTTTCTTTTCTTTTCTTTCACCCTAACGATTTGTCTTTCTGGCACTTGGATGTTCGGCACGTGAATACCATGGATGTATTACTGTCGACTTCCGAGGATCGAAAGGCGGGACATTACAATACACACACACACATGTATAACCGTGCTTATCGATTAAAAATAAAAATATATGTATATAGCATATTTATGACGATATTCATTTTAGTTATTAATAGCGTATTAAATTATAGAATTTGGAGGTGTAGATGGAAAAGATGTAGTAACTCCAAAATTAATAGGGCAGCAAATGTGTAGTTAATAGGTGGTTACAGGGATTAAATGAGGACATAAATGTGTTAATGGACCAGTTAAAGAATTTATTATGTCATTTATGGAGAAATGAATAGGCATATAGGTTGAATTAGAACGATTAAAAAAATGTTGTTAGAAATTGTCAAATTAGAATAATAATGACTATTTATTATGGACAATTGACATTTATAGAGTATAATAAATAAGCGTATAAGATATGAATTAAATGCTAGAAGGCAATATAATTTTCTTAGCAGGAAATCATATAGCCTTAATTATACTATTAGACAAGCGTCAATTAATGGGCCCAACCCAACATTTAAGCCTATAATGATTAGTTTGGTTCAGTCAGTTGGGATGCGAGGTCAGTAAGCTACATAACAGAAGTCCGTCCTTCACATAGAAGCTACTAGCAGTTGTGTATACTTACTACTAATGTGGGACATCTCCAACCATAGGACGTGTAGGAAAGGGATATGCATTGCCAATAGGTAGGGGAAAATATACCAAGGGTTCACCCTGGATTTGATGTATTAAATGTCCTAGTACTTTTTAGGATACGAGGTCCGCTTCATTTCCAATAAGAGGGATTAAGTGCCTGAAATGGGAATTTTCCTTGACCCATATTTTGTTAGTCTGAACGGGATGTTAGCTGAGGAAGGTCAATGGGTTATGTTAGTATTTTTGTTGGACTAGTATTTTGCAGTAGGGCTGACATTTTGGTAATGACCACCACTAGTACGGAGCGAACGTGTAACGACCCGTAATTTTACCACTTTGAAATTGAAATATTTAATGTATTTTATATAGAATTTTCAAACTTAAATAATCATATTTTATATAATAAATAAGAATGGTGAACTTATTTTTAGAATTGAATAAAGATTTTGGACTTTTACCGTAACATTGACAAAATTGACCAAAGTCGGTTTTGGATAAAATTGGATATACGGTCAAATAATTGTTTTAAAAGGTGAATAACTCCTTTTAAAATTATTATATAATGATAATAATTAGTTGATAAAAGTTTTATAACTATATATATATTTATTTTATAAAGATTGACAAATTTTGTCGCGCATTGACAAAATCAATGTCGTATATTTAAAAATGAATTTTGATATTGTATTAGAAGTCAAATACACTTGTTTTAATTAATTAAATAAGATAAAGAACTTATTTTCAAGTTTGGTTTATATGAATAAATAGTTTAACAAAAACGTCAAAATGTGACCGTAAAACATTTTGTTGAAAATCGATGTTTTGTCGAATAAAAGTTGTCGCAACGTTGTTGCACCTTTATTTTCATGTACATGAACACATACTTAAATAAAGTAAGTAATAACAAAGTTACTAAACAAGTTTACTTTTACTAATCATGATTAGAAAATTCTAGAATATCATTAGTAAAAAGTAAGCACAAAATGACAAAAGTGTCAAAATCAAATCTAAATAAAATCTTACTTTATTTTACTTAATTCTTAACTGATTAAGACATAAAGAGTAATGTGTAATGGTGATGGTAAGTGTTGAAAAAATGAGATTACTTTAAGTTGAAGTAAGGGTATTTTGGTCTTTTTACATAATAATATTTTATTCCAAACTTTTTCTATAAATAGCAACCCACTTTCTTCACTTTTTCCACACTTCTTCTTCTCCATATTCAAGCTTCTTCTCTCCACTTTCATGGTTTCCATGCGTTAGGAAAATAATGGAAAAATATTAGAAAAAAAAGTAAAGTAAAATATAGTATTCCACTTCAAAACCAAGTGCAAACTCATCCTCTCCACCTCCTAAACTCATGGCCACCACCTCCCCAAGCCAAGGCTGAGGTCCTCCAACCTCCCAAGTCAAGGCCGAACCTAAGTGAAGAAAGAAGGAAGTTCGGGAAGCGCCGAAGCAAGAAAAAGAGAAGGAAGTGCTGCCGAAATCAAAAGAGAATTCTACGAAAAAGTTTGATGGAGTGGAACTAATTGTGAGCACTCATTTTTGAATTTACTAATAATTCCAAATTTAATAATATGAAAGTTAAATATCTTAGATGATTAATATGTTTGATAACTTGGATGCGAAGTTTGTTGTTTATATGATTGTTAATATGAATGATTACTTGGTTTGATAAATGATAAGAGAAATGGTTAGAAATTAACAATAGTTAATTAAATGAGAATTTAAATCTACATAAATATGTGTATAGAAATTATTTAGCCTCTTAATGATTTAAAATATCTAATAAGGTTGGAAATGATATTATAATAATATAATAGTATGAAATGAATGGAAAATGGATTGAAATATGAAAAATATTGTTTAAAATGATTTAGAAATGTTTTATAAACATTTAAAAGTGTTTTCATGAAGTTTGAAAAGAAATGAAAAACAAGTCAAAAGTTGACGCGTCGCGTAATGGTGGTTCACGATTTCACGCCATAAAAGTCAAACGAGTATATAGAATGGAATATAGCTCAGAATTCTTCGAGATAAGAATTTTCCGAACTATTATATCTTCAGTTTTCAAAAAAAAAAAAGAAAATTAAGATTTCGATAAGTAAATTTTGAAATAGAAGTAAAACAAGTTTTTGAAAAATCTTGAATTTGCAGTTCGGAATCCAATACTGGATTTCTTTGGAGATGATGTTTTAAATTGTTTAAAAATGTGAAATAAATCTTATAAATCTTTTAAAATGTTTTAAAAGTGATTCGAGTAATAAAAATGAATTTTCAAATAATAAAAAGTCGTTTTAATCAATATAGCTTAAAAAGCACTTTCCGCAGCACTTTTTCGCTGCACTTTTCATTAACTTTTGAAATAGTTTTAAACGCAACCGTTGTGACGCCCCACCCTGAGATCCACATTAATAGAGAGTATTACTGGATACTATTGTCTGCCAATGCGGAGAATAGGGCTGGTTAGGAGCGACCATCTATAGCCTTGTCTTAAATTTCTATTGAATACGTCGATAAATGCTCTATATTTTTTTTCAAGTGGATCGACATATCCAATAAATACTTAATACAAAGCCATAGGTGGCTATAGGATCTATTAGAACAAAATACAACAACTCAAATGCATAACATATCACAAAACAACAAACAGATATATATACATATATACTGATACATCCCAATACAATACAAATAATACATCATAAGTGGTATGACAACCACAAAATACACACGAGTCAAAACAATATACATATCAAAGTAGCGCAAAAGACTACAACAAAAAGGCTAGCAGATAAGTCCATGCGGAAGCAGAATAGGCTAAGTCCATAAGGGTACCTAACCTGAAACACCTCGGTCTGACCCGAGTATAAAATACACAGGTCAGGCTAGCTAAACAAATCAGTTTATAAGGATAAGTGATAATAGATGCATAAGTATAAGGGCAATGTTCTTCTTAAACAAGAAGGAACAATACTGAGTATAAGCATGAGCATAAGTATGGTATGGTTACTTTAAGTGATGAGATGATATCACTTACACAAACATATAATCTCAAAAGAGATAAGACAATCAATAAATGCTAAATATAGCAAGCCTCATATCACCGACATATCACAAATCATCAATAGTGGTTTAGGGAAAATATAACTTCTAAAAAGGGGAAATCCCAAACCCACCATATCGGCAAACTCAAAGAAATCTCAAAGAAATCACCATCTCAAAAATACGCCACAAGGCAATCAAATATAACTCTCCAACATAGGAGAATATAATCCCAAATAAACACCAAAAGGCAAATCTCGAATAATGCCAGTGTAGGCAACTCAATTCTCAAAAATAGAACTCCCAAGAGTTCAAATTCCCAAAAGGTAATCGCCACAAATATATATCGAATGGTTCAATGGATCATTCTGGAAAGGGGTGATACACTAGGGAAAATAGTCAAAGAAATCATCTCAAAAGTGTTTGCACGTGCATGTGGCCGAAACCTTGCCAAGTACTGTTATCTCAAATAGGTACCTCGTCCGAAGGCAAAACGTTACAATGACAAATACGCCGCAATGGCAAATATGCCACAATGGAAAATACGCCGTAATGGCAAATGTCGCAATGTAAAACGTCTCGAAAACAAATACGCCACATGGCAAACACCACAATGGTAATGACCCGAAGGTCCAGTACTGGCACGTCGCAATGGCAGATGTGTCACAAATTCTCGGATAGGAACTCGAATAGTGTTAATGTGTGTCCCATACCACACGTTTGCACTAAACGGTTTACTAACCGCTGTAAATTTCACACTCAAAGAAGTAAAAGTTTACCTCATCTTATCGGTAAACTCGACCCAAAGGTCAAAATGATCAAACAGACAAGTTGGGAATTAACCGATAAGATAAACGCACGTGTCCCATGCCACGTGTGTTTCCTGGAGATTTGACCAGGCAACTAGTGCTCAGCATCAGGTAGCACCCGACAACAAGAAAGTGTCCGGCATCCAGGAGTGGTCGGCGAAGCACTTGGCATCCAGGAGTGTTCGGCGAAGCACTTGGCATCCAGGAGTGTTCGGCGAAGCACTTGGCATCCAGGAGTGTTCGGCGAAGCGCACGGCATCTAGTGGGACTCGGCATCCATAGCGTTCGGCATCCGTAATGCTCGGCGACCAGGAGACTCGGCGTCAAGTATCGTTCGGCATCAACTGGCACTCGGCGACAACCAATGCTCAGCATCCCTAGCGTTCGGCATCATTAGAACTCGGTGATAGGAGAACTCGGCAACAGGAGTACTCGACACTCCTTGGTACTCGGCGTAGTACTCGGCAACAGGAGTACTCGGCACTCTAAGGTACTCGGCGTAGTACTCGGCAACGAGAGTACTTGGCATCCAGAAGACATTCAGTATGCACAACTACTCAAGGTGACAATGTCGTTCGGCCAGCGTGCACTTTTCGTTCAAGAGCTTCGGATAGAGACACGTTCGGCGTCAACTGGCAATCATCCTGCACTTCCCACACATCCAGCGTATCGTTCGGCATAGAAGGACTGTTCGGCATCAGAGCGTTCGGCATACCAGGATCGGCATGCAGCGACCACGGTACTGGGGCTAGAGTGTTCGGCCATCCAGCCCATTTGAGAAGTCTTGCCTATAAATAGAGGGGCAGGGTCACAGTGAAAGGGATCCTTTTATGGGAGAGAACACTGGGGAGACTCTGCCATTTTCGAGACTCATCTTCTCTACTTAAACAACTTCATGCAAGCATTTGATTCACGAATTGTATTTGTAATCAACTATAAAGAAGATCAATAAAGTTTAACCTTAAAGTGGACGTAGGCAATTACGCTGAACCACTATAAATTTGGTGTTCTTACTTTCTGTAGTTAGATTAGCATTGTCTTCTCTGTTTAATTTACTTTCATCACTTATATCTCTACACAATCTTTCTCTACGAGGTTAGTAACCAATTTTGGTGCTAACACTTTGGTGCTTTCACTGAGAATTGAATTCTCAGACCTCAAGGATCTGCTTTGAAGCTACTGGATTGAACAAATCCCCCAAAGAAGATCCGACTCACTGATAGGACATCCGTTGATTCTACTCAGAGTTCATACCAATAACTCTACAATGGTAAGACCACGTACCAGGTCAGCTTCTCATAATGCGGATGCCCATGAAACTGCTAGTGTGCAACAAGCAGGACCTAGCAATCAACTAGCGATTCCGAGTGCAGGAATTGCCGCTCAAGAACAGACTCCAGTTGTCACCAGAATAGAGTTCAATGACTTGATGAGAGAACTCAGGGAAAGCAGGAGACAACTAGGAGAGCAGATGCAAGCTAACGCCAACCTGATGGCACAACTCACTCAACAGCAGCAACAAAATGCTGGGGGCAATCCCGCTCCTTACTCTTCATCTGACAGCTCAACTTCCTCTGATGAACCTCCCAGGCGCAGACGCCGCAAGACTGACGCTGCACGAGCAGAAGCTGCTGTTCAAACAACTGGAGACCGTGACCAAGCAAGAGCTGGAAACTTCAGGACCGGGGTACAGACGGAGGATAGAGGCCCGGATCATCAAAATGCTAACGATGTCAAACCTCAAGACGCACGATTGGCAGACCGCCAGGAGAGGAGGCATCAGCATGGACAGGCGCGTAGAACAGACACTAACCTTCCGCCTTCCATACAGACAACAGATCTGACAGCCATGATCAGGCAGTTGATGAAGGAAAATCAGGGGTTATCGAATGATGATTGGGGAGTGTCAAGAAGTCATACTCCGTTCACGGATGTTGTGTTGCAAGCGGCGTACCCCAGGAAGTTTAGTATGCCTACTATCCCTGCGTATGAAGGGAGGACTGACCCCAGACAGCACGTCATGAGGTACGAATGGACGATGGATTCAGCTAGAGCGAATGATGCCACCAAGTGTAGGTGCTTTCCGATTACTCTATCTGGGATCGCTACTATGTGGTTCACCCGACTTCCTCCATGATCCGTATCAAATTTCGAGGAGTTGGCAAAGAAGTTTATTGAGCAGTTCAGGATACACACTACGCGCCCAAAGGACGTGATGTCTCTGTCAAGTGTAATCCAAAATCCCGGGGAGTCGTTGAAGGAATATTTACAAAGATTCCACGTAGAAGCAACTGAAGTCAGTAATCCCAATGACCATGCAATTCTGATGGCTGTAATGAGAGGTGTGGATCCAGACTCTGAGTTTGGAGACTGGCTGGCAGGAAAACCTCCGGCTACATTAGAGCGTTTCTACTCAAAGGCACACCAGTTCATAAGAAGAGAGGAAGCTGGGTGGGTACGACGAGATAAGGCGCCAGGACCAGTCCAAGAGTCAATAAAGAGCAACATTGCTGTGAAGCAGTCTGGAGACAGCTCAGGAAAGGTCCAAGTCAATGTCCAGAACAAGCCTGGGCAACCCAAGGAGTTCGGCGGAAGGAGTCAAGGGAAAAAGAGAGAAGCGGGGAAGTGGAAGTCGAGAATCCCAAGCTACAGCGAGTATACTCCGCTGAACGCACCGCTTGAGAACATTTACTTATCCACCTGCAATACATTTCAATACAAAAAGCCACGTCCGAAAGAATCAACCGAGGAACAGAAGCGGACTGGGAAATATTGTCGCTTCCATGAGACTTATGGGCACAATACGGAGGAGTGCAGACACCTACACGACGCTATTGAGAAGTTGATCAGGCAGAAGAAATTGCAAGAATTTGTGAAGGATCCCCAAGAAGGAGGACAGGGAACGTCCAACCCAGGTCGTGCACCAGCTCCGCGTCATCCCGAGGAGCCTGCCCGAACCGTAGGTAGACTAGTCATAAATACAATTATCGGCGGACCTCACCCCGCGGATAAGAATTGGCAAGAGATGGAGCGATATGCAAGTTCCCTGAAGCATGCCGATTTTGAGTGTTGTTCGAACACGGAGGACGGGACCCCTGCTAAGCAGCAGCGCGTAATGACAGACGATATTGTGTTCAGAAACAGGGACGCTGATCAGGTAGAGGCTCCGACCATCGACCCGATGGTCATATCTGCAACGATCAGACCAGCTTATGTAAAGAGAATTCTGATTGATTGCGGAAGTTCAGTCAACATCATCTTCAAGAAGGCTTACGACCAAATGAAACTGGAAACAAAAGACCTGAAACCATCCAAGGCTCGTATACACGGCTTTAACGGCGCGGCAACCGACGCCGTGGGGTACGTTGAGTTACCAGTTGAACTGGGACAAGGCGAGCGTCGGAGGGTGCGGATTCTACCCTTCGTAGTTTTGGATGTGGATTCTCCATATAACGTTTTCTTGGACCGGCCGGCCCTGGCTGAGTTTAGGGCAGCGTTAGCCCCTTGGTGTTTAACTTTGAAGTTCCCGACTGACAAAGGAGTAGGTATTGTTCATGGCGATCAAGCAGCTGGTCGTTTCTGTTATGTGGCTGAGCTCCGAGAAGGGAAAGGTTGCGGACAATCCCGTCCGCATCCTTAATGCGGATAATTGACAAGTAGTGCCCGAGCCCTGGCTCGGGCATAGTTCTCGGATCTTCGGAGATATAGATCCGAGAGACGACGATGAGAAACCCAGGTAAGAGAAGGCGGCACTGGCTGAATTAACAATTGACATCTCAGTTAGCCGTGACGACCCTTCGCGAATTCTGAAAATCGGATCACAGCTTGGTCCCGCGATGACTGAAGACCTTAGCGACTTCCTCCGGGCGAATCTTGATGTTTTCGCCTGGACGCATTCTGATATGTGTGGGATTTCCCCCGCCATCACGAGTCATATGTTGAACATAGACCCGAAATACGTTCCAGTTAAACAGAAAAGGAGAGGAATGGATCCGGAGTGGTCCGCCGCTCTTGGAGAGGAGGTGGACAAACTCAAAGCAAATGGGTTCGTCCGCGACGCCCTCTACCCGGAATGGGTATCCAACCCCGTGCTGGTAAAAAAGGCGAATGGGAAATGGAGGACTTGTGTAGATTATTCTGACTTGAACAAAGCATGCCCTAAGGACAGTTTCCCGTTGCCTAGGATCGATCAGTTGGTCGATTCCACTGCAGGACACGAGCTGTTATCATTCATGGATGCATACTCCGGGTACAACCAAATCCCGATGCATGTTCCAGACCAAGAACACACCAGTTTCGTTACGAATGTCGGGATTTATTGCTATGTAGTGATGCCCTTCGGATTGAAGAATGCAGGAGCTACTTACCAGTGTTTAGTGAATCGAATGTTCAAGGACCAGCTGGGTAGAACGATGGAAGTCTACGTGGATGACATGCTCGTGAAGTCACGACGGTCAAACGACCACATTCGAGACTTGGCTGAAATGTTCGACATACTCAGGTTTTATGGGATGAAGATCAACCCTCTGAAGTGTTCCTTCGGCGTTACATCAGGAAAGTTTTTGGGATTCATCGTCAATGCTAGGGGAATTGAAGCCAACCCAGAAAAGATTCAAGCTATTCGAGATGTGCAAGCGCCCAGGACTATAAAACAAGTACAGAGCTTGAATGGAAAAGTAGCTGCGCTGAGTCGATTTATATCCAGGGCAACTGACAAGTGCATCCCATTCTTTGATATAATAAAGAAAGGGAAGAGAAATTTTGAATGGACGGCTAGTTGTGAGGAAGCATTCCAGAATCTGGTGAGGCATCTGGAGAGTCCACCAATGCTGTCAAAACCAGTTGACCACGAAATGTTATATGTATACTTGGCTGTATCCCCACATGCGATAAGTGCGGCTTTGGTTCGTGAGGAGGATCGAGTCTAGAAGCCGGTGTACTATGTTAGCAAGCGTTTAACAGGGGTAGAGAGGAATTACCCTAAGATCGAGAAATTGGCTTATTGCTTGGTGATTGCATCACATAAGCTGCGCCCATACTTTCAAGCACATTCAATCGGCGTTTATACCGATCAACCCCTAAGGCAAGTACTCCAACGGTTGGAAACCTCTGGAAGGTTGCTAAAATGGAACATCGAGTTGAGCCAATTCGATATCGCCTACTTACCACGGAGAGCCGTCCGAGGGCAAGCGTTAGCAGATTTCATCGTTGAGTTTACCATACCCATCAAACCGGATGATCACGACATCATTCCCCCTGTTCGATGGAAATTATACACTGACGGTGCATCAAACGACCGTTGCTCCGGCGCGGGCATAGTTCTCATAACTCAGGAAAACCGATCAATATGTTATGCCGTGAAGCTTGATTTCCCGGCTACAAATAACGAAGCAGAATATGAGGCACTGATCGCTGGCTTGAAGCTCTTCAGGGAACTCGGGATCAAATCAATCGAAATCTTTTGCGACTCACAGTTGGTGGTTTACCAAGTACGGGGAGACTACCAAGCAAAGGGATGAAAGCTCGCTCTGTACCTCGTTCAGGTCCAAGAACTACTATCAAATCTTGAGCGTTATGACATTTCACATATCCCACGCGAACAAAACAAAGAAGCCGACTTATTGGCTAAGTTTGCAAGTACCAGCGATGCGCAGCAAATGGGATTGTATCCCGTCGAAGTCTTGCATGCCCCGAGCATAGACGGGATGAAAGTTGTGACGCCCCACCTCTATACCCACGCTAACCAAGAACACTACGGTGTAGTGCTGTCAATTAGCACGGAGAATAAGGCTGTTGAGGAGCGACCATCCGTGTAACTTCTTTGTGCGAGCACCGATATGTCAGATAGTATAGAATGCATATCATTTAAGGAGGAAATCCGACATACCGATACAAACTCAAAGCTATCACACGGTGGCTATATATAATCTTCGGAAACAAATATAGAAATAAACGTAACACAAATCAGTCACAGACAATTCATATCACAAAGGCGGAAATAGATATGAATATAACACATGAAAGTGTACATCAGAGTAGTGGTCAAATAAGATCCACAATAACACAAAAGAATAGATACAAGTGCTAACCAAAAGAATATGTATACATCAAGGAGTCTACTCTCAAATGTATACAAACAAAAACTACTAAACTAGAGTAGTTAGCCAAAAGTCAGAAGATGGCTCCAGATAAGAAGTCATGAGGAAGCACCTGTAAAATCTCAGTCTGACCCGAGTATTATTTAAGAAGAAAATAATAAACGGATCAGTCTAGCTATAATTATCAGATAAAATGAGATATAATATGAGATATGATAATAAAACGTATGATAACAATAAAGTCCTACTGTGATAAGTATACATTATAAAATCACGAAAGTCATACAAAATCTCAAGAATCTCATAGCATAAAAAGAATGTCATATTCTTTATTTAATTCACCAAGCCACAATAAATGACATACATATCAATGCCAACTGAAAAGGTGGTGAAACATAAAATTCTAGAAATCACAACGAGAAATCCAGAAATCACAAGAAAAGGATGGCCAATCCCAAACAGGAGCATGAAAGCCTGTACATTGACGCAGTGCAAACGGTACGTCCAATGAACCAGAAAGCCAAGACATCGATGTAGTACAAACGGTACATCAGATGAATCAAACATTGACGCAGTGCAAACGGTACGTCCAATGAATCGGAAAGACAGAGGCATCGATGTAGTACAAACGGTACATCAGATGAATCGAACATTGACGCAGTGCAAACGGTACGTCCAATGAATTGGAAAGACAGAGACATCGATGTAGTACAAACGGTACATCAGATGAATCGAGCATTGACGCAGTGCAAACGGTACGTCCAATGAATTGGAAAGACAGAGACATCGATGTAGTACAAACGGTACATCAGATGAATCGAGCATTGACGCAGTGCAAACGGTACGTCCAATGAATTGGAAAGACAGAGACATCGATGTAGTACAAACGGTACATCAGATGAATCGAACATTGACGCAGTGCAAACGGTACGTCCAATGAATTGGAAAGACAGAGACATCGATGTAGTACAAACGGTACATCAGATGAATCGAACATTGACGCAGTGCAAACGGTACGTCCAATGAATTGGAAAGACAGAGACATCGATGTAGTACAAACGGTACATCAGATGAATCGAAACACATAAAAAGTACTTGGGTTGCCAGCCCACAAAGAAATGAGACGAAGCTCAATAAAATGAAGTACAGTCCTTCATACGGACAAAGAGACATCGCACAATTGCTAGTCTAAATCATAAAAATGATCGTCATCGATCATAAAGAAGTGTCGATTACACTAAGCTAGTAAATATAAGAGTTTAGCTTCATGTCCCATAACCACTTGCTTAACTCAAATATTTACGAACAAATTGTAGATCTGCACTAGAAAATTGTCACAAGCGTTTCAATCGAACAAGTCCATCAATTAACCGACGAAGTAAACGCAAGCGTTTCATACCACTTGTTTTGCTAAGCCGTTTAATTATATTTTCTCATACGAATGAGGTAAAGGTTTGTTTATACTAATAGATTGGAAAAACAGTTTTATAAACGAGTTTGATATTGAAAATAGAGTTGAAATCGTTTTAATGAAAGAGTTTTGATATTTAATACTAGTATAGAAAACCTTAATATTTTGAAGTGACAAATCATAGAAGTGATTGTAGAAACAATCAATGATAAAAATTCACGTTCGAAGACGTGATTAAAGTTCAAAGAAATCAATTCTCAAAACCATCAAAGTAAGAAGTTCGGTTAAATGGCTTTCGGATAAGATTTCCTACGCAGAGTAATACGGGGTCCAGGGGGCAGCGCCCCCGGCGGGGTGCGGGGCAGCGCCCCGTCAAAACGGTACGCCCTTTTGAAGACAAGATGAGGTCTAACGACCTAAGGGGGATAGGGTCGAGCGACCCAACGAGGTACCATCCCGAAAGAGGAGTCATCAAAGTCTTAGAGATGATAACAACAAATAGGAGACCACACGAATCGATTAAAGTTGGAAGTTCAAACAAAAATAGGAAATATAGGCAAAATTGGCAAATAGGAGCAGGTCGGTCAACCGGACTCCCTGAGTCGGCTGACCAGTCCAGAGACAGAAGTGCTCGGGTAGCAGGTCGGTCGACCGGACTCTGAGGTCGGTCGGCCGAAGCCTGTAACCTGCACTTCCAAACAGAGGCAGGGAGATGCTAGAGTAGCAGGTCGGTCGACCGGACTCTGAGGTCGGTCGACCGGAGCCTGTTTCCAGCACTCCCATGCCAAATCAAATGAATGCCAATCCCTTCCGAAATGCAATCGGTCGAGCAACGACGCTAAGGGTTTATGCCCATCGACTACCCAGCCATATACGCTCTTCAATGCATCACAAAAATCATGATCAAAGATCAAAGTTTGGATTTTTAAAGAATTGAACTCAAAACACTAAAAATTGGAATATCACCAAATCAATCCAAACCAAAAGCAATTGCACAAGAATAAGTGTTAGGAATTCATACCTAACAATCGAAGATAGTTATAGACTAAGATGTGAGATAAAAATCTCACCTTTGAACCCAAACAAATGAAGAAGAAGCTTTGAAGCAATGTCAAGAGCAATTACTCTTCACTCTCAACACAAGAAGCTCCAACTAAGATCAAAACAAGCATTTCCCAAATTTAGGTTTAGGAGATAAACTGAAATTGGAAAGAGAAAGAGTTGGAGAAGAAGGAGATGAAGCTTACCAATGGGGTCTCTTTGAATATGGAGCTAGAACTTAGTTTGCAAGTGGAAACTAGGGCTTGGGAATTCTAATTTCCCATCTCTCCCACCATTTTTGCTTTGAGACTGAAATGAGGAGGAAGTGAGGGAGAATGGGGAGGAGTGGTTCAGATTTGGGGGTTAAGTTGGCACAGGGGCTGAACCCAAAACCAAACCCAAAGTGCAAATGGTCAAATTTTTGACTAGCTCCAAACATATCAAAGTTTATACTCAAAAAGGTCGCAAACGGCATTTTGGACTCAATGGAGGTGGTCTCGAGTCCCAATTCGACTGTTTGCAAAAAGTAGCTTTTCGGACCAAAATCCGACGAACGATGAAATATTTAAATAAAATATTTAAAATGTAAAATCGATAAATATGCGGGTTGTTACAAAAGTCGATCGCGTGTTGGAAACAGAGATCGAGAAGGAATCGTGGATAACCCCATTCAAACTATACCTAACGACCGGGGCTTTACCAGAAAAAAGGAGCGAAAGACGGCAGGTCCTTCGAAAAGCCACGCGATACGTAATGCAGGATGGATCAATGTATCGAAAAGGATTCTCAGTCCCATTATTGCGATGCATCGCTCATGATGAGACAAAGCGGGTCTTAAGAGAGGTTCACGAAGGGGAGTGTGGCGACCATACTGGGGGGCAAACTCTAGCAAAGAAGATCCTCCGCTATGGATATTACTGGCCCACCGTAAACCGGGACGCCGCGGATTACGCAAGAAAATGCGACAAGTGTCAAAGATATGCGAAAATCCCGAGGGCTCCATCAACGGAACTCACACAAATGATTAGTCCCTGACCATTTGCGATCTGGGGAATCGACATAATCGGCACTTTGCCTATATCCAAAGGTGGCGCGAAATATGCGATAGTTGCAGTCGACTATTTCACAAAATGGGCTGAGGCGGAACCTTTGGCCACAATCACCTCTAAGAAGGTCATTAACTTCGTTGTACGAAACATTATATGTCGCTTTGGCCTTCCACGCACCATCATTACGGACAACGGGACGCAATTTGAAAGCAGAGAGTTCAAAGAGTTCTGTTTAAAGTATGGCATCGAGAAGAAGTTTGCCGCCGTGGCACACCCAAAAGCTAACGGGCAAGTCGAGGCCGTCAACAAAATAATCAAGTCCATACTGAAGAAGCGTCTGGAGAAGGTTGGAGGCAAGTGGGTAGATGAACTCCCGACAGCATTATGGGCATATAGAACTACCCACAAGTCCGCGACCGGCCACACTCCATTCGTCTTGGCATACGGCTCTGAAGCCGTTATACCCATGGAGCTTGAAGTTCCATCGCATCGAGTGACATACTATGATCCCAAGACAAACCAGAATCTCTTGTTGGAATCCCTGGACTGCATCGATGAAAAGCGTGAAGAAGTTGAATTAAGGGCGGCAGCGCATAGACACCGAGTTAAGCGTTACTACGACGACAGAGTCTGTCCAAGGATTTTTGATGTGGGTGATTTCGTTCTGAAACGAGTTTTCCCGGTACCATCACGTATGAATCCCAGCCGGGAAGGTCCGTACGCCATTGAACGGAAGCTTGGAGAGGGAACATTCAAGCTAGTGACCGTTGATGGCACGACACTCCCCCGAGCATGGAACAGTGAACATCTATGGCACTATTACATTTAGCATGTTTCCTTTCTTATTTTAGGCACTGTTATTTCCTGCATGTTTCCGTTCAGTCATAACGTAGTTTCTTTTTAAAGTTGTAATCAAGCAGTTTAGTTGATTTTCATTAATAAAGGCTTGAAGCCGTATTTTCCATGAATCACTAACATTTCTGTATCTCACAGTTGAATGACGAACTACATTATCTTGTACGACATACAGACTCGTATAAACAATTTCAAATCTCTGAATCCCCAGAGCGCGGACCGGAGTACTCTAAGTCCCTAGAGCGCAGACTAGAGTATAAACGATTTCGAATCTCCGAATCCCCAGAGCGCGGATCGGAGTACTGTAAGTCCCAAGAGCGCGGACTAGAGTATAAACGATTTCAAATCTCTGAATCCCCAGAGCGCGGATCGGAGTACTCTAAGTCCCCAGAGCGCGGACTAGAGTATAAACGATTTCAAATCTCCGAATCCCCAGAACGCGGATCGGAGTACTCTAAGTCCCCAGAGCGCGGACTAGAGTATAAACGATTTCGAATCTCCGAATCCCCAGAGTGCGGATCGGAGTACTCTAAGTCCCCAGAGCGCGGACTAGAGTATAAACGATTTCGAATCTCCGAATCCCCAGAGTGCGGATCGGAGTACTCTAAGTCCCCATAGCGCGGACTAGAGTATAAACGATTTCGAATCTCCGAATCCCCAGAGTGCGGATCGGAGTACTCTAAGTCCTCGGAGCGCGGACTAGAGTATAAACGATTTCAAATCTCTGAATCCCCAGAGCGCGGATCGGAGTACTCTAAGTCCCCAGAGCGCGGACTAGAGTATAAACGATTTCGAATCTCCGAATCCCCAGAGCGCGGATCGGAGTACTCTAAGTCCCCAGAGCGCGGACTAGAGTATAAACGATTTCGAATCTCTGAATCCCCAAAGCGCGGATCGGAGTACTCTAAGTCCCCAGAGCGCGGAGTAGAGTATAAACGATTTCGAACCTCCGAATCCCCAGAGCACGGATCGGAGTACTCTAAGTCCCCAGAGCGCGGACTAGAGTATAAACGATTTCAAACCTCTGAATCCCCTGGACGCGGATCAACTTACTCTAAATCTCCGGAGCGCAGATTTAGAAAAAAAGGTCAAAATGCTCGAGAAATGTGGAATAAGGAGTATGCTACGTTCGGAGATGTTTGAACAACATGAAAATAGACTGGGAAATAAGGCAACTCATAAGAACTTGAGTTATGGCTACAATTAGTCATCAAACCAAACAAAAAACTTTATTCGATCAGTCCAAAATGGGGTTACATGATCACTCCTACAAAATTCAGACCTGCCTATACAAACTACAAGCTACGGAAGATAAAAGCAATTACAAGACTTGAGCAAGAATCTCGTTGAACGAGTATATCGATTATTTCTTCGATTTCTTCTTCTTGTCTTCCTTCGTCTTTTCCGATGACTCCTCTCCCCCACGCTTTTTCTTGGACTTCTTGCTTGCTAAGGAAGCGGAGTCAGGAGTAGGAGACGGAACATCTAGTGGTTTGGACCTGCCCGGGAGGATGATTTTCAAAGGTCTGTTCCGCGGGTCGGTAAGTTCCAGGATTCCAGGTTCAACTTTGACCTCGGCCTTTTTCTTCTCCTCTTCGGCAAGGTGGTCCTTCAGGCTCATATGCGAGGTATGCTTAGAGGCGCCGGTGATTTCAATTTCATCATCCCCTTCGGCAGGAGATGAAGCGTCGAGCTTATCATCATCCAGCGCCTCGATCACCTGAGCATCGGGACCAGGGAGTACTCCCGCGTGGACAGCATCGCTTGTTTTCCCTGCCTCCTCCTTGACGTCATCGCTCCTCGGAGTTGGCTCGGCGTCAGAACAACCTGCACGAGAACATAGAGAATGAGCGTTAGAACGATTAGCCACTGCTGAAAAAATACGGGATCTACCAAGTTCCGGTTGGCCATCGGTGGCGCGTGGGGTTTCACCCTCCAGGATAGGTGATAGCACATGAGCACCGAGCTCAGGGTCTTCGGGGTCATAACCAACATGCTGCTCAAATGGATCAAGTGTCGGCCGACCGGCCGATTGGACAGCGGATTGAGCAACAGTATGAAGAGCAGTAATATTGGCCCCAGACGGGCCAGCTTCATCATCTTTCTCTTTTGGAAGGGGAGAGCCTTTGTTGTAAAGTGCCAATGCTGCGGATAAATCCGATGGCTCATTCCCCCTAAGGAACTCTTTCACCAAGGCCTCCTCATCAACCTCTTCGGAGCCCGACTCGATCTTCCTGATCCTTATCAAAGTTTCTCAGGCCTCAGCTAGGGACTCAAGGTAGCCGTCGCCCAAGAATGTTAAGTCGCGATGCATAAGGACGCGGGCTCCATATTCAGCAATCAACGGGTCAAACATGTTTTTGACCTCTTCCCTGCCGGCTTCCGCGGCCGCCTCGAGGCGAGAATCAATCTCCTCCGCAGCCTCTCTTTTGCCCTCCTCACGGGCCTCATCCTTCATTTTCTCAACCCCAGCGAGTTCGTCATCGAGCTTTGTTTTCAGGAGTCGGGTAGCAACGATCTCATCACAGTATCGTTGTGATTCTTCTTGAGCAGCTACCTTATCCTCCTTCTCCTTGGAGAGTAATTCTTTCAGCTCTTTGACTTGGGTGGCGAGCGCGTCCCTTTCCTTTTGGACAGAGTCTTTTTCTAGGGCGAGGGCACCGCTGCGCTGGACTGCTTCGCCAAGCTCTTTTTTGTGAGCCGCCTCTAAACGAGTAACTGCCTCAGCAGTATCTTTTGCGCTTTGTGCAGCGGCTTCCAGCTTCGACTTATACGAAGCAAGCTCTTCGTCTTGGAGTTTGATGATTTTCTTATCGCTGCCAGCCTCCAGATTCAGACGATCAATCTCGTGTTGATGCTCAACGGATACTTCCGAGATCTTCTCCACCAAGTGCACAAACGCGTCATGTTGAACATAAACGTCGTTATTGCAGGCAATGGCACTCTGCTTCACATGCCCGAGAATATGATGAATGGCCGGGAGGAACTTCAGACCATCGAAGCAAATTTTTGGAAACTTGGCCTTAAGATCGACCATCTTTTCCGCAACAGTTGGGTCCACCGCAGGAGTAGGAGGAGGAGGCTTTGAGAATTCCGCTCTTTTCCGTTGCTCTCGAACTTGCCTTGTACTCGATGAACTGGAGTGTTGTTCTCGAGGAGCATCAGATTGATAACCCTTTTGTAAAGACTTCTCTCTATCCGGCTCAGTTGGAGGAGGAAGATCGCGGGGCTGGGAAGACTGAGAGTGTGCCTTCTTGCAGTGAGACGACTCGCGAGGACGATTGTCCCTATCTTCATAATCGCCTCTGTCCCTGCGTCTGCATGAACCAGAATCCCGTCCAGAGTGATGAAATACAGAAGAGCCCTGAAGGCGATCGAGACCGTGAGAACGCCCCATATAACCTGCAAAGAATGGAGATAACAACGAGTTAAGGAAAATTCACGAGATAAGAAAAAAGACTTGAAGTATATTATGGAATGCGCATGTGCGTGTGTGTCATAGTGTTCCCCCCGACGGACCCGTTCGTTTATCTTTGCTAATCGGAGTGGTGTCTCCTTGGGCCGGGAGTTGAACTCTTGCATTGCCTCTCGCGGGCGAAGAAAATTTGAGAGCTTCAGGATCATCGAACCCGTAATTAAGTAAATCATCGGGAATGGACAGGTTGGACAGACCCCTCAGAGAACTTTCCAGATGCTGTGAGGAAGGCTCTTTCTCAGGCGGGATAGGCGTAACTTTTGAAGTGCCACCAACTTTCTCTTTTTGAACTGTATATTTTAACTTCTTATTTCCCTTCGAAGGGGAGGATGACGTCTCAATATCCTGAACTTCGATTGCCGGATTCCAAGCGGGACCCACGTTCTCGCCTTGAGTCTTAGGGACATCATCTTCTCTGCGCTCACCTTCTCCGTGCGTATCGGGAGTGCGGCGCGACGACGATCCGGCCTGTTTTTTCCCTTTACCGGACGGAGGTTTGGGAATGGTGACACCTTCTGGAAGGCTGATCCGACGACCAGGGGCTAGCAAGCCAAACCCCGACAGTGATTCATTTGAAATGATAGTCCGGATGTCTCGATCCTCAACAGGAAGAGCTCTAATGGCTTCAACAGCCTCAGAATATCCTCGGCCTTCTGGACGCGGGTTGATACCTGAAAAGATGAAATGAAGAGTTAGGAAAAGCATGACTCCGATTAAATACGAATAGTGACTCAGCAGAGAGACTTATTGCCTTCAACCCATCTCCTAGCGAAACCAGAAGGGCAGCGCACATAGAACCATTCCTGTTTGTACAGGGCGAATTTACTACATGCCCCTGTCAAGATCTGGCATTTGTGGTATGGCTCGAGGAATATAAAGGAAGGACTGTCTTTCCGTCTCTTGAACATATAAATGTATCTGATATCACCGGCGGTTGGAGGTCTGGAGAAGACGGCCATGAAAAGTAAGTAAGTCCCATATAGAAATGCATGGCCGTTCGGGTGCAGCTGCGACGGAGCTATGTCTATATAGTGCAGTATATCCTGGAGAAATAAATTGAATGGAGGCACGCTGCCCATCCAACACATGAACTTGTTGCAGGTAGTGTACCCGACTGGGGGCAGATGAGGACGATCGTGTCTCAAAGGAACTAACACGTCGGCAAAAGGAATCCCATGAATGGAGCATATCCGTCGCAGAGCAGCTTCGTTGATCTTCGAGGCTTGTGAATCAATCGGATTGTCTAGTAGGATGGTTGCCTCCAGAGCATCAGGTGCCAAGTTATGAGCAGGAGAAGTCGACGGATTAGAAGTATCAGCGGCTCCTTGCCTTGATGACGGCCCAGGCCTGTCGGATATGGTGGCAGAGCTAGATTTTCTCGACATCCCCAATAAATAACGAACCTGGCTAAGTGCTTGAGAAAACTATACTTAAAAAACGTTGAACGTTAGAATTAGCGACACGAGTTTTCCCCCCACATGGTGTGTGAACTAGTGCAAGCAATTGTGTACAAGCGATAAGAATCTAAAGATTTCAAAGATATAAAAATGAGCTTCGAATCGTTGCCTTCGAAGACCATCATCGCTGACCGTCTCAAAGAGCCCGCCTGGTGGTGATTACAGTTCCAGATTCAGTAAACATATGATTTATAAAGTAACCGGCCTAAGTGTAGTTTGACATTTATACTGTTCGGCATTTGAATGTTGTTCGGCAATTGTATTGTTCGTCCTAAGTATAGGTCAGCGTGTATGTTTGTTCGACATGCCACATTGTTCGGCTAAAGGCCTTGTTCGGCTAAGTCTGTGTTCGGCTAAAGGCCTCGTTCGGTTAAGTCATTGTCCAGTTAAAAGTCCTGTTCAGCATTTAGATTGTTCGGCTTAGGTATAGTGTTCGGCTTTGTTTTGCTCGGCCTAAGAATGTTCGGCTTGGGTCTTGTTCGGATAAGTTATTGTTCGACATTTTAGTAAGTGTTCGGCTTTGGTTCGTTTGGCTAAGTTGTTGTTCGGCGTTCTAGCGAGTGTTCGGCCTTAGTTTATTCAGACGAAATACTATTCGGCAGCCTCTATCATTCGGCGCATGACAACATACGCCGAACCATAGCTATGCCATCCAACACCCTTACCACCTCCAACGTTTTCCTTTTCCTTCTTTTTTGACTTCGGTTCGGCGCGATGGAGCTAAAGCCACATGTGCAAACACCTCAAATCCTTCCTCCTCGCCTCGCATTATCGCTCGGCAATGAGGGCAACCTACTCGAAAGCTTTTTACATGACAAACTTGACCATCTCATTTGAAACCTATTCGAGTTATACGAGGAGCAGTACCTAGATTGCAGTTAGGAGCTTAGGAAGGAATGTTCAAGTTGTAAATCTGTTCGGCTAGAGAAAATTGCAAATCTTGGAAGAGTGACAGAAATGAAAAGGTAAAGGAGAAGGGACGGGAAGGACCTGGTTATATAGAGGGAGGTAGAAGTTGAAAAGGCTATACCCGGTAGAACCGGTCAATACCAGAGTGTTCGGCATCGAAACGAAGTATCGTTCGGCAGATGAGGGCTGTCCGGCTTCGAGCGTATCGTTCGGCGTCCAAACCACGCTCGTCATGCACCTCCGTCACAGGCATTCTCGAGAAGGCATCATCAAGGGAAATTGAACCAGATTCAAAGTGCATCACGTTCGGTCACATGATACACTTTGGGGGGGGCAAGTGTTTCCTGGACGGTGTACGAATGTAGCACGTGGCGAATACGGGTCGATCCATAGGAAATTGATGATTTTAAAATTCTATTCAATCAAATTAAACCAAAGTCGAGTGATTGTTAACTAACTAAAAGAAAGCAAAAACAAACTAAAACTAAGGAGAATAAAAATATGAGATTAAAGATCAATTTAGAGGAAAATCCCCTCTCATGATCATATAAATCAACATAATGACATTATGATCTCTTTTTGGTCATGTGTGAGTTTTGTTGATGCATTTATCATAAGCATGGCCTAATTGTGTTATTAATTAACACACTTAAACCATCAAACTTTAATGCTCCCTCTAACCCACTTACTAACTTCAATGAAAATGATATGAAATCAAAAGTAGAATCTATTTTAAGCATGGTTTATTAACTATTGAATTAGAAACATAAACCATCAAATTTTGATTCTAAATCCACTTCCATTACCATGATCATATGTAGATGAAGAGGTAATTAATGATTCATATGACTAAGCATAGCCTATTTGTTTTGAACAATATAAGCTATCAAACTCAATATTAAACACAAAACCACACAAACATCTACTTTCACAAAAGAGACATAAAAGAAATTATGTTGCATCTACATGATTCAAGAGAGCTTCATCACCCCTAAATTGAAGGGATTAGCCACTCATTTTTGTTATCAAATCAACAAATGTAGAAAGCAACATTAAACAAACAAGAGGAAAAAAAGAGAAAAAAGAAAGGAAAAATTAATCTAATTGCATGAAATAAGAAATATCTACACTACAAACATGAAAATAAATAAACAAAAGAAGCATGTAAAAGAAGAGAGCACTAATTAACATTGCATAAAAAAATGGAAGTTACATGAAATTAAAAATGGCTAAGTAGCCATGGAAAAGAGAAGAGAGCTTTCTTTTATTTGATCTAATACTAACTAAGAGAGACTAAGAGAGGAGAGGAGAGGTTACATGAACATAATGGGTTATTTATACAAGCATGAAACCCTAATCCATAATTTGGGGAATGCCCAAACTACCCCTTAGGAAGTGTGGTGGCCAAGTAACATTAGCATCCATTAATCATCATTTAAGTGAACATGAAGCCATTAATTCCATAAGCATGTGCATTAGCCTTTAATGTGTACATTAAGGTAGGTGGGTAGGTGGGGTCCTCCATGTTCTTCACTTTGAATTATTTCCATCTTCATTCTTTTATATCTTCTTTGTGCATGCATATTCCTTCATGAAACCACTTGTAATTGAGTTTTAATTCCTACAAAATAATATAGAAATTTCCAATTAAATTTTCTCAAGTTAATTTATGCACAAAAATGACTATTTTGCCCTTGGATGAAGATGAATATGTGATAATTTGGAATTAATATGGATTTTGGTTAAAACAAGTTAAACTACCCAATATGATCATTTATTTAAATTAATTAGAATAAATATGGTGGTAAAAATATGCACATTTACGTGCACATCAAATACCCCCACACTTATCTTTTTATTCGTCCTCGAATAAAGAAAAACTAAGATAAATCCGTTTTCGTAGGGAGTACGATTGCATTGAGCGTATGCAACAAGCCGTTAAACCTCTGGGTGTCCCCAGTAGGACGAGTGTTGTCTCGTGAGGGTTTTCAGTGGATACTACCCACAAAATCCAAATGCAGAATGAAAGTATTTACACAATGCAAGATTTATTTACAAGGAGATGAATGCTAGTTTTTTTTTAAAATATTTACAATGAAGGATTTATTTTTAAATTGACACAAATAAGTTAAATATAGGTTTTGGTCATTATTTTGAAATTTAAGTCATTTACTCGTCAAAATTTCCAACAAAAATTAAGTTATCATAACAAATAGACTATAGTTTAACTCGTTGCTTCGGTTGATTACGAAGTGTAATTATAAAATGGATTCTTAGTTGATTATCAAAGTTTATCAAAGTGGTATTTTCATTTCTTTTCAATAACAAGTCAAATCAAATAAGTTAAAATAGTGCTTGGATTTCATTTGCTTACTCTCTCCAATTTTTTTCTTTTGAAAATTTTATTGATATTAACAATATTTACATATGCCTAACTCAGATAAACTGAGGCCAGATATATTACCCATGCACTGCCTTGCGGACTGATGTGAGGGGAATACAGAGCGTGGCGAGTGAACACACGAGTGTGAACACCTATTGACTGTAGGAGTTATTAAAAAGAATTTATATATATATACACCTAGCTCAGATAAACCAAGGCCAGATATACCGATCATGCACCACCTTTCGGGCTTACGTAAGAAGGGTACAGAGCATGGCGAGTGAACACACAAGTGTGAACACCTGTCGACCGTAGGTGTTAATAGAAAATATTTACATATATACAAATAATTTGTTTTTTTTATATTTTTTTTTCAAATTTTTTTTTAAAGAGAGAGTTTTGCAAAATCGTCTTAGCACCACTTAACTTAAAAGACAAAAAAAATGTTATATCCTTTACTTTAAATCAACCACTTTTAAAACAAAGATTTTCAATTAGGATGTATTTCATAATTAACACGTATGAATCTTCCTATATACTAGTTAAACCATTGTTATTTGTAATCAAACTTCATTTTTATTTTTGTTAAGACAAATTAAATTTCAAAAATTTCAATTTAATAAACCAAAACCATATATTTATCTTATAGTGTTTCTTTAAAAATAAATTAAAATGCTTAAAAAAAATTGTTTGTTTTTTTTTTGGAAAAATTGAAAATGATGGTGAGTCTCCCCCCACACTTGATTTTGACTGTGTCCCCACAGTCAACCCAAGTGGAAGGAGAAAAATAAAAATAAAAATGGCCTTTATTTATATGAAAATGAACGGTATTTACATGGGATCAGAAAGTATACCATCAAAGCGTAAATGAAACGGTCTTCCAAAAACCGATTCATTTGCCTCATCAAATATATGAGACATAGTTTAAGCTCGAAAAACCAAATCGTAAAAGATTTCAAAGTTGAATGTTGATTTGAAAAAACGAATGTCGTTCTATTGAAAACCGTACGAGTTGTTTTATTTTCGATGATTTTCGGGGTTGATAGAATAATTGAATGAAATTCAAATTTCTTATAACCAAGTTGAAATTCAAATTTATCATTGAAAACTTCTTCAAAGTTATTGATTTCAAAATCAAAATGGTGATGTAAATCTTCCCCGTCGGAATTTAACAACTCGTCATTGAAAAGTCCAAAAAATTCGTGTTCATTAAATTCGTCTTCCTTTGTTGGATTATCAACAACTTTAATACATGTCTCAGTTCAAAATCCCAAGTTTTTGTATTCAAATTTTCAAAATCGAGAAAAGGAAGATCGAATTTTAAATTTGGTTCCACACCCTCAAAAGAGTTGAAATCCAACTTAATTACCGTGTTTTCAACAACTTCATTAAGATTATTATTTTCAATTTCAAAAGTTGTTAATTGCAAATCGTCGATTTGGGTAAAAGATGGATTATCGTTTGACTCGTCACACATTGGAATTTGATTTGGTTGTTCACGTTGTTTCATATAAGTTTCAAACAACGAATCTGTGTGATCATCGTAAATTTCGTTCATTTGTTCAACAAAATCCAATTTATAATTATTAGCTTGAGGATTTTCGATTTGGATTTGTTGAGAACAAAAAATTTCACTCGTATCGTATTCAAGATTATTCCCATTGCCAAAATTATTTGAAAAGTGGATCACATTTTCATTTTGATTTTGAAATTCTTTTTGGAGTTCAAAATTGAATTGGCATGGGTTATACTCGAAATCGTTTGAATTTTGAAGTGAATTCAAATTTTGATTATTTTGAAAACTTTGATTTGAATCATTGCCCAAATATGAATTACACAAATCATTTATCATTTGATTTTGTTGTGTAGAGATTTCAAGTAGAGACGAGATGTTCTTTCCAAGACTTGAGAGTTGGTCATCGTTTTGAAAATTTTGTGGTTCAAAATTTGAATCATTTAAGCAATAGTTGTTGTTAAAATATCCATACGAATTTGGAGTAAAATCATATGGATTATATTGATTTTCACAACTATTGTAAAATTCAAATGAGTGGGGAAACTCGGACATTTTCAAGAATGTTTTTGTTTTTTTTTATTTTTATAAAGGAAAAATATTTACAAAAAGAATTTATTTTTCAAAATGGAAAATTGATTTTTTTTTTTGCTTTTCGATTTTTCATTTTTTTTTCTTTTTGAAAATATTTTATCTTTTTTTTGGATTTTTGATTTTCTAAAAAAACTAAGAAATCTTTTTTTCTTGGATTTTTGTTTTTGATTAAAAAAAATTCAAAAGAAAGGATTTAAAAATTTGGAAAGGAATATTTACAATTTTTTTTATTTTGGATTTTGAAATTTTTTTCTGTTTTTTTTTTAAAAAAACATGCATGAACTAATGCAACTAAATGAATGCAAGGGTTAATTACAAATGATTTATCCTAAGTTAACCCAAAATTGTATAATCACAAATTGTCTTAAATCAACAAGATAGTTCTCAACCAGGTAACGGGCAGGAGTTATCGGTGCACCACGAATCACCGTAGCAATGCAGCCGAAGGTTTAAGTACCTTCAGAGGAACAACCACTATAATATTTACGAATCACCGTAATATTTATAAATGGTTATTACTCTGCCGTAGCCTAGACACCGAGAAATTAAATTGTTCAAAGAAGTCAACTTGTCAATACACAATTAAAAGTTATTGATGTCTAACCGTTATTATTAACAAATTATAGGATGAAATGCAAAGCAGAAATTAAACGTGAATCTAACGATGCAACTACGAATGGAATTTTGGTTTTTGAATTTTCTTACGCAGATGCAAGCAAAAAACAATGCAAGATAAATAAAAACAATAAATATAGCAAGCAAGCGGTTTATTTTCTTCTCCTTTTTTTTGGCAAGTGGGCTATCTCCTTCTGCTTCGGCAACCTGAAATAAAAACAAGATATATACATAAGTTTTTTTTTTTAATTTTTTTTTTGAAAAGGAAATTTAAAAGTACTGTTTTACTTAAAAAATTTTTTTTTTGAAGATAGACTTTAAAACTAACCAAAAGGGAAAACAAAACAAGTGAATTTTCAAACCAACAAACAATTATACCCGACCCAAACAAATATTATCACTACACTCCCCCAAATAAAACGAACACAAACTAATAGTAGCCGAACAAACAAACTCAAAATCTCGAATAAAACCAGAAATCAAAATCTCGAATAAAACTAACTTTCACAGCACATTTCTAAATCAAATTCCCAATCCAAAACTCGTTCGAATTCGCTGTACGATTAGTTTGAAGGTTGCGGATGGAGGTGCAGCCGTTGTGGTGATTGTGGTCACGAATTGGAGTTTAATGAGGAGATAAAGTGTTCGAGTTCGATGTTGTGGGCTACTGTTTGACAGAGGGAAAGCAATTGAGGATTATCGCGTCAAAATCTTGTTCGATTTAAGGGATTTCGGTCGTGGTCGTGATTCGTGCTGAGATAGATGGTGAAGGTAGAGGGGTAAGGAGTTGTGCAGTTTTGATATGGTGATGAGAGGGTAAGCAATTGCAATTGATGTGAGATGGACAGTAGGCGGTTAGTGGTGGAAGACAGTGCTGTACGTAGAGAGATGATAGTAGAAGTGGTATGTGGTGGTTTTTGAAGTCGGTGGTTTATGAATGTTGCTGTTGTGAAGGATGAGGGGTTTTGTTGGACAGTGGTGAAGTTAGTGGGTTGATGATAGTGGTTAGTGGAGGCTGTGGAGCTGTAGTGTTTTCTGGTGATGTATGGTATGATGACAGAGGAAGGTGGTGCAATGGTGGTTGTGGTTTTAGGCTTGCTGTCAATTTGAGTAGGTGACGTTGACAGGGTTTGATATAGATGAAAGGCAGTGAGCAAATTGGTCAGAGGGTGTGATAGAAGTAATTAGAAGAGATGAAAGAAAGATGTGATAAGGATGCGTGCACAGTCTGTAATATTAATGCTAGCACAGTTAGCAGCAGTTGTAACTGAAGAGAGTGATGAGAGTGGTGAGATTGTTGAAGTAGAGATGTAGGTGATGAACTGGTTGATGGAGGAAATTTGCAGTGAAGAAGATGTGAAGAACTTGTTTAACGGCAAGGAGGAATGGCAGTGAATGAGCAATAAAAAGATGATGAATGCTGAGTTCGGTGAAGACTGCTCTGGTGGCAGGAAGTTCGGCAGTGGGTTTCTCTGGTCGATGCTGCTGTTTGATAATTGAAGTTGCAATGGGATATGTTGAACTTTCAGATGTGGTTTGATGGCTGTTGTATGAAAGGCAGAGGGGTTGATGGACGTTGCTTTGTCGAGGAAGAATGTGGTCTGGTATGTAGCTTTGTCTGGATGTCAGTGATGATCGATAGAAGTATATGAATGCTGTGTTTGTATGGAGGTGATTGAGGATGTGATGTTTTGACAGTTTTTGAGACAGTGGATATAGGCAGCAATGTAACAGGGAGGATGTATGTCAGTGGAGTTTGGGGGTGAAGTTATGTAGTTGGAATTGACAATGACAGTATGGGTGTAGGCAATTTGAAGGGTGGATGGAGATAAGGTGATATTGGTTGGTGGTTTAGAGTTGTGATGAGCAGTGATTTGAGTATGTATGTGATGAAGAAGAGATGTATTGATGTGGGTAAGAGATATGTAATGTGAATGAAAGAACTGGGTGGGCAGTGTGTATGATGGAGTTTTAGAAGTTGCTATGGGGTGAAATGAATCAAGCAGAGGCTGTTGACAGTATTGGCAATGGTCGAAAGGAAGGAGCTGCAGCGGTGTGATTTGTGGTTGTTGTCAAATGGTGGTTCTGGCGGAGCAGAGGAGGTGGTGATGTCGAGGTGCTTGTATGTTTGGTGGATGTATATGATGAAGTGGTAGGATGGCAAATTTGAATTGTGATTGTGAGTATGTAGATATGGTGTGCAGAAATGATGTGCACAGAGAGGACTGTGATGTTAAAATGTGGTGTGTAGAATGGTTTGAGATGGTTGAGGAGGTGGTCAGGAATGAAGTGATGAGGATGATAGGGGTATGTGATGAGTTAGTGAACTGTCGTAGCAGTTTTTGGTGGTCAGTTCGCAGAGAGCTGCAGTTTGAAGATGCACAGGGGTGCACAGTCTCAATAAATAGTAAACAAGCACAGAAGTGTAAATGTAAAGCAGTGAAGCTTTTTTTTTGAAACAGTGAAAACAGTGTAATTGCAAATGCAAGGAATAAAACAGTTTTGTTTTGAAATTGTGTATGATTTCTTTTTAAATAAAAACTCGAAATGCAAATGCTAGTTGAAAACAAAAGAAAAATGCACAAGAACAAAATTAAACAACAAACAAACACAAATTTTTTTTTAAATGCAAACACACAAAAGAAAATCACACAAAAATCAAACAAAAATAATTCGAAGAATAGAAAGTTAAAATCAAAGCAATTCACCGGCAACGGCGCCAAAAACTTGTTCGTCGACGGAAATTCTATCGGTTTAGAAAACCGTCGAACGAATTTAAATTAAAATTATACCGCAAGCGCACGGTGTACGAATGTAGCACGTGGCGAATACGGGTCGATCCACAGGAAATTGATGATTTTAAAATTCTATTCAATCAAATTAAACCAAAGTCGAGTGATTGTTAACTAACTAAAAGAAAGCAAAAACAAACTAAAACTAAGGAGAATAAAAAGATGAGATTAAAGATCAATTTAGAGGCAAATCCCCTCTCATGATCATATAAATCAACATAATGACATTATGATCTCTTTTTGGTCATGTGTGAGTTTTGTTGATGCATTTATCATAAGCATGGCCTAATTGTGTTATTAATTAACACACTTAAACCATCAAACTTTAATGCTCCCTCTAACCCACTTACTAACTTCAATGAAAATGATATGAAATCAAAAGTAGAATCTATTTTAAGCATGGTTTATTAACTATTGAATTAGAAACATAAACCATCAAATTTTGATTCTAAATCCACTTCCATTACCATGATCATATGTAGATGAAGAGGTAATTAATGATTCATATGACTAAGCATAGCCTATTTGTTTTGAACAATATAAGCTATCAAACTCAATATTAAACACAAAACCACACAAACATCTACTTTCCATTAAGCACAAAAGAGACATAAAAGAAATTATGTTGCATCTACATGATTCAAGAGAGCTTCATCACCCCTAAATTGAAGGGATTAGCCACTCATTTTTGTTATCAAATCAACAAATGTAGAAAGCAACATTAAACAAACAAGAGGAAAAAGAGAGAAAAAAGAAAGGAAAAACTAATCTAATTGCATGAAATAAGAAAGATCTACACTACAAACATGAAAGTAAATAAACAAAAGAAGCATGTAAAAGAAGAGAGCACTAATTAACATTGCATAAAAAAATGGAAGTTACATGAAATTAAAAATGGCTAAGTAGCCATGGAAAAGAGAAGAGAGCTTTCTTTTATTTGATCTAATACTAACTAAGAGAGACTAAGAGAGGAGAGGAGAGGTTACATGAACATAATGGGTTATTTATACAAGCATGAAACCCTAATCCATAATTTGGGGAATGCCCAAACTACCCCTTAGGAAGTGTGGTGGCCAAGTAACCATTAGCATCCATTAATCATCGTTTAAGTGTACATGAAGCCATTAATTCCATAAGCATGTGCATTAGCCTTTAATGTGTACATTAAGGTAGGTGGGTAGGTGGGGTCCTCCATGTTCTTCACTTTGAATTATTTCCATCTTCATTCTTTTATATCTTCTTTGTGCATGCATATTCCTTCATGAAACCACTTGTAATTGAGTTTTAATTCCTACAAAATAATATAGAAATTTCCAATTAAATTTTCTCAAGTTAATTTATGCACAAAAATGACTATTTTGCCCTTGGATGAAGATGAATATGTGACAATTTGGAATTAATATGGATTTTGGTTAAAACAAGTTAAACTACCCAATATGATCATTTATTTAAATTAATTAGAATAAATATGGTGGTAAAAATATGCACATTTACGTGCACATCAGTTAACAAAACCAATAATCCGTACCCTAATGGACTTGGGTTTCAATTTAGTCAAAATTTGGGCCTATTTACATAGACACACCTTTCTCTCTTACCTATTCATCTCCTTAAATTCAAATTCAAGCCCTCATTATCCCTCATATGGTCGGCCTCCCTATGCTATCATAGTCGCACTCAATAGGTACATTCATGAGCCTTAAAATCATTTTAAGCCTATTCAATAAAGAACATATTTGAATTCGATTAAAATTTGTATCGATATCATATATCGATTAGTGTATTTATAACTGCTGTATACACACTTTTAATATTGATCAACAAATATCAAATAAAATTTTATAATTAATATTTCATAAATATTAATGAATTAAATTAATTTATAACAATTATAACTTAATTAAATTGCGTGGTAATAGAAGTATTCAATGTTTCGGTTATGTGATTCTTAGGTGTAAATATGGCCAATGATTAATATCGAACAATTCGAATATTAACGTTCATATATCACTTAGCAGGTGGTGTGATATTATGACCAAATTTATCGCTTACTTAGCATCAATAAAATCCATGTTTACTTTATTTAAGCGTTATCCAGTAGTGACAATTATTTACACCAATTCTCTTCATCAAAACTATATCACTTTGGACTTATGAAATTTGGTGATGGTCAAAATTCCAGTATCATCCATATTCAACTCTATAGTCCAAATACAAAGTCCTTTGTTCAATAATAGCAATTTTCATTAACTAAATTGCTCTGGTCATAGACTTTGACTTTGATTTGACTTTAGTTGACTGTGATACTAACTTCATATAACTGAGAAGACGGTTCCTCTCTTGAATAGTATTTCACTTCTAATGCTTCCACTCGACCCAACCATAGTAGTTCGATGGACGCTGTGCCACGATTTAACTTCAATCAAAGTGAAGCTTCCACATTGAAGATCAACGGTATTCTCAAGTCAAGTAAACTGTGTAATTTTGTCACATCGACTATTTGATCTTGTATATATTAACCAATAGAAAACCATCGAGTGATTTATTCCATAGTTATCCAATAACTATTAATACGAACCTCTCGGTGCCCCTAGTAGCCATGAGTAATACACCTCCCAACATTTGGAGAGCGTTATGTACTCTAGTCTCAATGGATGTTGTAACGACCTGACTTTTTGGACGGTTTAAATCGATGATAAACCATAAATGTCAAACTCAAACCATACAAAGGGGCAGATTGTTATGGGGTAAATAAAAAAAGAAGAGAAAGAAAGAAAACAAATACATAATCTTGCAGCGGAATAACAAAATATAATAATCAAATAAACAATTCATGAAGCTGTTTACAAATAACATTGATTAAACCTTTAATAATACAGATCAGAGTTACATACCACAAAAATAAATAATAAATAAATGCAGCAGAACAACATTGTTAACCGGCATCTTGGCCCGATTACAAAACGACAGTTGAAGAGATTATCGTTAGCACAAGATTCTGACCAAGAAGAGCCTGAGGATATATAGGTTTGATGCAGTCGACATGTTTTGGCATTTTAGGTACGGTTCGGCAAGAATAGACCAACTAGCTTGAGATCGCCCTATATGGGCCAAGTCACCATGGCCTTGACCCCGTGAAGGAAGTCCAACCCATCTTCTTCTATAAATAGAAGGGCAGGGGCACAATGAAATGGACCTTTTTTGGGAGAACAATGGGGAGACTCTGCCACTTTCAAGACTTATTATTTTCAGTTCAAACTTGTATTCAAGTCATTAATATATGGATTGTATCTGTATTCAACTACTTGTGAAAGAAATAAAGATCAAAACTCAAAGTGGATGTAGGCAGTTACGCTGAACCACTATAAATCCGGTGTTCTTACTTTCTACATTTAAATTAGCATATTCTTCCTTGTTTAATTTAACTTCATCACTTACATCTCTACACGATCTTTCTCAACGAGGTTAGTGACCAATTTTGGTGCTAACAAACATGATGCAGTGGAATAAATATAGTACATAATAATAGTACAAAATCTTTGTCTTCATCCTCCAGAAAGCAGTCTTCGATAAACTGAAAAGCTCAAGCTGACCCGAGCGAATTGAAAAGACAAAACACTCGAGTCAAAAGTAAAAGATCTTATGTAATTTATCAATAGTAAATACATATGAGTGTAACGGCGTCGGAGATGTTTACGGGGTTTGACATCTCCTATCCAGTGTCAACGTGAGTGCAATAACTTAAGAGATGTTCGGGATTCCCATCTCCTAAGGATCCGTTAAACTATCTACATACATAGTACAATACACTATCATAATAGTGTCTACAGTAAAGTAAGGTATTAAAATAGCGTTAAGGAGTTACCCATACCCCCCTTAACACATTTTATACAATGCCGCAGTCTATACAGTACTGTAAACTCCACCCGCAGGTGGGCTATCAGGGAGCACTCCATAGGTACGACACAAAACTAACTCGTAGAAGGCACGATAGGGCATGTGAACACGGCACTCGAGGCAATGCCAGGGTAGATATACCAATTGCAGATCCGGACTAGTGGTAACGCATAGCAGCTACTGCCGCCCACCTCGGAACACACTCCCATATTCAAAATCGAGGGGTGGCCACCAAATCATCACAAAGTCGTAATATGGTATCGAAGAAATATGTCCGATCGAAGGTGCGACCTCACTTGGCCCAGCATGGCTCCAGTTTTAGTCACATTTAAGCTAACTCACGGGAATCAGGGTCACGTAAATACCTCATACATAATCGTTCGCCAAACGATCCTACTTCATTTCTGGAATCTCCACCACGTACACAGTTGTTAAAGTGGGTTTCGGTATTGGCAGAGAGTATTCGAAATATTTCCCGCTATTTCTTTTCAAAAAATATTCTAATTGCTCGATATAAGTCCTCACCATTAACTTATATTTTCACATATCCATTGATATCAATTAATCTTATTTATAAACCCCATTTATAAATTTATAAACTCCCCTTAGTTTTTCCCATCTATTTGTAAAACAAATTTTATTTAAAATTCCATTTTGTGATTTTATTCCTTAATAAAATCCCTCTTTAATTCAAATCTATTTATCGATTTCAAATCTCTTCAACCCTTAGTATATAATTTAATTCCAAATCTCTACTTAAACCAATTTAAGTATAATCCAAGTAAATCAATATACTTTTTATTCTACTTAATTCCTTTTTAGCAATAAATCCCATTTTCAATATACATATCTTCTATTCAAATTTCTTTCTAAATTCCTTCAAATTAGTTATCTATGGTATTTAGAAATACCCAATTCAATTACCAGGCTATTTAACGTTTAACAATTCAATTAACATATAATCCATCTAAGTTATCCATCATATCATATAACACATATATATATATGAACAATAAATATTTTTGAGGAATCCAGTTGGATCCCTCCAACCTGTTTTCCTACATCCACAGATGTTAGCACAATATAAAAATACCAATCCCACTTCGAGGTGGGATATCGTGGTATATAGGGTCATCCGCTATTATGCGGGGCGCATAAGGTCTCAACCGCTATATAATGCGGGAATATCAATCACTCAAATATATATATATATATATCACTATATATAAATAACATCCAACAGATAAATTATAAATTTATCAATCAAGTCAAGCATCCAATAATTTAAATTTAACATTTAATTTTAACAAGGCAATCCAAATGAGTGAGAAGATCTCACCTTTATTTTATTTGCAGTCCACTTCAATCTCGAATGAGTGAGAAGATCTCACCATTAATTTATTTGCAGTCCACTTCAATCTCGATTTGGTTTCATGGTTTTTGACCTTGTATAAACATTTATACGGTTTATTAATATTTGAGATAATTGAACAATTAATTTCCATTTTATAATTTAATTTACTAACAATTTAATTTAAACTAATTTTCCTTTACTAAATTACTTTAAGTGACTAAAATAATTAAATAAGTTAATTTAACAATTTAATCACCAAATCCATTTTATTTTATTTTTAAAATAAGCTAGTAAGTTTTAAAACGTGTATATGTATATTTTATTTTTATTTTCAAACTACATCTAAAAATAATCTATATAAGTCTTAAAAATCTAATTTTCTATATAAACCCTTACATTTTTTTTCCAAAATCTTATATAATTTTCTGTTTATTTCTGTGTATATATTAATTTTAAAATAGGTATGTGTATTAAAATATGTGAGTGCATTATCTATATATATTAAATTCCTTTCTAACTTATACGTACATATATTAGAAAGATAAATGTTTTTAATGCTTTACTGTAAATTTGTTTACATATACATATATATACATTCTCAAAAAGTATACTGCAAATATTTTCTTCTTCTTTGTTTTCTATACATGTATATGAATATCAATTGAAAAACAAACTGCATCTATATATCTCGCTGTATACATATTTTTCTTTCATATATACATGTATTGAATTAAAGATAGAATGGTTATACCTTACTGCCTTTGATCGAAACCCTAGCCTCCCCTCGAGCTAACGTTGTCGAGCATGCATGCGACCTTCCCTATCTCGATCAGCCCCGACCTCGAATTCCTCTCCCGAGCACGCACGCGCCCAAATCGAATCGCGACTATGATCGCCACCCCCTTGTTTCCAGTTGATAATCTCGTGGCCGATAAAGTCGAATCCGAGAAAATGAGGCGCGCGATTGAACTGAGGTGACTTGCAATTGAGATTTAGGGCTCGTGTTTCTTCGATCGATACATCATATTATTTTTTTGAATTCGTATGAAGAAAGGAACGCGATTTGTGTTTTCGCGATTTTGAGGGTATGCCGTGGATTTTGAGATTGAAGGGTGAGGAGGAGAACGAAGTTAAATATCGACATTCTATTATGTTTATTTATTTTCGGCCATTATTCTCCTTTTTTATTTTTGGTTTCGGTTTGAACTGATGAAGATGGAAGGGGATGGACGTGATATAAAGTTGAGGGGGGTGTGTTGGAGAAGGTTAGCTACAGTGATAAAAAAAAGGGAAAAGCTGTGATGGTGAAAGAAAGTAGGCTGATGTTGAGATGAATTTGACCAGTCAAAATATATTATATTTAAATTTAAGTTTAAAACGTCTCGATTTACGTAGCTTAAAATCTCGACCTCCTATCGATGAGTGTCGCTAGGCATTAATAATGTTATACCCCTATTTCGAACGCAATGGAAAAGGTTCCGAGTCCTAATTCGATCGTATGGAGAAGATAGCCTTTTTGGACCCAGTTATTATATTGAATTTTCGATATAGATTTCACCGTGTTTACATACTGTACGGCCACATGATAACTCCAAACACTCCGAAATTTGAAATCCGATAAAAATAAAATATCATGGATCCAATGGAACTGGTTTCGTCGAATTCCGAGACTGTGTCTCGAAAGGCTATTTTTAAATGCCGATTTAAACGATATATTTTTAAAACTGAACAAATCACTAGTAAATCCAATTTAAAATCTTTTATTATCTTTATTGTTATCAATATAAATTTTATAAGCCTTCAAACTATTTTTATCGGGTTTAAAACTCCAGATTCAATATTTTACCAAATTTCCAATTATTAAATTCAATAATTTAATTACCCAATAAATAGTTATATTTGAAATTCAAGTTAAAAACTAACACCCGAATATTTAAAATCGGTTAAATATTCCAATTTCAAATATCTAAAATTCCGGGTGGTTACATTCCTTCCCTCTTAAAAGAATTTCGTCCTCAAAATTGCTCAGGCAGAAGAACGCCTAAACCCATTAACTTACTAAAACTCATTTAGTGAAAACTCGAAATTCACTTTTTCTAGTCCTTTACTCTCCCCCAAAACAATTAGTTTTCATCTTCTAGTTCAAATCCTACATTTTCATTACAATTTGAAAATCAATTTGTCGTTAACAAAAATTTTTCAAAAATTTTCAAATTTTTTTCTAACTCCCAAAATTTTCAAAATTTTTGGCAGAGTCTCCCTTGTACGGAGGAGCTTTTGCAATATAACAAGAGAGATAAATATATATACATCGACCCACATGGTCCAAAAAACAAAAACAACAACAATATTTCATATTTCCTATCTTTTATTGCGTAGGCGTACCTTATTTAGCATTTTAAGCAAGCAACGTATTTTATTTAGTAATTAGCGCGACCCAATCCAGCCAAACAGCCTCCAAGGTACCTGTACTTACTTAGTTTAAACATGTAAGCACTATATATATGAAATCCAATAACATTTTACTAAACATATGAAATTTAAAAGCAATGCACACTAAACAATGTTTCATAAGCAATTTCAATGCTCTAACATAAATTTTAATTGCTTTCCACAAATCCATATCCTATTTCATTAAATTTAAATGGTTTACAACTCAATTTTCTTACATTCAATTTTTTTATATTTTTTTTTAAACCAAACGAACTCATATTCATTCCAATTGATTTCAAAGTCAATTTTATTTGCTTCTATCAATTCATAGAATTTTATTATTTACTTTTGCTTACGTCGAACGACAAATTTTCTTATGCAATTCGACGATATTCATTCAAATAAACAACCACTTAAGCTTATAACCATTTTAAATTGATTTTAGCTCAATTTATATTAATTCCATTTCATTCTATATTATTCACAACCCATACACTTGCATTTTCATTTCATATCCAAATAGGTTCCATTTCAAAACCATTTCATTAAATAGCCATTCCGCAAATAAATTTAGGCCAAGCTTCTTTTAATGTTAACCTAAATTTATTTCAACTCCATAATAAATCCCATTTCTGCTTGCACCAATTCTATTTCCATTTTAATTTGATTTTCATCCAATCAAATTCCATTCTGTTTTACTAATTAAATTCAATTAGTATATTCATTCAATCCATTATAAATTCTAATTCACATTCTTAATTTATTTCCGAATTTAATTTATTAATAACAAGGCCATTTCAATTTATTTCTACTCACTTGGATTTTGTTTGCAACTCAAACCATCACTATTATAATCCAATTTCATTTCATTCGACAACATTTCCATCATATTTAATTTACTAACAATCCAAGTCGAATTTTATTTACAACTCGAGTTTCATTTCCAAACTCCGTTATTAACTCACAATTCAACTTCTATTTAACCCAATTAGGTTCCATTTCCATATTTTATTAGCTAGTTAGTTATCCAATTAGTTCACTTCCCATTTCTTAAATCAATATTTGATCTTCAAAAATCACTTCATTAAATTCTCTTGAGTTCGAATTTATTTTATAATTCAAGTTTGGATTTTCCTTCATTTTCCAAAATATCAAACACCTTTTATCTTGGGTTTCCTATTTCTCTTTTATCTTAGCTTACGCTAATTTCACTTCATACCATTCTCTTGAATTTATTTAGGTAAGAATTTAATTCATTCAACATCATCTACAACTCAATTCAATTTCATTTTAATCCAATTCTACTTCCTACTCACTTTGGTTTTTAAGTTAAATTCAATTTATTATATTTATTTCCATTTGCTTTACTTCAGCTAAAATTTATTTCTTTTAACTTTACTCAAGTTACAATTTATTTCCAAAGCTCAATTTCATTATCTTCATTCCTTATTCAGAATCATTCTCCATTCAACTAATCTACTTCACTAATTTATTTCATTCAAACCACAATCAGTTTGATTTCAATAATTTTATTTCTTCAACTTAATCTAAGTTGAACTTTATTTTAATCTCCTTATTTTTAATTTAAATCTCAAAATTCAAATCACATACTTTCCTTTCTTATTTTAAAAATCATTTTAACTTATAAGTTTATCACTTATTCTCCGATGATTTTTAAATTATTTGAATAAGGATTCCAGAATTTTATTTTCAAACTCCCTGGAATTTAAACTTCCAGCTTCCGGTTTAAATCCAATTTTTATTTATAATCCATTTGTACACTTTATACAAATTCTCATATTAGTTATATAAACTATTTCAGATTTTATAATCTTGTTTGACTATAATATCATCAACCAAACACTTCAATATATATATAAATTTCATAAATCATTCCTTTTATATCATAATATATTTTGGGTAAAATTATTTCATTCACCTACTTCAAAACAATACTGTGTCGGTTTATCGGGTTCAAGTGTTTATAAACTCCTATCGGAATAGCGGCGTCCCTCTACTCGATAAGAATTTATATACCACTTAACCAATAAGTCAACACAATATTAAAACAATTTATATTCACTAACAAATACGCGCTCATATCTATTAATACACTCAGACTCATTCTAGAGTACTACTGACTCTATCTCTAATGAGTAATTCCCACCAGAGCCAAGGTTCTCGCTTAACATTCAGCTTTGATACCAACTATAGCGACCCGCAGTTCCGTACCCCTTGAGTTGATAATAATTCTTCCTCGTTTAACCCAAAGTGTACGAAAGAGCGAATAACCAGGGTAAAAGAAATGAAGGAGGTAGAAGAAGAAAATAAAACAACATCAGAATCTCACAATCGCAGCGGAACAAAATATAATATATAATAACAGCTTTTAAATACAATGAAATTTGTACTGTTATATATACATACCATTATCAGAGTATAACAATCACCCATCACTTTGGACAGCTTATTATCTGTCCTTACACAGCGGAAATAATAATTCAAGTACGGAGATACGTCTCTGTCATCCAGCTCGCCTCTAGAGCTCCACAGCATAATATCCTGGATCTGTACAACTCGGTCTGACCCAAGCATCATAATAAAGCAACACCCGAGTCAGTCTGGAAAACCAGCGTGAGAAAACCACACTCAATTGGATTATTATATTTTCAAAAATCCTTTGCAAACAAAGGTATCTCGTAAGACCACGCCACAAATAAACATGCCGGGTTTTTACCTTACAATAACCAAAACATTTTTATCAAATCCGTCTGATATTATAATAGTTTCTATAGAAAGTAAAATAGAATCTAGCTGAAATTCTTACATCTCACGTTCCAGCATAGTTGGGCATAATCAAAATCGTACGGGCGCTTATTGGAGAATGGATTCCATACAATCGCAGGGCTAGTATCGCCCATCACAGTACCTGGCCTAGATCAGAGTACCGAGGACCACTCCCGATCCCCTGCAACACAAGACCGGAGCTACCCTTTACTGGATAGTCCGAATAATATCACCCCGCGGTTGGGATCAGCAACCGCCACACAACCGAAATAAAAGGGACTCTAGACAGGGATGACCTTACCCTACTTGGGTGCTACCCACTTAGCCTTGCTGCACCTCCCCTATTTTAGCCATTCCCGGTTGATGAGGCTTGAGGTTAAGCATTACCTTTTTAGAACACATTCACTTAGAATGCTCATCGTCCTCCGATGACGATGGTCTAACAGCATTCATCCATACAAGTTGCCCTAGGTCTGGACAAACTGAATCACCATCTTCATCATCTTCACGATCTTCATTCGCTACGTTCAAACCAGATCGAAGTGGTTTTCGGATAACTAAATCTGATCCCGGTCTCTTCGAAACGATTAGCGCATTGGCCAATATTGATAGTCGGTTATTTAACTATCAAATAACATACACAAGCAACCATTAGGCCTTAAATAATTTTTCCCAAATTATTTATCTCAAAATATCTACCCAAGATATTATTCCCATATTTTCAACACTTCGAAAATAGTTTCCAAATTTCCTTTCATACTCACGGAACAATTTAAATCTTTGCCCATACCTAGAATATTCTTCCCACTTTAATAGATATTCAAAACTTAGAAAATATTCATTTATTTCCTATTTTCTCATCTCAAAAATCATTTACATCTTTATTTGTAAATTTCCAAACTCGTTTCCCCAATTCTATAATTTTCTAGAATTCCTAAATTAATTTCCTTATTTTCTTCCCAAATCCCTCTTTGCTTATTAAAATTCCAGTTTTCACTTCCACTTCCTTTTGTGAATTTTGTTTCACCTTCCGAAACTTATACTTTGGCAATTTATTTAAATTCCATAACCCTACTTACAAGATCTTTCTCTTAAAATCTTATCCAATTTAATAACTCGCTTCTCATCCCAAGAGGATTTTTAATTAAATTTAAAACATTTAAAAACATATATATTTATAAAATAAGAATAAAGGTTTTATTTTCAAAAATATGGTTTAAAGCAGACTAACTTCGGAATATTCTAAATCCAATAATAGTTTATAGAAATTATATAGTATAGTAGATTTAAAAATCTCATTTAAAACAACTTTTACTCTACTCGACAAAAATCTATATTTAAATAATCCAATATTCACCAATTCAATTTATGAATCCCTCTTGATTCTTATTACGTCGACCATATCACCCTTCCTTACATTCGAGATATTTCCTGCTATTTCTTTTCAAAAACTATTCCCATTACTCGATATAAGTCCTCACCATGAACTTCTATTTTCACATATCCACCGATATGAATTAATCTTATTTATGAACCCCGTTTATAAATTTATAAACTCCCCTGAGTTTTTTCCATCTATTTATAAAACAAATTTTATTTAAAATTCCATTTTGTGATTTTATTCCTTAATAAAATCCTTCTTTAATTCAAATCTATTTATCGATTTCAAATCTCTTCAACCCTTAGTATATAATTTAATTCCAAATCTCTACTTAAACCAATTTAAGTATAATCCAAGTAAATCAATATACTTTTTATTCTACTTAATTCCTTTTTAGCAATAAATCCCATTTTCAATATAAATATCTTCTATTCAAATTTCTTTTTAAATTCCTTCAAATTAATTATCTACGGTATTTAGAAATACCCAATTCAATTACCAGGCTATTTAACGTTTAACAATTCAATTCACATATAATCCATATAAATTATCCATCATATCACATAACACATATATATGAACAATAAATATTTTTGAGGAATCCAGTTGGATCCCTCCAACCTGTTTTCCTGCATCCACAGATGTTAGCACAATATAAAAATACCAATCCCACTTCAAGGTGGGATATCACGGTATATAGGGTCATCCGCTATTATGCGGGGCGCATAGGGTCTCATCCGCTATATAATGCAGGAATATCAATCACTCCAACGGATAAATTATAAATTTATCAATCAAGTCAAACATCCAATAATTTAAATTTAACATTTAATTTTAACAAGGCAATCCAAATGAGTGAGAAGATCTCACCTTTATTTTATTTGCAGTCCACTTCAATCTCGAATGAGTGAGAAGATCTCACCATTAATTTATTTGCAGTCCACTTCAATCTCGATTTGGTTTCATGGTTTTTGACCTTGTATAAACATTTATACGGTTTATTAATATTTGAGATAATTGAACAATTAATTTCCATTTTATAATTTAATTTACTAACAATTTAATTTAAACTAATTTTCCTTTACTAAATTACTTTAAGTGACTAAAATAATTAAATAAGTTAATTTAACAATTTAATCACCAAATCCATTTTATTTTATTTTTAAAATAAGCTAGTAAGTTTTAAAACGTGTATATGTATATTTTATTTTTATTTTCAAACTACATCTAAAAATAATCTATATAAGTCTTAAAAATCTAATTTTCTATATAAACCCTTACATTTTTTTTTCCAAAATCTTATATAATTTTCTGTTTATTTCTGTGTATATATTAATTTTAAAATAGGTATGTGTATTAAAATATGTGAGTGCATTATCTATATATATTAAATTCCTTTCTAACTTATACGTACATATATTAGAAAGATAAATGTTTTTAATGCTTTACTGTAAATTTGTTTACATATACATATATATACATTCTCAAAAAGTATACTGCAAATATATTTTTCTTCTTTGTTTTCTGTACATGTATATGAATATCAATTGAAAAACAAACTGCATCTATATATCTCGCTGTATACATATTTTTCTTCCATATAAACATGTATTGAATTAAAGATAGAATGGTTATACCTTGCTGCCTTTGATCAAAACCCTAGCCTTCCCTCGAGCTAGCATTGCCGAGCACGCATGCGACCTTCCCTATCTCGATCAACCCTGACCTCGAATTCCTCTCCCGAGCACGCATGCGCCCAAATCGAATCGCGACTACGATCGCCACCCCCTTGTTTCCAGTTGATAATCTCGTGGCCGATAAAGTCGAATCCGAGAAAATGAGGCGTGCGATTGAACTGAGGTGACTGGCAATTGAGATTTAGGGCTCGTGTTTCTTCGATCGATACATCATATTTTTTTTCGAATTCGTATGAAGAAAGGAACGCGATTTGTGTTTTCGCGATTTTGAGGGTATGCCGTGGATTTTGAGATTGAAGGGTATGGAGGAGAACGAAGTTAAATATCGATATTCTATTATATTTATTTTTTTCGGCCATTATTCTCCTTTTTGATTTTTGGTTTCGGTTTGAACTGATGAAGATGGAAGGGGATGGACGTGATATAAAGTTGAGGGAGGTGTGTTGGAGAAGGTTAGCTATAGTGATAGAAAAAAAAGGGAAAAGCTGTGATGGTGAAAGAAAGTAGGCTGATGTTGAGATGAATTTAACCATTCAAAATATATTATATTTAAATTTAAATCGTCTCGATTTACGTAGCTTAAAATCTCGACCTCCTATCGATGCGTGCCACTAGGCATTTATAATGTTATACCCCTATTTCGAACGCAATGGAAAAGGTTCCGAGTCCTAATTCGATCGTATAGAGAAGATAGCCTTTTTGGACCCAGTTATTATATTGAATTTTCGATACAGATTTCAGCGCGTTTACATACCGTACGACCACACGATAACTCCAAATACTCCAAAATTTGAAATCCTATAATAATACAATATCACGGATCCAATGGAACTGATTTTGTCGAATTCCGAGACTGTGTCTCGGAAGGCTATTTTTAAATGCCGATTTAAACGATATATTTTTAAAACTAAGCAAATCACTAGTAAATCCAATTTAAATTCTTTTATTATCTTTATTGTTATCAATATAAATTTTATAAGCCTTCAAACTATTTTTATCGGGTTTAAAACTCCAGATTCAATATTTTACCCAAATTTTCAATTATTAAATTCAATAATTTAATTACCCAATAAATAGTTATATTTGAAATTCAAGTTAAAAACTAACACCCGAATATCTAAAATCAGTTAAATATTCCAATTTCAAATATCTAAAATTCCGGGTTGTTACACAATAGTTACCATTTCTTTTTTTCATTTCCTTTTTATTTACAGTTTACAAATTTTCAATTTCTTATATTTTCATTTATCGCTTAGCATCTAGTTTCTAATTACACATATTAAAAGTTTCCAATTTTTATGATAGTCAAGGTTTCATTTCATTACAATAATTGAAATTTCCAATTTGCAGAAAACTTAAGAACTAAGTACCGGGTTCCCTTTTCAATCCATTTAAAACAATATCTTTTATATATCCAAATCATATTTAAAAAATTTTAAGATTCGTAATCAAAACCAAGGTGCAGTAAAATTACCACAGCGATCTTCCCACTTTGAAACTCAAAAATGAACGTCGATGATGCATGCATTCATCACCGAAATTATTTTCCAACGATAAAGAGGGGAGTACAGAATTTATTTCCTCCTAAAATTCCTTCAAAACATTTCTCTCAAATCATCTTGAAATATTCGTATCAGAAAATACTTCTAAATACTACTAATATTATATTCCAAAACCTTTTTGAAAGAAATTATCAAAAGTCTCGGAACTTAAATTCTAAAATTACCAATTTATATTTATTTTATTTACAATCTCATTTTCAACCAATATTTATAAATTTCACTACCTAACAAACAAATATATCACAACCAACTATATAATTTATAAAATTATTCTTTTATATACAAAATATATGCCAGGTAAAATTATTTCATTTACCTGTATTTCAAAACCAATAAAGTGTCGGTTTTCCCTATTAAGTGTTTAGAAATCCCTATCAATGTCATAGCGTCCTATGTACCGACAAGAATGTATAAATACAAAACAGAACAAATTAACACAATACAAAACCCTTTTATAACACTAACAAATACGCTCTCTCATATATACACTCAAAGACTCATTGTAGGGTATTACTACCCTATTTCTAATGAGTCAGACCCCACAAAGCTAAGGTTATCGCTAAACCAAAGCTCTGATACCAACTGTAACGACCTGCCTTTTTGGACGGTTTAAATCGACGATAAATCACACACGTCTGACTCAAACCATACAAAGAGGCAGATTGTTATGGGGTAAAAAAGAAAAAGTAGAGAAAGAAAGAAAAAAATACAGAATCTCGCAGCGGAATGACAACATATAATAATCAAATAAAAAATTCATGAAGCTGTTTACAAATAACATTGATTAAACCTTTTAAAATATAGATCGGAGTTACATACCACAAGAATAAATAATAAATAAATGCAGCGGAACAACATGATGCAGTGGAATAAATATAGTACATAATAATAGTACAAAATCTTCGTCTTCGTCCTCCAGAAAGCAGTCTTTGATAAACTGAAAAGCTCAGGCTGACCCGAGCGAATTGAAAAGACAAAACACTCGAGTCGTACCTAAAAGATCTTATGTAAGTTATCAACGGTAAATAAATATGAGTGTAACGGGGTCGGAGATGTTTACGGGGTTTGACATCTCCTATCCAGTATCAACGTGAGTGCAATAACTTAAGAGATGCTCGGGATTCCCATCTCCTAAGGATCCGTTATACTATCTACATACATAGTACAATACGCTATTATAATAGTGTCTACAGTAAAGTAAAGTATTAAAATAGCGTTAAGGCGTTACCCATATCCCCCTTAACACATTTTATATATAATGTCGTAGTCTATACAGTACAGTAAACTCCACCCGCAGGTGGACTATCAGAGAGCACTTCATAGGTATGACACAAAACAAACTCGTAGAAGGCGCGATAGGGCATGTGAACACGGCACACGAGGCAATGTCGGGGTAGATATACCAATTACGGATCCAGACCAGTGGTAACGCATAGCAGCTACTACCGCCCACCTCGGAACACACTCCCATAATCAAAATCGAGGGGTGGCCACCAAATCATCATAAAGTCATAATATGGTATCAAAGAAATGTGTTCGATCGGAGGTGCGACCTCACTTGGCCCGGCGTGGCTCCTATTTTAGTCACATCTAAGCTGACTCACGGGAATCAGGGTCACATAAATACCTCATACAGAATCGTTCGCCAAACCATCCTACTTCATTTTTGGAATCTCCACCACATACACAGTTGTTAAAGTGGTTTTCGATATTGGCAGAGAGTATGACAATATCCGATCCCGGTCTCTTTAACAACCAAACGCTTATTTCACACCGGATGGTTCTTTTACCTTTCAAAAAGTCAATTCACAATTGATATCAAAATATCATATTCTCAAAACCATATCTTTTTAGAAATCGCATTCATTTCCAAAATCATATTCACTTTCAAAATCATATTCACTTTTGAATTTATCGATAAGATAGGTTAATTAAATCCCTGTTCCAAAATCATCGTATTTACTCAAATATGTCATTTTACAAAAAGGTATCAATTCCAAATTCCAACTTAGGTTGTATCATCATCAAGGATTTAAATATAAATACTTCAACTTTACACAGTCTGAAATTTTAGAAAATAGTTTAGATAGTCATAAATAGTTTTTAAAAAATAGTTTAAAATAGATTAAAATAGTTTAAATAGTAAAAATAGTTTAAATAAATTTAAATTTTATTTAATTAGATCTAAAATGATTCAAATAGATTTAAAATAGATTAAATAGATTTAAATTATATTAAATAGATTTAAAATAGATTAAATAGTTTTGTATTAATTTAAAATGGGTTAATTAGGTTAAAATAGATTAAAATAGTTTAAATTGTATAAAATAGATTAAAATAAATTAAATTAGTTTTAAATTGATTAAAATAGTTCAAATAGTTCAAAATAGCTTAAATTAGTTTAATAGTTTGAAAATCTTAATAATTAGGATTTTAAAGTAAGATGTTTTAAAATAGTTTATATTAATTATAATAAATTTGAAATTAATATCAAATTGAACTATTTCTTTCGTTTCTACACATCTGGACCATGTCCAACTTTCAAATTTCAATTTAAGTCCTTTAAATAATTCATTTAAACCAATTCCCATTTTACATTTAAAACTCGGATTTTCAACAATATTTCAATTTATATAAATTAAATTTTATTTCAAAATATCATTTAACTGATTCAAAAATTAAGGATTTAAAATCATTTAATTTAACCAATCCGATGTCCGTATATAATTTTCTACCATATGGTCGAGTGATATGGATATTTATCATTTCAATTCGCAAATAATTTATATTTACGGATGTATATCATTTCAACCCGCAATCCCAAAATTTCAATTCAATGAAAACCGCTTGGGTTTATCATTTCAGCCCATAACGATTATCCCCTATTCTATATATGATCGTTCGGGTATGTATCATTTCAACCCATAAGGAACTTGCAATGTTATAACAATATAAAATATAACATCCAGTCATCCAATATCAACAATCAAACATCCATCACAATCATAATCAAAATCAAAATCAACCAATAAACATCAATAGATAACTGATTATCATTAACAGGTATTAAATTAACAATTAAATTTAATATTAAATTAAACGATGATTAATTGCAATAAAAGTCAAATTTAACTAGAATGGAATTTAAACATACCAAACATCAACCAATTAATTTCTAATCACATTATAAATTCAATTTAACTAACATAAGATAATTTAGTAGTTGTGAGTGGGTCAAAACACTCACTTTATGGATTTCCCTTTCCTAGTTGGATTTGGATCCACTACTACTTCCTCCTTTTGATTTGTTTCCTTGCTATCTTAATCTTCTATTTTTTTATAGAAAGTTTTGGAAGAGACAGAGAAGTTTGTATAGATCTGGATTTGAAGAAAAGGATTTGGAAAAAGAAGAATTTTTGGAAAAGAAGAAGAAAATTTAAAGAAGATGAAGAATTGAAAAAGAAAACAAAGCTTTGAAAAAGAAGAAGAAGATTTGAAGAATAAGAATAAGAAATGGGAAGCTTTGAAAAAAGAAAAAAGAAAGAAGGAGATTTGAGGAAGAAAAAAAATTGAAGGAGGAGGAAAATGAAGAGAGAGAGAGAGAGAGAAAAAATTAATGAGATGGAAGTTTGTTTGGAGGAATGAAGCTACAGAAGATTAGATTTGAAAAATGAAATGAGGCTACAAGGATGAAGATGGAAACAAATGAAAAGCTAATGAAGTATATGTAAACAAACTAGTAATTGAAATAAAGTGTTAACCCGCTTTTTGGCAAGACCGTAGACAGGCGAATTTAACTAAATCGGTTGCTCGGTTGTCAAGATTGGAATACGTTGGGTTTTAGTCAATTGGATGGATAGACAATCAATCACGGATGGTAATCATGATAGGAAGCCGAGATTCGGCATATTCGATGGACAAAAGTCGCGGGATACTCGAAATACGAGTTTTGACAAAAGTTGAGTGGTCGCGGGTTGCCTGGAGTTTGCTTCGAGTCGTATTTGGACTTGCTTAGGGATTTCTAGATGGTTTCTCCGAGTCATCCATGGTAATGCTTCGGGTCAGCATGTTGGATTCTCGAGTGGATCGGCATGTTGGAGTCTGGAGTGGGTCAGCATGTTGGAGTCTCGAGTGGGTCGGCATGTTGGAGTCTCAAGTGGGTCGGCATGTTGGGGGCTCGAGTGGGTCGGCATGTTGGAGTCTGGAGTGGGTCGGCATGTTGGAGTCTGGAGTGGATCGGTATGTTGGAGTCTCGAGTGGATCGGCATGTTGGGATCTCGAGTGGGTTGGCATGTCGGAGTCTCGAGTGGGTCGGCATGTTGGAGTGGGTCAACATGTTGGAGTCTGGAGTAGGTCGGCATGTTGGAGTCTGGAGTGGGTCAACATGTTGGAGTCTAGAGTAGATCGACATTTTGCATACTCCAGGAAAGCAGTGGTCAGCTATATGGACTCGACTATGGACCTAATGGGCCCGGATCACTCAGGAAGCCCAGTAACTCGGATTTTGCCTATAAATAAAGCAAGCAAGGCTTCAGAAAAGGGACCTTCATTCTATTTTCCTTCTTCTTCCCCATTAAGGCTACTCTGCCATAATTGTTTTGAAAACTCCAGATTGTAACTGTAATTGATTCTCATATCAACAAAAAGGAAAATTTTGGTGTGGACGTAGGCCAGGGTCAGCCGAACCACTATATGTCCACTGTTTTTTCTGCTTTCTTTTTAATTTTTACTGCTCTTCATATTTATACTCTCTACATACACTCTATCTGTTATCCGTGACTGTTAGTTGGTGCTTTCATTTACATTTGGGGGTTAGTGACCAATTTTGGCGTTAACATAAAGTAAGAATATGAACAGTCTTAAAATGGTAGTATCGAAAGAGGTAAAGTAAAGAAATAAATATATGAATAAAGCTAAAAATAAATCTTCCGTTCTTTAATATGAAGCTTCAGAAGAAAGAGTTGCTAATGAAAGGAAACTACAATAACTAATAATGCATGAACGAAATAAACTTCAGAAACGAAGAATAGTAAACGCTAATTAGATGGCATGAAAATTAATTTGGATGTTCACATTAAAAATGGAAAAAGAAAAAGGAAAAAACTTCAGGTAAAGCACTTGAAAGGAGCAAACAAACAAATGAGAAACAAATGAAAAGAATGAGGCAATTATTAATTAATAAGAAACGAATGTGTAACGAACTGGAATTTTGGTCGTTAGTTTTGAACATTTAATTTATTTTAAATGTCTAATTTGAATTGTTAATTGATTTTGAATATGGAAGAATCAGTGAAATGGTTTATATTTTCAAATATAGTGATTAATTGGGTTTGGTAAATAGAAATTTAATATTGAAAATTGGCATAATAGGTGAATCTGGAAATAAATGGACATGGAAATGATTCCTAAAAGTTATTTAAATTCTATTTGGATTAGAATTAAAATATTGGACTTTTGAATGAAATTAAAAGTCGATAAATTTAAAGTTTGAAATTCATATATTAATTTAATAGTGAAATTAATATATAATAATAGTGTAAATAATTGAATTTTGATTTAAAATAAATCGGAATGATTTCTAATGTGAATATAAATTCTATGTGATTTATAATGGAGTCAGTAAGTTTTAAAAAATGAAAATTTAAACGATTTCGACGATTTTGGAAATCGCTCGATTTAATCGACGCTCTAAAATAGCCTTCCGGGGCACAGTCTTGGAATTCGACGAAACCAGTTCCATTGGATCCGTAATATTGTATTATTATCGGATTTCAAGTTTCGTAACGTCTGGAGTTACCGTTTGGTCGTACGGGATAGAAACACGTTGAAAATAAATATCGAAAAGTTAATATTTTAATTCGATTCAAAAAGCTATCTTCCACATACGATCAAATTAGGTCCCGAAGCATGTTCCGTTGTGTTCGAAATAGGGGTAAAACATTATAAACGCTAGGCGGCATGTTTCGTTTGGAGTTCGTTGAAAAAGCATGTAAAAATTGGAAATAATAATAAAATAATATATAAAATCGTATATATATGGGTTGATATAGTAAACCCTAGCCTGTGTAAACGTAGCCGCCACATTTTCGTTCAATGGTCGAAAACTTCAATCTTTCACCTTAAAATTTTTTCAAATCCGTAAGCTTTCATGAAAATCTCTCAAATGGAAGATCGAAGAGCTCGTAGAGCTCTACAATTTGAACGGCTATGATCAAATATCATTGAGTGGATCGTCGACAATCACTCCACGAAGGGTCGCGTTCAACCACGAATTCCGGAGTCTTGATGTGACCGAGCTCGGCGCCGTTCGAGCAATCGATTCGCGCTGTGATGGCCTTCGAGATGGGGGTCGCCGATCACGTTCCAAGTGGTCGATGAGAGAGCTACCGTTGGTCAAAGCAACGTCGGGTTGGGTTCTTTCTTCGTGAAGGGCCTGGGAGTGAACGGGAGGGAAGAAGGAAAAGTGGGCGGCCAAGATTTGCTGGTTCGAAAATGAACGGCCCGATCTAGGGTTTGTAAAATAAAATAAAATAAAGAAATTTATTATTATAAATTATATTCCAAACTTTGAAATTTGCGTATCTTTGTCATACGAAGCCGGAATAGGACGAACCAAGCGGTGCCTGAATCGCAGTAACGAGCACTACGCTGTGGAACAGATCTGTAGTCGATCGGAGCTAGCGAAAATTTTAGGTTAAATCTAACGTGTTCGATTTAATTTAAAATTGGAACGTTGGCAACATAAAAACTCAAGGTGAGTTAATCTCATTCAATTTTGGACTACCGGTATTAATTTTAAATAGTTAAAATTAATAAATGGTTGATTGGTTGAATTGATACATTTTATCAGTTGAATGTGATATTATATATAGTAATGTGTGTGTGTGTGTGTGTGTATATATTGGAGTGACTGATATTCCTGCATATATATAGCGGATGAGACCCTATGCGTCCCGCATAATAGCGGATGACCCTATATACCGCGATATTCCACCTCGAAGTGGAATTGGTATTTTTATGATGTGCTAACATCTGTGGATGTAGGGAAACAGGTTGGAGGGATCCAACTGGATTCCTCAAAAATGTTGAATTAAATTTCATTGTTATTTGTATATAATTTGTCGGGATTATCTGTGATAGATTGTTGTGTGATTTTGAATTGATTAGATGCTATGGCAGGTTTTGACCTAGATTATGGTATTTTTTAAATACTAGTAATATATGTTTAAATTGGAAAAGAATTTAAAAAGGGGTTTTTGAAGTAATATGTTTATAAAGGATTTTGGGTTAATAAATTGGATTAAATGCGTGGTTTTGAAATTTGTTCTTAACTAAATCGGGATATTGTAAATGGAATTTTGGGATAAAGTATATAAAAAGGGTTTTTAATAATAAATCCTTGAGTGGTGCCCGTTAAAAAATAAAAGGGTTAAAATCGAGGTTTTTAACAGATTGGAAAGATAGAAGTGATTTTTTGAATGAGTATAAAACTGGTTATACTGGAGTTCAAGTGAGATTTCCAAATTTACGAAATGTAATTGGAATCGAGAATTTGGCTTGTTTTAAAAAAAAAAGAGTTTTTAATTATTAATTTGGTAACTTTAAAAGTGTTAAAAAAATATTTTGGAAATTAGTTATTTAAGTATTTCAAATTGTTTGAAGCATATTTAATTATTAATTAATAAACTTATAATGATTGTTAAAGATTTTTTACTATTATCTATTATTTAGGGATTAGTCAGTATTATTATTTTTGAAGATAAATTATTAAATATTTATATGGCTTTGTATAATAGCTTTTATTTAATACATTTACCTATATTAAACATGAAAATTTATTTTAGAATTTACAAGCATTATTTTGAGATAATTTTTAAATAAAGTTTTCGGGAAGTAATGGTATACTCGCGTGGCGTAAATCGGAGGCAGTGCGTGCTTGCAGTTAAGTCTTGGATTTCTCTAGGATAGAGACGTAACCATTGAGCTGTGATCCATGGTTTAATACTGCAGTGGTACTTTCCACATTATTTTAAAAGGGTTTTCAAATATTTTTGGAAAGGATACTTTGTGAATATACTGAATTCGATAAGACAGGTACATGACCTTTGATAAAGAGATTTAATTTATTTAAAATTTGAATTAAATAAGATTTGATGTTTTCAGTGGAAATGGAATATTTGGTTGAATTGATTGTTTATTTGATAGTTTAAATAACCGACTATCAAATCTGGACCTAAATATAACTTTGGGAATATTTAGAAGAAGTACGGGAATTATATGGTACAATTACCGTTCGAGGTGTTATACTGTACGTATAAACTCGTTTCGTTCTTCTAGGACGTTTATAAGGAAATCCGTCCACTAACGGTTAGGAGGTGATCTCCGACCTTATCTTCGTCTGTTTATTTCCTTAAGAACCGGGGTTGAGTTTACCTGAAATAGCGAACGTTGTTTCGAAGAGACCGAGATCGGATTTTTTATCCCAAAACCACTTCGATCCAACGAGTACGTTTTCGAAATGAAGACAAGAGTATGGAGTCGAAGATGGAGCAGTGAAGTGCAAGGACTAATCGCTACAAATCCTGAGGGTGATTCCAAAATGGATGTAGTAGGAATAGTGCCTTCGGTTCCATTCGGACCCGGAACGGACTTGTATGGATGAAAGCTATCGGTACATTGTCATTGGAGGACAATGAGCATTCTAAGTGAAATTTCCCTGAAAAGGTAATCGTAGCTTCTAGCCTCATCAACCGGGAATGACTGAAAAGCAAGGGGGATGTAGCAAGGCTAAGTGGGTAGACCCCAATTAGGGTATGTTTATCACCTTTCTAGATACCCTTGGATATTATTACTACGATTATGGAAGGAGCTCGATAAAGGGTTGGAACACCTGGGGTGATAGCATATTCGGTCTATCCAGGTCAGGGATAGTCCGGTCTTGTGTAGCAGGGGATCCCGGCATGGTCCTCGGTACAGTGTTTCTAGACATGTACTATGACAGGTGGTACCCCAGTACCTAGTCATTCAGATGGAATCCATTCTCCAATAAGCGACGCACGGTTTTGATTGTGCCCAACTATGCTGAAACGTGAGATGCAAGCATTTCAGCTATTTGAATAAGTATTTGTACTTAGACACTATTATAATACCAGATGATTTAGATATGAAGTGTTTTGGTTATCATAAGGTAAAAACCCATCGTGTTTATTTGTGGCGTGGTCTTACGAGATACGTTTGATTTTCAAAGGATTTTGAAAACTTTAATAATTCAAATTGAGTGTGGTTTCTCACGCTGGTTTTCCAGACTGACTCGGGTGTTATTTTATTATAATGCTCGGTCAGACCGAGTATTTCAGGTTCAGGTTAGGATGCTATGGAGCTTAGGAGACGAGCTGGAGACCAAGACGTATTTCTCGTATTTGTTTTTATTCTGCTGCAGTGTTTTTCTTACCACCCGCATATTTTATGATTATATATTTAAATGTTTTGTTTAAATATAGAATCATTTTTTGAATTTAAAGTCTGAAATGTTACTTTTTGTAAACAGTCGAATCCGGACTCGAGACCACTTCCATTGAGTTCAAAACGACATTTACAACTTTTTTGAGTATAAACATCGATATGTTTGGAGTTGATTAGGATTTTGGTATTTTCATTTGGGCTTTGCGTTGTGTTCTAGCCCACTAACCCAACAAGGTAACCCAACTCGTCTACCAAATACCCTAACTCCTCTACTCTTCATTCATTCTATGTACTCCTCATTTCCTAACACTCAAGCTAAAGAGAAAAATGGGGGAAAAGAGGGGAAATTAAAATTCCTAAGTCCTAGATTCTTAGGAAATTCAAATTCAAGTTCTAAAATCAAAGAGAAGCTTAGATAAGCATCCTCTTCATCTTCTCCATCTCAATCTCTCTTCAATTTTCAGAAATTCCTATAACCTAACTTAGGAAATTCATTTCATTTGGTAATAGATTGAAGATTCTTGAGGTGTTGTTGAAGAGAAATCGATCTTGCTTCGTTTTAGAGCTTCTCATTTCTTGTTTTTGGGTTTAAAGGCGAGTTCTTGAACTCACATCTATGTCTATAGCTTTCATTGTTGTTAGGTATGAATTCCTAACATTTATTTCATGACCAATTGCTTTTGAATTGAATTGGTTTGGTGAATTTTCCAATTTTTGGTATTTTGAAGTCAAAATCTTTGAAAATCCTATTATGGATGTTTGGACATGTTGTTTGGAGTGTACTGAAGAGCTTATAGGGTTGGGTTGTCGCTTGGCATAAATCCCTAGCCACCATCGCTCGTCCGATCACTTCCGAACCGATTTGACCATTAATGGCCTAGGCTGATTTTTGTCCTGAGCTTCAGCTCAGACATCTGGTAAAACACTCAGACGTCTGAGGCTAAGGAATAAACATTCCAGACCTTATGCTCAGACATCTGAGCGATCTGGAAAAATTCCAGACCTTCAGCTCAGACGTCTGGGTAGAACCACCAGACGTCTGGCGCCGTTGAATTCAGCCAATTTGCCTGTTTTGAGTGGATTTCCAAATTTTATCAATTTTTGTTGATCCGGTTGGTTGTTGTCATTTATTATCGACATTGATGACTTCTTTTCTGGATTTTTGAGAATATCCATTTGATGGATTTGATCGACTTCTATGGTTTTGATTCACGTCGTCGAATGTGAATTTTTGGTGATAGATTGTTTTTACAATCTTTTCTATGATTTGTCACTTTAAAATACAAAGGTTTCTATACTAGTAGTAAATACTCAAACTCTTTCACAAAAACGATTTCAACACTACTTTTAAATTCAAAGCTCGTTTTAAAACCGTTTTCCAATCTATTAGTATATACAAACCTTTACCTCATTCGTACGAGAAATCCAATTAAACAACTTAGCAAAACAAGTGGTATGAAACGCTTGCGTTTACTTCGTCGGTTAATTATTAGACTTGTTCGATTGAAATCTTGTGACAATTTTCGAGTGGAAATCTGCAATTTATTCGTAAATATTTAAGTTAAGCCAGTGGTTATGGGACACGAAGCTAAACTCATTTATTTACTAGCTTGGTGTATTTTACACTTTTATTGATCTATGCAGATCATTTTGAGGTTTAGACTAGCGATATGCGATGTCTCATTTTCCGCGTGGGGGACTGTACCCTGTTATGTTGAGCTTCGTCTCATTTTTATAGGCTAGCGACCTACGGGCTTTATGGAGTTCGGTTCATCGGGCGTACCGTTGTACTACGTCGTTGTTCTGGCTTATTTGAGTTTCAGGTTCCTCGGGCGTACCATTATACTACGTCGTGGCACCGGCTCAATGGATTAGCGACCCATTAGATAGCGTCATGTTTGTGATACACGTGTTAGTGAGTTTTCATGCTCCCGTTTATGATAGGCCTCCCCCTTTTTGTGATTTTTGGATTTCTAGTTGTTGATTTCTAGAATTTTTGTTTCACCAATATTTTTGATTTGTATTGATAAACCCTATCAATATTTGTAGTTTGGTGAATAAAAATAAAGAATATGACATTCTTTTTGGTGTTTGAGGAGATTTGAGATATTGAATGATTTTTGTTGTTATCATATATATATATATTTGTTATATCTCTTATCCTATCTCATCTTATCTGATATTTATAGCTAGACTGATCCGTTTATTATTTTTCTTCTTAAATAATACTCGGGGTCAGACCGAGGTGTTTCAGGTGCTTCCACTTGACTTCTTAGCAGGGATTAGCTTCTGACTTTTGGCTAACTACTTTAGCTTAGTAGTTTTTTTGTTTTTATACATTCGAGATAGAGACTCCTTGATGTATAAATATTCTTTTGTCTGGCACTTGTACCTATTCTTTTGTGATGTAGCGGATCTTGTATGACCACTACTTTGATGTACACTTCTATGTGTTATATTCATATCTGTTTCCGCCTTAGTGATATGAATATCTATGAATAATTTATGTTATGCTTATTTTATATTTGTTTCCGAAGGCCACATAGCCACTATGTAGTAGCTTTGAGTTTGTATTTGATATGTTAGATTTCCTCTTGAAATGAAATGCATGACTTACCATCTGACATATCGGTACTCGCACAAAGCAATTACACAGTTGGTGGCTCCTCAACAGCCTTATTCTTCGTACTAATTGACGGCATTACCCAGTAGTGTCCTTGGTTAGTGTGAGTATAGAGGTAGGGCGTCACTAGATTTGAGATATTGTTATCATATATATATTTGTTATATCTCTTATCCTATCTCATCTTATCTGATATTTATAGCTAGACTGATATGTTTATTATTTTTCTTCTTAAATAATACTCGGGTCAGACCGAGATGTTTCGGGTGCTTCCACTTGACTTCTTAGCATGGACTAGCTTTTGACTTTTGGCTAACTACTTTAGCTTAGTACTTTTTTTTATACATTCGAGATAGAGATTCCTTGATGTATACATATTCTTTTGTCTGGCACTTGTACCTATTCTTTTATGATGCAGCGGATCTTGTATGACCACTACTTTGATGTACACTTCTATGTGTTATATTCATATCTGTTTTCACCTTAGTGATATGAATATCTGTGACTGATTTATGTTATGCTTATTTTATATTTGTTTCCGAAGGCCACATAGCCACTGTGTAGTAGCTTTGAGTTTGTATTTGATATGTCATATTTCCTCTTAAAATGAAATGCATAACATACCATCTGACATATCGGTACTCGCACAAAGCAATTACACAGTTGGTCACTCCTCAACAGCCTTATTCTTCGTACTAATTGACGGCATTACCCAGTAGTGTCCTTGGTTAGTGTGAGTATAGAGGTAGGGCATCACAGCTTGGTATCAAAGCCAAACTTCGGAACAATATAGAATAATCTAGCAAGGATCATTGTCCTAAGTCTCTCTTAGGAATCGTGCCTTAGGATTTAATTCGAGTCTTAGTACCCGTTCTATCCTATTTCCTTTTATGATGCCTTGTTTTATCAATCAAGTTTGTTTGAAATTCATTCTGAGAATAACCTTTTTTCCTCTTCTTTCTTTCTTTCTTAAAGAAGAGAAATGGTTAGGCCTGGCCGTCCCAGTGCCGGTCAATCTAGTGCTACTCCTTAGGATGGTATATTCATGTCTGCCCAACAGCTTTTGGATCTTGTAAAGAATGCCCAAGCTGCCGGACCCATTCCTGGGCCTACTCACCCTAAATCTGGGTTTGCACGCTTATGCAGTGATTATACCAATTTGGGTGGAAACCCATTCAAGGGTTCCGAAAGCGTTATAGAAGTCCAAGCTTGGCTTACAGCATGCGATCGCATCTTTTCTCGCATGAATCCTGTGAATTTACATCGAGTCCAAGCTTGGTATGAGCTTTTGATTTCGGAAATTGTTGAAGCGGATCTTACTTGGGAGAAATTCCGGGAAAGGTTCGAGTTGAAGTTTGTGCCGGAAGCTGAAAAAGTATCTTTAGCCCGACGCTTTATTGACCTTGTTCAAGGTGAATCTTCTATGACAGATTATGTCGCATCTTTTGAATCCCTCTCTAAATATGGGGTCGAGTATATTAATACCCCATTGAAGAAAAATCAGAGGTTTATCTATGGGTTAAATAAGAACCTCAAAAAGCCTTTACTTCTGAAACTAGAAGTTTCTTTCAATCAGCTTGTGGATATCGCTCTTCGACTTGAAGAGGCCGATAAAGAAAGTGATGTTGAAGTTTTGGGTGCCAAACAGAACTTCAACAACAATAAGAAGAGGCCTATTAAGTTCAAAGGCCCTAATCCCAACAAGAAAGGGAAGCAAGCAAATTCGGTAGCAAAGACTCCTACCTCTAGTCGTGGAGAATACTACAATTGTGGTTCCAAGGACCATTATGCAAATAGGTGTCCGAAACCCCTTTCTTGTCGCTATTGCAAAAGTTCGGGTCATCTTATATCTTCATGTCCCAAGCTTCAAAACAAGAAAGAAGGAAAGCTATAACTAAAATGAAATTATTATACTGTATATGCTTAAAACGTTTGGTTGTTAATATTATTATTGAAATAAGATTATAAAATTTGGAATGGTTATATATAACCAAATAGAAATTGTATAAGAATGATTTATACAAAGGAGTTATAACTAAAATTTGATTTAAACAAGAATTTAAATCCCGGAAATTTTGGAAAATGTTTTAAAATGAATCTGAACTAAATGTTTGGGAATTTTTAAATCTTGGGAATTTTGGAAATGTTTTCCAAAGTGACTTGTGAAGAATAATGGGTGTTGTTTTGAGACATTTTTGAATAGAAATGGTTTTAAAATGAATTTTGGAAGCAAGGAAGCACTGAATTCATTTCAGACGCTGGAAAAATAATCCTGGTGATGATGGCCACATCATCAGTATTCATTTTCGAGTTTCTAAGTGATGGTTTGCTACCGTGGTGATTGGTTATGATTATTTGTTTGAACTTGTTTAAGAGACAAGTTTTGTTTTGGAAGTTCCAAAAGGAAAATTGTTTTGGGTAAAACGAAGTTGTTTTAAAAATTCGGAAGTAAGACTTGATATACCAAAGTGATATATGTATATTTATGATTTCAAAATGTTTTGAAATAAAAACCGGGTAATTGAATTCTGGAAATTCTCATTTAAAAGACTTGTAAAGTCAGAGAAATCAGTTATGGAACCTATAATTTGAAGTTGATATAGATAAGGAAGGAAAATGTAAATTTTAATCCTGGAATTAAAATTTAACTTGAGTAAACTAAAATGAATAAGATATATTGGAATTTAACTTAAGATAAGTTAAATAAAATGAATTGGAGTTGAATTGAATGGAATGTAAAGCTGGAAGTGTAGAATGACTTTATAACTATAAGTTATAATTATTGAATGAAATAGATATACTTAAGCTCTCAAGTGACGTGAATAATCCAGAGTGATGATTATAAGATGAAAATGGACTTAAGTAAGTAAAATGGGGTTTTAAGTAAATAAGCGCTTGAACGTATGAATTGAGAAATGAAATGGTAAAGCTTAAATGAAAATGGTTTGGTATTATGGTAAAAAAATTGGAAATTCAAAATTTTGAATTTTTAAATGAAGGGTGAATTGGAATTGAGTACATTAAATATAAATATGAATTGTGAAGTGTTTATATAACTATATGTTATAAATAATGAATGTGAATAAACTTAAGTGGTAAATTCAGGGAATTGTGAGTAGATAAGTTTATATAACTTATTAAACCGAGGAAGTGGAAAAAGTATAACCAAATTAAATGGTTAAGAATTTGATAAAAAGAATGAATTAAATTTAAGAGTCAATAAATTGAGTACGATTTGAAATATGGATTGAATAAGTTGAGTGTGAACTTAAGTTTTAAAGCTGACTATAACTTAAGCAGTGATGTGGAATGCCTATAATATACCTCAAAAATAATTTTTGAAATGGGTTATAAATAAATTAGCCTATAATGGATTGTCAAAAACTAAATTAAATGATTTCCAAGTGATAGTATAAATTGGATATACTAAGTAAATGAAAACGAGTAAAATTGAATGAGATTCAATTCAAATGAATTAGAACTTGGCTGTTATGGAAACTTAACTTAAGTGATTATTTATGAAATGAATTCATAAATAGAAATTAACATGAATTGGAATGTGTTAATGTAAAATTAAGCAAACAAGTTTTGGTGAATAGCATAAATAGGAATCAAATGGAAATTAGATAAATTGATTTAGAATCAATTAAAAGGATGAAATGGAAGCTTAAGAAGATAGTTTTGCATATAAATGAAAGTGAATTATAAATGAATGCAAAGGAATTGATTTTGAATCAATTTGAATTGAATAGAAATGAATTTATGCAAGTAAAGCATATATAAATAAATTTGAAATGAATATGAGTTTGGTTGTTGGAAATATGAATTGAATGCAATAAATTTGGTTGTAAATCATTTCGAATTGAGTGAAATGATATAAATGATATATGGATCCATGGAAAGGAATAAAATTAATGTTGGAACCTTAAAATTGCTTGTAATATATGTTTGGCATGTTGGGTTATGAAGTTTAGATCTTTAGCTAGTTAGATAAATGAAATGTTATAAATTTCATGTTTACGAAAACTTATGTGCTTATTTTGAGTAAGTACAGGTACATGAAGCTGTTTGGATAGATTTTGGGTTGCGTAAATGCATATAAAATAAGTTGCTCGCTTAAAAACGCTAATATGAGGTACGCCTACGCCATAAAATAAAGAAATGATAATATATTGTTATATATTTTGTTTTCCGACCGTGTGGGTCGATTTATATATATTTATCTCTCTTGTTATATTGTAAAAGGCTCTCCGTGCAAAGGAGACGCTGTCAAAAAATTTCGGAAATTTTGGGTGCTAGAAAAAATTTTGAAAGATTTTTGTTAACAAGAAAAGTTGATTTTTGAACTGTATTAGAAATCAAGGGTTTTGAGATAGAAATGGAAGCTAATTGGTTGGATAAAACTAAAGGGTTTAGAGGAGTGAATGTAGGACTTTAAGTAAGTGGGTTTGGGTAAGTTATTGGGTTTGGAAGCATTTTCCCTACCTTAGCAATTTCGAGGACGAAATTTTTATAAGGGTGGAGGAATGTAACGACCCGGAATTTTGGTCGTTAGTTTTGAACATTTAATTTATTTTAAATGTTGAATTTGAATTGTTAATTGATTTTGAATATGGAAGAATAAGTGAAATGGTTTATATTTTCAAATATAACGTTTAATTGGGTTTGGTAAATATAAATTTAATATTGAAAATTGGGATAATTGGTGAATCTGGAAATAAATGGACATGGAAATGATTCCCAAAATTTATTTAAATTCTATTTGGATTAGAATTAAAATATTGGACTTTTGAATGAAATTAAAAGTCGATAAATTAAAAGTTTGAAATTCATATAATAATTTAATAGTGAAATTAATATTTAATAAAAGTGTAAATAATTGAATTTTGACTTAAAATAAATCGGAATGATTTCTAATGTGAATATAAATTCTATGTGATTTATAATGGAGTCAGTAAGTTTTAAAAAACGAAAATTTAAACGATTTCGACGATGTTGGAAATCGCTCCATTTAATCGACGCGTTAAAATAGCCTTCTGGGGCATAGTCTCGGAATTTTACGAAACTAGTTCCATTGGATCCGCAATAGTGTATTATTATTGGATTCCAAGTTTCGTAGCGTTTGGAGTTACCGTTTGGTCGTACGGGATATAAACGCATTGAAAATAAATATCAAAAATTTAATATTTTTATTCGATTCAAAAAGCTATCTTCCACATACGATCGAATTAGGCCCCGAAGCATGTTCCATTGTATTCGGAATAGGGGTAAAACATTATAAATGCCAAGCGGCACGTTTTTTTTGGAGTTCGTTGAAAAAGCATGTAAAAATTGGAAATAATATATAAAATCATATATGTTATCCCGCCTTTTAGCAAGCCCGTAATACCAAGGAACTGACTGAAAACCAATGATGGTTCGTCTTGGAGATCGAATATGTGCAGGCTCACTATGGATATCGACAAATTTTGTCCGAGTCCAGATCAAGCTACAATTGATATGACACAACAAGTGAAGTCATGAAAGCTAGTATTCCAAATTTCAAGTCAATCCAAGTTCGTATGCTCGAGTTACGATCGATGCAAATTGATGGAAACAGCTCAATTTTCGTATCCATAGCTAAGCCTCTGTTCGAATCCATCAGCTTCATATTGATTAGAGCGGCAACATCCTCGCGTCCATCTGCTTCGAATCCATCGACCGGTCACTGTTCGACTCGATCTCATTTGAATCCATCGACTGGCCACTGTTCGACTCGATCTCATCGAATCCATCGACTGGCCACTGTTCGACTCGATCGATTTCGTGTCCATCACCAGAAGTCTACTTCGTAACGATCGACTTCGTATCCATCAAGGGACAACACACTTCATATCGATCAGCCAGTGTCAACTTCGCATCCATCAACGAACCACAGTTCGTATCCATCGAGTTGGAGTGCTTTCATCGATACGAACAAGCCACTTCCATCGATACGAACTGAACTACTTCTGTCAATACGAATTGGACCGCCTCTATCGATGCGAACAGAGCAAGACTATCGATACGAACAACGTAGTTTCGATCGATACGAACCAAACAGCCTGCCGAAAGTCTCCATTTCGTATCGATCATAACTCGAGATCCACAAGTCCAAATGCTATGAAATTTTCATAGAAGCTTACGTGCATGCAAAATGTCCACGCCAAATTTCGACTCCATCGGACGCAATCTTGATCGATACGAAATCCATTTGTATCGATCACGGATCGGGCCGAAACTTCGCGGGCTTGGTCGTGCGGGCCTACTCACGTGCCAGAAGTAGTCTCCCGAGATCTGAGCGAGATATCCGCCTCCTACACCTATAAATAGACCCCCAGAGCCAACAGAAAAATGATCTTTGTGAATATACTGAATTCGATAAGACAGGTACATGACCTTTGATAAAGAGATTTAATTTATTTAAAATTTGAATTAAATAAGATTTGATGTTTTCAATGGAAAATGGAATATTTGGTTGAATTGATTGTTTATTTGATAGTTAAATAACCGACTATCAAATCGGGACCCAAATATCATTTTGGGAATATCTAGAAGAAGTACGGGAATTATATGGTACAGTTACCGTTCGAGGTGCTATAATATACGTATAAACTCGTTTCATTCTTCTAAGACGTTTATAAGGAAATCTGTCCACTAGCGGTTAGGAGTTGAGCTCCGATCTTATCTTCGTCTGTTTATTTCCTAAAGAACCGGGGTTGAGTTTACCGGAAATAGCGAATGTTGTTTCGAAGAGACCGGGATCGGATTTGTTATCTGAAAACCACTTCGATCCAACGAGTACGTTTTCGAAATGAAGACAAGAGCATGGAGTCGAAGATGGAGCAGTGAAGTGCAAGGGCTAATCGCTACTAATCCTGAAGGTGATTCCAAAATGGATGTCGTAGAAATAGTGCATTCGGTTCCATTCGGACCCGGAACGGACTTGTATGGATGAATGCTATCGGTACAATGTCATTGGGGACAATGAGCATTCTAAGTGAAATTTCCTTGAAAAGGTAATCGTAGCCTCTAGCCTCATCAACCGGGAATGACTGAAAAGTAGGGGGCATGCTGCAAGGCTAAGTGCGTAGCACCCAGTTATGGTATGTTTATCACCTTTCTAGATACCCTCGGATAATATTACTAGGATTATGGAAGGATCTCGATAAAGGGTGGGAACACCCGGGGTGATAGCATATTCGGTCTATCCAGGTCAGGGATAGTCCGTCCTTCTATAGCAGGGGATCCGGACGTGGTCCTCGGTACAGTGTTTCTACACATGTACTGTGACAGGTGGTACCCTAGTACCTAGTCATTCAGATGGAATCCATTCTCCAATAAGCGACGTACGGTTTTGATTGTGCCCAACTATGCTGAAACGTGAATTGCAAGCATTTCAGCTATTTGACTAAGTATTTGTACTTAGACACTATTATAATACCAGATGATTTAGATATGAAGTGTTTTGGTTATCGTAAGGTAAAAACCCATCGTGTTTATTTGTGGCGTGGTCTTACGAGATACCTTTGATTTTCAAAGGATTTTGAAAACTTTAATAATTCAAATTGAGTGTGTTTTCTCACACTGGTTTTCCAAACTGACTCGGGTGTTATTTTATTATAATGCTCGGGTCAGACCGAGTATTCATGTTCAGGTTTGGATGCTATAGAGCTTAGGAGACGAGCTGGAGACCAAGAAGTATTGCTCGTATTTGTTTTTATTCCGCTGTAGTGTTTTGTTTGAAATTATCAGCAATTGTGAGGGCAGGTTGTTATAACTGCCCTGGCTGGTAACTATTGATTTGTGTACTCTGATGTGAGATATGTATATTACAGTTTTGATTTGTGTAAAGAACTGTTTATATTATATGTTATTCAGTTCGCTGTGAGATTCTGTTGTTTGGTTTCTTCTTTCTTTTACCTACTTTCTTTTCCCTCAACAATCTGTCTTTCCGGCACTTGATCGTTTGGCATGTTATACAATGAGCGTATTTATGTCTATTTTTGAGGGTCGAAAGGGCGGGTCGTCACAGAATGAGTAGTCTAATAATTAAATGGATGCTTAAATGAAACCTACATGGAAAACTTGAAAATGAAAAGAAGGAGAATGCGAGGTGATAATAAATGTAGAGCAAATGAAGGGACCATCTATATCCTATAAACAAACCTTTGGAGTCCAATTCCAAAACTACTCCAATTAATTCATATCAATAAACCCAAATATACACATATTTACGTTATTTAATTCCATATTAAAACATTCATTTTATGTTAGTATATGTGCACACTCCATTAACGCAATCAACCAATTAACAATTAATCAATCAATTAATCAATCAATCTATATATTTATTTACGTTACTCAAACCAATTTCATTAATTAGTGAATATATATCTATCTGTGCACTATAAAAATGATTTACTTTACTTTTTTTAGTTACGGTAACTATCACATTAATGCAACCAATTTACAAGTTTTAACCATATATAAAATGGAAAAATAAATATACGTGAACATGTGTAATTAATGTACAATTGTTAATTAAAGGTAATTCTAATTGATTCCATAACATTTACACAACCCTGAACCCTATGATATATTTAGAAATTTGGATATTAATGTGTGTGTGTATATTATCCTAAAATTCAATTTTTTTTTCAAAATCATAGTTATTCAAAATGAAAGTTTTATTTTTATACATCTCAAAACATGCAATTATCTTAATTAAAAAGTTCATTCCATATTGACACAAAATGCAAGTTTCTATATTAACTCATTCATTACAATTTCATTTATGTTTCCTTTTAATTGAAACATTTCAATTAATCTAATTCCAATTCATTTCATTACTAATTTCAACAAATTCTAATTATAAACACTATTTTCCTTTCATTTATACCAATTCAAACTTGTTTTATAAAATTTCATATACAACAAAATTTATACACTATTTACAAAGTAAACGTTTTTATCTTATTGAAAATCAACTTCTCCAAGATGCATTTCAAATAACAAATTATGTTATTCTTTCATTAAAACATTCACTCCATCCTTTATTCAAATTGAACATTTGTTATTCCGGTTAGAAGAAAACATACAATTTATTCTTTTCAAGTCAAAGCTTAAATTTCATTAACATCTTTATCTTAATTTAATTTAAAATGTAAGTTCTTATGTTGAACTTATTAATTACAATGCACTTGTCTTTTCTTTTCAATTAAAGGATACTAACAACTATTATTGCAGTTTATATTCAATATTAGATTTCAAACAAATTCTCATTATACCACAACTATTTACTTTTCATTTCATATTCCAACATTTATTTCTTAAATTATTCCATTCTTATATTAACATCTATTATTACAATCAATCATTACCCTATGGGTATAGTTAGCATTAGTTTATATCTTATTACATTAATATTCTCCAATTTCATCTTAATTTACATCAACGTAATATTTAATTACATTTAGTCGCAATTTATTCCAAATTTAATGAAGGAACATTCCATCCGTGCTTCTGATTGTTCCATGACTGAACAAGACATAGGAGATCACGGCAACAAATGCTGACTTGCAATCAAGGAATGGGTAAAGGAATACTAATCAACCGGTGCTCCCAGAGGCTAGAGAACCTAGCTAGTATGCCAAGAAATGGAGTTGATTAATATATCATGCTTTTAAGGTGGAATGCAACTTCCTCCAATTGACCAACTTTAAAACTCCTGAATTGACAACTGTGGTATGATGGCTAATATGACGACTCCCCTACACTGTCTACTCTGCCAACTCAAAACATAGCTGGTCACCACTGAACCATCTTCAAATGCCCGCATCTTAATCATTCCACGTCCACATGACTAAAAGCATGGCATACAACCTTAAGAGGACTTCCTTAATACCCTATATAGGTCTCCTATCTGGATGAAAGTTTGGGATAAACACCAATCTATTAGCCCATTTTAACCAACTCGCCGTCCAATCGGCGTTACCAACCACTCAAACGTTGGACAATCATGCACGCATCATTCGCCAGTATTACAAGACCCCGTAGCCATAAAATGGACCAAGTCATAATGACAATCAGAGAATCTTCCCTAGTGGAGACCTATTTATTGAAACCATCCTACCTGTAAAATTTCCAGTGAAAATTCAATATGTTGACTATGTCAGTATACTATGGAAAGACAACCCCCGACACTACCTCATGAAGTGAGAATGGCACATGGACTCCACCAAGAGTGATGAATGCCATCAAATGCAGATGTCTTCCCTTATTCCTCAAAGAACACTGTCATTCATGGTTAGACATACCAGTTCTACTTCTCATATTGCTGAAGGGAATAAAGAAGCTGGCAGCCAATGAATTTATCCAAAGCCCACATCTAGTTGCTGCCAATACCCATAAATGAATTCATCACTAGTGCTTATTTCCAAAATTTGATAAGAGAACTGGTGGATAGCCACCAACGACTATGCCAAGATGTCCATGCCAATATTGAGTGGATGAACCAGATGAAGGATCAACATAGCGAGATAAGGAAGGGACCTACTCCATACTCTAGATTGGAAAACTCCTCTTCTCTAGATGGCTATCGTGAACGCCAACGCCATAAGGCTGCTCCAAGAAGGATAGCTCCGACAATATGCGCAAGCCCCATAAAACAAAGGGCCGGGAACCCCCGACCCCTATCAATCAAGAACTTTGATCAAACTGAACAATTTGCGTTAGACATCCAACTGTGAAGGGCTGGACTGAAGTGCAATAGCGAGCATACGACGCCGCTTCACTTATCAATGAGATTTAATCCGATCTCTTTTGAATTATTTCTATTTCAATTTCGTTGCGAAATATGACCTACATGAATTAAACTACTTGCAAATGATGCAGGTAACCAAGTACTTAAGATTGGGTGCAAAACAACCTCCGTGGACTATGATCAAATCATTGAGGTATCATCGTGACGAGCTTGATTCAACCACTCATCGGCTACTACATGCCCCAGATTGGGGGCAAGGCATCAAAGCGGAAGAGACCGACAAGGTCAGGACTCTGGTACAAAGTGGATGCAACCGACCATCCACTCATCCGCCTATGCAATTTAATTAGGAGATGTAAGAAAGACTTGGAGTTATATGTCCCAACAATGCACTCTCCATCTCGTACTTAAAGCTCGCCAAAATACTTGTGCTTCTTCTGATGCCTGATAAAATCGGAATAACACCAAGGGTGGACGTGACGTCACCATCCATGCATCCAATCCTATATTAGACACTTGGGATTATTTGAGAACACATGTTTGAAGCGGATATGATTTGACCGTTCACTCTCCGGTTTGCTTCTGTAATTCGGCAAAACAGTCATGCCTTAAACCAACTTCATCAGGGTCCAACCTCAATTTAAAGTCATCAACGACCGACTGCCTACTCGCTAACCATCACGAGCTGTCATTTCAACTCTCTTCCTTAGCTCGATCGAAAGAATGCAAAGTATAAATTGGACTTGACTCGACTGTCTGCTCTCCAATTCTTGCACCCGACTTAAGGGAAAATACACAACTCAAAGTGGATGTAGTTCGACCATCCTTTCCTATGTTCGAGCACAAAGGTTGCCAGAACACTAATCTCACTCCTTAGGCTTAGCAAAAGTGGAATCCAAACAAACATGGACGTGATCCGACCGTCCATAAACTAAATCTCATCATCCGTTGAGGGGCATATAAGTGGAAGTTAATCGGGATCCCACCGATCACTTGCTAAGTGAAACCCCAAGCTCAGGGATAAGCCATCACATTGCGGCAATAATGGATTGATACACGACAATCCTCTAACTAACTCCGGCTCCTAGAGTGTGAGTTGGAGTATAAACTTATGGACATGGGCTCGAGGAGGATGGATCCGTCCATCTAACGACTTCGCCCATGTTCAACCTAAACCCGAGGAGGATGGATCAGTCCATCTAACGACCTCGCCTTCCATATTTACAAGCTCGAGGAGGATGGATCCGTCCATCTAACGACTTCGCTTGCCTACTCAGGGTGGATATGATACAACCGTCCACATACTTGATCAACTAACTCCAGATTCCTAGAGTGCAAGCTGGAGTATAAACATCAACTAACTCCAGATTCCCAGAGTGCGAACTGGAGTATAATCATTAAATAACTCTAAGTCCCCAGAGCGCGGACTGGAGTATAAACACTAAAATGGTTGTGACTGACCACCCATCAACTAACTCCAGATTCCCAGAGTGCGAACTAGAGTATAAACATCAACTAACTCCAGATTCCCAGAGTGCGAACTGGAATATAAACATCAACGAACTCCAGATTCCCAGAGTGCGAACTGGAGTATAAACATCAACCAACTCCAAATTCCCAGAGTGCGAACTGGAGTATAAACATCAACCAACTCCATATTCCTAGTGTGCGAACTGGAGTATAAACATCAACCAACTCCAGATTCCCAGAGTGCGAACTGGAGTATAAACATCAACCAACTCTAGATTCCTAGAGTGAGAACTGGAGTATAAACATAAACTAACTCTAAGTCCCCAGAGTGTGGACTGGAGTATAAACACCAACTGGGTGCGAATGGCCACCCATCAACTTACTTCGATCCCGAGAGCATAGGCTAGAGTATAAACACCAAATGGGTGTGACTAACAACCCATCAACCAACTCCAGTCCTCTAAGCATGGTTTGGAATATGAATACCAAAAGTGATGTGATTCGATTGTCCATCTATCGGCTATGGTTCCTCATCAAGTTCTATAGTAAAAAAAGCGGATGTGGTTCGACCGTCTGCTTTCCAATCTTCCCCTGACATGGGGGCACACTTAACACACAAAATTGGATGCGATTCGACCATCCAGCACTAAGCGGACATGACACAACCATCCAAGCATCAACTCTTATCCCCGGCACGGGACCCATAATGTAAATTTATAGGGATGCACTCCAACCCTAAAAGACAAAATTTCTTCCTTGATTTGACAGGGAGGCGTAGATTCGAAAAAGGGACCTAGCTGGATATCCTATTTTGAATTGATATTACTACCATCCAACCGCAAATGAACATGGCATGACCGTTCATCTGCTAACTCTCGCCTGTGATCCGACGGGTTGTGCATGCAACATGGACGGATGTGACCTAACCATCTGCCAATCAATTCCTTCCTACAGTTCAGTGGGAGAAGCATCAAACTAAAGTTTTTGTAATGTGACCGGCCACACTTAGACTTTTGCCCTTGACTGGGGGCAGAAGAATTGACCGAGGAAAACGCGGTATGACCATTTTCTACAAAAAAACTTAGTCCCCAGAGTGTGGACAGGGGTATAAACATCAAGTAGGTGTGATGAATGGCCCTTCAACTGACTCTGATCCCCAAAGTGTGGCAACAAGAATAGACAAACGAATGAATGTGATTCGACCATTCATTCACCAACACTGACCCGAACTCGACGTGATGAGTGTAAACTCACTACAGGTGCAATTAGATCATCCATGAACTAACTCTGCTAACCCAAGACTAAGGGCAGAAGTACAAATCACCGAAAGAAGAGAAAGGTGACTCGCTACATCTCCAGCTTAGCGTCCTTTACAACTTAAGGCAACGACTACAAGGAGACCCTAATGCTAACCAATCAGAATGATGCTCGAAGTCCTGGGCAACCAATTATATTGTACCGCCGGATCGACGGGCAATATCGATATGCACCTTTCATATCATACCATTGGATCGATAGGAAATGAGGTCCGAGCATTCTACATCGTGTCGTTGAATCAACGGCCAATATCGATTCTCTTCGACTACAAATCTTTATGATACAAGCGTCCATCGAATACCTTTGACCAATAGAGCATGGATAGAAGAATAAACCATGAATGAATTTGACTTGATCATTCATCCTCCGTCGCCTTCCTACGATCTGTTTGGAAAAGCATGAAACCGGATGGGCATGATTTGAATGCGTTTGAGCTAACATTATCCCAAGTTCCGATGGGAGAATGTAAACCGAAATGGATGTAGTTAATTTCCTAACTCCCAGAGAATGCAATGTGACCATTCATTCTCTGACTTTTACCATGATTCGATTAAAAGAGCAATTCAAAACAAGTGCAACCTAAACGTTTGCACACTGACTCTTACCCTGGATTCGACAAGGGAAGCATCAATCTTGCATTGGATCTGACTGGACGATTCACTCTTCAATTTTTGCCCAAATTATGGTGACATAAGCAGCGAAGTGAATGTCATTGACCATCCAGAATCTAGCTTATGTCCGAATGTCAACAAAGTAACAATGTATTCCGCCTAGAGCAAAGAACATAATGCAGGATAGGCACGACTTAGCCCTCCATCGGTTAACTCGATCCCATGGTTCAATGGGATCGAATAAAAAATTGAAGCGGACCTTATCTGCCCTGCCACTTATCGAGATATTCCCCAGACTTGGGGGCACAAGCAAGAAGATAAGATTAATATGATTCAACCATTCATCAATCAACTCTGATTCTTAAAGCTTGAACTACAGTATAAACACAGCTAGGACGAGACTAGACCATTCGCGTAATGCATCCACCAACCCAAGAATGGGGGCAAAAGAGTGATTATCCGAGAGTTGACTATGAAAATTTGAACCTATGACCCATGACTGATATTCATAACAACTCTAGGTTATGACCGAAAGGATGCCTAGAAATAGAATCATCGGATCAATACCCGAACTCATGGGCAACTGATCATCATTTTGACCCTTCCGATGAGCAATGGATCGCAGGTACATTGCATGAAAAGCACATCATTCAGAAACATAAGTAAATTCAATCTCAAAGCTGGAGCCAGCTATGTAGCAGCATGCAGTACAAGGCTAAGTTCTACTAATCCTTTGATTCAACGTCCTTATAAGCCTGATCATTTACCATTGCAAATAAACACATGAAGCGCCTACAACCCATCACGAGTATTGTATATCAGATCACAACTCTGCGCAATGATGATGAATGCTGCGAGATATGAAGTATGAATGGCTAATAAGAATGTGATCTGTTGAACTTAAAGAGGAGGCGAATCTGCTCAAAACTAGTGGGTTTATCCATGATGCCCTCCAACCAAAATGAGTATCCAATCCTTTACTTATAAGAAAGACGAACAGAGAGCGGAGGACATATGTCAACTACTCAGATTTGCATGGGGTATGACAAAGCACAGCTTTCCACTTCCAATGATCAACCAAATAATGGACCCGACCATCAGACATGAATTACTGTCATACATGGATGCAAACTCTAGATACAATCAGATACTGAAGCATGTCCTAGACCAGGAATACAACTGTTTCATTATTGACCTGGGCATATAGTGCTATGATGAAATCCCTGGATTCAAACTTGAGAATGCTTATGCTACTTACCAAAGGACGATTAACAAATCAGTCAAAAATTAGATCGACTGATCGATGAAGGTAGACGTGGTTAATATGCTCGTGAGATCATGACTATCAAACGACCACATCGATGACTTGGCAGAGATATTCACTTCTCTCCAGAAAATGCAGGATCAAACTCAATCCTTCGAAATGCTCTTTCACCATTACATCAGAAAGATTCTTTGTTTTCATTATCAATTCTCGTGGAATCAAGGCTAATTTCCAGAAAATTCCGACAATTAGAGACACCCATGTACCGAGGACAACTAAGCAGGTACAGAGCTAAAGTCGGAAGATTACCGTCCTAAGTTGATTCAACTCTAGGACCATCTACAAGTGAATTCTCTTCTTCAACCTGAAAAAGAAAGGGAAGAGAACTTTTGAATGAACTAACAACCACGTTGATGCAATTCCAGCTTTGATATATCACTTAAAGAGACCTCCCATTTTACCAAAATCTTTGGATCGCGAAGATTTATACATCAATTGGACCGTGTCAACACACGCCGTAAGCGTCGCAATGCTATGTGAAGAGAAACGAAACCAAAGACCAGTATATGATGAAGGCTGGCTATTAACAAGCTCACCCCGTTAATGTCTATATCGACCAACCGTTACGATAGGTCCAATAGAAACCTTAGATGTCTGAAAATTTACTCAAATGGAGTATCAAGCTAAGTCAATTTGATATCACTTATCTCCCTCGGAGAGCTCTCCGAGGTCAAACATTAGCATACTTCATATATGAATTCACTACATCAGACGATTATCTAAAGAACAGTGGAGAACCGTCTAACCGATGGAGAACGTACATAGATGGAACTTCCAATAATCAGCTTTATAACGTCGAAGTCGCGTTAATGACTACTGAGGAATGATCGATCTGCCACGCCCTCAAACTCAACTTCCCTGCAACAAATAACGAAGCTAAGTATGAAGCCTTGGCGCTCAAACTTGCAAGAAAACTAGGAGTGGAAACTTTACATATCTTATGTGATTACTGGTTAGTAGTATACCAAGTTAGGGAAGATTATTCGACTAGGGGGCAACATCTTGCTCCTTATCCTAACTGGGTCCAAAAGCTACTAGTCGACTTCGACTATTACACCATTACACACATCCTCGGAGAACAAAATGAAAAAGCCAAGTCACTGGCCAAGCTAGCCAGTTCTGGGGATGCGCGGCAAAAGGACTTTGTCCCAGTTGAAATACTTGTTATTCCAAGCATTGACATATGAAGATCAACTACATCTTAGAGATGGATCTAGGAAAGGAGTCATGGATGACTCCTATCAAAGATTATCCATAATTGGGGATTCTTCTTGAATGAAGGAATGAGAAATGGCATATCCTCTGTGAAGCCTCACTGCATGATTATGTCTAGATCGTTCAACTTCGTCGACACAAAGCATTACTCCTGTATCTGCCAATCCGGGACCCAATATGACGTATCCATCGATACGAAGCATACATTCCAACATCTCAGATCGATCCAAGAGAGGGTCGATACAAAGGAAGGACTTAAAACAACCATCGAACGTTGTTACAACTTGAATTTCACATCGGTTCAGGAGAGGATCGATACAGAATTCGATACGAGATAAACTGACAACAACTCGTGAACGTGCAGCGTTAACGAGAATCAGATTAACATATACGCATATATATCGGACTAATATTCAATTTTTAACATTCATAGGGATTGGATACTTATCTGATAATGATTACAAACAACGAACAGCTAATCACCATCATACAGCAATCAGTTGCAACAATACAGGGTATAACAGTTGACAGTCAACAGTTTACATTACTGAGGAAATCAGTCAAAGATTACAACTTTTAGCGAAAAGACGATAACTGTTCGGAATAAAGGTTGCGCTTTTCAAAGCACGTCATGTTCCCACAAGACGTACTTTGGGGGGCAAATGTTATCCCGCCTTTTGGCAAGGCCGTAATACCAAGGAACTGACTGAAAACCAATGATGGTTCGTCTTGGAGATCGAATATGTGCAGGCTCACTATGGATACGACGAATTTTATCCGAGTCCAGATCAAGCTACAATTGATATGACACGACAAGTGAAGTCATGACAGCCAGCATTCCAAATTTCAAGTCAATCCAAGTTCGTATGCTCGAGTTACGATCGATGCAAATTGACGGAAACAGCTCAATTTTCGTATCCATAGCTAAGCCTCAGTTCGAATCCATCAGCTTCGTATTGATCATAGCGGCAACGTCCTCGCGTCCATCTACTTCGAATCCATCGACTGGCTACTGTTCGTCTCGATCTCATTCGAATCCATCGACTGGCCATTGTTCGACTCGATCTCATTCGAATCCATTAGGAAGCCTCTGTTCGACTCGATCTCATTCGAATCCATCAGGAAGCCTCTGTTCGACTCGATCTCATTCAAATCCATCACCAGAAGTCTACTTCGTACCGATCAACTTCGTAACCATCAAGGGACAGCACACTTCGTATCGATCAGCCAGTGTCAAGTTCGCATCCATCAACGAACCACTGTTCGTATCCATTGAGTTGGAGTGCTTTCATCGATACGAACAAGCCACTTCCATCGATACGAACTGAACTACTTCTGTCAATACGAATTGGACCGCCTCTATCGATGCGAACAGAGCAAGACTATCGATATGAACAACGTAGTTCCGATCGATACGAACCAAACAGCCTGCCGAAAGTCTCCATTTCGTATCGATCATAACTCGAGATCCACAAGTCCAAATGCTATGAAATTTTCACAGAAGCTTACGTGCATGCAAAAGAATGTCCACACCAAATTTCGACTCCATCGGACGCAATCTTGATCGATACGAAATCCGTTCGTATCGATCACAGATCGGGCCGAAACTTCGCGGGCTTGGTCGTGCGGGCCTACTCACGTGCCAGAAGTAGTCTCCCGAGATCTGAGCGAGATATCCGCCTCCTACACCTATAAATAGACCCCCAGAGCCAACAGAAAAATGATCTTCTTCTACTTTGGCTTCTCTACGCCGATATTCTGCCGAAATGATTATCAAACTTCAGTTATACTACCGTTATCCACTGTAATCTGCTGTTAACCACTGAAATCAATTGTAATCATCAAAGAAACATCAATAAAGCAATCAACTTCATAGTGGATGTAGGCAACACGTCGAACCACTCTAAATTCTTGTGTTTCTGTGCGTTCTTATTACTTTCATTATTTGTTTTTGGAGTTTTTGTTAGATAATCCTCTTTTTCCATTTAATTTCTTCATTTTATCTCTTCAAAAACTTTCGAAGAGTATTGTGCCCAATTTTTGTACAAACAGTATATATATGGGTTGATACAGTAAACCCTAGCCACCACATTTTTGTTCAATGGCTGAAAAATTTAATCTTTCTCCTAGAATTTTCTTCAAATCCGAAAGCTTCCATGAAAATCTCTCAACTGGAAGATCGAAGAGCTCCTTGAGCTCTACAGTATGAACGGCTATGATCAAATATCATTGAGTGGATCGTCAATAATCGTGCCACGAAGAGGACGCGTTCAAGCATGAATTTCGGAGTCTTGATGTGACCAAGCACGGCGTCTTTGTGGCCATGGATTCGCGCCGTGATGGCCTTCGAGATGGGGGTCATCGATCATGTTCCAGGTGGTCGATGAGGGAGCTACCGTTGGTCAAAGCAACGTCGGGTTGGGTTTTTGTTCGTGAAGGGCCTGGGAGTGAATGGGAGAGAAGAAGGAGAAGTGGGCGGCCAAGATTTTCTGGTTTGAAAATGAACGGCCCAATCTAGGGTTTGTAAAATAAAATAAACTAAAATAAAGAAATTTATTATTATAAATTATATTCCGAACTTTGAAATTTGCGTATCTTTGTCATACGAGGCCGGAATCGGACAAACCAAGCGGTGCCGGAATCGCAGCGACGAGCTCTACGTTGTGGAACAGATTGGAGTCGATTAGAGCTAGCGAAAATTTTAGGTTAAATCGAACATGTTCGATTTAATTTAAAATTGGAACGTTGGCAACGTAAAAACTCAAGGTGAGTTAATCTCACTCATTTTGGACTACCGGTATTAATTTTAAATAGTTAAAATTAATAAATGGTTGATTGGTTGAATTGATACATTTTATCAGTTGAATGTGATATTATATATAGTAGTGTGTATATATATTGGAGTGACTGATATTCCTGCATATATATAGCGGATGAGACCCTATGCGCCCCGCATAATAGCGGATGACCCTATATTCCGCGATATTCCACCTCGAAGTGGAATTGGTATTTTTATGTAATGCTAACATCTGTGGATGTAGGGAAACTGGTTGGAGGGATCCAACTGGATTACTCAAAAATGTTGAATTAAATTTCATAGTTATTTGTATATGATTTGTCGGGATTATCTGTGATGGATTGTTGTGTGATTTTGAATTGATTGGATGCTATGGCAGGTTTTGACCTTGATTTTGGTATTTTTAAATACCAGTAATATATGTTTTAAATTGGAAAAGAATTTAAAAAGGGGTTTTTGAAGTAAAATGTTTATAAAGGATTTTGGGTTAATAAATTGGATTAAATACGTGGTTTTGAAATTTGTTCTTAACTAAATTGGGATATTGTAAATGGAATTTGGGATAAAGTATATAAAAAGGGTTTTTAATAATAAATCCTTGAGTGGTGCCCGTTAAAATATAAAAGAGTTAAAATCGAGATTTTTAACATATTGGAAAGATAGAAGTGATTTTGGGAATGATATGAAATTGGTTATACTGGAGTTCAAGTGAGATTTCCAAATTTACGAAATGTAATTGGAATTGAGAATTTGGCTTGTTTTTTAAAAAAAGAGAGTTTTAATTATTAATTTGGTAACTTTAAAAGTGTTAAAAAATATTCTGGAAATTAGTTATTTAAGTATTTTAAATTATTTAAAGCATATTTAATTATTAATTAATAACCTTATAATGATTGTTAAAGATTTATTATTATTATCTATTATTTAAGGATTAGTCAGCATTATTATTTTTGAAGATAAATTATTAAATATTTATATGGCTTTGTATAATAGCTTTCATTTAATACATTTACCTAGATTAAACATGAAAATTTATTTTAGAATTTACAAGCATTATTTTGAGATAATTTTTAAATAAATTTTTCAAGAAGTAATGGTATACTCGCATGGCGTAAATCGGAGGCAGTGAGTGCCTGCAGTTAAGTCTTGGATTTCTCTGGGATAGAGACGTAACCATTGAGCTGTGATCCATGGTTTGATACCGCAGTGGAACTTTCCACATTATTTTAAAAGGGTTTTCAAATATTTTTGGAAAGGATACTTTGTGAATATACTGAATTCGATAAGACATGTACATGACCTTTGATAAAGAGATTTAATTTATTTAAAATTTGAATCAAATAAGATTTGATGTTTTCAGTGGAAAATGGAATATTTGGTTGAATTGATTGTTTATTTGATAGTTAAATAACCGACTATCAAATCGGGACCCAAATATAACTTTGGAAATATCTAGAAGAAGTACGGGAATTATATGGTACAATTACCGTTCGAGGTGCTATACTATACGTATAAACTCGTTTCGTTCTTCTAGGACGTTTATAAGGAAATCTGTCCACTAACGGTTAGGTGTTGAGCTCCGATCTTATCTTCGTCTGTTTATTTCCTAAAGAACCGGGGTTGAGTTTACCGGAAATAGCGAACGTTGTTTCGAAGAGACCGGGATCGGATTTGTTATCCGAAAACCACTTCGATCCAACGAGTACGTTTTCGAAATGAAGACAAGAGCATGGAGTCGAAGATGGAGCAGTGAAGTGCAAGGGCTAATCGCTACTAATCCTGAAGGTGATTCCAAATGGATGTCGTAGAAATAGTGCATTCGGTTCCATTCGGACCCGGAACGGACTTGTATGGATGAATGCTATCGGTACATTGTCATTGGAGGACAATGAGCATTCTAAGTGAAATTTCCCTAAAAAGGTAATCGTAGCCTGTAGCCTCATCAACATGGAATGACTGAAAAGTAGGGGGCATGCTGCAAGGCTAAGTGCGTAGCACCCAGTTATGGTATGTTTATCACCTTTCTAGATACCCTCGGATAATATTACTACGATTATGGAAGGATCTCGATAAAGGGTGGGAACACCCGGGATGATAGGATATTCGGTCTATCCAGGTCAGGGAATCCCGGCGTGGTCCTCGGTACAGTGTTTCTACACATGTACTGTGACAGGTGGTACCCCAGTACCTAGTCATTCAGAAGGAATCCATTCTCCAATAAGCGACGTACGGTTTTGATTGTGCCCAACTATGCTGAAACATGAAATGCAAGCATTTCAGCTATTTGAATAAGTATTTGTACTTAGACACTATTATAATACCAGATGATTTAGATATGAAGTGTTTTGGTTATCGTAAGGTAAACCTGTCACGTTTATTTGTGGCGTGGTCTTATGAGATACCTTTGATTTTCAAAGGATTTTGAAAACTTTAATAATTCAAATTGAGTGTGTTTTCTCACGCTGGTTTTCCAAACTGACTCGGGTGTTATTTTATTATAATGCTCGGGTCAGACCGAGTATTCAGGTTCAGGTTTGGATGCTATGGAGCTTAGGAGACGAGCTGGAGACCAATACATATTGCTCGTATTTGTTTTTATTCCACTGTAGTGTTTTGTTTGAAATTATCAGCAATTGTGAGGGCAGGTTGTTATAACTGCCCAGGCTGGTAACTATTGATTTGTGTACTCTGATGTGAGATATGTATATTACAGTTTTGATTTGTGTAAAGAACTGTTTATATTATATGTTATTCAGTCCGCTGTGAGATTCTGTTGTTTGGTTTCTTCTTTCTTCTACCTACTTTCTTTTCCCTCAACAATCTGTCTTTCCGGCACTCGATCGTTTGGCATGTTATACAATGAGCGTATTTATGTCTATTTTCGAGGGTCGAAAGGGCGGGTCATCACAGAATGAGTAGTCTAATAATTAAATGGATGCTCAAATGAAACCTACATGAAAAACTTGAAAATGAAAAGAAAGAGAATGCGACGTGATAATAAATGTAAAGCAAATGAAGGGACCACCTATATCCTATAAACAAACCTTTGGAGTCCAAATTCCAAAACTACTCCAATTAATTCATATCAATAAACCCAAATATACACATATTTACGTCATTTAATTCCATATTAAAACATTCGTTTTATGTTAGTATATGTGCACACTCCATTAATGCAATCAACCAATTAACAACCAATCAATCAATTAATCAATCAATCTATCTATATATTTATTTACGTTACTCAAACCAATTTCATTAATTAGTGAATATATATCTATCTGTGCACTATAAAAATGATTTACTTTACTTTTTTTAGTTACGGTAACGGTCACATTAATGCAACCAATTTACAAGTTTTAACCATATATAAAATGGAAAAATAAATATATGTGAACATGTGTAATTAATGTACAATTGTTAATTAAAGGTAATTCTAATTGATTCCATAACATTTACACAACCCTGAACCCTCTGATATATTTAGAAATTTGGATATTAATGTGTGTGTATATATATTATCCTAAAATTCAATTTTTTTTCCAAAATCATACTTATTCAAAATGAAAGTTTTATTTTTATACATCTCATAACATGCAATTATCTTAATTAAAAAGTTCATTCCATATTGACACAAAATGCAAGTTTCTATATTAACTCATTCATTACAATTTCATTTATGTTTCCTTTTAATTGAAACATTTCAATTAATCTAATTCCAATTCATTTCATTACTAATTTCAACAAATTCTAATTATAAACACTGTTTTCCTTTCATTTATACCAATTCAAACATGTTTTATAAAATTTCATATACAACAAAATTTATACACTATTTACAAAGTAAACGTTTTTATCTTATTGAAAATCAACTTCTCCAAGATGCATTTCAAATAACAAATTATGTTATTCTTTCATTAAAACATTCATTCCATCCTTTATTCAAATTGAACATTTATTATTCCGGTTAGAAGAAAACATACAATTTATTCTTTTCAAGTCAAAGCTTAAATTTCATTAACATCTTTATCTTAATTTAATTTAAAATGTAAGTTCTTATGTTGAACTTATTAATTACAATGCACTTGTCTTTTCTTTTCAATTAAAGGATTCTAACAACTATTATTGCAGTTTATATTCAATATTAGATTTCAAACGAATTCTCATTATACCACAACTATTTACTTTTCATTTCATATTCCAACATTTATTTCTTAAATTATTCCATTCTTATATTAACATCTATTATTACAATCAATCATTACCCTATGGGCATAGTTAGCATTAGTTTATATCTTATTACATTAATATTCTCCAATTTCATCTTAATTTACATCAACGTAATATTTAATTACATTTAGTCGCAATTTATTCCAAATTAAATTCAACAGATTGATTAAATAGGTAACATATAACAATTGTCACATTTTCCTACTTTAATCACACTTATAAGTTTATTATCTTCAAATAAATGTTATAACTACTTACACCATCTTGATTTTTCCCAATTACAATGAATTACATATTATTTCACCAATTAATTATAACATTTAATATATTCCATTTACCATTTATAATTAATTAAATTTCAATGGACTAATTAACCATTGTTACAATTTGCCGATTCAAACACATTTCCAAGTTTATTGTTAACTAACAAAACAAATAACTTCACATTGATTTTATCTTCTTATTTACAATTTCTACACAATGTAACTTTACAATTTATTACAATTATTTGAGATTTCATTCAATTAGTCATTATATTAAATTTACATTATTAAACCCTATTTCTTTATTTACAACCTATAACCAATTTTAACTTTACAGTCATTTCAATTAATTGGACATACATTAAAGTAGTTATCAATTGTCTTGAATTAACATTTTTAACATTACATTCTAGTCATTTCTTATTATTAAACCACAAATTTTAATTTCTTCCAATATTAAATTACAAAAATATTATTTAATTCAAAATTTTAATTATCGGAAAAATGTGGGTCATTACAGATGTATCGATAATCAATCTCGATACATCTTGACTAGGAATATTTAAACGGTATGTCTATTTTATTATGATAAATCACTCATGGTTACAATGCATTGTTACTACTATCACAATACGTATCATTTATGAATTTTTCTATCAAAATTTACTTTTAATTTAATTAATTAATTAATATATAACATAGTATATCAAGTATATAGTAGACAGAAAACACCTTTTTTGAAAAGATTGATTATTGAGCAAGATATATGCAACAAATTACATAATTGGCCCTAGGGGATACCCCTAACTCTATCAATCTCCCACTTGCATTTGGGACCAATTATGTAATCTTAATCCCATCCCTTTGATCGGTTTGATGAGAACTGTCAAGTTAGGCCATTCATGAATGGATTTGTTATGCTGTTTTAATTATCTACTATGTCAATCAACTCTCATTGATGCCAATAAACTACCTTTACCATGTGGAACTATTCGAAGTATGTTTCTTGACTTCCAGTGAGCTCTTAACATTACATTGTTATTATATAACAATCATGTAGTATATACTTTGGAATTATCCCCAGCTCACTTTAAATTTGTGCATTTATATTTATACATTGCTTTTATTATGGCACTATTCAAGGTGATGTACTGTGCCTTTCGTTGAATCAGCCACAACATTTGTTTGAAACTTTTCAAACTTAAATCTTCTTAATTGAGATTTGAACATTAATTCAATATTGACATGTTATACTCAATATCACACATAAAGTTTGAGTTCGTACACTCCTTTATAAGGAGTTCGTTGTTTCTATAAACAATTCTCTATTATTTCATAAATACTCGAGAATACTCTAAACTACCATTTAGTTTTTGAAATTTGGATTTGATATTTGCTTCATGTATCAAATAAGTAAGAAAATTATGATATTATTGACAATACAACATGTATTATAATTCCTATGGCTAGGCATAAGGAATCTATCTTACATGTTCCTTATTAAACATTTTAATAAGGTGCCTTTGCATATCATTTTAGGATATTCCCAACATCCTTTATACTTAATATAAAAGATATAATTTACAAATCCAACATTGAGTATTAAACAAGACTGATTTTAACATAAGTACATCGTTACAACCAGCAACATGTTGTTTACTTATAGTCTAGAAATATCTATGTACCTTTGTAGTGATTCTTTCTTATGGACACACACTTCCTCTGTGTTTTGACTGAAAATCAAATTATTCGATATTTCTACCAGAATATTTATTCAATTCTGATGCTTAGAGAATGATACTTTCATTTCGTTCTTGGATCATATCCAAAAACCCACAAACTCGATCTCACTTCCACTAACTTCGGGACAGTTTGGTTGTTATGTGCAAATAGTCTATTTTATCTTATTATTTAGAATTTTCCATTTCAACACATATGTACTAGAACACAAAGTCATACAAAGCAATAATTTTGTGAGTAAATTCGAATTAGCTTAAGCATGTTGAATAACAAATCTATTCCGCAAATTTCAACAATTGAAATTTATGATGTTACTCTTATCAACGTTGCTCATTATATCCCAATTGCATTGGTCTTGCTCTTGAAGACACATTCGCAGCCGGTGGTTCATATCCCTTTAGGTACAACTACCAAAATCATATTTTTTTAACGTACTTGGAATCCACTTTGGATTTACGCATCATACAGTATCATGGAGTCAATACTCTTAATGGTTTGATTAATAGTTGAAGATTTTCTTTACCGAATCAATAATAAACTCATAGTTTCTCTTTAGTATGTGAGAATATTTCTTAGACATTCTAATGCTTTATGTTTATTTAGGTTTGGTTAATTTCAGTTCATCTCTCATAGTCAGTTTTATCCTTAGACCGTATCCAAATCCATTTTAATATTGATAATTTCTAAAAGAAATTCCTTCACTACGAAGTTTGTATGTTTTGAAACAACAGTTGTTTCTCAATGCAACGGAATAGGTATTCATAAACACTTCATGAATTGCCTTATACATAGAACTAATTTGGTTTTATTCTACAATACTTATGTTCAAATTATTATGTACATTCTTTTGAATCGCACAAACCAGCCAACTTCTTGGCTTAGGATATGTTGGGTTTTTTTATAAACCCTTATCTTGTATGATTTTATAAACCATTATTTATATGAAATTAATTTTAACCTTATGTACAAATCTTAAGTACACGAACTTATAGAAAGAATTTAACTCAACTTCACCCATAATTAATCATATTTTGTCTAGCTAAGTTCGGTTACTCATTTTCAATACATCATTGTATCATAGGGAGGAGTGGATTTTGAGATTTAATCTTTATTCATTTTTAGGTATGTTCGAAACTCTTTCCAATATACTCACCTGCTCAATCAAATTGAAACTTCTATTGCATATTATTTTATTAACTCCCATTTTATACTCTATGAGCTTATCATAGACATACTATGTGTATATTAAATACACACGTCCATGTCGGTGATAACTCATCGGTGAATAAAACAAAGTACATGGAATCGTTTTGGTATTAATAGACTTGTGATTGCATATATCTATATGTATCAGTCTAAAGAGTTCATCAACTCTAATTATGCTCCCACTAAATGGCTGCTTTGCCCTAAATTATTTGAGATATAATTCACTAGTACCATATGATTCATAATCATATAATCAAAGAATTGTTTCTCCAAAATGTGGCTCGATCCATAATTTCAAAATATTTGCAAACAAATTTAGACACTTCTGTATTTTCAAATGCATCAAAAATACCACTATTATTGTTTTATTTTATAATGAATATTCATAACATTTATATTAAAATAAATCTATGGCTATTTTTCAATCAACACTAAAAAACAGTTATTATTTCATAAATAAAGTTTGGTATGTTTTACGAAAATGCTTTTCGTAACTTGATGTAACCAATAAGTCTTATATGACATGCTCCCACTATTTTCGCCATTACTATAATAGCGTATGAACTACAAAGCTCCATATGAACTATGAAACTCCATTCAACCAATTAACATAAGCTATTTATTTCATTTACTATAACCAGTTTTATCGTCGAGAATTTTTAGATCAAATATCTTAAATTCAAAGAAATAAATCTCATAGAAAATAATTTTCTATTTGAAAATACTATTTGGAATAGAAATCATATTTCTCATTCCAATGTTAAGTATCTATTATTATTTTACAATTCTTGTTTTCGATGTTTCTTTATGAAGCAGAAGTGATCATTCACTCTCTTCATCCAACCATGCCTTAAGTTACAACTACTCATGTACATTCAGCTTCATTTCTAAATGATCAAACCATTTAAAGGTAACTCTTACTACAGTATTGTAAAGAACTCTTTACAAAAGTACATTTAGTCATCCATAACTTTTAAGAATATCAAATATGTTGCACTTTACGTAAACTGATCAAACTGACATTTCAGTGATCGAATTCTTAGATATATCTTATAGGCTTTTGGTCTATTTTTACATTTAATCACAACAAGATCATGATTGCAATCAATTGTATTGAATACATGATCTCATATTATGGTTTACTTTGTCAATATTAATTCAGTTCATTTATATATTTTAATTGATAAACATTTTATCGATTATATTAATTGCACAAATTTATCAAGGTAGATTATTTTAATTATACATGTAGCAGATGTTTTTACAATATTAGAAAGGTTAAATGTTGCCATTTCATTTTTCTAATATGGCTCCTACTAGATTTTTTATGTTTCTCAAAACCCTAAGACGAAACATAGACGTGTTTCTACTTCACTGGTGGATGTTAGGAGTTGTCTGTCTTGGGATTATGACCTTGAGTTTTCTCAACTAGTCATAGCTCCGTAAACGATGGATAACTCCTTATCGGTTGTATTATATACAACCCATAACCCGTAGTTCCTTGTCCTAATCTCATTTCGACCTTGAGTTTGCTCAACAAATCGAAAGAGATTATTCACTCGTACCTTCCATTTCGCAATGGCCTAAGTATATTATATGTACCTTGAGTTTGCTTAACAAATATATATAGTTATCTTAGGTCGTTTTTTCAATATATTAATAATAATATACATAACATCTCTAGCTTGAGTTTACTCAACAACTAGAGAGCATGCAAGTAATTTATTAATATATAAATGGTAGAGGACAACACTTATATTATTGATTCATAATCCTTAATATATTTAATTGAGTGAAATCGACTTGTGGAATAATGTTTTTCTTATGAAATACTCTCGTGATTTAAGTGTTGGATGCATAAAAAATCATAGTATATGTACTTTTGTGTATGTATTTATTTTTTAAGTCCATTTAGGGTTTCTTTAATGTACCACCTTTCGTTTACACATTTATATTACATCAATTTTATTTTTACATAACTTTTATACTTTATTTAAATTATATAATATTTTATGTATAATATTATATTTTAAATCTCATTAAATTACTTTGATTAATTAACACTTTAATTAATTATTATATCATTCAATTATAACACATCATATTGAATACACACACACTATAACCTTTATAGCAATACATATATATCTTGTATATATGTAATTTAATTTATTGATTAACTTATAATTAATTTATTTAAATAAAAAAATTAATTTTATTAATTTCGAAAATTATTTTATACACACATGTATATTCATACTATCGTAAATAAATCAAGAAAACATAACATATATCATTATATATATTATACATGTATATATATTTAATTAATTAATTAAATAATTTAATTATGTTGTTTATTTTATTAATCTTATTAATAAATAATATTTTCAAAATTACTTTTATAACATTTTCAAACATTTTGAAAATCATATTATAACTTTTATAATATGCATTTTAATTTTAAATGTAACTTTTAAATTTAAAAATTTAATTTTAATTTTCAAAAAAAAAATAAAACCTATTTTATAACATTTATAATATTTATCTTATTTTAAATTTAATTTTAGTTTAAAACTTTTTTAATTTTCTAAACAATTTTGAAATCAGCCCGAGGCCCAATTCAAACTGGGCCTTTTCTATTAGGGGCAACCTTTGGACTCACACAACTGTTCACGTTAGGGCGATAGCCGAGTAGGACAGGGTACTTGATTACCAACAACCCAGCCTAGGCACTACCTTCCTTAGACACCCTACTATGTTGTAAACTTGATTAGTTAGTCATATTATGCCTTATTTAGACTGCAATAGTTATTAAGCTCTAATACCATTGTTGGAACTGAGCCAGTACACAACGGGTAAATGGGTAAATTTCAAAATTTATTCCACATGGATCTTAATTCAGCCTACGAAGTCTAAGTTTATTTATATCTTATTTAAATATGTTTTAAATAAAATCAATATTTTTTTCATTTATAAATAAAGATTTATTTGTTTTAAATTTACACTATATAATTGTTTGCACTAAAAGTTGGCACAAACACCCAATAGATGTTTTGAAGAGGAACAAATGAAGAACATTAAATGAAAACAGAGGAAACGAGCAATTAAATAACAGAAAATCAAAGCAATAACGGAGACACATCAATTTATAGTGGCTCGGCTTTGTTTTCCTACATCCACTTTGAAGAGATAGCTTTATTAATCACTTTGTAAACTGAGTACAAGAGGATTAAATGAAAATCCTTAGTTACAATAGAGTACAAAGCAACTAGCAATGTAAAAGTCCCGAAAATGAACAACCAAGCTTGTATTTATAAAGGAAGACGGAGAAATATCTCCTTGAAAATTTGGCAAAAGGATCTCCAAAACCATATGGACCTATAAGAGGGTTGGCATGGCTCAAATCCCAAGGAATAGGGATCAGTGCCGATCCCTATTTTGGAGGAATTCGAGGGTGCGATCCTTATAGGAGCTTTCAATGCTATAATATGCTTAGCCTCCAAGTTTCATGCCAATTGGATTAGTAGAACTTAAGTTATTGCTCGATCTTTGCTTTAACATGAGTTGTTTTCAGATTTAGCCGATCCCTATTGAGGGAAGAGGGTCGATCCCTCTTGCTTCATCCTTTTGAGATGCGATCCCTAGGGTAGTCTCCCTAGGGTCCCCACATCTTGTTCCTAAAATTTCATATGCATTGGACTTATGGATCTTGAGATATTGATTGTTTCCCGCTGAACTGCACTTGCTTCCCTAAAATATGCCGATCCCTATGTCGGAGGATGATTATAGCCAATCAATCCTCTATGTTGAACTATATTTCATACTTCGAACATTCTGCATTGCATATCTCTCAATTCAGTTCAACCATGGCTTCATATTACGATCGGTATTTTAATTCTGGACTCCACAATCATGGTTCTGGGCTTGCTGGCCTTGACGACAGTCGAATCTAACATGTCCAATTAGTTTGAATATAGCCGAGTCAAAATGCCAGATAACACTTGCCCCTCAAAGTACGTTTTGTGCTGAACATGACGTGCTTTGAATCGGAGTAAGTTAGAGTCATTGGAATGAAATCCATCCAGTTTTCTGAATAGTCGCTATCCTTCCGTCAAATTATTTTCCCAAAGTATCGAATCTCTTTTTGATCGTCATGACGCTTGGTCGATTTCTAATAGTATAAATTCAGGATTATATTCCGTCAATTGATATCTATGTCCAATTATATGAGACAAATAAGCTTTGGCTATCTGATCTGGTCTCAACCTTAAAAGCTTCAGGTTTGAATTCAATTTCTATCGATTTCAAAAATTGAACTTTTAGACTATACACGTTCATGTTTAGGTACACGTTCTTGTTGTTTGCTCCCAGACGCGATTGTACGCACATGGGTTGTCGCCAATTCTCATTGAACTAGATGCAATTTCATTACAATTTGTTACATAATTTTCATGTCCGTTTTTGCATGCACATAAGGCTCATAGCCGATCCCTTCTTTTTATCCTTTTTTCTTTTTTATGAATGTAGGGATCGGCATTCTTTTAGCGGATTCCCCCTCCTTTCTTTTTTTTATATGTTCATAGGGATTGACATTCCTCTAGCCGATCCCTCCTCTCCTTCTTTCTCTTTTTTTCTTTTATATATAATAGGGTTTAGATTTGGTTCCCTAGGGTAGGGATCATACTTGATCCCTATTACTCGGGGGACTTAATCAATTTTCTATCTCGAAAATGAGGAAGACAGGCCGAACCCTTGGATTCATACTGTGATCCATAAAATATTCTCAAGAATGAAAGTATGAAAGAAGGAGAAAGAGCAGTGATGAGGATCAGGAGGCATTAGAGTGGTTTCTACAAACATTAAATAAGGCTTTCAACAAGAGGATGAAAGAGTTAGAAAAAATCTTTCGAAGAGGCCAAAAGGATGCTTCAGCATTGTTTGGGATAAGTAAAGAGCTTTCGAAGAGGTTAAAAGGTACCTCTTGAAGGAAATGGATAACAGGTTTTCAGCTTTCGAAGAGGTCGAAAGGTACCTATTGATGGCAATGAATAGCATGCTTTCTGCATATGCGCCAAACCATTCGAAACGATTGGTTTCGTCTTCATCTACTTTGATCAGAAGAACATTTGTAAAAAGCAACCCTTTCAAAAGCGTATATTAGTCTTTCGAATTGGTTAAAGCCATCATCACCTATGAAAGAAAAGATTATAGGAATTCTACATAACTTCCTCAAACACAAGGAGATGAGGTTTCGCACTAGCCAGAAAATACGCTTTCGAATGGAATCTTTTGCAGCAAAACTTTCTACGGTGTTTTGAATCATTTGAAACCCAAAGGGTATATATTCCGACAGCATCGAAGGCCAACGTCCATACCAACTTGCACGACACATTAACAGCAAAGTGAAGAGCGCATCTATATACCTTTCGATGAAGTCGAATGCGATCAAGCAATATACCTTTCGACGAAGTCGAAAGGAATAAAGCAAGATAGAAAGAAACCCAGTCTTCAGTGGTAGCGGAAGGTCAGCCACATAATGGTTTTGACTAGGTCGAAAGCTATGATTTAAGAGATGCGCACGAAAGGAGGAAAGCAGACCTTCTGACCATGTCGAAAGCAAGGGGTCGAAAGGTGCCAACCCGCACCTACAAATAAGGCCCTAGGGATATGGTTTAAAGGATCCGATTTCTTTCACTTCTTACTTATACTTTCTACAGCTAGTAAACCCTAATTCCAAAATCAAATTGGGGAATTCAGTCGATTTGTATATCTTTAGTTCAATAAAAGAAAGACTATGATAATTTTGATTATTCAGCCGTTTTGAGATTCTTATTGCCTATGAATATAATCATCTGATGTCGACCTGGTCGAAAGGTTATCCTTCGATTGAGTCGAGCCTCCTAACATACAAATATCCTTTGAGTTTTAGTGCAAAACCACAAGAAAATAAGAGCTTACCCTTTCGATGGAGTCGAAACCCACTCAAATCAACCAGTTTCCCGAAACCCTTAAGTCCCAACCTTAAGCCACTTTGACTACTTCGAAAGGTGGTTTCGATAGAGTTATAATCCAATTAATTCAGAAGGAGTTTCTAAAGCGAGATTAACCTTTGGACCAAGTCGAAAGTTATTAAAAAGGAGTTTTTAACCATCTTTACCTACTCGAAGAGTGTAAGCCACCTTCATCTATTTAAAAGGATGTTCCAAAAGAATCATTTGTACTTCAAACTTCACTTTGAGGTGTTGACAAGTTTTCTTATTAACATTTTTGGTGATAGAAAGAAAGCTCGAACCTCCGATCCCCGATAACTTTCATTATAGATTAATTGCATAGAGTTCTCCATTCAAAAGAAGAAAATGGTAAGAGCAAGGAATAATAACGACAATCCAAATGAAGAAGCTGCGTCACAATCAACTTTGGAAGATAACATAGTCCCGAACTTTAACTTAGAGAATATGGAAATTAGGAAACCTTCAACTCTAATAAGATTGGAAAACAATGAGATTAAAGTCCAGAATCTACAACAACAGATGATAGCAATGCAAGAATTTCTTGAAAGGGCTCCATCTCAAGAATCATTAAGGATTGTGGAAGGAGAAGATGAAGCACAATCTCCAAATGAGGTAAAAGACGAAGAGTTAAACCAAGAAAGTAAAGCTAAAAGGTCCCTTGAGCAATCAAATAGTCCAATCCAAAGAAATAGTAAAAGTTGTCACAAAAATGAAGCCGACCAAGAAGACATCCTACACCAAAAGATAATGGATATGCTTAAGGAAAAACGAATTCCTGACCTAGAAAAATATGTTATTCTACAAAAGACTCCTTTTTCACAAGAAATAATGGCAGTTAGTCTCCCTCCTCACATCCAAATTCCCCCACTAAAATATGATGGGACTACTGATCCGGATGATCACCTTGTAGCTTTTGAAAACTGGATGAACTAATATAATGCTTCTGGACCAATTCACTGCAAACTTTTCTCGGTTACTTTTCAAGGAGCAGCTATCAAATGGTACAAGAATTATCAAGTGAAAACCATCTGTTCTTGGGAACAATTTTCTTATGACTTCATGACACAATTTTGTATGGGGCATTTCACTAGAAGAACAAACTTTGCAGTGCAATTAGTTTCTAGGACACGCATCCACAGAAATTAATTTCAAGGCTAAAGTCAGCATAATAATTACTTTTAAGGACAAAGTCAGTAGTCCAATTACTTTCAAGGACATAATTTCATAGGTTGTTAGGCCTTAGAAACTAATTATTTTGCATTTTGTCCTTAAAAGTAATTATTTCAGTTGTGTGTCCTAGAAACTAATTGCACTTGCTAAAGAGGTCCTTGTGGCTAATTTCCACATTTTATATATTCAAAGACTCAACTATGGACTTTAGTTTGTTAGCTACTATCAAACAAAAACTAGGAGAACTGCTTGGCGAATACTTGAACGGATCAGTATAGAGGCATTAAATGCAGAAAGTACAACCGATATAGAAAAGCTTATGGTAGTTCGATCAGGGTTAATCGAACAAACCCCATTTTGGAAAGACCTTTATATTAATGGATGCAAAGATCTACAACACTTCTATTCCCATGCACACAAATTTATCCGTTTTGATGAAATGTGCCATGACCAGAAAAGATTGCGATAAGGCATAGAAGAAGAAAGTGTGAGAAATGCGGATTACGGATCTTAAGGCTAGAATTAACACTAGAGGGGGGGTGAATAGTGTTTTAAGGAATTACTAATTTTTTTTTGAGTTTATATTAATTTGAACACAAATGTATGCAATATTCAGACACAGATATGATCACAGAATCAAACACAGATGCAGTTATAAAGTAAAAGCAATAAAGGAAAGAACACACCGGATTTTATACTGGTTCGGAGTTACCCTACATCCAGTCCCGCAACACAAGTATGGATTTCCTTTCAAAATCAATTCTTACAATTACACCCTCGATTTCAAGGCCACGAGGTACACCGCTCCAGATTTACAATCCTCTGGGTAGAGATACTTGATTTTACGGGCAACAAGTTCACCCGATTGATTTTCCAGGCTACAATCACACCTTTTCTCGCTCGATTGAATACAAAGAAGTCTACAACTCTGAATAGCACTGGGTTCTTGTTGAGATAGTGATAGAGAATCAAACCAGAGATGATCTAGTTAGATTCAATGGTGATTTCGGCAGAGTAATGGTAAAAATGTATATAAAGAAATGTGGAAGAAGAAGAGGAGTGAAATCAAAGAAAATATGATTGTAAATTCGTTTAAAACAGCCCATATTTATAGTAGAACAACAGCCATGTCCATTCGTGAAAGGATATGACGAATAGACACTTCCTTTGAAATTCAAACTTTTGAAATAAACTGTCACCTTGTCGACAAGGGTTCCTTGGGGTTGTCGACAAGCCTAAGTTATTTTTGGTAATTTGTTTTTCTTTGAAAATAACTTCTATCCTGTATTAAAACTATTTTAAACTTTATAAATATACTTAACTATAGTTAAAATACATAAATAAATATAGAGAATAATATTTTGGTATATATAAAATTTTACTATAATTTTATATTTAAATCTAAGTATAAATCTTAAAAGTTAAATATATTATAATTAAAAGATAGTTTAAAACCAAGGATAATTTGATATTGAAAATAAAGATTATTTTGAGGCTAAAAGTATTTAAAACCAGGATCGATGTTTTTGGTTTAAAAAGGAAGATTTTGAAATCATTTTGAAAACAAGATATAATTTTGTAAAACATTTGAATAAAAGTTAGTGGATACAAAACAATGTTCCACTAGATTTTTCGTAGGTTCCATCCTACTTAGGGTTCCATCCCTTTAACGGGCTCGAAGTGGATTTCATTCCACGAATAAAATGGATTTTAAGATGTCAGTGCTTTTCTAGGAGTTTTAACAAAATTCCTAACTAAATTACTTATCTTGAAATCTTGAACTCTTGATAATCTTGATACTCATGAGTCTTGAATCTTGAGTTCGTCGATTCTTGAATCTCTATATTGTACAGTCTTCATTCTTTGGTACCTGTATATATATCATGCATATACATATATATCTAAACAATAATGTTAGTATTTATATTTTATAATCTTATTCTAAGGTTGTTGTCATCAAAACCAACTTCTCAGGGACTAACAATCTCCCCCTTTTTGATGATGACAACCTTTGTTTATAAAATATTACTTCTATCCTAATAACTCCCCCTAAAACTAATAACTCCTCCTTAATCTATGCTTAACTATCCTATTTTATACTTCTCCCCCTTTGTCATCAACAAAAAAAAAGTTTAAATCTATACAACTCCCCCATAATCTAATACTATATTACATGTGATTATAATGATAGTGTTATCATAAATAATCAACACTTAATTCTGAAACTAAAACTTAGCCCTTAATAATTAACTCTCCTAACTAAGAATCCATATATGATAATATTTATAATAATGATAATCTGAGAATTCAAATATGAGAACACAAATCATTTATTAATTATATAATGTTATATTTACATTTGCGTAGAAAACGTAAACGTAAGTAAGATCATATACAAATAACGATAAGAAAGAGAGAAAAGAAACTAATGTGTATCCTTGACAATGGGAGATCTATGAACCGAGCAATTTGGGTAGTGGAACTAGAAATTTCCACGTTGTTCGACTAGATTTCCATCCTTGTCAAAGCACACTTCGCCAACGCAAACAACTTTGTCATCATCTTCAGCATGCTCTTCTCCCATGGGGGTTTCTTCTTCTTCTTCCTCGCTGTCCTCTTGCACTTGAACACTTGAGGATTCTTCATCGATCAAGATGGGATTGGCGTGATTGTCCATTAGAAACTTTTGCAAGTTTCTAAGGATTTTGCCTTGCCGTTCTTGTTCTTTAGCCATTCTGATTTGCACCACTTGAATTTCAGTCATAAGTTGCAGTGCATCCTTCAAGGAAACCTCCATTTTCATCACTCGTGCAAGCGTAGTTCGTTGAAATGGTCCGGTAGAAGGAGAAGAGAACGAAAAGGTTGAATTTTTGTTTGATTTGGAGGAGGAGGCCATTGTTTTCAGAAGTTAGAATAGTGAAAGAACAGAAAGAATGAACAAAATTTCGAAATAAGAAGAATATATAACCACCCATTTGAATTTTGGTGGGAAATTTTCAAAAGAAAAAAATCGTTATATGTCGACAGGGGTAAAGGAGGGTTGTCGACAAGGTACTTATATTTTTGCTATTTGATTTATTTTAATTTAATTTTAATTATACTTGTTATATATTTATATTCTATATTTCAGTTATTGAACAAATACCTAATTCTCTTCTTAATTTAGTAAATATAGATTCATTTAAGGGTTTTGTTAAGATATCAGCAATTTGATTCTCGGAATTGATATAATCGAGAGTAATTACTTCCTTACTTATATTATCTCTGAGAAAATGATGTCTGATATCAATATGTTTAGTTCGAGCATGATGAGTAGAATTTTTGGATAAATTTATTGCACTAGTATTATCACAATATATTGGTGATTTTGAGATATTTAAACCAAAATCTTTTAAAGTTTGTTGCATATATATTACTTGAGAACAAGCCAAAGCAGCAGAAATATACTCTGCTTCGGTTGTTGATAAAGAAACTGTGTTTTGCTTTTACTAAACCAGGAAACCAGAGAATGCCCCAAAAAGTGACAAGTTCCGCTTGTACTTTTTCGGTCTAATCTACAACCAGCATAGTCAGCATCACAGTAAGATATTAATTCAAAAGAATCATTTTTAGGATAAAATAAGCCATAATCAAAGGTGTGTTTAACATATCTTATGATACATTTTACAGCTTTTAAGTGGGTCTCTTTATGTTGGGATTGATATCTTGCACAGAGACAAACACTATGCATGATATCAGGTCTACTAGCAGTGATATAGAGTAGTGATCCAATCATTCCTCTATATAATTTTTTATCTACATCTTTCGAGAGATCTTCTTTACTTATGTACTCATTGGTTGCCATGGGAGTGGGTTTTCCACTTGCAGTAGTCAAACCAAATTTACTAACTAGGTCTTTAGCATATTTTTCTTGACTGATAAAGATACCATTATCTAATTGTTTTATTTGCAATCCTAGAAAGAAGTTTAATTCACCCATATGACTCATCTCAAACTCTTTTGTCATTATTTCAGAAAATTCTTTATTCATTTCAAAATTAGTTGATCCGAAAATGATATCATCTATGTAAACTTGTACTAGTTGAATATCATTTTTATTTCTTTTAGTAAAAAGATTATTATCTACTTTACCAATTTCAAAGTTTGATTGTAATAAGTAAGATCTTAGTCTATCATACCAGGCTCTAGGAGCTTGTTTTAGACCATATAGAGCTTTCTTAAGTTTGTAAACATGATTTAGTAATTTTTCATCTTCAAAAAGTGGTGGTTGTTCAACATATACTTCCTCTTTTACAAATCCATTTAAAAAGGCACTTTTAACATCCATTTGAAATAATTTGAAATTATTATGATTTGTAAAAGCAAGTAGAATCCTAATGGCTTCTAATCTTGCTATGGAAGCAAAGGTTTCATCACAATATATTCCTTCTTCTTGACAATAACCTTGAGCGACTAACCGGGCTTTATTTCTAACGACCTCACCTTGTTCATTCATTTTATTTTTATAAACCCACTTAGTTCCAATTATAGTTTTATTTTCAGGTCTAGGAATAAGTTCCCAAACATCATTTCTAGTGAATTGATTTAGTTCTTCTTGCATAGCCAAAATCCATGAATCATTAGTTGATGCTTCTTTTGGATTTTTGGGTTCAATAGTTGATATAAAGGCTACATTGCTCATTTTACTTAGTTGATTTCTAGTTGTAACAACAGATTGCATATCTCCTAGTATATTTTCTATAGGATGATCTTTTAAAAGTTTAATCTTTTTATTAAGATGATTAATTTCATTATTAGTTTCAGTTGACTCCTGATTTTGAGTAATTAAATCCTCTTCATCATTTGTATCTTCAAAAATTTTAAGATTTTCATCGAATGAAACATGCATTGTTTCTTCGATGGTGCTAGTTCTTAAATTAAACACTCTGTATTCTTTACTTCTATTAGAATATCTGATAAAGATACCTTTGTCGGATTTAGGATCAAATTTATCTAAGTTATCTTTTGTATTTAAAATAAAACATTTACTTCCAAAAATTATAAAATAAGACACCTTAGGTTTCTTTCCGTGAAGAAGTTCATAAGATGTCTTATCAGTTAAAGGTCTAATTAAAATTCTATTTAAAATATAACAGGCGGTAGCAACTGCTTCTGCCCAAAAATGTTTTGGTAATTTACTATCTGAAAGCATAGTTCTCGCACACTCTTGAATCGTCCTATTTTTACGTTCTACTACTCCGTTTTGTTGTGGAGTTCTTGGAAATGGAAAATTGTGAGTTATTCCCTTTTTATTGCAGAATTCCTCAAACTTTTCATTTTCAAATTCACCACCGTGATTACTACGGATGGTTATAATTTTTACATAAAGTTGGAATCCTTTTTGTAAAGTTCTTAAAACTTTCAAAATTATCACTTTTATGTTTCAAAAATATTGTCCATGTAAATCTAGAATAATCATCTACAATTACAAAAACATATTTACTGTGATTTATTGACTGAATTTGAGATGGACCAAATAAATCAAGATGAAGTAATTCAAGAGGTTTTGAAGTTGAAATCATATCTTTTAATTTAAAGGAACTTTTTCTAAGTTTTCCTAATTGACATGCATCACATAAACTATCTACTTTAAAATTCATTTTAGGGAGACCTCTTACTAGATCATGTTTTGACAGTCTAGATAAGAGTTTGAAATTCAAATGCCCAAATCTCTTATGCCAAATCAAACGGTCACTTGTATTTGCCAAAAGACACAGGTTATCATTTGAAACTTTCATACTAAGAATATAAATATTCTTTTTCCTAATTCCCTCAAATATTATGGTTGAATTATTATCTTCAATGTGACACTTATCTTTTTCAAATTTAATTTTATATCCTTTATCGCAAAGTTGACTAATACTTAGCAGATTATGTTTCAGATTCTTAACTAGCAAAACATTAGTAATAATAGGAGTTTCAGAGTTACCGACATTGTCGATGCCAATCACATATCCTTTTAAGTTGTCTCCAAAGTTAACCAGTGCTCCGTCTTTGTATATTATATCATTCAGCATATCCGGATTACCAGTCATGTGTCTAGAGCATCCACTATCGAGTATCCATTTATTCTTTTTGATCTGCACAATTTGTCCATTGTGGATTGATTCCTCAACACCCATAAAACATGTTCCTGCACATCATACAATTTTGGTAGACAACTTGATTTGAATATCGATTATATGCAGACTCATGAGATAGTGATGATCTGAATATTTCTAAACTAGTATTAACAAGTTTTTCAAACATAGCCATTATAAAAGCTTTTTCAAAATCATATTATGAAACTTTGAAAACCTTGTTCCGATACCAAATGTGAGAAATGTGCATTACGGATCTTAAGGCTAGAATTAACACTAGAGGGGGGGTGAATAGTGTTTTAAGGAATTACTAATTCTTTTTGAGTTTATATTAATTTGAAAACAAATGTATGCAATATTCAGACACAGATATGATCATAGAATCAAACACAGATGCAGATATAAAGTAAAAGCAATAAAGGAAAGAACACACCGGATTTTATACTGGTTCGGAGTTACCCTACATCCAGTCCCGCAACACAAGTACGGATTTCCTTTCAAAATCAATTCCTACAATTACACCCTCGATTTCAAGGCCACGAGGTATACCGCTCCAGATTTACAATCCTCTGGGTAGAGATACTTGATTTTACGGGCAACAAGTTCACCCGATTGATTTTCCAGGCTACAATCACACCTTTTCTCGCTCGATTGAATATAAAGATGTCTATAACTCTGAATAGCACTAGGATCTTATTGAGATAGTGATAGAGAATCAAACCAGAGATGATCTAGTTAGATTCAATGGAGATTTCGGTAGAGTAATGGTAAAAATGTATATAAAGAAATGTGGAAGAAGAAGAGGAGTGAAATCAAAGAAAATATGATTGTAAATTCGTTTAAAACAGCCCCTATTTATAGTAGAACAACAGCCATGTTCATTCGTGAAAGGATATGACGAATAGACACTTCCTTTGAAATTCAAACTTTTGAAATAAACTGTCACCTTGTCGACAAGGGTTCCTTGGGGTTGTCGACAAGCCTAAGTTATTTTTGGTAATTTGTTTTTCTTTGAAAATAACTTCTATCTTGTATTAAAACTATTTTAAACTTTATAAATATACTTAACTATAGTTAAAATACATAAATAAATATAGAGAATAATATTTTGGTATATATAAAATTTACTGTAATTTTATATTTAAATCTAAGTATAAATCTTAAAAGTTAAATATATTATAATTAAAAGATAGTTTAAAACCAAGGATAATTTGATATTGAAAATAAAGATTATTTTGAGGCTAAAAGTATTTTAAAACCAGGATAGATGTTTTTGATTTAAAAAGGAAGATTTTGAAATCATTTTGAAAACAAGATATAATTTTGTAAAACATTTGAATAAAAGTTAGTGGATACAAAACAATGTTCCACTAGATTTTTCGTAGGTTCCATCCTACTTAGGGTTCCATCCCTTTAACTGGCTCGAAGTGGATTCCATTCCACGAATAAAATGGATTTTAAGATGTCAGTGCTTTTCTTGGAGTTTTAATAAAATTCCTTACTAAATTACTTACCTTGAAATCTTGAACTCTTGATAATCTTGATACTCATGAGCCTTGAATCTTGAGTTCATCAGTTCTTGAATCTCTATACTGTGCAGTCTTCATTCTTGGTACCTGTGTATATATCCTACATATACATATATATCTAAACAATAATGTTAGTATTTATATTTTATAATCTTATTCTAAGGTTGTTGTCATCAAAACCAACTTTTCAGGGACTAACAGAAAGACCTGGTTCCAATCACTCTAACCAAAAATTAGAAGGTGGTGAAAGGATTTGGAAGAGAATTCTAGAACCCAACTATGTAGCCTTAGATCAACATCTTTCTCACATATTCGTTGTAGCAAAAGATGATGGAAATTTCTTAACTGCTCATAAAATGCGAAGCCAGCCAGAATCCAGAAAAGGGGAAAGTTATTGTGATTATCACAAAGAAAATGGACATAAGACCAATGAGTGTCGCATATTAGCTAGAATGATTCAGAACATGATCATGTTAGGAACCCTAAAGGGGTTCATTAAAGAAATCTCTTGAAGAAAGCAGCTTAGCAACTTCAAAATGCGTACCCTTATCAAACATGAAGTCTTGCAGCATTAGTTCAACTATGAATTATTTTCTTTCATAACTTTTTAACTTGATTTGTACTTTGATTTGTGCTGAAAATTGGCCATGTACTAATTCAAAATTCGAGTGTCATTACAGGTAAAAAACAGAACCAGTCCATAGCATTCAACATACACTTGAGGCAAAACAAATTTCTAGCTACTTGAGAAAGACAACTCAAGTACCTGATTACAAAATCACTATCAAGGTTTCAATCAAAGCAATACAAAAGCTTGCTTTCATGAAAGTTCGGACCACTATTAATCCTTCTCCAATTTCTGACAAAAACTTACAAATAGACCACTTTGTTACTAAGCAATACCTACCAAGTTTTCTAAAACCATAGGCGAGGAGAAGTCTATTCAAACTTTTTCAAGGAAAGTTTTAAAGCTATCAAAAGTTCATTAACAAAAACTCAGATTAGGGAATCCTATACTCGCTTAAAAAACTATAGGTTCATGAATCATGACCTCCTAATCTTTTATTTGAGATTCGAATTTCCACTATGAGAAAAACAATTTTTAGCCTTTACCAAAGGCACCTCCTAGAGGGAGGGTTAAAACCTCTAAAAAAGCCCTTAACAAAGGCACCTCCGGGAGGAAGGGTCAAATCCTCTTAAGCCCTTACCAAAGGCACCTCATAGAGGGAGGGTTAAAACCTCTATAAAAAGCCTATGACATTCTTCCATAGAACCTCCTAGAGGGAGGGTCATAACCTCTAACGTCCAGTTTACCTCTTAGAGGGAGGGTCGGGTCAAGCACCCACCAAAAAACCCGTAATGTCCAATTCACCTCTTAGGGGGAGGGTCAGGTCAAGCACCCACTAGCAACCTTTTAGAGAAAGGTCAATCTAACATACAATATATCCCTTAGAATCAAGGGAAGCCCAGAGGGGGTGCCAAACAGATGAAGAAGGACAAAGATGACCATGAATCAAAATAAAAATCAAGGCCCAAAGGAATGAAGGGTCAAAGAAAGAAATCTATCCACCATCCAAAACAAGGATGAAGACGGAGAAAGAAATACAAACAAAAGAAAAGGGATGGAGATGTCCAAACCTATAGATAAGAACAAACAAAGCATCCAAGGTCATAATTAAAAAAGGACAAAGTACTAACCGGTAATCCTTTGTACATCCGATACCTGAAAAGTGGCTCCCACAACAAAGAGTTAAGAAACTTGCATCCTAAATGGGAACACGAGACAAGAAAATGGACATAGAAATCCGTAACATGAGATGGAAAGCAAAGATCTATACAAAAGCTAAAGGAATGAAATAGATAACAAATTTTTGCTACAAAGATAAAAGTGACTTCATTTGAAGAATAGGTTAAGTAAACCACCCCTGAATCCTTAGAAATAAGGCGACCCTTTAGGATAGAAGGGTCTATATTTTATATATATATATATATATATATATATTAATAAGTTATTTGGACCATTGCACTGCTGAACGGCCAAGAAATAGTATGGAACTTGCACTGTTGAATGGCCAAGCAATAGTACAGAACTTGCACATTTGAACGGTGGACTAGTCAAATGGAGCTTGCACTGTTGAACGACCAGTCAATTAAATGAAACTACCTGTTGAACGGTTGAACGGATGGCAAAGATGAACAACCGAACAGAACTATCTGTTGAACGGTTGGCTGGTCTTACGGAACTACTACTCCGAATGGCTGACTGGTAATCTGGAACTACTATTCCGAATGATTGCATGGCACTACGGAACTACTCGGCTCCATTATACAATAATACGACGAACTTATTGGCACTTTAGGAATTACGCGCCTATTAATAGGATACTTTCCTTTGAATAACAAGAATCCTTGTCGCTATTCGAGGTATAAGTTTTAAACAAACCTCAGGTGTAGAGTTTTAGGAATAACTTTAGAATTAAAACCATATAGGCATAGGGATCTTTTGCTTAAACCTAATAAGTCTACCATTACTAAACGGTTCTCTGATTTTGTGTTTATATTGAATGAAATTTTGAGTAGACTATTCATCAGATGAGATCCTGACAAGATTTTGGTTGTATTCATGATTTGGTGGATTTTTAATTTCCTTGTTTCTTTTCATAATGATTTCTTGATTGATTTTCTATTTCTATGAATTCTTGAATTCTTAATTTCTTTACTAGTAATAGATAGATAGAATTTTGAGTAATCTATTTGGCAAATGAGATCCTGGCAGACTATTCTTAACTTTATGAGCTTTTAATTTCTTTGTTTCTTGCCATAAAGATTTCATGTAAATTTTCGGAATTCTAAATCACCTTATTGATTTTTATGATGATCTGTGAATTTCATATTTTTGGTTTCCCAATTCAATTTTTGCGATGATCTCTTATTGGATTACTGGTCTTGTGAATTTTAAATTTCCATATTGATTTTTATGACGATTTATGGATTTCATATTCATTGTTTCCTTGTTGAGTTTTCATAATGATTCCTTATTGAATTTCTGATTTCATAAATTCTAAATTTCCTCATTCACTTTTATGATGATTTGTGGATTTCATATACTTGGTTTCTCCTTTTGATTTTCGTAATGATTTCTTATTGGTCTCCTGTTTTTATGAATTCTTGATTTCCTGACTTCTTTATTGAATTTCCATGATGACCTATAGACTTTTTATTGAATTTCTGACTTTGTACTGGTATTAGATAAAGTTTGAAGAAGTTAATTTGACGGATGAAATCCTAGCAAGTTTTTGGTTACATTCCTGAATTCTTGGATTTTCGGTCTCTTTTCATAATGATTTTCTGGTTTTATGAATTCTTGATTTCTTTATTGAATTCTCATGATGAGTTATGGATTTCCCATCGAATTTTTAGATTTATAAATTTTCTGGATGAATTTTGGGATTTTGTATTAAGGTTGATTTGAAAATTTAATGTTTCCACACTAATATTAGATAGGAATTCCATATGAGAGTTCATTGATATCAAACAGACTTTTATTCTTTTTGTTAGAAGATGATGGTAAAAGGGATTAGGAGCCCTCTAATTTTCATACAACATCAATGTTTAATTACCTGCCAATTTGTTAATGAATACAATGCAGGGATGAAAATAAAATCATAACAGGAAAGCAGGGAAAAACCGCCAAAAAGTGAGGAATTAATCCCCAATGGCTGAAGAAAACATAACCCAAGGATAGAGGATAAAGAGTATGCAATGGCCTTTGGGAAGGCTTATTTACTTAAACTAACAACGCCAGACCAGGTGATATCGTTTCATATTTCTATTATCAGTATTAAAAAGATTTGGTCATGTATTTATTTAAATACTCTGCTCAATAATACTACTAAATAGTATCTTGAATTATGAAGTTATGCATCAAGGTATCATAACAAAGTTATGATCCTAATAAAAGTTATTATATGTTTTGTAGGAAAACAAAGAAAAAGATTTCATGAGAGTTTGAGCAGTTTAAAATGAATTTTTGGAATTTTGTCCTAAAGAACAAAATCTTCTTTCATACTTGGGGGAGGGGGCTAAATGTTATCCATAAACTATTCTCAAGAATGAAAGTATGAAAGAAGGAGAAAGAGCATTGATGAGGATCAGAAGGCATTAGACTGGTTTCTACAAACATTAAATAAGGCTTTCGACAAGAAGACAGGAAAAAACCCTTCGAAGAGGCCAAATGGATGCTTCAGTAGTGTTTTGGTTAAGTAAAGAGCTTTCGAAGAGGTCGAAAGGTACCTTTTGAAGGCAATGGATAACAGGTTTTCATCTTTCGATGAGGTCGAAAGGTACTTATCGATGGCAATGAATAGCATGCTTTCTACATATGCGCCAAACCATTCGAAACGATTGTTTTCATCTTCATCTACTTTCATCAGAAGAACATTTGGTAAAAGAAACCCTTTTGAAAGCGTATATTAGTCTTTAGAATTGGTTAAAGCCATCATCACCAATGAAAGAAAAGATTATAGGAATTCTGCATAACTTCCTCAAACACAAGGAGATGAGGTTCCGCACTAGCCAGAAAAGGCGCTTTTGAATGGAATATTTTGCAGCAAAACTTTATAAGGTGTTTTGACTCATTCAAAACCCAAAGGGTATATGTTCCGACAGCATCGAAGGCCAACGCCCATACCAACTTGCGTGGCACATTAACAGCAAAGTGAAGAGCGCATCTATATTCCTTTCGATGAAGTCGAAAGTGATCAAGCAATTTAAATATACCTTTCGACGAAGTCGAAAGGAATAAAGAAAGATAGAAGGAAACCCAGTCTTTAGCGGTAGCGGAAGGTTAGCCATATAATCCTTTCGACTAGGTCGAAAGCTATGATTCAAGAGATGCGTACGAAAGGAGGAAAGCAGACCTTCCGACTGTGTCAAAAGCAAGGGGTCAAAAAGTGTCAACCCACACCTATAAATAAGACCCTAGGGGTATGGTTTAAAGGATATGATTTCTTTCACTTCTTACTTGTACATTCTAAAGCTAGTAAACCCTAATTTCAAAATCAAATTGGGGAATTCAGTCGATTTGTGTATCTTTAGTTCAATAAAAGAAAGATTATGATAATTTTGATTATTCAGCTGTTTTGAGATTCTTATTGCCTATGAATATGATCATCTAATGTCAACTTGGTCGAAAGGTTATCTTTCGATTGAGTCGAGACCCCTAGCATACAAATATCCTTTGAGTTTTAGCTCAAAACCAAAAGGAAATAAGAGCTTACACTTTCGACGGAGTCGAAACCTACTCAAATCAACCAGTTTCCCAAAACCGTTAAGTCCCAACCTTAAGCCACTTTGACTACTTCGAAAGGTGGTTACGATAGAGTTATAATCCAATTAATTAGGAAGGAGTTTCTAAAGAGAGATTAACCTTTTAACCGAGTCAAAAGGTATTAAAAAGCATTTTTTAACCATCTTTACCTACTCAAAGAGTGTAAGCTACCTTCATCTATTTAAAAGGAGGTTTCGAATGAATCACTTATACTTCAAACTTCACTTTGAGTTGTTGACAAGTTTTCTTGTTAACACATATGTAAGCCAGTATTCGACTTCTCTTCCTCGCTTTATCTCACTCCCTCTTCTGAAAATAACCCGAACCCTCTCTTCCTCCTTTCTATTACTTTTGACCATCGAATCCACCAACGTGGGTGATAACTACCATCATTACTCACCTAGATCGTCATTAACTGCCCCGCTGCCTCCACTAACCTTGCTCCATTCGTCGATTCCAACATCGAATTGAACCCCTCTCTCCTTTCAACTTAGCAATCGAAATCTCATAATTGGTTTCATTATATACAATTTTAAGTAAATGTCAGTGACGAGACAATATGGTTGGTGATTTTAGGGTTATGAAACTGCGTGTTTTTAGTTTAAATTAGAGGAGACAAAGTGAAACTGTAAAATGGAGGGATCGGCAGTGGAAGTTGGAGTAATATGTGGGTATGATCGATCGATATAATGGTTGATTGTAGGGATCAGTTTGGTAATCATGTGGAATAGGGGTTGGTTGGAGCATCACCTGAATAAGGGATTGGTTGTTGAGTGTATGAGGAGGGGTCGGTTATGGATTCTTCGATAGGGGTTGGTTGTGATGAGATAGAGGGATTGGTACATATAGGGATCGACTATTCGCTTCATAAGAGGGATTAGTTGTTTGGTTAAGTGGGGGAATCAGCTATGGTTACTTAGCCGATTCTAAGCTTTTAATTGATCTTGAAAACAATTCATGTTCACTTGCATGAATAATTAGAACCAATCCCATCTCAATGAACTTGAACATATGACGATAACGAACAATAGGACTTGGATATCCAATATCGAACTCGAAATTAAATGACACAACTCTTGAGACTTAGAATATGAACTAAAACTTAACATATGGACTTTAATAATGGATTTCACACTTTGATATGCCAATAGCCGATCCTAAAGCTTACACAACCGACCAATCAAAATGCTAGTTGAGATGGTCAGCGATGACGGTCACTTTGGTCAGAATCCAAAGTCTCGTCTCTCACTTTTTCGTTTTATTTTGAACTGTTTATCTCTGCACTGCACAACACTGCACCACACTAGTTTGCACTTAGCATCGGGGGATAGGTAAAATTATCTAATCCTAATTTTCTCTTGAATTTAGTTGATATAGGCTCCAGCCGTTCAGAGCGTTTAGCTGCAATGCCTTCTGGACAACCTTCTCAATTTAGTAACCCCAAAGCCGAGTCAAGTTCTACAACTATTTCCGGCAGACTCTCCCCTGATCGTCAAATTGAGCAATCAGAGGTCTGCGGCCCATTGACCATCCTTTTTTCTGATGTTTCCGTCCTTCCGACGGAAGATATAAGTCCTTTCCCTGACTCTGTAGATGGTGCTATACTTCTAGATAACCCAACGGATTCCCAAGCCTCCAGAATTGGCGAGGACGCTCTTCACAAACTATTCTCTAAACATGAGATTTCGTTTGGAGATGTTCTAGTCCCTTCAGTGAATGATTGGGATCATTTGCCCCCGGAAGGATATACGGCATGCAATAGATTCATGTGCTAGGCCAGATGTGTGTCGCCTTTCAATTCGTTTATCCGAGAGATGCTGAATTATCTAGGAATAGCTCCCGCTCAGCTGCATCCGAACAACTATGCTTTCCTTTATGGTACTTTCTTACTATTTATGGATGTTCTATTCTGTTCGCCATCTCTTGAGAACATCAGGTTCATTTACAATTTCAAATGATGAATAAGGAGCCTTTCTTACACTTTCCTCGAGCCTTCGCCTAATTGTCAAGTTCTAACTGGTGCTTGGAACAAGCTCAGTATCTTTAAACACGAATGGTTTTATGTTCGTTGTCTGCTTGGTTTCACGGGGCGATGGTTGGAAGGACGTAAGTGTTGTCTTCACTTTATTCTCAAATTATTTAGCCCAAGTCATATCCTGAACTAACTAATACTTTGAAAACTTTTAGGTGTCCATCACGTCCAAAAGGCGATATTTTCTCAAAAGTGGTTTCTGCAATTCGTGCTACCCCAGTTGAGGATAGGGACATCAGATCCCTTGTAACCAATGAATGGTGATCTCTATTTGAGCTGCTAGAAGAAGTTCGCAGCATCGGGCTTCCATGAAACGCTGCACCACTAAGAAATGTGGTGGAACAAGAAGGTGGCGCTAATAGCCCTGTTGTGCCCTCAGTCGAGGGGACTCAAGACGACACCGAAGAGGGCGAAATTAGAGGTATCGAAACTAATAAGCCTACCGCGCTGATGCAGGTCCGGGTAATGCACCTGTGTTCGAACCATCACAAGGCGCACGATCTCAAATGCCGACAAGGAGAGAAAAAAAGCTCGCTTATAAATTCCATAGGAGAAAAACCGCTAAAGTGCCTGAGTTTTTCATCACCTCAGTTGATGAAGAATCTTCTTCTCAACATTTAGAATGCTCAATGGAAGGGTTCTCGAATCTCTCAATCCCTAATGATATCATGATTTATGAATTTCCCAACATCAGTGTTGGGGGGCTCAATTCTCCCACTAGGAGTGGTGACGACATTCTGAAAGTGACTGTGCTATAGGATCGTGTAATATGGATAAACTGCTTTTGCGGAATAAGTAAGTAAATTGTAAAGGCAGTAAAGTAAATGACACCAGAGATTTTTATATTGGTTCAAATTCCCGTTCTATGTCCAGTCCCAGACTCCTTCTGGAATTAAACTAGCAACCCTCACTTAACCCGGAGGAATCGGTTTACACCGCCTAAGCAACCGAAAAGGACTTCTACCGCCTAAGCAACCGAATAGAACTTCCACCTGAGCAACCGAACAGGACTTCTTTACAAATATCAAAAGTATCCGACTGTAGTATGCTCTTTAAATAGCACTGATAAGTCAATTAAGTACAATCTTCATATAATCTTCTCCTTTATGATATATAGTGTAATGTGCTTGAGAATTGTGGAAGATAGAATGATCAACGATCAGAAAATGTATGCAGTTTGAGTGCAATTTGAAAATAGAGAATAAGGTATAAGAATTCAAGAATATTAAAATCAGCTAGGTTAATTGTTTGTTGAATTCTGAAATCTATTTATAGAGATAAAAAGTTGCAATCATTCACGAAAGATAACATTGAAAAGAAACAGGTGCAACTTTTGATTTGAAAATGTTTCTCTTCGATGAAGAGAAGTGTCTTTTCATAAAAAATAGCCGTTATAAATATTCAGCCGGTTGAAAATATAATTCAGCCTTCTGAATTTGTTAATTTCGAAAATAGCAAAGAAATAGGCATTTTCAGGCCTAATTCAGCCGGCTGAATGAAACCATTCCGCCGGCTGAAACTTCATATCAATTTATGAAATGTTTCAGCATTCAGCCGCTGAATGGTATTGTTCAGCCGGCTGAATTCTGTTGATAAACAAAAGTTACCATAGCTCATTTGGTTAGAGCACTTTCCTTCTAAACTAGTGACCCGGTTTCGAGCCCCGCTCCATGCAATTTTTGAAAACTTGATTTTTCACTTAAAATATGAATGTATATGTGTGTATACCATTTTGAGAAGATTTTAACATTTTTAAACTCTAGACACGACACTCTATGACTAATAATACTTTGTTTGTCACTTTCGTCATGTCTCTATCATGTATATCTCTTCTTGTATCTCCATATACATACATTCATCCTTTTTTGTACTGTGTATCTTCATTTTGAACAGATTTGTTTGTCTCTTTTTGATGCTCATGTACCTGCAAATTAGCTTAGAGATTCTTTGGCATAATTGTATAGTTGTTGTCATTAAAATCCAACAATAGAGGTTCTAACATTCTCCCCCTTTTTTATGATGACAACTATACAATTTTTTTAAAATATTCATTTTATATATAAAATAATATTAATATGTTTAAAGCTCCCCCTAAGTACAACATCTCCCTCTAAGTATAATATCTCCCTCTATTAATATGCATATGAATTTCTCCCCCTTTGTCATTATCACAAAGAATGAGGGAATATAATAAATTTTATAAAATATCTTGTAAATAGTGGATAAACTCAATATTAATTATGGAAAAAAATAAAATAGATTTTACCATATTTGTTGAAGTCCATATTTCATTGTAAGCACGTAATTCTATTAAACGTATGGAACATCCTTTAAAATTCCAAAATCTATCCTTTTCCTTTTGTTTCTTCGAGTACCTACAATAAATAATAATCATTTTTGGTACCCACTTACTATGTTAGGGTCCAGGAGGTTAGGACTTGGGAAACCATACCCATTTGGGTGTGGTTGAACCTTTATAAATATAATTTTCTTTATTAACTACCATATCAAAATAATCATCGATGTATTTTTCTATTTTTCCAATTAATAGGAACCCAATTACTTAGATAATTTTTATTCATATTTCCGGTCAATGATTTTGTACTTCTAGAGAAATTATAAACATTATTGGTCATAGCAGTATTTGAATTTCTATAAAAATTGGATTTAGACTTTACCCGAAATTTAGTACTAGCACTAACATTTTTACTATACATGAAAGCGTATCTAGTGCTATTTCTACGATCAGTTTTATTATATCCTAAACCACTTTTATCATGCAAAGGTCTAGAACTAGATAAAATCATGTTTAAATCATTTTGACATTTATTAAATTTTGTGACTTCAGTGTTAAGTTTATCAAATTTAGCTTTAAAGTCACAATTATTATTATCAAAAGAAATATTACTATTTTTCATAATATCAATTTGCTTGTTTAATTCGGAATTCTCCTTTTTTAACGTACAGTTCTCATTTTCGAGAAGACAAATACGAGATTCTGAATTATCTAGAGATGATTGTAATAAATCATTTTTTCTTTTCAAATCCGTAATTTCTTTTGAAAAATTTTCCTTTTCTTTTTCAAACATAATATTTTGTTCATCTAGAAATTCTTTAAGAGCCTCAAAATTATTTTTCAAAACACCATATTGATTTTCTAAATCTAATTTCTCATTTTTCAATTTCACATTTTCAAATTTGATTATTTCATCTTTTCTAAAATAAGAAAATTATGCTTTGAGATTTTATCGCATATACTAACTAATTCATTATTACCATTTACTGAAATTTGTAAATCATAAAGTACCTTATTATAGTCCTCATTGGTGGCTTTGACAGAGATTTTGCTTGTTGTGTTTCGATTGGATCTTTTTCTGGCCATTATTCTATGATGTTGTGATGATCGATAGAATTCCAGGCTCTGATACCAAATGAAAGTGACTGTGCTATAGGATCGTGTAATATTGATAAACTACTTGTGTGGAATAAGTAAGTAAATAGTAAAAGCAGTAAAGTAAATGACACCAGAGATTTTTATACTAGTTCGAACTCCCGTTCTACGTCCAGTCCCAGACTCCTTCTGGAATTAAACTAGCAACCCTCACTTAACCCGAAGGAATAGGTTTACACCGCCTGAGAAACCGAATAGGACTTATACCGCCTAAGCAACCGAATAGGACTTCTACCACCTGAGCAACCGAACAGGACTTCTTTACAAATAACAAAAGTATCCGACTGTAGTATGCTCTTTAAATAGCCCTGATAAGTCAATTAAGTACAATCTTCCTATAATCTTCTCTTTTATGATATATAGTGTAATGTGCTTGAGAATTGTGGAAGATAGAATGATCAACGATCAGAAAATGTATGCAGTTTGAGTGTAGTTTGAAAATAGAGAATAAGATATAAGAATTCAAGAATATTAAAATCAGTTAGGTTAATTGTTTGTTGAATTATAAAATCAATTTATAGAGATAAAAAGTTGCAATCATTCATGAAAGATAACATTGAAAAGAAACAGGTGCAACTGTTGATTTAAAGATGTTTCTCTTCGATGAAGAGAAGTGTATTTTCATAAAAATAGTCGTTATAAATATTCAGCTGTCTGAAAATATAATTTATCCTTCTGAATTTGTTAATTTCGAAAACAGCAAAGAAATAGGCATTTTCAGGCCTATTTCAGCCGGTTGAATGAAACCATTCAACCGGCTGAAATTTCATATCAATTTATGAAATGTTTCAGCATTTAGCCGTCTGAATGGTATTATTCAGCTGGCTGAATTCTGTTGATAAACAAAAGTTACCATAGCTCATTTGGTTAGAGCACTTGCCTTCTAAACTAGTGACCCGGGTTTGAGCCCCGCTCTATGCAATTTTTGAAAACATGATTTTTCATTTAAAATATGAATTTATATGTGTGTATACCATTTTGAGAAGATTTTAACATTTGTAAACTCTAGACACGACACTCTATGACTAATAATACTTTGTTTGTCACCTTCGTCTTGTCTCTATCGTGTATATCTCTTCTTGTATCTCCATATACATACTTTCATCCTTTTTTGTACTATGTATCTTCATTTTGAACGTATTTGTTTTTCTCTTTTTGATGCTCATGTACCTACAAATTAGCTTAGAGATTCTTTGGCATAATTGTATAGTTGTTGTCCAACAATAGAGGTTCTAACACATTCCTCCCACTAGCAAAGGGAAGAAAACTACTATGAACAAGGCTGCAGCAACTGGTCCGTCGGTGGACACTAGGACACTCACAATCACATGCACTTCACTGCATGATTTTCATCTATCTTTGTTCGATGGTCACTTATACACCCTTGTTTGGTTTGCAGGTGCTATGTCATAATCCCATGCCTTCGATCACTTGAGGGGCTCCTCAACACAGTACAGATCCAATCGCGGTCCAAAATCGAGTAGGCATCGAGAGAGAGATGATAGCTGGGAAAGAATTCATCATTCGAGGGAGTCTTCATCTTCCAAACATAAGTCCTAGTCTGAATTGTCTCATTGAGAAGTTCAGCCCAAGCTTCATGTACACAGCGGTAATCGAATTTCTTTCCATGCTCCTTAAATTGCTGTGCTGCTTGAGCAGTACTTTAGTTCATCTGGTTTCGGACAATTTCACGATCGTAGGTCGAGCAAATGCCCACTTATTACTTCAGATCCAGCTTGCCTACTGTAGCTCCTAAGGCTTCCACGATAGAAAAATTGGCTGAACTTAAGGTCAATTTTTCAAAAATTTGCTTCAATGGGCTTAAGTTCCTTCCTTCCATTCATAAAATTCCATGGAGTGCTAAAGCGAGTTCCATTGCATGCGTCAATGATGTTTTTGTACAACATGAATCATTCCAGCATCTAGCTAAAAAAATCTTCAAGGTGTCTATCGAGGGACAACATGAAATCGATCGTCTCAAGCTAGAGGTGATCCATGACAATGAAATAATTAAACATCAAGATAATGAGATCCCGAAGTTGACAACGAAGCTAACCGTGGTAGAAAAGAGTGCCAAAGAAACATCTAAGGTGGTTAGTCATCTAGAAGCGGCTCACAAAATAGAACTGGATGATGCCCTCAACCGCAGTGGTGTGCTTGCTTTGGAAAAAGATACTCTACAAAAGGAGGAAAATATTTCATACCGCCATGTTGAGGAACTTGAAGAACTCCTTAAAAAAGAGAAGGAAGAGAAACTCGAAGCTCAGGAGGATTCACAAAGATATTGCGAAGAGGCCGTCAAAGCCCGGAGATTGAAAATTAAGCTTGACGAGTAACTTGCTCAAATTGAAGTCCTCAAGGAAGTGGCAAGAGAAGTAGGCTACAATGTGGTTAGAGAGCAGATCGAGGCATAGTTAGAAGATGCCAAAGAAGCTGGTCGAAATAAAATTAAGGACATGTTCAATCCTCTGATCATTGAATATAGTGTTGAAGTCTTAATTCATCGCGATCCTGAGTTTCCTTAGAGAGGGCTATCTTGAATCACTCGTCGAGGCTTGGGAATACATTGTTGAAATGAAGAAGAAAGCCCTCGGTGAAGCTGATTTAGATGAAGAGAAGCTGGTATGGGAGAGTCTTCGCGGGGATGAACCTTTAGACCTTGATGCCGCGAGACTCCGTTACTTTGATATTTTAACACCCTCCGGCAAAGGAAAAAATATTGTCGAGTCTTCAAAGTCTGATCCCAAAGGTCCCCTTGCACTTCAAGTAGCCGGAGCATCGGTTTCTCTTAGCCCGGGACAGGATCTGAGCTATGATCCAAACAGACCCAGCTATCAATCAAAGGTGCTGACTCTTATTCTAGAGGGGAGCACTCTGGCGACTACTGAAAGTCATGCAAACACAGGTATCCCGATTTATTCTCCATTATTCAAGAGATTTCATTCCTCATGCCCAATAGTCATGTGCTAATTTTCTAGTTTCTACGAATTTGCAGTCTTCCGAGTCCCAGCAAAACTCCAGGAAGCGGTGCCACCGTGGAGAAACAATCGACATCTATTGAAATTTCGACGGCCACCGACATTCCAGGGCCCAACGCTCAAGTTATCAGAACACTTGATGATGAAAAAGATGATGACCATCCGTTATCAGATGAATCAGATGACGTTGTGATCACTGGTGCCACCGAACATACCGATGAGCTCAGCTTAAAAGAGCACAACGAGAGAGAAGGAGTTGTTGAAGAAAAAAGCTAAGGCTGAACCCATTAATGTGGACATCAACGATCCAAATCTCGTCCCACTACAAGTCATTCCACCCGGCAGGTCAGTTCTCGAAGAACTCCCTCCAACCTCAGAGAGCTATCCAGCCAAGGGCAGTAAAGGATCGAAAAGAAGAACAAGCGAAATCTCGAGTGGCGTCACTCCTAAAAAATCCAAAAGAGAAAAAGGGCAGAAGAAATAGTTGTTTCTTCAGCTTAGTTTGTATATAACTTGTATAGCTGCTTTTCTCTTTTCGTTGGCCGTGATTATGCGAATATGGCCCCCGCTTTTGAGTAAACTTGTACCACAATTTTGACGTTTAGCAAGCGAATAAAAGTTCTTTGTTTTCTATCAAACTCTTATGTGAATTTTGTCTAAGTAGTCGAGCTATTACTTTTCCATCCAATGTATTTTTAATTCGTTGCTCGTTAATTCGGACAATCGTCCGTTAATTTTCACTCAAGGCCTTCATGTGGTCGTGGCCTCAAGTTGTTTCAAACATTGGGCTCGATCCCTAGTGTTACGCTGTCGGATTCAACGGTTTGAGTGATTATACTCCTGGCCCCAGTCTTGGGTTAGCGGAGTTAGATAGTGAATGGTCGAACTCCATTCTTAGCGAGTTGATACTCCTTCTATCGGTTTTAGCTCGGAGTTTATGGAATAGTGAGTAGTCGAATCGCACTCATCTATTTGTTTATACTCATATCCTATAACGACCCAGTTTTTTAGTCGTCTGAATTTAGGATAATTAATTGAATTTAAATATTGAAAAGTTAATTTAATAAGTTGAATAACTTATGTTTCAAATATAATGATTTATTTGATAATTAAATTGTTTAATTTAATATTTGGAATTGTTTAAATAATAGAATTTGGAATTTAATGTGAATGAAAATGATTTATAAAGTTGATTTAAACTATTTGAATTGGAATGACGTTAGTAAACTTTTAAAATGGAATTAAAAGTGAATAAACAGAAATCGGAAATATTATAATTTAATTAACGTTTAAAAATAGTCATTTTTGACACTATCTCGGATTTCGACGAAACTAGTTTCATTGGATCTGTAATAGTGAGGTATTTTAGGATTTCAAATTTCATGTCGATCGGACTTACGGTTTGGTCGTGTGAGTTTGAAACGCGTAGAAATTAATTAAAGGAATTTTTTAAAATACTTCGATTCGAAAACCTAGCTTCCAAATACGATGGAATTGGCTCCCGGTATATATTCCATTATGTTCCAAATAAGGGTAAAACATTATGAACGCCAGGCGGCACGCTTCGTTTGGAGTTCGGAAAATATTCGAGTGAATAGTGCGCGAAAACTTGTCTATATAAGGACACATGCATACCCCACAACTCAAAACCCTAACCCTAGAAACTAAAGCCAACCGCCATTTCCTCTAACTCCATCCAACAGCCAAAGTTCATCGTCACTACTAGAGGGGATATCGGCCTCCGACTTCTACTAACAAATCAAAGAGCACGATAATATAAGCCTAACCAAAGGTCAAGATCACAATCGACGAAGCGTGGTGATGGAAAATCGCTTCCATTCGCCACCAGTTTTTGGCTCGGCTCGGCTTCGTTGTTCGCGCATACACGTGCACATAGGGGAGGTAGTGGCAGCGTCAAAGGCACGTGCGGCTGGGGTGTCAGGGCAGGTCAGCGGCGGCCGTTGTCGTGGAGGAGCGCACGATGAAATTCGAACGAAAAAAAAATGTCACGCCTGGTCCTGTAGCAGATGGAGGGAAGAAAGTGATTAAGTAAGTTTAAATTAAATTTATTTTAAGTTAATTAAATTTTTAATTATCGAATAGTTGTTAATTCGTAACTCATTCATACGAGGTCCGTTTCGCACGAAACAAGCGGCGTTGGGTTCGTATTCGTGAATACTACGCGATGGAGCTTGTTTGGATGGATTTGGAGCTGTTGAAAATTTTGGTTAAAATTAAACGCTCGTTTAATTTTAATCGAAATAAAATGCTACAACGACGACTACAACCAAAGTGAGTAAAACTCACTCTTTCTGACCCGCTTATATTTTTATATAAGCGGGAATATTTTTATTATGTTGTTTTAATGACTGTTGGATGTTATATATATATATATATATATATATTTGTGTGTGTGTATGTATGTATGTATATTAGATGTTTGGAAGTTATGCTATAGTAGTTAGTAGTTGGATATATTCCTACCGATTGGAGCAGATGAGATCCTATACGTTCTCGTGTATGAGCAGATGACCCTTTGTACATGCATCTGCTTCGAAGCAAACATTGTACATATTTTCTCATATGTATATTTGTTGCAGATGACAGGTTAGAGGGATCCAAAAGGATTCCTTACTAGGGACGTTGATGTTTATTTACACATACTGTTATATATGTTGTATTATGTGATATTTGATGTGATGGATGCCATGATTTCTATTATTGATGTGAATTCCCCTATTTAGCACTTTTGTAGCATTGGGCCATATTTTGGAATTTCAAAATAATAAAATGATGTTTTCGATTTAAAAAGGATTTCAGAGTGATTTTTGAAAATATAAATGTTTTAATAAATTTTCAAATGACTAAAGAAATGAATTTATTTTAAATGAATAAAAATTTATAATTTTTATGTTATAAAAATTATGTTTTGTGAAATATACTTAAATACGATTTTTGAAATATGAAGTTAACTATTTTGTAAAATAAGTTAAATTGAGAAATTTGAACTTATTATAAATGGTTTATATATAAGATTTATAAAATTGATATTTTATAAATAAAAGTAATGGAATTGTAAACGAGTTTTATAAGTGTTAAAATGAAGTTATAAATGAAACCTTATAAATAAATGAGATTTATAAAGTAAGGAAGTTATAAAAGAAATGTTATTAATAAAGAGATTTAATGAAATGGATTTTTAAACGGTGTTTTATAAATGTTAGAAATGGAATTGTAATCAAATTTGTATATGGATTTGTAATTAAATTTAGAAATGAATTTATAATGGAATTTATAAATAATGAGATTACAAAATAATTAATTTGTAAATAAAGATATTTATAAGTAAATAAGCTTATAATGGGATTTTGATATATAAATGAGATAAATGGGAAATTGGTTAATAATGGAATTTTATAATGGAAGTTTTTATAAAATAGAAATGTGAATTATAAACACTGTTTTATAAATGTGAAATCAATTTAATTTGATAAGCTAAATATGGATTTTTATAAAAGGAAATATATTCACGTTTTTAAAGAGAATAATTCTTTAAACGAATGTTTAGGAAAGTGATATTATAAAATGGAGTTTAAATGGTTTGAAAATAAAATAAATTATGAATTCACTTATTATTAAAATAAGTATATGAAAATGTTTTCCAAGTATCCAATAAGTGAAATGGTTTTGAATATTATCTTTTTAAAAATATTTTGAAGTGAATAATTGGAAAGTGGTTTGATTTATAAACGATTAATAAAATCAGGCCCAGTGACTACTTATGTGCTAGATTTTGTTTGTTGCTTTGATAGTTAAATAACCGACTATCAAATTTGGCCATTTTAGTTTCTCAACTTGATGTAGAAACTAATTAGCCATACACTTAGTACGTAACTAACTGTGTAGGCTTGATTATCATTTGTGTTGGGAATGTTGATTTGTGTAGTGTGGATTGATTACTCCAATCTATCGAGCTTCCTTCTTGGTCGAAGGATAGAAAGTTGAATGTTGGAAATGTGATAAGTCTACGAGACTTGGTTTCTGTTTGAGGTTGAGAAATGCTTTTGCATCGTTGGTGCGAAGAGACCAAGATCAGATTTATCTGAAAACCACTTCGGACCAACATATATGCGATGATTGTGCAGGTTGGTCGATGATATTGATATTTAGGATTTTCATAGTGAAGGACTGCTTGTTGATCATTTGGGGTAAAAATCGCAATATACATATAGTAGCAGTAATCTCTTCGTTTTAAATATCCATTGCAAGGGCTATCACTACTAATCCTATAGGATGTGGTAGGAGAGTACCTTCGGTTTGTCCTATTCCTGGTCAACTTGTATGGATGAGTGTTTGACATTGCATTTCTAATATTACGTATATTGGTTTTTACAAACGTACATCATGTGGTGGAGGAGAAGGCAACTTCTCTTAGCTTAATACCTTTCTTGAGACATACGAGCTCAAGGGTTGTATTTTTGTGGAAGGCAATTAGTAGTCAACGGGAATGGCAATGTGGCATTCAAAGATGATGATGATGTGATATGTGAAAGGTAATCGATACCTCTTTTGGCCTCACTCTCCAAAAAATGACTGAAACAGGGATAGAAGCAGGAAGGCCAAGTGGGTCGCTCCCATCAGGATATGTCATCACTCTTCTAGAGATATCTTTACATGTTATGGCATCGTGTATCTAATTATTGTTGATGTATGCATGTGGCCATGGATTTTAGGCCGGTAATGACTGGAGTGATGACATATTCGGTACTATCTAGGAAGGGGTAAGCCGGTCTTGTGTTGGTTTAGGCGCCCAGTATCTAGACCCTAGGTACATCCCTCTAGAGGTGTACCGAGTTTCGGAAAGATAGTCCCTTCACCTAGTCATTTGTATGGAATCCAAAATCCACTACGTGTCTGCCATTTTGTTTGTAGAGCCTAGTATTACTGGAATTTAATAATGGTAACAATTTCAGCAATGTTGATTATTATTTGTATCATATACACTATTAGAATATAACATGATTTGATATGAAAAGGTTTTGGTTATTGTAAGGGAAAAACTCGTCCGTGTTTATATGTGGACGTGGTCTTACGACATACCTTTTGTTTTGATAAAGGAAAAGTTTTGATAACTTTATAAATTCAGTTGAGGTGTGTTTTTCTCACGCTGGTTTACCAGGCTGATCCGGGCGTTCTTCCCTTTCAATGCTCGGGTCAGGCAGAGTATATTTACAGGTTCAGATTTGGTGCTTTTGGAGCTTCAACAAGCGAGCTGGAGATCTTCATGTCGTATACACGTATCAATATATTTTTCTGCTGCTTTACATTGTTGTTGTTGTAAGTTATCAACATTTGTGAGGATAGGTTATTATAAATGTCCAAGCTGATGATTTCTTATTGTGTACTCTGATATTGATTTATGTATATTACAGTTTCTCTTTGTAAAGATTATTGATCTATATTATATGTTATTCCACTGCGATGTGAGATTCTGCATTATTTTAGTTCTGCTTCTCTCTTCTCTTCTTCTTTCTTCTCTCTTTCTTCTCACCCTCTCTTTTCTTTCTTATGATCATCTTCAATTATGTTCGCTTTGGGTTGACATGTGTGGTTTATTGTCGATTCAGAGGGTACGGATTTGCGGGTCGTCACAGCTGGTATCAGAGCTTAAGTTTAGTATACTCCTAGGCTTTGATGTGTACTTAGTATAGATAGGGTCAGTAGCACCCTAGCTTAAGTTTGAGCATATTATATATATGAGCATGTATTTGTTAGTGATTATAAAAATGTTTTATATTGTGTTGATGTATCTGTTGAGTGGCTTATGATTCTGGTCGGTATATTGGACGCCACGTTATCGATAGGGGTTTCTAAACACTTGAACAAGGCATATCGATATAGTATTGTTTTTAAATTGGGTAAATGAAATAATTTTACCTCGATTATATTTTATATATAAAGGAACAATTTTTCAGAAATTATTATAGTGTATATACATTAATTGTTTGGTTGTTTGAAAATGTAAATATATATATAAGTTAATAAGAGCTGTTTGAATAATCTAATTAAAGACAACAATTGTAAAAGAATAAATTATATAAGCAAGTGAATTAAAATGATTTACAATTGTGAAATAATCTTATATATAAGAAATGAAGCTACATGAGTATATTTATAAATGTGAATTATAAACAAAAAGGATTTTAAAGTAATAAAAGCACTGAATTCACTACCATTGCTGGAAAATAATAAGGGTGATGACTGCAGCATCATCAGTATCAGTTTCGAGTTCTAAGTGATGGATTGCTACCATAGTAAATTACGAATGAAGTTTTGTTTTGATAAGCAAGTTTTAAATTTAAAATCTAAGTTTGAAATTGATACATATAAGTAAAATGAGTTTGGACTTGTAATATGAAATTAAAATTTAACTTAAGTAAAGTTAAATAAATTTGAGTTAGCATAATAAAATATATGATTTGAAATTTAACTAAAGGAAAGTTAAATAAAGTGAATTTGGATTTGAACTGGATTAGATAAGTTATTGAAATGAAAATTAAACTTAAGTGGTAAGTGATTATATAATATGAATTTGAAAGTTTAAATAACTAAGTTGTATAACTTATACATTTAGTAATAACAAGTTAAAAACAAGAGTTTTTGAACTTGTAATTAAAAAAAATTAAAATTGGAATATGAAATTAGAATTTAACTTCGGTAAAGTTAAATAAATAGGAGTTCGTGAATTGAATTAAGTGTATTGATGAATCAAATAAAAGTTAACATAAACCTAAGTTGTAAAGTGATCGTATAACCATGAATTGAAATTATAAAATATGAGTATGTGAATAAACTTAAGTAAATATTTATGAAATTGTAAATAAATGAGTTGTATAACTTATAAAATGAGAAAATATAAAGTAAAACCAAATATTAAAATTGTTAAACAATTTTGTTAAGCAAAACAAAATCTGAATTTGGATGGTGATATGAAATTTGACTTTAGTAAAAGTTAAGTAAAATGACTTTAGAAATAAAATTTAAGTTAAGTGAAATAAAATGATGTTTAAAAAGGAATTTAACTTGAGTAAAATTAAAAGAAGTTGATTTGATATCAAAAACGAATTGAATTAAACTAATGAAATAAATTAGTTAAGTGAATATGAATTGAAATGTTATTTGTTAGAATTGAATGTAACTTAAGCTAATAAGTGATAATAACAATGATAAGTGTTGTATAAAATTGTTAATAATTAAATAAAGTAATTATTGAATGGAATGATTCACAAATAATATTAGTATTGGAAGAAATATACTAAGTGAATAAGAATGGATGTAAATGTAAATGAACGTGGTTATAAATTGAATGAAATTGAATATAAATTAATTGGAAGTAAAAAAACTTGAATGTGAATCCATTGAATGTTAATAAATTTAATGTTAAAGGATTGAACGTGAATGATGGAATTCAAATTAGCTGAATGTAAACTAATTGAATATAAATAGAATGAATGATAATAAATGAATGTTAATCAATTGAAGATGAATCAATGGAATGTGAATTAAATGATTGCAAATCAAATGAATGTTAATATGAGATTAAAGTGTATGAATTAAATGTTGACAATTGAAAATGTATATTGATTTGGATAGGACATTGAATGGATGTGGTTTGTTTGTTGATTTCTTATGTTGCATGTGTTTCATTTGCTTATGATCATTGTATAATTATGTTATATATTGATATTATTTTCTATATACATGTTTCTTATATGGTTTGTTGAGTGTTTAGTAGGTGTGTATGCTTCGCATTTGGAGCTCGCTTTCATGCTATATCGCTTATATATGCTCGCTAATAATATATAAGGTATATATCTCGGATTACATATCGTACTTTTACACTATTTTTTTCCTACGGGATGCCTCATCCTCGAAGATGAGATGTATATTTGTGATATATATATATATATATTGTGATTTTACTACGATCGAACCACGCAAAGGAGACGCTGGCAAAAAATTTCGTAATTTAAGGCGTTAGAATTTTTTTGAGAATTTGGGAAAGAATTTTATAACTAAAAATTTTGATTTTTTGAGTTATAAATTGAAATTGTAATAGTTGATTTTTGAAATGATATTAATTAATAACTATGAACAAATTTGGAAACTTAGAAAAGTTTTTATAAAAAGTTGTAACAAATTGATTTTGGAAAAGTTAAACACTTAAAAGAATTTGATAATCTATTTCAACTAATTGGTTTTGAAAGTTAATGGAGTTGTAGCATCTTTCTTACTTAGTAATTTTGGGGGATGAAATTCTTTTAAGGAGGGAAGATGTAACGACCCAGTTTTTCAGGCGTCTGAATTTAGGATATTTAATTGAATTTAAATATTGAAAAGTTAATTTTATAAGTTGAATAACTTATATTTCAAATATAATGATTTATTTGATAATTAAATTGTTTAATTTAATATTTGGAATTGTTTAAATAATTGAATTTGGAATTTAATGTGAATGAAAATGATTTATAAAGAGTATTTAAATGCTATTTGAATCGGAATGACGTTAGTAAACTTTTAAAATGGAATTAAAAGTGAATAAACAGAAATTGGAAATTTTATAATTTAATTAACGTGTAAAAATAGTCATTTTGACACTGTCTCAGATTTCAACGAAACTAGTTTCATTGGATCTGTAATAGTGAGTTATTATAGGATTTCAAATTTTGTGTCGATCGGACTTACGGTTTGGTCGTGCGAGTTTGAAATGCGTAGAAATTAATTAATAGAATTTAGTTAAAATACTTTGATTCGAAAACCTATCTTCCACATACGATGGAATTGGCTCCTGATATATATTCCATTGTGTTTGGAATACGAGTAAAACGTATGAACGCCAGGTGGCACGCTTCCTTTAGAGTTCGAAAAATATTAGAGTGAATAGTGCGCGAAAACTTGTCTATATAAGGATACACACCCCATAACTCAAAACCCTAACCCTAAAAACTAAAGCCAGCCGCCATTTCCTCTAACTCCATCCAACGGCCACAGTTCATCGTCGCTACTAGAAGGGATATCGGCCTCCAACTTCTACTAACAAATCGAAGAGCACGACAAGATAAGCTTATCCAACGGTCAAGATCATGATCAGCGAAGCATGGAGATGGAAAATCGCCTCCGTTCGCCACCAGATTTTGGCTCGACTGGGCTTCGTTGTTCGCGCATACGCACACGCGTAGGGGAGGTAGTGGCGGCATTAGAGGCGCGCGCGGCTGGGGTGTCAGAGCAGGTCGGCGGCGACCGTTGTCGTGGAGGAGCACGCGATGAATTTCGAACGAAAAAAAAATGTCACGCCTGGTCCTGTAGCAGATGGAGGGAAGAAAGTGATTATGTAAGTTTAAATTAAATTTATTTTAAGTTAATTAAATTTTTAATTATCGAATGGTTGTTAATTCGTAACTCATTCATACAAGGTCCGTTCCACACGAAACAAGTGGCGTTGGGTTCGTATTCGCGAATACTACGCGATGGAGCTAGTTTGGATGGATTTGGAGCTGTTGAAAATTTTGGTTAAAATTGAACGCTCATTTAATTTTCATCGAAATAAAACGCTACAACGACGACTGCAACCAAAGTGAATAAAACTCACTCTTTCTGACCCACTTATATTTTTATATAAGTGAGAATATTTTTATTATGCTGTTTTGATGACTGTTGGATGTTATATATATATATATATATATATATGTATGTATGTATGTATATTGGATGTTTGGATGTAATGCTATAGTAGTTAGTAGTTGGATATATTCGTGCCGATTGGAGCAGATGAGACCCTATACGTTTCCGTGTATGAGCGGATGACCCTTTGTACGCGCGTCTGCCTCAAAGCAGACATTGTACATATTTTCTCATATGTATATTTGTTGTAGGTGACAGGTTAGAGGGATCCAACAGGATTCCTCACTACGGTTGTTGTTTATTTACACATATTGTTATATATGTTGTATTATGTGATATTTGATGTGATGGATGCCATGATTTCTATTATTGATGTGAATTCCCTTATTTAGCACTTTTGTAGCATTGGGCCATATTTTGGAATTTCAAAATAATAAAATGATGTTTTTTATTTAAAATGGATTTCAGAGTGATTTTTGAAAATATAAATGTTTTAATAAATTTTCGAGTGATTAAAGAAATGAATTTATTTTAAATGAATAAAATGTTATAATTTTTAAGTTATAAAAATTATGTTTTTGTGAAATATACTTAAATATGATTTTTGAAATATGAAGTTGACTATTTTGTAAAGTAATTTAAATTGAGAATTTTGAACTTATTATAAATGGTTTATATATAAGATTTATAAAATTGATATTTTATAAATAAAAGTAATTGAATTGTAAACGAGTTTTATAAGTGTTAAAATGAAGTTATAAATGAAACCTTATAAGTAAATGAGATTTATAAAGTAAGGAAGTTATAAAAGAAATGTTATTAATATAGAGATTTAATGAAATGGATTTTTAAACGGTGTTTTATAGATGTTAGAAATGGAATTATAATCAAATTTGTATATGGATTTGTAATAAAATTTAGAAACGAATTTATAATGGACTTTATAAATAATGAGGTTACAAAAGATTGAATTTGTAAATAAAGAGATTTATAAGTAAATAAGCTTATAATGGGATTTTGATATATAAATGAGATAAATGGGAAATTGGTTAATAATGGAATTTTATAAATGGAAGTTTTTATAAAATAGAAATGTGAATTATAAACACTGTTTTATAAATGTGAATTCAATTTAATTTGATAAGCTAAATATGGATTTTTATTAAAGGAAATATATTCACGTTTTTAAAGAGCATAATTCTTTAAACGAATGTTTTGGAAAGTGGTATTATAAAATAGAGTTTAAATGGTTTGAAAATACAATAAATTGTGAATTCACTTATTATTAACGTAAGTATATGAAAATGTTTTCCAAATATCCAATAAGTGAAATGGTTTTGAATATTATCTTTTTAAAGATATTTTGAAGTGAATAATTGGAAAGTGATTTGATTTATAAACGATTAATAAAATCAGGCCTAGTGGCTACTTATGTGCTAGATTTTGTTTGTTGTTTTGATAGTTAAATAACCGACTATCAAATTTGGCCATTTTAGTTTCTCAATTTGATGTAGAAACTAATTAGTCGTACAATTAGTATGTAACTGACTGTGTAGGCTTGATTATCGTTGTATTGAGAATGTTGATTCGTGTAGTGCAGAGTGATTACTCCAATCTATCGAGCTTCCTTCTTGGACGAAGGATAGCAAGTTGAAAGTTGGAAATGTCATAAGTCTACGAGACTTAGTTTCTGTTTGAGGTTGAGAAACGCTTTTGCGTTGTTGGTGCGAAGAGACCAGGATCATATTTACCTAAAAACCACTTCGGACCAACATACATGCGACGATTGTGTCGGTTGGTCAATGATATTGATATTTAGTATTTTCATAGTGAAGGACTGCTTGTTGATCATTTGGGGTTAAAATCCCAATATACATATAGTAGCAGTAGTCTCTTCGTTATGAAATATCCATTGCAAGGGCTGTCACTACTAATCCTATAGGATGTGGTAGGAGAGTACCTTCGGTTTGTCCTATTCCTGGACAACTTGTATGGATGAGTGTTTGACATTGCATTTCTAAGATTACGTACATTGGTTTTTACAAACGTACATCATGTGGTCGCGGAGAAGGCAACTTCTCTTAGCTTAACACCCTCCTTGAGACATACGAGCTCAAGGGTTGTATTTTTGTGGAAGGCAATTAGTAGTCAACGGGAATGGTAATGTGGCATTCAAAGATGATGATGATGTGATATGTGAAAGGTAATCGATACCTCTTTTGGCCTCACTCTCCAAAAAATGACTGAAACAGGGATAGAAGCAGTAAGGCTAAGTGGGTCGCTCCCATCAGGAGATGTCTTCACTCTTCTAGATATATCTTTACATGCTATGACGTCGTGTATCTAATTATTGTTGATGTATGCATGTGGCCATGGATTTTAGGTCGGTAATGACCGGAGTGATGACATATTCGGTACTATCTAGGAAGGGGTAAGCCGGTCTTGTGTTGGTTTAGGCGCCCAGTATCTAGACCCTAGGTACATCCCTCTAGAGGTGTACCGAGTTTCGGAAAGATAGTCCCTTCACCTAGTCATTTGTATGGAATCCAAAATCCACTATGTGCCTGCCGTTTTGTTTGTAGAGCCTAGTATTGCTGGAATTTAATAATGGTAACAATTTCAGCGATGTTGATTATTATTTGTATAATATACACTATTATAATATAACATGATTTGATATGAAAAGGTTTTGGTTATCGTAATGGAAAAACCCGTCTATGTTTATGTGTGGACATGGTCTTACGAGATACCTTTTGTTTTGATAAAGGAAAAGTTTTGATAACTTTATAAATTCAGTTGAGGTGTGTTTTTGTCACACTGGTTTACCAGGCTGATTCGGGCGTTCTTCCCTTTCAATGCTCGGGTCAGACCGAGTATATTTACAGGTTCAGATTTGGTGCTTTTGGAGTTTCAACGGGCGATCTGGAGATCTTCATGTCGTATACACGTATCTGTTTATTTTTCTACTGCTTTGCATTGTTGTTGTTGTAATTATTAGTATTTGTGAGAACATGTTATTATAACTGTCCAAGATAATGATTACTTATTGTGTACTCTGATATTGAATTATGTATATTACAGTTTCTCTTTGTAAAGATTATTGATCTATATTATATGTTATTCCGCTACGATGTGAGATTCCGTATTATTTTGGTTCTGCTTCTCTCTTCTTCTCCTCTTCTCTTCTTCTTTCTTCTCTCTTTCTTCTCACCCTCTCTTTTCTTTCTCATGATCTTCTGCAATTCTGTTCGCTTTGGGTCCATATGTATGTTTTATTATCGGTTCAGAGGGTATGGATTTGTAGGTCGTCACATATCCGCACTCCAGGGATAAGAGTTAGTTAGTGGGGGGTCGAATAGCACCCAACTTGTGTTTATACTCCAGCCCATACTCTGGGGACCTAGAGTTATTTCGGAAAATAGTCGGATCGTACTTTCCTTAATTGATTGATTTGCCTCTAAGTCCAAGGTTTAACTTAGCGAGCGATCGGTCGTATCACGATCGCTTTTGAGTCTTGTCTGTCTCATCACTTGAGGATTAATTTGGTTATCGGATGGTCAAGTCACATCTATCCCTCATTAGGTATTCCGTCCATCGAGTTGTGAGCGAGAATCATCAGATGAACGGTTGGACCACGTTCATTTTGTTTAGTTCAATCGTGAACGAATGTCAATATTAGTTAGTCGGGTATCGTAACTAATATGTAATGCTACAGCAATTAAAGATATGAAGGAAATTTAAAACTTTATTCGCCTAATGGAAAGAAATGACATAATTTGTCTAATTACATATTTGGAAAATCAAATGCTAAAGAAAATTCGAAAATTGAATACAACTAAATGAAAAAGAATAAACTAAGTGAAATTGTGTCGTAAATGCTTTCTATTCCACGCTCTTGGGAGTGTGACGCCATCAACAGTCGCTAGCTTGAAACTTCCCTCTCTGAGCCTTTTTTCAATGACATATAGTCCTTCCCAAGTAGGATTCATATGCGATGGGGCAGGAAAAACGCATTTCAAGACAAGATCGCTGATTTCAAAGGTTCTGGATTGAAGTTTAGTGTTATAGTATTGGGCGACTTGGTGTCGATGTGCGACTATTCTCAAATCAACTTCCTCGTGCTTCTCATCTACAAATTCTAGAGATTCCAAAAGGAGATCTCTATTCATTTTAGGATCGTAGTAGATCACTAGATGAGAAGATACTTCAAGTTCAACTAGAATAATGGCTTCAGAGCCATAAGCAAGGGTGAATGGAGTATGTCCAGTCGTAGACTTGTGGACGGTTCTGTAAGCCCATAATGTTGTTGGGAGTTCATCCACCCACTTTCCTCTAGCCTTTTCCAAACACTTCTTCAAAATGGACTTTATGATTTTGTTCATGGGTTTAACTTGCCCATTTGCTCAAGGGTGAGCAACTGTAGCAAATCTATTTTCAATATGATGCCGATGGCAGAAGTCTTTGAATTCAACATTGTCGAATTGGGTTCCATTGTCAACCATAATGGTTCGTGGAAGGCCAAAATGACACACGATGTTCCAGACGATGAAGCTAATTACTTTCTTTGTCGTGATCGTGGCTAAAGGTTCTACTTCGGCCCATTTGGTGAAGTAATCAACTGCGACAATGTCATACTTCGCACCACCTTTAGAGATCGATAAGGAACCGATAATATCTATGCCCCATATGGCAAACGGCCATGGACTGACCATTTGTGTGATTTCCGTTAGCAGAGCTCTTGAAACTTTTTCATACATCTGGCACTTGTCAAATCACCTAGAGTAATCGGTAGCATCTCGGTTGACAATCACCCAATAATACCTATAACGGAGTATTTTCTTTTCTAGGGTTTGCTCCCTATGTGATCGCCACATTCCCCTTCATAAACTTCCTTTAGTACTCGTTTTATCCCATCATGAGCAATACACCAGAGTAGGGGAATGGAAAAACCCTTTCTACACATCACTCCTTCCTGAATGATATATCGTGAAGCTTTACGAAGGACTTGTCACCTTTCATTCCTCCGTTCAAGAAGAACTCCCTGTAGAAAATAGTCTTTAATTGGAGTTATCCATGAGTCCTTCTTAGGCTCCGTCTCTCCAATCGATTTCCATCTGGTTTATGCTCGGATCATCTATCTTCAACTGGAACCAACCCTATCTATTGTGCATCCCCAGTGCTAGAAACTTTGCCATTGAGTCGGCCTCTTTGTTTTGATCCCGGGGAATGTGCATGACATCATGATACTCAAAGCCATCAATAGCTCTTGGACTTGGATAAGGTACAGAGTGAGTCATTGTCTTTTAGCTTGGTAATCTCCCCTGACTTGGTATACTACCAACTGCGAGTCGCAAAAGATTTCAAGAGGTTTTATTCCAGTTTTCTGACGAGTTTGAGTCCAACAATCAGAGCCACATACTCAGCTTCGTTGTTCATTATAGGGAAGTCAAGCTTCAAAGTAGCAAATTGATCAATCCTCTGAAGTTACTTGCATAATCCCGGCTCTAGAACAATGATCATTAGATGCTTCATCCATATACATTTTCCACCGAATGGTAAGGGATCCACATCTCTTTGGGAGACCATCTTATGCAGTGAATTTTGCTAAGAAGTCCGCCAGTGCCTATCCTTGGATGGCTCTTCGAGGGAGATAAGTGATTTCGAATTGACTCGGTTCGATGTTCCACTTGCGTAACCTCCCAGACGTCTCAGGTCACTGTAGGACCAGTCGTAATGGCTGGTCGATGTAAACATTGATCGGATGAGCTTGAAAATAGGGGTGGAGCTTCCATGAAGCAATTAACAAGCAGTATGCCAATTTTTCAATCTTTGGGTAGTTCCATTTAGCTCTTGTTAATCGCTTGCTAACATAATAGACTGGTCTTTGGATCTGATTCTCCTCGCAAAGCAGTGCGGCACTTATAGCATGTACCGACACGACCAAGTAGATATACAAGTCTTTATGTCCACCGGTTTTAACAAGATGGGAGGCTTCTCTAGGTGGTTCACCAAAGCTCGAAATGTTTCCTCACAATCCGATGTCCATATAAAGTTCCTTTTCCCTCTTCTAATCAAATCGAAGAAAGGAAAGCATTTATCGGCGGCCCTGGAAATAAATCGACTTAGGGCAACAACCTTCCCATTTAGACTCTGTACTTGCTTGATGGTCTTCAGCACTTGGATATTGCGAATTGCTTAAATCTTATCAGGATTAGCTTTGACTTCACGAGCATTGACGATGAAAACCAAGAACTTTCTTGATGCAATGCCACAAGAACACTTTAGAGGATTGATCTTCATTTTATAATATCGAGGGATATCGAACATTTCTATTAAGTCCTTAATGTGGTCGCTTAATCGTTGTGACTTCACGAGCATATCATCTACGTATACCTCCTTCGTCTTCCCAATCTGATCTTTAAACATTCTATTGAATAGGTGTTGATAGGTCGCTCTAGCATTCTTCAACCCAAATGGCATTACCACATAGTAATACAATCCCACGTCGGTAATGAAGCCGGTGTGCTCCTAATCAGGGATATGCATAGGGATTTGGTTATATCCAGAGTACGCATTCATGAAAGATAGTAATTCATGTCTTGTAGTTGATTCTACTAGCTGTTCGATCCTTGGAAGGGGAAAACTATCTTTCGGGCATGCCTTGTTCAAGTCCGAGTAATCAACACATGTCCGCCATTTTCCATTCGCCTTTCTCACAAGTATAGGATTAGATACCCATTTAGGGTAGAGGCGTCGCGAATAAACCCATTTCCTTTGAGCCTATCCACCTCCTCTTTAAGGGCTGTAGATCTCTCCGGATCCATGCCACGCCTTTTTTGTTTCACAGGGACATGCGTCAAGTCGATATTTAACGCATAGCTCACAATGGTAGGCGAGATCCCATACATGTCAGAGTGAGTCCAAGCGAATACGTCAAGATTTGCTTGGAGAAAACCAGCAAGTTCTTTCATCGTCGGGGGACTGAGATGTGATCCGATCTTTAGGACCCGTGACGGGTCATCGTGGCTGACTTTGATGTCAACTGTCGGCTCAGTTGGTGCAGCATTGGACTCTTTAGGCTCCTCCTCATCATCCCTCAGAACTATGTCTTTATAGAACTAACTATGGCGCCCGAGATAAGGCCCAAGCGCTGGTTGTCAATCTTCGGTTGTTTGGATGTGGAGAGACTTGTCCACACCCTTACCTTTCTCCTTCCATTGAGCGTCTCTCAGTTCATCCATATAGCAGGCATGTCCGATCGCCTGATCACCATGCACAACTCCAACACCATTATCAGTTGGGAACTTCAAAGTCAAACACCACGGGGTAAGAGCCGCTCTGAATTCAGCTAACGTTGGTCGGTCCAGAAAAGCTTTGTATGGAGAAGTAACATCCAAGACTACAAATGGCAAAATTGGCACTCTTATGCTGTCACCTTCTCCCAACTCCATGGACAATTCGACATATCCGACAGCTTCGATCGTAGCACCATTAAAGCCATGAATGCGAGCTTTAGACAGTTTCAGGTCCTTGGCTTCCAACCTCATTTGATCATAAGCCTTCTTGAAAATTATATTAATGGAACTTCCACAATCTACCACAATCTACCACAATCCTCCTTACTAAGGCGGGGCCAGTCATGGCCGAAATGACCATTGGACTGATCGTTGGTGCCTCCACCCTATTTGCATCTCTGTTTCCGAACACAATGTCATCTGCCATTGTATGTTGCTGTTTTGCCGGAGCTCCATCTTCTATACTCGAACAACATTCAAAATTCATATGCTTGATCGCGCTAGCATAGCACTCCATCTCATTCCAACTCTTATCAGCTGGATGCGGTTCTCCGACTATTGTATTGATCACTAATCTTCCACCAGTCTACGTAGGCTCCTCGGCCTTGTGCGGAGCTTGTCCTCGGTTGGAGTCAGATGTCCCCTACCCACCATCCTACGGGGCTTTAACAAACTACTGTAACTTTCTTTCCTGAATCAGTTTCTCAATAATATCCTAGAGATGCCTGCACTCATTCATGTTATGTCCATAGCATTCGTGGAACCGACAATATTTTCTAGTCTGCTTCTGATTCTCCGTTGATTCTTTCGGAGGTAGCAACCTGTACTGCATGGTATTGCAGGTGGACAAATAGACGTTTTGTAAAGATGTATTCATTAGTGTATAGGTATCATACATTGGAATCATATGTTTTCCTTTTCTAAAATCCCTCTTTCGTTCACGGTTCCAATCACCGCCTTTCTTTTGCTGATTCGGTTTATTTTGGACATATACTTGAACTTTTCCGGAACTCACTCCTGACTGTTTCACTGTAATGTTACTCTATACTCCCTCTCCACTCGTTCCAACAACATTCTTCTTCCTAGAGCATTTAGCTTCCTCTTTCCTCAAATACTGAGCTGCTTTTGCATAGAAACGTTTCAATGTTGCAGGTGGTTTGCCAGCTAATCAATCGCCAAAGTCAGATTCTGGGGCAATCCCTCTCGTTACCACCATCAATATTGAATGGTTATTCGGATTAGTGACTTATGTGATAGCTATATGAAATCTCTCCAAATAATCTTTCAACGATTCTCCTGGAGCCTAGATCACGCTAGATAGGGACATCACATCTTTGAGGCGAGTTACGTGCACATGGAATTGCTCCACAAACTTCATGGCTAAATCGTCAAATCCAGAGATTGACCAAGGGGGTAGTCTCGTAAACCACATCATTGCTATTCCAAAGAGAGTGATAGGAAAACATCTACACATGGTTGCATCATCAGCTCGTGTGAAATCCATCAACCATTCATATCTCATGATGTGCTGCCCGAGGTTGGTTTTTCTCTCGTAGGTAGGCATCGATGGCATACTAAACCTCCTTGGATACTCGACATGTAAGATTTTGTCCGTGAATGAAGTATGGCTCCTCAAGATCCCTCAATCATCTTGGTCAAGCCATGGCTCTCCCTCACTAGTTGTCTAACAATAGCTGACAAGTCTAGCGTTTGGATAGTTGGAGCCATGCGATGGTCGTACTCCACCTCACATGAATGGTCCAGTTAATGTCTATAGGTCGTTTCATGCCTTCTTGGCTCAATATCCTCTCGATATATATCATGTATGTTCACTTCATCAGAATGCTTCATCGTCATTCCGAGGAAGTAATTGGTTTGCATCCACTTGAACTCCAGCATCCAAATCAATCACAACGGCTACAGCTTAGGCTCCAACATGAAGTGGCAAGCTTCCTCCTCTAGAGGAGGGATCAACACCGATCCCTGTGGAGGGATCGACACCGATCGATCTTAGCAAGCCAGGTTAGCTTGCCTGCTGATGTCCAGAAGCTTCTGCGTGATATTCGATAATTTTGCGATGTCTGCGTCTGTGATAATTAACTGATGAACTAGAACTCTCCGAAGTAGAATAAGGGGTTGGGTCCTTCTTAGCTTTCCCGCGCTATTGCTGACAGAGTTGGTTCATTAGATCAATATTGGCTTGAATCTTCTGATTCAACCATCGGCGGCTATCCACTAGCTCTTTAGTCAGATTCTTGAATTCAGCTCTTATGATGGAATCAGTCGAGTTCTGGACATCAACTTGATTGGGAGTATTCACATCTACTAGTAGATTGCTCGGGCCTCCTTGACGGATGTTAGCGTTCTTGTTTCTTGCTACATTTTCAGATGTAATTTGGTGTTCCTAACCATTGTTAATAATTTCCTTAGACTTTTGCAAATCTGAATAGAACGAACAAGCTTCTTGAAGATAACTCCAGATCTCTTCGAGGGATTTATGCAATCCAGTAGCAACAAAGGGATCTAAATAAGGCTGAGAATCTAGTTTCTCGGTAAAAGCACCAAAATGTTTGCACCAAAAGTTGGCATAAACACCCAATAGTAGTTTTGAAGAGGAATAAATGAAGAATATTAAATAGAAACAGAGGAAACGAGCAATTAAATAACATACAATCAAAGCAATAACAGAGACACATCAATTTATAGTGGTTCGGTGTTGTTTGCCTATGTCCACTTTGAAGAGATAGCTTTATTAATCACTTTGTAAACTGAGTACAGTAGGGATCGGATGAAAATCCTTAGTTACAATAAAGTACAAAGCAACTAGCAGCGTAAAAGTCCCAGAAATGAACAACCAAGCCTGTATATATAGAGGAAAACGGCGAAATATCTCCATGAACATTCGGTAGAACGATCTCCAAAACCATATAGACCCATAAGAGGGATCGCACGGCCCAAATCCCAAGGAATAGGGATCGATGTTGATCCCTATTTTGGAGGAATTTGGGGGTGTGACCCCTATGGTAGCTTTTCCATGTTGTAATATGCTTAACCTCCAAGTTTCATGCCAATTGGGTTAGTAGAACTTGGTTATTGCTCAATCTTTGCTTTAATGTGAGTTGTCTTCTGATTTTAGCCGATCCCTATTGAGGGAAGAGGGCCGATCCCTCTTGCTTCATCCTTTTGAGATGTGATCCCTAGGGTAGGCTTCCTAGGGTCCCCACATCTTGTTCCAAAAATTTCATATGCATTGGACTTATGGATCTTGAGATATTGATTATTTCCCATTGAATTGCACTTGCTTCCCTTAAATATGTCAATCCCTATGTTGGAGGATGATTATAGTCGATCCCTCCTCTGTGTTGAACTATATTCCATACTTTCAACAATCTGCATTGCATATCTCTCAATTCCGTTCAATTACGGCTTCATATTACCATCTGTACCTGACTTCTGGACCCCACAATCATCGCTCTGGACTTACTGGCCTTGATGATAGTCGAATCTAACTTGTCCAATTAGTTTGAATATAGTTAGGTCAAAATGTCGGATAACAATAATATAATATGTGTATCGTATACACATAGCTATGTACGCTTAAGCGCAACATGAAAGGTGCACATGGTTCGACATGCCCATATGTAGATGATGTGATTTACACTACAACGGACATGTTAGCCCCTCTTTATACATGTGTGTTATCAATATATATATATATATATATATATATAGTTTATAAAGTAATTGATATACATAATTTATAACTTTGAAATTCAATTATTATATCCAAAATTTAGATCTAGATCTACAAAATGAAATATCTAGTTTTTTTAAATTCGAACTAATATATTAATTTTGTGTAAATACATATATATATAATTCAATTTTTTAAAATATATACATACATGTAGTATGTATATATATTAAATAATATTTAGAAACACTATATATATAATATGCGTAATGTATATATATATATATATATATATATATATATATTGTTTAAATTAATATATGTACAAATATACATATCTTTCAGCCCAAAAAACTCCTTTTTTAAGTTTGTTTTATCAAAAATGATTTTTTATTTGATTTCCCTACAAAAATTTATAAAAAAATTAATTTTTATAATTTGAAAAAAAATGTATGTATTATGTTAAATATTTATATAAACATATTTTATATAATTTATTATGTGTGTGTGTATGTAACATTTAATTTAGCTAAAATATTATATTATATTCAAATATAAAATATTATACATATAAAAAAATTGTATTTTTTTTGAAACTATAATTGTATATATATTAGTGTAAAACATATTTTAATTAACAATGTTTATGTTAATTCATTTTTCTTTAAATCGTTTATTATTTTTATTTTCAATTTTTTTAATTATGGCCATGAGCAATATGTATGATTATACATATGTAAATTTCTTTTTATACATACACATATGTATAATCCATCTAACACTACAACAAAACAGTCTTTTTACAACGGGCAATGCCCGTTGTAATATGGTTTTCGCAAAGGACATGGGCCCGTTGTAATAGGCCTCATTGTAATAAATCCACCACATTTTACAACGGGCAAAGCACGTTGTAAAAACATGTATTGACCGTTGTAAAATACCTATTTAACAACGTGTGTTGACCGTTGTAAAAATCTTATATAACAACGTGCAGTGACCGTTGTAAGAAGCTCATATAACAACGCACATTGCCCGTTGCAAAATAAATGCAAATTTAAAAAAAATGACAGCAACATCCATGCAATACATCCATACTAATACTAAATATTGTCGTAAAATAATTAAAATCACATACGAAAAGACTAAAAGCTAGAGTCATAGAATTCTAACATTCCAAAAAGTTAGATAAGTTTACATGCCAAATACATAAAGCATTAACACATAACAGTCCGCTACAAATATAATGTTCTAAGTACAATCATACTATACCACAGAGATGAAGTCATTATGTCACACGACGGTTGATCCAACGACCTCTTTGATAGTCTGCATCTCTGAATTTGGCAACTTTGATAGGCTACTATGGAAACTAAAAATACAAAAGGAAAAGAAAATCAGACTACAATTGAAAAGGATAAAAACAGGGTGAATTCACCCAATAGATCAAAGACAAATGTTTATATAGACGCACCTACTCCTCAACAAAGACCATCTATGAAAAATGGGAAGGGACCTGCACAGCAACATAGTAAAATCCCGTTGCATAATCCTTTTGATTGCCTACAGATTGATGACATTCCTTCATCTTCCACTATATCATTACCAGAAAATAGTTCAAAGCCAGTTCACACTCTCCTACAGTAGCTGCACATGAAATCCTAGAACACGATGGAGTGATTATTAAAGATAATCTTTTGTTCTTTAATTGTGGTATTTTAAACTGGCCTGTTGGAACCTACAAACGACGGCAAGAAATAATCAAACTCACACTATATTTATTGCCTACCGACTTTTATTGAATGACTTCACCGGCCGGGTACATAGAGATTATCTCTATTATAGTACAGGAATGGACCAAGGATGATATTTCATTTGTCCGTTGCTAAATAAATAGCATGTGAAATGGTTAACATGTAGCATTGTCAATGGTCAACATGTACAAGGAACTTCTTTAGGCCAACCATAAACTGTAACTGAAGATGAGAATACAAGCTGGAAAGCAAGCAGCACATAATTAGTGGTTGATAACCATAATCAACTAATTTAATTATGACATGAGGATGGATTAAGTTTAATGTAATATGACAGTTTCAGAGGAAAAGAAAAGAAAGTACCTTTTTGCATCCATGAGCAGCCATTACTTCCAGCAATACAATGGTACTGATGAGGTCGTTGTCATAATAAAGGAAGGGTCACACTTTCTCCTACATCTTTTAGTCCAGCAAAATGGATGACAGCTTCAAAACTGCATACATGACAGCTTCAAAATTCTTTAGGAGCTAAAATTCACTTACCATTCAACAATACTCGTCCAAAATGAAAAATATAACTTACAGTTAAATCATTTGAATTAGCTCTACATAAAAATGAAGCCATTCAGGATTCATATCAATGATTCTTCTAAGCGTCACTTCCAGATCCACTTCGCCTGCACTTAGCTTTACTACCTTCGTTTATGTGCACTCTGTGAGAGTGTTTATTTCTTTTACAGACACTGCCAGAACCACGACAACAAACAAGGTGTGAGGCTTTAGTGGTGGAAGAAGTATTGAATTGGTTCGATGGATAATTATGATGGGATATTGAATTGGTCAAACCCTAAGCAATTGTAAACCAGTTTTATCGCTGACCGACGGATTAATTTAGTATTACCAATTTACAAAATAACAGTTGATGTTAAGAAGCAGAGAGCCAAACTTTACATAATGACAATTAGTTTTGAAGGCAAAAATATTTTTTAGGATGCCAATGGTAATAGACAAACAATTTGATCTTTTATACGAGAAAAAGTGTATTTGAACACAAGCATGTGACTGATGATATATACAACACATCCCAAACCTCCTCCCCTTCATATAAAGACTACTAAAGTGGATACTGAAAATGGTTGAATTAACAGATTTAACAAATAGTGTTGCTTTAAGAAAACCCATCCAATCAATCGCCGTGAAGTGCTTTAATCCAGCTTTACCCAGACATTAGTAGGGCTTTTAGGGCATTGCACCCACCCAAGCAACTAATATTTTCATTTCTAAACAAAGCAGATAAACTCGCCTTTTTCAATTCAGACATAGAAAAATACATTTTTGCCTCCCACGTTTTTGTACTACTACACTTAACTGGGGAAAAAAGAACACACGGAAGTCGAAAGATACACTTACGCTGCAGACATATACGTATCGAATATAATAATATCCACGTAGATAGGAACATACTCTATATGATAAATTTGGATTTTGGATCAACATTTTTACAATGTATCATGCAACATGATTAAAACAAACACCCATAAACTATCAAGACTCAAGAGACAAATGGAATGGAACAATAATTAATTTGCGCATGCATGATGAGGCACACAGCATTAGTATCATTCTATTAATGTCCGAGAGTAACCTCGTACCTTTTAACAAAGATACGACGAAGAAATAAATTCAAAGGCATTGGCAAGTCTTAAATTGCTACCAAAAGAAGAACTAAAGAAGCATAAGCCAAAAGAAGAATTATCGGATAAGCCATAGACATGGTTGGCACAGTTAAAAAAGTGGGGTTCAGTATTTAACATGTAAATGGGACAATGGGTCCATGAGCGTGTTAACAAAGAATCAAAAAAGCAGTTCTATATTTGTATGGTAGAAGAATGCATGTTATCTCAACAGCTGTTTCTTTTTATTTTTATTTTCCATTTATTGCTTGAAAAAATAAATTTGTATGTGCAACACTATCCAATTAAACAACTCGTGTGTTGATGCAAGATATAAAAAAGAAAGAAAAGAAGATTCACTTAATCAGCAGTGTCTATAAATAGATAACACAGAAAAAACATACCTGCTCTTTCTTCTCTCCAAACGATGATGAAAAGGGAAGAAGCTTCAAGAAAAGATGATGCATCAAACAAACCTTCGTTACATATACATACATACATGTATGCGCGCGTCCATATGTATATATACTTGTATGTGTGTGTGTCATGTACTTTCAGTTTTACTCAAAAACAAAAATATGAATAGAATACATCCTTGTTAGTATTTTATATCTTTAAGAAAAGAAACCATTGTAAATTAAGAGTAAAAATCAATTGGCTCATCTGGAAATAAAATTACATTACAGGAAACTCGGAGTCCAAATTGTGGCTGAAGGCAGCAGCTCATCCGCACCCATGGAAGATTGGCAAAGCTTCCGGTAAAGAAACAAAAGAAAAGAAGGCTCCGTTTCAAGTTAGGGTGCCACATAACCTTCAAACCCAAGTTCAAAAATGAGCAGTGGGAAACAGAACCCAACCTTATCTTCATAGGACATACCCTACAATCTTCCACTGCAGTCTTCTTCAGCGACCTGTACCATATATTCCAAACCAAAACAGACGGCCAGTTCGCTGCACCTAAACGTTTATTTGACATAAACCTCCCTGACCAAGGCAGAAAATTTGCTACACCTGTCATGCACTCCTATGGTTTGTTTGCCTTAACAACTGCAAACAACAATGTATTAGTATGCAACCCTACAACAAAAGAAGTCGTAACATTACCTCGAAGCAGCAACGTACACGTTCTTCACCCCAAGCTAAAAGAAAACGATGGACAACAGTTTGAACGGGCAAATGCAAGTTGCCCATGTGACCTACTGAAAAGATCAATTTATTTATATTTGATTATCTCCACTAATCTACTAAATTCATACCTTTGGTTACAGAAAATTAAACTTTTAAATTACATAAAGGATTACGCAGCTAAGAGTGAGTGAAGAATTCAAACCTTAGGGACTGATTATAAAACTTAGTGAGTCGATGTCTAGTCAACGGTTTTGGTTTCACAACCTTCTTCTTAAGCCCAAAAATTTCTTGAACCAAAGGCACATGAACCAACACATACTTCCACGCAACAAACCAACCTGCAAAATCAATCAAGAAACAGAGTCAACCCCTACAGCACCGGTAGAAATGGAAAATTTAGGGCTTTGATGGGATATTTACTGAAGATGATTACCGACAGGACGAAGAGGATCACTAGAAAAGGGCGGATTATGTGGATAATTAAGTAGGTCTGCCACGTTATTACACCGTTTGATTCAGCACTTCCATGAAAATCTCAATTAGGAAGCAAATAACTCGCGGAGAATCGCTTGATGGAAGCAATGATGAATTGCTATCATGAATATATGACACGACTCATTACAAGGATGGAAGCTAGGAAGGAAATAACTCGTGGAGAATCACTTATCAGCTGCGTTAGCACCAAGGAAATCATTTCAGACTATTTATACAGAAACTAGAAGTTTCATTTTGGAGGGACGAAAATAAAATACAGAAACCATAGGAGGAGAGAGAGAGAGGGGGAGGAGGGAGAGATTAGGAGGACTAGCGCAGGAGGTTTAGGGATTTGGGAATTAGGGTTTGGAAGGAGGAAAGGATCGGTAATAAATAAATAAAAACGAACATCGGGATGAAAATAAATTTGTTTAGAGCCAAAATTTCATAGTTGGAGCCAAAAAATTTGGTTTGGACACTAAAAGAAAATTGTATACTTTGTTGCAATATAAAGTTGCAATACATTTTGCAATAAACTTTGTCTTCAAATATTATGAATATTTTTAACTTTTACAGAAAATTTTAAAATTTTGCCTTTAAGTTCTATAAATATTTTCTAATTTTTTATAAATTTCAATTTTCTTTAAATATTAGATACAATTATTAAAATTTTAATACTAAATAATAAATATTACTTCCTAATCATTAAATATTATTATTAATTATCAATTTTTAAACATGAAATATTAATTTTATAATTAATTATGTAATATTATTAATTATTAAATTAAGTATTAAATACCAATAGTAATTATTAAATATTTATATTTATTACTAATAGTTAATTACTAATTATTAAATTAATTATTAAATATTAATAGTAATAGCAATTATTTAACATTAAATATTTTGTGACCGTTGTAAAATTGTCGTCTATTACAACGGGCATTTTGTGAACGTTGTAAAATTGACATGTATTACAACGGGCTTGAAAAGACCGGTGTAATAGCATATTGTTATATTGATTTATGATATATTCAACTATTATCTAAAACAGATATCATATAATGAACTTTGTATACATTAATACATCATTATAAAAAGAGAAATTTTCCTTTTACCAAATACCCAGATAGTACACCTTGAAACGTAGAATCAGAACTCCTTGAAACGATTTTGGAATCCAGAAAACGCTATTAGACAGAATGCAGCTACCAACAATCTTTGAATCTTATTTGATTTATTTTAAGGTTGAAAATTTTAAGGAAAAGGGAGGGGGAGTGCCCGGCCATGGCTGTAGCAAAATGGAGGAAGAGAGTCAGGAAAATAAAATGATGGGTAAAGATGAATGTATGGTGGAGACTTAAGGAGAAAAAAGGGAATCTAGATCCACCTTTCTCTCTTACCTATTCATCTCCTTGAATTCAAATTCTAGCCCTCCTTAGCCATCATATGGCCGGTCTCCCTATGCCATCATAGCTGCACTCAATAAGTCCCATCATTGGCCTCAAAATCACTTCAAGCCTAATCAATAAATAACATATTTAAATCCCATTTAAATGTGTATCGATATCTTATATCAATTAATGTATTTATTACTATTATATACATACTTTAATATTAATCAGCAAATATCAAATAAAATTTTATAATTAATATTTTATAAATATTAATTAATTCAATTAATTTATGACAATTATAATTTAATTAAATCGTGTGGTAACAGAAATATTCAATATTTTAGTCGTGTGACTCTTAGGTGCAAATTCAACAAGTGATTAATATATTAAATACTGCAAATATTAACGTTCATATATCACTTAGCAGGTGGTGTGACATTATGATCAGATGTATCACTTACTTAGCTTCGGTAAAATTCAATCTTACTTTATTTAACCGTTATCCAGTAGTGATAATTATTTACACCAGTTCTCTTCGTCAAATTATCACTTTGGATTTAGAGAATTTGGTAATGGTCAATATAACGACCCATATTTTACGTACTGGAGGATCACAAAGTATCTTTATTTTATTCACATTTAGTCATAGGACTCTAAAATTATGAGAAATGATTAGTAGGGACATTTTCCACATCTATGATTTTTGCCGAAATTCTATGTGACTATTTTGACCATAAAATTTTGTTTGGACAATAACTTTTGATAGGAGTTGAATCAAGGTCTCAAACCACTTCCATTGCTTTAGTATGATGTTTTCCAATTCCATAGAGTGGTCATAATAGAAAAACTGACATACCATTCGAAAGTTATAGCTCTTTTAAATTTTGGCTGCTATTGGCCTGTATTGGTGAGTAATTAACCAAGCCCATGCTTAGACCCACTAACCCATCTCAAAAATTATGCTAAGGGAAGGCTATAGGAACTGATCTAAGTCATTTCCATTCTCCCCAAAATAGCTCTAAACCACCATTCACCCTAATTTCACCAAAAATCCTACTTTTTCCTTACTAATCTTAGCCAAATCATCAATTAGAGGGGTGATTAACATATATAAGCCTGAGACTATCATTTTGGCTGATTTGCAATCCTCTTTCTTACTTTTCACTTCAGATCTAAGGGAAGGAATTGGTAATTTAGGTGTTTGGCGAGTGGTTCTTGACCTCTCGCTTAAAATTGGTGTTTTAACATGATTTTGATCCTAAAATATTTTCTAAATTTAATCACATTCTAATATATGTTTATAGCCGAAATCTAAAGGTTTTAAAGTAGTTTTAAACGGTTTTGTAGCTCCTTTTGTTCATATTCATATGCTAGTGTAAAAGTTAGATTTTGATTAGGATTTGCTTGATTATCATATTCTTATGTATTACATATATGAATGGATGTATATGTATGATAATCTATGTTTGTATGTTGTGCTTTGATGTGGTTTGCTAGTGCTTTTAGGTTAGTAAAGGAGTGGTTGAACTGGTAAATTAAAGGCGAAGATGGTCAATATTAGATGAAACTCGGAGGGAAGACTCTAGAGGATGAGAGGAGCTGAGGATTCAATTTGAACAAAGTTTGGAGCTAAGTAAAGGACTTGGTACCGAGAGCTTTCGTGTCGGTACCGAGAGTTTTTCGTTCATGAAAACCACTCGGTGGAGGGATGGCTCTTTAAGTAGGGGCTTAGGGTGATGAGTAGAAGGAAGGTGCAAGAATTTGGTCAAGTGTTGAACTTGATACCAAGAGCTTTGGAGGGCATGGAAACAGGAGCTTTTGGACTTAGCACCAAGAGCTTTGGAGTTGATGCCGAGAGTTTTAGGGTGAGTGGTCGAGGTCCAAGCACTTAGGGGATGGAGCCTTGGAAGAGAAGGAAGAAAACTTAACCAAAATAGGTTAAGTACACATGTCTGTACCGAGGGTCCAGTTTGATGCAATCAGGGTGGCACTTCCAAGAGGGGGAGTAGAGGCTCCATAGCTTGTGCTGAAGGTGTTTGTTTGTTCTCTTGAGGTTTAATGGCAATGTAGTAGCATAATGATAGCTTCGGGACTTTGGTAATGGCAACTCTGGTGAATGGAGTTAGGTTCCGAAGATGGCGGCTCGATGTCGAAAGAAGTCATGATAATGTTTGTCCACAAAAGGTGGGTTCTAGGAAGGGTGACCCATGGATAGAATGTGGGAATGGTTCTATCATGAAATAGAGGAATGTGGAATAGTTCCTCGAGAATAATGAAAAATAGATAGAGCAAGGAAAAGGCTAGGGTACACATGCTAAGGGATCGTTGATACTCGAAGTGTATTATGATGTACTCAAAAGCAGGGGTATTATGAGTGCACTTATGGGTACATTGAAAGGTTACCCCGGATCGGAGGTTTGGATCCGTACACCCTGGACCGGTAGATTTGGTTCTAGTATTAGATTCGGGCAAAAGATGAGTATCGGGATTTCCATTAGTACATGGCATGGGAAAGGCCATATGAATTATCATATATCTAGAGCATACTGAGTGATATTGAGGATTGTTTGATGGATGCTATGGTTGCTTTGGTTGTTTTCTTCCTTAGTCTATCACTCTAGGGATGTCATTAGAGATAGGTATTGGGGATATGGATACCTAGACACCCGTCATCATACTTAGTTTGCAGCATACCTTTATGACATTCGTAAAGTAGCATATTATGTCCGTTAGGTGCTAACTCTTTGGTTGCAAGGATAAGTCAGGTATAGTTCGTATACCCTTGTTCCTTACTATATCGACTTGTATAGTATTTTGAGATTCATTTACTGCTCATACTAGGTTGTTGTCTGACTCAAGATTTTATGCTTTACATCTTATTATCTCTAGTACTCTTAAATGAGTAGACTAGATAGCAGGTCTATGTGGGATGCATTAGCCATCAGGAAGACGAGTTGGATGGACTTATCTTGTATTATATATAGATTTCTAAGCTTACTCCATTGTGATATTGTGGAGCCTTGACAGGGCTTGCTTGGTAATGTTATTAAGAAACATCCATTTGAATTTATTTTCATTCGTATAAACCTTATTACTTGATAATCTATACTCTGATATCTGGATCACTTAGTTATTATTGTCTCTCCTATTTATATATGTGATGTATATTATATTTTATTCCATGCGCTATCAGATATACGACATGTTCAGTGATATTTTATTTCATTTCCAACCCTTGATGTGGCCGGGCACATCAGCAGCACACTATTTAGTTATATTGGGTGTCGATGGTGTAGGACGGTCGTCACATTATTAGAGCTTAGGTTATAGTACTAACCTGAGTTGATGTCGTGGTCTAGTAGAGACAGGGAAGGAGTTATCACCTTAGGCTGGATCGAAGGGGTGTGTATACACACACACACACATAAGAGAGTGCGTACTTGTTATATATTTTGGTTTTCAAAACTATATAGTAGTATATATAGCATATAAGTCACATGCACACACGAGAACCATCGAAACAGTTTTCTTTTTGATAGATTGATCATTCTTGTTAAGTAGAGAATGAGCCGGTAAACAAGAAACACCGTGAGGAACTCCATCTTTGAAGTTGAGGAAGGAGTGGGTTCGGGAGCTGCTAACCCTGACTTGCAAGCTATGTTAAATGCGATAATGGCGAACATGCTGTAGAATGCCCAAGCGGCTGCTCCAGATGTTGTTGTTGGTGGTGGTGCTCAGGTCCAGGTGCTAAGGGATGACTTTGCCAGGCTATGCAAAGATTACTCTACCTTGGGAAGCAATCCATTTCTTGGAATGGAGTCGGCCATCGAAGTGCAAGATTGGTTAGACACCTGCGAGCGTGTCTTCGGTGATATGGAAATAAAGGATGCTATAAAAAGGAAGCTGGCCTCTAAACAGCTTCAAGGGCGGGCCATGAACTGGTGGAATGCCATTACTATTGCTGCACCCGAGGATCAATTCATTTGGGACCAGTTCAAGGCTAGGTTTGAGGAGAAGTTCATTCCAGCTGCCCAGAAGTTGGTGCTATTCTATAGTTTTCCTGATCTAAAGCAGAGAGATATGTCCGTCTTTGAGTTTATTGCCGAATTTGATGCTTTTTCGAAGTACAGGATGTCTTTCATCAACATTCTGTTGAGGAAAATAAAAAATTTATCACGAGTTTAAACAACTATTCAGGGGAAGTTGGTGAGTCACATCGATGAGCCATTTGAGAGATTTGTCAAGAAAACTCTTCACCGGTAGAGTTTATGCCCTAAGTCCAGATCAATTACTGTTGCTAAGAAGGAGCCAAAATTGCAATAAGGTAGTGGAGTCAAGAAGAAATGGAACAGAAAGAGAAAGCAGTCTCAGAGAAGGAATGCTTAGAAGAAGGCTAACTGGAACCCGTCTGTTTTGGTTGTGGAGACAAGGGTCACATAATCGGAGACTACAAAGATGAAGGGAAGAAGAAGTGTTACAATTGTGGTAAGTTTGGATACATACAGAAAAGGTGTCTAGAACCGGCACAATAGAAACAAATTGTGAAGACATATGCTTTGGATGTTGTTGCAACTTCGTCGAGTGCTTGCTCGACGAAAGAGAAGGGAAAGAGCGTTGTTATTCATGGTGTGCTTTCCATTTGTGATATTCCCATACATGTTTTATTCAATACCGGGGATTCACATTCCTTCGTATCTAGTTACCTAGTAGATAGATTGGGATTGAAACCCAAAATAGTTGACTGAACCTTGATTGTGACGAACCCTGTTGGAGGCTGCACTTGCATGTGCATGGTTTGTCGTGGTTTGACCTTATCGAGTTATGGATGTTCTTTTGTTTGTGATTGCTTTGTTTTGAATTTTGTTGGGCAGTATTATCTTAGGGATTGACTAGCTAAGGAAGTATGTGGCACCAGTGGATTGTGAGAGGCTATAGGCAACAACTGGGGCTGTGGAGGGGTGGATGGTAGTGATTGGCTGCTTATCGGAGGATGGGGTTATGATTAGCTTTCTGTATTCGCTCAAAGTTCCACATTATGGGTTGTCATATGTGCATATTGTTAGAGATTATCCTGATGTATTTGAGGAGATGACCGGATTACCGCCACATCGAGAGATTGAGTTTCAGATAGACTTGACGAAGGATGTCAGACTGATAGTTATGCCTTTGATGCGTATAACACCCAGAGAGAAAAAGGAGTTCGAGGTGCAAGTAAATGACCCGTTGAAGAGAGGTTTCATTCGTAGGAGTACATCTGAGTGGGGTGCACATGTAGTATTCCCCACTAAGGCAAATGACTCTCTGAGGTTGTGTGTAGATTATTGTTACTGAATAAGGTGACGAAGAGGAACAAGTATCCACTTCCATGTATTAATGACTTATTCGATCAGCTCCATGGTGCGAAGGTGTTCTCCCCATTAGATTTGGAGATGGGATTTCACTAGTTAAAAGTAGCGAAGGAGAGTGTGCTGATCACAACATTTCGTACGCCGTTTGGTTTTTAGTTATGCTGTTCGGGCTAACCATTGCTCCAACATACTTTGTTGATCTCATGAACCGCATTTTCAAGGATCAAATAAATAAGTTTGGACTTGTGTTCATAGATGATATTCTTGTTTATTTGAGGACGGAGGAAGAACACCAAGAGCCTTTGAGGATTGTGCTCGAAGTGTTGAGGAAGCACCGATTAAAAGTAAAATTTTCGTAATGTCACTTCTAGAGGAGGGAAGTGAGATTCTTAGGTCACATCATCTCTGAACAGGGCAGTACAGTAGATTCTACCAAGGTGGCAGCAGTTTAGGACTGGTGATAACCCCAGAATGCTATGGATACGAGGAGTTTCCTAGGACTAGCAGGGTATTATAAACGTTTTATCAAGGACCTCTTGAAGGTAGAAGCACCATTGACCAATTTAACGAAGAAGAATTAGGCTTTTGTTTGGGACGTGAAGTGTGAGCATGCATTTGTGAGTCTACAGAAGAGGTTAATGAGTGCACATGTATTGACCATTCCCAGGGGAATGAGGAGCTAACAGTATACACAAATGTCCGTGGTACTGGATTAGGTGTAGCATTGATGTAGAAGGGGAAGTTGTTGCCTACGCTAGTCGATAGTTGGAGTCACACGAGAGGAAGTATCCTACTCATGATTTGAAGTTGGTTGCGACAGTGTTTGGATTAAAGATTTGAAGGTATTACTTATTAAGAGAAAGGAGCGAGCTGTTCATTGACCAGTGGACCACAAATCCTTGAAGTATATTTTCTCCTAAAAGGATCTAAACCTTTTCTAGCAGCAATGGTTAGAATTCTTAGCCTCCTATGATTTCGACATTTCCTATACACTTGGTAAGAGAAATGCAGTTGCTGACGCATTGAGTAGAAGGCATGCTAGTCTGGAAGCGATGTTTATGGAGTGGAAGCAGCTGGAGTACATAGTTGGTTACGACGTCAAACCTCACTGCAAGTTAGAGCCAGAGATGTTGGCAAGTTTGACGATTAGACCTACTTTGATTGATTGGATTGGTGCTAGTCAAAGGCGAGATGCTAGATTAGAGGAGATCATGGCAAAAATAGAAGGAGTAGATTATGAAGATATGAAGCAATACAGACTCGACCGAGAAGGTTGGCTCTTTAAGGATTGGAGATTATTTGTCCCTGATGTTGATGGATTGCAAGACAAGGTACAAGAGTGCCACCATTCTAGGTTGACCATACATCCCCATGGTAATAAGATGTACCGTGATATGAAGCAGACCTAATATTGGGTGGGGATGAAGAAGGATGTCAGGACATTCATCTCTAAGTGTATGAACTGCCAGTTGGTGAAGGTAGAGCAGAAGAAACCAAGTGTTGCAACCGCTTGATATTCCCGAATGAAAGTGGGAGCAAGTATTGATGGATTTCATTAATGGACCATCAAGGACTCAAGCATGGTACGATGACATTTGGGTCATAGTCGATCGATTGACCAAGAGCACTAGATTTATACCTGTCAAGTCAATTAGAACGGCAACCAAACTAGCCGAGTTGTATGTATAATGAGTTATATGATTTCATGATGTACTGAAGAGCATTGTGAGTGACCGAGACCCATTGTTCACTGGTATGTTTTGGAAGAGCTTACAAGAGGTGTTGGAGACCGAGCTACATCTCAGTACAGCTTATCACACAAAAACTGATGGGTAGACCGAGAGAGTGAACCATATACTGAGGATCTCTTACGAGCTTGCATACTCGATTTCGGAGGCTCATGGGATGATCACTTGCATTTGAGGAATTCGCATACGACAATAGCTATCAGTCTATTATCGGTATGACACCATAAAAAGAATGGTATGAATGACTGTGTAACGCCACTTCATGTTGGTGGAAAGTGGGCGATAAAATGATATTTGGGCCAGAAATGATTAAAGAAACCTTGGAGAAGTTAGTGATCATTCGACAACGAATGAAAGCTGCTCTGGATAGGTTGAAGAGATACGTTGATAGAAGACTTAGAGATTTGGAGTTCTCCATTGGAGATATGGTGTTTGTAAACATTTCTCTTTTGAAGGATGTTATTTGATTCTGTAGCAAGGGGAATTTGGCTTCGTCGATCCTTTTCCGATAGCAAAGAGGATTGGGAACCTAGCATATAGAATTGACTTACCTCCAAAGATGGTGGATGTTCACAATGTCTTCCATATCTCCCATCTGCAGAAGTTTGTGCAAGACTCAGGAGTGGCGATTGCACTGAATCAACTTGATGATATCATGATTGAACCAGAAGCTTCGAGGCCTCGTAGACCGGTTCGTATTGTCGGACACGATACGAAACAACTTAGGCGGAAGATGGTGGAGTTAGTGAGAAGATTCAATGGGGCGAAAGTTTGAAGGTGATGGCACATAGAAAACCAAGGAGAGCATGAGGGCCACATATCCAGAGCTCTTTATATGATAAGGCCTCATGTTTATCATATTTACTTTTACCTTCGATATCATATAAGGCAGTTTAATATCTCGCATGTTAGGATAAGCTTACATACACTATTGGTTGCATGATTGCTTGTTTAATATGTATGATAGTTGCATATGATTATTAGGCATGTGGGGGTAAATAAGGTTGATTATTCTTTGACTTTTTAGGGATTTCGGGTGCGAAATTTCTAAAGGAAGAGAGCGTAACGACCCGTATTTGTGTATCAGTGGATCATAAAGTATTTTTATTTTATTCACATTTGGTCGTACAACCCTAAAATTTTGGAAAGTGATTCTTAGGGACATTTTCCACATATATGATTTTTTTCTGAATTTATATGAGACCATTTTGACCCTAAAAATCTTGTTTGGACTATAACTTTTGATTGGAGCTGAATTAACACTTCCATTGCTTCGGAAAGATGGTTTCTGATTCCGTAGAGTGGTCATAATAGAAAAACAAACGTACCTTTTTAAAGTTATGGTCGTTTTAAATGTTGGCTACTACTAGCCTGTATTAGTAGGTAATTGACTAAGCCCGTGCTTAGGCCCACTAACACATCTAGAAAATTATGCTAAGAGGAGGCTGTAGGAACTAATCTAAGTCATTTTCATCTTCTTCAAAATAACTCTAAACCACCATTAACCCTAGTTTCATCAAAAACCCTGCATTTTCTTTACTAATTTTAGCCAAATCATCAATTAGATGGGTGATTAACATATAAAAGATTGAGATTATCATTTTGGCCAATTTACATTCCTCTTCCTTGCTGTCAACTTCAGATCTAAAGGGAAGAATTGGTAATTTAGGTATTTGGTGAGTGGTTCTTGACCTCCACTCTGATATTGATGTTTAAATAGTTAAAACTGGTGTTTTTAACATGATTTTCATCCTAAAATGTTTTCTAACTTTAATCACATTCTAATATATTTTTATTGCTGAAACCTAAAGGTTTTAAAGTGGTTTTAAGTGGTTTTAAATGGTTTTGCAACTCCTTTTGTTTATATAAATATGCTAGTGTAAAAGTTAAATTTTGATTAGGTTTTGCTTGATTATCATGTTCTTATGTATTGCATGTATGAATGGATGTATATGTATGATATTCCATGTTTGTATGTTGTGCTTTGATGTGGTTTTCTAGTGCTTTTAGTTAGTTAGGAAAGGAGTGGTCGAATTGGCAAATTGAAGGGAAAGATGGCCGGAATTGGATGAAACTTGGAGGGGAGACGTTGGAGGATGAGAGGAGCTCAAGATTCAATTAGCACAGAGTTTGGGGCTAACTAAAGACTCAGTACCGAGAGCTTTCATGTTAGTGCCGAGAGCTTTTAGTTTGTGAAAACCACTCGGTGGAGGGATGGTTCTTTAAGTAGGGGCTTAGGGTAATGACTAGAAGACAGGTATAAGAATTTGGCTAAGTGTTGGACTTGATACCGAGAGTTTTGGAGGGCATGGAAATATGAGCTTTTTGACTTAGCAGCAAGAGCTTTGGAATTGATGCCAAGAGCTTTAGGAGGAGTGGTCACGGTCTAAGCACTTAGGAGATGGAGCCTTGGAAGAGTGGGATGAAAAACTTAATCGAAATTGGTTACGTACACCTCTCGATGAAAAGAGGTCCTATCGGTACCGAAAGATCCAGTTTGATGCTAACAGGGTGGCACTTCCGAAAGAGGAGTAGAGGCTTCGTAGGTCATGATGAAGGTGTTTTTTGTTCGCTTAGGGTTTGATGGCGATGTAGTAGCACGATGATAGCTTTGGGATTTGGTGTTGGCAACTCGACGGTGAATGGAGTAAGGTTCCAATGATGGTGGCTCGATGTCGAAAGGAGTCATGAGAATGTTTGTCTATCAGGGGCGGGTTCTAGGAAGAGTGACTCGTGGATAGAACGTGAGAATGATTCTATCGTGGAATGAAGGAATGTGGAATGGTTCCTTGAGAATATGAAAACTAGATGAAGCAAGGAAAGGACTTGGTTATGCATGCTAAGGGACCATTGATACTCAGAGTGTTTTCTAATACACTAAAAAGCTGGGTTATTATGAGTGCTCTCATGGATACATTGAAAGGCTATCCTGGATTAGAGGTTTGGATCCGAATACGCTAGGCTGATGGATTTAGGCCTAGTATCAGCTTCGGGCTAAAGATGAGTGCATTGAAAACCGGTATTTCCATTAGTCCCTGGCATGGGAAAGGCTATACGAGTTATCATATATCTAGAGCACACTAAACGATAATGAAGATTGTTTGATAGATGCTAATCTAGAGCGCAATGAGTGATAGTGATGATTGTTTGATTGATGCTATGGTTGTTTTGGTTGTTTTCTTCCGTAGTCTATCACTCTAGAGATGTCACTAGAGATAGGTATTGGGGATGGGGATACTTGGACACCCATCATCATACTTAGTTTGCAGTATACCTTTATGGTATTCGTATACTAGCATATTATGTTCGTTTTGTGCTAACTCTTTGGTGTAGGGACATGTCAGGTATAGTTCGTATACCCTTGTTCCTTACTATATCGACTTGTATAGTTTTTTGAGATTCATTTACCGCTCATACCAGACCATTGTCTGACTCGAGGTTTTATGTTTTGCTTCTTATTATCTCGGGCACTCTTAAATAAGTAGACTAGATAACAGGTCTAGGTGCGATGTAGTAGCTATGCAGAGGACAAGCTAGATGGACCTATCTCGTATTATATGTGAATTTATATGCTTACTCTACCGTACAACACTGTGGGCCTTAACAGGGCTTGCTTATACTATTATCAAAAGATAGTCATTTGAGTTTATTTCGGTTTGTATAAACCCTATTACTTGATAATATGTACTCTGATATTTGGATCACTTAGTTATTATTGTCTCTCCTGTTTATATCTACGATGTATGTTATATTTTATTCCATGCGCTGTGAGATATACGATAGGTTCCGTGATTTTTTATTTCATTTCCAACCCTTAATGATCGTCCTATATTGGTCGGGCATGTCAGCATCGCACTATTTAGTTATATTGGGTGCCGGTGGTGTAGGGCAGTCATCATAGTCAAAATTCCAATATTATCCATTTTTAACACTATAATCCAGACACAAGGTCATTGTTTTAATAATAACAATTATTATTAATCGAATTGCTATGGCTAGAGAATTTGACTTTGAGTTGACTTCAATTGACCGTGGTATTAACCTCGTATAATTGAAAAGATGAATCCTCTCTTGAATAGTATTTCACTCCTAACGCTTCAACTCGACCCAACTATAGTCGTTCGATGGACGTTTGCCACGATTTAACTATAATCAAAGCAGAGCTCCCACATTGAAGATCAATAGTATTCTCAATTCGAGAGAACCGTGTAATTTTGTCATATTAATTTTCTATTCGACCTTAGTTATATTAACCAACAGAAAAACTATGGAGTGAGTCATTCCATAGTTATCCAATGACTATCAGCACGTAATCTCTTGGTGCCCCCAACAGTCATGAGTAATACACTGCCCAACATTTGGAGAGCGTTACATACTCTAGTCTCAACAGATGTATCGATATCCAGTTTCGATACATCTTGACTAGAAATATTTAAAACGGTATGTTTATTTTATTATGATAAATCACTCATGGTTGTAACGCATTGTAACTACTACCATAAAACATACAATTTATGGATTTTCTATCAAATATACTTTTAATTTAATTAATTAATTAATTAATATATAACACATTATATCAGGTATATAATAAAAAGAAAATACATATTGTTTCGAATAGGTTGATTATCGAATTAGATATATGTAACAAATTATATAATTGCCTCTGGAGCACACCTCAACTCTATCATTAGTTAGCATTAGATCTAATCTGCATATTAAAATTAAATCTTATTTTATTTTACAATGTTTGTATATATTTATTTATATTAAGTATATTATGAATATATCGCATATATTCTTAAGTAACATAATAGATATAAGCTTATGTATAACTATATACACACATATAGATATTGTGATTTATATCTATTGTATATACATATACATATTTTTTTTTGAAAAGAACATATACATATACATATACATACATACATATATATATATATATATTGGTCTTCAAATGTGTGTGTGTGTGTGTGTGTGTATATAGGGCAAATTCATATACATATCAAGAGAATATAAATACCTAAGTATATACATATGTTTAAATATACCAAAATATATGTATATGGTTCGTATACATATATTATTAGTACCATATATATAGAGTTTATACACACACACAAATAATAATTATGTATATATACAAATAAATAAAATTAAATTTGTTTAAGATTTTATTTCACTAAGTAAAATGTGTAAATTTGAATTAAAATCAATACGACCGTACACCCACATACATTTCTTTGATTACATTACATTAAAGCCCCTTATGATTAAAAGATCTCATCAAAGTTATTATCTTTATGTTTCTATCCATTTTTTAGTTTTTCTCATGTCAAGGTTAAATTTTATTGGATCAAGTCATAAAATATGACCATGTACTTACATGCATTTCACATTTTTTTATTTTTAAGTTAACAAAAATTATTTTTATGTTTTATTATTAACAATGTTACTAACTTTTAATTTTGAGATAATATTTGATCTTTTTTTTGAACTTTTATGACAAAGTGAAATAATTGAAATGTGTTAAAAACTATAATATTTTGACAAATCAAACAATGATACGATTTCTCACATTTCAATTTTATTTTCACTTTTAGTTTTCTCTTTCTTTCTAACTTATAGTTACCAGTTATATTTTTTTCATTTCATATTTGTTCTTGCAAATGAATATTTTGATTTCTTATAAAGTTTATGATACATAAATATATTGATACATTGTTATTACAATTTAATTTTTACATTTGTTTATTATTAATATTTCGAACTAAATCTATAAATCTCTGTTTAGTCAAATGTATCACGTGAGATATTCAATTCAAAATTTTGTCTTAATAAAGACTTATCTATAAATATTAACAAGTCGCAAATTTTAAATCAAACTAATGTGATTAATTAACATTCATTTATTTACAACTAAACAGATAAAAATAACAATTAGATTATTATATGAAATAAAATGATATATTTAAACTAAAAAACTAGATCGCTTTGTTTGTAAACTTTTCTTTAGTACATTGCATTATAAATTCTAATCTATGATAATAGTGTTACACGCACAAAATGTTGCCATGTACAGTGCACAAGCATATCACTAATATCAATTAAGTGTGCAGCTATGGGTACTGTAATTTATTCTTTCTAATATCACGGCAAATTTAAAGAAAATGATATACTTACTAATACCTCTTTTTTATTATTTTATTCGGTTGGAAACCAACGTTCAATAAATAACCGCATGATTAGTCATTGATAATCGGAAAATTATCGTATGGTGGTTTACGACCGTAGGTTTTCACCATATTAGGCAAAAAGGGTCGATTGACAATAAATTTGACACAGACATCTTGCAACTTTGGTATTAAAATGTATTTGGTTGTATTATTTAGAAAATGCAGTAGAAAAAAGTAAACATGATCAAACCGATCGTTAAAAAGGTTTGTTTACCGTAGGCTTGCAAAATCATATTGTATGAAGCCAAAAATACAAGGAACTTATCTCTAAATATGTATTATTTACTTTGTTCTCTCCACTTATATTTCCTTAAATCTCTTTTATTTTAATTTTTTTTTACTTTATTATTATTTAATAGCTTAATTTTTTTTTAATCACGTAATCTAACTGTCGGTTCACACCAGAGAATTTATGATTTTTAATATGGACAAGATATATTTGTTGTCGCTGAAATCTCTGTCGTTTGTTCAAAACACTGATTAAATTCATCTTTGTCTGTTTACACATATCAATTAAATCTTCATCAGCATACTACAAAAGGTAGGTTGAAAATCTCAATCGTTTGTTTTGGCATCGCCGCCATGGTTGAAATAGAGCAGCCGAAAGTCACATGTGCCGTACGGGTATATCATTCTTCGTTTACACGTGAAGTATACTTTCCAATGCAACAAAGCTGCTCTCCATTAGCGGCACTTTGTCCTGCATTTATTCCTCTACCTTTCCTTTCATTCATTTGTCGCAGTGGTTTTATAGAAGTAATTTCATTGAACGGCATGCTTTATGCTCATTGCTCAATACAGGTTGCATTCATACTATCTGTTTCTAGTTAATGTTACGGATTTAACCTGATCCAAAAATTCAAACGTTACAAGCAAAAATTGAAGATGTGACCATAAAGATTGACAGATATATGCTTAATCTAGTTCCACCCTTGATAGTACAAGATATTGAAATATTGTAATGATTGAGATTATCCATAGATCCCCATATAAGTGACCATTGTCTCATACCTCTGTGGCATAACCAGGAATTTTTACCTCGAACTTCATAAATTATATCAAGTAGTAACAGTTGTACTGGATTTTGTTTGAGATAAAATAAAATTTGAGATGCAGTTGAATAAAATTATGTTCGAGATAGTTGCTGTACAAACTCAATATATCACATAACTATCTTATGATGCCTCTAAGACCATGATTAATTATTACTAAGGCTTTATAAGGTCATTTGGCTTAAAAATTTGGTTATCAAGATTTAAGATTTTGGTGCACAACCTATTGATGAATCGAGAAACATATTCATATTCATCTTTGTGAAAAATCTATCTGTTTTTATCTTTATACAAAAACAAAAAATACAGAAGAAGGGAAATAAGAGGGAGAAAAGGAATCACATATGTTGCACATGATTTATGAGAATCCAACCCATTTGGTAGATGTTTTTTCCTTCATGGTTTTAGAGTGCATCAGTCCTTCTTCCTTTCTTTTCCCAACCAATTTCGACCAAAACTTCCTTTTCTTCTTTTTCTTTTCTTTCTCTTCTTCTTCCTCCATGACAAAAGCTAACGATCTACTCTTCTTCAGTGGTTTTTCCTCCCTTTCGTTTAACATGGATACTTTGTACTGGCGAGGTGGAGACATATTCAAATTCGATGAACGAGGAGATGAAGAAACTGTTGAAGAATCATTGTTCGAAACACATAAAATTGTAGTAGTAGAGGAAGAAGTTATAGTAAGATTTGATAACTTTTCTCCAAGGCAATATGGGCAAACTCCTTTTGATTGCTTATGACTCGGATGCTTCTTGCAATAGCTTCTCTTGTCCATTAGAAGAAGAGGCTTTTTTCTTCTCTTCCTTTATATTTTTGTTGAAATATCAAAAAATATGAATTGCACAAGTATGTAATCTATGTATTAGGTTATTGAGTAGTTTCTAAGGTGTTTCTTGCTTGAGCTTATCTGTATATATATTTGATTTATTCCGTAGTTTATAAGGAATTTGGTGTGTTGGTCTTTATTGATTGATTTTTATTTTTTTTATTTGTTGAGTGATAGAAGTGGTTTTGTTGGGAAGCCTAGAAATATGACCCAGCCAGTGACACATGATATGTACTATATACATAGTTTGTTTATTTTTTCTCTCTTTGTTACGAATTTTGTTTTGTCTTTCTATTCTTCAAAATATTTGCTACCGAGAAACAACCTAACTTAACCTATTGTTCTCAAGACATTGAAGTATTTGAACCGAATTATTATTATTATTATTATTAGTTTTTGGGGTTCGAAAACATGAATTGTATTTTGTGTTTTCAACCTTTTTGGAAGAGGAAGAGGAGAAATAGTCAATTTGAAAAAGGATAAATTTTCAATGTACACCTCAAGAAAATACTTATTTCAACTTTAGGTTTCGATCTAAATTTAGTACAAAACTAGATCTCTTTTTACATATAGCAACATTTTATATTTGCGCATTCCAAATATGCATTAAAATAAAAGATTTTTTACTTGCTTATTTCAAAAGGGTGAATTAATTTAAAAAACAAAAATTTGTATATATTTAGCCTCAAGGACACGACCTCAATATTTTAACCATAAGGACAAACATTCTCCTAAAAATTATTCATAAGGACAAACATTCTTTCAAAATTATTCATAAGGACAAACATTCTTCTAAAACTGCTACCGAACTAAAAACTGATACCTAAAAACTATTACCGATAACTACAAACTGATACCTAAAGAAAGTTGTCCTTTAAACTAAAATACTGAAGGTCTGTCCTTGAAGCTAAAATGTTGAGAAATTTTGTCCTTGACAATAATTTCCTGATTTGAAAAATGCAAAAGCGCAAATTTTTTTTATTTTAAAATACGCTTGCGCAAATTTGAATTGTGCAAAACCAGACTTATTTTTGTAAATAGTTTAAAACTAAGTTCTAAAGTTAAAATAAGTTTTTTGCTTAGGTTTAAAATGAAAATTTATCCTTTGAAAAATGGTTTTACCGATCAAAATTGAAGATGAATTTTTTGTTATTTTTCACCTTTTGGAAATATCATCTTACTTCCCCAATTCTGTTTACCCTTTGTTGTAATTACTGTGGTTTTCCAACTTCTTTTCTCCCGTGTCATTTGAAATATATATTAAAACATAAAACTCATACAGCAAAAACATGATCTAAAATTTGTTGTTTTCCAAACCAAGTTCTTTAGCAAAATAGTACTTGTGTATTGTTCAAAGGACAATGATAAAAATTTTAATTTACTCATTGTGCGAACTGATAATATCCCAACTTAAGATTGCATATATCATGCTTGAGTTTTTAAATTGGCATCAATAACATAGTGTGTTAGATATGGTTTGACATCATATTAATATACTTTCTAGTAGGTATCGATTACTACTTAAACTAGTATAATATTATAAATCATAGCATGCCATTGACACAATGACAGCATAAATTGACTGATAAATTATCCTAATCATGAAAACAATTTTTAGTCGGTATCTAATTTTGACAATAATTGTAGAATCAGGTTAAGAAAATATAACTATCTGCAGTAATTCTGATTTTCCTTCCATGGTTCTCGAGAACAAACTAAAAATTTAGAGCATAATTAATCTTCTTTTTCTCTAATGCATTTATACTTTTGAATATTCCAACTTATGCGTTAGTAGTGTGTATATTTTATTTATCGTGTACTTTATATTTCATTGGGGTAGGTGCACACTTAAGATTTATTTAAATTCCAGCAGTTAAATGCTCTGTAAACCTGAAATACAGGCAGATTTGAAGAACACTGACTAATGTGGTTAATATTGCATTTCAAATTATTTGATCGAATAACGGTAAGAATAATTTCAGAGGTAAGACTATTTTATTAAACAGCGATCATGTTGATGTTTGATAAATATACCTAATCCCTTGTACATTCTTTACCACATATTATGCATCTCTTTTTTAAAAGTGAATAATATCACTATCTTGTTTACGTAAAAGTAGAACACGTGTGGCGGAAAGTTGGAGAAGAAGACGAGTTCAAAGAATAAGAAACTCTAGTTGCTTGCTTTTTTGAATCGTAGTTTTTGCTTTTAATGCTTTATAAAAGCCATGTTGATAGTATAAATCACTTTAATTATACCTCAGTTCTATGTTATGCAAGTCTTCGTAATATTATCCCATAGTTTGACAAAGATTAACCTTATCAAACTTTGACATGTGTACTTCCTCATATTAGCACATTTATCAAAACACGGTAAGTGCATAAACTTTTGGTACGTTGTACACTTGATCTGGTTTTCATTTTGGATTTCAAAAATTACATAGTTGTTACTTGATCTAACTTTCATTTTGGTTATATTATATTATAGTACATACAAGTAGATGCAATGTAGTTGCAGTGTGTATAATTGAAGTACTAAATTAATATATGTGATAACCGACTCACATGTCATAATATAGTATTATACCCATTTTGAATAAATAATCTAGGACTTAACTGGTCAGGACTTTCGTTATTGATGTTGGGCAAGCTTCTGATTTTGAAGTGTTCGGGTCTTTATGAAAAAAACATGTGATAAAGATTGAAGCAACTTCCAGTTTTTGTGAATATGCTCAATTGTTAATGAATATCAAGTGCCTTGCCGTTTGTACGTGTCTTTCTTGAAATGGAAATGAAGTCAATTATATTCTCAATAAATCCGGTTTATCTATTGGGAAATTTGAGTTATTATAGTTATAAAAACTAAGGTAGTGATTGATTTGAAAATTGAGTTTTGTGTTTCCAACGTGTACTTTAAAATATACACAAAAGTAAAAGAAATGGAAAACAGATAATTTGAAAAATGAGTTTAACGTATAAAATTGACCATGACTTTCTCGTGTTTTCCGCCTTTTGTAAAATATCAAATTCTATTTTCTCTTGTCTATTCTTTCGATTGTTGAATTGACAAGGATGTTCCAATTTCTCCACTCTCATACATAAACAAATATTGGCATGCAAAACACAAAACTTTTTTTTTAACCAAACACTACCTAAGTTCACTCCCATTTTCCCTTTACAAAATACATCAATATTTTAGAAAAATGGGTGTAATTAAAAGAAATGTTTGTTTAATTTTACTAATCTTAACATGTATCCATATTGGTTTTTCGTAACTTGTAAGTGTCTGCTATGCACGTCTTGACAGCCACTTAAATTTCAAAACGAGAAGGGCAAAAGAGAAAGAATTATAAAAAAACGGATATATAAAATAGTTTACAAAAGAAGAGATGTAAAACAAATAAGTTCTAAAAAGAACAACATGTCCCTAATTTCCACTTCTTTAAGAAAAATGCAACTCGGTGAGCCAACCACTCCACCATGCATTGTTCGTAAAAGTAATTGCAAGTAAAAGTAAATATAACTACAGGAGTGACTGTGGAACACTTCTAACATTTTTAAAATTCTCTTTATTAGCACAAAATGTCATAAGTAAAATCCTTTCTTGGAAGATCTATTATGAAACTTCTATCCATATCTTATTGTTAAACATCCTTATAATGAAACTCTATCCATATCTTATTGTTAAACATCCTTATAAGTCTAGAGAACGCGTTCATGGAATTTCTATTTTGCTCCTATCCAAGCTCTTTTTTTCTTTTCTTTTTTCCTTTTAGAATACGTCAACCGCTAAGAATAGAGACTCCCGCTCAGAAGTATAACAAAGCAAATGGAGGCCAACGTTAATATAATTTACAAATTGTAATAGTTGTTATATGTTAAACACAAATTTTCAAAGTTTGAACAGGGTTAATCTATCAGGAGTCTAAAATCAACAAATTATCGAGGATATAAAATCAACAAGCTATCGAGAGTATAAGGTCAGCAAGCTATAGGGGATTTGAAATCCACAAGCCATCATCGAGTATAAAATTGTAAAGCGCTATTGAGTATCAAGATGGAATAAACTTTCGAGCGTTAAATGTACAAAAGAGCTATCACATACCGAAGATGTTAGAACTATCGAGGTTCAAGATGCAAGGAGTTATCATATACCAAAGATGTTAGAACTATCGAGGTTCAAGATGCGAGGAGTTATCATATACCAAAGATGTTATAGCTATCGAGGTTCAAGATACAAGAAGATGTCACATACTAAAGATATTAAAGCCATCAAGGTTAAAGGTGCAAAATTCCACCACATGACAAAATTACTACTATCGAGTATCAAGAAATAGCAAACTATTATGTGAGTAATGCTATCAAATGTTGAAGGGATAAAAGCTATCACATGCTAGAATATGAAGCTATCGAGTGATAGGAATTGGCAAGCTATCACATGTCTACGATAGTGCTATCTATTACGCAAAAACTATTGATATCGTACATTTAAAATCAAGCATAAAAACGTTCAATTAGCCACGTAGCAGCTTTTGGTTGGTCTGATTATGCTATGGCATCTCAACGGAAGCAAAATTAAGTTATGCCACATGTTGCCTCGACAATATGCCACGTCCGCAAAATCTCAACCGTCTAAGTCTGATTAATGTCATGTGTTAGAGATCTAAGGATGCAATTTCTCTATAAATAGGCATGTGTCCCAACTAAAATTAAGCAAATTTTGAACTAGCCCTCCTCATGTTCATTTTATAACTTTCAAATTAGGAGAACTTGAATTTGGGACACTCATGCCACTTGGTCAAATTGTAATCAAGACTTTGTAATAAAGGACTTTGACAATGACTATTCACATAATGATTTTCTTGACTATTGGACTATTAACATGCTTGTCCAAGGATTTACTCCCTTGCCTAAGAATATTTGAACTTGCCATCTCACATATAACTTGAACATATGCAAGGCCCAACTTTTGGACTAACATTTCTGGTGCTTTCATTAAGAGTTAAACTCAGGATTGATTCTCTCTCTTAAGAAGATCCATTATGCCTACTTCTCAACAAGGATCATCAGAGCCAAACTTGATTTGTTCAACTTTTCATCGGAATACTCCACAATTTAGTGAAGAATAGGTATTGAATCTGAGAAACTTAGCCCTTCAAACCTCCGTGAAAAAAGAAAAGTCACTCAATATAATCCAAACTAATGGAGCTTGAATCCTTTTGACATAGGAGATAAACCTATTTTTGCTTTGAAGACATAATTAATTAAGGAAAAACCAATTCAGATGCATAAAAAAATTAAAAGATGGGAAATAATATCTTTGCCCAAACAAGAATGGACATTCAATCCCAAGCCAGGGAACTATATTTGAAACAGAAATGAACCATGATTTTGACGGGTTTGCTCGAAAATGCAAAAGTGGGGTGTTATCCCGCCTTTTGGCAAGGCCGTGACACCAAGGACTTGACTAGATACCGGTAACAGATTGTCTCGGAAGTCGGTTACACGTAAGGATCACTACGGACATCGATGAATTTTGTCCGAGTCCAGTTCGGGCTGCAATTGATAAGACGCGTCAAGCAGAGCCATGGGAACCAACGATCCGAGTTTCAAGTCAATCCGAGTTCGTATGCTCGAGATATCGTCGACAAAAGATGGAGTAGGGCACCCTTAGTTCGAATCCATAGGTTTCTCCTATGTTCGAATCCATTGGCCAGGAAATAGTTCGAATCCATCGAACTTCCATTGCCTCGACTCCAGCAGCTCTCCCTTGCTTCGACTCCATCAGCATAGGGGCTCTCGTTCGAATCCAGCCGGACCAAGTAGTTAGCTGTACTTCGAATCGATTCGAACGATACCTTAAGTTCGAATCAATTGGAGCTTTCTACAATTCGAATCCATCAAGAGAGGGAACTTCGAATCCAGAAGACATTGCTTCACTTCGAATCCACCGAGACATAGCTTCACTTCGAATCCACCATCTTCGAATCCAAGTCGTGGATTCGACCCAGTCAATGCGGAATGAAAAGCGGACCGATGCGAAGAAAGCGCACCACATCACCATCTTCACGAGCAGGAGGATCGATTCGAACGAATCGATTCGAGCATATCGATTCGAACGACTCCAGAATACGAAAAACACCAACTTGAATCGATCATAACTCGAGTTCCACAAGTCCAAATCCCATGAAATTTTCACAGAAGCTCAAACACATGATGAAGAATGTACACACCAAATTTCAGCTCGATTGGATGATTTCTTGATCGATTCGAACCAAGGGTCGAATCGATCCCAAAGTGGGCCCGGATCTCCAGACTTCGGCCATGTGGGCCCCCTGACGTACCAGAACTGGTCTTCCCTCATTTCAGGAGAAATATGAGCCTCCTACACCTATAAATAGAGCCCCTGGTCATTCGGAAAAGAGGTCGGAGAATTCTAAGTACTGAAGAGCGCCCAGATTCTGCCAGATCTACTCCAGAACACCGCCGCTGCTTTAGATTGACACTTAGCATTGAAATTCAGTTGTATTACATTGTTAATTACTGTAATCTTCAAGTAATCGAGCAATAAAATCATCAAACTTCATAGTGGACGTAGGCAAAACGCCGAACCACTCTAAATCGCTTGTCTTTGCAATTTACTCTCTGTTATTTGGAGTTTTTGTTAGATAATCCACAGTTTTAATTTTCATTCTGCGCGTTTATCTCTTCAAAGACTTCCGAAGAGTGTTGTGCCCATTTTTGGTACAAACACTTTGGTGCTTTCACCGAGAAAAAACCAGCTTTTTTCTCCTGCTCCTTGGATCTACCATCGATACCGGATTGCACAAATCCAAGAGGAAGATCCAGATCTTTGATTCACAGTCCTTCCATTCTACTCAGATTTGCGTAAAATCTAGGAAAAGGATTCATCATTCGAAATGGTTAGCACAAGAACCACTTCTACAGCTGCTGGACAAGAAGGTAGGGATGGACAGAATCCTGCTCAACAGCAGCCATCCAACCAAGACAACACTGCCCACTCAGATCCGTCTGGGGCAGTCACTAGACAAGAATTCCAAGTATTGCTACAAGAGCTGACTCAGAGTCGGCGGCAATTAGCCGAACAGTTGCGTGCCAACATCGAATTGACAAACCAACTGAACCGCCAGGGCCGTAGGAGGTCCAGAAGGGATGTTGTTTCCCGCTCATCCACTGAAAGTTCTGCTTCATCAGACTACTATCACAGATCTACCCGTCCTCGATTAGACGGGAGTCATGCACAAACGACCGGATATCAACCCGCTTTAACTGTTGGACAGTTGAGGGCAGGACCGTCTACCAGCTTTCAGGCCGGGCCCTCCACACAAGGAGGCCCTACTACCCAGCATACCGCGGACAATCATGCCGCAGCTGCCACAATAGAAACAAGGGTTGATACCCGAAATCTTTCAGAGCCAAATAATCGGCAACGTGGACGTACTCCTGAACCGTACGTCTTGGATGACGCTGAGCCAAGGAGGCAAAATTTGGACCGTCGACAGCGCCCGGTCCGAACTCGCGCTGTGGAACCCGACCACACCTTAGCTCGGCAAGCTCAAAATGTAGCAATGCCAGACATCTCGACTATGATACGTCAGATGATCCGCGAAAGCCAAGGCCTTACCAACGATGACTGGGGACTTTCCCATAGTCACACTCCATTCACAGACGAGATACTGAATGCTGAACCTCCCCGACGATTCAGAATGCCAACCCTTCCTGTGTACGAAGGAAATTCTGATCCCAATCAACACATCTTGAAATATGAATGGTCAATGAGCGCCGCAAGGGCTGATGACGCAGTAAAATGTCGAAGTTTCCCCATCTCTCTAGGTGGAATTGCAACGATGTGGTTCACGAGATTGCCACCTAGGTCTATCTCTTCATTTGATCAACTGGCTAAGAAATTTGTGGAACAATTTCGCATGCATGTCGCTAGACCCAAAGATGTTAACACCCTGTCCAGCGTTACCCAAGCTCGTGGGGAAACACTAAGACGTTACTTGGAGAGATTCCATGCGGCATGTGTGGAGATTAGTAATCCCAACGACAACTCAATTTTAATGGCATTGACAAAGGGAATTGATCCCGATTCCGAATTTGGAAACTGGTTAGCCGGAAAACCACCCACATCATTGGACCGTTTCTACTCCAAAGCCGCTCAATTCTTACGGCAAGAGGATGCAAAACAGTCCAGGAAGCAAGACGATGCGGGACCCAAGAGTGAAGGAATATAGAGCAATGTAGCGGTAAAACAGTCCGGTGACAATTCCGGAAACGTTCAGTTGAACATACAAAACAAGCAAACGCAGCCAAGAGGAAACAATGGTCAGAATAAGAAAAGAGATCCAAATCGGGGTCCACGACGTGAGGCCCCAATGTTCGATAATTACACACCATTGAATACATCGTTGGAGAATGTGTACCTACAGACTTGCAATACTATGCAATACAAGAAACCGGCTCCGAAGCAATCGTCGGAGAGGCAGATTCAAACAGGGAAGTTCTGTAGATTCCACGAAAGTTATGGCCACAACACCAATGAATGTCGACACTTGCAGGACCTCATTGAGAAGTTGATAAGAGAAAGGAAGCTAGATCAGTTTGTGCAGGCACCGCAATCTGAAGGGGCGGGCCCCTCAAATCAAAATCATGTACAGAATCCAGAAAGACAGGAAGAACCAGGTCGTGTCGGAGGAAGACTGGTAATTAATGTTGTAAGTGATAGTCCTCGTACAGCGAAGCGAAGCTGGGGAGAAATGAAATCATATAACAACTTGGTTAGACGAACAGACTTTGAGTACGATGATAACTTAGACAATGAACCTTCGACCAAACGAAAGAGAGCGACAATTAACGACATCACTTTCCGGGACAACGATACTGGTTATGTCGGAAGCCCGACTACGGACCCACTCGTGATATCGGCACAAGTAGGTCCAGCTTGGATGAAGAGGATACTAATTGACTGCGGGAGCTCTGTGAATATCCTTTTTATACATGCTTATAATCAAATGAGGATGAATCCCAGGGATTTGGAACCTTGCCAAACTCACCTCCATGGATTCAACGGTAGCTCTACCGTACCTATTGGGGTGGTGAAGTTACCAGTTAGGTTGGGATCTAAGGAACATAGGAGAGTTCGAACATTACAGTTCACTGTGTTGAACATAGTCTCGCCATACAACGCCTTCTTAGGACGACCTGCCCTTACTGAATTCAGAGCTGTAATTGCCCCATGGTGCTTGACCTTAAAGTTTCCCACTGTCAACGGAGTCGGAGTCGTCCAGGGCGATCAGGTTGACTTGAGAACAGTCATACACCGAAAACGAATCGCCCGATTACGCGATGCCAAGGACCGACTTAAAACTTTTGAACGCAATGAGATCGTCATTAAAAAAGAATACCCAGCACTGCTGCACATGAAACCAACATGGAAGGGATCACATGAGATTAAGCAAGAGCTCGGGGATGATGTATATGAGATGACGACCGTTGATGGTCTAGCTTCACCAGAGGCCTTGGATAGCGAAAGACTTCGTCGCCATCGCACATAACAGGCTGTGTTTATCTATTTAGTTTCAATTCTGTTTTAGAATTTGTTTCTGCATTTCGAAATTAGAATTTGTAATAAGGCAACTGACTTTGCCATGTTTTCTTATTTCAGCAATAAAATGCCATCTCTTTGAGCCAGAGCTGTGATTCATTAAATACAATGTACAACATCACGATGCACGAAGAGCTAAATTCCATCATGCAATGGAATTTATTCAAGTAGGGAGTGGCTATGAAGCAATCAACCACTCACCAAAGGAAACCCGAGCTCGGGGGCAAGCCATCACATCAGGCCAGAAATGGGTTGATACACGACAACCTTTTCCTTAACTCCAGCTTCCGAGAGCGCGAACTGGAGTATAAACATTAACTAACTCCGTACTCCCAGAGTGCGAGGCGGAGTATAAACATTTTCCTAAATCCCAGAGTACTCCGAGAGCGCGAGCTGGGTACAAAACTTTTTACTTAACTCCGTACTCCCAGAGTGCGAGGCGGAGTATAAACATTTTCCTAAATCCCAGAGTACTCCGAGAGCGCGAGCTGGGTACAAACTTTTTAATTAACTCCGTACTCCCAGAGTGCGAGGCGGAGTATAAACATTTTCCAAAATCCCAGAGAACTCCGAGAGCGCGAGCTGGGTATAAATACCAACAAACTCCAGCTTCCGAGAGCGCGAACTGGAGTATAAACATTAACTAACTCCGTACTCCCAGAGTGCGAGGCGGAGTATAAACATTTTTCCTAAACCCCAGAGTACTCCGAGAGCGCGAGCTGGGCACAAGCTTTTTATTTAACTCCATACTCCCAGAGTGCGAGGCGGAGTATAAACATTCCTTAACTCCGTACTCCCAGAGTGCGAGGCGGAGTATAAGCATTCCCTAACTCCGTACTCCCAGAGTGCGAGGCGGAGTATAAACATCCATTCTACTCCGTACTCCGGAGCGCAAGACGGGGTATAAACATACGTCAACTCCACACTAATCCGCAATACTGGGGGCAGAACCATAACACACAACAAGTTGGAAACAAAAGGGAATACATTCTCATTTCCACTATCAACAAAAAGAATATGATTACAAAATGGTTCAAGAAATTGCTACTAGTGGGAGCCGAATCCACATCTATACACGGCTATAGAAGAATCAACAAAATGCTACCCTACACAACAGAGATTTAAAGAAAGAGTTCAATCTTTCTTCTTCCTTATCTTCTTCTTCGGAGTAGCTCCACCCGATCCGCTGCCCGATTTCTTCCTCAATCGCTTGCTCTTTTCAGGCTTGCCCTCCGGCAGCGATATAATGTCGACATCTTCCTCAGAGCTGGAGGAGACGGAAGTCCTTCTAGGAGGACGAGATGGAGGCATAGGAGTAGTGGCAGGAGGAGGGGCAGGAGCGGTCTCAATCATTACAGTACCGCCTGGTGAAATCACCATTAACGGGGCAGGCCCGGGCGGATTCACACCAACATTCCCTGTTGCCATCTCGGCAGCAATCTCAGCAATAACATCGTCCTCACGAGATACTTGGGCCGCATCAGATGTGCCAATAGCTGGCATAGATGAACTAACAGCCGGAGCAGCCTCACTCACAATATCGGACGGGTTGGCAGAGGGGTCAATGGGTTCATTGAGAAGCTCCTCAATCATTTGAGCGCTAAAAGAAAACATATTCGCATCTCCCTCCTCGCCAATCAAAGTGGAAGTCGTAACGGCTTCAGAAAAAACAACCCCTTGTGTTTGATGAGGAACTGATAGAGCAAGGGGCGCAGACACAATAGCTTCAGTCACTGAAATGCGATAAAACGAAGATTGTTAGCCAAGTGTGTTGCTTAAGGTTTTTCACGACTAAACTACGAGAAGCGTTCAAATACCTTCCTTGGTCTGGACCGAAACATGGGTGGAATCATCGGCAGAAGATAATAACGGCTGGTCAGGATTATATGCAGGAACAGATTGAGGGTCTACCGCACCAGTGGTTTCGGGCAATGTTGGGAGTACAGCTTCAACACTTGCCTCGTGATGCGCGGTCCCCGAACCTTCGCCTGTCTCTAGAGATTGAACGCCAAGTTTTTCTTTCGCCATGGAGATCACCACCTCATGAAGGGTCTTCCTCTCATCGTCGGTGAGCAAGCGCATCTCCAGCTCAAAGTCGTCAAATGTTTCATCTGGATGCACTGCCTTCTTCTCATTCACCAGCCGGGTCCAGGCATTGTACAAGATCATGGAGTCATCTCCCAGCCACGCTAAATTTCTATGCTCCAGCACATTAGCGTTGTACGTGACAAGGAGATCGTCGAACTCAGCGTCCAGCCTGGACCTCTCCTCCAAAATCTTTTCCTGGATTTCTGCTTCCGCAGACTTAGACTTGACCACCGCCGCAGCAAGTTCGGCCCTAAGAGATACCGCTTGGTTGCAAGCCTCTTGTGCAGTGGCGTTTGCGTCATCCTTCTCCTTCACCATTTCAGCAAATTTGGCCTTGAGCTCGTTCAGCTCTTTAACGGCTAAGTCTCGCTCAGCTGCAACGGTGGTGTTACGGTGGCCCATCTCTTCTACCGTGGCGCAATGTTCCTGTTGCATCCTAGCCATTTTGGCCACGGCGTCCTCGTGTTTCTGGAGAGCTTGAAGTTCAGAATTCCGGGACAACTCCGTTTCAGATTGAAGAACTTCAATGATGCGTTTCTGTTTAACAATTTCAGCATCACGTTCAGCAATAATCTTCGCCCTCTCAAAAGCCACTCTAGAAGCCTTCACGGCTGCCTTGTACCACTCCTTGTACTGAGCGTAGAAGTCGTGAATATAGCTATGAGCGGTGGTCTCAGCTTCCGGAGGAATCCTTTTGAAGTTAGGAGGGAAGATATAGCCATCCATGCAAATTTCTGGGTAGTCATTTTTCATTTGGGCAAGTTTAGCAGCTCCCTCGCTTGTCAACTCAGCCGGAGCTTGTTCAATTATAGCGGCTGCTGTCGGTTCCATTCTTGGCCGCTGAATATCAGGCCGAGAAGATTGAGAAGGCAACTGTTGCTGATGAGATGGCCCTGGGAGATCTACTGGAGCCCTGGGAGGCGGAGGAGAACGAGATCGGGGTCGGTACTGGTACCCCCGGTCTCTGTCAGAGTGATCATAGCCAGAACGGTTACGCGAGTAATCTCTGTCTCTATCATAACGTTCCTGACTCGAGTAGCCTCGCGAATGATCCCTATCCGTCTCTCTCCTACGAGAATCATAAAATGGAGAAGATTGGCGCACATTCCGAAGCCTATCTAGGGTGGAGCCACGTCCTGACATCTCACCTGCGATAAGAAAAAATTACGGTTTAAAATCCCATAAAGCAATGTTTACTATGCAAAAGTCGTGGAGTGCCGTGGAAGTGTGTGTAAATGTGTAAACCCCCAAAACCGACCGGAGGTGTTGACCGCACTTAAAGGAAAGGGCTCGTTCACGTTTAGAACATCTTGAAATTCCTCCAACCCGGGATCATGAGAAATCGATATATAATCTGGGATAGGAATATCGTCTAGCCCTTTGAAAGAATCTCTTGGATGAGAAGGGGCGGCCTCAGAAATCATGACCCCGGAAGCGGGAGGAAACGCATCTACCGATTTTCCCCCCTTAGACTTAAGTTTCTTGGAAACGGCGGCCTTGCCTTTCCGTTTTTCTCCCGATTCTTCAAAGTTTCCCGAGAGATCAGCCATCGGCTCTGAATCTGTGTGGGTTCTTTCTTCATCACCAGCCTCAATTATTCTGATTCCGAGTGACCTCTTCACTTTTTTCTTTTTTTGGTCTTCTTCTTATCTCCCTTCTTGGAGGCAGACTTTGCAAAGCCTTCAACGACTATGCTTTGATTGATGTCGATCAAACCAAGGACTCTTAAGTTGTAGTCGTTCAGCACCGAGTCAATATGCCTCAGCTCGCTTGGGACTTCTTGAAGACTCCGGACGGTACTCTTGAAGCGCCCTCCATCGGGCCTAGAGATAATAGCTGTAAAAGGAATGCAAATGTCAATTTTAACACCGAAGAGTTATTGGTCAAGGAAACAGGTTAAAACGCTTACGTCTAGACAACCATCGCCTAGCGAAACCCGGAGGGCACCGAACGTAGAACCATTCGTTCTTGAAATAGCTCAGGCGAGTCCAAGCTCCAACTACAACTTGGCAATTTCTAACTGCCTCCAAAAATGTAAATGACGGGCTATCACCCCTGCTCTTGAAGTTGAATATGTGTCTGATCTCGGAAGGCCTCGGCGGGCGAAAGAGACAGTCCATAAATATGATAAAGGCACTGTTCAGCAACGCGTGCCCGTTGGGATGAAGTTGTGAAGGAGCGATTCCTAAATATGATAGCATCCCTCTAATATATTGATTGAAAGGAGGAAGAGTTCCAGCCGCACAAGCATGACGGTAGAATGCTGTATATCCTTCAGGCGGATTGTGCGGTCTATCAGTGGCGCCGGGCAATAATACATCATCTAGAGATATGTTGTGCTTTAGGCATATTCGTCCCAATAAAGATTCAGAGATGTTAGACTGAACCGAATCGACAGGGTCCTCTATAAATATAGCTTCTGACAATTCGTCTGGAGCCGGATCGATTACATCGGCAGGGATGTCGGAAATCTCAAGCACCGGAGGAGTCGAGCTTTGTACCTCTTGTTGTTGGGAGCTCGAAGATTCCATAATTAGCTAGCTCATCAGAAAGAAACGTTAAGTTCATAACTAGCCTGTGCGTGCCCCAGTGTGGTGTGAATGAACGTGTCGTGCGGTGCAAGTGTTGTGCATCACTTAAGCAAATTTAGCAGAATAAAGCAAGATGTTCGTACAACATATCTTGGGAATTTGAGAAGGAAAACGACCGTCATCGCTGACCGTCACTTCCACACCATCCAAGTGCTATCAACCAATTCAAGTTTAGGTCTGTTTAAATTTTAGTTAAGTCATAGTTCCATCGACGAGCCTCAAAGGAAATTCAAGTTCAAGTTTTTCAGTCAAGTTCGATTGTGCAAGGCCGAAGCTCGTCGGAGTCAAGTATGCTAAAATTCTTTAAGTTCGTCAGAGAATAACTTGAAACTGGTCGTAATTCATATGATGGAGCAAGTCATAAACATTGAGTTCTCAAAACTGAAAGCGTTCGAATCCATATGGATCGACTCGATGTGCTTCGAATCCAAATAGGTCGACTCGATATACTTAGGGATGGAGAAGCGCCTCGAATCCATAGGCACTGAGTGACTTCGAATCGATCGACCTTCGATACCTTCGACTCGATCAAAGCATAGTTACATCGAATCGATCGACACGAGGCTACTTCTTCCTTTACAAGAATCGATTCGAAGCTTTGCATCGGAAAACGATTCGAGTCACTTGTTCCTGGAATCAATGCCCACCGAGTCGACCCACTCCATTCAGATCTCATCACTCAGAATTCTTTGAGGCGAAGATAGTTCTAACATTTTCATCTCGAATCAATCCTTTAGTTACCTGACTCGATTGCAAGTGGAAGCGGGGACGAAGTCAATCGTTTCGAGGAAAGCCCGTTAGTTTTTGCTCTGAGAGATCGATTCGAAGAAACGGCTAAAGCAATGGTAAATGGTAAAAAGTGAGAAGAGAATAGTACCCCGGTATATATAGAAGAAAATAGACGATTCGCCTCCCGGTACAACTGACCGGCTTTAACAGGTAAAGGCATCGACTCGATTCGTTACGGCGACTTCGAATCGATCGTAACCTACCACTTCGAATCCATCTCCTGCGAATCTCCTTATATGTTCGAATCCATCTCAACAACATCGATGCGAGGCAACATCGACTCAAAGCACGAGCCCCACGAACCATCATTTCGAAAGTACATTGGTTCAAGCATTCACAACTTCGACTCCACCAACTCAGAGAACTTCGAATCCACGCAGTATCGATTCGAAGGAACATCGATTCGAAGCAGTCGACAGAAGATGAACGTGAGTCGCTATGCCCCGTCGATTTGAGGTGTCTACTTCGAAACCATCAACTCGAAGCGAATCCGGAAACATTGCTTCGCATCCATCAAATACCACCGGTCAAATGGACGAATCGTTTCCATATGAAAAATTGCTTATTCACTCTTGTACCGATTCAGGAGAGGCTCAATACGAGAGGATGATCATAGACAATCATAAAAGCAATGTTTTAACTCAAATCTCAAATCGGTTCAGGAGAGGACCGATGCAGATTTCGATAGCGAACCGAACAGACAACAACTTGTGATCACGCAACGTTAACCAAGGTCAAGATAATACACGTATGCACGTATTTTTGACTACTGTTTTGGTCTTTATCATCAGCAGGAATCAAATGCTCATCTCGTCATGACTCAAAAGCCCAACGGCCAGTCACAATTATACGACAGTCGATTACAGCAATACAGAAGGCAACTTTCGATAAAGCGTGATGTAGCTATCCAATGAGAGACTGCAGCTTTTCAAAGCACGTCATGTTTACACAAGACGTACTTTGGGGGGCAAATGTTATCCCGCCTTTTGGCAAGGCCGTGACACCAAGGACTTGACTAGATACCGGTAATAGATTGTCTCGGAAGTCGGTTACACGTAAGGATCACTACGGACATCGATGAATTTTGTCCGAGTCCAGTTCGGGCTGCAATTGATAAGACGCGTCAAGCAGAGCCATGGGAACCAACGATCCGAGTTTCAAGTCAATCCGAGTTCGTATGCTCGAGATATCGTCGACAAAAGATGGAGTAGGGCACCCTTAGTTCGAATCCATAGGTTTCGCCTATGTTCGAATCCATTGGCCAGGAAATAGTTCGAATCCATCGAACTTCCATTGCCTCGACTCCAGCAGCTCTCCCTTGCTTCGACTCCATCAGCATAGGGGCTCTCGTTCGAATCCAGCCGGACCAAGTAGTTAGCTGTACTTCGAATCGATTCGAACGATACCTTAAGTTCGAATCGATTGGAGCTTTCTACAATTCGAATCCATCAAGAGAGGGAACTTCGAATCCAGAAGACATTGCTTCACTTCGAATCCACCGAGACATAGCTTCACTTCGAATCCACCATCTTCGAATCCAAGTCGTGGATTCGACCCAGTCAATGCGGAATGCAAAGCGGACCGATGCGAAGAAAGCGCACCACATCACCATCTTCACGAGCAGGAGGATCGATTCGAACGAATCGATTCGAGCATATCGATTCGAACGACTCCAGAATACGAAAAACACCAACTTGAATCGATCATAACTCGAGTTCCACAAGTCCAAATCCCATGAAATTTTCACAGAAGCTCAAACACATGATGAAGAATGTACACACCAAATTTCAGCTCGATTGGATGATTTCTTGATCGATTCGAACCAAGGGTCGAATCGATCCCAAAGTGGGCCCGGATCTCCAGACTTCGGCCATGTGGGCCCCCTGACGTACCAGAACTGGTCTTCCCTCATTTCAGGAGAAATATCAGCCTCCTACACCTATAAATAGAGCCCCTGGTCATTCGGAAAAGAGGTCGGAGAATTCTAAGTACTGAAGAGCGCCCAGATTCTGCCAGATCTACTCCAGAACACCGCCGCTGCTTTAGATTGACACTTAGCATTGAAATTCAGTTGTATTACATTGTTAATTACTATAATCTTCAAGTAATCGAGCAATAAAATCATCAAACTTCATAGTGGACGTAGGCAAAACGCCGAACCACTCTAAATCGCTTGTCTTTGCAATTTACTCTCTGTTATTTGGAGTTTTTGTTAGATAATCCACAGTTTTAATTTTCATTCTGCGCGTTTATCTCTTCAAAGACTTCCGAAGAGTGTTGTGCCCATTTTTGGTACAAACATGGGGTTAACATACCCCTTAGAAAAAATGGAGAATATTCTTGAACATGAAAAAGGAAATTAATAATGAATGAAGAAAAAATCCCAACCCCGTGAAAGAGGCATAAGAATGAGGAAGGAAGTTGTGCGTCTAAAAGGCCTAAAGGTAAAATAATACTCCTCTTTGTGTATTATAAGAAGTTTACTTCCCCACTAAAGAAAGATTGAATTATTGAGCCCCTAAGAAAAGCATAAAAAAGGAAAAAAACATAGAAAAGGCGAATACTGTTATTACACAAGGCCAATGGGTATGAGACCAATAATTGTAGAGCAGTATCTGGAATCATTGAATACTACATAAGAAGGGGAGAACTATAGGAATTTGTTGAATATGATCTACTAAGAAGTTAAAAGGAAAATAATTAATACTCTGAATAGTGACACTGCATGCTTCTATTGCAACTCCTAATTAATGACAAGAGCCGACATACAAAGACAAATTTTCAAAAGGAAATAACTTCGATATAATAAAGAATTAATTTAGACGTGTGGTCCCACCCATGGCTTTGGCCAAAGAACCCTTTTAAAGAATGATGGTCAATTTAAGCCTTTGGTCCCTCCTTTTGGTCTGGACAAAGCATCCATCCAAGAAGGGATGGTCAACTTAAGCCTTTGGTTCTACTTTTACATCTGTCCAAAGCACTCATCCAAATGATCAATTTAAGCCTTTAGTCCTACCCCTCGGCTTGGCCAAAGCACCAATCCAAGGTGTAATGGTCAATTTAAGCCCTTGGTCCCACTTTTACGTCCGGCAAAAGCACACATCTTCCTGCTTCTATGTCTGGTCAAAGTACCCATCCAAAAAGTGATGGTCAATTCAAGCTTTTGATCTTGCTTCTACGCCTGACCAAAGCACCTATCCAAAGAGCGATGGTCAATTTAAGTTTGCTTTCGTGCAAGGAAAAAGTACTCATCCAAAGTGTGATTGATAGCTAAAACTTTAAGCCCCACTTCTGAGCTTGTCTGAAGCACCATCCAAAGTATGGTGGTCGGTACAACCAATCAAGGAGCGATCGATCAATGAAAGTAGCAGATAGTATACAAGTTTGAAATCATGGTCACATAAGGCTGGTCAGTCACATACAATTCTTTTTCCTTTCCCTTGAATGTCCAAAACACATGGATGGATCTCACTTAATGAACCGACATTTTTATACGAAATAGGAAGTCCACCTACATCTTTAAGAACATTCGAACACCTGTATAAAAAGAAGTGTTAGTCTCTCTGATAACTTGCAAATATGGTTTTTTTAATCGGCAATCTCTTTCTGAACCTAAAAATAAAAAGTCAATCTTTAAGTTGAAATCAACAATGATTTCAATTAAATAATCTACTAGGGAATCCAATTGAGAAACCATAGAGGTAAACATTGCATGAAAATTTGAAAGTTCCTTTATATACTTCACCAAAATATCCACCACAGAAAAAGAATTGACAATGTGTTGGACTGACATGAGTAAATATTTCTTTAACTTATTCTCCTTACGACGAATAACATTAAGGGCGTCTATTGAGTTGACTTGAGTAGTTATAGCCTACTTATTAGCCTTGTTAGCACCTTTTAGTTGAGAAATCTGGCAAGATGAGTTCCTAATATCAACCTCCAACTTTGTACCTTTAAGGTAGGCTCATTCTTTTCACTCTCTAAATTTTCTATCTGAAGTCAAAGATTAGAAAACTCATCAAGAAAATTTATATTCCTATATTCCTTTTACTTACGATTGCATTCAAATTCAAACGATCTACTTAATCTGGCCAATTCACCTGACTTATCCCCTGAAGCAGAAGATACTAAGGGTGGAGGTTACCACTATGTGCCAAACGGCCTTGTGACAAAGAAGATGTTCACAATGAAGTTTTTTAGGAGGCTGAGTTGGAAGTCTTGTTTCATCCTCAGTTAAAATGAGCTCATAAGATTGGCATTCATTTCTGAACCTCAGAAGATTAGCCTCTAAATCACATATGCGTTGATTGAGCTAAGCAACTTTTATATCATATATTGATTGTTGAGGTTAAGCCCCTAAATTAAATTTCTCTGTTAACTCCTGAATTTCCTTATCTTTGGAAGAAACTTTCTTCTCAAGTTCAAAAATTGTTTCTTGAGAAGCCCTCAAAGTGGATTTTTAATGCATATATTTATCGTACCACTCGCTTTCTTTGGCACTATCATTTAAAAATAATATAAGCATAGGTCGTGAGGGGTGGTTCTCCATGTTAGAAACTAATTTAGATTGGTTGTCACTAAGGCTTAAGCGAGATTAGGATCATCAAGAGATAAAGGTAGATTTTTATCCTAAAACTAGAACATGAAATAAAAATCAAGATAAATATGCAAAAAAATAACAAAAATAAAATTCTTCATTAATCATATGAAATTACGGGTAATTCTATTACATTCGAAATAAAACCTAAAAGCATTAATAGTTAACTCTTAAACTTTGAAAGGTCATCATGAATTTTCTTAAAAGATGAGGGGGAAATATGGAAAATAGCCGTAAAGGGAATTTCAATGTTGGGAGGAGCATTAATAGGAGGAAAGTTTCGTTAATCCCATTCTTTAGAGGGAAGACTAATTTTGCCAAACTATAACTTTGCATAAAAATCAAGACTTTTCTCACGAAAGAGTTTTCTTTAAAATTTCTTTTTAACTTTACCAATTTACTTAGAATGTACTTAGGAATAGGAGAAAAGTGTAAAAAGTTACAGACACAAAAACCTATATTTCAGTGGTAAATTAAAACTGAAATATACCATAAAATTTACAGATGGAAATCACTACTATATTAACAAAACACAAGTTCACATTATACAACATGAGTTTGTAAAGAGTAGACCCTTTGTAATATTTAGAAATAAATGTATCCTTATTAAGTCATAACTTATCCGAGGGAAGTGAATAGAGGTTTAAAGGAGCACTATTAACCTTTGGCAAGTTCCAGCATTTCCCAGGATGTGGATCTGATCCATGTTCATCAAGGTATCTTTCATGAAGTTGCCTGATCAAACCCACATAGATGTTGCCTATGAAAGAGAAACTGGTCATGGGAAAAATGATATAAACTAGGAAAAGGAATTCCATAAGTTTATTCATATCTTCAATAAGCATCCAAAGGAAGAAATTAAGCTCTTCGTTTTCTTTCCAAAAGTTTGACTGATGAAATGAGACTTTTGGAGATGGGTGCAAAATGTTTGTTTTTAAAATCTTCTAAAAGTTATAGTGTTTAAAGAATTTCATATAGTCGTCATCATAATTCTTTAAATCTTTACGAAGTTTTACCCGATCACAATGAAGTCTTAAAATTTCACTTCTATCTGGAAGAATTTTGAAGTAATGCTTATTTCTTCATCTATTCTGGTAATAAGAATAAAGTTTTAAATCCAGTAAGAAAAACAAACTGAAAATGAGAGTTATGTGACCATCAAATTACCTAAGATGGATTCATAAGATTACAATCTTGGAGAAAAAGCTTTTTGAATTTGTGAAGACTAAAAGCCAAGGCTATTAAGGTTAGGTGAGTGAGACCTATTAGAAGGAACTTTAGATGATAAAATGTCATCAATCCTAGGTTGTAACGTCCCAACCCCAATGATCAAATTATTATATCGAGTTTACCATCTGATAACTTAGATCAATGGGCACGAAAGGAGTGATCCCTTATACACACTACTTTGGGTCAACATTGACACGTTACAATATCTGAATACATCTGAGTTAATATGTACCCCGTCTCAATACAAAGCAATATAAATGAGTTATCTAAACTGAATAATACCGCATTAGAGACATAAATAAAAATTTCCCAACTAATAGAATCGAAGTGAATAAAAATGATGAATTTAATATCATATTTAAAAATATGATGCATTATTTCATAAGTACGACTCATCATACAAATACATCACTTCGACTAAAACATTGAAATCTCAATATATGTACCAGTAAAGTAAATGCTCGCCATCGTCATCTGCTTCAACTCCATATCACATCACACAAAACATATACAGTTCAAATATTAGCTTGTAAAACAACCTTAGTCTGACCCGAGGCTGTTAAACAAATAACAAACACCAAGTCAAGCTAGAAATCTAGTTGTGAGTGCAACTGTGCTCAAAATAATAACATAATGAGTGCGATGGGTTTAAATTTAACTCTACTCAGTTATAAAGATAAATTTATCACTATAGTCAACACCCATAAATAATTTCATATAACTTCGGTAATCAAAACTATTTTTAAAATATATTTTCAAAGTGGTTTTCTTTCAAATCATTTCCCCAAAATCACTTCAAAATGAATTTCCAAATCACTTCTATAAGATTACTTTATTAATGGAAATCCTACATATTTAGAAATCATATACCAAAGGTCCACTTTGCAAGCGATGTCAACATACTAGTTTTAAGTACATGTAATTTATCAGAATATTTCCCAATTTGTAAAAAAAAAATCTTTGAAATATATTTCCAAAATCAATTTGCAAAACCTAATTTATCTAAAACACCTTTCGAAAACATTGTGTAAAACCATATTTCTACTTTATTTTTTAAAGTTGCCACTTCCCAATTATTGAAACCAGTTTCATAATATTCAAGAATTTCATCAAAACTAGATTTCAAAATACGATATGATTTCTCCAAATCTAGTACAAAATGAATATGCTCATATGGAAAATTCCTATCATAATAAATCATAACATTACTCATCTATATTGGACACTCAAGGAAGGAACCTTTTAATCAAACCCTTATGATCCTGACTCCACATATAACAGGCATTACTTTTGAGCAATACATACACAAGCACATACACACACACACACACACACATATATATATATATCAAAAATAATATTCAATTGATTTATAAGATAAGGAGCAATCCCTTTCTAAGAGGTAAAATTACCAAAACTATTGTCAAATGGCGAAATAACTTTATTTCTTTCAAATTAGGAAATTATCAACAATAGAACACTATCAAAATTCCTCCAGTTTATTTCTCACAAATCACTATTTAAAAATATTTACATACATAAAATACCATATTTGAATTTAAATTCAATTTAAGCCAAAATACTCTAAAATTTTAAATCTGATAATTTTAAAATATCATAAATATTTCAATGCTTTCAAGAATTCAAACATTTGAAACATCGAGTTTTTGATGAATTATAAATAAATTACACATTTTCTGGAAATTAATTTCAATGTATCCAGTGCTTTAAAACACCTCATAAATTCTTCCTCTATTTTGTATTCAATCTTAAATGAGATATCAAAGGCATATCAAGTGTCAAACTAGTTCAAAATCAGCACCATGGATTTAAACATGCAATAGAAATGGAGTAGGGATCAAAATATGATGTTTTGGAAAACAAAAATTGTTTACAGTAAGCTTTACAACACTTCATAAATCATACTTAAGATATAAACAAATCTCTAATGGTTTTGACTGATTTATGTGGTGTAAAATAAGCTTAAAATCATCAATATAGTTTAAAGGAAGCAAGGGAAGCAACAAAAAATAAAGATGGTTATGGTTTTGGAAGTATACACTGTAAAATAATGTATAGGCAGTCTTAATCCCATTATCTACTCATTTGACTTCAACCCATAGTTTTATTGTAACAACCCTGGTTTTTGTGATTACCTGTACTATTAAATTATAACGGTGGTTATAATTTAATATTGAGAAATAAAAATAAATTGGAGATTTAAAATTGTTTATTTTGAATAAACAATGAACTTTTGAAAGAATAAAAAAGAGTTAATATGATAATATTGATAATAAATGGTGGAAAATGGAAATATATCAATTTGGTAATTTATTGAATTAAATAAAAGATAAAAAGTGTTAATTCAATAATAATTTGTTGAAATAAATATAAAATGTTGAGAATAAAGTTTTAAAAACTTTATTTTGATTTTTTGGGTTGGAATTGAGCAATATATGATTTTAATTTGAGAAAATGCAATAATTCTAGTAATTATTGTTAAATGTGGCATTTATTGATTTTTAAATGAAGTATTTAATTTAATATGTTGTTTATTGTAAATAAAAAGGGGAAATATTGGATAAAAATAATTTTTTGAAGTAAAAATGATGTTAAAATGGTTTGTTATATTTAACTATACAAGGAAATAATTTTTGTGTAATTTTTGGTGTTAAAAATTAAGTTTTGTGTAAATTATAGTGTAAATTGTACATTTAATTAAAATAAGAGTTTTTAATAATGAATAATATGTTTGTAACTAAATTATCTTTTTAATTATTGTTAAAATGTTTGTTAAACTTGAAAATATGTTTGAAAGATTTTATTATGTTAAAATCTTGTGTGTGTGTGTGTATATGTTTTATTAATGATATAGGTGTATATATGTGTTTAAGTGGTTAGAGAGTTAATTTGATTTTTAGTTTAATTAAATATTGGGCTAAGCCCATTTTCATTCTAACCTATAAAGAAATTAGAAACATCTTTCTCTTCCTCAGACATCAGTATGTTCATTCTCTTTCACAGTAAAACAAAACTCAGAAACCATTCCTCTTTCTAAACCCTAAAGCTCTAAATCTTCAATTCCTACATTAATTTGCTGATTTTAATCAAACTAAAGCTATATTTCTCAGGTATTCAAATCCAAAACTTATTATATTTCATCAAATTTGGATTTTTGCAAAGGTAGATTGTTTGTTGTTAACGTTAAAATATGAACGATAACACCCGGTGTGTGTAATAAGATCGTGAAAGCACCACCCGTGTGACGGGAACAGAAATTAAGCAGGAAAATAGCAGAAATGCAGTAAATGAACAACAGATTTATAGTGGTTCGGCCCGTAATTGAGCCTACGTCCACTTTATAGTCTCTTATTGCTGATTCGGTTACAATTTGATACAAATCTCTTCAAGAAACAGTACAATTCGATCACAAGAAACAATCTAGACTACTAGCTCAATCTTCGACGGTGAAACTCGATGAATCCATCTCGGATGTAAGGAATTTCGCTCGAAGCTTGTTGTAGTGTCGTGAATGCTTGAAGGATCCTTGATTACTGAATGAATGAAGAGTTCGACGGAGTAACAGCGCTGTAGAAATGATTTGCCAAAAGTCCCCTTCATGTTGGAAGTGGTGGCCTATTTATAGGAGCAGATTTCTGAGCTCTCGATTTGGCCAAGTCATGAGTCGTGACCGACTCATGGTAAGTCGTGACTCGTCCTCGACTTAAGATGTCTCGTGGGCGCTATATTAGGTTCATCTGGCGGCTTAGTTGGAAGACAAGTGTTAAGTCGTAGTCGACTCACCAGATCAAAATGGCACAGGCAAGGGCATTGGATTCCAGTCTCGATAGCCTTTAAGTCGTAAGCCTGATGAGTCGTACGCACCATGAGTCGTAAGACCTTATGGGTCGTAAGTCCTTGTGAGTCGTACGTCTTTACGAGTCATAAGTCTGATGAGTCGTAAGTCCTATGAGTCGTAAGACTTTACGAGTCATAAGTCTGATGAGTCGTAAGTCCTATGAGTCGTAAGGCCTTATGAGTCGTACGTTTCCATGAATCATAAACCTGATGAGTCGTACAGACCTTGACTCGCTGAACCATCTGGACCATGAGTCGTAGACTCCTTATCTCGTATGTCCATGAGTCGTAGACTCCTTATCTCATAAGTCCATGAGTCGTAGACTTCTTATCTCGTATGTCCATGAGTCGTAGACTCCTTATCTCATAAGTCCATGAATCGTAGACTCCTTATCTCGTATGTCCATGAGTCGTACAGCTCATAAGTCGTAAGGCCATAAGTCGTAAGGCCATAAGTCGTAAGGCCATAAGTCATAGAAATTTAGGGGTTAACATTTGCCCCTCGAAGTACACGCCTAAGTCGTAGGTCGTGTGCTTCGACTCATCTTAACTCGTGTATGCCTCTTCGTGTTCCGCTGCCCAATGGTATAAAATGCTTGAGTCATTTCCTCTATCCATTACCTATATTCTGAGTCGTACTCGCCATTGCTGTTCCTTCAAGCTTTCTCAAGGCAATTTCATCCTTTTCTATCAATCAATCAATTCGATTCTCGATTCTTCATTGCGTAAGTGTTTCTGATCCATCCTCGACCTTTAATCGTCATTGATTCGTGAACTCTCCCCCCTATACCTAATCCATCCCCTCGTGCAATGCTTTGTTGTGAATTCTTCCATACCGGTAGTTCATGAGCTTGATTTTGCTCGATTTCATCTTTAGATGAATGGGGCGATGGAGATGTAGGGTTACTGCGCTTCAGGCGTTAATGGACTAGGTTGGCGAGGTTTTGGTGATCTAAACTTAACTCATTGGATGGTTTAATGGTGTCGTGGAATGGGGATAAGGATAGTAGTTTGATTGAGAGGTTATCGGGTTTGGATGAAGATGGGTTAGAAGAAAAGTCAATGGGTTCAAATCAAGGGAGGTGCTGGCATGGCCATGGTTCAGTAGCTTTGTACGACTCACGAGTCAAGCCCTCTATGACATAATTCTTGAGTCGTAGACGACTCAGGACTTAGGATTTTATGCCGCTTTGGACTGTAGCCTCTCTTATTTTCTCACGACTTAAGACCTGAAGTACTGCTAACCTGCCCTGTAACCCTTAAGTCGTAGACGAGTCAGAACATAAGTCGTGGGCGACTCATGACTTAGACCTTGTATGAGTTTTGAACTGCCGTGGATGAACTTTGAATATAAGTCGTTGGCGACTCATGACTTAAGCTTTGCATGAACTTTGAACTGCTGCATTTTCCCATAGATCATTCTAGTTTGCAAACTAATAACCTGTCTAATACAATATCCACAGAAAATTGGGACAAATATACTGTCACCGACTGCCCACATCAAGTGACAGATTAGTCAATAAAAGATAATCAACATAAATAGATTGTGTGAATGAAGTGCTTTAAATCAACAAGTTCAAGCAAAGTATTAAAGCAACATTGAACTAATCAACTGAAAATGTCTGGTTTGCACTAATGCCGTACCTGAACTTTTAAATTAACAAGTCCTGAAATTTGATAATCGATCAATTACCGACTAACTTAATTCCAGCTTGTATTTATTTGTTATCTTTACTAGTTTTGCACAACACTTCACACTATTTAGGAAACGTGCACCTTCATATTTGAATATCCAGTTGCTTGTGTAGAATGGCTTCTCAACAAAGAGATATAACAGTTCAGACTGGAGAGTCCATTCTCATTCCAGCTCCTTTAGTCAATCCCCCAGAGAGAGCATCTTCCACTCTATTATACAAAACTTTTCGAAAGTTATGCACTCAATTTGGCATTGCCGAGGACGACGCTATCCTTCCTGAGAAGAACAACACTGCTGATGTAGCGCCTTCTGGCTTTGTGGCAGTCAACCGACAAATGTGCTCGTGCGGAGCCATTCCTCCTTTCAACAACTTTCTTCAACACCTTCTCCGCCAACTGGCAATCGCTCCATTCCAATTACACCCCAATGGTTATGCTGTTCTAATGGGGCTATGCGTACTATTCGGCAGAACGCTTGACCGTCTCCCCAGTGTTGACGAAATCTGTTATCTATGCTCTTTCGTCAGAATCAAAGATCATCCTTCGATCATTGTTATAAGAAGTGCCAGGAATCGCAAACTGGTTGTCGGCCTCCCTGATACTGCTCACGGGTTTTTGACTCAGTATTTTTATGTTCGCTGTCCCCCTGGTTTTTATGCCGTGTGGAGAGAAGGAAGTAAGAATGCCTATCCTTTCTTCTCCTTGTTCTCTGAGTATCTTGCAGTCCGAATCACTAAGTGTTTAACTTTGCTTTCTCATTTCAGCGCTCCTGTCTCCCTCTAGGGATCCTAGTCATAAACAAACTCTGGAGAAGCTCATGGCTGTTCCGATTGAAGAACGGGATGTGAAATTTTTGTTGAAAGATGAGTTTCTCCACCAGTTTGGACTTTTACATCCTTCTAGATCGACTCAAATTCATGAAATCTCGAGTTCTGATGCGGAAACGTTAGCTGCCTCAGGTTCCCAAGCGGAGGACTTGAATGCCCCAGCTTCTGTAGAAGAAACTGCATCAGAAGCACCCGTCGTGGAGGCTGCTTTGGTAAAATGTTCCGCATCCATCAATGTCGTAGGGTTAGTCAGCAAGTCGGTGCTTACCCCAATTACTGAGGAGGAAGAGAATCCTCGAGTTCCTGAGAAATCCATTGATACAGAGGTTGAGAAAGAGAAGTCTGCTGAACTCCTGGGTGATGACACCTTTGATGGCTTGAGCGATATCATGATAACTTCTCGAGAGCTTTTTGGGGATAACAATCCAAAAGCAACTTCTCCCGTTGTCGAGGCGACTTCTACCTTTAAACAAACCCGGACGCCTACTACGCCAGTCGTCTCTGTTTCCACACTAAAGCGTGGTCTGTAGTTTGACGCATGTAGCTTGCACGCCACACACACTTAGGATTTTCCAGCACTTATAAACATTTATCCTCTTTCTCCTGGAAATCTCTAAACTTTACTCCTTTTTTGCTTTCAGGTTCTCCAATGGGACGTACAGGTTCATATTATGACTCATTCTAGTACCGTGGAGGCCGCGACACCTATGACTTCAGGAAGTACCTTGATACCTCAAAAGAAACAGATGAAGAGAGGGCTCGAAGGAAAGCCCAGGAGAAGCGGGATTACGATCAGTGGCAAAGAAGGAAAGATGCCGAGCGATATGACTCTTCGCATAGGAGTGACTACTCTCATAAGCGGAAGTCTTACGATGATAAGGGAAAAACTCAGATTGCCGATGAACCGAGCAAACGATCTAAACCGATTGACGCGTCTGAAATTTCTGAAAAGACTGACGCTCCCATTCCTTCCGATATTCTGGCCAGCTCTCCTCCTCTGAAGAAATCTGACATTCAGACTATCATTAACAGACCGCAATATCAAGTCAAGGACGGCCCCCCAACACTTCAGAGCCGTTTTCCGAATTGGTGCCTAAAAGGGGTGCGCTTTGACTTGGACCTAGTTCCGATTGATAAGTCAGACATGCTTAGCAGTCTTGACGCAGTCAGGCTTAATATCGAGAGGATGTCGCAGTGGCAGAAGCTTGTCGATGAACTCCAAAGGGTTAATCGTGCAAACCTTGAGGCAATGCTGACTATGGAAAACGACAAGGCAGAGTGGGACAAAATTTGCAAACAGCATAATCTCGAGATGACAAATATTGCTGATGGTTACGCAAAACTTGAGTCCGAGGTTAAAAAACTTAAGGAAGATCTTGCCTCTTCTTCTGCATCTCATACTCAAAAAGAAGAAGTCTTTCAGAAACAAGTGCGGGATGCACATGCTGCACAGAGAGATGTTGAAATGAAACTTGCCGCTGAACAGCATATTACTGAGAAATACCGCACAGAAAACACCGATTTGCGGGAAAAAGTCACCTCTCAGAATGTAGAGATTGAGTTACTAAAGTCTCGACTTGCTAAAGTTGAGGCAGAGCGTGATGAGGCTACCGCTGGCCGGGTTGCTGCCGTTGCCGAAAAGGAAGCGGCTGAGCAATCACATGAGGCGACGAAAGCAGACATCAGCTCTACCTTATTCGACTTTTATTTACACAGCGTTCTGGGTCGTGGAAGCCTCTCTTTTCTTGGTCCCGATTATGAAATTACATTGGCTGACGTGTGGGAAGTCGCAATGGATATGCTTGGTGGGGCCGGCTATAATGAGTTGGAACTTGAGGAGCGTTATCTCAATGATGAGGATCGTGCCGCTCTTGTTAAGGGGAGGGAGCAACTTGCCAAAGTACGAGCTGAAACAACGGGAGAAGAGCCTCTAAAAGAAACAGCTCCTTTAACTGCCCCCGTTCATACTTCCACTTCAGCCGACGTTAATATTATGGATTCCAGCTCTCATTCTTTACATCTAGCTAAAGTTGCCCAAGAAACTGCAACTACTCCTACTGAAGATGAGGCACTGGATGATATTGAAGCCGAGAAGTTTGAGGTGGATCTTGCAAAGCCAACTCCTCCAGGTACTCTTGGTGTCGTCTCGGGTCTAATGAACCAGTCATTTGACTTAGCCGAATTCGATGACCTTCTTACTTGTTACTTAAACTTTGATGAACCGATGCCTTCTTTATTTTCGGGGGATGTTGATTTTAACTTCTTTTCTTCTACAGCGGAGGCACCAAGCACTACACAAGCTTTCACTCCTTCGATTGCCGTTCCTCCGTCTTCCCAAATTACTCCTCCTTCTGCTTCCCAACCGGGATCACAGGCAGAGAAAATCGAAGCTCTTCAAGGCTTGGATGATCCGACTGCTTCTCAGGAACAGAAGGCGGAGGATTTTGAAGACATTGAGAAGACCCCGGAGCGGTCTCTTGATGATGACACGAAGCTTTCAACATTGCTTGCTACTCCGGGGAGCGAGTCTTCTTCAAAGAGGAAGGGGAAGCGTGCTGTAAGGAAGAAGAAGAAGACTTCCACTGAAGATGAAGCAGTAGTTGATCTGGCCGCACCGCTTTCTCCTTCTGCCCCTACCCGTTCACAACGACTTCAAAAGCTAGTCATTAGGCCGGGAAAGGGCTCCAAAGGTGGTGAGAAGAAGGAATAATCAAGCTGGATTTTCTACTTATTATTTTTGCTCTTTGCATGTATTGACCGGGGATTGTGCGGGTACCGGTTCCCGCTTTTGCTTTTTGAGATATTTGCACATGTAAAGAATTTTCATAGTACTAAATAAAACAATTATTTTACTTGTACAAACTCTTGTGTATGTGAGAATGATCTATCTTTTATTTTTAGTGTAGAACAAACGATTCTTCTTACTTGTGCAAACTTTTTGTCTGCGTTTGAGAATGCATTTATTCCACATATGTTTTCCGTGATATTGCAACGAACTTGTGGCATGTTGCTTTTATTAATATAATTGAATTGTATAGTATTGCCCCCATGCCGTAAGTGCATTGCAATATTCCTAGCTTTTTTAAGACTAATACTCTTACTTCAGAGGACAATTATTCCGCTTTTAAGGGGAGAATTATTCTGCTCTTAATAGAGTATATCCAGTCTTTTAGAAGAATTTTTATTTTCTCTTTCTAAAGAACGCTTCAACTTTCGGGGATAATCACTTTTATTTATTAAGAAGTGAATTTCCCTATGAAGTGAAATGAGCTTTTCTTAAAGAATTTTGTAGCATTTTTCAACTTTTTTAGGAGGAACTTTTCGAGATGAACAAGTTAGTCCTTCCTTTGAGAGTTGAACTGTGCTTCTGGACGATGCTTTTTGTTCAAGCATTTTATCTTGGGACATGCCTCCGGAGAGGGCTCCTCTTAAAGAGTTGTGCCTCCGAAGAGGTCTTGTGCCTTTGAAAAAGGCTTATGCCTCCGAGGAGGGCTTGTGCCTCCGAAGAGGGCTTGCGGTGCCTTGGGAAAGGGCTTTTGCCTCCGAAGAGGTCATGTGCCTCCGAAGAGGGCTTGTGGTGCCTTGGGAAAGGGCTTTTGCCTCTGAAGAGGTCATGTGCCTCCGAAGAGGGCTTGTGGTGCCTTGGGAAAGGGCTTTTGCCTCAGAAGAGGTCATGTGCCTCCGAAGAGGGCTTGTGCCTCCGAAGAGGGCTTTTGAGTGCCTGGGAATTACTTTCTCATGGTCGGATGGGTTCGCGGGGCAGGCGTAAGTTGCTTGATTGGATGTTTGTTTGTACAAACGACCGCAATCAATTAACAAGATGCCCCTTCGGTGGTCCCACCGATCTTTTTGGTTGAGGAAAGCACTCCCATTTATTGGTGTGCCTCGTTAGAGGGCTTTGGTTAGTTGGTGTGCCGGGTAGGTTGCGTCTCAGGGGCGAGTGAATCCACGGGACGGACGTAAGCTATCTGATCGGATGCATCACGACCAGTTAGCGAGGGTCCTGTTACTTCCGCTTGGGAAGGCGTCCCTTTAGTGGATCTTCTGGCCTTCCTGTTGAGATGCATACCTCCCATTGTCTGCTCCTTTGTTTGCTTGGCAACTTTCTCTCATCATCTGCCTGTTAGCGATCTCTTATTATCGTTCCCAAGCACATCTTCTTCTTTTCCTCTTACAAGTAAATTGCTTTATCCGAAGGAGTGGACTTCACTGTTGAATGACTCTACGAGACAAACGCAAGTTATCTAGTTGGATGTCTATTCATAGCGACAATCTCGACTAGTGAACGAAGGTTTGTCACAATGGAGTCGCCAACTTTTTATGTGAGGTTTTCCTTGTTTGGGATTTGAGTTTGGAAAAAAAAATTTATGGCTTGGTTTTCGTGTAATAGCTGATTTATGGAAGACGCTTAGCTTTGTGATGAGCAAGCCTTGTTATAATGTCCTGCAATTTTGAATTGATATTTTAGCGATACATTTAAAGTATTTACATATCAAAATAAAACAGGCATTATGAAATAGTAAAGAACACAAGATTTATAGTGGTTCGGCCAAGAATCGGGCCTACGTCCACTTTATAGCTTTCATTCATTTACACTGATTTACAATGTTTCACAATACAACTGATACATTCATCATCATTTTACAATTTTGAGCGGAGCTCTTTTCAAGTAAAATAAGGGCGCAAATGGTTGCTGTTCCAGGCCCTTGGAATTGGGTCTCCTTCAACAGTTATGAGTTTGAAAGTGCCATCAAGAAGTTTAGTGCCTATAACATATGGCCCTTCCCAGTTTGGTCCAAACACACCAGTTGCTGTCATGATCCTTTTCAAAACCAAGTCTCCGATTTCAAAGCTGCGTTGGCGAACTTTGGCATTGAAATGCCTGGCTATTCTCTGCTGATGAGCTGAAACTCTGAGCCTAGCTTCCTCTCTTTTCTCATCAAGAAAATCAAGCGCTTCAAGTTGCAGTTTTTCATTTTCGGTCTCATTGAAATGAACTCTTCTATGTGAAGGAACCTCTACTTCTACTGGAATCATTGCTTCAGATCCGTATGCCAGTGAAAATGGAGTGTGCCCAGTCGCAGTTTTGTGAGTAGTTCTGTACGCCCATAGTGCTAATGGAAGCTTATCAACCCAACCACCTTTTGCTTTTTCAAGTTGCTTTTTGATAGTTGACTTGATGATCTTGTTAACTGCTTCCACTTGCCCATTTGCCTGCGGATGAGCCACTGCTGAGAAGCTTTTTCGAATTCTGAACCGTTTGCAAAAATCCTGGAATTCTTCACTTTCAAATTGAGTGCCATTGTCGGTGATTATCTTCTGTGGCACACCATATCTACAAATGATATTCTTCGTTACAAAATTTATCATCTTTTTAGAAGTGATGGTGGCCAAAGGTTCAGCTTCAGCCCACTTGGTGAAATAATCAACGGCAACAATAGCATATTTAATCCCTGATTTGGCGATCGGTAATGGTCCAATTAGGTCTATCCCCCAGATGGCAAATGGCCATGGACTGACCATTTGTGTGAGTTCAGTGGAGGGTGCTCTTGGGATTTTTGCAAATCGTTGGCATTTGTCACATTTCCTGGAAAAAGTTGCAGCATCTCGATTGATATCCGACCAGAAGTATCCATATCGGAGAATTTTCTTTGCAAGTGTTTGACCACCTGAATGGTCTCCACATTCTCCTCCGTGCACCTCTGTTAAGATTTTCTTGGCTTCTTCCTTAGTTACACATCGGAGTAGTGGGGTTGAAAATCCCCGCCTGTATAATCGGCCATCTTGAATCATATACCTCGATGCTTTTCTTAATAATTTTCGACGTTCCTTAGAACTCTCTGGCAGGGAACCACTGAGTAAGTATTCTTTGATTGGAGTCATCCATGATTCATGCTCTTGAGACGTAGTCATAATCCAATCAACATCCATTTCATCAATGCTTGGAGCTGACAGAACTTCTACAGGAACTAATCCTAGTAATTGAGCTTCTCCGGAACTTGAGTACTTTTCTAAAGAATCCGCCTTCATATTTTCCTCTCGGGGTATGTGGCTTATTGAGTAGTGATCTAAATCATTGAGGAGTTCGGAAGTTTTTGTCAAATATGCAGGCAAATTTCCTCCTTTGGCTTGAAATTCTTTCTTCACCTGGCAAACAATGAGCTGAGAATCGCTGAAAATCTGTATCACTTTGATATTTAATTCCTTAGCTATTTTCAATCCAGCAATAAGGGCTTCATATTCTGCTTCATTGTTCGTCGAAGGAAATTCCAGTCTCAATGCATAACATAGTGATCGTCCTTCGGGAGTTTCGAGCACAACTCCTGCCCCAGAACAATAATCATTTCTCGAGCCATCAACATACAACTTCCATTGTATCGGAATGCAGTCAGTGTTTTCTTCCTTACTGTCACCTTTGTCAGTGGATTCTGCAATGAAATCTGCTAAAGCTTGTCCGTTAATTGCTCTTCGGGGATGGTAAGTGATGTCATATTGGCTGAGTTCTATGTTCCACTTCAAGAGACGACCCGAAGTTTCAGGACGATACAGGACTTGCTTCAAAGGCTGATCAGTCAGGACCTTGATAGGATGAGATTGAAAATAGGGTCTCAACTTCCTGGAAGCGATTAGCAGACAATAAGCAAGTTTTTCTATCTTTGAATAATTCATTTCAACCCCAGCGAACCGTTTGCTGATGTAGTAAACTGGACGTTGTATTTTCATATCTTCTCGTACGAGTGCTGCACTTAAAGCATGGGATGAAATTGCCAAATAGATGAAGAGGTATTCACCATCACTAGGCTTGGAGAGGACTGGAGGAGTTCTCATATGATGAATCAGTTGATCGAAAGCATTCTGACATTCAGGAGTCCATTCGAAATTTTTCTTTCCTTTCTTTAGAGCATCAAAGAAGGGAATGCATTTGTCTGTGGCCTTGGAAATGAAGCGACTAAGAGCGGTAACCTTTCCATTGAGACTTTGTAGTTCTTTCTTTGTTCTAGGGGCTTTAACTTCTCTTAGAGCTGTTATTTGAGCAGGATTTGCCTCGATGCCCCTAGCGCTTACGATGAAACCCAGGAATTTTCCAGACTCTACTCCGAATGAACATTTCAATGGATTGAGCTTCATTCCGTACTTCCGAAGAATTGAGAACATTTCTGCCAGGTGATCCATGTGGTCTACTGCTTTCTTTGACTTTACTAACATATCATCAACATAGACTTCCATCGTTTTGCCGATCTGAGGCTTGAACATAGTGTTGACAAGTCTTTGGTATGTTGCCCCAGCATTCTTTAAACCGAATGGCATGACTTTGTAACAGTGGAGTCCCACATATGTAATAAAGCTTGTGTCCTCCTGATCTGGTTCATTCATCATAATCTGATTGTATCCAGAATAGGCATCCATAAAAGATAACAACTCATGTCCAGCCGTCCCATCTACTAGTTGATCGATTCTAGGCAACGGGAAACAGTCTTTGGGGCAAGCTTTGTTCAGATCTGAGAAATCAATGCATACTCTCCACTTTCCATTTGCCTTCTTAACCAGTACTGGATTTGAAACCCAATTTGGATAAGTGGATTCTTTGATGAAATTATTCTCTAGGAGACGATCTACCTCTTCTTTTAAAGCTGCTGACCTTTCTGGACCTTGAGTTCTTCTTTTCTGTTTTACTGGTGTGAATTTCGGATCGACATTCAGGGTGTGAACAGCAATTGTTGGAGAGATTCCGCACATATCAGCATGACACCAAGCGAACACATCTAGATTGGCTTTCAAGAATGATATCAGTGTGTTTTGAACTGTTATACTTAGCTGTGAACCCACATTGAGTACTTTATTTGGGTCTTTCGGGTCTACAGATACTGGTACCGTTACCTCCACGGGTACCACTCTATTCTCCCCTGTACTGGCTTTCCTGGGATCCATTTCTTTTCTTGCATTGCTGTGTTCACCAGTACAGGGGCCGCTCCGTAGTTGCTACAGGGTCGGTTCCTTGATGTGGAGCGGAGCTGCCGCATCTTTCCCCATTTCTTTTCTCCTGGCCTCTCGGAGTTCCACAAGATAACATTCTCGTCCTGCGTTTTGATCTCCTTTAATAACAGCAATCCCATTATCAGTAGGAAATTTCATTGTTAAGCACCAAGGAGCGAGGACGGCCCTGAAAGCAGCAAGAGTAGGCCGGCCCAAGAAAGCGTTATAGGCGGAGAATCCATCCACAATTACAAAAGTTTGCTTTCTAACCAATTTCTTGTGTCCTTCGCCCATTTCAACAAACAAGTCCACTGTTCCAATCGGCTGTTTCAGCTCTCCTGTAAATCCGGCAATCTTGTGTGAAGAAGCATGTACATCAGTCATCGGAATTTTCATTTGGTCAAATGTCCTTTTAAAGAGGATGTTGCATGAGGCACCACTATCAACCAACACTCTTCTGACAATAGCCGGCCCAATACCGACAGAGACAACCAAAGGGTCCTCAGTAGGAGCTTCCACATTAACAGAATCCCTGGCTCTGAACATAATATCATCATGGGAAGTCTTTTGCTGCTTTAGAGTTGAAGCATCTTCCAGGATTAAGACACTTTATTCGGTTGGTGCATACTTCAAAGCTTTTGCATACCTTTCCATTTCACCCCAACTCCTGCCAGCCGAGTGAGGTCCCCCTGTGATCACATTAATAACAGATCTTTCCTTTCCAGCAGGCCTCTCTCCTGAATCAGATGAATTAGTTGGAGGTAACTGCCCTTGGCTGGATGAAGATGGGTCCTTTCTATTCCTCTTGACGTATTGCTGCAACTTATTCTCTCTTAGCAATTCTTCAATCAGACTTTTCAAATGGCGGCACTCATTGGTATCATGCCCTGGTTGGTTGTGAAACTTGCAAAATCTTCCGCTTTGAACAGCATTCTTCCCAACTTTCACGGCCGGTGGTTTTGGAAATTCAACAGCATCCTTAGTGGCGATGAAGATATTTTCCGGGGTATCGGTCAGAGGAGTAAAGTCTGATGGTTTAAGAAAGCGGGGCTTTTTGAAGTCTTTCTGCCTTTTCCCACCATTACTTTCCCTTTTCTGATCTGCCGGTTCTTTCTTGCTTTGAGTAGTAGCATTATTTTCCGCCACCGTTGTCACAACTTTAGCTGGTGCGGAAAGATTCTCTAAGCGTATAAATTCGTCAGCCTTTTTGTAGAATTTCTCGAGCGAATTTGGTTCCTTCATTTTCAGCCATTTTCCAAATTCGCTTGATTTGTCAATAGCACGCATCAAATAGGTCAAGATCATTCGTGGCTCTGCATTATCGACTTCTGCCAGAGCTAAGTTGAAGCGGTTCAAGAATGACTTAATAGGCTCTCCCGGATTCTGTTCAAGACTGGACAGGGACATTATATCTTTTGCCTTTGAAGCGTATAGCCTGAATTGCTCTTTGAATTTTCGGGTCAGATCAGAAAACTGATCTACAGATCGGACAGGAAGCTTGGTGAACCAGAGAAGTGCCACTCCTTCTAAATAAACTGGGAAATATCGGCACTTTATCTCGTCGGTTGCTCTTGCGCCGGTCATATGCCAGTCGTATTTATACAAGAACTGATTTGGATCACTTGTCCCCCGATAAGCAGGGATAGTGGGGGGAACAAACTTTCTAGGAAATTCAGCTTTCAGAATCTTCTCGGTAAACGGAGTTCTACTTGGTGCGAATCCCCATTCGCTTTCGTCTTCATCTCTTTGCATGCTCTCTTTCATTATTTGCTTGATCATACCAGAGAGATATTCCTCATTGTTCAGAGATTTCGCAGAGTAGACCTCAGCCGTCTTTTCGGGAGTTTGTCCAGGTAAATGCTCATGAAGAACTGGTGACGGCCTGGATCCTTCGGCCTGGAGGGGTACCCCTTCGGCAGCACCTGATCCCCGGTGAGGAATATTTCTTCCCTCGGAATTGGGAGCAGCATTAGCAAAGTTTCCCTCATTATTTACTGGTCTTTGACTCGTACCAAATAGAGCATTCAGCCTTTCCATCATCAGGTTATTCTGAGTTTCAATCTGCTGGTACAGTCCGGATACAGCAGCATCTAACTCCTGTCGCGTAACACCGACGCTTGGAGCTGCCTGATTTGGAGAGAGAGAAGTGGCAGTATTGTCATGGTCATCGTCAGTTCTGACAGACTTTCGTTTCCTTCCAGGAGCCATTATGTCTGATAAACTTCTGGTTTTGTGGGAAATTCTTTCAGCAAACTTCTGAGAAGCAATGGTGAGTGGTAGCCTGAGTTGGGTTCTCAGTGAAAGCACCAAAATGTTAACGTTAAAATATGAACGATAACACCCGGTGTGTGTAATAAGATCGTGAAAGCACCACCCGTGTGACGGGAATAGAAATTAAGCAGGAAAATAGCAGAAATGCAGTAAATGAACAACAGATTTATAGTGGTTCGGCCCGTAATTGAGCCTACGTCCACTTTATAGTCTCTTATTGCTGATTCGGTTACAATTTGATACAAATCTCTTCAAGAAACAGTACAATTCGATCACAATAAACAATCTAGACTACTAGCTCAAACTTCGACGGTGAAACTCGATGAATCCATCTCGGATGTAAGGAATTTCTCTCGAAGCTTGTTGTAGTGTCGTGAATGCTTGAAGGATCCTTGATTACTGAATGAATGAAGAGTTTGACGGAGTAACAGCGCTGTAGAAATGATTTGCCAAAAGTCCCCTTCATGTTGGAAGTGGTGGCCTATTTATAGGAGCAGATTTCTGAGCTCTCGATTTGGCCAAGTCATGAGTCGTGACCGACTCATGGTAAGTCGTGACTCGTCCTCGACTTAAGATGTCTCGTGGGCGCTATATTAGGTTCATCTGGCGGCTTAGTTGGAAGACAAGTGTTAAGTCGTAGTCGACTCACCAGATCAAAATGGCACAGGCAAGGGCATTGGATTCCAGTCTCGATAGCCTTTAAGTCGTAAGCCTGATGAGTCGTACGCACCATGAGTCGTAAGACCTTATGGGTCGTAAGTCCTTGTGAGTCGTACGTCTTTACGAGTCATAAGTCTGATGAGTCGTAAGTCCTATGAGTCGTAAGACTTTACGAGTCATAAGTCTGATGAGTCGTAAGTCCTATGAGTCGTAAGGCCTTATGAGTCGTACGTTTCCATGAATCATAAACCTGATGAGTCGTACAGACCTTGACTCGCTGAACCATCTGGACCATGAGTCGTAGACTCCTTATCTCGTATGTCCATGAGTCGTAGACTCCTTATCTCATAAGTCCATGAGTCGTAGACTCCTTATCTCGTATGTCCATGAGTCGTACAGCTCATAAGTCGTAAGGCCATAAGTCGTAAGGCCATAAGTCGTAAGGCCATAAGTCGTAGAAATTTAGGGGTTAACATGTAATTGGGTTTCCTTGCTTGCATGTTGCTGTAATGCTGTTTTATAGGTTCTAGAAGTTAAAATTCAAGCAAAAGCTCCAACCTTTCTGCATTAATTTGAGTTTTTGCATTCCTACAGCAAGGTGGGTATCAAAACTCACAAATTCTAGCTGAAGCCAAGCTTCAAATTGCTATAAACTATGAAAAATTTGCTTTTGTATCTTGTTTTATGCTCAGTTTTGTTTGTGCTACAACTGTTCTGACCTCCACTTTGCATGTTAATTTCTTGCAATTTCGGCAACGAAATGCTGCCGGATTTTCTTCTAATAGTATTTCATGTGTTGTAGTATAACCGTGCAAAATTTCGTAGCAAAACTCTTTTATTTGATACCTGGAAACTTTGCTGCAAAATCAATACGCAGACCTGCACGTTTTTGAACTGTTGCAAACATGGCCTGAGTCCATATTTGAGATAACATAAATTTTTCATTTTCAGTCGAAATTTATTGATTCTTTTTTTATTTGGAAGCTGAAGTTTTTTATTATGTGCACACAAATTTTCAGCTCAATATAAGGTTGTTTGTTCCTTTGTTTCAGGCCTGTAAATTGAACCCAAATGGTTTTCAGGCCTGGGCAAATTTTTGTTTTTGAACTGCTGCAAACATGTCCTGAGTCCATGTTTGAAATATCGTAACTTTTTCATTTCCAGTCGGAATTCATAGATTCTTTTTTTGTTTGAAAGATGAAGTTTTCTAGTATGTGCACACCAATTTTCAGCTCAATATGAGGTTGTTGGTTCCTCTGTTTCAAGCCTGTAATTTGAACTCATGATGGTATTCATGCCTGGGCACATTTTTGTTTGAACTGTTGCAAACATGGCCTGATTCCATGTTTGAGACAACGTAACTTTTACATTTTCAATCGGAATTCATTGGTTCTTTTTTTTTGAAAGCTGAAGTTTTCTATAATGCGTGCACCAATTTTCAATTCAATCAGAGGTCGTTTGGCCACCTGTTCCATGTCTGTAATTTGAACCCAAGAGGGTTTTAGACCTGGGCAGAATTCAACATGGCATGAGTCCATGTTTGAGATTTCATACCTTTAGAATTTCATATCGGAATTCAGTTAATCATTTCCAGTTCATAGATAAATTGTTCTACTTTATGTGTATCAAATTTTAGACCATTCCGAGGTCATTAAGCATTTCAAATTATGTCTGAAAGTTGAACCCGGAGAAGATTTCAGACCTGGGTATTGTTTTGCCTATGCATTTTTATGATCTTTTTCCGTCCGACTTTTGACTTTTACTTCATGTTTTTGTGATATTTCTGAAATTTTTCATGGGCTATGATGCCTATCAATAGGCTAGCCAAGTTTTGATGAATTTGAAATTCAAACTTAATTGAATTTAAATTAAATTTGAATGACGATTTTGAGTGATTTCTTTTATTTCAAGCACAGATTTTTTCAAACAATTTTGAAATAATTTTTAAAGTAAATTGGTATTTAAATTACCTATTATATCATATTTTTAATTTATTTTAAGCTATAAAATCTATTTATTCTCCATAATAAGGGAATTTTCAAATATTGTCTTCAAAATTGATTTCGAAAAATGGTTTTAAAAGCTTGTTTTCTCAAATAAATTATTTTATATATAAAATTCATGTTTTTTCGCTATTCAATCGAATGAGTAGGGAAATTAAACGGTTTGGTAAAACACGTGGTATGGGACACGTGCATTTATCTTATCGGCTAATTCCTGACTTGTCTGTTTGATCGTTTTGACCTTCGGGTCGAGTTTATCGATGAAATGAGGTAAACTTTTTACTGCTTTGAGTGCGAATGGGACGTTAACACTATTTGGGTTCCAATCCGAGAGTTTGTGACACATTTGCCATTGCGGCGTATTACCAGTACTTGACCTTCGGGTCATTGCCATTGCGACGTATTTGTCTTCGAGACGTTTGCCATTGCGGTGTATTTGACATTGCGGTGTATTTGTCATTGTGACATATTTGCCTTCGGGCGAGGTACCTATTTTGAGAGATCAGTACTTGGCAGGCTTCGGCCAAAAGCACGTGCAAAACTTTTGAGATGATTTCATTGATTACTATGATTTCCCGAGTATATCTCCTTTTATTTGTTGGCCATTCGAGCCGTTTGGGATACTATATATATATGGTGATTACCTTATGGGAATTTGAACTCTTGTGAGTTACATCTTTGAGATTTGAGTTGCCTACACTGGCGTTATTTTTCCTTTTGGCGTTTATTTGGGATTATAATCTCCTATGTTGGAGATATATATTTAATTGACTTATGATGTATTTTGAGATGGTGATTTCTATGAGTTGCTTTTGAGTTTGCCGATATGGTGGGTTTGGGATTTCTCCTTTTTAGGAGTTATATTTTTCCCTAAACCATTATTGATGATTTGTGATATGCCGATAATACGAAGCTTGCTATATTTAGCGTTTTATGGATTGTTTTATCTCTTTTGAGATTGTATGTTTGTGTAGTGATATCATTCCATCACTTGAAGTAACCATACCATGCTTATACTTAGAATTGTCTCTTCTCTTTGAGAAGAATATCACCCTTATCCTTATACTCATATTATCATTTATCCATATTAACGGATTGTTTTAGCTAGACTGACCCATGTATTTTATACTCGGGTCAGGCCGAGGTGTTTCAGGTTAGGTACCCATTGGACTTAGCCTTTCTACCTCCGCATGGATATTTTGCTATCACCTTTTTGATGTAGCTTTTTGTGTAGACTCTGATATGTATATTTTTGACTCGTTGTATATTGTGTGGTCATCATACACTTATGTGTATCATTTTTTATTACACTGGGGATGTATATGTATATATATATGTATATATCTGTTGTTTGCTGTTCTATGATGTGATATGCATTTAGTTGTTGTGCTTTGTTCTAATAGATCCGTTGCCACCTATGGTTTTGTATTAAGAATTTATTGGATATGTCGATCTACTTGAAATAGAGGAAAAAAGTTAGAGAATTTATCGACGTATTCAATAAATGTTTAAGACAAAGCTATAGATGGTCGCTCCTAACCAACCCTATTGTCCGCATTAGCAGACAGTATTACCTATTAATACTCTTTATTAATGTGGGTCTCAGGGTGAGGCGTCACAGTTTGGTATCAGAGATGAGTTCAGAATAAAATATGATAAACACAGAATAGAAACGTATATTACGGTACATCCAAGTATAGTACAAGTGTTACAAATTCCCTAATCATTGTATCCTTATCCCTCTTCGTGTCTTTTGGAGTAGATGTAAGTTAGAATATGTCTAGGAATATATTTTATTCCGTAGTATTCCATAACTACATTGATGATATCTCATCCTAGGAGTAATCCATTGTGATTATTCTATTCGAGTCCTCTTGATACGGGTGCTTCACACTCATCCGTATCGGAGGAATTGGTTAATGCTTTTAGATGTTCTTATCTTGTGACTTCTTTGAGGATTGCAAATTCTATTGAGGGGATCCGCAATACTTGGTATGATGTATGAGAATTTTGGGTTTGTTCCTTGTAGTTTATCTTTTCGTGCGAATTAGCACGCTATTTTCTATCTAGAGTTTGGAATGATTTGGAGGGAGTGACTTGCATATTATCAAGCCGCATTCTGTGACTAGAAGGATCCTATATTTAGGTAGCCTAATTCGGCTGATTTGTTGTCTCTTGTTCTTCAGAATGTTAATGATGGTTCCGAAGTATCTGTATTCACACTTGTGTTTCGAGATGATGATGATATATCTCGAATTTCAGTTGTTGTGACTTTGTCGGTTTCTGTGAGTCTGTCAGGTTTGTCACCCCATCGGGCAATCGAGTATTGTATTGACCTCCTCTCTAATTCTTAGCCTTTCGGTTATCCTCCCACGAGGATGTCCACTAAAGAAATGAGGTGATTAATTGAATTTAATTGACATTGTCATTCTTACCCCTTTCGAGGTATCCACTTCGGATATTCATTTGCTGATATATTTTGTGAGATTACTTCAATCGAAGTGACGATGTGTCGTAAGTGTTACTTCTCCTCATTCGAGAAGATATCTTACCCTTACTTTTATATCTCTTTGATCTCTTTTTAATCCATTGAGTGGTGCTAGGGTCATTCCTCAGCTTGACCTTACACCGATTTTCATCAGCTACGAGTTGTAGAGGATAGCGTTCCTCTTACCGCATTCCACACTCGTATAGTTCTTGTGAGTGGCCCATTATACCGTTCGATTTGAACACTTCAGCTTATTCGTCAATCTTGTGAATCAAGTATTATGGGAATATCTCGATGAGTTCTTCTTGAGTTCTTTGATTTTGAGTGTAAGCAACTATTGAATTCTCAAATCTTCCAATAAAAGATATGTTTTTAAGTGAAACCGGATGTTGTTTATTGTGATAAGCAAAGAATGTTTTGTAAAGCATATATGAGGCATTTCTTTTTATGGAAAATGATTTTTGAGTTGGGTTGTCCATTAAGTGCTTTAAGAATTCTGGTCGATACGCCCGATCAATGTTATCGATAAGAATTTCCTAAACACTATGATGAGACAGTCAGACACAGTAAATTGAGTTTTAATAAGTAAAGTTTGGAAATAATTAATATGGTGGAGTATTAAATTATTTTAAATGTTTAATGAAACCATTGAACCATAGTGAGTTGTGATGACCGCCCATGACCCCCGCACTGAACCTAGAGATAGTGCGCTGTAAAGTGTGCCAGGCAGCCATGGACGATTGTCAGAGTAAATTAAAACAGCAGAATCTATCGTATAACTCACAGCGCATGGACAAAATACAATAGAATATATATATATATAGTGAAGCTTCATAGAATAGGATGTCATCATATAAAACTTCATAATAGTTGAATACAACATCTGAATAGTCAATACATCAAGCCTCACTACATATCACTCAGAGAATTATACAAGCAGCGGAACATCCAGTACATATAGTAAGAAAATAATATGCAAGCCTCCAGCTCGTCTTCGTCATCAGCATCGTTGAAAGCAAGAACAACACCTGTCACCTGCTACCTAGTCTGCCCGTCCCAAAATGGACGAACAACCCAAGGCAATAAGAGTTAAAACATAAAGCCTTGAGTCAGACAACAGTCTTAGTAAGCGGTAAATTAACTAACAACATACCAAAAGAGCATAAAGGAAAAAGGAATAGGAATCCAACCCTCCCACTCCACCTCTTTCTACAGTGATAGCCCCCAGACACACACTAAGTAGAAGCAAACATAGCAAAGCAAACAATTAAAGTAAAGTAATTATCACTCGAGTCAAGGGCGATGTTTTCCAAGTACAAACCCCCAAGGCCTAAACCAAGATCAGATAAGCACCTAGAAAATACCGCTCTTGAGACCGAATGACGATACAACCAAACATCCATGACTCTGGATATCACTGTTATCATTGCTTCGATATCATCGTTAATTGAATGACCGGCTCATTCTTTCATTCGTCCGTCAAGGGCTAATGGAAACCCCGGTTCTAGACATAACTCTGCACGTCGTCAAAACCCGTGCCTAGGACTATCGAATCTACCCAGAGTACTCGACTACCAATCAGTAGCCTTCAGGGACTATCGAATCTGCCCAACGTACTCTTGCTTTGAGCATGCTAGAACCTTCAACAACGATGAAATCTCAGCCTTCTAGTCATCCTCCTCGACGACTATTTCCATACTAGCTCAAGCGCCTCTCGAGCAAACCATTATCCTCAAACTCGAACCATTTCACCGAGTTATCAACATGCTTGGAACGATCCCATCTGGATTAGACCAAGACTATCTCATATCATGCCTCGCTTCATCACATCCTAGCAAAGCCTCATCTCAACATCATCATCATCAATCCTATCCATATGAGCTTCATCATCCGCTACATATGCCACGAGCAGCTTTTCCAATTCAAGAGCCTTTCACTTAGCTTTTGAATCATCTTCGACCATCTTGTCTAAATCAAATCATCAATCATCTAATTCATAGCAATCAATCAAGTCAAACATTAATCCAAGTAATCAAGCATTCAAATATGATCTAATGAACAATTATAACAATAATGGCAATTTCGTAAATAAAGAGTCTAAAGTCTAACAAGCATGAAAACATGAGCAATATCTCTATAATCTTGATGAATGAACTTGCATAGGTTAACATGTAGTAAAATGGATGTCAAATCATCATGAATAATAGATCTATACTTAAGTTTACGAAAATGCATGGAAATCACTACTTTAACACCAAATCAAACCAACGATCCGATATACTCCTTTGGATCCGTGTGAGAGATAATCACCACTCACCAAATCACCTAAACACCTCAAAAGCAACACACTTCAGATCTAGACAGCGAAGGATCTAACTCGATCTATCACAAATTCGCTTCAAACGATGAAATCTCTCTTCGATGGATGTAGATCTTCAATCTAAGCTCTTGGATCTTCGATTTGGATGGAAGGAAGCACAAGATTAGAGTGGAGAAAAGAAGTGAAGAAGTGTAGAACTCGAGCTCTCAAAATGGCAGCACTTCGTTGCTTCAAAATCCGGATCCCAAAAATGAAGAGGAACCCTCCTATTTATAGGCTGAATCCTCCTTAGGTCGTTCGCTCGGAATTAGGTCGTCCACGACCTAAGAACCTACGACCTAAAAACCCACGACCTAAAAAATGCGCTTCTATGACCTACGACCTAACGACTAAGCAGATCAGCGCATCCATACGACCTATGACCTAACGACTTAGCAGATCAACGCATCCATACGACCTACGACCTAACGACTTAGCAGATCAACGCATCCATACGACCTACGACCTACGACCTAACAAAGATGCAGCCTAGCGACCTAACACAGATCGCTTCTACGACCTAACACACCTGCGACCTAACACACACACGACCTAACTAACTTAGCTAGGATACGACCTAACACCTTAAGTCGCTCACGACCTAACTACGCTAACTCGCTAACTCTTATACCGTTAGCTCTTAGGTCGCTAAACACTAGGTCGCTAACTACTATAGGTTACTAACCCTTAGGTCGCCAACTCTTAGGTCGTTAACTCGCTAACTTTCTTAGGTCGCTGCCTATCCTTAAGTCGCTCAAACCTTAGGTCGTCTACTCCTTAACTCGCCAACTTCCTTAGGTCGCTCCAAACTCTCATACGACCTAAACCAAAATCCTTAGGTCGCCAAATTCTATAGGTCTCTCCTATCTCTTAGGTCGTTCACTCGACCTAACCTACCCCACAACCTAAACCATCACACGACTTACCCTCCAGACAACCTAAGCTCTAGTCGACCTAAACTCTGGACGACTTAACAATACTAATAGTCTGATAATAACTATTTTATGATGTTTCGATCCGTAAAAATACGGGTCGTTACATGAGTGTTGGAGGAGTGGTGAGGCAGTTTTGATCATTTGATCAAATCTGCAGCCAATCGATGGGGTCATTCACTATAAATCAATGGCGAGGCAATACTCTTATATTATTTGAAATTTGAGAAATTGAATATGGTAATTTGGGTAAGTAAAAGTGAATAATTCTAATTAAGGGGATGTCTTAATTAGAAGAAAATATCATTTGATGCTTTGATTAATAAAATGATGTATTTAATGTAAAAGAATACTTTGGTTTGAAAAATTAAAATATTAGTTGAATATTTTAGTAGAAGTTATTAATGATTACTATAAAATTTGTTTTGATACTTAGTTAATTGAGTAATAATAGAGGATAGATATAAAACTCTATCTTAAAAAAAAGCTAATTTAAACTATTAGCATGAAGTTGTGAGCAAGTTTTGTTTTAAATTTTGGTTGTATTAAAATTGATTGGTGTGAATTTGTAAAATTCTTTTGAAAACAAGTTTGAATTAATTATCAACTTTAATTAGTTTTATGTTGATAATTAGATGGAAAATTTATTTTGTGACAAGTGAAAATGTGAATTTGAATTATTTTTGATAAATGAACAATTCATGTAGTATAATCATTCTAATTTGTGAAAAAAAATTGTCATGTAATAATAAATAGTTAGCATAAAGATTATTTAGAAAATGTGATTTGGAAATAGAACGGTTTGGAAATTTCAAATTTCAAATTGATTTTAAAAGTTGAAATTTTATTTGGAAAAGTGTTGTACTAAAACAGCGATAACTTGAGATTTCTAACTCCAAATGAGTTCAATCCTTTTGTAAATGAAACAATTTTCAGTAATCTATAAATTTTCTTTTTACCACTTTAGAAAATTTTGCCTTTTTTATAGCCTAAAATGGGTTTGAAAGTAGATGGTCATTTCTGTCCTATAAGAGATTTTCTAAGATTTAAGTTGAAAGTAAATTTAGCATAACTTTCAAATCATAAATCCGATTTTGGTGATCTTTATATTGCTGGAAAGCTTAGATTGAGTAGAACAACTTTCGTATTAATTTTTTTTCTTCAGATTTTGTTGTTTGCTGTGTCAAAACCTGTCTTCTTTACAACATGTCTGAAATGAATTTGATCTATTTTCTCTTAATAATTAAGTGTAATGCTTCTTATTTAAGAATATGAACTATATCATTTTTATGAGCTAAGTACAAGTGAAAGAGGATAGTTGGACTATATTTTGAGCAAAAAAGATTATATTTATAATCGAGTAAACTCGCTTTAAAATGCTAAAAAGAAAGGTATGTTTTTGGATTAAATTTTAAAGAGTTAAATGATGGTATATTTTGTGTTTTCGACCAAATGGTATGTATATCATATAAATCATTTTTGTAATGTTGTAAATGGCCCTCTATGCAAAGGAGACTCTGCCAATTTTTCCAAAAATTTCTAATACTTAGAAAAAATTTGAGAAACAAATTAGGGAAAATATATGTTACAAATTGAAATCTAAGTAAGAAGCTTTAGGAAATTTTCAAGTATTGAAAATTGAGAATTTAATTTTTTGAAGATAATGGGTTTGAAAACTTTAAGAATATTTGATTAGTAAAAGAGAGCTTAAAAATCTATTCCTTGAGTTTTAACTTCCCTTTGTGCAATTATCCAGCGACTTGCATTTATGCGGTCGTTTAGGTTGGTGATATTTGAAGAAACCACCCACCTTTTGTTGAGTTTTCTTACCTCAATCGTTGTCAATCTAATACTAGTGTGATTCCTTTCATTGTGTCATACGGAAGGTCGTGTCAATAATTATCTTGTGAGTTAGAGTCTGGGAAAAAGAGGTGATTAATCCCGACTCTATTCGAGAATTGTTTGAGGAGTCATTCTCACCCGATTGATCTTTTGTGTAGCATCCAATCTGTGTTCTTGCTTCGAAGATGAAAAGCCTTCGAAATAAGAATGTTCTGCCCATAAAAATTCGATGGTTCGATAATCCCAATGCCTACACTTAGGAAACCATAGAATTTATTGAGTTATCTTATCCGAGTTTTCTGTTTTCTTGTGTTGAGGGTGAGAACTAGCCTATCTATCTTCCTTTGCTTGATGAAATAAATTCATGCTGAACACAACTCTTCTCTAGAAATTGCGAGGATGCAATTTTTATAAGGGGGGAGTCTGTAACAACCATGGTTTTGGTGATTACTTGTAATATTAAATTATAACGTTGGTTATAATTTAATATTGAGAAATAAAAATAAATTGGAAATTTAAAATTGATTATTTTGGATAAACAATGAATTTTGGAAAGAATAAAATAGAGTTAATATGATAATATTGATAATAAATGGTGGAAAATGGAAATATATTAATTTGGTAATTTATTGGATTAAATAAAAGATAAAAAGTGTTAATTCAATAATAATTTGTTGAAATAAATATAAAATGTTGAGAATAAAGTTTTAAAAACTTTATTTTGATTGTTTGGGTTGGAAATGAGCAGTATATTATTTTAATTTGAGAAAATGCAATAATTCTAGTAATTATTGCCAAATGTGGCATTTATTGATTTTTAAATGAAGTATTTAATTTAATATGTTGTTTATTGTAAATAAAAAGGTGAAATATCGGATAAAAATAATTTTTGGAAGTATAAATGATGTTAAAATTGTTTGTTATATTTAACTATACAAGGAAATAATTTTTGTGTAATTTTTTGTGTTAAAAATAAAGTTTTGTGTAAATTATAGTGTAAATTGTACATTTAATTAAAATAAGAGTTTTTAATAATGAAAAATATGTTTGTAACTAAATTATCTTTTTAATTGTTGTTAAAATGTTTGTTGAACTTGAAAATATGTTTGAAAGATTTTATTATGTTAAAATCTTGTATATATATGTCGTTTTATTAATGACATGTGTATATATGTGTTTAAGTGGTTAGAGAGTTAATTTGATTTTTAGTTTAATTAAATATTGGACTAAGCCCATTTTCATTCTAACCTGTAAAGAAATGAGAAACATCTTTCTCTTCCTCAAACATTAGTACATTCATTCTCTTTTACAGTAAAACAAAACTCAGAAACCATTCTTCTTTCTAAACCCTAAAGCTCTAAATCTTCAATTCCTACAATAATTTGCTGATTTTAATCAAACTAAAGCTATATTTTTCAGGTAATCAACTCCAAAACTTATTCTATTACATTAAATTTTGATTTTTGCAAAGGTAGATTGTTTGTAATTGGTTTTCCTTGCTTGCATGTTGTTTTATAGGTTTTAGAACCTAAAATTCAAGCAAAAGCTCCAACCTTTCTGCATTAATTTGAGTTTGTGCATTCCTACAGCAAGGTGAGTATCAAAACTCATGAATGCTAGCTGAAGCCAAGCTTCAAATTGCTATAAACTATGAAAAGTTTGCTTTTGTATCTTGTTTTATGCTCAGTTTTGTTTGTGCCAAAACTGTTCCGACTTCCACTTTGCATGTTAATTTCTTGCAATTCCGGCAACGAAATGCTACTGTATTTTCTTCTGATAGTAGTTCATGTATTGTAGTATAGTATAAGTGTGCAAAATTTCATAGAAAAAATCTTTTGTTTGATACCTGAAAACTTTGCTGCAAAATCAATACGCAGCCTGGAAATCACCTGCACATTTTTGTTTTTGAACTGTTGCAAATATGGCCTGAGTCCATGTTTGAGACATCATAACTTTTTCATTTCCAATCGGAATTCATTGATTCTTTATTTATTTGAAAGCTGAAATTTTTTAGTATGTGCATACAAATTTTCAGCTCAATATATGGTAGTTGGTCCTTTGTTTCAGGCCTGTAATTTGAACCCAAGATCGTTTTCAGGCCTGGGCAAATTTTTGTTTTTGAACTGTTGCAAACATGGCCTGAGTCCTTGTTTGAAATATCATAACTTTTTCATTTCCAGTCAGAATTCATTGATTCTTTTTTTGTTTGAATGATGAACTTTTCTAGTATGCGCACCCCAATTTTCAGCTCAATATGAGGTTGTATGTTCCTCTGTTTCAGGCTTGTAAGTTGAACCCAGGATTGTTTTCAGGCCTGGGCACATTTTTATTTTTGAACTGTTGCAAACATGGCCTGAGTCCATGTTTGAGACGGTGTAACTTTTACATTTCCAGTCGGAATTCATTGATTCTTTTTTTTTAAATTTGAAGACTTCTACTATGGGTACACCAATTTTCAGTTCGATCAGAGGTTGTTTGGCCACCTGTTCCATGTCTGTAATTTAAACACGAGAGGGTTTTAGACCTGGGCAGAATTCAACATGGCTTGAGTCCATGTTTGAGATTTCATATCTTTAGCATTTCATATCGGAATTCAATAAATCTTTCTCTAGTTCATAGATAAATTGTTCTACTTTATGTGTATCAAATTTTAGACCATTCCGAGGTCATTAAGCATTTCAAATTATGTCCGAAAGTTGAACCCGGAGAAGGTTTCAGACTTGGGTATTGTTTTCCCTATGCATTTTTATGTTCTTTTTCCGTCCGACTTTTGACTTTTACTTCATGTTTTTGTGATATTTCTAAAATGTTTTGAGGGCTCTGATGCCTATCAATAGGCTAGCCAAGTTTTGATAAATTTGAAATTCAAATTTGAATTGAATTTGAATGATGGTTTTGAGTGATTTCTTTGATTTCTAGCACGGATTTTTCCAAACAATTTTGAAATAATTTTTAAAATAAATTGGCATTTAAAATAATTATTATATAATATTTTTAATTTATTTTAAACTATAAAATCTATTTATTCTCTATAATAAGGGAATTTTCAAATATTGTCTTCAAAATTGATTTCGGAAAATGGTTTTAAAAGCTTCTTTTCTCAAATATTAAATTATTTTATACATAAAATTCACATTTTTGCACTATTCAAGCAAATGAGAAGGGAAATTAAACGGTTTGGTAAAACACGTGGTATGGAACACGTGCGTTTATCTTATCGGTTAATTCCTAACTTGTCCATTTGATCGTTTTGACCTTCAGGTCGAGTTTCCCGATGAGATGAGGTAAACTTTTTACTGGTTTGAGTGTGAAATTTACTAGCGGTTAGTAGACCTCTTAGTGCGAACGTGTGGTATGGGATGCACGTTAACACTGTTCGGGTTTCAATCGGAGAGTTTGCAACACATTTGCCATTGCGGCGTATTGCCAGTACCGGACCATCGGTTCATTGCCATTGCGGCGTATTTTTCTTCGAGACGTTTTCCATTGCGGCGTATTTTCCATTGCGGCTTATTTGTCATTGTGACGTATTTGCCTTCGAGCGAGGTACCTATTTTGAGAGATCAGTATTTGGCAGGCTTCGGCCAAAAGCACGTGCAAAACTTTTGAGATGATTTCATTGATCACTGTGATTTCCCGAGTATATCGCCTTTTATTTGTTGGCCATTCGAGCCATTTGGGATACTATATATATATATGGTGATTACCTTATGGGAATTTGAACTCTTGTGAGTTCCATCTTTGAGATTTGAGTTGCCTACACTGGCGCTATTTGAGATTTGCCTTTTGGCGTTTATTTGGGATTATATTCTCCTATGTTGGAGATATATATTTAATTGACTTATGGCGTATTTTGAGATGGTGATTTCTATGAGTTGCTTTTGAGTTTGCCGATATGGCGGGTTTGGGATTTCTCCTTTTTAGGAGTTATATTTTCCCTAAACCATTATTGATGATTTGTGATATGCCGATAATACGAAGCTTGCTATATTTAGCGTTTTATGGATTGTTTTATCTCTTTTGAGATTGTATGTTTGTGTAGTTATATCATTCCATCACTTGAAGTAACCATACCATGCTTATACTTAGAATTGTCTCTTCTCTTTGAGAAGAATATCACCCTTATACTTATACTCTTATTATTGTTTATCCATATTAACTGATTGTTTTAGCTAGACTGATACACGGGTCAGGCCGAGGTGTTTCAGGTTAGGTACCCATTGGACTTAGCCTTTCTACTTCCGCTTGGATATTTTTTTATCACCTTTTTGATGTCGCTTTTTGTGTAGATTCTGATATGTATATTTTTGACTCGTTGTATATTGTGTGGTCATCATACACTTATGTGTATCATTTTTTATTACATCGGGATGTATTTGTATATATATGTATATATCTGTTGTTTGTTGTTCTGTGATGTGATATGCATTTAGTTGTTGTGTTTTGTTCTGATAGATCCGTAGCCACCTATGATTTTGTATTAAGCGTTTATTGGATATGTCGATCTACTTGAGTTAGAGGAAATTTTTTTAGAGAATTTATCGATGTATTAAATAGATGTTTAAGACAAATCTATAGATGGTCGCTCCTAACCAGACCTATTCTCCGCATTAGCAGACAGTATTACTTAATTATACTCTTTGTTAATGTGGGTCTCGGGGTGGGGCGTCACATTTATAGTGCCTTATACGTTGCTTTTGACGTGCTAAACTAGCTAAATTCCCTATTAACAACTGAAATGAAGCAAAATGAGAGAAATGGAATCAAATTCAACTTGCTAGGCCATGTTCTGGGTTCACCGCATAGAATCAAAACACGACCGATCGACTGCTAGGCTTTTGATCCATCGGCTATTAGTGATGGTTTCTAGGCAGTAATGCCCAGATCATCGTCATCGGTCGCCACTTGAAATGGGGAACTTTGTGACGCCCCACCTCTATACCCACGCTAACCAAGAACACTACGATGTAGTGCTGTCAATTAGCACGGAGAATAAGGCTGTGGAGGAGCGACCATCCATGTAACTTCTTTGTGCGAGCACCGGTATGTCAGATAGAATAGAATGCATATCTTTTAAGGAGGAAATCCGACATACCGATACAAACTCACAGCTATCACACGATGGCTATATATAATCTTCGAAAACAAACATAGAAATAATCATAACATAAATCAGTCACAGACATCCATATCACAAAGGCGGAAGAAGATATGAATATATATATAACACATAAAAGTGTACATCAGAGTAGTGGTCGGAAAGATCCATTATAATACAAAAGAATAGCAACACGTGCTATACAAAAGAATAGATACACAATATAGAGTCTATATCTCAAATGTGTACAACCAAAAACTACTAATCTAAGTAGTTAGCCAAAAGTCAGAATAATCCAGAAGAGAAGTCAAGCAGAAGCACATGTAACATCTCGGTCTGACCCGAGAATTATTTATAAGAAAATAATAAACGGATCAGTCTAACTATAAATATCAGATGACATGATATAGAATAAGGGGTATGGCATAAACATATAATAACCATGATGGCATACTACTATAAGTATGTAAATGATAATCAACAAGGGATTAATCAATATCACAAGAATCTTCTCAAAGATCCAAACACATAAAAGGGTAATGACACACGAATTCACCAATACACAAAAATTGATAAAGCATATCAATGAAAACCACGAAAATTGGTGAAGCACTAAATCCAGAAATCAACACACGAAATCCAGAACAAATCCCAAAAATCAACACACGAAATCCAGAAATCACTAAAAGGGGGAAGTCCGAGCACACGGACGAGAAGCTATCTCATGGAAGCTATCCATTTAATTTTTCGAACACACGAATGACCCGAAGGCTTTTGACACACGAATGGCCCGAAGACCATAGGGTGCTACCCCATATATGTGATGGTGAAACATCACAAAAGCGGGGTCTAGTCTCCCTCGCAGACAAAGAGACATCGCTCCATCGCTAGTCTAAATCACAAAAATGATCGTCATGATCATAAGGAAGTGTCGATCACACCAAGCTAGTAAATATATGAGTTTAGCTTCATGTCCCATAACCACTTGCTTAACTTAAATATTTACGAACAAGCTGTAAATCTTCACTAGAAAATTGTCACAAAAAGGGTTCAATCGAACAAGTCCAAGAGCTAACCAACGAAGTGAACACAAGCGTTTCATACCACTCGTTTTACTAAGTCGTTTAATTTGATTTCTCATCCGAGTGAAGTAAAGGCTTGTATATACTAATAGATTGGAAAATGGTTTAGGAAAAGAAAGAGCTTTGTAATAAAATAGAGTTGAAATCGTTTTGATGAAAGAGCTTTGATATTTACTACAAGTATTGAAACCTTCATATCTTTAAAGTGACAAGTCACAAAACGATTGTTGAAACAAATCGAATCACATAAATTCACATTCGAAGACGTGAGAAAAATCCAAGGAAATCAATTCCCAAAACCATCAAAGTAGGAAGTTCTGTTGAATGTTTTTCAGATAAGATCCCCTACGGAGGGGGGTGGCAACCCCCTAGGTGGGGGTGCGGGGGCAACGCCCCTGCTACGGTGTTCGACCTGCCCAAACGACCTAAGGGGCCATGCGACCTAATGGGTCATGCGATCTACGACCTAAGTGGAAGACAGGTCGAGCGACCTAAGGGATATGAGGTCCAACGACCTAAGGAAAAGAGACTCGCGACCTAAGGACTCGCGACCTAAAACTCACGACCTAAGGACTCGCGACCTAAAACTCGCGACCTAAAGCTCGTGACCTAAAGACACGCGACCTAAAACTCGCGACCTAAAGACACGCGACCTAAAGCTCGCGACCTAAAGACACGCGACCTAAAGCTCGCGACCTATCTCCGAACGAGCTAATGTGAGCATATAAGGTCGAACGACCTAACTGCAAACGACTTAAGGCCGAACAACCTAAAATGGAACGACCTACCAAGCACGCGACCTATCAGTGGTGCGACCTAGTGGGGTGAGCGACCTAACACGGTCGAGTTAAGGTAAGGCGCGACCTAAAGAGGTGCGACCTAATGGGTAGGTAAGATCGAGCGACCTAGGGCCAACGACCTAGTGCAGAACGACCTACGACCTAAGTGCCAAGCGACCTACGACCTAACTCGAGGCGAACGACCTAAGCCCAGAACGGCAATTTGCAGGCCTGTCTTCTCAAAACTCGAACGACCTAAGCCTAGAATTTTGCCAAAACACTAAAAATTGGGGTTTTCACCAATTCAATCCAAACCAAATGCAAATGCACATGCACAAGTGATAGGGAATCATTCCCAACAGTCCAATGACAGTTATAGGCAAGATGTGAGATCAAAAATCTCACTTTTTCACTAAAATGGATGAAGATGAAGCTTGAAAGCAAGGTGAAGCAATCCAAAGCTTGAATCCAATATCTTCTACTTGAATCCGGAGTTGAATGTTGGATTAGCAAATGAACTTGAACTTGGAATTTTAATTTCCCATTCCCACCACCATTTTTTATGAAGCTTAGATGTTTGAACAAAGAGTGAAGTTATGAAGTGAAGAGGGTTGGGCTGAGCTAAAGAAGGTGCAGTCTAAACCAAAGTCACAAGCGGGAAAAAGTAGCGAAAATTCCACTAACTCCAAACATATCAAAGTTTATACTTAAAAAGATCGCAAACATCATTTTGAACTCAATGGGATTGGTCTCGAGTCCTAATTTGACCATATGCAAAAAGTAACTTTTCGGACCAAAATCCGATTAACGATAAAATATTTAAATAAAATGTTTAAATATAAAATCGACAAATATGCGGGTTGTTACAAACTTCATGAAGCTTTCAGGTGGTGTTCGAGATGTTATAGCCTAGGGTTTCTAATTCACTTTCCAGACTCAAGTTAATGACAAAGTGGACGATCGAAACAGAGAGTGATGCAAGTATACATTAGCCTGGGTGATTCTTGAAATGCTTGAAATGTTGAAGTGCAAAAATGATGAGATATTGAGAGAGTTGATCAAGTAATATAATTTAAACAAAGATGAATATACTTACTGTCTTTGATATATAAATGTGAAAGAAGAATTAAACTCATTGGAATTATATAAAATAATGTTATACTCACCTTAACATTGAAGGAGAAAAGTAGCTGGTGGTGATGATGGAGTTAATAATGGAGATGATAAAATTGGCAGTGAAATGTGTTTTGATTTTCAAGTGGAAAAGGAAATAATGGATTCATAATGGTTTATATGGGGTTAGGAGGGAAACTTTAGGGTTAAGGAAAGCTAATAGTTTAAAATTTAATCATGATATAGATAAGGATTAAAAAGTATGGTTGAATTAAAAAAATTCGATTTATTTTCTTATCTTTTAAATCATTTCGAATCTTTAATCGCCTTATTACCTAATCGTTATGTAATAGCTGATTAAATTTCTACTCAAACCGTTTCAATCAAAATTTTATTTTATTCTTTATAATAATTTTTCTTTTTGAAAAATATTACTTTTCAATTTTCAACAATTATAAATAATTATTTTATTTCCAAAATAATTCCAAAAGTTAATAAATATTATTTATTCAGCCAAAACAAATTTTCAGATAACTTTTGGATTTCAAAAATATAATTCAAATTTGGATTTTAAATAATTATTTTTCAAATAAACTTCAAATAAAAATCCAAATAAATATTATTAAAATTAGTTAAATAACAGGATGTTACAAACTTCCCTCCTTGAAGAAATTGCATCCTCGCAATTTACTAGAGAGTATTGTAATCGATATAACTAATATATTTAAATAATATATATATATATATATCATTCTTTATTGAGCTTTCGATGTGCTACTATGATAAAGTCTCATATACACATCTACTTAAATAAAATAAGTATCACTTTCTTTTCAAGAATAATTTAAACTTTTAAATCTTTACTATACGTATGCATGTGTATTTATATGTATGTATTTATATATGTATGTGTGTGTGTGTGTTCTACCACGATGATCGACCCATTTGATCATTCAACAACTCACACATCACATATGAGAGTCGTACAAAAATCAGTGAATATCCTATGTCTTACTCCTCTAAGACCAAAATATATCTCTATCTCCATATTAATCTAACCTCAGCTCAAATACCATGATGTAACTCCCCGGCTCCAGTGATTAAATTATTACTGCCCAAGATCTTAGATTAAAGGGCATGGAAAGAGTGATCTCTCGGACACGCTACTTTGGATCAACACGGATACGTTACAATACCTGAATACATCTGAATTAGTATGTATCTCGTCTTAACACAAAGCAACATATACAAATTGTCCAAACTGAATAATATAGCAATCAAGACATAAATAAAAATTTCCCAACTAAAAGATCGAAGTGAATAAAAATGATGAAATTTATTCATATCTAAAAATTTGATACCATGTCATATGTATAACTCGTCACATAAATACATTACTTTGACCAAAACATTAAAATACCAATATATGTACTGGCTAAGTAAATACTCGCTAATACAGTTAGAATATTAACCTGTAAAACAACCTCAGTTTGACCTTAGATTGTTAACCAAATAATTAAACCAGTGTCAAGGTAGAAATCTAGTAGTGAGTGTAATCGTGATCGAAATAATAACATTGTAAGTGTGATAAGTTAAAATACAACGCTACCGGATATAAACACAAATTTATCACTATAGTCAACACCTATAAATAATTTCATATAATCTTAGTAATCAAAATCAATTTTAAAATATATTTCCAAACTGATTTTCTTTCAAATCATTTCCTTAAAATCACTTCAAATTAGATTTCCGAATCACTTTTATAAAATTATTTTATTACGGAAATCCCATATAATAATAAACCATATATCAGAATTGCACTTTGCAAACAATATCAAAATACCGGTTTAAAATACAAATAATTTATCAAAATATTCCTAAAATGTATAAATACCAATCTTTGAAATATATTTCTCAAATCAAGTTGCAAAATCCAATTTATCCAAAACACCTTTCCAAAACATTATGCCAAACAATATTTCCTCTTTATTTGTTTAAAGTTGCTACTTCTCATTTATTGAAACCAGTTTTGTAATATTCAATAATTTCGTCAAAACTAAATTTCCAAATGCAATATGGTTTCTCTAAATCTATTACAAACATATGGTAAATTCCTATCATAATAAACCATAATAAACCATTTCAAATCATAACATTACTCATCTGCAATTGACATCCAGGGAAGGAATCGTTTAATCCTCCCTTACGGTCCAAGCTTCATATATACTAGGCATTACCTTTGAGCGATATATATATATATATTAAAAATAACAATATCCAATCAGTTTATAAAACAAGTAGCAATTCTTTTTAGAAGGTAAAATCACTATGTTCATGGTATAACATATTATATTTAATAACTACACAAGCACTGGCTGGCTTGTGTGACATCTTTTGTGGAAAAAAATATTGTAGTAGAGTAAGCTGCTGCTAACAACAATGGCAGTGTTGCTGCTGCTACATTTTTTCTCTAGCCCACCATGGCTAAGTGGGCTAGAAGTGCACATAAGGTTTTTTTATTGGTTTAAATGCTATTTAATTGGATTTCTAAATATGTGAACATGACTGTGCGCTTTTAAATTCAAGTTTCTTTGTCAAATGGTTCTCATGACTTTGTTTTACATATGAATCATCAGGCCTTATAATTGACAAGGCTTCCAAACAACTTTTTATATGGAAATATCATATTAGTTTTTAAAACTTTAATTTTTTGGATGTATACAACAACTATTATTATATGTGATAAAATCGTTTTGTTCTATCTAAACATTATCATGCTTTACGAGAGAGAAAACTGGTAAAAAAACATTTCAATAAGGTCAAACCAACTACCCAATAGATATATGCACAAAAACACTTATGGGCGAATCACAAACATCATACATGCTACCTAATGAAATCTAACTTTTTTGAACTTTTATTTTTGAAGTATTAAACAGGTTGGTGTTTTGAAACCCTGAAACTTGTTGGAAAATTGCAAATTAAAATAAAACGTCGTTTGTTGGTTTAATGAATGAAATTGTTATAAATTTATATATATGCATTTTTTTAATACTTGTTTGAGTTAAGTATATGTACATGAAGACTATATGGTTTGATTTGGTGCATGCTTGCATGTTAACTAAGCGAATTAGCTTACAAATGATAAATAAGATTTATTTTATGTTTTTACATATATATATATATATTATGAATCCAATCATCTTTTGATATTGTACACTTATATATTTATATTTTAATTGTTTAAAAGCCTCTCTGTACAAAGGATATTCTATTAAAAAATTAAAAAATTTGACACATAGAAATATTTTGGAAATTTTTACGTTTGAAATCTAAGAAAATTTTAAGAACGACTATTGAAAGCTATACATATATTAATCCCTTTGTTTACGATATTGTGTGAAACATGTGAATGAAATGATGAATTCTCTTTTCTTGTAAATGGTTGGGTCGATGAGATTAATTCGAATGATCAATACTGTTTAGAGGTGGTTTAACAGAGTGGTGCGATGGAAGCGGAGTGAATAATGTTGTATATGTTATTGAAATGATTGATTGATAATTAATTAAAAGCTTTAATGAATACACTTGATGATAGACACAATTGTCTATATTGTGTTGCTTGTGCATGCATTTGTCGACGTGCTTAATCAATTACAATACTCTCCAGTAAATTACAAGATGCAATTTCTTTAAGGAGGCAAGTCTATAACATCATGTTTCAGAGTTAAATAAAATAAATATATTAAAATGGATTTTGAAATTTAATTGGATATTTTATTGAATTTAATTCAATAAACTGAATTTTTGGATTTATTGGATTGTGTTGATTTAGAAATTCAAATTTAAAATTTGAATTGTATTTTAAAAATCCCAAAGTTTTCTAAAAATAATATAAAAATAATAATTAATATTGGTGGAATTTTGGAATTAGTTTGAAAAATAAAATGATTATTTTAAAATTGAAAATGATGTTTAAATAAAAGGAAATTGTTTTAGAAATGAAATAAAATTTTGATAAAATGTCTTAAATGGATTTTCTAAATTGATAAAGTGTCTCTAGTTTTTTTTAAAATGGGTTAAGTGGGTTGGTTTAAAAATTTTGTGCAATAATTTTATAACTAAAAATTAAAAGAAAACTTTGAATTCTCTTCTCTTCTTATTAGACCACACCCTACCATACGTACCTTCATTTACCACTCCTCTCCCTTATCAATAACCGACCCATTTATCTCCCTCTTTTCTCCACTAAATCTAATGAGATGAAAAAAAAGAAATAGAATAAAAATCAATCGTGCATGACGTGATGAACTTGGCACATGACCCAAAGAGGCGACGACATATGCTTGCGATAGGGGTTATGTAGCGACCTGTAATTTCGGACACTTCATCATTGAATATCGGAACTTTTAAAATATAGTTAAATGTTATAAATATGATTTTATAACCTTGTTAAACTCCTTTTAATTAATGAATAACAATAAGAAACTTGTTTTTAAATTGGTTTACAATAATAAATAATTTGAAGAAATATCGATAATGTGATCGAAAATAATTTTACCAATAAACATCTTTTTATTTAGAACAAGCCATCGGAACTTTGTGTACATGTCTAAATAACTTAGGAAATCACTAATTGGAAATAAAAATATTTTGCACTAAAACACTTTGGGAAACTTATAGAAGGTTCTAGAAGATTGAGTGGAGATATTATGATGTGGAGATTTTTTCTAAGGCATGTGATGTGTAAAGTCTACATGAAGGCATGAGGGGTGGTGAGCCTTCCTTAGTCGGTAAAAGAGGCGAGAGGAGAGGGAGTGGCAACCATTTTTAAGCCTATATCAAGCTATGCATAGCTTATTAGATCAATTTTACATTTTTACAAAATGAAACCAAAGTTCATCATCCTCTTCTCTCTTCATAATTTCCAAAGAACAAATAAATTCAAAACAAATCCAAATCGACTCAAACTTCTTCTATAAGCTTGACACAAGATTCCAACAACTTCCATCAACTCAAAGTTAGAATATTTGAAGCACAAAAGCTCATTTATCAATAGGTTGTGAGTATTTAGGGGCTTTGGAGCCTTGGCCGTGAGCAAAAAGTGGTTGGGGTAGGAAGTTTTGGTGTTTGTAAGGTTGAGGCAGGAAGTGAAAGCTTGTACTTGATTGTTTTCTTGTTTAAGGGTATGCTAACTCAACATTTGAATGAATTTGAAGTGCACATATTGTTGTTTAAATCATATGAACGTTGTTTAAGTTTATATTGTGATATGTGTTGTCGATTTTTACTTTGAAAAGAAAATGACATATGTAGTTGATGGATATGGCATTGTATGAATTTCTATGATTTTTTGCATAGCCTTGAAACAAATCACATAAGGTTTCATTGAATATAGGTTGAATCAAACTTGAGATTGGAAGTGGTTTTATAGCGATAGTCGTATAAATGAACTTAGGAAATGCTTTGTATTCGGTATTTTCTATAAAACTTTGTATAGAGATCCTTAAGGGTTTCTTGTCATATTTGTGATGTATTATGTGTATATTAGTTTCTGTAAAATTATTGGATGCTATAAAGTTTTGTAACATATCAAAATGTAGCAAAACTTGCAAGTAGTCAAAACTGCCCCGTTTACGGTCATTAACATCACTTAAACATAGCACTTTTGAAATGCTATGGTTGCTGTTATGAACTTTAAATATTTAAAAGTGGCTTTAAACTTAGAAATTCTACCTCAATGTCTTTTATAACATATATTAGAGTATTTTGAAATTCGTTTGGAATTTTTATATATTTTTAAGAATTAACTATGAATTTTTAAAGTAAGAGGTTTATTTTTAAAATAAGAAAACATGGTTTTTCAAGTTTTTTAAATAAATTATAAATTACATATTTTTAATTAATATTTTAAATAAATGTTTTAAATCATATTATAAGTACATTTAAATTATATATAATTTTTAGAAAATTGGTAATTATTTTGTTAAAGTATTAAAAAGCTTTTGTAATATAATAGCTTTTAAATTGTTTTTAAAATACCTTAGCTTTACAAATAAATTATCATACATACATCTTTATCGTGTTTTTGAGAATTTAAAATTATAAAAAAATGTTTTATAAACCAAATTTAGGAGATGCTTAAGTGGCTTAATTGTGTTTGTCTTGTTTACTTGTTTATAGAATGTAGTTAACTATACTTAACTCTAAAAGCTGACAAAGTAGGCTTATCTATCTGTGTGAGTTAAGAAGGTCATTCGAGTAGGGTTTAGAAGCAATATCGCTCTAACCTATTGGCTTTACTTTTGATCGAGGGATAGTAAGTTGAGATGGTCGGAAACGTGTTAAGTATACGAAACTTGATTCCCATAAGCAATCATTTTTAGAACCAGATAGTTGATTAGTCAACTAATCGAACTTGACCATTTAAATTAGGAAGTATATGAAAGCTTTACGGCTTCGTACAATTTGAGATCCTCTAGGGAGGACTCATTGGGATGAAATGTCTCTAGCATTAAGAATTGAATATATACAAGATCCCCAGGGGAGGACTCTGCTTTATATGTCATTCGCTTACTTCTAAAATAACCGGAATTGAGTTTACCAGAAATTCATTGATTTAGTTTTGAAGTGTCTGGGATCGGTAAGTGTTTCACATACCGAATACCACTTCAAAACTAGTGTACGAGTCTATGTTTTAGAAGCGATTGTGAATGGAATGTTATAGATTTGAATTGTCTATCCTAAGGTTAAGACCAAGGGAGAGGTTAGCATTAATATTTCATACAAATGCTATAGAGTTAAACTATCCATCCAAGGGTTAAGTCTAAGGGAGAGGTCAGCACTAGAATTTGTTAGTCGACTTGTACTGGGATACATGGAAAGGATTCGTGTTATATTCGAGTGATGAAGACTCGTGTAAGAGATGTCGAACATGACATCGACGTCGAAAATAGTTAATACAGAGTAGGAGCACAACCTGGGGTTTAGCTAACCCACGACAGGATATATCAACTCCATATCTAGAGATGCTTATCGATGTTACTAGTAGGAGTTAATGATATTCGGTATCACATGTTAGGGCGCAGACCGGTTGTGTTTACCTTAAAGGTATCTTTAATCTAGAGATATATAATGCTCGGATGGTAGCTTCCCACCCTAATGCATGGAGATTGGATTCGGCTTGACCGAAGAGATCTCCACAGAAAATCCATATATGAACGTACCTTAGCAGTTTAAGATGTACTTTTAATATTTTTGTATTGTGAGATGCAAGCAGCACAGCTATTTTCTTATTTATATTCTACACCCTAGTCATTATATATTATATCACTATATTAACTTAATAAATGGTTTGGTTTCTTTTGAGGGGAAAACTGCTACGATGATTCATATAGTCTCAAAAGTTACTGTTATATGGGTGCATATATCTGAGGTTTTCTTATACTAAACTTATGTCTGAGTCTCTGAAATATGGTTTTTGTTTTTTCAAAATTCCTCGTATACTCTTTCGAGTAGGTTAAGTAAAGTAGGTTTTAATTAGGATGCTTCAAAGCTTCAAGAGACAAGCTGGAGGCTTTCATTATCTATCTATTTTTCTTTCTGTTGCACTACTATATTGTATGTATTAGCATAGTGAGGACAGGCAATTATAATTGTCCATGCTGATGATCGTACATTGGTTTTATAACTTTGAAATTACTCTATATTTTAGAGTAACCCTGTGTACTATCTTTTGGATATTATATTTTACTGTTCTGCTGTGAGATTCTGATTTTGTGTTCGTTCTTTTTAGTTCTATTTCTTTCTCATCTTACTTTACCTTAACTATCTGTCTTTCTGGGACTTAAATGCTCATCACATGTATACCATGGATGTGTTTAGTGTCGATATTCGAGGGTCGAAAAGTCGGGTCGTTACATTTGGTATTAGAGCAAAGGTTTAGTGTATACCCTAGCTTTGGATGGATATTGCTCATTATAGAAAGGGTAAGTGACACCCTAGAATGAGTTGAGTATATTATACATACGAGAGCTTATTAGTATTTTTCTATAAACCTATCTCTTTATGGAATTTCCTTGGGAATAACTCTTTCTTTGAAATAACTATATTCTTTTATATCCTAAAGTTATTTTTCTATGTTCAGGTAGTAAAAACTATGAGTACTAAAGTTGATAATGCTAATGGAGGTAAACTTAGAGGTGGACGGGGTAGTACTGTCACTAATGGTGGTAATCGAGTACCGATGAATGCCGCTCCTACCAAGGAACCGATGGTGAATGTTGTGGAGGCACTACAAGAAAAGTTGATTTATATAACGCAAATAGATAATACTTTATTCCATAGTGTTATTTTTTATTTTTATTTTTTTAATTTAAAGTAGGCATTGCCTATGTGACATTTACAAAAGCGGGTTTCCTAAATTATTTTCGTGTCCGCTTCTTTCTCCCATTATTTCCTTCTTCTTCAAATTATTCTCAAATTATTTCCCTCGTTCTCAAACACAAAAGCTCCTCCTTTATTACTGCCTCCACCCATAATCTATCGACCCAAACTTGCTTAAACATGTTGACCTCCTACTAGTCTTCGCCAATTTTTCCCTCCAACCCTAAATATTCAGGGCATCATGCAGCTTTAGAACAACCCCAAATTTTTTACAATCCTCGGCCCACATTTCCTAGAAACTAAACTCTTTCTCTATTGTAACAATTAAATATTTTTCATTCATTCTTTAATTAAAAATCCTTCCACATCTTTAAGCTATTTATATTGATTTAAAATGCTAATATGAAATGACAATATGCTTAAACTGCTCAATATTCATGACAAAACCAATTTTTATCTGCCTAATTTCATAGAATGGTCAAGTAACGGAGGGTGAAGTAATCCACTACGACCACAATTTGATTCGACCATGATGATGTTTTTGTAGGTAGTTGAGTATAAGGCTAGGGTGTCGTTTTCTTATGGGAGGAAACTCTAGTTTTAGAATTGCTCATTCTTTCTGGATTTGTGTAAAATGGAGTTTTAAACTTCTTAATAAAAAGTTTTCTACCTGCAATCTATACATTTATACAATATTTTACTTAGTCACATGTAGATGTAAAAGCTTATGAAACCGAAAATTGTAGCTAGGTTAAGTAATAGTGAAGCACATAACTTAAATTGTATATATATGCTGAATATTGAGGTTTGTATTTTAGGATTCATGAAGAGAACGAAGAAAATTGGTAAATTTTTTGGATTGGACCTTATGTATTTTGATCTAACATAATGCCATATTAAGCTGTAAGATTTCAGAAAATGAATCGTGTATAAGCAACAATATGGTGTGTTGATAAATATTCTCCTCTAAATTGGTTATTATATTTAATTTGATTGATTTTGTTGTGAAGTTTATTTTCTACTAATTATTGGTTTGTCTATTTTTTGAAAGTGTAAGACTTTCTAACTTTGGGGTTTACTTAATTTATTATTACTACAGTTTTTACAAAATTCCTAGATATTGTATACTAGTCTAAATACATGTTATTATCCAAAAACTTGGTTTTTAACGATATTACATGTTCTTATGTTTATAGCATCACCATGTTGTGTAATAATGATACCTTATATTGATTTTTATTTTTTTCTTAGTAAAATTTTATTATGGGTTAAAATGAAAGTAGTGAGATTACAAGTAAAGGATAGAAATGAAATAGGAGGATAATGGGTCGGAAAACTAGGAAAGTGTAACATCCCCTATCTAGAGGCCCAAAGCTAAGCACTATAGCTGCTACAACCATCAATAGTATTTAACTTCCGGTGACAAAATACAGTAATGTTAATGGTATCCGTAATATTAGAAGCCCATGAATATGAAATAAAATCACAGATTTCAAAAAACAACATTTCTGATTACATTGCAAAACAATATTTCATATTCAATTACACAATCCCAAAACGATTCCTAGGTTTTGATCAAATATGATTATTACAATTTACGCTAAGAGCGACATATGAAAATGCCCCCTTAGATAATCAGAGTACTAGATAGACATATCAGTCATAAATACATCACATCGGAAATAATAATAAATAGCTCCTACATAGCTAGCTTTTACCTCTTGCACGTCTTTGGAAACTTATTCGTCTAACCTACTAAACTTGGAAAGTCCTTAACTCTCAATCTACTCAAATTAATTTTGAGCACCCGAGAGTTTAAGGGGAAAACATAAACTTCGAGTCGAACATAAAGCCTGGTGATAATACTATTATATCTTGGTTTACTGATATTAAGTGAGACCATGCCTCTTAACGGAATGGGTTTCCCCTCACTAATATCCCTTTAAAAGCATATATTTTGCAAATTAAAGTCCTGCAATCAAACTGATTATAACAATAATAATAAAAACATATATGCATAAAAATTAGGGAATCAATGGACTATCTGTCCACACTATAGTTTTATCTGGCTAGCTATTAACCATTGGCTGACTCAGGCCTACCATACATAATCAAAAATCTAACTTCTATTAGACACATTACTAGGTTATTTGCTATTAAGTATCTTCTTTTAGGGTCAACTGATCCTAATGATTTTATGGGCTCACCAATAACCTATCTTTACTCCGTATATTCCCTTCTATATGTAACATTGTTTTAGTCCCATCTGTGATAAAGCCCTACACACTGGAATTTTGGACTTATATTAGCTGGGGGCTATTAGCTAAAGTATAGGGTGTGACCCTACACCAGTCCCATCTGGTCTTCTAATATCTCAGTCATAAACTTAGGGTTAACTACCCTATTATTTCATTTCTTCTTTTATACTTAGGGTTAACTACCCTGTTAAAATTTCATTTCCTTGTAAATAATCTTTGCAAATGATTTACCCTTGAAATCATATTTTTATAAAACAAGGAAATCGTATACTTTGCTTTACTTGAAACACTTATGCCATGATATATACTTTACACAAAACAATGTTGATGAAATCTAATCAATGGGATTATCTGTCCCTTCAAAGTAAGTTAAAACTCTTTTTAACTTAAAAGACTTTAGGCCATGAAGTCAAGGTAAAACCTTCGAAACCATTGTTTAAAAACCATAAATAACGCCTTTCGAAATCATTAAGAACAAACCTTTCGAAAGCTTTACTAAAACCTTAGACATCCTCTTTCAAAACCATTTAAACTTGTCTTTTGAAGGCAATGGAAACCCTCCATTCAAATACTTAAAATAAACCTTTCGAAAAGATTGGGGATCTCCCCTTCGAAACACATATTATATACCTTTCGAAAGCATTAGATTCAAGTAAAGGATCGTGGAAACATTGCTTCAAAACCTTTAATAATTATTCCATTTGAAACCATTGGGTTTAACTTTTAATATAACTATGGGTCATAAAGAACTGGGGCGAAAGCATTACTTTCGAAGCATTGATCCTAAGTGAAAGAAAGAGGATGGTTTTGAAACCCACCCTTTCGAAAGCATTGCCTTTGAAACTATTTGAAAGCGGCTAAACTACCCTTTCGAAAGCATCGAGAAGGCAGCCATAAAAGAACAGAGGCAAAAGCACCCTTTCGAATGCATTAATTCGAAAGGTTTGAATGCAGCAGCATATGTTTCATATAGGTTCAAAGCGGCTATCCTTTCGAAAGCTTCTTTTAAAACAAAAGGTGGCAACCCATTCGAAAACTCTTTTCTAAAACAAAGGCAAGTGGATTGATTTGAAAGCTAATATAGTTGCTTTCAACTCCTTTGAAAGCATTACTTATAAACAGAGGTACTTCAAAGTTAATAAGAATAGCTCCTACCCCTTCGAAAGCAACGTTTTAACACTATCCCTTCCGCCTTTCACCAATGCACAACGTATCAATTGCTTGATACCATGTGCTTTGGTTTCAAATGGGTTCTTCAGCAGAGGTATGGCGTCGAAAGCTAACAGATGGAAGTGGCGAAGTAGTAAATAAAAAAAAACTGATTTTTAGCCTTTCAAAGAAATTTCTTTTCACATACTTGCCTTATTTGTTAATATGTTATTGGTTGCCTTTTCTTTATCAAAATCCTTTTCTAAAAGTGCTACCGTATTCAGAAATTTTCAATTAAAACGTTTTAACAAATAAGCCCTTCTCCTTGAATAAACATATAAATCATTTAAGCCCCTTAACTCAAATAATTTTATAACTATAATAAAATACTTAGGAAAATTCCTTAAAAATCACCATAATTCACTTTTAATATGTTTTCTAACATACTTAAAATTCAGACCCACACCCATTATATAATTGTTTTAACTAATTTAAACCCAATATTATATATTTTCTTTCATATAAAATTAATAATAAATCCACAACAACTTAGAAATTATGAAACTTGAAACCAACTTCTAAAATAACGTTTTTGACCATATCTAAAAAACGCATCTCATTTGGATGTCATTTAATTGGTTTTTCCAATCTAAATTTATCATAAAATCTATATGAATTAATATAAATCATCAATAAGCATATATATATATATTTATTTATTTAAACAAATATAACATGGCATATTATTTGCAAAATAATTCGGCCATAATTATGAAATTGAAATCATAGTCAAAATGAGATGTAAATCTATTATTCACCTTAGCTTGATGTTAAGAAGGTTGAGAGTTGCCATTTGATTAATTTCTTCAAACTTTCTACTTGATTCCTAGCTTACTTCTTTTGGTTCCTCTTAATGATGGCCGACCAAGCTCTTGGGGGTTTTAGTTTTGTTTATGAATGTTGAAATGAATGAGAAATGAAAGGCAGAAGCGTTTAGGGTATAAGTATAAATTCCTATTTTCCCCTTATTATACTCCTCCTGCTTGCTTATCCTTAGTTCTCATTTACTTATATATTCAATAAGGAAGGGCCCCCTTTTTAATTAACAAATCTTAATCCCTTAACTTTCTACATTATTTCATTTAAATTATCTAATTAAATGTTCTAAATAATGTTACTCAAAATCAGGGCATAACAGACTCCCCTCTTTAAATAATTTCGTCCTCAAAATTACGATAAAGTACTCACAATAATCAATCATAAAGGTAAAACATACCATAAAACAAGTTAGGATAAGTATCTCTAATCCTACTAAGTTACCCAAGTACAGTCTCTCTCGTCGTAACTCTACTGAATTTTGACTAATCTAACTGTCTTGTTTCTTAGTCTCTTCTCATCTCTCGAAGATATACGAACTGGTTTTCTGACTATAGTCATATTTAGTTCCACTACTAGATCATCTGACACAGTTGGTGTAATAGTAGTTTCTGGATCTCGAATACACTTTCTTAGATGAGAAATATGAAAAACATTATGGACCCTTGCCAAACTGTTTGGTAACTCTACTTTATACGTGAGTTTCTCGATCCTTTCTATAATAGGGAATGGTCCAACAAATCTTGGTGCCAATTTTCCTGATTTTCCAAATCTGATTACACCTTTCATCGGTGATACCTTGATGAAAACATGATCTCCGACTGAGAACTCTAAGTCTTTCCATCTTTTATCAGCATAACTCTTTTGCCTAGATTGAGCTTTCTTCATCCTAACTCGAATCAACTCAATCTTCTTGCAGCTTCTCTAACCAAATCTGGGCCAAGAACTAACCTATCCTCGGTCTCTAACCAACAAACATGAGATTTACATGGTCTTCCATACAAAGCTTCAAACGGTGCCATCCCTGTACAAGTTTGATAATTGTTGTCATACAAAAACTCGGCGAAGTTTAGATGTTCTTCCAATGATCCCCCAAAATCTAGCACGCAAGCTCTTAGCAAATCTTATAAAACTTTGTTAACTCTTTCCATTTGCCCATCTATTTGCGGATGGTAAGCGGTACTCATTTTGAGCTTGGTACCTAAAGTCTCCTGTAGACTCTTCCAGAACTCGCTAGTGAACACTTACTATATTACTGGGAATTCCATGTAATCTAACTGTATTCTTCACGAATAATTTAGCCAAAACAGGTGCCGTCCTAGTCAACTTAACTGGAATGAAATGGGCACTCTTGGACAATCTGTCCACTATAACCCATATACTTTCATTTCCTCGATTCGACCTTGGCAACCCATCAATAAAATCCATTGAGATAGAATCCCATTTCCATACTGGAACATCTAAAGGCTGAAGTAACCCGCTTGGTTTCTGATGTTTAGCTTTTACCTGATGACAGTTCAAACACTGCTTCACCCATAAGCCTACATCTCTCTTCATACCTTCCCAGAAGAAACTTCTTTTCATGTCTTGATACATCTTAGTTCCTCCCGGATGAATAGTGAACTTCAAACGATGGCATTCTCCAAGAACTTCCTTCCTAATGTTTCCCACATTTGGAACACATAATCGTCCTTTCTTCCTCAACCACCCATTCTGGTCAAGACTGAAATCTTTCAAGTCATCGCTCTATGTTCCATCCTTTACCTCTATGATCCGTTCAGCTAATAATGGATCTTCCCCTTGCTTAGAAGAAACCCTTTTGATCACCTCTTGTCGAACTTCTAAACATGACAACAAAGCAGTTTCCTTAGTAGGTCTACTCTTAGATCTCCATTGTACTCTGCATGTATCAATGCTTCTAGATCTTTCCACTCACTATAATTGCCAATACTGCATTCTAATGTTTTCTGCTAAATGCATCTGCAACAATATTGTCTTTTATCGGTGTGTACTCAATACCAAAGTCATAAGTGGCTAAAAATTCTAACCACCTCTGTTGTCTCATATTCAACTCCTTCTGAGAGAATAAATATCTCAATAACTTATGATCTGTATACAACTCGAATCTTTCTTCCAACAGGTAATGTTTTCACACATTCAATGCAAAAATTACAGTAGCTAGTTCCAAATCATGAGTTGGATATCTAACCTCATGCGGTCTGAGCTATCAAGAAGCATAGGCAATCACTTTACTATTTTGCATTAACACAGCTCCTAATCCTGTTCCACATGCATCCGTATACACTACTAAGTCCTGTTTCCCCTTTGGAACAACCAGCACAGGTGCATTTTTCAATAAGTGTTTCAGCTTTTAGAATGCCTCCTCATACTTACCAGTCCAGAAAAACTTCACATCTTTCCATGTTAGTTTGGTCATTAGTGCCGCTATCCACAAAAAATCCTTAATGTATCTCCGATAATAACCAGCTAATCCAAGAAAACTCTTTATCTCAGTCACTGTCTCGGGTTTCTTCCAATTATCCACCGCCTCAATCTTAGTTGGATCTACAGATAACCCTTTCTCTGAGACTAAATGACCAAGAAACTTCACTTCCTTCTTCCAGAAATGACACTTCGAAAATTTCGCTTTCGGTTGATGCTACCTCAACGTCTCAAGCACCACTCTAAGTTGAACTTCATGCTCTCTTTCATCTTTAGAGTATACCATAATATCATCTATAAATACCAATACGAACCTATCCAGGTGTTCTCGAAAAACTCGATTCATCAAATCTACAAAGAATGCTGGCGCATTAGTTAGTCCGAACGGCATTACTAACCATTCGTACGATCCATACCTAGTTTTAAACGCCGTCAAAGGAATACCATCATTGGCCACTTTAAGCTGATGGAACCCTGTTGCCAAATCCAACTGGGAAAATATTTTGGCTCCACTCAACTGGTCGACCAAATCGTCAATTCTAGGTAATGGATATCGCTTCTTTATCGTCTTCTCATTCAACTTACGATAATCGATACATAACCTTAAAGATCTGTCCGGTTTCCTTGCAAACACTGCGGCTGCTCCCTATAGTGAACTGCTTGGTCTGATAAAGTTCTTTTTTTCCAAGTCCACCAACTGCACCTTTAGCTCCCTTATCTTTGTAGGTGTCATTTTGCTTGGCGGTCTACTCACCGGTTCTGCTCTTAGTACTAAATCTATCTGAAACTCAATAGCTCGTTCGGCGGTAGTCCTACTACGGACTCAAAGACATCTGCGAATTCTCTAACAACGAAAACTTGATCTAACTCGTCTTCTGCCTCCACAACACCCAAGAAAGCATTATCCTCAAAACTAGGGTTTTCTTTGGATTATATCATCTGATCACTACAGTCAGGGTGTCTAAGTGATATATTCTTATCATGGCAAAATATCCTAGCATCGTACTTACTTAACCAATCCATACCCAAAATAATTCTGAACCCTACGGAATCAAACATATGCAAAATGCAAGCAAATACATAACCTAACAATTCAAACTCTAACTGGTCACACTTCATCCCAAGTGTCGCATATCTCCTATCGGATGCGCAACCCTTAAGCAAGTAACTAGGTATGAGGGTTCTAGGTTAAGCTTGTCTACCAAACAATTAGATATAAAAGAATGTGATGCACCAGTATCAAATAGAACTCTAACTGATACACCATGAATCAATAGTGTACCTCACAACACAGCTTTTCCCTTTTTCCTCTGTTGTTGGTCTCGAGGTAGCTAGCTCCACTGCAAACACTTTTCCCTTCCCATCCTTGGCTGGTTCTTTGCACTGGTTCTTATAATGTCCAATCTGATCGTAGTTGAAACATCTTACTCCTTTCTTGTCAGCAGCTTTCTTCCATTTGCATGTCCGACACTCGTGAGCATAGTGTCCCTTCTTATCGCACTTATAGCAAACTACATCAGCCTTTCATTTCTTGGCAGCTCCACTCTTATAAGTTCCATTCTTATGAAAAAACTTTATCTTCTAGTTCCGGCCACTTTGAGCTTCCCCTACTTTGTTACCATCATTAAAAGCAAGCATCTCCTCCTGTCTCAAAGCCATCTCAACAACTACCTCACACGGATCCCTGATATGTGCTAGAGTCGCTTTAGCTAGATCAGATTTCAGTCCGTAGATGAACTTCTCATTCCTTTTAATAATTGTATCAACTGTAGCATATCCGTATCTTGATAGCTCCTCAAACCTAGTTGCATACTCAAGCACTATCATGTCTCCTTACTCCTACTCCATAAACTTCCTGAGCAGAGTTGACTTAGCAATCTCTAACATAAATATTTCCTCAAACCTTCTTTTAAATTCAGCCCAAGTCATGGCCTCCTCATTAACTCCCAAAGTTACAATATTCCTCCAATATAGTGCTGCTTCTTGTAACTATCTAGAAGCAAGCCTCCTCTTTTTCTCATCATTAAGCCCCAAATCAGAAAATATTCTTTCGCAATGAAGTAACCAATTCTCCACTTCAATTACGTCTTCAGTCCTGATAAACGGTTTTCCTCTAAGCCTGGCATAATCTCTGCTCAATACTGCATAGTTATTGATCACCGGAGCTCCCTAGTTTCCTCCTTCAACATTTCCTCCAACTAATCCAACAGCAGCTCCAGCTTGCATCATGTTGACAAAGAACTAATACATAGCTCCTATATCAACATACGGCGCTCCAGCACCTACATTAGCAGCTTGTGCTGACCTGGATTCCTTCTAGTGTTTGGTCTGGCATTTCAGTTGGTTGTGCTACTTCTTCCACCAATGTTAACACTTCCACTCCTATCATCCATATCTTACGTCCTTAAAATCTACATTTGAGAATTTGTAAGATACAGAAGAATAGCCTAAAGAAGATGGAGAATAGAGATAGAGCGTATACTTATATATAGCAAATACAAGTACGTTACTGTAGCGTTGTCCCATACCCCAATCTTTTCTCTAATTCCTTAGGATTATGTTTTTAAAATTATTTTATGTTTTAAATTTCTTTTAAATTTTTCATAAACCTATGCTCTGATACTAAGTTGTAACATCTCCTATCTTGAGGCCCGAAGCTAAGCGCTACAGTTGCTGCAGTTATCTATAGTATTAACTTCCGGTGACAAAATATGGTAATGTTAATGGTATCTATAATATCAGAAGCACGTGAATATAAAATAAAATCACACATTTCAAAAACAACTTTTCTCATTATATTTCAAAACCACATTTCATATTCAATTACATAATCCCAAACGATTTCCCAGGTTTCGATCAAATATAGTTATTACAAATTACGCTAAGAGCGACATATGAAGATACCCCCTTGGATGATCAGAGTACTAAATAGACATATCTGTCTTATATAAAACACAATGGATATAAACTAAAAAGCTCCTATATAGCTATCTTTTCCTTCTTTATGTCTTTGGAAGCTTATTCGTCCACTTACTAAACCTGTAAAATCTTAACTCTTAATCTACTCAAATTAATTTTGAGCACTCGAGAGTTTAAGGGGAAATATAAACTTCGAGTCAGACATAAAGCCTACTATGAATAATATTATTACATTTTGGTTTTCTGATATTCAATGAGACCACGCCGCTTAGCGGAATGGGTTTCCCCTCACTAATATCCCTTTTAAAACATATCTTTTGCAAATCAGAATCCTGAAATCAACTGATTGAAACAATAGTAGCTAGTATATACTTATGAATAAAAAACAGGAAATCTATGGACTATATCTCCATACTATATTTTTACTTAGTTGACTATTAACCGCTGGCTAACTCGGGCCTTCCAAACATAACCAAAATCTAACTTTTGTTAGACGCAGTTCTAGGTTGACTACCCTTAACTTCTATGCTAACGACCCTTAACTTTTTTTTCTAGGATCAATTGAACCTAATGGTTTTGCGGGCTTACCAATAACCTATCTCTTCCCTGAATATTCCTTTTGGTGTGTAACCTCAATTTAGTTCCATCCATGAGAAGCCCTACACACTAAAATTTTGGACTTATTTTAGCTAGGGGCTAATAACTAAAGTATAGAATGCAACCCTACATCATTCCTGTATGGTCTCCTAATATCCGAGTCATAAACTTAGGGTTAACTACAGTTTTCATATATTTCCTGTCTTAGGGTTAACTTCCCTGTCAAAACTTTCTTTCCTTGTAAACATCCTTCACAAATGATTCACCCCTAAAATCATACTTCTATAAAACAAGGAAATCGTGTACTTTGTTTTTCATAAAACACTTAAGCCATGATATATATACTTTACACAAAACAATGTCGATGAAATCTAATGGGATTATCTATCCCTCCAAAGTAAGTTAAAACGCTTTTTTTACCTTAAAAGACCTTAGGCAACGAAGCCAAGGTAAACCATTCGAAACCTTTGTTTAAAACTTTAAACAATCCCTTTCGAATCTATTGTAAGTGCCCCTTTAAAAATAAGTTAACTATTTTACCTTGAAACACTAGGCCGAAAGGCCAAAACATACCTTACAAAACCTTCAAAAATAGACCTTTCGAAATCATTGAGAATAACCCTTCGAAAGCTTTATTAAAACCATAGACATCCCCTTTTTAAAACACTTTAACTTGCCTTCCGCAAGCATTGGAAATCTTCCATTCAAATACTCAAGTAAACCTTTCGAAAACATTGTTGTACCTCCCCTTCAAAACCTGTTGAAAGCATTAAAATTCCTTACTTACATTCCTTTCGAAAGAATTGGGTTCAAGTAAAAGTTTGTGGAACATAGCTTCAAAACCATTTCTTTCGAAACCTTTGGGTTTAACTTTCAATATATCTAAGTGTCTTAAAAGAACTGGGGCGAAAGCATTACTTTCAAAAGCATTATTCCTAAGTAAAAGAAAGTGGATGGTTTCGAAGCCAACTCTTTCGAAAGCATGGAGAAGCGGCTTCAAAGTTTAAAAGCAAAGTACCCTTTCGAAAGCATTGATTCGAAGGGTTGAATGCGGCAGCATGGGTTTCGAACCCATTCGAAAGCTTCACTTAAAAATAAAAAGGCAGCAACCCCTTTCGAAAGCCCTTTTGATAAAACAAAGGCACATTTTACTAAGTCAAAAGCTAATATAACTCCTTCGAAAGCCTCCTTTATAAACATAAGTGATTCGTAGTCAAAATAGTAGCTTCTACCCCTTCGAAAGCATGTTTCAACTCTATACTTTCTGCCTAAATCCAACCCACTACATACCAAGGTATTGATATCATGTGTATTGGTTTCAACTTGGTTGGGGCGGAAGTATGGGGTCGAAAGATAACTGCTGTAAGTGGCAAAGCAGTGATTCTTTTCCAAAACTGATTATTAGCATTTTAAAGTAATATCTTTCCAACTAACTTGCCTTATTTGTCTACATATAATTGGTTGCCAATTCTTTTTCAAAATCATTTTCTAAAAGTGGTTCCGAATTCAGTAATTAATAATTAAAAACATTTAGCAAATTAGCCCCTTCTCCTTATAGAAGCATATAAAACATTTAAGTCCCATACCTTAAATAATTTTATATCCATAATAAAATACTTAGGAAAATTCTCCAAAAATTCCCATAAATCATTTTTAATATGTTTTCTAACATATTTAATTTTCAGACCCAAGGCTATCACATATTTTCCAAAAATAATTTAAACCAATTTAACCATTTTCTTTCCGAGAAAATTCATAATAAATCCATATTAACTTAGAAAATTATGAAACTTGAAACCCATCTCTAAAATAATATTTTTGACCTTATATCAAAAACGCAAATCAAGTGGATGTCATTTGATAGGTTTTCCAAATCGAAACTTATCATATAATCTACATGAAGCATCATAATTCATCAACAAGCATCTACATCCATTTAAACAAACAAATCATGGCATATAATTTTCAAAACCAATTCGGATCTTAACTAGAAATCGAAAGAATAAAAATGAGATGTAAGAACTATTATTCAACTTAGGATGATTGTTAAGAAGGTTGAGATTTGCTCTTGGATTAATTCGCTTAAGCTTCCTACTTGCTTTCTTGCTTATCTTCCTCTTGTTTTCCTCTAATGGTGGCCGGTCAAACTCTATGTATAGTTTTGTTTGTGAAAGTTGGAAAATGAGAATGGGATAAGATTTTAGGGTATAAGAATATAAACTATTCCTATTTTGCCCTTATCTTATTACCTTTACTTACTTTATTTCAATTCTCTTTGTCTTATAAGTTAATTAAGGCACGGCTGTAACGACCCGATATTTTGCACCATTCGCATCCATTATAAGTGTATAGGTAGACACTCATGCCGGAATTGAATTGCTCAAAGTACCGCGTTGTTAATTTAAATTTGGCAAAACTGAACATATACAGTAAATAAATATAATCACAGATCACAGACACAGAGTAATAAGTGCAGCGGAAATAAAAGAGATAGTAGTTCATGAAGCTACTATATAAATGTATAAGTTACATCAGAGTTAACAACAGAAGAGTAATACGATACATCAGAGTTAAACCAGATACAACGGAAGAGTAACACGATACATCAGATACAAATCAGAATACATCACTGGAATCATCGAATACTGAAAGCAGAATAGATGGCTGGATCTTCAAGCAAAGCTCCAACTTCAAGGTGAGTCTCGAATACTGGTATACTCAGTCTGACCCGAGCGTAAAGCAAAACACAAACACTCGAGTCAGGATTAACATTCTTATATCATTAAATCCAACTCAAGTGAAATAGCAATTGAAATACAAGTAACTCAAAGGATGTTTGGAATAACCATCCTTTAAGGATCCGTTAAACTATCTACTATGTAGTAGTGTACGATAAGTAGATAATGTCTATCAGTAATATAAAGTATCAAAATAATGTTAAGGCGTTACCATTATCCCCCTTAACACATTTTTATAAGCATCATAGTCTATACAGCACTGTAAACTCCACCGTAAACTAGTGGGCTATCAGGGAGTACTCCATAGGTATAACACAAAACAGATTCGTAGTGATCGCGTATAAGGGATACAAGTATGACAAGGCACATGAGGCAATACCCAAGGTAGTGACACTACCGTTTGCCTGATCCGGACTGGTGAGAACGCATCGCCGCAGCGACCGCAACACCGTGAAACAACACTCCCAAAATCAAGGGTGCACCAATCGACAACAAGTAATGAGTAGTTCGAAGAAGTGTGTTCACTTGAGGTAGCTGACCTCCATTGGCCCGGCACGGCTCCTGTTTTAGTCATTTCCAATTTGACACAAGTGTCAAGGCTATCCATTATCGTTCTCTTTCTTCAGTCATCACGTACATCATTCCAACCACTTCATTCTGGATCACACTCCACGTATAGTTATTAAAGTGGTTTTCGGTTTAGACAGAGAGTATGTCCATAACCGATTCCGGTCTCTTTAATAACTTTCGTAATTATTACACCGATTGGTCGTTTATATATTTCAAAAACCAAATCAATTACAATTTCAATTAGAATTTACAAATCAACGTTTCATTTATCTTTCTAAAACAATTTCCACAATTTACGTTTCAAAACTTCCAAATTATCATTCAAAATCTTATAATTCAATTTCAATCTTTATTTAAAACAATTCAAATATTGATTCAAGTTCGTATATAAGTTTCATTCTGAAATCATTTAAATTAATTTAATTTAACATTCAAATCAATTTAACTTCATTTATCGATTTTATTCAATATTCATTAAGTAAATTTGCCATTCAAAATAATTTCTAGTAAATTTCCAATTCATTAAATCCATTATAAAAATTCAACTTCATTATATCAAAACTTACAATTTGAATTGAATTAAATTCATCAAATCAAATTCTTTAAAATTTCAAGTCTTACATTAATTTCAATAAATCACATTTTATTTCTTAATAAAGAAATTCAATTTCACTTATTTACTTACTTAAATAATTTTCCAAACTTAATTAATAAAGAAAACTCAATTTCAATTATTTACGAAGTAAATTCACTTATTCAAAAGTTCAATTTTACTTATTAACGAATTCAATTCAATTTGATCATTAAATCATTCAATCTTATTTAATTATTAAATAATTCAAAACTTAATTATTAAATAATTTCAAAGTTTAATAATTTCAAACTTAATTATAATTTCAAACTTAATTATTAAATCATTTCAAAGTTTAATAATTTCAAACTTAATTATAATTTCAAACTTAATTCAATCATTTCTCAAATTAAACAACATTCTTTCATCAATTACATTGTTAATATTTTGTTTCATATTATTAAATATTAACTTTTCCTTTCATTATAAATTCAAATTTCAACTTCATTTCAAAACCATATTATTTATTCAAATAAAATCTTCATTTATTTTTAAATCAAATTATTGACCAATCGGGTTTTATTTAATTCTCTTTCCTAGGTCAAAGTTCAATTTGGGTATTTATCATTTCAACCCGATTCCAATTCAATTCAAAATCAAAGCATAGCAAAGGGAACTTGCAGTGTGATAACTGGGATGGTGTCAAAGTAAATAAACAAGTAATAACAAAAAAAATAACAATCCAATAATCAATTTAAATAATCCTGAAATAATCATATAAATTCGCATTGTTATTTGTACGAATTAATATAATTATTTCTAGAATCTACACTATCATTTCATGTAGATTAAAGATTATTGCATTACGGTTTTTCACTTGTCATCTATTTACAATTTTAACACTACAACAATTAATCCAATATACGTTCAATGGTACAAAGTGTAATTATCACTATTTACATGTCAATTTATTTAATAAATAAAAGGGGTCATATTCAACTAATCAAATTCAACATATGTGTCGATTCAAATTTTAATTATCCTACGCCAAATTTATTTGCATAATATTTATCACTTTATACATTATAATTTTACCGTCCAATTGTAAACATCAAACAATCAGTCATTTAACAACCAAACTGGATTATCATTGCATATATAACAGAAAATGGTGTCAGATGTCACAGGTGAACTGATACAGGTAATAATAGTGTAAATATCTAACAGCAACATATTTCAATTGTCGTTTCAATCGAAATCAAATTTAATAAATAAAATAACGTTAATCGTGAGTGATTGCTCACCTTTCGAGGCTAGAGAGGATAGACAAAGAAGTGAGCTACGAATTCCAAAGCATCGCTAGATAGGCACGAATTTGACGGACAAACTAAAAATACGAATAGACGAAATAAATCAGAACTGGGTCGACAAAGATAATTGGCATATGAAATATATATATATATATATATGATCAAATTTTTAAAATATATATATATATATATATATATGCATTTCAAAACCCATTGTTTTAAACCAAACCCAAATATTTTAGAGTCAAATATATATACTGCCATATTCAACATTAGTATTAATAAATCAATTTTAAACATACATAAAATATATAATTATAAGAAAAAGCCAGACTCATACATACCTATACATATATTTTGAAATCAAACATATATAACAAATATATAAGGATTGATAGAATGAACTTACTGTAGGCTGCAAATCTACCCCATCATATTATATCATAATATATACAACTTAAAATCTCTAGCGAACAAATAACTAGAATCTGTATGTAAAATTATTACAAACTCAACTGACACTATATAACACCCTCAATATTTCCGCTTTAATAAATAAATACTATCAAATATCCATATACCCAGAGATCACAAGACTTTATATTAACGTATATAACAACACATAAATACGATATATATAGTTCTATATACAACATAAAAGCTAGCATATATATACCCATACGACATGCAAACAAACCCCGTCATACTCTGGCATCATTTACAGGTTATAAACCTTTATATATATCTGCACCCTATATAAACGTAACTCATATAGTATATGTATACATAAATGCCCAAAATCGTACATTTTAAACACATATAATAAAAAAATCGAGAAAATATATATGTTATATCTAAACTCACTACAATAGAATCAATGTATAAGTACGAGTATATTACATGTAACATTTATAACTAATATATATATAGATATATTCCTTAAAACCGAAACAGTGGGTATTAACATATATATACCTTATATAATAATGTATAGGTGATACCCAAGACAGCAAGTTTTAGATAAAGAACTTATAAAAGATGGGAAGCATATCTTTATATAGAAATATATATATACAACAGCATGCATCTATATAATCGAAACTTATATAAACACCTCTATATAAAACTTAATATATTATACATCAGTAGATCAACTATATAAAGACATATAGTATTCAAAATACCCGGTTTTAAAACAAGACAGAAAATGGAGAAAAAAAAATGCGAGAAGACTGTTATGATAAAGCTATATATATAACCATATGCAACTTACGTATAACAAAATAAAGTTCTCAAAGCAATTGAGAAACACAGTAGAAGGTAGCTGGAAGGATTGAATATAGTATGGATATATAAATATTTTTGTACCATTTTTCCCTCTACCGAACAACAGATAACGCAAGGAAGGGATGGAAGGCGGCATGGTGCCGCAGCGTGCTCGGTGCTGTAGCGGTGGGGCCGAAGCTAGGGGTGGCACTGTTTGGTGGCTGGTGTGGGGTGAGGCCGAGCCGAACAAGGCACGAGGAGGCGGGAGGCTTTGGAAATGGACAGGGAGTTGCGTGCTTATGGGGTAGGCGCGAGAGAATGAAGACGAGCATTTCCTTTTTTTTATCATATTTTATTTTCTTTATTTTTTTCTTTTTGTGGAGAACAAATAAAGAGAAGGGAAGATGGAAGGGATACGTTGCTGTCCATATGAAGAAAAGAATAAACAGAGGAGATAGATGAAGAATAGGAATTTGAATGAGAGATGAGGTTGTTGCAAACGAAAAAAAATAAACAAACATGGGAAACATAGAAGCCACGCACGAAATTTCAGAGGAGTAAATGCAGCTGGCCGTTGAAATTATACAAGGAAAATTTGAATGGTCACGAAGTCTATCAGCTAAAATTTTGGAACCGATATGATTGTCCGATACGCAGGTTCCGCCGTGTACCGGACCTCTAAACACACAATTGGATATACCGCAGAGATCGGCACAACGAGAGGATAAAATTGGTATACAGATATCAGTGATATGATTGAATTATAAACATTCGAATTTTCTACTAGCGGAAAATGCAAGAAAACGCTGAAAAATAAGATCGACGGAGCCAAAGATGTCCGAATTTGGAAAAACGACAAACTGACATCTTGCTCAGAAGATGTTTTAGAATTTTTCTATGTAAAAATATTTGGGTTTCGAAAACATTTTATTTTCATCGCTTTTTAACTGATTAAATTGAAGTAAATTTACGCGCGAAATAAACTTTCATATTTTCGGACGAAAATTTACCAGTTGCTATGTTTAATTAGACGCATTCCAAATATCAAATTTATATTTCAAAATTTTATCGTTTAAAATTCCACAAAAATTACGTTATTAAAACAGTTGAAATTTACGGGTCGTTACACTCTCCCCCACTCAAAACTTTTCGTCCCCGAAAAGGAACGAGGTAGGAGAATAGAAACAACCAGGAAGAAACAGATTTGAAATACAAAATAACAATTAATTTAAACCATATAAATTCAAATTTAAATTAATTGATATTCAATAATTGATTTAATCCATTTGATTTCACTAAAATCAGTCTCAACTATTTCTAAACTCATTATCTTATTATCCAATTATCTTAAATTTACAATTTTTGAAACTATAAATTTGAATAGTCTTTTATTATAATCATTTTTTTCATCAATTTGAATTCTTCTTTATTCCAAATTACTGTTAAATTTATTCTACTTAATATATCTACTCACATATATTTAACCCATATAAATTAATTTAAAACATAAAAGTTTCGATTTAAATTAATTTATATATATTAATTTCTTTTAAATTCAAGGTATTTTCATATGTTGATCAAATTTCAATTCATTAATTCTTTCAAAACAAATTTATTAATTCTTTCAAAACAAATTTATTTCATTATTAACTGAGTTTTACTTATTATCCTATCTAACTCTATTAACATCTTTATAATCAAAATCTAGTGTATAACATTTATTATAAACACTCAAATTTTATTTATAAAGACATTTTTTTTATTGTATATTATCCAATTACATTTTAACTTCTAAATAATTTAGGTAAGTTATTTAAAATGCAATTTAGTACTATACAAATAAAATTTTCAAATTCAATTATTTCAAGTTTAAATACTTTTTCAAAATTTAGCTTTATTTATAATTGAAAACATCCCTTTAACATGATTTTTTAAGAATTAAATTTCCGTTTAATTTCAAACCCTTTAGAAATAATTATGTATATATTATATATATTAAATCAAATTAAATTTAAAATAATATACCCATATATATATAAATCAAGTATACTTAAGAAATTCAAATCAAAAATATTTTTCCAAAACAAAACCGTAGCAAAGCTACAGAATGGTCTCTCCACTTCGAAACTCGAAAATGAATGTCGATGATGCGGCCGTCGTCACCGAAATTATTTTTCAGCGACAAAAGAGAAGAGCACTGATTATATCATTTAAAATTCTTTGGGATTTGATTTCTATTCAAAATTTCTTTTTATAATATGCATTTTAAAATTTAAACCCAAAGTTTGAAAACACCGGAAATTAAATTCTCACATCCTTGATTTAAATTCATTTCAAATTTCAAATCCAATTATAACCAAGTTTTATAAATTTATTTATAATATGCGATAATCAATGGTTTATAAAACAATAAATGAAAATCAAATATTATCATTTTTGACAACAAATTCATTAACAATTTAATTTCAGAAAACTTATATTTATATATAATGTAATCAGACAAAACTTTTTATTTTATTTATCAAATTTTGAGAACGATATTGTGTCAGTTTGCTCTGCTCAAGTGTTTTGGAAAACCTATCGATAGCGTTGATCAGACGAATCGATCAGAAACCCAAATCAACATCAACAACTCAAACAACACAATATATTCTAAAGCATTTATATATATTAGTTTACAAATACATTTCTTTGCTCGACGATACATGAATGAATTTTCAAAATAAGGATAGGGTTTCAAATTTGATGGACTTAAATCAAAGAGAAATTTTGATTCGAAAATAAGTTTGAAATAGAAGATAAGATAATTCAATTACCACAATCGGGAGATGGATGAGTTTATTTAATTCACGGGCAACCTTAACTGGGTCATCCGTAACTTCAAGAATAAGATCGATGCTGAATTCCAAGGTAAATCAACACTCGATCTCAAGAGATGGAATTCAGGTATAGCAGGTAATAGATAGCATCGTATACCGAGGATACAGAAATCTCCGGTAAATCGATGCCTATTATAAAGGAGTTTACTCCTTTACGAATCATTCTAAGATTGGCGAGACCGCCGATCTATTATAGATAACATTCAGAATGGAGTTATGGGGTGCTCCAGAATTGAAAGAAGACGAATAGTGAGGGACACGAATGAATTTTTGGAACCGCAGGAAACGTTCCAAAATTCAAAGGAATCGAGTTAAAAGGAAAAGATTGAAACTCGAATGAGAGTGATTCAGTAAATACATTTACCCTATATGTTAAGTTTTGCCTAGAGCTACCAAAGCTCTGATACCAACTGTAACGACCCGATATTTTGCACCATTCGCATCCATTATAAGTATATAGGTAGACACTCATGCCGGAATTGAATTGCTCAAAGTACCGCGTTGTTAATTTAAATTTGGCAAAACTGAACATATACAGTAAATAAATATAATCACAGATCACAGACACAGAGTAATAAGTGCAGCGGAAATAAAAGAGATAGTAGTTCATGAAGCTACTATATAAATGTATAAGTTACATCAGAGTTAACAACAGAAGAGTAATACGATACATCAGAGTTAAACCAGATACAACGGAAGAGTAACACGATACATCAGATACAAATCAGAATACATCACTGGAATCATCGAATACTGAAAGCAGAATAGATGGCTGGATCTTCAAGCAAAGCTCCAACTTCAAGGTGAGTCTCGAATACTGGTATACTCAGTCTGACCCGAGCGTAAAGCAAAACACAAACACTCGAGTCAGGATTAACATTCTTATATCATTAAATCCAACTCAAGTGAAATAGCAATTGAAATACAAGTAACTCAAAGGATGTTTGGAATAACCATCCTTTAAGGATCCGTTAAACTATCTACTATGTAGTAGTGTACGATAAGTAGATAATGTCTATCAGTAATATAAAGTATCAAAATAATGTTAAGGCGTTACCATTATCCCCCTTAACACATTTTTATAAGCATCATAGTCTATACAGCACTGTAAACTCCACCGTAAACTAGTGGGCTATCAGGGAGTACTCCATAGGTATAACACAAAACAGATTCGTAGTGGTCGCGTATAAGGGATACAAGTATGACAAGGCACATGAGGCAATACCCAAGGTAGTGACACTACCGCTTGCCTGATCCGGACTGGTGAGAACGCATCGCCGCAGCGACCGCAACACCGTGAAACAACACTCCCAAAATCAAGGGTGCACCAATCGACAACAAGTAATGAGTAGTTCGAAGAAGTGTGTTCACTTGAGGTAGCTGACCTCCATTGGCCCGGCACGGCTCCTGTTTTAGTCATTTCCAATTTGACACAAGTGTCAAGGCTATCCATTATCGTTTTCTTTCTTCAGTCATCACGTACATCATTCCAACCACTTCATTCTGGATCACACTCCGCGTATAGTTATTAAAGTGGTTTTCGATTTAGACAGAGAGTATGTCCATAACCGATTCCGGTCTCTTTAATAACTTTCGTAATTATTACACCGATTGGTCGTTTATATATTACAAAAACCAAATCAATTACAATTTCAATTAGAATTTACAAATCAACATTTCATTTATCTTTCTAAAACAATTTCCACAATTTACGTTTCAAAACTTTCAAATTATCATTTCAAAATCTTATAATTCAATTTCAATCTTTATTTAAAACAATTCAAATATTGATTCAAGTTCGTATATAAGTTTCATTCCGAAATCATTTAAATTAATTTAATTTAACATTCAAATCAATTTAACTTCATTTATCGATTTCATTCAATATTCATTAAGTAAATTTGCCATTCAAAATAATTTCTAGTAAATTTCCAATTCATTAAATCCATTATAAAAATTCAACTTCATTATATCAAAACTTACAATTTGAATTGAATTAAATTCATCAAATCAAATTCTTTAAAATTTCAAGTCTTACATTAATTTCAATAAATCACATTTTACTTCTTGATAAAGAAATTCAATTTCACTTATTTACTTACTTAAATAATTTTCCAAACTTAATTAATAAAGAAAACTCAATTTCAATTATTTACGAAGTAAATTCACTTATTCAAAAGTTCAATTTTACTTATTAACGAATTCAATTCAATTTGATCATTAAATCATTCAATCTTATTTAATTATTAAATAATTCAAAACTTAATTATTAAATAATTTCAAAGTTTAATAATTTCAAACTTAATTATAATTTCAAACTTAATTATTAAATCATTTCAAAGTTTAATAATTTCAAACTTAATTATAATTTCAAACTTAATTCAATCATTTCTCAAATTAAACAACATTCTTTCATCAATTACATTGTTAATATTTTGTTTCATATTATTAAATATTAACTTTTCCTTTCATTAAAAATTCAAATTTCAACTTCATTTCAAAACCATATTATTTATTCAAATAAAATCTTCGTTTATTTTTAAATCAAATTATTGACCAATCGGGTTTTATTTAATTCTCTTTCCTAGGTCAAAGTTCAATTTGGGTATTTATCATTTCAACCCGATTCCAATTCAATTCAAAATCAAAGCATAGCAAAGGGAACTTGCAGTGTGATAACTGGGATGGTGTCAAAGTAAATAAACAAGCAATAACAACAAAAAATAACAATCCAATAATCAATTTAAATAATCTCGAAATAATCGTATAAATTCGCATTGTTATTTGTACGAATTAATATAATTATTTCTAGAATCTACACTATCATTTCATGTAGATTAAAGATTATTGCATTACGGTTTTTCACTTGTCATCTATTTACAATTTTAACACTACAACAATTAATCCAATATACATTCAATGGTACAAAGTGTAATTATCACTATTTACATGACAATTTATTTAACAAATAAAAGGGGTCATATTCAACTAATCAAATTCAACATATGTGTCGATTCAAATTTTAATTATCCTACGCCAAATTTATTTGCATAATATTTATCACTTTATACATTATAATTTTACCGTCCAATTGTAAACATCAAACAATCAGTCATTTAACAACCAAACTGGATTATCATTGCATATATAACAGAAAATGGTGTCAGATGTCACAAGTGAACTGATACAGGTAATAACAGTGTAAATATCTAACAGCAACATATTTCAATTGTCGTTTCAATCGAAATCAAATTTAATAAATAAAAGAACGTTAATCGTGAGTGATTGCTTACCTTTCGAGGCTAGAGAGGATAGACAAAGAAGTGAGCTACGAATTCCAAAGCATCGCTAGATAGGCACGAATTTGACGGACAAACTAAAAATACGAATAGACGAAATAAATCAAAACTGGGTCGACAAAGATAATTGGCATATGAAATATATATATATATATGATCAAAATTTTTAAATATATATATATATATGCATTTCAAAACCCATTGTTTTAAACCAAACCCAAATATTTTAGAGTCAAATATATATACTGCCATATTCAACATTAGTATTAATAAATCAATTTTAAACATACATAAAATATATAATTATAAGAAAAAGCCAGACTCATACATACCTATACATATATTTTGAAATCAAACATATATAACTAATATATAAGGATTGATAGAATGAACTTACTGTAGACTGCAAATCTACCCCATCATATTATATCATAATATATACAACTTAAAATCTCTAGCGAACAAATAACTAGAATCTGTATGTAAAATTATTACAAACTCAACTGACACTATATAACACCCTCAATATTTCCGCCTTAATAAATAAATACTATCAAATATCCATATACCCAGAGATCACAAGACTTTATATTAACGTATATAACAACACATAACTATACGATATAAATATATAGTTCTATATACAACATAAAAGCTAGCATATATATACCCATACGACATGCAAACAAACCCTGTCATACTCTGGCATCATTTACAGGTTATAAACCTTTATATATATATCTGCACCCTATATAAACGTAACTCATATAGTATATGTATATATAAATGCCCAAAATCGTACATTTTAAACACATATAATAAAAAAATCGAGAAAATATATATGCTATATCTAAACTCACTACAATAGAATCAATGTATAAGTACGAGTATATTACATGTAACATTTATAACTAATATATATAGATATATTCCTTAAAACCGAAACAGTGGGTATTAACATATATATACCTTATATAATAATGTATAGGTGATACCCAAGACAGCAAGTTTTAGATAAAGAACTTATAAAAGATGGGAAGCATATCTTTATATAGAAATATATATACAACAGCATGCATCTATATAATTGAAACTTATATAAACACCTCTATATAAAACTTAATATATTATACATCAGTAGATCAACTATATAAAGACATATAGTATTCAAAATACTCGGTTTTAAAACAAGACAGAAAATGGAGAAAAAAATGCGAGAAGACTGTTATGATAAAGCTATATATATAACCATATGCAACTTACGTATAATAAAATAAAGTTCTCAAAGCAATTAAGAAACACAGTAGAAGGTAGCTGGAAGGATTGAATATAGTATGGATATATAAATATTTTTGTACCATTTTTCCCTCTGCCGAACAACAGATAACGCAAGGAAGGGATGGAAGGCGGCATGGTGCCGCAGCGTGCTCGGTGCTGTAGCGGTGGGGCCGAAGCTAGGGGTGGCACTGTTTGGTGGCTGGTGTGGGGTGAGGCCGAGCCGAACAAGGCACGAGGAGGCGGGAGGCTTTGGAAATGGACAGGGAGTTGCGTGCTTATGGGGTAGGTGCGAGAGAATGAAGACGAGCATTTCCTTTTTTTTATCATATTTTATTTTCTTTATATTTTTCTTTTCGTGGAGAACAAATAAAGAGAAGGGAAGATGGAAGGGATATGTTGCTGTCCATATGAAGAAAAGAATAAACAGAGGAGATAGATGAAGAATAGGAATTTGAATGAGAGATGAAGTTGTTGCAAACGAAAAAAAAAGTAAACATGGGAAACAGAGAAGCCACGCACGAAATTTCAGAGGAGTAAATGCAGCTGGCCGTTGAAATTATACAAGGAAAATTTGAATGGTCACGAAGTCTATCAGCTAAAATTTTGGAACCGATATGATTGTCCGATACGTAGGTTCCGCCGTGTACCGGACCTCTAAACACACAATTGGATATACCGCAGAGATCGGCACAACGAGAGGATAAAAACGGTATACAGATATCAGTGATATGATTGAATTATAAACATTCGAATTTTCTACTAGCGGAAAATGCAAGAAAACGCTGAAAAATAAGATCGACGGAGCCAAAGATGTCCGAATTTGGAAAAACGACAAACTGACATCTTGCTCAGAAGATGTTTTAGAATTTTTCTATGTAAAAATATTTGGGTTTCGAAAACATTTTATTTTCATCGCTTTTTAACTGATTAAATTGAAGTAAATTTACGCGCGAAATAAACTTTCATATTTTCGGACGAAAATTTACCAGTTGCTATGTTTAATTAGACGCATTCCAAATATCAAATTTATATTTCAAAATTTTATCGTTTAAAATTCCACAAAAATTACGTTATTAAAACAGTTGAAATTTACGGGTCGTTACACTCTCCCCCACTCAAAACTTTTCGTCCCCGAAAAGGAACGAGGTAGGAGAATAGAAACAACCAGGAAGAAACAGATTTGAAATACAAAATAACAATTAATTTAAACCATACAAATTAAAATTTAAATTAATTGATATTCAATAATTGATTTAATCCATTTGATTTCACTAAAATCAGTCTCAACTATTTCTAAACTCATTATCTTATTATCCAATTATCTTAAATTTACAATTTTTGAAACTATAAATTTGAATAGTCTTTTATTATAATCATTTTTTTTAGCAATTTAAATTCTTCTTTATTCCAAATTACTGTTAAATTTATTCTACTTAATATATCTACTCACATATATTTAACCCATATAAATTAATTTAAAACATAAAAGTTTCGATTTAAATTAATTTACATCTATTAATTTCAGCAATTTAAATTCTTCTTTAACCCAAATTACGGGTCATTACAACGGCTACCTTAAATTATTCAAATCTCAATCCCTTAACCGTTTACATTATTTAATTTAATTTATCTAATTAAATGTCCTAAATAATTTCAATCAACATTAGAGTCATTACAGTTTCTGTGATTGTTGATTACATCATTCCATGTAGAATTTTAAAGAATTTGAAAAATATTCATATAATCCATTAAACACTATTCACCCCCTCCCCTCTAGTGTTAATTTAGCCACAAGATCTCTATTTCACTAACTCGCAAAGCAAACAGCTAGAAAGATACGATGAAGATGAAGAACAACCACCAAGCTTGTGGATGATCTTTTCAAAGAATTTATCCATTTTGTTGGAAATTGAAGTAAATCTCTTTGAAAATGATTTCTTAAGCTTCCTTTGGTTATGAATGATCTTCTCTTGATTTTTGAGAAGATCTTTGTTGGATGGATTTGATGGCATATAGATACTTTCTAAAGAAGTATCCTCCTCCTCTGCTTGTTCTTCCTCCTCGACTTCCATTTCCTCTCCTTTCTCTTCCTCTTCCTCCTCTTCTCTTCTTTCGTGCTCTTCTTCCCAAGCCAATCTTTGTTCCTTTTCCGCAAGCGTTTCATAAGGCTCGAAAAAGGATGAAATATGCATAAGTAAAATGTTGGTCTTGTCAAATATTTTTCGAGGAATTGTTTCCTCTCATTTAAGGTCAACACCAAAATAATTGAAAACACGAGTATGATACACACCATAAATAGTGTGTTTTCATGTTAGAAAGATTATTAGTAAAAATTTCATCCAAAATGACTTGAGACCAATTTATGTCATATTGACCATAAATTGCGAAAAGTGCTTTAAAAACCTTTGGAGTCGGGTTATTATAATTACCCATTCTAGGAGTGATATTTTGTTGCAAAAGAAGGTTTAAAGTTCTTGCTTTTGGACTCAAGTTTTTGTTTTTAAATTCAAAATCATTATCACCTTTGAAAATACCACGAATTACTTCACGATTTTTAAAATCAATTTGAAAAGATGAAGGTCCATTCCACTAGATTCGCATCCTAGAATGGGACCCAAAGTTCACAATTCATGTCCCTTTGGCACTACTCTAAACTTCTCATTCTCTACCATCATTAAACGTTCCTTTTAAATTTGCATAAAACATATTTACTAATTTTGGATAACAAAAGAAATTATTTTAAGAAGCATCGATTAAACCAATAATTTCATATTGCAAACAAAAATTGAAAAGATCATAAGTAGGAAAATCTTTAAAAATAGCAAATCTTTTTGGGAAAAACTTTTTCGAAAGATAAATACTCAATATAAGCTTGAATGGCTTCTTGGTCATTGAAAAGATATTCTTTTATTTTCTTAGAAAGCCTCATGATTGCCTTAATATTGCTTGAGGATGCCACTGAAGAATAGTTTGAAGAGATAAGAGAGTTTATGATTTTTGAATTTGAAAATGAAAGTGAGAAATGAATGGATGGAGATAGAGTAAGTAAATAGAGAATCAAAGGACATGTTCTCTGGCCAAAAGGCAACTTTTCAGAACACGTGAGTTGGTGAAAAGGTGGAGGGAAATTCAAATTTTGAATTTGAAATTGAAATTTGAAATCTGTCTGTGTTTCGACATATGCTTATGGGGTATATCGACATATAGGTCGAAATTTTTAATAATGATTTTTGTTTAATTATATCCTATTTTATTATATAGATCTATTTATAGTTATTCTATTTTCAGAAAAGTAATTTTAAAATAATTTTAAATATATTTTATAGTATTATTTTATTATTATTAAAATATATAAAATATTTATATTTAAAATATAATCACATAATATTCAACCAATATTATTATTAATCTGTAGGATATTCCTGACAACCAATAAAACAACCAAAAGAAAAGAAAGATCCATTCAAAAAATTAAAAAACTTTTGATATATTAAAGGTGTACCTTTTTCTGATCCATTTCACCATTTTGTTCTGAATTATGTATTGTTGTGAAGCACATGCTATCAACTTCTGTATCTGATTCATTATCAGTTGAGAATGTTTATAAATCGTCTAATGTTGCAGAATAGGTTCTTCTCCATTTTTGGATGAATCAGTGTTGGTGTAGATTTTAGTTTATCAGGATATGGACAGTCTCATTAATGACGAGGGTCATCGTAGTTATACCATCTAATGCCATTTCCGTTTCCACTTCTACTTCCTGAAAATTTTGTTGCATTTCTTTTGAAATTGTTCATCTTTCTATATTTTACAATTTTTTTGAAATTTCTTGTCATGAAAGTAATTTCTTCATCCATCACTGTCCAAATCCAGATGATCCGTCATTGCATTAAAAGCTATAGATTTCTTCTCTATTGCTTTGCTTTCTCCTCTGCCCTGCATTTGTGCTTCAAAAGACATTAAATTGCCAATTAACTCTTCAATTTTTTAGAGTACTAATGTCGTTAGCCTCTTTGATTGCTAGAGTCTTTTGATCCTATTTAGGAGTAAGTGAATTGAGAAATTTTCTAAATGGATCCTCTTCAGAAAAGGTTTTACCTAATGCAATAAATGAGTGTACTATATCTTGGAATCTACTATACATATCAGAAATGGACTCATTTTGAATAATCGAAACTGTTTTGTTAACATTGAAATTTTGGTCAGTTTGACCTTACTTGTCCCTTCATGTGTAACTTGCAAAGTTCTCTAAATTTCAAATGCATACTTACATATAGATCTCTATTAAATTCATTTCTATCTAGAATTACTTTATGCAATTGCTTCGTCAGCAGTCCAATATGCAAAATTTGGCTTGGGTTCTGTGTACTCAGTTTATGTGATATTTCAAGTATATAAATCAATTGACTGTAAATAAATTTTCATTTTACATGACTAATATGTGCAGTTACTGCAATTAAAAAGTGAAGTTCTAGTAGTGGATTGTCCTTCGACAAATGAGTTACTAACAAGTGTATTAACAACGTTACTAATAGTACTATTACCAGTGTTGGTAGTCATTTAAACTTTTTCAAAAATCAGATTATGAATACTTTGAAAACCAATGCTTTGATACCAAATGTGAGTCAGGGGAATAGGGATCTTAATGCTAAATTAACACTAGAGAGGAGGTGAATAGTGTTCAATGGATTATGTGAATATTTTTCAAAATCTTTAAGATTCTTCTTGGAATGATGTAATTAATAATCAAAGAAACAATCACAGAATCAAAGTATAGATAAAACTAAATGCAGTAAAAGTAAAAAAGGAAAGAATACATCAGGATTTTATACTAGTTCGGAGTTCCCCTACATCTAGTCCCGCACAATTCCTTGTATGGATTTCTTTTTAACTAGTAAATGCAAATACAATCTCGATTTCAAGGCTACGAGACACACCCTCCAGAATCGCGACCTTTGGGTAGAGTCACTTGATTTCAAGGGTTTACGGGCTACTAAGCACACCTAATTTGATTTCAATAGGCTACAATCACAACTACTTGGATTTCAAGAATACCAAGAACACCACAAAGTACAAGAGTATGATTTTATTGAGTTTACAGACTCAGATCTTCGATTTGGATTACAATTAATCTTATAACTCTTGAATAACACTTTGATCTTAAGAGAGATGAGAGAAATCAGAGAGTAGATGACGGAGAATCAAATTAGTAATAATTAAATTTGATTCTGGCTGAATTTCTATAGAGTTTTGGTAAAAATGATTTAAAAATCAAGAGAGTGACAAGAGGAAAGAAAAAAATAAGAAAGTAGTTAATGAAAATTCGTTTAGAAGTTTGGTATATAAAGGGAATCAACAGTTACGTCAATTTGCGAAGAGATATGATGAAAATACACTTACATTCAAATTTGAATTTTGAATTTTACGGCCACTATGTCGACATACATAGACAGGATATGTTGACATATCCCTTTGTATTTTGAAAAACACTTTATATATATTATTCTGAAAATCCGTTGCTTTGTAAAATAATTTGATACTTTGTAGAATCATGTAAATATAGTTTATACACATTTTAATAATAATATAACCTAATGAAACTTTATAAAATAATTTTAAAAGATTTAATAAGAGTATTCAATAATATATATAAAAATCAATATAATTATAACTTATTAAAATATAAACAAAAATTCAATATATATATATATATAAACTTAAAAACATTAAAATGATATCTTTATTGAAAATCATTTTGGAAAATATTTTGAAAAGATTATTTTAAAAATAGAATATTTGAAAAACAATTTAAAACAAAATTAGAGAAGTTGAGAGAGATAGGAAAGTGCTATCAAGGTTTTAACATAAATTTTAGGGTGCGTTTGGCATACATCCCTGGTAAGGTTTGAAAATACACAAAACATCCCTACATTTTTTTAATAAGTTTCCGGTCCCTGTTTTCAAATTCACGCGCGCACAAAGACCCAAATACCCTTTACGTTTTTAACATTTCAAACGCGTATAACTTTTTGTAAAAACATCGGATCAGCATACCGTTTTCACCAAAAAATCAAAAAAAATTATGATCTTTAAAATGAGATCCATTGTTGATACCAAAAAATCATATTTGCAATAATGGTGCAATTATTCCAAATATTTGCAGACAATTCTGCAAATTTTAAACATCTTCGATTTTTCTTCAAATCTGCAACTATTGCATATAATTGCAGACATGTTTGCAAATATTGCATATAGTTGAAGAAATGTCTGCAACTATTGCATATAATTGCAAACATTTTTGCAATTATATGGTATAATTGCAGACATGTCTGCAATTATTGCATACAGTTGCAACTATTGCATATAATTGCAGACATTTCTGCAATTATATGGTATAACTGCAAACATGTCTGCGATTATTGCATATAGTTGTAGAAATGTCTATAACTATTGCATATAATTTCAAACATGTCTGCAATTATATGGTATAATTGCAGACATTTCTGCAATTATTGCGAATAGCTTTTCCGGTCGTTATTTTTACATATGCATAATGCAACTCGTTAGAAAGATAATAAAATTTGTGATTTAATGGTGAAAACGATTTGCTAATCCGTAGTTTCTACAAGAAGTTATTGCATTTTAAAGATTGATAATTAATGGGGTGCAAATTTTAATTATGGATGTGAGAATAACATCCATATATGAAGAATCAATATTACTGCAATGGAGAAGAGGGGTATTGCAGGGAAGAAAATTGTAGTATTTGAAAATAGGGATGTAATTTATATCCTTTTTATGAGGAGGATGTTTTGTGTATTAAGTTTGATTTTAGGGATGTGTCCCTTATTTTCACTAAATTCTATGACTCTATAACTTATCTGGAATATCTTGAAATCTTGAACTCTTTAATACCCACGAGTCTTCATTCTTGAACTCTTGAAACTCTATATCAGCATCTTGAATCTACTCTTGATATCAGCATCTTGATACCGTACAGTCTTCTTAATCAATACCTGTCTAATATCCTCCACTATATACTATATATATCTTGATAAAATAGTAGTATCTATATTTTATATAATGTCCTATAGTTATTATCATCAAACCAATACCTAAGGTACTGACAAAAGGTACAATTTTTACAAAGTTAATCCAAGATCTAGGGTTGATTTGAGCGTTGTGGTAATTTGACTTGTGTTCGGGTGACTTTTGGTGAGTAAAGCTCACACCTTTAAACCAGTTTTAAACTTTCTTTGCTAAACTTTGATGGTTGCTTGGATAAAAATATAATGTATTTTGGTGCATTACATATATGTATTTATATGAGATGTTGGTCATTGTCTTGGAAATGAAGTTGAAAATCAAGTATGATAGGCAAGTTGTGATTTTTATTTATTATATGATGTTAAAAGTAATGCTTTTTTACTTAGTGAGTGGATGCGTTTACTTTTTTATATATGTTGTGCTTATGTATATTGATGTTGTATGTTGTTTAGAAAGCTAGCACTTGAAGTTGCTTTATTTGGACATCAAAATCCCTTATTTTTAGAACTTGTTTTTACTTATGTGTTTTCTAGAAAAGTTTATAAGTTTTTAAAACTTTAGTTTTAGTTTTTTTTAACCCTTATACAAGGTTTTTGAGAAAGTTAAAAACATAAAAAAGGCGAAGTCTTGAAGGGTATTAGGTATGTAAAACTAGTTTGGAGTTATGGTATCCATAGCGATATTCGCTGTGAATGCAGTTCGTGGAATTCGTGACGACTGGGGATTTTGGCCCTTGGAAATCGATATTAATGCATCCACTATATTACATGCCGATCTTCAAGTGTCGGAAAAATCTAACGTTAAGGGTAAAAGGAAAAATAGACATAGAATAGAATCTTTGACAAAAGGAATAACATATATTATTTCATTATATAAAATCTTTACAACTGAAATTTTAAATACATTTATCAGGGTTAAACATGGACAGTTATAAATCTCTGTCTGTACAAATGCGGAATAAAATAGTACATAAGTATGATGGAAAATGAGGTAATAGTCTACTGAAGAATCTTCTGACTCCATGCTCCAAGCTCTTCTAGATTTCTTCTAACTAAACTTGACTACTAGGTTGCTCGGAAAAATAGGGCACCTAGAGTTTAAGGAAAAGGAAATAAACTCCGGAGTCATGTGACTAGTGTGAGAACTCAAAATATGGGTTTTGAAAATAAAAGGGTATCCAATAAAACTACGTCGCACATAAACACGGAACATGTTTTTACCTTATGATAACCAAAATCTTTGCTATGTAAAATTTGGGATATTATTTTTAGTGACATTCTTTTTTGAAAACATTTGCAAATAAACTTATAAATCTTAGTTGAAATGCTTGCATATCACATTTCAGTACTTTGCATAACTAAGTCCGTACGGCACTTATTGGATATTGGATTTCCAACTGAATAGCGAGGTAAAAGACTACCTCCCGTACAGTGCATTTCTAGAGGAATGCACCCGAGGCCCCTATGTTGGTCCTCATGCGAATTAAGACCGGCCTATCCAAAAATTACACGAATAGCATCGAGTATTACATCACCCGACTGTTATCGACCTATCCGAGATGTCTCATAGCATACACCACTTAATTTAAACCCGATGTTATTATGGGTAGAAATTTTTAGATCTAGAAGATGATTTTATATCTTGATTAGTTACGAGCCACATAGCCTTAAAGCATCCCCTGTTTCCCCATTCCCATGTGTGAGGCTTTGAGATAATGATTACCTTCTATATAGAACATATTCCATTTTGAATGCCACTTTTCCATTTCAATCACACAACTAATTCTACGAACGTATAACTCCTGAGCTCAGAGTCTCAGGAAAGGGTGTTAAGCTAAGAGAAGTCGCCTTCTCCACTGCCAAACAGATGATACGTTCATAGAGATCAATCAATATGATCTAGAAATGCAACGTCGGACATTAGTCCATACAAGTTATCCAAGAACAGGATAAACCAAAGGCACTTTCCTACCACATCCTATCGGGAATTGCCTCTAGGATTATTAGCAAAGAGTCCTCGTGTTTCGAATATTTTTAGAATGAAGGGACAACTGCTATTTATTTATCTCGGAGGATAGCTAGAGATTATCAACAAGCAGTCCTTTTGAAATGAAGATCCTCTATCTTCCAAAATTATAGTCTTCAATATATATCTTCATTTTCAAACATGTTAATTGGTTCGAAGTGGTTTTCGGATAGGGATTACCCAAATCTGATTCCGGTGTTGATGAACCAATCATCGATAAAAGGATGCTTTATAAATAGGTGATTAATATTTCATTAGTTTATATCTTTTATCTAAAATATCCTTTAGAGATATTTACCTTTTGAATACCATTACTTTTTAGTATATATGGAATTCATTAAAACTCTCTTTGTTAAATTCTTTGGTTTAATTAAACTCTTTTTAAAACTAGGAATAATTCCAAATAGTTTTACTTAAATTTTAACAAAGATTTCTCAATTTCAAAATGTAGCTTTTTAATAATTTGAAACCATGTTATCTAAGATGGTAAATCTAAATTAGTTAATATTTGAACGAAAGGGATCCATAGAAATCATTCAAATTATACTTGATGTTAATTTCCATATTCAACAAGTACTATCTATCGAACAATGGGGAAATCACCTTTTAAATTCATATGAGTAGTACGAGTTCATTCCTTGGAATTTAATATCAATTGTAAGAAAATTATCTCTACACAACCCAAGCTACTTATATTTGGGAAAATTTAATCTTTTATACTTAACTCGTTTCCGACATTCCGACCTTATCAATCCCTCGCCTAGGTGAGGCCAGGTGAGCTAGGGCACTGGTTGCTCCTGAACATCTCTTTAGTTTAAGCACCTCAACTAGATATCACGGATAGAAAAATCGGGTGTACTCGTCGGCTTATTAGAGCCAAGATTAAAACAATTGCTTATAACAGCTTTTCTTTAAGTCATTTATGTAAATTCTTTTAAATAAATTATAAAATCTTCAAATCATCTTAAAACACTTAATTATTCATTTAAAAACATTTATAAAAGGTTTGGTAAAGAATTGTTAAGTTTAAAGTTATATTTCAAAAGTTATTGAAAACCACTGCAAATAGTGTTTTTAAAGTTATATTGATCAATTAGACTTTTCTACTTGAAAGTTTATTTATATAATTCAAATCTCTTTTAAAACATTTTAAAAGATTTTTCCATATTTTTAAAACATTTATAAATATTATATTTTAAGAAATCCCTTTTTGGATTCCGATTGGCAAAACCACGATTATTTTGAAAACTTATTTTACTTATATTTTAAAATCTACAAGATGAAATCTTGATTTTCTTCCTTTGTTTGAAAACTATGGATATAATAGTTCGAAAAAAATTTATTACAAAGAATTTTGAGTTATACTGCACCCTATATACTCATTTAACTTTTACGGCACGATATCGCGAACTACCGTTACGCGACGCGTCTAGTTTTGACTCGTTTTTTTATTTCTTATTCAGACTTCACCAAAATTTGTTTTTAGTGTTTATAAAACATATTTAAATCATTTTAAAATCATTTCAAAGAGTTTTAATGATTCCATAATACATTTATAATATGATTCACAAAGTGAATTCCTTGTGTAATATCGACGTGTATTTAACATGACTTGCTTATATATCCGAACAACAATATTTTCACAACATCCAAACTTGATAAAAAATCATTATAAACAACCATAGCCAAACATATATCATGCAATATATAGTATATATAAATAGAGTTCTCACCTTCATTGGATGTCGTATTGACTAGATTTCATTATAGCTTCGCTAACTCAAACTAAAACTCTACGAACTCGAGTCTCAAAGCCTTGGAGTGCTCGACCTTGGCCCTTATGCTCACAACCAAGCAAGGAGAGAGGTGATGGCTTGGCTAGTGGTGGTAGATGATGGTGGTCGTGGGTTTTGAGGAGAAAACTAAGTGATTTTGAAGTGGTTTTGAGGTGTATATACTATTATATATATATAATATATTTTCACAAATATTTTCTTCATTATTTTATTAAGTGGAGAAGCCATTAAAAAGCTTTGAAATGTGGAGAAGAAGATGAAGAAAAGTTGTAGGAAATTTGTGAAATGAGGTGGGGTATTTATAGGCAAATTTAGAAAATAAAATATCTTAATAGTAAATGACCTTTTTGCCCTCACCGATCCCGTGCTCCCCTCTAGGCGCACGACAGCCGCCCCCTACCCCTCCTTAGCTATGTGGTGGTAAGGTGTAGGTGATGGTTGTGATGATGGTGTAGGGAGGTGATGTGATGTGGTGCAAGCTTGATTTGGTATTTGCTTTTTAAAGGTAATAAATACTTTAGATTTTTATTCCTTTACCTTATTTAAATATATACTTATTGTTATCATGTGTATATGTATATGATAATGTGTGTACGTGCATGTCACAAAGGCATACAAGTCTTTTGAACAACATCGTATAACTTATATACAGTAAACCGTTACAAATTCGGATTTCAATCTTCGGTCATATATTCGTTTATTAATTAACGTATATTTATTTGTAAACAAAGTTTAGAAACTAATTTATTTTTATTATCCATGAATTAAAATGATCATATTTGATTTATAAACCATATAAATCAATATTAAATAATTGTTTACAAAAGTATTATTATATCGATAAACCGATATAAATTTTCCTTCTAATTTCAAATCTTATCTATAAATTTATAAAACTATCATATTTGATTTATTATCACTTTATTTCTATTACAAATGAATTATTATCATTTTAAAACTATTATTTGAATAATCATTAAATCTCAATTTAAAATCAAAAATTAATTATTACATATACTAGCATCACAAATGATGTCATTAATCAATTAAATCATTGTTGATATATTATTAATCAGGTTTACCATTTTTATTTATGGTTAAAAACATTAATATTAGGGTTATAAATCCTTATATTTGAATATTTGAAAAATAATCTTAATTTATTACAATGATGAATTTGTGGATCGTTATAGAATCAGACACCATTTCTAAATTAAAAGTGTTCTCATCTTAAATATTTTTGAAAAGTATTTTCAAAACATTCCATAAGTATTAAAAGGAAATTATTAATTAAGTAAGTGTTAATGATAATTTAATTAATTAATCTAAGTAAAGAAAATTAGTACTTAATTAATTAATTAATTAATTATGTAAAGGTAATTTGATATTAATAATTAGTTAAGTAAGATAATTATAATTATTTAATTAAGTAAGGGTTAATTAATTATTAATTAAGTAAAGGTTATTTATTTAATAAATTATTATTTAAGTAAGATTAAATTATTAATTAATTATTAATTAAGAGGGGTTCGATTAATTAATTAATTATTAAGCAGGGTTTAATTATTAATTAATTACTTATTAAGTTAAGATTTAATTAAGATTTAATTATTATTAAATAAAGCATTAAACTTATTTTAAATGAATTAAATAAAGGTTTAATTTTTATGTTAACGATAAAAGGTGAACGCTAACACCCGGTGTGTGTAATAGAATCGTGAAAGCACCACCCGTGTGACGGGAATAGAATTTAAGCAGTAAAAGACAGCAATTTATAGTGGTTCGGCTTGAGATTAAGCCTACGTCCACTTTGAATCTCTTTATTACTGAATTCGGTTACAAATCAATACAAATCTCTTATCACAACAGTACAACTTGATCAAAGGAAACAATCTTGACTACTAGCTCAATCTTCGTCGATGAAATTCGATGAATCCATGTTGGATGTAGGGAATTATCTCTTGAAGATTGTTGTAGCGTCTTGAATGTTTGAGGATCTTTGATTGCTGGATGAATGGAGACTTCGACAGAGTAACGACGCTTGAAGAAATGATTTGGCAAAAGTCCTCTTCATGTTGGAAGTGGTGGGGTATTTATAGGAGCTGATTTGGACTTTGGAAATTTCCCTAAGTCCTAAGTCATCGCCGATTTAGTATAAGTCGCGACCGACTTATGATAGGTCGCAGCCGGCTCATCAACACTTCCAGTAGTTCGCCTCCTTTTCTGGTTTTATGCTTAAGTCCTAAGTCGTCGAAGATTTAAGGTAAGTCGGTGACGAGGTAAAGATGTAAGGTGTTCTGAGATTACATACGACTCAGTATAAGTCGTAGGTCGGCGACGACTTAAGAGATAGGTCGTAGGTCTTTAAGTCGAAGACCTTCTTAGATCGGAGCAGAGTTGACTCGCAATCTTAAGTCGGCAATTTTTAACTCGGAAGCCCTTGCTAACTCGCAGTTTGTTAAATCGGTTGGCTTCCTTAAGTCGGTAGGCTCCTAGGTCGGCACACATCTTAAGTCGACAGCTCTCCTCAGTAGTTAGATCGGCAACTGTTGGGTCAGAGCTTTCTTAGGTCGTAGCTTGTTAAGCCGGAGACCTTTTTAACTCGGAGCCTTACTTAAGTCGGAGCGTATCTTAGCTCGAAGTCTTTCTTAGGTCGGAGCAGGCTTCTAAGTCGGCATATGTTTAGATCGGAGGCTATTCTAGCTCGTACACTGTTAGGTCAGACCGTTCCTTAAGTCATCTTCTGTTAAGTCGCGAATTAGAGGATTAACATTTGCCCCTCGAAGTGTGTGCCTAGGTCATAGGTCATATACTTCGATTTTCTTAACCTGCTCTTTGATTAGGTCGGAAGCGAGTTAACAGAGGTCTTAGGTCGGCAGCGTGCAAGTCGCCTTACCTTCCTGCGAATAAATAGTTGAGTCATCCTTCCTCTTCCTCACTCATTCTTCTTCTCGATTCAGCCATTGACGCAATTTAGAGCCCTCAGAGATAAATTCCATCCATCCAATCGTCGATCAACCTCCTGTTATACATCGTAAGTTACTCTGATCCGAGTTTACCCATGCCCACTGTCGAATCGATGACTCCCCAGTTTTCGACTTCCATTTGTTTGCCGCGGTTCATTATGAATACCCCTTCGACTGTTCCGCCATTGCTATCGATCACGTTGCAGTTGTGATAGGGCAACAATACGTCAGATTCGCAACAAACCCGAGGCGATTCGAATTGGCTTTTTTGGGCGATCCAATGGTGTGATGGAATTAGGATCGTCATTGATTGTGAGGTTATTGGGCTATCGAATTAAAAGTTATGGAAGAAAGTGGGTTGATGTACTTACTCGGTCACGACTTAGTGATTTCACTGATTTAAGTCGGAACCGACTTAGCAATTTCACGCTTCCTAGGTTTTGAGTCGCTTCCGAGTTAGGACTTAGAGGATTTCTTGTTGCTTCAAACTAGTTTTGCTTCTTAATCCGGCCAAGACTCGAGAACTACTAGCTTTGACCCATAGGGAATTTCTCTCAAGTCGTCACCGAGTTAGTACTTAGGTTTTCGGCGACTAAGCAGATGACTTTTGAACTTTGCCTGGACCTTGAACTGTTGATCTTTGAACTGTGTTGCATGTATTTCTTTTTACAGATTGCTTCAATTTGCAAGTTAACAATCCTGTTTAACACAACATTCACAGAGTACTGGGACGAATATACTGTCACTGACTGCCCACATCGAATGACAGATTAGTTGGTAAAGAGAAAGTTAAATTGAATGAATATGAATGAGATGCTGTACAATAACCAATTCAAATGAAGTATTAAAACAAAATCGTAATAGTCAAATGAAACTGATTTGTTAACACTGCACTTGAACATTGACAAGTTCTGAAATTCTGTAATCGATTGATTGTCAACTAATTTAATTCTAGTTATGCTTGTCTTTTATTTTCATTAGTTTTGCACAACACTTCACACTTTTTAGGAAACGTGCACCTTCACATTTGAACACTCAGCTGATTGTGTAGAATGTCTTCTCCACAAGAAGGAACAGAGCAAGTTGAAGATGCATTTCCAGTTGCTGTCCCGCTAAATGATCCTCCAGAAAGGACTCCTACCACCCTAAGCCATAAAGCCTTTCGTCAATTATGCATCCAGTTTGGCATTGCCGAAGCTGACGCTTTGCTTCCTGAAATAAATGATACTGCTGATAGGCCGCCTCATGGCTTTGTCGCAGTTAACCGCCAAATGCTCTCGAGCGGAGCTATTCCCCTATTCAATGACTGCCTTCGAGAACTTCTTCTCCGACTAACTATCTCCCCTTTTCAATTACACCCCAATGGCTACGCCATCCTGCTGGGACTATGCGTGCTTTTTAGGAGAACTCTGGACCGATTTCCCAGTTTTGGAGAAATTCGCTATCTGTGTACTTTTGCCAAAAATAAAGATCACCCCTCTATCATAGTCGTGAGGAGTGCTAGAAATCGCAAGTTGATCACCGGTCTCCCTGAAAGTGTTCATAGTTTCCTGAGCCCGTTTTTCTATGTTCGCTGTCCCCCGGGGTTTTATGCTATTTGGAGAGTAGGAAGTAAGATCACTTGCCTCTGTTTCTTATGTTCTTTCAAACTCACTGAAGTCCGAGTTATCAAGTGCTAACTTTGCCTTTTTTCCTTTTCAGCACTTCCTCTTCCCTCTAAAGATCCTGGTCACAAAGTGATTTTTGAAAGGCTTATGGCGGTGCCGATAGAGGAGAGGAGTATCCAGTTTTTATTAAATGATGAGCTTTTGCACCAATTTGGGCTTTTACATCCTTCCAGATCGACTCGAATTCATGAAATTTCTAGTTCTGATGCGGAAACGTTAGTTGCTTCGGGCTCTCAAGCAGAGGCCTCGAATGCCCCCTCTTCTGTAGAAGAAATTGCATCAAAAGCACCTGTTGTAGAGGCCGCTTTGATAAAATGCTCCGCATCCATCGATGTTGTAGGGTCAGCTAGCAAGTCGGCACTTGCCCCAATTATTGAGGAGGAAGAGAATCCTCGAGTTTCTGAGAAATCAATCGGTACGGAAGTTGAAAAGGAGAAATCTGCTGAGTTCCAGGGTGATGACACTTTTGATGGCTTGAGCGATATCATGATAACTTCTCAAGAGCTTTTCGGGGATAATAATCCAAAAGTGACTTCTCCCGTTGTTGAAGCGACTTCCACCCTAAAACAAACCCTGATGCCTACTACGCCAGTCGTCTCTGTTTCCACACTAAAGCGTGGTCTGTAGTTTGACGCATGTAGCTTGCACGCCGCACACACTTAGGATTTTTCAGCACTTATAAGCATTTATCCTCTTTTTCTGGAAATCTCTAAACTTTACTTCTTTTCCATTTCTCAGATTCTCCGATGGGACGTACCAGTTCATACTACGACAACTTTCGGCGCTACGGAGGGCGTGATTCTTACGATTATGGACGTTATCTTCCCTCCCGCAAAGAATCTGACGAAGAGCGTGCAGCTAGAAAAGCTCAAGAAAGGCGTGCTTACGAAGAGCAGCAAAGAAGGAGAGACGATGACTCTCATAAAATAAAATATCATGATGACAAAGGGAAGAAGCATGCTACCGATGACCCAAGTAAACGGGTTAAACTTGATGAGAAGAACGCGTCTGAAATTTCTGAAAAGGCTGACGCTCCTATTCCTTCTGATACTCCGGCCGGCTCTCCTCCTCTAAAGAAGTCTGATATTCAAACAATCATTAACAGGCCACAATATCAAGTTAAAGACGGCCCTCCAACGCTCCAGAGCCGATTTCCAAATTGGTGCCTAAAAGGAGTGCGCTTTGACTTGGATTTGATTCCAATTGATAAGCAAGACATGCTTAAAAGTCTTGACGCGGTCAGACTTAATATCGAGAGGATGTCGCAATGGCAGAAACTTGTCGACGAACTCCAAAGGGTTAACCACATAAATCTTGAGGCGATGATGACCATGGAGAATGATAAATCAGAATGGGACAAATGGTGTAAGCAACACGATGCGGAAATGACAAGCATTGCAGATGACAACGCAAAGCTTGCATCTGAAGTCAAACGACTAAAGGAAGATCTGGCCTCATCTTCTGCATCGCACACTCAAAAGGAAGAAGTCTTTCAGAAGCAAGTGCGGGACGCACATGCTGCACAAAGAGACGTCGAAATGAAGCTTGCAGCTGAGCAGCATATTACTGAGAAATATCGCACAGAAAATACTGAGCTGCGGGGAACAATTGTGTCCCAAAATGCAGAGATTGAGATGCTGAAAGCTAAGCTTCTTAAAGTTGAGAAGGAGCGTGATGACGCGGTCGCTGGACAAGTTGCGGCCGAAGAGTCTCACGACGCCACTAAAGCTAGCATCGATTCTACTCTATTTGACTTCTATATGCACAGCGTTTTGGGCCGTGGCAGCCTTTCCTTCTTGGGTCCCAAATATGAGATTACACTTGCTGAAGTTTGGGAGACTATACTTGACACATTTGCCAGTTATGCGGAAGCAGACCTTGTAGCGCTTTATCTAGACGATGAAGCACGTGATGCGCTTATTAGAGGCAAAAAGCAACTTGCCGAAGCTAGAGCCGGGACAGCGGTAGAAGAATATCCAGAAAAGACAACATCACTACCTGCCCCTGTCCATACTTCAACTTTGACTGATGTTGATATCATCGGTTCTAGCTCTCAATCTCCACTTGCTGCAAAAGATGCTGAAGCTAAACTCGATACTTCCGAGACTCCTCTTTCCCAAATTAAAGAGAAGAGCCAGGAAGAAACCGAGGCTGATAAATATGAAATTGAACTTGCGAAGCCAACTCCTCCAGGTAACTTTGGCGAAGTTCCGGGTCTAATGAACCAGTTATTTGATTTAACCGAGTTTGATGACCTTCTTACTTGTTACTTGAACTTTGGTGAGCCGATACCTTCTCTATTTTCGGAAGATGTTGATTTTAACTTCTTTTCTTCTACAGCGGAGGCACCAAACACTGCACAAGTTTCCACTCCTTCAGTTGCCGTCCCTTCATCTTTACAGGCTACTCCTCCTTCTGCTTCCCAGCCGGGATCACAGGCAGAGAAAATCGAAGCCCTTCAAGGCCTGGATGACCCGGCAGCTTCGTAAGAACAGAAGGCGGAGGACCTTGAAGACGTCGAGAAGACCCCGGAGCAGTCCCTTGATGATGACACGAAGCTTTCAACACTGCTTGCTACTTCGGGGAGCGAATCTTCTTCAAAGAGGAAGGGGAAGCGTGTCATAAGGAAGAAAAAGAGAAGTGCTTCAACTGGGGAGGAAACAGAAGTTGATCCAGCCGCGCCTCTTTCTCCTTCTGCCCCGACCCGTCCACAACGGCTCCAAAAACTAATCATTAGGCCGGGGAAAGGATCCAAAGGTGGCGAGAAGAAGGGATAACAAGCTAGATTTTTTACTCCTTACTTTTGCTTTTTGCATGTATCGACCGGGGATTGTGCAGGTACCGGTCCCTGCTTTTGCTTTTTGAGATATCTGCACATGTAAAGAATTTTCATAGTACTAAATAAAACAATTATTTTACTTGTACAAACTCTTGTGTATGTGAGAATGATCTGTCTTTTATTTTTAGTGTAGAACAAACGATTCTTCTTACTTGTGCAAACTTTTTGTCTGCGTTTGAGAATGCATTTATTCCACATCATCTATTCTTCATGATATTGTGATGAACTCGCGGTATGTTGCTTGTATATTACTTTGTTCATGTAACTGAATTGTATAGTATTGCCCCCATACCGCAAATGCATTGCAATATTCTTAGCTTTTTTTTTAAGACGGATATTCTTATTCCAGAGAATAACTATTCCACTTTTAAGGGAAGAATCATTCTGCTTTTAATAAAGTATATCTCGTCTTTCGAGAAGTTTTTACTTTTTCTTTCCTTCTGAAGAACACTTCAACTTTTAGGGATGATCACTCTTATTTGTTAAAAGCGAATTTTCCTACGCAGTGAAATGAGCTTCCGAAGAAGGTTTTGATTTTGTGCCCCAGCAAGGGGCTTATTCTTGGTACTTCAAGCAAGGTGAAGTGCGCCTCTGAAGAGGTTTTTGAAGAGAAGCGGTTTTGGTCTCCGAAGAGAAGCAATTTTGATATTTCACCTCTGGTGAAGTGGGTCTCCGAAGAGAAGCATTTTGCACTTCTACCCTGGTGAAATGTGCCTCCGAAGAGGGCTTTTTATTTTATGCTTCAAGCATGGTGAAGCGTGCCTCCGAAGATGGCTTGTGCCTCCGAAGAGGGCTTGTGCCTCCGAAAAGGGCTTTTGATTTTGTGCTTCAAGCATGGTGAAGCGTGCCTCCGAAGATGGCTTGTGCCTCCGAAAAGGGCTTTTGAGTTTGTGCTTCAAGCATGGTGAAGCGTGCCTCCGAAGATGGCTTGTGCCTCCGAAGAGGGCTTGTGCCTCCGAAAAGGGCTTTTGAGTGCCTGGAAGTTGCTTTCTCATGGTCGGATGGGTCCGCGGGGCAGGCGTAAGTTGCTTGATTGGATGTTTGTTTGTACAAACGACCGCAATCAATTAACAAGGTGCCCCTTCGGTGGTCCCACCGATCTTTTTGATTGAGAAAAACACTCCCATTTATTGGCGTGCCTCGTTAGAGGGCTTTGGTTGGTTGGTTGGTGTGCCAGGTAGGTTGCGTATCAGGGGCGAGTGGATCCACGGGACGGACGTAAGCTATCTGATCGGATGCATCACGACCAGTTAGCGAGGGTCCTGTTCCTTCCGCTTGGGAAGGTGTCCCTTTAGTGGATCTTTCGGCCTTCTTGTTGAGATGCATACCTCCCTTTGTCTGCCTCTTTGTTTGCTTGGCAACTTTCTCTCATCATCTGCCCATTAGCGATCTCTTATTATCGTTCCCAAGCACATCTTCTTCTTTTCCTCTTACAAGTAAATTGCTTCATCCGAAGGAGTGGACTTCACTGTTGAATGACTTCACGAGACAAACGCAAGTTATCTAGTTGGATGTCTATTCATAACGACAATCTCAACTAGTGAACAAAGGTTTGTCACAGTGGAGTTGCCAACTTTTTATGTGAAGTTTTCCTTGCTTGGGATTTGAGTTTGGAAATTTTTTTTTGTTGCTTGGTTTTCGTGTAATAGCTGATTTATAGAGGCCGCTTAGCTTTGTGACGAGCAAGCATTGTTTTGATGTCCTGCAATTTTGAATCGACATTTTAGCAATACATTTTAAAGTATTTACATATCGAAATAAAACAGGCATTATGAAATAGTAAAGAACACAAGATTTATAGTGGTTCGGCCAAGAATCGGGCCTACATCCACTTTATAGCTTTCATTCATTCACACTGATTTACAATATTTTACAATACAACTGATACATTCATCATTATTTTACAATTTTGAACCAAGCTTTTTCTTTCAAGTAAAATAAGGACGTAAGTGGTTGCTGTTCCAGGCTCTTGGAATTGGATCTCCTTCAACAGTTATGAGTTTGAAAGTGCCATCAAGAAGTTTAGTGCCTATGACATATGGTCCTTCCCAGTTTGGCCCAAACACACCAGTTGCTGTCATGATCCTTTTCAAAACCAAGTCACTGATCTCAAAGCTGCGTTGGCGAACCTTAGAGTTGAAATGCCTGGCAATTCTCTGCTGATGAGCTGAAACTCTGAGCCTAGCTTCTTCTCTTTTCTCATCAAGAAAATCAAGTGCTTCAAGTTGCAGTTTCTCATTTTCAGCTTCGTTGAAATGAACTCTTCTATGTGAAGGAACTTCTACTTCCACTGGAATCATTGCCTCTGATCCGTATGCCAGTGAAAATGGAGTGTGCCCAGTCGCAGTTTTGTGAGTAGTTCTGTACGCCCATAGTGCTAATGGAAGCTTATCAACCCAACCACCTTTTGCTTTTTCGAGTTGCTTTTTGATAGTTGACTTGATGATCTTATTAACTGCTTCCACTTGCCCATTTGCCTGCGGATGAGCCACTGCTGAGAAGCTTTTTCGAATTCTGAACCGTTTGCAAAAATCCTGGAATTCTTCACTTTCAAACTGAGTACCGTTGTCTGTGATTATCTTCTGTGGCACACCATATCTGCAAATGATATTCTTCGTTACAAAATTTATCATCTTTTTAGAAGTGATGGTGGCCAAAGGTTCAGCTTCAGCCCATTTGGTGAAATAGTCAACGGCAACAATAGCATATTTAATCCCTGATTTGGCGATCGGTAATGGTCCAATTAGGTCTATCCCCCAAATGGCAAATGGCCATGGGCTGACCATTTGTGTGAGTTCGGTGGAGGGTGCTCTTGGGATTTTTGCAAATCTTTGGCATTTGTCACACTTCCTGGAGTAAGCTGCAGCATCTCGATTAATATCCGGCCAGAAATACCCATATCGGAGAACCTTCTTGGCTAAAGTTTGACCACCTGAATGGTCTCCACATTCTCCTCCGTGTACCTCTGCTAAGATTGTCTTGGCTTCTTCCTTAGTTACACATCGGAGTAGTGGGATTGAAAATCCCCGTCTGTATAATCGGCCATCTTGAATTATATACCTTGACGCTTTTCTCAATAATTTTCGATGTTCCTTAGAACTTTCTGGCAGGGAACCACTGAGTAAGTATTCTTTGATTGGAGTCATCCATGATTCATGCTCTTGAGACGTAGTCATAATCCAATCAACATCCATTTCATCAATGCTTGGAGCTGACAGAACTTCTACAAGAACTAATCCCAGTAATTGAGCTTCTCCGGAACTTGAGTACTTTGCTAAAGAATCCGCCTTCATATTTTCCTCTCGGGGTATGTGGCTTATTGAATAGTGATCGAAATCATTGAGGAGTTCGGAAGTTTTTGTCAAATATGCAGGCAAATTTCCTCCTTTGGCTTGAAATTCTTTCTTCACCTGGCAAACAATAAGCTGAGAATCGCTGAAAATCTGTATCACTTTGATGTTTAGTTCCTTGGCGATTTTTAAACCGGCAATAAGGGCTTCATATTCTGCTTCATTGTTTGTCGAAGGGAATTCTAGTCTCAATGCATAACATAATGATCGTCCTTTGGGAGTTTCAAGCACAACTCCTGCCCCAGAACAATAATCATTTCTTGAGCCATCAACATACAACTTCCACTGTATTGGAATGCAGTCAGTTGTTTCTTCCTTGATGTCACCTTTGTCAGTGGACTCTGCAATGAAATCTGCTAAAGCTTGTCCATTAATTGCTCTTCGGGGATGGTAAGTGATGTCATATTGGCTGAGTTCTATGTTCCATTTCAAGAGACGACCCGAAGTTTCAGGACGATACAGGACTTGCTTTAGAGGTTGATCAGTCAGGACCTTGATAGGATGAGATTGAAAATAGGGCCTCAACTTCCTGGAAGCGATTAACAAACAATAGGCAAGCTTTTCTATCATTGAATAATTTATCTCTGCCCCAGTGAACCGTTTACTGATGTAATAGACCGGACGCTGTATTTTCATATTTTTCCGTACAAGTGCTGCGCTGAGGGCGTGAGATGAAATTGCTAAGTAGATGAAAAGATCTTCACCGTCAATAGGCTTGGAAAGAACTGGAGGTGTTTCCATGTGATGAATTAGTTCATCGAAAGCATTCTGGCATTCGGGAGTCCATTCAAAAATTTTCTTTCCTTTCTTTAAAGCATCAAAGAAGGGAATGCATTTGTCTGTGGCCTTGGAGATGAAGCGACTAAGAGCGGCAACTTTTCCATTGAGACTTTGCAATTCTCTCTTTGTTCTAGGGGCTTTAACTTCTCTTAGAGCTGTGATTTGAGCAGGATTGGCCTCAATACCCCTAGCGCTTACGATGTAACCCAGGAATTTCCCAGACTCTACCCCGAATGAACATTTCAATGGATTGAGCTTCATTCCGTACTTTCGAAGAATTGCAAACATTTCCTCCAAGTGTCCCATGTGATCTACAGCTTTCTTTGATTTTACCAACATATCGTCGACATAAACTTCCATGGTTCTACCAATCTGAGGCTTGAACATTGTATTGACGAGTCTTTGGTAGGTTGCCCCAGCATTTTTCAATCCGAAAGGCATAACTTTGTAGCAGTAGAGACCCACATCTGTGATAAAGCTTGTGTCTTCCTGATCTGGCTCATTCATCATAATCTGATTGTATCCGGAGTAAGCATCCATAAAAGACAACAACTCATGTCCAGCCGTCCCATCTACCAGTTGATCGATTCTAGGCAACGGGAAGCAGTCTTTGGGGCAGGCTTTGTTTAGATCTGAGAAATCAATGCATACTCTCCACTTTCCATTTGCCTTCTTAACCAGTACCGGATTTGAAACCCAATTTGGATAAGTGGATTCTTTGATGAAATTATTCTCTATGAGACGATCTATCTCTTCCTTTAAAGCTGCTGACCTCTCTGGACCTTGAGTTCTTCGTTTCTGTTTTACTGGTGTGAATTTCGGATCAACATTCAGAGTGTGAACGGCAATTGTTGGAGAGATTCCACACATATCAGCATGACACCAAGCGAACACGTCCAGATTCGCTTTTAGAAATGATATCAGTGTGTTTTGAACTGCTGTACTTAGTTGCGAACCCACATTAAGTACTTTGTTTGGGTCTTTGGAGTCGACAGGTATTGGTATCGTAACTTCCACGGGCATCACCCTATTATCCTCTGCACTGGATCTTCTGGGGTCCATTTCTTGCCTTACGCCACTATGCTCACCAGTGCAGGGACCACCCTGTATTTGCTACAAGGTTGGGTTTTTGATGCGGAGGGGAGCTGCCGCATCCTTACCCATTTCTCTCTTTCTGGCTTCTCAAAGTTCTATAAGATAACATTCGCGTCCAGCATTTTGATCTCCCTTGATGACACCAACACCATTTTCTGTAGGAAACTTCATAGTTAGGCACCACGGGGCCAGAATGGCCTTGAATGCAGCTAGAGTTGGCCTGCCTAGGAAAGCATTGTAGGCAGAAAATCCATCGACAATTACAAAGGTTTGTTTGCGAACTACTCTTTTCTGCCCTTCCCCAAGTTCCACGAACAACTCGACAGTTCCGATTGGTTGCTGTGGTTCCCCAGTGAAACCAACAATCTTTTGCGACGAAGCTTGAACGTCAGTCATTGGGATCTTCATCTGGTCAAATGTTTTCTTGAAGAGTATATTGCAGGAAGCACCACAATCAATGAGCACTCGTCTTACTATTGCCGGTCCAATTCCTACAGAGATAACCAAGGGATCTATGGTGGGAGCTTCAATACCAATAGAATCCCTAGCTTTGAACATAATATCATCATCTGAAATCTTTTGCTGTTTCAGGGGTGCAGCATTTTCTACAGCAAAAACATCTTCCTCTGCTGGGATGTATTTTAAAGCATGAGCATATCGTTCCATTTCACCCCAGCTTCTGCCCGCTGGGTGTGGGCCCCCCGTAATCACATTGATAACGGGCCTCTCAGATTCTTGTGCCGTAGTGCCTCTACCTGAACCTGATGGCTGAGTAGGGAGTTGCTGCCCCTGAGTTGACGAAGATGGGTCACTTCTGTTCTTCTTGACATACTGTTGCAGCTTGTTTTCCCTCAACAATTCTTCAATTAAGCTCTTTAAGTGACGACAGTCATTAGTATCATGACCGGGTTGGTTGTGAAAATGGCAGAACTTTCCATTTCTCATAACGCCTTTTCCCGGTTTTATCTCAGCCGGTTTGGGATAATCCACAGCATCTTTGGTGGCGAAGAAGATATTTTCCAGAGTGTCGGTCAATGGAGTGAAATCTGAGGGTTTGAAGAAGCGAGGTTTCTTTGTATCCTTTTGTTTCTTCCCCTCGTGATTTTCCCTTTTCTGACCTTCGGAATCTTTCTTTTCCGAAGCGGCAGTATTATTGTCCACCTTTGTTGCCACCACCTTCATCGATGCTGGAAGATTTTCCAAGCGTATGAATTCATCAGCTTTCTTGTAGAATTTCTCGAGAGAATTTGGCTCTTTCATCTTCAGCCATTTTCCAAATTCGCTTGATTTGTCGATAGCACGCATCAAATAGGTCAAGATCATCCGTGGCTCTACGTTATCAACTTCTGCCAGAGCTATATTGAAACGGTTCAGGAATGATTTAATAGGTTCTCCCGGATTCTGTTCAAGACTGGATAATGACATTATGTCCTTTGCCTTTGAAGCGTATAGCCTGAATTGCTCTTTGAACTTTCGGGTCAGATCGGAAAACTGATCAACTGATCGGACAGGAAGCTTGGTAAACCAGAGGAGTGCCACTCCTTCCAAATATACTGGGAAATACCGGCACTTAATTTCATCAGTTGCTCTTGCACCGGTCATGTGCCAGTCGTATTTATACAAGAACTGATTTGGATCACTTGTTCCCCGATAAGCAGGAATGGTGGGGGGAACAAACTTTCTAGGAAATTCAGCCTTTAGAATCTTCTCGGTAAACGGAGTTCTACTTGGTGCGAATCCCCATTCGCTCTCATCTTCATCCCTCTGCATGCTCTCCTTCATTATTTGCTTGATCATGCCAGAAAGATATTCCTCGTTGTTCAAAGATTTGGCGGAATAGACCTCAGCCATTTTCTCAGAAGTCTGTCCGGGCAGATGTTCGCGGAAAATCGGCGATGGCCTAGATCCTTCAGCTTGGAGGGGTGCCCCTTCAGCAGCACCTGATCCTCCTTGAGGAATATTTTTTCCTTCGGAGTTGCGAAGAGCATCAGCGACGTTTTCTTCATTACCCACTGGTCTTTGATTGGCGCCGAGCAGAGCGTTCAGTTTTTCCATCATCAGATTGTTTTGAGTTTCAATCTGTTGGTATAGTCCAGATACAGCAGCGTCTAGCTCCTCTCGCGTCACCCCGACGCTTGGAGCCGCATGACTTGGTGAAATAGAAGTGGCGGTATTATCTTGAACATTTTCAGATCTGACAGCCTTTCGTTTCCTTCCAGGAGCCATTATGTCTGATAGATTTCTGGTTCTGTAGGAAACTTTTTCAACAAACTTGTGTGAAGCAATGGTGAATGGTAGCCTGAGTTGTGTTCTCAGTGAAAGCACCAAAATGTTAACGATAAAAGGTGAACGCTAACACCCAGTGTGTGTAATAGAATCGTGAAAGCACCACCCGTGTGACGGGAATAGAATTTAAGCAGTAAAAGACAGCAATTTATAGTGGTTCGGCTTGAGATTAAGCCTACGTCCACTTTGAATCTCTTTATTACTGAATTCGGTTACAAATCAATACAAATCTCTTATCACAACAGTACAACTTGATCAAAGGAAACAATCTTGACTACTAGCTCAATCTTCGTCGATGAAATTCGATGAATCCATGTTGGATGTAGGGAATTATCTCTTGAAGATTGTTGTAGCGTCTTGAATGTTTGAGGATCTTTGATTGCTGGATGAATGGAGACTTCGACAGAGTAACGACGCTTGAAGAAATGATTTGGCAAAAGTCCTCTTCATGTTGGAAGTGGTGGGGTATTTATAGGAGCTGATTTGGACTCTGGAAATTTCCCTAAGTCCTAAGTCATCGCCGACTTAGTATAAGTCGCGGTCGACTTATGATAGGTCGCAGCCGGCTCATCAACACTTCCAATAGTTCGCCTCCTTTTCTGGTTTTATGCTTAAGTCCTAAGTCGTCGAAGATTTAAGGTAAGTCGGTGACAAGGTAAAGATGTAAGGTGTTCTGAGATTACATACGACTCAGTATAAGTCGTAGGTCGGCGACGACTTAAGAGATAGGTCGTAGGTCTTTAAGTCGAAGACCTTCTTAGATCGGAGCAGAGTTGACTCGCAATCTTAAGTCGGCAATTTTTAACTCGGAAGCCCTTGCTAACTCGCAGTTTTTTAAATCGGTTGGCTTCCTTAAGTCGGTAGGCTCCTAGGTCGGCACACATCTTAAGTCGGCAGCTCTCCTCAGTAGTTAGATCGGCAACTGTTGGGTCAGAGCTTTCTTAGGTCGTAGCTTGTTAAGCCGGAGACCTTTTTAACTCGGAGCCTTACTTAAGTCGGAGCGTATCTTAGCTCGGAGTCTTTCTTAGGTCGGAGCAGGCTTCTAAGTCGGCATATGTTTAGATCGGAGGCTATTCTAGCTCGTACACTGTTAGGTCAGACCGTTCCTTAAGTCATCTTCTGTTAAGTCGCGAATTAGAGGATTAACATTTTAATTACTTTATTTCTAAGGATCGGTTTGTTTAAAAATGTTATCCCACCTTTTGACAAGACAGTATACAACAGATTTGGCTAAACAGATTTCGTGATCATCAAGGCATGAAGCCGAGAGGGATTATTATCAGGTTCGAAAATCAGTTATAACCAAGGCTAGAGATGATTGTCAAGCAGATTAAGACGAATGGCATCCCAAAATTGGCTAAGTATGGATTGGCACTTCTTCTAGCCAAGGGATCAGATAGAATTACTATGAATATGGACACTTAACTCAGTAGCTCAACTTAATGAAAATCGATTGATATCTTCGAATTTCACCTAGGAAACTACATAAATAACTCAAGAGACCGAAAGAAGGCATGGAAAGGGACACACTCTAGGGATCGCCGACCCCAATGCTCAAGCATTGGGGATCGATGTCGATCCCCTATAGGGATCGGGGCTGATCCCTCAGGGAGGCTCGGATGGGTCCCATTTTTTCTAAAGGGGGTTGGTATGGCCTTGGTCTTTTGCACGCTGATTTTTAATTGGATATTTTTCCATTTTCCACTATAAATACAGTGAGCATGGCACTCATTGCTAGATCTTCTTGCTGGCTCTTTTAATCCTCCATTATTATTTTAAGGCTATTATTCGGACATTAATTGTGATCTACAGCATAAATAAAAGGAAAATCTTTGGAGTGGACGTAGGCCGGAGTACGCCGAACCACTATAAAACATCTTGTGTTCATTTCTTATTGTTTTAATTTTCTATTCTTCATAATTTATTCTCTACTTTATTTTATTTGGAATTGGTTATTGGATTTTTGGTACTTTCATATTATTTGGGTGTTGGCGGCCATTTTTGATGCCAACATTTTGGTTCTTTCGCTGAGAAGACTTGTACCCTCGAATTTGGAAGCTAAGATCTTGGATTTGGAAGCTTGGATCTAGGAAGCAATAACTAGGAAATCAGCAAGGAGAATATTGGCAGATAGGAGTCACCATGGAGGGAGTTAGGAGGCAACCTTAGGAGCTGGAGCTAATCAACCCTCCGTCTACATCACTAGGAACAAGATGGAAACTACGATGGAGGTGATGTAGGAGCGAATGGTGAAGAGACAAGAGGCTATGATGTAGAACTTCCTCAGGAAAATCGGACATGCTGGAGCAGGAGCTACTGGAAATCTAGATCAAGGAGTTGGAGTAGCAGGAGTTGCAGAAAATCAGAATCAGGAGCATGGAAACGGAGCTAATATGCAGGAGAATGGAACGGAGCAGCTAGGGGAAAACCTCGAGCAAGAAGGAGAGATCGACATCGATCACCCTAGAGGGGTCAGCACTGATCCCCTAGGCTTGGGGGGCACACCCCTGGGTCAGGCTGGATCGGATGTCGGTATGCCAGTGGTCGGTGCTATGCAATTTGATGCAGATCGGAATGCAGATGCACATCCAGATGAGTATATTTCAGAATACACTTATGGAGTTAGGGAAGGCTGATAATATGGATTGCAGGCCACCAACGGATAAGAATAAAAGAATGGTGAGCTGATATGATGGATAATGAGAGGGGGATTGCCCAACAATAGTTTGAAAGATATCAATTGGAGTTCGTTCACTTCGAATATCAAGCAAGCTAGGAACCCACCGGAGTTCAAATTACCAACACTAGAGGTGTACGACGGATAGTCGGACCCTATAGTACACTTAATGAGGTATATCCGGCATATGGAAGTGCTGGAGACATCGAATGAAGTCATGGAAAGGTGTTTTCCACTTTATTTAATGGAGTTAGCTACGCTTTGGTTTAGGCAGTTGGAGAATAGTTCAATCATAACATGGAATGGGTTGGTAGATCGGTTCATGAGGCAGTTTAGGGTCCACATTTTGAGATCCAAGAGCTTAATAATGTTGGCAACACTAAAGAAAAGGACAGGAGAGTCGCTGAGGAGTTTCTTGACGCGATTTAATATGGCAATTGCTTCGATGGATTGGCTGGATCCATCGATGGCGGTGGTATCCGGGATTGCCAACGATATGGATTTTAAGATTTCATTGGAGGAGTATCCACTAATGGACCTCGGGGAATTTTTCCATGAAGCTGAGAGGTTCCTGCGGCAGGAGGACGCACGAATCGACAAATAGGAAGTAAATGTTGTGCGAGGTGAAGGACCATTTGGAGAAGGGTCCAAGAAGGATAAGGGAAAAAGGAAGCTGGACAATGGTTACGATGAATCAAAAAGGCAAAGGAAAGAACGGGAACTGAAGTTCTCAACTTATTCAGATTTGATGGAAAGCTTGGAACGGATTTATCTGGACACAAGGGAGCAACTCCCCTATTGGAAACCACAAAGGAGGGATCATACGGAGCAATAACGTAGGTCTAGAAAGGACTGCCTATTCCACGAACTAGATGGACATACTACGGATGAATGCAGGCACTTACGGGATATAGTTGAGGAACATGTCAGGGATGGCAAGCTGCAATAGTACATGAGGACTCAGGTTGTGGAAGTGGAACATGAGCGACCACCATCCGTGTCCAATGGAAATGGCCTTGGATCGAGGTCACATATCGTCATCTCTTGATTGGGATGACATGAACTAAATAAATAATAAACTCCACAATAAAATGGCTATGTCACTTACACATGTATGTGATCGAGGTCGATCCCTGGGCATGCTCTAAGACGATGATGAACCGTCATGCTCGAAGAGGCAATGTTTGGTTTTCCATGTTTTCTGGTTTTATGACCGTAAGAACTTATATTTAATAATATAATCTAAATCTGCATTAATGGTGAACAAAAAAGGTCGCGGTCGTCCCGACCGGAGAGATGGGGTAATAACAGCAAGGTGCGAGTCCCTTTGCCAAAGAGCAACATGATTGATTCGTATGTCATGGATTAAGCCCTCGACCGGAGAGTCAAGGTCAGAGAAAGGAAGTTGGTACGAAATTGGTCGTGTTATGTCCCTAACCGAAGAGTCAGGGACCGAAGTGCAAGAAGTGGGTTGCTTCGCCAGAGAGTGACATGATTGACTTACTTATCGTTGTTCCCCTTTTCGTCAAAAAGTGACTAGATGTGGTCCAGCAAGGATCCAGAGAGATCATGATTGGCCTAGGAAGGCCAGGACATAGCGTTCTATTTAGGGAAACTGAACCGAAGTGCAAGAAATAATGCCGCTTTATCGGAAAGCAACTGGATCGGCTTACTTTTTGTTGTTCCCCTTCACTGGAGGTCTAGCAATAGCTCGAAGAGGCTATAATCAATCTAAGAGGATCAAGACATCGTTATATGCCCCAAAAGGGTCAGAGTTTTGAGGGTAGCTCGCTTCGCCAGAGAGCGGAAGGATCAGTCTACTCGTCATTAAGTTTGGATTGGACTTAGCAAGGGTCCGGAGAGACCATTGATTGGTTCGGAGAGACCATGAACTTGGATGACGATCTGGAGAGATCACAGATTAGCTTACTGACTTCCAGGATTTCAAACAGTTATGGATTTGGATATTGACCCAGAGAGTTTATGGATTTGGATAACGATCTACAAAGATCGAGGATTTGAGACAATGATACAGTGAGGTCGTGGATTCAGTTACTGGCATGGAATGTATATGGCTTTGGCTAAGGATTTGGAATGGATTTGGAATTGACTATCGACTCGGAATAGTCGTGGATTTCATTAACAATCCAGAGAGATTAAGGAATTGGCATACAAATACTAACTTCCGGACGAACACGGGATGGCTCATGGAGATTCGGTTTGGTAAAGGAATGGATTATGGATTGGAATATTCGGTTATCGGTGGATTTTGGACTTTGGACTTATGGCAATCGCAAGACATGTTTTAGGGGGCAAATGTTATCCCACCTTTTGACAAGGAAGTATACCATGGATTTGGCTAAATGGATTTTGTGATCATCAAGGCAGGAAGTCCGAAGGGATGATTATTAGGTTCAAAAATTAGTTATAAACAAGGCTATGGATGACGGTCAAGCGGATTCAGACAAATGGCATCCCAGAATTGGCTAAGTATGGATTAGCACTTCCCATAGGCAGAGGATCCGATCAGATCAGTATGGATTTGCACACTTAATTCAGCAGCTCAACCCAATGGAAATCGACGATATCTTTGAATTTCACTTAAAGAACTACACAAACAACTCAAGAGACCAAAAGAAGGCATGGAGGGGGACCCACCCTAGGGATCGCCGACCCCAATGCTCAAGCATTGGGGATTGGTGCCGACCCCCTATAGGTATCGGGGCCATCCCTCAAGGAGGCTCAGATGTGTCCCATTTTTCTATAGGGGGTCGACATGGCCTTGGTCTTTAGCACGTGGATTTTTAGTTGGATATTTGTCTGCCTTTCACTATAAATACAGCGGGCATGACACTCATTTCTGGATCTTCTTACTGGCTCTCATCTTCCTCCATTATTATTTTAAGGCTATTATTCGAACTGTAATTGTAATCTATAGCATAAATAAAAGGAAAATCTTTGGAGTGGACGTAGGCAGGAGTATGCCAAACCACTATAAAACATCTTGTGTTCATTTCTTATTGTTTAATTTTATATTCTTCATAATTTATTCATTACTTCATTTTTTTTGGAATTGGTTATTGGATTTGTGGTGCTTTCATATTATTTGGATGTTGACTGCCATTTTTGACGCTAATAAAAAAGCATCTTTCTTTTTCAAAGAATGGTTTGAATACAAAGGATTCCCTTTGTTTGTGCTATTAAGTAGCTAAACAAATATGGAATAGATTTTTTGGACATCTGTTTAGCAAAATAAATTCTCATTCTGCCATAATCAAATTGGATAGATTATTGATGACATCTACTTAGCAGAATAAATCCATATTCGACTATTATGTTAATTTGGACATTTAATCATATGCCAGCTAATTCATAAGTGTATTTGATAAGTGATGGATTAGCTAGTGATTTCTAATTAATTTTATTTACATATATGCTAAGCTTACTTATGTAAATACTGATTATGAGACTTGAAAGGTCAAATTGAATTAAATGTTAACTTGATTTGGTACCATTGTAGTCGCTAAGCCTCTTTCTGAATTTAAAAAGTTAAGGATTTAAATTAACTTTAATTTTATATCCATGTGAGGTTAAGTGTTTATAAATGATGTTTTAAAGTAAATTAGTTAATTATATATCAATAAGGTTTGTTAATTAGTTATTTAATTATAATGTTTAAAGAAAATCACTTAATTAAATAAAGGTATTTATAAATAATAATTCGTTTATAAAAGGGATTTTACTTTATAAAAGGATATAGTTAAAAGGGATTTTTCAAATGATAATTGGTAAATGATATTTTATAAAGGATTTTGTAAAGGAGTTACATAAAAAGATTTATAAAAGAGTTTTATAAACCAAAAGGGATTATATAAATCATTTTAGAGATTTATAAAAGAAGTTTTGTAGATTAATTCAGAGACTTATAAAAGTATTTGTAAGTATGAAATAGGCTTATAAAAGGAATTTATAAAAGGAATGAGATTTTTTTGACAATTAATTCTTCTTAGTTATGGTGGGATTCTTTCCATACTTAACACTGAAGGCGTAACAGCCCGAATTTTAAATAACATTATTCAGGAGATTTAATTAGATAAATTAAATAGAATAATGTAAAGATTAAAGCGGCTAAGAGGTTGAGATTTGTATAATTATAAGGTAGTCGTGCCTTAAGTAATGAATAAGAAAATGGAAATTAAAATGAATTAAGAAAAGGTAATAAGATAAGGGCAAAATAGGAATAGGTTATATTCTTATACCCTAAACCCTTAACTCATTCTCAATTCCAATATTCACAAACTAAAACTAAACTAAGAAGCTTGGACGGCCACCATTAGAAGAAGACAAGAAGAAGTTAAGCAAGAATTCAAGAAGGAAGCTTAATCAAATTAATCCAAGGGCAAATCTCAACCTTCTTAATAATCAAGCTAAGGTGAATAATAGATTACATCTCATTTTTATTGTTTTCAAGCTTTAGTTAAGATCTGAATTTATTTTGCAAATAAATTGCCATGTTTTGATTGTTTAAATGGATATATATATATATGCTTGTTGATGATTTATGTTGCTTCGTATGGATTTTATGATGAGATTTGATTTGAAAAACCTATCAAATGAAATCCAAATGGCTTGCATTTTTTATATAAGTTCAGAAACATTATTTTAAAATTGGGTTTCAAGTTTCATAAATTTCTAAGTTGTTGTGGATTTATTATGAATTTTCTAGTAAAGAAAATGGTTAAATTGAGTTTAAATTATTTTCGGCTATTATATGTTAGCTTTCGGTCAAAAATTAAAATATGTTAGAAAACATATTTAAAATGATTTATGGGAATTTTTGGAGAATTTTCCTAAGTATTTTATTATAGTTATAAAATTATTTAAGGTATGGGACTTAAATGTTTTATATATTTCTAAAAGGGAAAGGGGCAATTTGCTAAATGTTTTAAAATGTTAATTACTGAATTCGGCAGCACTTTTAGATAAGATTTTGAAAAAGAATTCGAAACCAATTATATGTTGACAAATATGGCAAGTTAGTTGGAAAGATATTATTTTAAAAAGTTAAAAATCAGTTTTGTAAAGGATTGTAGCTTCGCCACTTTCGACAGCCACCTTTCGAACCCATGCTACCGCCTCCAACAAGCCCTCTTATGCCGATCCTTCTTTATTCAAGCCAATATCCACCTTCTAAGTACCCTGCATCGTTTATCCATCGACTGTGTTTGATCCTGGCTTCATATTATTATCCTTAGTTGACTGTCCATCCACCCATCTAAACCAAATCCATGATATCCCAGCCTCGATAACAATGAAGTCTATTGGGTTAAATCCACCTGCGTACATTCTTGCCAAAAGGCGGGTTAACATATACCTACCTAGTATTGTCGATGTCATACCGATGCTCAATAATGAGACGTCGGAGGGGCATTGGAAAGGAGTCAGGAAGGGCCTACCTATGAAAATTTATCGATGTCATTTCTACGCCTTTGTTTAGGCATCATGCGACGTTGGTATGACATCGGCACAAACCATAATACCCCAGCCGATGTCCTCTTCTCCTTCACTTTCCCCAAATCAACATAAATTTACCGCTCCCTCCACTTTTCAATCGTCGCCCCCTCCCCCACGCCATGCTTCTCCCCCATGTCGTACCACTCCCTTAAGCCATGCACTGCTAAGCCTCTTCCTCGTCCATGCACTTAGCCATGCCTCTAACCTCCAACCTCTACCTCGGCCTCCCCCTTTCCCTCGGCCACGCCTCCAGCCCCTAGGCCTCCAACCTCCAGCCTATGCGAGCCTGCAACCTCCCCCTCCACTAGACAAGCCTCCAGCCCCACTTCAAACACCGCTGCCTCATCCTCCAATCGACTTCGAACCCCACTGCCTCCTCCTCGCTCGACGCTACTACAAAGCCCAAGCCACATACCTCCCCTCATAGTCACCAATCAAGGCTCCATCAGTATGATTTGTTGTTCCAATTTAATTTCTATGCAACATTATGATAGATTAGCTCCATATAGATTTGTTAGTTTATATCGTTGGTATATAATGTTGATATGATAATTCATATATGATTTGAGATATCATTGGTATTGTTATAAAATTGCTAAATAAAGTCATTGTTATCGATATGGTATGATAGACAAAACCCATAGATGTGTTTAGTTTGGCCCCGTTTGACAAGTGTCGTATATAATCATTGCATAGATTTTCATTTTTTAAAATAAAAATGAAAATTGATATTCATCTGATACGTTATTTGTTGGATTTGTCCCAGTATTGAACAAGTTATAAATGCAATGGTATTTAGGTTCCATAAATTAATATTTCAATCGAACGGTTAATGAAATTTCGATGATACTTCCTTCTTATTCCCCATGTACACTCTTCTGCGTATGATACGGGGAACAAGGAGAAGTGCTGTCTAAATTTGTTAGTCACTCAATTTAAAATGATTTACAAAACATAGATACCGTTGCATTTATGATGGGAAGTAGGATGGCCAACCATTTAAAAAAATGTAGAAATTTCTAGGTTATATAGTATTGAAATTGTTTGTGAATTCCATTGTTTTATAACTAAATTAATAATGTTATTGAATGTGTTAATAAAATTAATAAAATTATGTAATAATAATTAAAGTAATAATAAAATTAATAATGTTATTTAAACTAGGAACAAAATTAATAATGTTATTTCAATTAATAACAAAATTAATAATGTCATTTAAATTATTCATAAAAATAATAATGTTATTTAAATTAAGAACATCTGTATGACATATAATGCAAAAAAAATTTACATGTAGAGTATAGAAGATGGATTTTTGAAAGATCGAAGTTGGATGTACATAAGAGGTAAAAATAGAGAAAAGATTCCATTGCACTTCAGAAATGACATTGATGCATTCATGAAAATGGCATCTAGTAATAAAATTAATATGAAAAAAGTCTGATGTTCATGTTCGAAATGTCGTTGCTTGAAAATTAGAGAGTATTATATTGTGCTATTACATTTACACCAATATGATTTTATGTCCGACTATCTTGTATGGATATATCTTAGAGAAAAATATCATATTGTACAAGAGGAGACCAGAAATATGGATATGGATTATGATTAACCAGTTATTGATGAAAATGTTGACATAGAAAATAGAACGACTTAAATGGTTCATGATGTTATTGGTCCGAGTATATGGACCGAAGAACCAGATTTGGAGGAAGATCTTGAATCGGTGGCTAAAATGTTTTTCAATTTGTTAGAAGCATCGAAACGACCATTCTATAAAGGTTGTAAACTGACACACTTGGCAACGACATCTAGGTAAATGGCTATAAAATCCGAATATAATGCATCAGAAATCCTAATAAACGCAATTCTTAGCTTATGTAAAGAAATGGTTCCACCTAGCAATGTATTAGTGAAGAACTGGTACTCACTTAAAAGAGAGGTTCTGCCTTTGGGTTGCCTTATGAAAAAATTGACACATGTTGTAACATCCCACAAAAATTAACCTGAAATTTAATAAAAGAATTTAAATTAAATATAATAAAGGTAAAAATGAATTTTTTACACACATTCAAAGTTGACTGTGAAACTTGCACCATTGCAGTCGTAGTGATTTTCTAGATAATTTTTATATATAATGTTCTGAAATCGGAGCTCATATGAAAAATTCGTTAACGTTGAAAAGTTAGGAAACAAAAAAATTAAATAAGAAAACAAATATTTTATAAAAGGAATTCTCCATTGGTCGACATCACAGGGTGGACTGATCGACCCCTAATGGTTGATCGCTCCAAACCAAGCAGTCGAAGAGTTCAGGCTAGGGTTTGGGTTGGCCGAACGGCCTGGATTTTATGTAAATTAATCTAATGTCTAATGTTACTTTGTCCTCTATAAATATAACCCTAAGATGATACTTAGAATCCTAATTTAGTATGGTCGTAAAAAAACTCTGTCTCTACCACAACTCAACCCTCTTTCTCTTCAAATCAATTTTTTTTCAAAAACAAAATACAATAACCCGCCTTTTTCGACCCTCAGAAGTCAATAATAATATATCCACAGTATTCATGTGTCGAACGTCCAAGTGTGGAAAAGACAGATCATTGGGATGAAAGGAAAGAAAAGACAGAACAGAATCTCACAACCTAACGAGTAATCTGTAATATATCAATGAACTTTACAAAAAGAAAGGCTTTTATATTCATACATCAATCAAAGTATAATTATCCTATCATTAGACCCTGGACAGTTGTAACAACATGTCCTTACAATTTTAGATAAATACAACAAGAACAAAACAACGGAAGATAAAATACATGAATATGCCTTGAAGGATCCAGCTCGTCTCTTAAAGCTCCAAAGTGTCCAGCTAAATCTGGAAAATATGCTTAGGTTGACCCGAGCATTATAAGAAAAATAATGCCCGGATCAGTCTGGTAAAACTAGCATGAGAAACACAATCAAATGGATTCTTATACCTTATAAAACCTTTCAAAATAAAAGGTATCTCGTAAGATCATGCCGCATATAAACACGGAATGGTTTTTACCTTAGATAACCAAAACATTTCTATATAAATCCAGTGGTATTATAATAATGTATAGGGTTTTAAAATAAATTATGATTATAGCTGGAATGCTTACATCTCACGTTCTAGCATAGTTGGGCACAACTAAGTCCGTACGGCGCTTATTGGAGAATGGATTCCATCAATGACAAGGCTACTAGGGTATCACTTGTCATAGTAAACCTCTAGAAAAATGTATTGAGGTCAACAAGAACATCTTGCACCCCTCCTACACATAATCTGCCTACTCCTTACTGGATAGTACCGAATATGTCATTACCCTGGTTTCTTTGCGATCTTTTCTCGAGAGCTCTTATGCACAACCAATTCCATATATATATATATATATATATATAGGGTGATGACATACCCTAATAGGTGCGACCCACATAGCCCTGCTGCATATCCTTTGTTTTAGTCATTCCCGGTTGATGAGGCTTGGGGCCATATTTTTAGAAAATCCCACCTAGAATTCTAACACTGCAATCCCGGCGATAATGCAATGCTAGCATTCGTCCATATAAGTTATTCAGGATATGAACAAACCGAAGACACCACTTCTACTACATCTATTTTGGAATCACCCTCAAGAGTAGTAGCAAGTAGCCCTTACACTTCAAAGAGCTCCAACTTCACTTCAATCATCTTCAAGATGCTTCCAAATCAAACACTTGAATTGGTTCACAGTGGTTTTCGAATAATTCATACTAATCCAATTCCGGTCTCTTCGAACCAACATTCGATAGTTTCCAGTAAACTCAACTTCGGTTCTTTCGAAAATAAACAAACAATACATAAGAGTAGGGATCACCCCCTAACTGTTTAAGTGGACAGATTTCATTATCATTTATGCTAGAAGAACACATGAGCTTATACGTATGGTATAGCAGCACCAAAGATAACTATACCATATAATCTTGTGTTTTCTTCTAGATATTTCTAGAGTTAAATTTTTTTCCAGATTTGATAGTCGGTTATTTAACTATCAAATAAACAAACAATGAAACATAGATTCAATTCCATATGGGATCCACTAAGCCTCTATTAATTAATCTTTCATTAATTAAAATCTCTTTTCATTAGTTGATTTAAAATACCCCCACAAAAGACATTTTCACAAACCCGTTATACTCCTTTCAAATACTTGGAAAAATATTCATATACTTATCTCACTGGTTTAAGTATATTCACAATCCATTATATTTTCAATACTTAGAAAATATATCCATATACTTATCTCAACGGTATAAGTATATTTACAATACTTAAGGAAGATTTTATCTTTTCCAAATTCATATTTAAATAGGCCAAATCAAACATCATTTAAACACATTTCTTGCTATAAACCAAACCACATATCCTTCTGTAACATCCCCTATCTTGAGACCCGAAGCTAAGCGCTACAAATGCTGCAGTCATCCATAGTATTAACTTTTGATGACAAAATACGGTAATGTTAATGGTATCTATAATATCAGAAGCACATGAATATGAAATAAAATCAACACAGAATTAAAACAGCATTTCCGATTACATTTCAAACCAATATTTCATATTCAGATACATAATCCCAAACGATTCCCAGGTTTTGATCAAATATAATTTTTACAAATTATGCCAAGAGCGACATATGAAGATGCCCCTTTGGATGATCAGAGTACTAAATAGACATATCAATCATAATACATCACAGCGGAAATAAAACTAAATGGCTCCTATATAGCTAGCTTTGCCTTTTGCATGTCTTCGGAAGCTTATTCGTCCAACCTACTAAACCTGAAAAACCTTAACTCTCAATGTACTCAAATTAAATTTTGAGTACCCAAGAGTTTAAGGGGAAAACATAAACTTCGAGTCAGACATAAAGCCTGGTGTGAATAATACTATTACATCTTAGTTAACTAATATTAAGTGAGACCACACCACTTAGCAGAACGGGTTTCCCCTCACTAATATCCCTTTTTAAAACATATCTTTTGCAAATCAGAATCCTACCATCAAACCAATTAAAGCAATAATAGAAATATCATATATGCACATAAATTAGGTAATCAATGGACTATTTGTCCTAAAAATATAGTTTTGTTTGGATGACTATTAACCATTGGCTGACTTAGGCCTACTAGACATACTGAACTATCTAACATCTGTTAGACACACTACTGGGCTATCTGCCCTTAACTATCTTCTTCTAGGGTCAACTGAACCTAATGGTTTTGCGGGATCACCAATAACCTATCTCTTCTATGTATATTCCTTTCTGTGTGTAACATCATTTTAGCCTTACTTGTGACAAAGCCCTACACACTAGAATTTTGAACTTATATTAGCTAGGGGCTTATTAGCTAAAGTATAAGGCACGACCTTTTACTAGCCCCATATGGTATTCTAATATCTGAGTCATTCACTTAGGGTTAACTACCCCATCAAATTTTCACTGAAAACATTTATTTCAAATTGATTTAACTCTTTAAATCATACTTAAATAAGGAAAATATACTCTTTGCTTTACTTAAATGCCTTTGCCATGTTATACGGTTTACACAAAACAATCTTGATGAAATATAATGGGATTATCTATCCCTCCAAAGCAAGTTAATAACCCTTTTTAACTTAAAAGATCTTAGGCCATAAAGCCAAGGTAAATCATTTGAAACCTTTGCTTAAAAACTTTAAACAATACCTTTCGAACCAATTAAAAGTACCCCATTCAAAATAAGTTAACTATTATACCTTGAAACACTAGGCCGAAAGGCCAAAACACACCTTTCGAAATCATTGAAGGTATCCCTTCGTAAGCTTTATAAACCTTAGACATCCTCTTTTCAAAACACTTTAAACTTGCATTTTGAAAGCATTGGAAATCTTCCATTTAAAAACTCAAGTGAACCTTTCGAAACCATTGAGGTATCTCCCCTTCGAAACCTACATTATATACCTTTCGAAAGTATTAAAACTCCTTGCTTAAAACAAACCTTTCGAAAGCATTGGGTCCAAGTAAAATTTTATGGAATATAGCTTTGAAACCTTTTAAAACCATTCCTTTCGAAACCTTTGGGTTTAACTTTCAATATATCTAAGGGTCTTAAAAGAATTGGGGTGAAAGCAACTCTTTCGAAAGCATTATTCCTAAGTAAAATAAAGTGGATGGTTTCGAAACCAACCCATTCGAAAGCATATAGAAACTGCTTCAAAGTTTAAGACAAAAGAACCCTTTTGAAGGCATTGATTCAAAAGGTTGAATGCAGCAGGAGGGGTTACGACCCCTTCGAATGCTTACTTTAAAAACAAAAGGCGGCAACCTCTTTCGAAAGCCCTTTTTCTAAAACAAAGGCGTATTTGACTAAGTCGAAAGCTATTTCCTTCGAAAGCCTCATTTTGTAATCAAAATAGTTTTGAGTTTATAAAGACTACTTCTACCCCTTCGAAAGCATGTTTCAACTCTATACCATTTGCCTATCTCCAATCCACTACTTACTAAGGCATTGATACCATGTCTATTGGTTTCGACAAGGTGTGATATCGATCGGCATGGGTTGGATTAGTTGGTTTTAGCATAGTAGAGGTCGGCATAGGAAGGGGCTTAGGGTCAGCATAGGAAGGGGCTTCAGGTGGGCAAAGGATTTACTTCGGGTCGGTATGGGAGTTACTTCAGGTCGGCATAGGGTTCACTTTGGGTCGGGTCAGCATATGATCTGCTTCGGGTCGGCATAGGGTTTGACTCGGGTCGGCGTAGGGTTTACTTCGGGTCGGCATATGGCTTCCTTCGAGTCGGCATATAATCTACTTCGGGTCGGCATAGGATGGACGAGTTGGACTCAATGATCGTTATGGTGGGCCCATGTAGGTGATAAGGCTCTGTAGCCGAAGTTTCACCGATAAATACAGTAGGCTTGGCTTCGAAAAGAGGGGACCATCATTCGGTTTCTCTTCATCTTCTACCTAGAGGCTACTCTGTCATTTTTATTCTAGAATTCTGGATTGTAACTATAATCGAATTTCAATATAATAAAAGGATTGTTCTGGAGTGGACGTAGGCCGGAGTTAGCCGAACCACTATAAATCATATCTCTCTTTTACTTGCTTTCATTTTAATTTGATTATTCTTCATATTATATTCTCTACATCATATACTATATGTGATCTGTGACTGGATATTGGTGCTTTCACGTATAATTGGGTGTTGGTGGTCAATTTTGGCGCCAACATTTTGGTGCTTTCATTGAGAAAGCTTACACTTAGGGATTTGGGAGTTAGGATCTTGGATGTGAAAGCTTGGGAACTTGGATTTAGGAAGCAATGGCTAGGAAATCAACAAGAAGATAGAGAACGGAGAGGAGACATCATGAAGGAAGTCAGGAGGCTTCCTCAAGAGCTAATCAGACCTCAATTTTCATTACCAGAGATGAGATGGAAACGATGATGGATGCTATGTAGGAAAGAATGCTGAAGAGGCAAGAGCAGATGGTGCAGAATCTACTCCGACAGATTGGTCCAGCTAGAGTGCAAAACCAAGGGAATAGATTTACGGGGAATACTGGAAATGTGGATCACGGAGTTGGAGAAGCAGGTGCAGAGGTAATCCAGGATTAGAACTAGGAAAAAGAAGCAAGCAGAATGATGGATGGAGTGCAATCGATGGGAGCAGCCCCTGGTCAACGAGGAACGACCAGCAAAACCATAGTCGATCGTTATATAACGATCGGTGTCGATCGTTTCCCACTTGGGGGCATACCCCCGGGTCATGTTAACTCAATTCTTGGCTAGATATTGGATGGGGCTATGGATTTTGGCATGCATCGGAACCCGGATGCACGTTTGGAAGAGGACAATCTGGGATTCCCTCGTGGACTCGGGGGCAGGATGAAAATGATGATCGGAAACCACCTATGGATGCTTGAACAGCTGGAAACTGGAATCCAGGACTTGGAGCAGAAATTAGTAGGCTTAGGTATGGATTGGAGCAACTGAAGAAAACCTCGGTTAAGGAACATGGAACGGCAATACTCCCTATGGAACCAGGAGCATGGATTTGGATGGCTTTGTAAGGAATTGGATAGTGGTGATGGAACAGGAGCAGCCATCATCCTCCATGATTTGGAGCTAGCCTGGCTTAAGGGCACAAGTCGTCATCTCTTGACGGCATGAACTAAATAACTAATAATAAATTCTACACTAAAACGGCTAAGTCACTTGCACATGTACGGGATTGATGCAGCGCAATCTGATGAGAGCTTAGGTCGCGAGCGACCTAACAAGTTGATAAGTCGCTCCAGCGACCTTACGAGTTATGTCGGGCAAAACGAGCCACAAACTAAAGAGCTTCGACCTAGTAAGTCTCGACCTAAGACTAACGAGCTATATTTTAAGTCGCTCCAGCGACCTAAGGAAGGTAACGAGTTAAGTATAAGTCGCTCCAGCGACCTACTGGGACAAGCTAATAATTGTATCGACCAGATTGCCTTAAGTCACTCTCACATGCCGCTTTCTTTAGGTCGCGAACGACCTACCATAAGTCGTGAAGAGTTAGGTCGCTCAAACGAAAACCAACGACCTAACGAGTTAATCCTTAGGTCGCGAGGCCTTAGGTCGCTCAAAAATAGGTCGCGAGACCTTAAGTCGCTGGAGGAGGTTTCCATAAGTCGCTCAAGTATTAGGTCGCGTGAAGATTTCCAGATGCCTTGTTCTTAGGTCGCTGCTGCCGTGTGTTTTAAGTTGCTGCTGCCATGTGTTTTAAGTCGTATGATGTTTAGGTCGTATGTCATTTGTATTTGTATTTTCTTAAGTCGTGATGGCCTTGTAATGTGTTGTAAAGTGTTTTCTTATGTCGCTTTGTATATAAGTCGTAGGTCGCGGCCAATGTTAGGTCGTGTACTCTGTTAGGTCGTTTGTGTTAGGCCGTTTGTGTTAGGTCGTGAACGACCTATCTTAAGTCATGTAACTGTGTTGTAATCTCTATAAATAGCGGGTGAGTTGTAACATTTGAGTTAGTTGATTTTGAATAAACTTTTGTTTGAGTGCTTTGTGCCTCTTTGAAATTGGTAGTTGAGTGTAATCTCCTATCTCCACTTTCGGCATTCGAGTGCGCTCGAATCAACGACTGCTGAAGCCAATTCACGGTATCAAGTGCACTTGATCAACGTTCGAAGAATTGCAGATCTTCTTTCACGGCATCATGCGCGATCAACGTGACGAAGATAGCTAGAATCCGGTATCTTTGAGATCAACGGGTTTGGGCGTTTGGTATTTTCAATTCCTCGATTGCTACTTTCACTGTTTCATCCATTTCAGTTATCCGCTGCTGCGTTATTTGGTATCAGAGCTAGACTTAGCCAATCATAGCTAAGCCGAGTCTTTGGAGCCGATTCTTATTGAAGAAGTCAAGGCCGAGAGTTGAAGTGTTGAAGTGTAGATCCAAGCTTAGTGAAGAATCCGTGCATCACTTTATAGATCAAGGCCGAGTTAAAGATTTGAGAAAGTTAAATTTGTGAAGATTCAATCATGCCGCCAAGAAGAGCTAATCGCCATCAGAATGTTCAAACGTTGTATAGAAGAGAAGAAGCCGAGCAAATGGAACAACGCATCAATGAAAAGTTTGATGAAGGCATTGGGAAGTTAGAGAAACTGATGAATGACATGAATCAAAGTCAAAGGAGAAGGTCGCCAGTCTCGAACCATGGAGGAAACAGAGTTTCGCCATCGGTTACGGTAGCGAGGAGGGTGTCACCACAATCATTCCGAGAAAGAAGAGAATCTTCAGTTTCATTGAGAAGAGAACATCATGGGTATAAGGATGAAGAAAGAAGAACTCCACGTGAGTTTGAACATGAGCCATATCGTGATGATGAAAGACAAAGTAGAAGGGATATGTGTGATCATAGAGATGTGGATGGTCGAGATCGTTATCGAAGTACATCTGTTTTTGATGAAGATGGTGATAGATGTAGTGCTCATTATCGAGATCGAGACCAAGTACGAAATGCATATCGGGAAGTTGAAGATGATCGTCGATGGGAATCGGGGATGAAAACTGAAATTCCAGAATTCAAGGGTGGTATGCAAGCTGAGGAATTTTTGGATTGGGTTTCAAATGTTGAGGAAATTTTTGACTTCAAAGAAGTACTCGAGCATCGTAGAGTGAAGTTGGTTGCTACACGATTGAAAGGAAGAGCTATGGCATGGTGGCAGCAAACTAAACTTACCCGGGAGAGAATGGGAAAGTCAAAGATTGAGTCATGGGAGAAGATGAAGAAGTTAATGAAGGCTACATTCTTTCCGTATAATTATCAGTCTCTTATGTATCAACGATTGCAGAATCTGAGACAGGGAACAAAGTTAGTGAATGATTATGCGGATGAATTTTATCAATTGATCGCGAGGAATGACATCATGGAGACGGAGGAACAGTTGACCGCGAGATTTGTTGGAGGGTTGAGAATGCAGATTCAAGATATGGTGAATATGTTTGATCCCAGATCTGTTGCCAAAGCACATCAAAAAGCTCTAGCTTGGGAGAAACAAGGAAGACGAGGTGGTGGTGTGTTTACAAATTCCAACAATCAAATGAAAGGGGCTAGTAGAAATGCGAATGTTTCCAAGGCTGTTGCAAAACCGGTTGTCAATGAAGTTGCTAAGACCAAGGTCAATAGTGGTATCAAATGTTTCAATTGTCAAGAGTTTGGTCACAAAAGTAATGAATGTCCGAAGCCAAAGAAGCGAGTGATGGTTGCTGAGGTTGAGGATGAGGATGTAGAAGCTGAATGTTCTAATTCACTACAGGTTGAGGAGGAGGAAGAATTGTTGTCGGGAGATGATGGATATACTTTAATGATGAGGAGATCTTGTTTGACACCAAAACAGGAGGAGGAAACTAGTTGGTTGAGGAGTAACATCTTTCAATCAACATGCACTATCTTGGGAAGGGTTTGTAAATTTGTGATTGATGCAGGAAGCTGTGATAATATCATTTCTTCAGAAGCTGTAAAGAAGTTGTCATTGAAAACAGAGAAGCATCTGAAACCTTACAAGTTAGCTTGGTTGAGAAAAGGAGGGGAAGTTAAAGTTGGACGTAGAGCTTGTGTAAATTTTTCGATTGGGAAGAAATATAAAGATGAAATTTGGTGTGATGTTGTGGATATGGATGTATGTCATCTGTTGCTGGGAAGACCATGGCAATATGATAGGGCGGTGCAACATGATGGTCGTACTAACAGTTACAGTTTCATGTTTGAAGGTACTAAAATCACATTAGTTCCTAAGAAGTGACAACAAGAAGAAAGCAAGTTGGAGGAGATTGAAGAACTTAAAACTTTGCTATCTTTGAAGGAGTTTGTTAAGGAGGTAGAAGAGGAGCCTGAAGTATTTTTGTTGATTGGACGTGAGAGTAATGAAGTGGTTGAAATTCCTGAAGAAGTAAAGCCAGTACTGGAAGAATTTGAAGATGTATTTCCTGAAGAGCCGCCAACAGAGTTACCACCATTGAGGGACATACAACACCAAATAGATCTTGTTCCAGGAGCTGTGTTACCACATAGACCACATTACAGAATGAGTCCAAAGGAACATGAGGAGTTGAGAAGGCAAGTGGAAGAGTTGCTTGAACAGGGGCGTGTACAGGAAAGTTTAAGTCCTTGTGCAGTTCCAGCTTTGTTAGTGCCGAAGATGGATGGTTCATGGAGGATGTGTACGGATAGCAGGGCACTCAACAAAATAACTGTCAGATACAGATTTCCGATGCCGAGGCTAGATGATTTGTTAGATCAGTTGAGCGGGGCTACTATATTTTCGAAGATCGATTTGAAGAGTGGTTATCATCAAATTCGAATTAGACCAGAGGACGAATGGAAGACAACATTCAAGACGAGAGAAGGATTGTACGAATGGCTGGTTATGCCATTTGGTCTTTCGAATGCACCTAGTACATTTATGCGGGTGATGAATCGGATCTTTAGACCTTTTATTGGGAAGTTCGTGGTGGTGTATTTTGATGATATACTAATATACAGTAGAAGCACAGAAGAACACTTGCATCATCTGAGAGAAGTGTTGATGATACTACGACAGGAACAATTTTATGCTGCAATGAAGAAATGCGTGTTCATGACGCATAGTGTTTTATTTTTGGGATATGTTATTTCAGAAGGAGGTATACAGGTGGATCAGAATAAAGTTGAAGCAATCAGAAATTGGCCACAACCCAGTACAATAACAGAAGTTAGAAGTTTTCATGGTTTAGCATCATTCTACCGAAGATTTATTCCACACTTCAGTAGCGTGATGGCACCAGTTACTGATTGTATGAAGGGGAAGCAATTTTCATGGTCGGAGGAAGCAAGATTAGCTTTTGAGCGAATCAAGGAACTCTTGACGTCAGCACCAATTCTAGTATTACCAGATTTTCAGTTGATGTTTGAGTTACATACTGATGCATCAAAGGTCGGAATTGGAGGGGTGTTAAGTCAGAGGGGACGTCCTATTGCATATTTCAGTGAGAAGCTATCGGGAGCCAAGATGAGATATAATACTTATGATGTGGAATTCTATGCTATTGTTCAATCTATAAAACATTAGAGACACTATTTGTCCCATAAAGAATTTGTTCTGTATACTGATCATGAAGCACTGAAACATTTGCAGGGACAGGACAAAATTGCAGCCAGGCATGCTTCGTGGATCGCACACCTGCAACAATTTACATTTGTGGTGAAGCATAAGTCGGGAATTACAAACCGTGTGGCAGATGCATTGAGTCGAAGGAATCATTTGTTGACTACAATGAAGGTTGAAGTGACGGGGTTTGATGTGTTGCCAGAGTTGTGTGATAAAGATCCTTACTTTGCGAAGTTTGTAGATGAAGTCAAGGAGGGAAAGTCGGATGAGTATGTGTTGGTGGATGGTTTTCTTTTTAAGGGGAATCGATTGTGTATACTAGAGTGCAGCTTACGAATGAAGATTGTGAAGGAGTTGCATGAGGAAGGTCATGTGGGAAGAGATCGTACTTTGCAGTTGATTTCCGAATCATATTTTTGGCCGTCAATAAGAAAAGAAGTTGAGAGATTTGTGGAGAGATGCCATATCTGTCAAGTTTCGAAGGGAACCGCTACAAATGCGGGATTGTATATGCCATTACCTGTGCCTACTAGACCATGGGTTGATATTAGCATGGACTTTGTTTTGGGGTTACCAAGAACCTGTGCAGTTAATGCCCCGCTATAACTCCGATATATCTTATAGCGGATTCCTACCGCTACGATTTTTCCATATATCCCCACCATATAGCCTTTCCGCTTTAATCCCCGCTATTTCCGCTATATCCCGTTATTTCCGCTATATTCCGCTATTTCCGCTATATCTTCTATAAAAAATTGGATTGAAAAATGATATTTTTACGCTATAAAAATTATGAAATTAATTAATTTCATTAAATTATTTATATATGTTTAGAAATGATAATACTCTAATATTCTACTAAATTAAATTAAGTTATATAACAGTTTTACGTTCATTTACAATACATTTGCACATATTTTTATTTAAAATTATTTTTGTATTAATTATAATTCAATTGAATGTTAATTTTTCACATAATTACTATCTATATATTTGTAAAAACAACAAGTATGGGATTTATATGCTATTTTAGAGTAATCCGATATATCCCGCTATATCTTCGCTACATCCCCGCTATGACTTTTTGCACCTCTACCGCATTGAATCCACCGAGCGCTTTAACTGCACAGCCAAGAACTCAGTGTGGGAATGATTCCATATATGTGGTGGTAGATAGATTTTCCAAGATGGCGCATTTCATAGCTTGTAAGAAGACAGCTGACGCCGTCCGTGTTGCTCAATTATTCTTTAAAGAGGTGTATCGATTACATGGGCTACCTGAATCTATTGTTTCTGATCGGGATACTAGATTTCTAAGCCATTTTTGGTTAAGTTTGTGGAAGATGGTTGGAACGAAGCTGAATTTTAGTAGCGCCTATCATTCGCAGACAGATGGGCAAACGGAAGTGGTGAATAGATCATTGGGAAATTTGTTGAGATGTCTTGTGAAAGATAATTTGAAAAGCTGGGATATGAAATTATGTCAGGCGGAATTTGCACATAATCATGCTGTTAATCGAAGTACTGGATTCAGTCCATTTCAAGTTGTATATTCAGCAATTCCGAAGGGACCATTGGATTTGACGACAGTGCCATATCAGAAGGGAGTTGTTAAGCGAGCTGGTGATTTTGTGACTGAGTTGCAGGAATGCCACAGAACTGTTTATGAACGATTGCTTGCATCAAATGAGAAGTATAAACTACTGGCAGATAAAAAGCGAAGGAGTGTGAACTTCAGAGAAGGTGATTTGGTTTACGCCGTTTTGACGAAAGATCGTTTTCCTGTTGGAACTTATAATAAGTTGAAAGCTCGAAAAATCGGTCCAGTAGAAATTTTGAAGAAGATCAATGATAATGCGTATCAGTTGAAATTGCCGGATGATATTCACACTGCAGACGTTTTTAACGTCAAATACTTGATTCCGTATCATGGGGATGAACTTGTTGTGGAAGAGGAAGGTGCAAATTCGAGGTCGAATTCCTGTCAACCGGGGGAGGATGATGCAGCGCAATCTAATGAGAGCTTAGGTCGTGAGCGACCTAACGAGTTGATAAGTCGCTCCAGCGACCTTACGAGTTATGTCAAGCAAAATGAGCCACAAACTAAAGAGCTTCGACCTAGTAAGTCTCGACCTAAGACTAACGAGCTATGTTTTAAGTCGCTCCAGCGACCTAAGGATGGTAACGAGTTAAGTATAAGTCGCTCCAGCAACCTACTGGGACAAGCTAATAATTGTATCGACCAGATTGCCTTAAGTCGCTCTCACATGCCGCTTTCTTTAGGTCGCGAACGACCTACCATAAGTTGTGAAGAGTTAGGTCGCTCAAACGAAAACCAACGACCTAACGAGTTAATCCTTAGGTCGCAAGGCCTTAGGTCACTCAAAAATAGGTCGCGAGACCTTAAGTCGCTGGAGGAGGTTTCCATAAGTTGCTCAAGTATTAGGTCGCGTGAAGATTTCCAGATACCTTGTTCTTAGGTCGCTGCTGCTGTGTGTTTTAAGTCGCTGCTGCCGTGTGTTCTTAAGTCGTATGATGTTTAGGTCGTATGTCGTTTGTATTTGTATTTTCTTAAGTCGTGATGGCCTTGTAATGTGTTGTAAAGTGTTTTCTTATGTCGCTTTGTATATAAGTCGTAGGTCGCGGCCAATGTTAGGTCTTGTACTCTGTTAGGTCGTTTGTGTTAGGCCGTTTGTGTTAGGTCGTGAACGACCTATCTTAAGTCGTGTAACTATGTTGTAATCTCTATAAATAGCGGGTGAGTTGTAACATTTGAGTTAGTTGATTTTGAATAAACTTTTGTTTGAGTGCTTTGTGCCTCTTTGAAATTGGTAGTTGAGTGTAATCTCCTATCTCCACTTTCGGCATTCGAGTGCGCTCGAATCAATGACTGTTGAAGCCAATTCATGGTATCAAGTGCGCTTGATCAACGTTCGAAGAATTGCAGATCTTCTTTCACGGCATCGTGCGCGATCAACGTGACGAAGATATCTAGAATCTGGTATCTTTGAGATCAACGGGTTTGGGCGTTTGGTATTTTCAATTCCCCGATTGCTACTTTCACTGTTTCATCCATTTCGGTTATCCGCTGCTGCGTCAGGGATCGAGGACGGTCCCTAGGCATGCTCTGAGATGATGATAAACCACCATAACTAATGAATCTTAAAACACTTGGATCTGCACTGCTGCGATAAATAACACAGTTCACGATTATGACCCCGACCGGAGAGACGGGGCAATGACCGCAGGGTGCGAATCCCTTCGCTGGAGAGTGGCAGGATGGATTCATACATGGATTAAGTCCTCGACCGGAGAGTCGAGGCCGGAGAAGGATAACCAGGGATTAGTCCTCGACTGAAGATCGAGGCCGGAGTAAAATACCCCACGGATTAAGTCCCCGACTGGGGATCGAGGTCGGAGTAGGATACCCCATGGATTAAGTCCACGACCGGAGAGTCGAGGCAGGAGAAGGATACTCATGGATTAAGTCCTCGGCTGGGGATTAAGGCCGGAGTAGGATACCCCACGGATTAAGTTCTCGACCAGGGAGTCGAGGCCGAAGAAGGATAACCATGGATAATCCCTCGACCGGAGAGTCGAGGCCGGAGTAGGATAAAGTGACCCGGAGAGGTCCCGGATGATAGAGTTAGGGATATGCCCTAGGGGCAATTATGTAATTAGTTACATATATCTAACTCGTTGACCAATCTTGTTCGAAATAAAAGGTATTTTCTTCCTAATATATACTTGATGTAATATGATTATATTAATTAATAACTTAATTAAAAGTATATTTAGTAGAAAAATCCATAAATGGTATTTGTGATAGTAGTTATAAAGTGTTGTAACCATGAGTAATTTATCACAACGAAACAAATATACCATTTTAAATGCTCCTAGTCAAGATGCGTCGAGACTGGATATCGATGTATCCGTTGATACTAGAGTACGTAACGCTCTCCAAATGTTGGGAAGTGTATTACTCATGACTGCTGGGGCACTTAGGGGTTACGTACTAATAGTTATTGGATAACTATGGAACGACTCACTCGATAGTTTTATGTTGGTTAATATAACTAAGGTCAAACTGAAAATATCGATGTGACTAATTTACACAGTTCTCTCAACTTGAGAAAACTGTGAATGTTCAATATGAAAGCTCTGCTTTGATATTAGCCAAATCATGGCATGGCGTCCACCGAGTGACTATAGTTGGGTCGAGTGAAAGTATTGGAAGTGAAGCACTATTCAAGAGAGGATTCGTCTCCTTAGTTATATGCGGTTAGTATCACAGCTAACTCAAGTCAACTCAAAGTCAAAGTCTCTGGCCAGAGCATTTCGGTTAATAATAATTGTTATTATTGAACCAAGGACTATGTATTTGGACTATAAAGTTGAATGTGGATGAGGTTGGAATTTTGACCATTATCAAATTCCATAAGTTCAAAGTGATACAGTTTTGATGAAGAGAATTGGTGTAAACAAATGTCACAACCGGGTAACGCTTATTAAACTAAAGATGGATTTTACCGAAAATGAGTAAGCGATAAATTTGGCCATAATGTCACACCACCTGCTAAGTGACGTGTGAACGTTAACATTAGAATAGTTCGATGTTAATCGCTAACCAAATTTACACTCAAGAGTTACACAGCCGAAATAATGAATTCCCTTAAAGACTGAACGATTTAATTAGTTTATAATTGTTATAAATTAATTAATATTAATGAAATTTTAATTATAAGATTTAATATGATTTGAGAAATAGATAATGTTATATATATTTATAACAGTCATAAATATATCGATCGATATACAATATCGACAAGCGATTAAATTAGATTTAATTGCATAGTATTTTGGCTTGGGCTTAGATGGGTTTAAGGCCTATCATAAGGGCTGCAAAATTTTGGTTTTGGGAAGATCTAGGGGTGGCTAAAGCATTGGAAATTGGCTTGGAGATAATGGGTTGAGATAAAGTGAGTATGGGTAAAAAGGTTTTCCTCGTTTCTCTCTAATATAACCCTATGTGTGTGTGTGTGTGTCTCTCTCTCTCTCTAAAAAGAATTACGAACCATTTTGGCTGCCATTACCTTCTACATTGCTGGTTAAAACATAGCACTCAATCCACTCCAAAATTCTCAATTATTTTTCAAATTAAAATAATAGTATTCGATAGTTAGAGATCGGTGATTCCGTACTTGCAATCTGACGAATCAAGAACAGTAAAGGAATAGAAGTCATTGCTTCAACGTGGATTCAATGGCATCATTAAATTGGTAATTTTAATTCATATTACAGTAATTAAATTATATTCTATTGTCCTATAATGTGCAATTTCATATTTGTTTAAATATATTGCTACTATATGTTTAGTTAGGTGAGATTTTGTAAGTAGATGTAGTTGTCACAAATCAGTTTGGTTATGTGCATAATTTGTTTATTATACTATTTGATTTATGCATAGACAAATGTTGTTTACTGTACAAAATCAATTTTGATCATTAATAATTATTTTATATATATTTATTAATAAATTCATATATATATATATATATTAGTGTATATTTCTCTCTCATAATAGCATATATGCATATATATGATTTAAAAAATTTATTACACTTATTTATATATAATATGAATTTAAAAATTCAAAAATTAATTATCTTACATATATTCATATTTTAAAATTAATATTTATTGAATTTTGAATTGTTTATTATATATAAAATAATTATTACAATAAAAATTCAATTTTATATTTTTTAAAAATATTATATCATTCTAGAAACGTATAGAAAACTTTACCATTTTTTTAATAAAGTTTATTATTTTTTATAATTAATATTATTTCCGAAAAACTATTTATGATTTATTAAAAATAATAATTTAATTGAAAAATTATTCAAAAATTTTCGTAACCTTTCATTCATGATCCCAGAATTTCTAAAATTTTAAAATTTGAATTTTTAATAATATATTATTTTATATTAAATAATTATTGACGAAATTAATGTATTTGTTTTTAAAAATAATATTTCAACTTCGAAAAATATCCAGATTTTTTCTAAGCTCTATTTTATGATCCTAGATTTTGGAAAATTGTAAAATTTGAATTTTCATCAATAGTTTATTTATGTTAATTATATATGGAAGAAAACATTATTTTATTCATAATATATACAAATTAAAATACTAAAATCATTATGTTTGCAAAACTAAGTTAATTTTGAATTATGAATAATTTTTAATAATTGTTCTCTCTCTTTCTATATATATATACTTATCTACATATAAATGTTTTATGTTCATATATTATATATAATATATTTATAAATACATTTGTGTGTGTGTGCGTATTTTGTAACACATATACATGCACATATTTGGACAACATATATGACATACAAAATGAGCTAGTATGTCTGTTGCGATGTAAATTCCAACATCTACATATGGGCATATTATACCTTTCACGGATTATTATGTTACACATGCACTCACACATATATGTATATGATGCATTATGTATAAACTAAATCAAATAAAATTAATTTCATTTCTTAATATATTTGAATTTAAATAAAATAAATGATTTTATTTAAATGTAATTTAGAAATGTTCTAATTCAGTTACACTTTATAGGCCCAATAAAGATCCAATAGGGTAAAAAAAATTAAATTCACTCATAACTTCCGCTGCGGGCTGGTCCAGTTCCAATAATGATATCGGAGCCCAATAGCCTATGTGCTCTAAATTAGTCATATTAGGGCTAACTAATTAAGCTTGCCCACTTAGTACGGTGTCTAGAAAGGTAATGTCTAGGATTAGAATTGGGTAAACAAGTATCCTGTCCTACCTGGTTACCGACCTGGCCAGAAAGATGAAGTGAGCCCAAAGGTTGCTCCTAATAGAAAAGGCCCTACTTAATTTGGGCCGTGGGCTAATTTTAAAAATCGTTTTGAAAATTAATGTTAAAGATTTTAAATTTAATAGTTAAATTTAAAATAAAACATGTTTATTATAAAAATTATGGTACTACATATGTTTTCAAAACGTTTGAAAGGATAATGATATTTTCAAAATGTTTGAAAATATTTATATAATAATTTCAAATTTCAAATTTATTAATAAGATTAATAAAATAAATTAATTAAATATGTTAATTAATTAATGCATATATGCATGTATTACATATGTTGATACATGTTATGTTATTTTAAAATGTTTAAGATAACATAAGTATACATTTATGTATACAAGATAAATTTTGAAATTAATAAATTTTAATAAAAATTGTTTAATTGAATAAATTAATCAAAGATTAATTAATTAAATAAAATACACATATATATGATATATGCGTTTTACACTATAAAGGTTATAGTATACACTATAAATGTTATAGTAGATATGTCCAATATAAAAGTTATATTGGAATACTAATTTAAAATTAATTAAAGAGTTAATTGATTAAAATTAATTAGATAAGATTTAATTAATGATATATTATATGTAAGACTATCATATAAGTAATATGAAATATAAAAGTTATATAATAATAAAACTTATATGATATGTGTATAAACTAAATATGGAACATTAAAGAAACCCAAATAGACCTGAGAAATAAATACATATGTACATGTACATATACCGTGATTTATGATGTGTCTAACACTTGAATCGCTGGGGTATTTCATAAGAAATATATTATTCTATAAGTCGATATCACTCAATATAATGTTGTCCTCTAACATATATATATTAATAAATTACTTACATACTCCTTAGCCGTTGAGCAAACTCAAGCTAGGGATGTTATGCGTAGTATTATTAATATATTGAACAAATGAGGTAAGATAACCATATATATTTGTTAAGCAAACTCAATGTATATATACTATACTTAGGTCATCACGATATGGTAGGTATGAGTGAATAATCTCTTTCGATTTGTTGAGCAAACTTAAGGTTGAAATGAGACTAGAATAAGGAAAAATGGGTTAGGAGTTGTATATGATACAACCAATAAGGAGTTATCCATCGTTTGTGGGGCTATGATTTGTTGAGCAAACTCAAGGTCAGAATACCAAAAAAAAGAGTCCTAACACCCACTAGTGAAGTTGTAAGACTTCTATGTTTCATCTTAGGGTTTGGAGAAATATAAAAGACTTGTGGGAACCTTATAAGAAAAATGAAATGGTAACATTTAACCTTTCTAATATTGTAAGAACATATGGTATATAATGTTATAATTATCTACAATGATAAATTTGTGCATTTAATATGATTGATAAAACGTTTGTCATTAACATATATAAACAAACTGAATTGAAAGTTGACAAATAGAAATATAATATATACTTACTAATAATTCTAATTGCATGTTAGATAATGTTTCTATACCCATGCAAGTGCCTAATTTAATTTACTTAATACAGTCGTAAGTTGGTCACTTATATGTTTATTTGGTTTAGACCGTGTATTGCATTTTATGAGTTTTTGAACTCTAAATGCAATTCAAGACTATGGATATTTGATCCATGTACTTTCACATATAAATGTTATATGGTGAACAGTCATAGTTTATGGGGTACAATATTTCGATGAAGTTAGTACATTCGACGTAAGCCAATAAACAGTATTTTAAGATCATGTATTCAACTTGAATTATTTCAAAAAGATCATATTGTGTTAATGTAACATAAGGCCATAAATTACGAGATACATCTAAGAACTCGATCGTTGAAATGTCATCTTGATCAGTTTATATAAAGTGCAACATATTTGATATCTTAAATGTTAAGAACAATCGAATGCGCTTTTGTAAAAGGTTTGTTATGATATTGTAGTGTGGTTTTCTTTTGAATAGTTTGACCATTTGAAAGAAAAAAGGATCTATAAGAATAGATGTAATTTAAGGTAAAGTTGGAATGAAGAGAATGAATAGTCACTTCTGCTTCATAGAGAAACATTGGAAACAATAATTGTAATAATAATTGATATTTAATATTGGAATAAGAAATATGATTTTATTTCGAAATGTATTTTCATATAGAAAATTGTTTTCTATAACATTTATTTCTTTGAGTTCAAGATATTTGATCAAAAAACACTCCATTGTAAACTAGTTGCAGCATATGAAATAAGTAAACAATATTAAGTGAATGGTGGACCTCTACATTTAGTACGCTATTATAGTAATGGTGGAAATAGTGGGAGCATGCCATATAGCACCTAATGATTGCATCAAATTACGAAAATTGTTTTCGAAAAACGTACCGAACATTATTTGTGAAATAATATTTATTTTTTGGTATTGATTGAAAAATAGATATAACTATATTTCAATATGAGTATTATGAATATTCATTATGAAAGAGAACTATATTATGGAATTTGTTTTCATAGTAAAAGTGATGCAACAAAAATACATATGTATCTAATATTATTTACAGTTGTTTTGGAATTATAGACTAAGCCGTAGTTTTGAGAAATAATTTTACTATATGATTATGAATCATACGATACAGGTTAATTATATCTCAAACAATTAATGGCTATACACCCATTCAGTGGGAGCATCATAAGAGTTAATGAACTCTTTGAATTAATACATATTGATGTATGCAATCACAAGTCTATTAATACCAAAAGGGTTCCACATACTTTGTTATATTCATCGATGATTTATTACCAACATGAACATGTGTATTAGATACACATGTAGTAAGTTTATGATAAAATCATAGAATATAAAAGAAAAGTAAATAAAATAACATACAATAGAATAAAATGATTTGATTTGGTCGAATAAGTGAGTATATTGGAAAGAGTTTCAAATGTACCTAAAAATGAATGTAGATTCAATCTCATAAGTCACTCGTCCATGTGATACATAATGATGCATCGATAAGGAGTAATCAAACATTGTTGGATAATTTACGATTAATTGTGAGTGAAGTTGAGTTAGTTTCTTTATATAAGGTCATGTACTTAAGAGCAGTACACAAGGTTGATATTATTTCATATAAACAACAGTTTACAAAATCATACAAGATAAGGGTTTGTAAGAAATCCCAACATATCCTAGGCCAAGGAGTTGGCAGGTTGTGCGAGTCGAAAGATTGCACGTAATAATTGTTCATGAGGGATCTTGTATGAATCTCCAAAAATTTTTTGGAAAGGTCTGTCATCAAATGACATATTTATGTTTTAAACATAATTTTTGTAAACTAAAATAAATTTTATAAATAAAAGGGTTCATAAAGCGTTTATGAATCCCTATTCTATTTGCACTAAGAAACAATTGTTGTTTCAAGATATATCAACTTCATTGTGAAGGAATTTCTTTGAGAAATTTTTGGTAGTTAAATGGAATTGGATCTGATCCAAAGATAGAACTGATTATATGAGATGAAGTGAAATTAACTAACCTAAATGAACACATAGCATTAGAATGTCTAGTAAGTATTCTCGTACATCGAAGAGAAACTATGGGTTTCTTATTAATGTCGAAAATATACATTACCCTTGCTTGTTCAATTAAACCATTAAGATTGTTGACTCTATATGGTATAATGCGCAAATCTGAAAGAATTCCAGGTACGCTATTAAAATATGATTTTGGCGGTTGTAACCAAAGAGATGTGATCCATCGGTCAAAATTGTGTCTTTATTGGAAAGACTAATGTGGTTGAAATTAAATGAGCAATATTGATAAGAATAATATCGCAAATTTCAATTGTTGAAATTAGCATAATAGATTCAGTATTCAACATGCTCAAGTTAATTCAGATTTACTCACAAAACTATCGCTCGATAAGACTTAGTGTTTGGTACTTTTGTATTGAAATAGAAAATTCTAAATAATGATTTAGAGTAAGCCGTTTACATATATTAACCAAAAATGCCTCGAAGTCAGTGGGAGCGATATTAGGTTCGTGAGTCTTTAGATATGATCCAAGAAATGATACGAATGTATCATTTTATAAGCATCAAGATTGAATAAGTATTTTGATAGAAATATCAAATAGTTTGATTTTCAATCAAAGTGCAGAGGAAGCGTGTGTTCATAAGAAAGAACATTAAAAGGTACATTGATATTTCTAAACTATAAGTAAACAACACATTGTTGATTTTAACAATATGCTTGTATTAAAATCAACTTTAGTTGTTTTAATACTCAATTTTGGATTGTAAATGATGTCTTTTATGGTGAGTATAAAAGATATAGGGATTGTCCCAAAACGATATACAAGAGCGCCCTATTAAAAAGAGAACATGTAAATTGGATTTATGCATTAGCAATAGGAATTATCATACAGATAATGTTGTTTATGATATTGTGTTTTGTTTATGTATTTGATACATGGAGCAAATATAAAATCCAAATTGATATCACTACATGGTTGTTTGAGGTGTTCTCGTGTATTTATGAAATACTAGAGAATTGTTTATAGAAACAACGGACTCGTTATGATGGAACGTTTGGATACAAACTTTTATAAGTGATATTGAGTATAACATGTCAATGATACAAGTTAAAATCTTTAATTTAAAAATGTTTCAAGGTACAAGTGATTGTGGTCGATTCAACGAAATGTTGAGAACATTAAATTGAATAGCGCTATATAAACCAATGTATATAGATATAAATGCACAAATTTATAATTGAGCCAAAGGTGATTCCAATTGTTGAGAATCTCATAATATTGTTATAAGATAACAATGTCATGAAATTGGTCATGATATAGCTTAAAGCTCACTAGAAGTCGAAAAACATACTTCGAATCGTTCCACATGATAAAGACAGTTTATCAGTGTTAGAGAGAGTTAATCGAAAAAGTAGATAATTAAAACATAATAGCATACCCATTCACTAAAGGACTGACCTAATTGGTTTTGAGAAAACTGACTAGAGAAGTTGGAATTAGATTCCATAAGTGACCCCAAGTGCAAGTGGGAGATTGATAGAGTTAGGGGTATGCCCTAAGGGCAATTATGTAATTTGTTACATATATCTAACTCGTTGACCAATCTTGTTCGAAATAAAAGGTATTTTCTTCCTATTATATACTTGATATAATGTGATTATATTAATTAACTTAATTAAAAGTATATTTAATAGAAAAATCCATAAATGGTATATTTTGTGATAGTAGTTACAAAGTGTTGTAGCCGTGAGTAATTTATCACAATGAAACAAATATACCATTTTAAATGTATCCGTTGAGACTGGAGTACGTAACGCTCTTCAAATGTTGGGTAGTGTATTACTCATGACTACTTGGGGCACCTAGGGGTTACGTACTAATAGTTATTGGATAACTATGGAACGACTCACTCGATAGTTTTCTGTTGGTTAATATAACTAAGGCCAAACAGAAAATATCGATGTGACTGATTTACACAGTTCTCTCGACTTGAGAATACCGTGGATCTTCAATATGAAAGATCTGCTTTGATTATAGCCAAATCATGGCATGGCGTCCATCGAGGGACTATAGTTGGGTCGAGTGGAAGTATTGGAAGTGAAGTACTATTCAAGAGAGGATTCGTCTCCTCGGTTATATGCGGTTAGTATCACAGTCAACTCAAAGTAAAAGTCTCTGGCCAGAGCATTTCGATTAGTAATAATTATTATTATTGAACCAAGGACTTTGTATTTAGCCTATAAAGTTAAATGTGGATGAGGTTGGAATTTTGAACATTACCAAATTCCATAAGTCCAAAGTGATATAGTTTTAACGAAGAGAATTGGTGTAAACAAATGTCACAACCGGGTAACGCTTATTAAACTAAAATTGGATTTTATCGAAAATGAGTAAGCGATAAATTTAGCATAATGTCACACCACCTACTATGTGATGTGTGAACGTTAACATTAGAATAGTTCGATGTTAATCGCTGACCAAATTTACACCCAAGAGTTACACAGCTGAAATAATGAATTCACTTAAGACCGAACGATTTAATTAGTTTATAATTTTTATAAATCAATTAAATTAATTAATATTTATGAAATTTTAATTATAAAATTTAATATGATTTGAGAAATAAATAATGTTATATATATTTATAACAGTCATAAATATATCGATCGATATACAATATCGACAAACGATTAAATTAGATTTAATTGCATAGTATTTTGGCTTGGGCTTAGATGGGTTCAAGGCCCATCATTAGGGATGCAAAATTTCGGTTTTAGGAAGGCCTAGGGGTGGCTAAAACATTGGGAATTGGCTTGGAGATAATGGGTTGAGATAAAGTGAGAATGGGTAAAAAGGTTTTCCTCGTTTCTCTCTAATACAACCCTATATATGTTTGTGTGTGTGTGTATCCCTAAAAACAATTACTAACCTTTTTAGCCGCTATTACCTTCTACATTGCTGGTTAAAACATAGCTCTCAATCCACTCCAAAATTCTCAAATATATTTCAAATTAAAATAATACTATTCGATAGTTAGAGGTCGTTGATTCCGGACTTGCAATCTGACGAATCAAGAACAGTAAAAGGAAGGGAAGTCATTGCTTCAACGTGGATTCAAAAGCATCACTAAATTGGTAATTTTAATTCATATTACAGTAATTAAATTATATTCTTGATCCTATAATAAGCAATTTCATATCTGTTTAAATATATTGCTACTATATGTTTAGTTATGTGAGATTTTGTAAGTAGATGTAGTTGTCACAAATCAGTTTGGTTATGTGCATAACTTGTTTATTATACTATTTGATTTATGCATAGACAAATGCCATTTGCTATACAAAATCAATTTTTGTCATTAATAATTGTTATATATATATTTATTAATAAATTCATATATATATATATATATATTAGTGTATATTTCTCTCTCATAATAACATATATGCATATATAAGATATATATATATATATGTGTGTGTGTGTGTATGATTTAAAAAATTTAGTACACTTATTTATATATAATTTGAATTTACAAATTCGAAAATTAATTATCATGAATATGTTCATATTTTTAAAACATTTATTGAATTTTGAATTGTTTATTATATATCAAATAATTATTACATTAAAAATTGAAATTTATATTCAAAAAAAATATTATATCATTCCAGAAACGTATAGAAAAATTTTAGGATTTTTTAATAAAGTTTATTATTTTTAATAATTAATATTATTTTGGAAAAATTGTTTATGATTTATTAAAAATAATAATTTAGTTAAAAATTTCTTCCAAATTTTTTGTAACCTTTCATTCAAGATCCTAGAATTTCTGAAATTTTAAAATTTGAATTTTTAATAATATATTTTTTATATTAAATTATTATTTTCGAAATCAATGTGTTTGTTTTTAAAAATAATATTTCAACTTTGAAAAATCTCCCGATTTTTTCTAAGCTCTATTTTATGATCCTAAATTTTGGAAAATTGTAAAATTTGAATTTTCATCAATAGATTATTTTATGTCAATTATTTATCGATGAAAACATTATTTTACTCATAATATATACAAATTAAAATACTAAAATTATTATGTTTGCAAAACTAAGTTAATTTTGAATTATAAATAATTTTTAATAATTGTTCTCTCTCTTTCTGTATATATATATATATATATATATATATATATATAAATGTTTTATGTTCATATATTATATATATACATATGTATGTGTGCGTGTGTGTTTGTGTGTGCGTGTGTGCGTTTGTGTATTGTAACACATATACATGCACATATTTGGACAACATACATGACATACAAAATGAGCTAATATGTCTGTTGCGATGTAAATCCCAACATCTACATATGGGCATATTATACCTTTCACGGATTATTATGTTACACATGCACTCACACATATATGTATATGATACATTTATGTATAAACTAAATCAAATAAAATTAATTTCATATCTTAATATATTTGAATTTAAATAAAATAAATGATTTTATTTAAATGAAATTTAGAAATGTTCTAATTCAGTTAGACTTCATAGGCCCAATAAAGATCCAATATGGTAAAAATTTTGAAATTCATCCATAACTTCCGCTGCGGGCTGGTCTAGTTCCAACACCGGATTTGGATATGGACCCGGAGAGGTCCCGGATTTGGATATGGACCCGGAGTGGTCCCGGATTTGGAAATGGACCCGGAGAGGTCCCGGACTTGGATTAAAGGACCCGGAGAGGTCCCGGATTTGGATTAAATGGCCCGGAGAGGTCTAAGGATTTGGATATGGACTCGAGAGGTCCCAAACTTAGGTAAAACAATCCGGAGAGATCGGGGATTCGGTTAATGGATTCGGAATTGGATATCGACTTAGAACAGTCATGGATTTCACTAACGATCCGGAGAGATCAAAGAATTGGATTGGCAACGAATTGGATTCTAGATTGGATAATATAACGATCAATGGATTACGAATTTCAGATTTTGGATTCATGGAAATTCAAAATACGCCTTCCAATCGCAAGGCATGTTTTGGGGGGCAAAGTGTTAACATGCTTATTGGCAAGGCCGTACGCAGGCGGATTTAACCCAATAGACTTCACGGTTATCGAGGCTGGGATATCGTGGATTTGGTTTAGATGGGTGGACGGACAGTCAACTACGGATAATAATATGAAGCCAGGATTAAACACAATCGATGGGTAAACGATGCAGGGTGCTTGGAAGGTGGATATTGGCTTGAATAAAGAAGGATCGGCATAAGAGGGCTTAGTGTGATATGGATCGGCATGGGTTAGATTAGTTGGGTTCGGCATAGTAGAGGTTGGCATAAGAAGGAGCTTCGGCTCGGCATAGGAAGGGGCTTCGAGTCGCCAAAGGATTTACTTCGTGTCGGCATGGGAGTTACTTCGGGTCGGCATAGGGTTCACTTCGGGTCGGGTGGGCATATGATCTGCTCTGGGTCGGCATAGAGTTTGCTTCGGGTCGGCATAGGCATATGGCTTCCTTCGGGTCGGCATATAATCTACTTCAGATCGGCATGGGATGGACGAGTTGGGCTCGATAATCGTTATGGTGGGCCCATGTAGGTGAGAAGGCCCTGTAGCCGAAGTTTTACCTATAAATACAACATACTTGGCTTCGGAAAGTGGGGACCTTCATTCGGTTTCTCTTCATCTTCTACCTAGAGGCTACTCTGCCATTTTTATTCTAGAATTCTGGATTGTAACTGTAATCAAATTTAAGTATAATAAAAGGATTGTTCTGGAGTGGACGTAGGCCGGAGTTAGCCGAACCACTATAAATCTTGTCTCTCTTTTACTTGCTTTCATTTTAATTTGATTATTCTTCATATTATATTCTCTACATCATATACTATCTGTGATCCGTGACTGGATATTGGTGATTTCACGTATAATTGAGTGTTGGTGGTTAATTTTGACGCCAACAGTATATGTTGCATTTTCTAGTAATGTTTAATGTTATCGAATACTAAAAAATAGCAAGCTAATCGTAACCAACGGTAATGCTATCAAGTGGTTAAAGAATAAAAGTTATGACATGCTGGAATATGAAGCTATCGAGTGACGAGATTTGGCAAGCTAGCGCATGTCTATGATAGTTAGGCCCGTCAAATGGGTCGGGTCGGGTCATAAATGGGTCGGGTAGAATTTGACCCGGTTTATTTAAGATATAAACAAACCCAACCCATTTTACCCGTTTAATAAACAGGTCGAATTGACCCGACCCGATTAATAAAAGGGTTGACCCGACCCGACCCATTAACAAAAACTGCAGCTTAAGCATTAAGATCAACATTAAAAATTGAAAAACTGCACCGTTTATCATCAATTCTACATGAAAAATAAAATAAAAACTGCACAAGGCTACAAAGAGGATCCACACACGCATCTGAAACAAGGAGTGGTCCAACAATTCAAATGATAAGTACAACAATAATGAGTCCTATCGACATGGACTGGAAGGTATTAACTGATATTTGCATCTAAGATACATGTATGAAACTTCTTAATAAATAAAGCATCTTACAAATAGTAACATGAGAAGGAATCCTGGCGTATGCATCCATCAGTAAACAGTTCAAATTTGAGTGAGCTGGAGGATGAACTATGTTGGCAAATTTGTTAACCAAAAATGTTCTAATCTTCTAACAAGTGGAAAAGGAAATATTCCCTTACTTCCAGCAAAAAAGCAGTGCTTTTTGTGAAGATAGAAGTCCACACTGAAATTTTAGACCTGTTGCATTGGCATTTTGTAATCTGGAACAGGTAGTAAAATAGACCATCAAAATTTTAGAAGGGAGGAAGTATCTATGTTGTTTTACAATGAATTTCACAACTGCTAGCAAGGATTTATAGGATTGACGTGTCAAATATGAAGCATAACTTCATGAATTTCCTCTTAATAATATTTTAGACAGCTCAATAATGTTGGAAAACAGGGATCCACTAAGTGATAAATTTTATTTTTCTTGAAGTACTTGACAACAATCAAACTAAGATGATAAACAGCTCAGGCAGAGACAGATCACTATAACACCATTAAGTGCTGGGTTGCCAAGGCTCAAAAATAGCTCAAGCAGAGCCATTGACATACCACTACTATTGTAACTTAAAGAGATTCACCTCTAATCAAAAGAACAAATTGAAAGCATCTTCACAATTGATTTCCTGACAGTCTCAAATTTCTGTCTAATTTAAGCTGTTCATTCAAATGATCTACCTGAAAATAGAAAATATCGTTTTGCCAAATAGATCTTATCGGCCTTAAATTGAGAGTAAACAAGCTTATTTAGTAATTATCAGATAAAAAGAATAAAGTAATTATCAGATAAAAAGAATAAAATCCTACAATGATTGACTATTTTTAATTTCATCAGTGCATACGCCAAAAATCACTTTCAAGTTGCAATATAATGAAAAGGACCAATTCCTAACAGGTTCAAAATCTTATAACAGTACAGCTTAGTTTATTTATATAATAGTTACCATACCACAATAGGAAGCATGCATATTCACAGTATGCAGAAAGCATCTAAGGAAAAAAGCAATGATAAGAAACAAAAAAAAACTTCCTAACGGCTGTAATATTATTTTACTAAAACATTACCAGTATCCAAAGATTTAAAACTTGAATAGAAACATTGTAAGTACTAAATAGACAAACTAGCATGTCAAACATTGTAAGTTTTCCTAACGGCTACAGTGCAGGTCCATGATTTTACATGCTGAAACTAGATGATGATGTTGCATATGGCTCGTGGTTGCAGTCAATAATCTCTGTACTTAAGAAACTATTGATATTTTGAAACACGATATATTTACATTGATCTTCCTTTTATTGGAAACCTTGCTATAAAAGGACATTCAGTACATTATTCCCTTATCACATTCACATTTTCTACCTGGAAGTCCTGATATTTATACTTGGTTAATTATTTTAGGACTTCTTTGTTTTTGGAACTGTAACAACCCAGTATTTCGTACCAATTAAATTTCGTCTCTAGACGATTGAAATCGATTGTTAAGTGCTATTGCAGATTCGAATCGATTTAAATCCTTTTTAGAGTTGTGAAATTCTTTTATAAAATAGTTTGGGCTTTGAAACTTGTTTTGGCCCATGCTTTTTCCTTTTTGCCGTGATAATCATCTAGACCAGCCGGCCCTTCCTCCTTTTTACTTTAGCTCGTTACTTCTCTTATTCTTCTTTGAGAGAAATAGAAGTGTTGATTAGGGTTTCGGTGATCTCTGGCGAATCTGACTTGCTCGACTGAATTAGGGCTTTGTCCTTGATCGTTTTGCTGGCGATTTGAAGCTTTGGCTTCTTCGATTCTTTGTAACTCTGGCTTGTGGTTTTCTTTGTGGTGACTCTGGCTTCGGCTTCGCTGTTGCCTTTGGCGATTCTTAATCTGACTTGCTCTGATGATTTGCGCCTTTCTCTTAGCTCTGAGGTCTAGGGCTATTTCGAAGCTCCGATGCAGGTTCGATCGTGGTTGATTGTGCGCGATTTAGCCTGGTTCGATCGATTTCTTCTTCGTCTTGCTCACGGCTGCCTCCTCGAGTGGTCGTTGTTCTGTCGATTGATGCCTGCTTGCCTTGTGATGTTGGTGCTTGCGACTCCTTCTCTCGAGTTCGTCTCCGCTTCAAACAAGGTGAGTAATCTTGTACTCACATCTAATTCATGCTTTGAGTTATTAGAGTTCGAAGCTCTGTTCGATTTTCGTGATTTTGGGGTTTCTCTGATTAGTGTTCTGTTGCTTTTCCTTTGATTCATGCTTGAACTCGATAGTTCTTGCTTTGCTCTGTTGTCCACCCCGCAGTCTATGATGATTTCTGGGTTTATAATTAAGTCAGATTTCGACATTTTTGGTAATCCCTTTTGATCCACGACTTTGAATCTGGACTTGGTTTTGGGATTTATCTCTGACCTTTTCATATGCTTTGTTCGATCATGACACACTTGATTTTTGACCTGGTTAACACTTTGGCACTGACTTGTTTGATATTGGTCTTGGCCTTTTTGTTCCATCACTGCATCTTCATCACGGTTGTTGTTTAATAGCATTTGCACTGTGCTTCGAACATATGAGCAGTTTCACTTTGAGTTGTAACTGTCTCAACCATTTGAACTTAGTTGATGTTGGCTTGCCTTATTCATTTCTTAGTCGCACTCTAGTTCATTTTTCTTTGATACTCCCCATGTAATTTGCATTTGCATTTTTGGTTTGCACTACCTTGGGCTCGAGACTAGTACTGCATATTATTGGTGACTTTGGCCTGGTTCGAACTAGTTGCCACCCCTCTTGAACTTGTTTCACTGATGCATTGAGCTCGTGTGGACTTTATTTATGTGTCGTCTGCATTTTTCATTTGCCTCTGACTTTGAGGCACACAGACTTCATGTTGCTCACTTGTGCCTTTGGGACCATTGCAGATTGATTACACCCAAGTTTTGAGTTCACACACATTTGATCATTTATGGCAGCTGTCTTGACCATTTGGGATAGTTTGCCTACCTGTTTTACGAAGTATTGAGCATATATAAGGCAGTTTGCATTCATTTGATGGCGTCATGGCTTTGATTTCATCAAGTCGCAAAAGTTTCGACCTCTTTAGATTTGCATCCCACCTGAGTACTTATGTATTGTTTCTTGCATACATTTATATAAGTGTGCATGTTTTAATTGCACTGTTTTAATGACTTGTAGATAGTCCACTGTTTTGACAATGCTTGTCCACCTTATATTCTGGTCTCTGACCTGCTGGTTGGAGATCGAGACTTAAATTACTTCACTGCCTTGACTTGTTTACTGGTGATCCTGATGGGAGCTTCATCTGACATTAATCTTCACTGCTACAGTTGTTTATGTCCCTCTGGTCTTTAACTTGAAATCACATAGCTTTGAATGTGATCATTTTTGTTCTGCACTTGTCTTGCTGCCTTTGCCTGTGTCTGTTCACTTGACACCATACATGTATGTTTATTTTGCCTCAGTTCAGTAGCACTTGCTTTTGTTCTCTGAGTTGACATTGGGTTGATTTTTGCTAGCAGCTTGACCATTTGTTTGTGCATGTTGATTCAGTGTACATTGATGCTTTAACTTGTTTGTAGCCTTTGTAGTTGCAGTTCACACTATGATAATTGTAGCTTCTGTCTTTGAATGATCATGGTTGCAGTTTTCATTTATTCTTCAACATACCATGTCGTCCCGACCTTTGCATACCTTCTCTGAATTGTTGAGCCTGGACACATATTGTTCATGTGTACATATTTCGTATTCTCTTAGTTGAAGCTTTATGTTGTTGAACTGCACTTGGTTCTGCTTCACGATGTACTCGAACTCGTCTCTATAGCTGTATAGGCTTGAACTGTTGATGACTTTTCTGCAGTTTAGTTGCAGCCTGCCTTTGTCCTTATACCTGTTTGCCACTGCAGATTCATTATGGTGGTGACTTTATATTCGGTGGTGGCGAGGCAGTGCACGCGTGCGTGCACTTCAGCCTCCCAGAATTGACAGATTTTAATCGATATCTCTTTTATTCTTAATTCATCGACCTGTTGCGTAATTCGTAGGCTGTATTGGCGAGGCAGTACACGTTAGCGTGTACTGCAGCCAATTAGCATTGATATTTTTAAATTGACATTTCAATTGCTTAAACTGCTTTGGGTTTCTGTTTTGTGGATTAACACTGTTTAGTGTTATATCTGCCGTTATCCAATTCTCGTATCGAGAGTTGGATATACGAGATTTCTGTGACTGTCATCTATGTTGAGATTGATTATTATTGCTTCTATGCTCTAATAACTGATTTTGAATTAGACTGATCCGAGTATTATTTTCTTTTGAATGTAATACTCGGGTCAGACTGAGTATTTACAGGTTGCAGATTTTTAGCTTTGGGTTGCTGCTAGAGCTATGAAGACTTTTTATATCATTTGAAGTAGTCTGTGTGTCTGTTTTAAGATGATATTGTATTCATGTATATTAGTCGATAATGTACTTGTATATATAACTTCTTGAGTCGACAATTGTAGTTGTATCATTTGTATTGTGTCAAATGTATTGTAACTGATATCAGTTATTGTATATATGAGACTTTTCGTTCCATCTTTATTCCGCATTTATGTTATCTGTGTTATTTTTATATCTATTGTCCTAAACTATTATAGCCACTGTGTAGTAGCTTTGAGTTTGTATCGGTATGTCGGTATTCCTCTAAAAATGAAATGCAATGTTTTATTATCTGACATATCGGTGCTCGCACAAGGCAATTACATAGATGGTTGCTCCTCAACAGCCTTATTCTCCGTGCTAGTTGACAGCACTACACCGTAGTGTTCTTGGCTAGTGTGGGTATAGAGGTGGGGCGTCACAGCTTGGTATCAGAGCTTGGGGTTTAGGACAATTATAAAACATAACTTAGATGGAGCATGTGTTACAACTATTTGTCGATGTCTTATCTCTCATCTTTACATATGATTATTTTTGACTGTTAGGTATGAATTCCTAACGCTTATTCTTGTGTTTTCGGCTTTGAATTGATTTAGCCGATGTTGATTTTGTTTTAATTTGGCAAATTAAAGCCATTTTGACTTTTGGACTTTGTTCCACTTTTGTTCTATGCTATGAGTGTCATTGTGTACCTGTTACACTGTGATGAAAAATAGCTGGACCAGTTGCAAATTGAGTGATTTTGATTTCTCATTCACATCTAGTTTGAATCTCAGCGAGTTTGAACTCGATATTTTGTGGTTTCCTCATCTTGAATTCCATTCGACTTCGGTCACTTTGTTTTTGAGAAATTGCTAATTTCTTGATTTTTTTTAAGACTCTGATTTTGTTTGCCGTTGGTTTCTTTGATAATGATGATTGATTCATTTTGTACTCGACTGCGGCTATTAATTGTTGACTTCGACATTGACTTGATTCTTACTTTTGTTGAAGTCAATTATGCATTTCTACTCGTTTTGCTTTGTTTTTCCAGTTGATATCGATTCTTCTTTCCTAATTAGTTGTTATCACCTTTATTGATTTTGATAACTTCTATTTTCTGGAATTTTTGGGTGTTCCTATTTTAATAAATTCAGTATCGATTTCTTTGGATTCCATTTACATCTTCGTATGTGAATTCTTGTGATTGATTGTTTCTACAATCATTTTTGTGATTTGTCACTTTAAAAATATAAAGGTTTTCTATACTAGTAGTAAATATTAAAATCCTTTTCTCCAAACGATTTCAAAAATTATTTTACTACAAAGCTCTTTTCCTAAATCGTTTTCCAATCTATTAATATATACAAGCCTTTATTTCACTCGTATGAGAAATTGAATTAAACGGCCTAGTAAAACAAGTGGTATGAAACGCTTGCGTTTACTTCGTCGGTTAACTCTTGGACTTGTTCGATTGAACCCTTTTCGTGACAATTTCCTAGTGAAGATTTACAGCTTGTTCGTAAATATTTAAGTTAAGCAAGTGGTTATGGGACATGAAGCTAAACTCATATATTTACTAGCTTGGTGTGATTGACACTTCTTTATGATCATGACGATCATTTTTATGATTTAGACTAGGCCTCATCGGTGTGATTTCGTCTCACACATATCTCTTGGGCTTTGAGGGTTGTCTGGATACTCTTTGTGTGATTTTTATGATTTAGACTAGCAACTGTGCGATGTCTCTTTGTCTGCGAGGGAGACTAGACCCCGCTTTGTTGTAGGGTAGCGCCCTACGGTCTTCGGGCCATTCCTGTGTGAAAATTTAATGGATGGCTTCCATGAGATAGCGTCTCGTCATGTGATACCGGTCGGTGAGTTTTCATACTCCCATTTTTGTGATAGGCCTTTCCCCTTTTCTTTTTATGATTTAGACTAGTGATTATGCGATGTCTCTTTGTCTGCGAGGGAGACTAGACCCCGCTTTGTTGTAGGGTAGCGCCCTACGGTCTTCGGACCATTCCTGTGTGAAACTTTATTGGTTAGCCACCAAGAGATAGCGTCTCGTTCATGTGATACCGGTGTTTTGGAGTTTTCATACTCCCATTTTTATGCTAGGCCTTCCCCCCTTCATGTGTTTTCTGGATTTCTTGTGATGATTTCTAGAATTTGTGCTTCACCAATTTTCGTGATTTCTATTGACAAGTTTCGTCAATTTTTGTGTATTGGTGAATTCATGTGTTATTAACTTGTTATGAATACAAGTTTAGGGTATGATATCCCTTTCTATCTTTGAGAAGATTCTTGTGACATTTTTGATGAATGAAAATTCATTTGGTATTATATTTTGATGCCAGTTATTTTGATGAGACTTTGACGGGTTAACTTCGGTAACCGTCAATTTTGAAATGGATTTACAAGCGGTTCTCCCGCAACACTGATATTGCTAATTTAATCACGTGTTTTCAAAATTCTTTATTTAAAAAAAAAAAAGTTGTTTCAAAAATATAAATTAAAATTGTTTTCAAAAATTTTTACAGTTTACATTTTCAAAAGAACGAGGAAGCGATTTAAACGTTTCAGAAAAATCGAGGACTATGACCCCTTTCTTTTACTGATTCGCTTAATTCCGGACTTGTCCGTTTGAGAATGTGAAATGTTATTTTTAAAACACACAATTCTGCACTTTCAAGGAAACGATAAAGAGATTTAAACGATTTAGCAAAAGTAAGGAGTATGGAACCATACTTTTACTACTTCGGTTAATTCCGGACTCGTTAATTGAATATTTACGACTTCTAATTATCGTTTTTGATAATCAGATATTTGTGAAATTTGATTATCATTTGTGATAATTAAATATTTTCCAATTTGATTATCGTTTGAGATAATTAAATATTTTTCGATTTGATAATCGAATATTTGTGATTTCTGATTATCGTTTTTGATAATCAGATATTTGTGAGATTTGATTATCGTTTGAGATAATTAAATATTTTTCGATTTGATTAATCGAATGTTTGTGTTTCTGATTATCGTTTTTGATAATCAGATATTTGTGAAATTTAATTATCGTTTGAGATAATTAAATATTTTTCGATTTGATAATCGAATATTTGTGATTTCTGATTATCGTTTTTGATAATCAGATATTTGTGAAATTTGATTATCGTTTGAGATAATTAAATATTTTTCGATTTGATTAATCGAATGTTTGTGTTTCTGATTATCGTTTTTGATAATCAGATATTTGTGAAATTTAATTATCGTCTGAGATAAATAAATATTTTTCGATTTGATTAATCGAATGTTTGTGTTTCTGATTATCGTTTTTGATAATCAGATATTTGTGAAATTTGATTATCATTTGTGATAATTAAATGTTTTCCAATTTGATTATCGTTTGAGATAATTAAATATTTTTCGATTTGATAATCGAATATTTGTGATTTCTGATTATCGTTTTTGATAATCAGATATTTGTGAAATTTGATTATCGTTTGAGATAATTAAATATTTTTTCGATTTGATTAATCGAATATTTGTGTTTCTGATTATCGTTTTTGATAATCAGATATTTGTGAAAATTCGATTATCGTTTTAGATGATTGAATATTTGCGATTTTGAGATTCGAGCTTCGTCTTTTTCTCTGACGATTCAGGTGAGTAATTTGATTTACTCACATTCAATTCGTGCAGTACGTGATTTCTGCTCTGATTCCTTTTCTTTTAAATGCTGAAACTCGATTGATTCTTGCTTTTTGATAGTCGTCTGATTTTGATTCCTTGATCCCCACGATGTTGATCCTTTTGACTTGAAACAGTCGAACCTTTTTGATTCTATGTCTGACACTTCCTTGATTTCAATACCTTCCTGTTGACCTTTGCTTTGCTTATGCATCCGACATTGCCATGCTCTTATGGTTGTTACCCTTTTATCTATTTATTCCTTATGATTGCGAGGACGCAATTTCTTTAAGGAGGGGAGTCTGTAACAACCCAGTATTTCGTACCAATTAAATTTCGTCTCTAGACGATTGAAATCGATTGTTAAGTGCTATTGCAGATTCGAATCGATTTAAATCCTTTTTAGAGTTGTGAAATTCTTTTATAAAATAGTTTGGGCTTTGAAACTTGTTTTGGCCCATGCTTTTTCCTTTTTGCCGTGATAATCATCTAGACCAGCCGGCCCTTCCTCCTTTTTACTTTAGCTCGTTACTTCTCTTATTCTTCTTTGAGAGAAATAGAAGTGTTGATTAGGGTTTCGGTGATCTCTGGCGAATCTGACTTGCTCGACTGAATTAGGGCTTTGTCCTTGATCGTTTTGCTGGCGATTTGAAGCTTTGGCTTCTTCGATTCTTTGTAACTCTGGCTTGTGGTTTTCTTTGTGGTGACTCTGGCTTCGGCTTCGCTGTTGCCTTTGGCGATTCTTAATCTGACTTGCTCTGATGATTTGCGCCTTTCTCTTAGCTCTGAGGTCTAGGGCTATTTCGAAGCTCCGATGCAGGTTCGATCGTGGTTGATTGTGCGCGATTTAGCCTGGTTCGATCGATTTCTTCTTCGTCTTGCTCACGGCTGCCTCCTCGAGTGGTCGTTGTTCTGTCGATTGATGCCTGCTTGCCTTGTGATGTTGGTGCTTGCGACTCCTTCTCTCGAGTTCGTCTCCGCTTCAAACAAGGTGAGTAATCTTGTACTCACATCTAATTCATGCTTTGAGTTATTAGAGTTCGAAGCTCTGTTCGATTTTCGTGATTTTGGGGTTTCTCTGATTAGTGTTCTGTTGCTTTTCCTTTGATTCATGCTTGAACTCGATAGTTCTTGCTTTGCTCTGTTGTCCACCCCGCAGTCTATGATGATTTCTGGGTTTATAATTAAGTCAGATTTCGACATTTTTGGTAATCCCTTTTGATCCACGACTTTGAATCTGGACTTGGTTTTGGGATTTATCTCTGACCTTTTCATATGCTTTGTTCGATCATGACACACTTGATTTTTGACCTGGTTAACACTTTGGCACTGACTTGTTTGATATTGGTCTTGGCCTTTTTGTTCCATCACTGCATCTTCATCACGGTTGTTGTTTAATAGCATTTGCACTGTGCTTCGAACATATGAGCAGTTTCACTTTGAGTTGTAACTGTCTCAACCATTTGAACTTAGTTGATGTTGGCTTGCCTTATTCATTTCTTAGTCGCACTCTAGTTCATTTTTCTTTGATACTCCCCATGTAATTTGCATTTGCATTTTTGGTTTGCACTACCTTGGGCTCGAGACTAGTACTGCATATTATTGGTGACTTTGGCCTGGTTCGAACTAGTTGCCACCCCTCTTGAACTTGTTTCACTGATGCATTGAGCTCGTGTGGACTTTATTTATGTGTCGTCTGCATTTTTCATTTGCCTCTGACTTTGAGGCACACAGACTTCATGTTGCTCACTTGTGCCTTTGGGACCATTGCAGATTGATTACACCCAAGTTTTGAGTTCACACACATTTGATCATTTATGGCAGCTGTCTTGACCATTTGGGATAGTTTGCCTACCTGTTTTACGAAGTATTGAGCATATATAAGGCAGTTTGCATTCATTTGATGGCGTCATGGCTTTGATTTCATCAAGTCGCAAAAGTTTCGACCTCTTTAGATTTGCATCCCACCTGAGTACTTATGTATTGTTTCTTGCATACATTTATATAAGTGTGCATGTTTTAATTGCACTGTTTTAATGACTTGTAGATAGTCCACTGTTTTGACAATGCTTGTCCACCTTATATTCTGGTCTCTGACCTGCTGGTTGGAGATCGAGACTTAAATTACTTCACTGCCTTGACTTGTTTACTGGTGATCCTGATGGGAGCTTCATCTGACATTAATCTTCACTGCTACAGTTGTTTATGTCCCTCTGGTCTTTAACTTGAAATCACATAGCTTTGAATGTGATCATTTTTGTTCTGCACTTGTCTTGCTGCCTTTGCCTGTGTCTGTTCACTTGACACCATACATGTATGTTTATTTTGCCTCAGTTCAGTAGCACTTGCTTTTGTTCTCTGAGTTGACATTGGGTTGATTTTTGCTAGCAGCTTGACCATTTGTTTGTGCATGTTGATTCAGTGTACATTGATGCTTTAACTTGTTTGTAGCCTTTGTAGTTGCAGTTCACACTATGATAATTGTAGCTTCTGTCTTTGAATGATCATGGTTGCAGTTTTCATTTATTCTTCAACATACCATGTCGTCCCGACCTTTGCATACCTTCTCTGAATTGTTGAGCCTGGACACATATTGTTCATGTGTACATATTTCGTATTCTCTTAGTTGAAGCTTTATGTTGTTGAACTGCACTTGGTTCTGCTTCACGATGTACTCGAACTCGTCTCTATAGCTGTATAGGCTTGAACTGTTGATGACTTTTCTGCAGTTTAGTTGCAGCCTGCCTTTGTCCTTATACCTGTTTGCCACTGCAGATTCATTATGGTGGTGACTTTATATTCGGTGGTGGCGAGGCAGTGCACGCGTGCGTGCACTGCAGCCTCCCAAAATTGACAGATTTTAATCGATATCTCTTTTATTCTTAATTCATCGACCTGTTGCGTAATTCGTAGGCTGTATTGGCGAGGCAGTACACGTTAGCGTGTACTGCAGCCAATTAGCATTGATATTTTTAAATTGACATTTCAATTGCTTAAACTGCTTTGGGTTTCTGTTTTGTGGATTAACACTGTTTAGTGTTATATCTGCCGTTATCCAATTCTCGTATCGAGAGTTGGATATACGAGATTTCTGTGACTGTCATCTATGTTGAGATTGATTATTATTGCTTCTATGCTCTAATAACTGATTTTGAATTAGACTGATCCGAGTATTATTTTCTTTTGAATGTAATACTCGGGTCAGACCGAGTATTTACAGGTTGCAGATTTTTAGCTTTGGGTTGCTGCTAGAGCTATGAAGACTTTTTATATCATTTGAAGTAGTCTGTGTGTCTGTTTTAAGATGATAATGTATTCATGTATATTAGTCGATAATGTACTTGTATATATAACTTCTTGAGTCGACAATTGTAGTTGTATCATTTGTATTGTGTCAAATGTATTGTAACTGATATCAGTTATTGTATATATGAGACTTTTCGTTCCATCTTTATTCCGCATTTATGTTATCTGTGTTATTTTTATATCTATTGTCCTAAACTATTATAGCCACTGTGTAGTAGCTTTGAGTTTGTATCGGTATGTCGGTATTCCTCTAAAAATGAAATGCAATGTTTTATTATCTGACATATCGGTGCTCGCACAAGGCAATTACATAGATGGTTGCTCCTCAACAGCCTTATTCTCCGTGCTAGTTGACAGCACTACACCGTAGTGTTCTTGGCTAGTGTGGGTATAGAGGTGGGGCGTCACAGGAACTATCATTAACTTTTTATGGGTGTTTTCTGTGTAGGATGTATTAGTTGGAGATCAAGTTTGTCATCATTTCTCATGATGCAAGTGATGAGTGTTCTTTTAGTTTTGATATATCTGAGGACAAGTTTTACTATCAAGAAACACTTTTGTTCATCAACTCCTTCCATGGACATCCCAGGTCCGCATAGAGTACATTTAATATTTTAGGATGTTAATCAACATATGAGAAGAATAATTTCTTTATGCAGCTTTTGAAATCATACTTTCTTTTAAGAATTTGGTGTTATTTTGTCAAATTATCATCAAAATAATCTAGAACTTTGGAATTTAGTTTTTTAAATAAATGGAGGTCTATACACATAAATAGTTGGCTATGAAACGTTGCATTTGTATTTAATATTGTAACCAGTTGTGTTCTTACGATAAAACTATCAACTTAATTTATCATGCACAAAGTGTGTGTTTTGTACCGAATTAGTTGTTATTGAATATATATTTTAATGCGTTGCTGTAAATCGAACAGGCTTGGAACTGACCATCAAATACTATATTCAACTTGTAAGCTTTTATCTTATCCAACTCGGTGCTAAAAACAAAAGAGGAGGTGTTGCAAGAGGGCCAAACAACTGTAGACAACATCTAATGCTAATGCTAGTGACGGAGACACATACCCTAGAATTTCAAGTAAAGCATGAATTCATGTGATGTGGAAGCACAACTGTGCTCAAAAAAAATTTCTCAACAGTCGTAGCAAAGATAACTTACGCATGAATAAGATTAATCAATTGACAACCTTAATTCTTACTCCTATTGCAAGATGCAGATGAAATAAACTCATAAATAAATTAGGGTTATTACTTACTAGATTAAAACTAACAACTTAGGGTTAGCTCGCACTTGCAGACATCAATACCAGGAAGATCCGCAGGAAGGTAAGCCTTCGTCTTCTCAAACAACGAAAGAATTAGGGCGTCGTCGTCGTCTCAAACAACAAAAGATCAGGCTGTCGTTGCGGTCTCAAATTCAGACGATTTCCACACTGTAAATCGAAGATCAGAAGGAATCGCCTTTTTCTCTTTTACAGATTTGAAGCTCGATCGAGAAAATTGAAAAATAAGAATTAGGGTTAGAGGTTAGACGGGTTGGGTTTGGCTTCTTATATTTTTTGTTATTTGCAAACGGGTTGGGTAAAAACTGAAACAAAAAATAAAAGGATCGGATCCAACCCTTATAATATTAGGGTTATTGGGTTGGGTAAATGGGTTAGGGTCGGTTTTGACGGGCCTAGTGATAGTGCTATCAAGTATCTAAAAAAGTGCTATCGCATGCTAAAAATCAAGCATAAAAATGTTCAATGGGCCACGTGGCATATTTAGTTTGACCTGATTATGCCATGTCATCATAAGCAAAATTAAGATGTGTTATATGTCACCTCGATAATGTGTCATGTCAGCAAATTCTCAACAGTTTAAGTTTGATTGATGTCACATGTCGAAAATCAAAGGATGCAATTTTTTATAAATAGACATGTACAACCAACAACGAAATGGCGAATTCCAAACTAGTCTTTTTTCCTCGTTTTCATTTGATAGCTTCCAAATTTGTAGAACCTGAATCTGGGATATTCATGGTCGTCTAAGTCAAATTGTAATTAAGGCTTTATAATAGAAGAATTTGACATTGGACTATTTTCATGTTGACTTTCTTGACTATTGGACTATAAAGATGCTTGCCTAAGGATTTACTTCTAGGGATGGCAATGGAGTGGGTCTAGGGTCCGAACACGCCATACCTGCCTTTTTGGGTCATTGGGGCGGGTAGACTGGTGACTCGTTCTTGAACGCTCCGGGTACAGGGTCGGGGCCGGGCTCGGCCGACATGCCCCAACCCGATCTGCACTACTTTGTTTTATTGCTATAACGATGATTTTTTAATCTTCTTAGATATAAGTGATAATGACATGGATCTTATAATATTTCAATCAACAAGCTACAAATTTTTAATAGTATTAAGCTGTGTCACTGATAATTATGCAATAACAGATGCATATTTTTTGAACTGTTATTGTACACTTCATTTTTGTTATCTTCCCTTAGCATTGTAAATACATTATTATTTGTATTTAATGTATCATTTAATGACAAAAAATATAAATAAATAAATAAATATACATTAGTACATAATTTTGAATCAATACATAGAGCCCCATCGGGTCTTAGGGCGGGGCGGGTCTAACCTGATCTGTACTGGTTTCAGGTTCGGGACAAAATTCTGGACCCGCACTGATTCTACAGGGCGGATCTGGGGCACAAAAAACCCACTCAACCCGTCCCATTGTCATTCCTATTTACTCCCTTTATGCGAGTGTTATTCGGGTTTTTAACCCTGCGGAATCCAAAGGAAGTCGAGAGGCAAGCATTCATCTAGTTCAACCAACTGTCTAATGCAACCAATGTGTGGATCGACATCAAAATATGGCGACGTGTTACGAAATTGCATGGGGAACATCAACATGGGATAATAAACGCGATCCAAAAGGCAAAGCTCAGAAAACCACTAAGTACATGGATCGCTAACGATCCATGCATCATGGATCACTAGCGATTCATACCTTCTCGCCAGATCGCCATAAACTCCAGAAGGACAAGGTTCGAAAATTAGCTAAGTGTATGGATCGCTAGCGATCCGTGCACCGTGGATCGCCAGCGATCCATACATCATCATTGGGTTGCTGCCGCTCAAATGGAATAAAGCAAAGGGAAGTGCTAAGTAGTTGGCTCGCCTTCGAACACATTTTATGGATCGCTAGCGATATATGCTTTTGGCTTGGGTCGCTGCAGGACTCCCCACTGTTCTTTGTTGTGATCATCTGCAAGCGTCTAGTGAACGGGCTTGGCCCAAGGACTCTCCAATCTCTATAAATACTCTCATGTCTACAACATAAAGGGGATCCCACCGGACTGGTTGTTGGAACTCTGCTGGAAGCTTTCTTCACACTTCACCTCCCTCACAACAATCTCCAAAAAGATTCACTGTGATTCTCCAGTGGATTCCAACCTTGGAGATTCGGTCTAGCTAAGGATAATCAAGGGCTTTGTAATCAAACACTTCTTGTAACAGCAATCAGTCTATAATAGAAATTATATAGTGGACGTAGGCTTCATTAACAGCCGAACCACTATAAAAATCTTCTTGTCTTCTTTCTCTTACTGTTTTTTTCTATATCTATTATCTATATTATTGCTCTATGAGAATAGGGTTGGTGCTTTCACACTCAAACCAAGGTGTTGATCAATTTTTTGGGTTAACAGCGAGCATATTTGAACTTTCCATCTTGCATATAAGTTGAACGGAAGTTTCGCCCAACTTCTGGAGTAACACATATACAAATAAAGATAAGAACATATTATAACATTCAAGTATATATCTCTATGATAAAGTGTTTAGTCAATTGCAGCTACGAAAGAATTTGTAGCATGAGTATTGGTCTTACTATCACACACATAACCTTAGATGTTTCCAGTATTTGATAGTTCAAGACTAGGATATTGATATACCAACAATACAAGTTTGTGTAACGTTATCCATACAATGGTGATTTACTAACGAATGTTGTGAACACAAATTGATTACATAAGTTATTTTTCCAGAACAATTACAAAATGAATCACCTAGGTACATCACAATGTGTATTAATCTTTCAAGTTGAAAGTAATGTAGTCTTATGAGTGGAGAACTTACTTTGATTATTATTACTAGTTCACTTTGCAACCAGGGCTGGGTAAGTATCAAGACTCATAAAGTGAAACATTCTTCTTCAATACAGAAGGTTAATGTTATTGTAGCTGGAATTCAACACGAAATCATAAATCTATGGCCAGAGTAATACAGTTAATTAGTAAATATTATCAGAGTGAAACAAGTGACTTTGAAGATCAAACCTCATAATTAAATATGAACATTATTAGATTATTGATCTCTAACCAAATTGAAGATGCTTAACTGACATTGTGCAGATGAAAAGACTGAACACGCTTATTGTTGCATGAGAGGGCAACTAGAAGAGTATTAAAAATAGGGCCGTGCCTTCATCATTTATAAACAACTGAGCCCATGCCCACTACTATCTTGAATTTTTCCACTGACGCTACAGATCGGTCAAATTGTGGGCCAACTTATGTAGACAGCCTTGCTAAGGCCCACACACGGGAAGTCCGGTGGTGCTCCTATGATAAAATTACTCATTTTACCCACCTCATTTTTTTCTTCGTTTCAAACTTTGCCACATCACCATCTACTTGCTGGCAGCAGCAGTTGAGAAATTAACCTCGCCCACTTCTTTTTCTTTCTTCTCCTCCTCTCCACTACTATTCCACTCATTTGACTTCTTCTTCAACCAAAAGAAAAAAGTGGGGGCAAAAACCCACAATTCTTTTTCTTCCCGTCTTCTAACTCTCATCCATGCCTCGTTTCACCCGCCATATCCTCTATCCGGCCTCCGTCGCTGGCAACTCCACCGCCTGCAACTTCCCCGGGTGCATCTACCCATCCCTGGAATTCCCTTCTCCTCCGATTCCATCCCTCCCCACTGAGGATCCGGATCCGATGTCCATCGACATCAAACACTCCAATCGCCTCCTTCCAAACTTCCTCATCGCCGCCGCCTCCGTCCTCGCCTTCTCCTTTTTCCTCCTCCTTCTCTTCTACTTCCTCCTTCGCCTCCGTCGCCGTAGGCGACGCATCCTCCTCCAACGCCACGTCTTCCACCCCGACGCCGGCGGTCCCCACCCTCTTCCGACCGGCAGCACCAACGGAGGAAACGTTTTTGAGGACTCATTTGATGGGACCCACCACATCTGGTTCATTCGCACGGTCGGATTGGACGAGTCTCTGATCAAATCCATAAGTGCTAGGGTTTACAAATCTGGGGATAATTCAGAGGATTGCTCCGTTTGTTTAGGGGAGTTTAAGGATGGTGAAACTGTGAAGGTTTTGCCAAGATGCAAACACTGGTTTCATATGGAATGTGTGGATACTTGGTTGAAGGCCCATGTCAATTGCCCACTTTGTAGGTCTCCAATTTTAGGGGAGGAAGTGAAGTTGAATGAATTGGAGAATGGCCATCTTGAGATCATAAGTTTGGATCCAAGTCCGGAGAGACAGGATGGGTCAAGTTCAAGTTCCAGGCATATTGAGTTGGAGGATGGGAATGAAGTGCAGCCTACAAGAAGGTCAGTTTCTATGGATGCATCAGCACTTGGAATGCTTATGATTAGGGTTGATTCAGAGAATGGTGGAAAAGTGATAGACAAGGAGGAGAAAGGGATTGAGTTGGAAACTGTTAATAATACAGATGGAGTCAGAGAAATGCAGAGGTCTATGTCTTGTAGGAGCGGGCGATTGTTCTTTCCTAGATATGGAAGGGGTAGGAGTACATCTGTTCTTCCATTGTAAGGTGGAAGATTTTTCTTTCTTTTTGGAATGTGTAGAGTTTGGATGGAGTTCTTGACAATTTGGGAGCTACCGCCATGCTGTGTGTAAGGAAAAGGTATAAAAACTGACCTTTTCTGTCCTTTTTTTTGTTGTTGAAATATTGGGACTACGCATTAACACGAATGGTGTGATGTGTTGGGTTTGGTCATATTGTATATGTTTTTCACGTAAGGTATGGAATATATACATACTTCTTATTTGTTTCCTTCTTCATTATAGTTTTGCAAAAACAAGTCAATTCATAGTTCGTCTGAGACATGCATTATTAATGTGGTATCTTCTTCTATGCTTGTTTGTATGCATGGTTGTACACACTGCACCTGAATTGTTCCTTACCTTTCTATGTTTTAACCCAATCATAACACAGTGCACATGAATTGTTCCTTACCTTTCTATGTTTTATCCCAATCATAACCGTACTCACTCACCTTTATTTGTTTGAACTCAGATCAGAAGCATACTCCACTCACCTTTTGTTTGTTATTTCTAAAAGCAACCCAACAATGCAGTAGCGAAGTTAGATATTAATCTTTCTTGACAAACATGCTACTCTTTGCAACCCCAATAGAGAGATATAATTATGTAATTTGATTTATGTAATTAACACATGTAGACAATCATATGCATAAAAAGAAAAATGTACAGACTTACACGAGTTTCTGAATTCAGATATCTAGTACCTGAATTCCGATACCAGGTAGCTAGAAGAGTGGGATATTACCCCCACTTGCTACCTCTGTTGAGGTAGCTAATAAAAACTCATTCCTGATAGCACATTTATGCATTCATTTATGAGCAGATAGTTGTGTAATCTATATTATCTGGAAATAATGAGAGCATTCGCAACGGTAGACCTCTAATTTTATTATTCTTTACCCAACTTTACATCCTTGACTCTTTGTAGACGCTCAACACATATTTTTGTTAGTGGAAAATAGCAATAATTATCCGATTTTCCTAAAGTTGGGCAACTTATATATTCATTTTCTGTCCAATTGGAACCGTTGGATTGCAGTAGAGTTTGGAAAAAAGTGCGATAGAATCTTATTTGGTCTTTCAATCTAGATAAAATTAGGACGTTTTTAAAGAGAGTCCACTTTTAAATACGAATGGGTCAAAACGTTCGGTCAGCCTCCGTTGGAAAAAATAATTGTTTACACTACTCGCGGAGACTTCACACCAAAAAAACTTATTGAAATTCGGTGATTCCCCATCAAAATCCAACTCATATCCAAAAGCGGAATCCCTTTGATAATACCCTAAAATCAGTACACTCCATGTCCACTTTTGAACATGGATGTCCAATATGAGGTGCATTAGCACCCGAGACCTCTTGTTGAGAATCTGCTCAAATTCTTGTAAAATATACAAATGCAGCATATGCATGTCTTAATAACAAATGGGAAAATACTGAAGCTGCAATTGCACTTCAACTGACTTTAACTGAGTAAATGTGCACATATATGCCAGTGTGGCTGCAAACTTGACTAAATCTTCTGGTCTTAACCTTTTATCCTCATTTGTCCAATCAAATAAGAGAAATAAAATTTTACTAAATAATCTCTTGGTAGATTTATGTTTGCCTAATATTAGATTATGTATCAAACATTCATAGGGTACGTGGAGATAGAAATTATTGGGACCAGAGGATTTGGTCCTCTGAACAGATATTACATGCAAGGGAACAATTATATCATAGTAAGTCTCAAAATTTGTTTACTGTATGATACACTATGTGTGCACATTTTAAGGCTGCATGTCAGTCTCAAGTTATGATCTAATGAATAAAGAAATTCATCTTTCTATTTTTGTGAAAGTGAAGACAAGAAGCAAAATAGAATCAAACAAATTTCAAATATTGCAAAGTTCTTTTTCTTTCTCTTTTGCAATGATAAGGAAAAACATATGTAAGTTTAATACAATTGGTACTATCGCTATATTCTTATTTCAAGTTCAAAAGACACCATACCAATTTACCTTTTCTCGGTCATTTTGCTCCTGATCAATGAAATGAATAAAGTGCCCGTATTTTCGGCTATAGACACAATATCTTTGTTTACGGTTTGATACACATTGAAATTAATCTTAATATGATTTTAATCTCCGTGATGTACTTTCCACTTTAAAGCACATCTTCTCTGAATATTTTCTAGTCTCTGTTTATGGCTTTAATTCTCATTATTTAAGTCTTGATGTATACATTTCAACTCAAAATACCAGCAAAACCAAGCAAGGCTCGTTTCTTGTTTTTTCTCCGTTTCTTTCTTTCTTTAATTTTTTTATTGTTCTTTGTAAAAGTAGTTTTTAGGATCTAAATTCGTTTTCTTGCTTTGTCCTGGTTTAGTTGGTTCAAATCCGTGCAGGGATTGGCATAAATCAAGTGACGTTTTAAGTGGTTAGATCAAGCGCTAAAGTAACATGATTAAATGTCATGTGATATAAATAAACAAGGATTAAATGTCCAGTATATTTTGAAAGGTCACGTTCTTTCGGTTTCTCCTTTTCATTCTACTTACTCGTATATTTATATACAAAGTTGTCTCGTATATTTACATACAGAGTTGTGCTCTTGGAGTATATTTAGCATGCTTTTAAAAACAGGCTATGCTATGTGCTATCTTATTGACCCAAACTGTGAATATCCTAGGCAAAAGGATGATATATGTATGAGCTTCAAAAAGGGAAAATTTTAGCATGCATCGTAATAATTAAAAGAGAAATTAACTTTACATTCCCTTCAATTTTCTTTTATAAAATAAATCCATATTTTCCAAAGGATTGGTGAAATTTATGGGGTAATTTTACTAACTTTAACATGTACTCTTAAGGTATATGTCTATAACTTACAACCGTCTACAACACACGTCTAGAGTGTGATTTCTAAATTTGGAATGGGAAAAGCGAAAAAGAAAGAAATTCAAAAAAGGAGGGTATATAAAATAAGTTTTAAAATGGAGGGATGTAAAAATAATAAGTTTTAAAAAGAGGTATGTTTCCTTAATTTCTTGTACTTTGTTAAGTGGCTTTTATGGAAATCCGGAGATCAACTTTTTCTCGTGAGCTTTATGTATTTCATTATATCGTATTTTCCTTTCCGGTTGGCATGTATTTTATGTACTTCATATGTCAATTCCATGGGTAACGTATGTAATATATTTGTACGACAATTATGGATAATGGATGGAGCGGAGATGATGCATTGATGCTTTTGGCGATGCTCATAGGATGCTGGACACATTTTGGTGCAATTTGATTTCAAGTACAATGAAGCTTTCCTTCTGTCTGTTGTTACGATTTATTATCAAGTTTCTGTTTATGAAAACTATTGATATGTCTATATCTGAGTGTGATTCTATTTTTAAATGGCAACTTGTTTGTAGTCCCAACCAATCAAGATGTCATTTTACTTCTTCATTTATGTATTTATATGCCCCTTTATTTATCACAGTGGTCATCGTACGTAATGTGCTTAATAAGCAATGGTCAAATGATATTACTTAACGCTAGCTACTTCGGCCTCTAGGTAAGCTTCTTGAAGTGGAATGGTCATAACGTAGAAGTATTTGTGCTTGATTTGATACTTAATATCGACTCCTAGTATATTATTCGGTTCATGATTTCATGTGGTCTGAGCAGATTACCTGATTGAAATATCTAAATTTGACATTGACCATTACGTTAGTAATTACAAGTCAAAGTTTTCGACGAATCTCCTAAAAAGTCTACTCAATGGTTTGCATTGATGTTGATGATAGGATAAACTGATATGAAGCAAAGACCTTTCCTTCTTGTCATTTGATTTGGTACATTTTTCTAGCTGGTTTGTGATGTTTCTACACGTTTTGTATGCAGAAAATGTTTCAGGTAAAAGTAAGTGATCTTAACATTGGTAGTTGATCATTAACTATGTCCTAAGGCGCCATCTATCCTAATCATGTTCGTATGTGACATATTATAGTTGACCAATAATTTAGGAGATTTTAGAACACTTCTTAGAAAAGTTCGATCTACTTACCATCTCCGTGCCACTTTTCTTTTTTCTTCTTTTTTCTTTCTTTTGGTTCTTTCTTCTTTGTAAGAAAAAAACATAGGAGTTAACGGCTGTCAACCATCTAGCAGCCGAATAAAATGCGCTTCATCCATGGCCCAATCATGAGCACTTTAATAATATAATTTATGTGAATAAACATGTTAAAAGAATCTCGGGAACGCTTATTTTATTGTCGTAGATACTTTATTTATTTATTTATTTAATATTTAACGTTAATTGTTGATTTGATTTTTGGTCACTAGTACGGAAAACTCAATCGAAACTCGAAATACTATCGCCCCGATGATGATACCGCCGCGCCGACGTTAGGCTTACTTTTTGGACGAGTCGACCCCGGAGGGAAGGCTCGCCTTTGGTGGAGGGCGCGAACCAGTTTGAGCCACAAGATTGATTGCGGGCCAACCACCCCAGGTGAAGGGTGACCGAATGAGCCATTTGCTATTGGGCCGTTGCTTGGGGGGAAGGTGGATTGAGCTGGGCAGGAGCGGATGGAGGTGCTTGCCCATGGTAGGGAGTATGGCGTGCTGGAGCGGACAGGGAGGCTGGCCCTTGGCAGGAGATGGCGGAGAATGATCCTAAGGAGAACTAAATACAGAAAGTAAATGCACATCAATATATAGTGGTTCTGCCTAGTGCGGCCTACGTCCACTGTGATGTTCCTTTACTATATCAACCTCTTACAATTTACATACCGTTACAAGAGAATAATAAAAAAGACTAGACTACATATTACAAGAGTACAATATCCTAGTCTAAGGGTCTCACAGTGAGGAGACCTGAGGGAGGACCCACCGGGAGGGCTATTCCCTAAGGAGGAGTATCGGAGACGGAAGAGCTCTTGAAGGAGAGGTTGCCGACAGTGGTCAGGAAGAAGGCACTAGAAGGAGGGCCGCTAGCTGGAGTGATAAGCTTGCGGTTGGAGGCGGTGATGATGGTAGAGCTTGATGGGTAGAGCACGGTGGGTTGTCTGGTGGAGCTTGATGGAGACTCTCTCTAACGGAAGTTGGGTGAAACCACCATTTGAGAGGTTTTGGAAGAATAGAGAATTAGCGAGGGAGATGGATTGGAGAAATTGTTCTCTCTCTATGTGTGTTCTTTTTGTTTTTTTTTCCGCTGCCATATGGTATGGCATCGGGTATATATAGAGGATGTGGGGTGTGAATGGATGGTCGAAATGGTAGAGCAACAGTCAGGAAAGGCTCTGGGCCGTGGATTGGAGGGGATGTTGGATAGAAGCTAGCTGGAAAGCAGATTCGAGCCCACGACTCGGATTGCTTTCTAGCTGGAGAGAAGGGTCTAAGGCAGACCTAGAAAAGGCAGCATGTTTTAGTAGGCAGGGGTGCAGGCGTTCTGATTGACTATAGGAATGGTGGGAGAGAGGAAAAGGGCTGCGCGTGGGGTACTGTTGGTAGCAAAACGGTACTTTTATCCGATGCGTGTACTTCCGAGTAATTGGATTAGGAATGGTTAGGGTACTTCGCGGTAAGCTGTTTCAGGTTAGGTGGGTAGTTCTATCTGATAGATTTAGAATTGCTAAAGACGTAAGGCGGTAGGTCCATCGTGGTCGAACGGATCCCTGTGTCGGAGTAGTTGAGCCGTACGAAATAGCCAGTTCGGTGCATCTCTGAACGACTCGGGCGTCCGATGGAGGGCGGACATGCAGGGCCCGGTTACAGCCGCGTGGAGAGCGAAGTCGAGGACGGTCACGTGAGAGCGGAGCTATTTCTGAATCTAGGATTGTGCCGAGGGAGGACCCGGGACTTAAAAGGGGAGGAAGGCCGCTAAGGAATGGCGTTGCATGGAAGGCGTGGTACTTGACGCTTAGGATGAAGGACCAGATCGGGCAGATGTCGAAGAGGCCGGGGGTGGCTCTGGCTGCTTAGGAAAAGGATGCCAAGGAAGGCCCGGGGGCGCAACCTTGGGTTTATGCCTTGAGGAGGAGTCGAGGTTGGCCGGCTTCAAAGGATTGTCCGAATGTCGGGAGCGCTCGATGCCTTGTTGAGGAAGGCAGGTCGCCTGAGGGTTGAGCTTCCATCCGTGATGTCTCCAAATGCGGAGTAGGCGCGGTTGGCCGCTGAAGACGATGGACTAGTCGCCCGCTGACGAGGGTACCCAGCTAGCTGAGCGAGGTTCCGACGGATGGACCGACTTTGTGAGCTTCTTCAGAAAGTTTTTGTTTACCAAAATTTTGGGTAAGTAACATTTAATTAACCCCAAGTGTAACCACCGTTAATTTTTGAATTTCAAACTTTAGTAATATTTATTTATTTAAATTTGAATTTCATTTAAATTAATTTATATTCAAAAAGTTCAAATGTCAATTACTTTTTCTTTAAGCTCCATTTCAAAAACTTTATATATGAAAATTGATCAGAAAATCACCACGAACGCAACGGCACAACTTTTGTGCCCAAATTTCGACATCTTCAATTTTTATTTTTATTCTTGTTATCAATTTATCAATTAATTCTTTTCTTATTGTTAATTTCTTATTAATTTTTACGGGTTGTTACAACCCAAGTATTATAAGCCATAATTGTTTTAAGACCCGCGCCTTCAACGAGTTTAATGTTTAAAGGTTCAGTTATGACAGACCATAATCATTTGTAGGCGAGTGTTATAAAACAGTCAGTGTATTTCAGTCGGTGAGCTTAACAGCTTTAGAAAATAATCTTAAGTTGGTCATTATGCTGCAAATTTAATTTGAGTAGATTAGTGTGGTTAGATAGCAAATGTTCTTATAATATTTGAAAGGTTGACATATTCATTTCATTTTTCTAATAAGGTTCCCATTGAAATTTTATATTCCTTAAAACCCTAGGAGAAATATAGAAATCTTTTGATTTCTCTAACGAGCGTTCTTAGGATTTGACTTTTAGTTTGCACAATAAATCATAAGCCCAAAAAGCGATGGATTAATATTTATCGATTGTATCATATACAACTCCTAACCATCGTCTTTCCCTAATCTCGATCTAGACCTTGAGTTTGCTCGACAGATCAAGAGAGATTATTCACTCTTGCCTTTTATTTTCCAATGACCTAACTATAATGCATTTAACTTGAGTTTGCCTAACAAATATATGCATGTATCTTGCCTCGTATAGGCAATATATACCACACATAATAGCCGTAGCTGGAGTTTGCTCACCAACAGGTGGATATGCAAGTAATCTCTCAATATATAAATGATAGAGGGCAACTTATATTAAAGATTCATAATCTTTAATATATATTATATTTATATCGAGTGATATCGATTTAAGACATGTGTTTCTTGTGAAATACCCTCGTTATTCAACCGTCAAGCACATCTAAAATCACAATATGTGGAACATACGTATGTATCTACTACTAAGTCTTTTCGGTTTCACTTACAATTTATTTATACATATATAGTTATATATGATTAATTTGTTTATAACTATTATAATTTAATTAACTTATATAACATTTATATGTATCTTAATTAATTAAATCATATTTAATTAATTTTAATCCTTTAATTTAATTAACTACAACAACAACATCTATGCCATTATTCCCAAACAAGTTGGGGTCGGCTAGAGATGGAACCCAAAACTAAATGAAAAAATCAATTTAAAAGTTATAATAATAACAATAACAATAATAAAATAAAGTCAAATAAGTAAATTAATAATAATAACTAAGTAAAATAAAATAAAATAAAAATATATATGTATATATATAAGAGGAATGATAATAATAATATTAATAGCGATAATGATACTAATAGTAATATTGGTCAAAGACCAAACCTACGTCTTAGGCTCAAGTTCCCTAGCCCTATAATCTAAAACTTATAAAACTCAACGCTCATGGTTCTGGTACGTGAATCGCTAACTTCCACTCGCTTCGATCTGTCACCAGCTCTTCGGATACACCCAATCCTTCAAATCCTTTTTTACTACTTCCTCCCATGTCAACCTTGGTCGACCTCTACCTTTCTTTGAGCATACAATGCGGCCTATAATTCCAACATGCACAGGTGCCTCGAGCGGCCTTCATTGAAGATGTCCAAACCATTTTAAGCGATGTTGAATTAGCTTCTCCTCAATTGGTGCTACTCCAAGTTTATCACGTATATCATCATTTCTAATTCAGTCTTTTCTTGTATGACCGTAGCTCCATCGCAGCATACGCATCTCTGCTACGCTTATCTTTTGGATGTGTTGGCTTTTAGTAGGCCAACATTCTGCACCATACAACATCGCAGGCCTGATTGCTGTTTTGTAGAACTTTTCTTTCATCTTTTGTGGGACCTTCCTATCACAGAGAATCTCATACGCTTATCACCATTTCACTCATCCCGCTCGAATTCTAAAACTAACATCTTCATCAATCTCACCATTATACTGCATTTCAGAAATTTTATTTTTTGTTAATCCTAAACTATTAAAGATGAATAACAAACAATAACTATTATATATATATATAAACATTTAATCAATTATTTATTAAATAAATTGTTATTTAATTAAATACTTTAAATTTGGTTGAATGAGTGAAACACACACACACACATCAAACCGTATATATTAAATACAAAATTCTAAATTCAATTTTATCCTAGTCTAAAATATCTTATATTCAAAATTCAGTTAAGATATATTTCAAAATATCTTAAATTCAAACTTTACAAAAATATCTAGAATTTTAAAACAATTTTATTAAATTACACATACACACATAATTTTATGGCATATTATTATTTAGTAAATGTATGTAATTCGTGTGAATAAATATATGTTAAAACATTATATGTTTTTAAATCAAATATTAGTATTTATATAAAAAATATTTTCAGCTAACAACTTTTTATTATTATCTAAAGCAAGGTTATGAGCATATATTTACATGTGTGTGTGTATGAGAGCATTCAACTGCATCTCAAATAGTGCAGCACCGTTACAGCCTTCTGATATCCACTCATGTTTACGTTTCTCTCTTCTCACTAACTCTCTCCACTCATCCAATATCTAAATAGAAAGTTGTGGCTGAAATTGAGGTGCAATTGGGATGGGGTGCTATGGAACGCTCCTTATGTATGTATGTACGTACGTACGTATGTCGATTTAATATTATTTAAAAATATGCATATTAATAAAATAAATTTTAATACATATTTAAATGTATTAAATAAAACATAGATATTTTGATGATGTTTATGCTGGAGTACTTAAGCAGAATGTTTGGCATTACTAAAATGTTTAAGTTGTTGTTGAGACCAAAAAACTAAATGCTTAGTTAGCTATTAAGTTGAAAACATCTTGGTGCTTAGCTATAGGATATAAATCCCAAAAATGTCAGAAAAAGTTAAACGAAAAAAGCGATAGACTTATATTCATTACTAAAATTTTCTACCGTATAATAATATTTTATAACGACACTTATTTTTAGTTGCATACTCATAAATTTTAAGTGATCGAGTAAACGTTTTCAAAGAAATGTTGTTAATAATAAACTAAAATCCGAGTAGACATAAAGGTTCCTACTTAAGGAACTGATCGACTCAGTCAATAATTGAAAGTTTACGGCCAATCAGTTAAACGAACTAATTCTTTTTTATTTGTTTCTAGTTAACCAGTAATATTTAATAATTATGCTAAAACAATCAATATTTAATAATTATTCATTACTTATAAATGATATTACCATCTTTTTGTACCTTAAGAACAAAAATTAAATTTAAATTTGAAATAAATTATATTTTCTAAAGAAAAATAAATTTCTTTTACGTTCGATACAATTTAGTTATATCGGACATAAAAGCTAATCAGCGGTCAAATGGTTAGGTATGGTCAAGAAAGGGAGAGATGGAATATATTTGTTTAATCGTTAAAGTAAATATTTGAAATTGTTAGTTCTATCGGAAACACTTATTCTATAATGGAACCTTAGGGTGTGTTTACGACGAAAGAAAATGGAACATTTAAGCGGGGCATTTGAGTAGGGAAGTTATGTTAACAGGGAATGCGTTTGTGGCTACGAATGGAGTATTTGAGCGGGGCATTTAAGTTGTGATTTTTAATTTAATTGATTTACAGTTTACTGATTAATTATTTGTTTTTTAATAAATATAATATGTGAAAATAATTTGCAAAAATAAATAAATAAATTGAAAAATTATAAATTGCTCGAATTCAGTGCAAACCAACTCCATAATGTAGAGCACTTTGATACGATTCCACGTAAAACATCGCGTCTCAAACGAATCTCATTTGCACAAGTTATTAATTTTATAAATTTATAAAAATATAAATTTTATTAATTAACATAACTAACTCAGCCAACGTAGAAAGCAACTTTTAGGAAAACAGAGAATTTGGTCCGTTTAGGTTCATGACATATCGGACGCGTCGGATGGGTGAGCGGGCTAAAAGTTTCATGCGAACGCGCTCGGATTATGTAATGCATAATTAAATAAAGGGATAATTTGGCTCACATCCCTGTTAAGTTTCAAAATAGAGAAAACATGCTCCCCAAACTAAACTTACGTTTCTAGTCCCTGTTTTCAAATCCGCCTACGCCAAAATACCCAAATACCCTTTACGTTTTTAACATTTCAAATGCATATAACTTTCTGTAGAAACATCGGATCAGCATACCGTTTTACCAAAAAATCACAAATTTTATGATCTTTAAAATGAGATCAATTGTTGATGCCAAAAAAACATATTTGCAACAAAGTTGCAATTATTTCATATATTTGCAGAGAATTCTATAATTTTTGAACATCATCAATTTTTCTTCAAATGTAAGCAATTATTCCATATAATTGCAGACTTTTATGCAATTATATGTAATAATTGCAGACTTCTTTGCTATTATTCCATATAATTGCCGACTTTTCTGCAATTATTCAGTATACTTGCTATTTTCTGCAATTAAATGAAATGATTATCAATTTTTCTTCAAATATCAGCAATTATTCCATATAATTGCAGACTTTTATGAATTATATGTAATAATTGCAGATTTTTCTGCAATTATTCCATATAAGTGTATATTTTTATGCAATTATATCGAATAATTGCAGAAAAATCTGCAATTATTCTAAGTAATCACAAAAAAGTGCAACTATACCATGCAGACTTTTCTGCAATTATTGCATATAATTGCTGAATTGTCTGCAATCATACTATATAATTGCAATTTTTTTTGCAATTATTGCATATAATTGCTGAATTGTCTGCAATCATACCATATGCAATCATGCCGTTGTTTTTACATATGCATAATGCCACTCATTAGAAAGATAATAAAATTTGTGATTTAATGGTGTAAACGGTTTGTTAATCTGTCATTTTTACAAAAAGTTATTGCGTCTTAAAGATTGATAATTAATGAGATGCAAAATTTAATTATGAATGTGAGAATAGCATTCACATATGAATGTGAATCAACGTTCAACAATGAAGCAAAGGGTTATTTTAGAAAAGAAATTTGTAGTATTTGAAAATATGGATGTAATTTATATATATATTTTTCCTGTTGGAGGATGTTTTGTGTATTAAGTTTGATTTCAAGGATATGTTCTTTATTTTATTTAAATAAATATTAGTTACAGTGGATTTTTTGTTTTCTATTAAAATAGATGGCGGGCTACCGAAAAACTTAGCACCATATCAGAAGGACTTCGAGCTTTCACTCCTTCGTCAAGAAATGTTGGAACCCAAATCCAAACCCATCCGAATTAAATCTGCAGCAAAGTTAAATTAACTCTGCTCCCACATAATCACCCATCTTCACATTTTGATCAATATCCAAATTCACCAGTAACCTTAGATCAGTTGAACCTTAATTTCATCCTTATTCATCCATAGAAAATAAAACTCGAATCCAATTATGATTCAATCAAAAACTTTTGATTTTTGAATTAAAATGTAGATTCACATCCAGAAGTTGCTTCTCCTTAATGAATAGAAGGTGGTCTCTTCAGTCTTCACCTCAATTCTTCACCCGACTATAATCCAGACCCTACCCAACCCTTGTTGTAAAATTTTCAAACATTTTATTGGGGCTTTGGTTTTTGATTTGGAAGAGAAGAAGTAAAGAGGAAGAAGAGAAGTTAGTCCCACATGATAGAATCTTATACAAAATATTTGTATAAATATAGTTTTCTCATGTGGATGTTGGGGCCTTGGGGCTCCCACATGTTTGCTTTGTTGTGAGGAGAGAAGTCATGCAATACCACACGCGCGCCGCCGCCGTCCGTCCGACCGAACCGTGCCGGGTCGGTTTCGGATTCGAAAATATTTTTGGATCATATATGAACAGTAACGGGCCAAATTTCAGCCCGTTAAGGACCCAAAACCGGAATTTCTGAAATTGAATATAAGGTGGGAAATTACAACGGTTTTCTAATTGTTGCAAAATATGAATGGACGCGACGTTTAAATTACGAACCGTTGCAAACGGTTGTGACACTTTGCGAATAGGCACCTCTCTACCACTATAAATAGTGACGCCCAGAAATCATTGCAATAAGTATCAAAATTCTTCTTCTTCTTCACAGAGCAGTTTTGCGACGCCAGAACTCCGTCGCCATTACTCTGTTTTGTGATGCCTCCGAGGTGTTGCAAACTCAGAAAATGTCGCAGAATTGCTCTCTTCTTCATCTCCATTCTATTCTATACAAATTGCATCATCAAAAACCATTGCTAAAGTGATTCTTGGTCGGATTACAGGCGTGCAAACTTTGAATCCGATTATGCTGTTATAGGGCTTCATTGAATCCTGAAAGTCGATAGTTCGATAACCCGTTTGTACCTGGTGGGTTGAACTATTGTCTGAAAGAATCTATTCCATAGATCCTTGAAGTCGGAAGTACAACATTATCTTCATCGTAATCGCCATCAAATTTGTCTCGAACCGCAAAATCCCCAACAAATTTCAGACAATGGTCTTCAACCATGGAAGGTTCGAGTGCTCTACAAGTTATGAATCAGCATCTATCTCGATTAGAGCGTTTTGATGGCGACAATTTCACTCGTTGGCAAGAGACGATGAAATTTTTCTTGGTCACCGTCAAGTTGTTCTACATTTTGGAAAATGACTTGGAAGAAATCTCGGAGGAAACTGATAAGGATGCTGCTACTCTAAAGGCTAAACGTGCAAAGCGCAAAGAGGACGATTTTCTATGCAGAGGCCATATTCTGAATGCGCTATCTACCCCAGTCTACAATGCCCATAGGACCTTGGAAACAACGAAGGCACTTTGGACTGCCCTGGAGAATAAGTACCGCATATCCAAGGCAAGTAATAAAAAGTTTCTCATTTCTAATTTTATGGATTTCAAAATGGTCACCAATAAGTCCATAATTGGACAAGTAAGTGAAATCTTACTGTTGGTGAATCAACTTAAAGATGCTGGAATTGATCTCCCTGAATCTTTTGTTGTTGGAGTTATAATTTTGAGACTTCCACATAGTTGGAATGATTATAAGAAAAAGATGAAGCATGCGGAAACGGATTATAATTTAGATAGTTTACAGCGTCATCTTCGTATTGAAGAAGACTCTCGTAAACGCGATCTAGATGATAATCCGCAAACTGAGTCCCATTCTAAGGCAAATAATGTTGAAATTACTGATAAGTTAAAGCCAAAGAATGAGACACAATTTAGGAAGAATAATCATTCCAAAACCAACAACAAAAAGAAAGGTGCTTGTTATTTTTGTAACAAGCCCGGCCACTATGCCCGAGACTGCCGTCTGCGGAAGAAACAACAAAAAGTGAATGTGGTCGAAGACTCGTTTGTGGTTGTAGTGCAAGAGGCGAACTCCGTTAGCGACAATGATAATGATTGGTGGTTCGATACTGGAGCAACCATTCATATTTGCAAAGACCATAATCTGTTCAAGGGTTACGAAGAAAATAAAGGAGAAGCCGACAAAGTTACTGGAGCAAATAAGGTTCCAAGTAAAGTTCTGGGAAAAGGCACTATAGAACTTCTTTTCACCTCTGGAAAAGTTCTTACATTAGTAAATATATTTTACGTACCTGATATGTGTAAGAATTTGGTCTCTGGATACCTTCTTAACAAAGGAGGATTCAAGATGGTGTATGAGTCTGATAAGCTAGTGTTGTCTAAGAATGGTAGATTCATTGGACAGGGATACTCTTGTAACGGCATGATTAAGTTGAATCTAATAAAGAAATCTTCTGTTTATATTGTTGATTCTATTAATTTATGGCATGGTAGATTAGGACATGTTAATTATAATTCCATTAGAAATATACATAAATTAGGATTAATTTCTGATTGTGATTTCGATATCATCTCTAAATGTGAAATATGTGTTCAAGCAAAAATACACCGAAAATCCTTTAAATCCGTAGAAAGGAAAACTGGTTTGCTTGATTTGGTATATAGTGATGTGGGTGACATAAAAAGTCATATCACCTATGGTGGTAACCAATACTATATAACATTCATTGATGATTATACTAGATATGCATATATATATATATATATATCTAATGAAAACTAAAGATGAGGCTTTTGATAAATTCAAAATTTACAAAGAAGAGGTCGGAACACAATTAGGAGTTAAAATTAAAATATTACATTCAGATCGTGGTGGTGAATATTTCTCAAATGAATTCACCTTGTTTTGTAAACAACAAGGTATAGTTCACCAATGTACTGCCCCATATACACCACAACAAAATGGTGTTGCTGAAAGGAAGAATAGAACCTTAGTAGAAATGGTTAATGCCATGCTCATAAGTTCTAATTTACCTTATAACCTATGGGGTGATGCTATGTTATCTGCATGTTATATTTTAAATAGAGTACCACTTAAAAAGAATAATATTTCCCCTTATGAATTATGTTTTAATAGGAAACCTAATCTAACTAGACTTAATGTTTGGGGTTGTCTAGCATATGTAAGAAAACCAGACCCTAAACGACCAAAGTTAGGAAATAGAGCATTTAAATGTGTTTTCATAGGATATTCACTTAATAGTATAACTTATAGATTCCTTATTCTTGACACCCTAGAAGTTATAGAATCTGTAGATGTAGAATTTTTTGAAAATCAAACCGTTGAGATCCCATTGAGATCATCTAGTCCAGAACCTAGTATGGCTAATGATATCAATGACGATGATTATGCTCCTGCTCAAAACAGCAAGGAAGTATCAGTACCAGATAATAGTACTGAACAACGAAGAAGTAAAAGAGCGAGAATAGAGAAGGACTATGGTCCTGACTTCATTACATATCTTGTAGAAGGCAGTAAGGACGAAGTCCTTAATGTGACTAAATATGTAATGAACGTCGATGACGATCCCAAAACTTATTCTGAGGCTATGAGTTCCAAAGATTCCAATTTCTGGAAAGAAGCTATCAATGATGAAATGAATTCCATACTGTTAAACCAAACTTGGGATTTAACTGATTTACCTCCTGGTGCTAAACCTATAGGATGTAAATGGATATTCAAGAAAAAGTTGAATACAAATGGATCTATTGATAAGTTTAAAGCCAGATTAGTTGCTAAGGGATATAAGCAAAGACATGGAGTAGATTACTTTGATACATATGCTCCAGTTGCTCGCATATCTTCTATACGCTGTTTAATTGCACTTGCATCAATTCATAAATTAGTCATACATCAAATGGATGTAAAGACTGCCTTTCTAAATGGAGATTTAGAAGAAGAGATATATATGGAACAACCTGAAGGTTTCAAAACCCCAGGCCAAGAAAAGAAAGTTTGCAAATTAGTGAAATCTCTTTATGGCCTAAAGCAAGCTCCCATGCAATGGCATGAGAAATTTGATAAAGTTGCACTGTTATATGGATTCATTGTTAATGATGCTGATAAATGTATTTATAGCAAATCGGATAACAACGGTAGTGTTATAATATGTTTATACGTTGATGACATGCTAATATTTGGTTCCAATATATCATGTGTGAATGAAACTAAAAAGTTTCTGTCTTCTAAATTCGATATGAAAGATCTAGGAGAGGCTGATGTAATTTTGGGAATTAAAATTATTAGGAAAGAGGGGGAGTTATTACTAACTCAATCTCATTACATAGAGAAATTCCTACAAAAGTATGGTCATTACGATGACAAACTAGCACCAACTCCTTTAGATCCTAGTATTAAATTAGAAAAGAACACTGGACGTACTATCTCTCAACTAGAGTATTCCAATTTTATTGGGAGTCTTATGTATGCTATGCATTGCACTAGACCAGACATCACACATGCTATAAGTATATTATGTCGATTTACGAGTAATCCAGGTTTCGAACATTAGAAAGCTATTTCCAGAGTTTTAGCTTATTTAAAAGGAACCATTGAATATGGTTTATCTTATAAAGGATATCCTGCTGTAATAGAAGAATATAGTGATGCAACATGGAACAATGTAGAATCCAAATCCAAGTCTACTACTGGATGGATCTTTACATTAGGAGGCGCTGCTGTGTCTTGGGCTTCCAAGAAGCAGACCTGTATTTCTGACTCAACAATGTTGTCAGAATTGATTGCATTAGCAGATGCATGTAAAGAAGCAGAATGGCTTAGGAATTTATTAATGGAAATCCGTTTATGGAAGAAGCCATCTCCAGCAGTCTTGATTAACTGTGACAATCAAGAAACGATATACAATGTGTCTAATAAGACATATAATGGAAAGTCTAGACATGTGAGTCTAAGACATCAAATGGTGAGACAGTTACTCAAAAGAGGAGTTATAACTGTTGACTACATAGAAACGAAGAAAAACTTGGCTGATCCACATACAAAGAGTCTTCCAAAGGCAATGGTTTCTATAAAGTCACAAGAAATGGGACTAAGGTCTGTGAATGAAGGTTGATCATCCTTAACAGAAACCCAACTTATGTCTTGAAAAGTATAGACAAAGTTCAATGGGTACCAACAAGTTAAGAGAATGATTATGGAACACTAAATCGATAATCCCATAATATTTAGTGTTGGATTCTGCAAGAACAAAGAATGGATATATATCCTTAATAAGTCTAGAAACCTTAAAAGGTGAATCGCAGAAACACCTTAAGAGACTTACCTATATGAGTATGGAAATCAGGCCGTTTCCTAGAAAAGTAAGACCGCTTTCTAAGTAGACTCATGAACCAGGATTTAAGCACATGGCCATTAACGTGCTGAGCAATACAGAACACTTTAACTAAGGAAATCAACATGTGTGATTGTTCTGGTTTTATCATTATGGATACTTGGTTCAAGATTCGTTCACCATAGAATCTAGATAAGGATTTAAATGGTTTACACTAAGTAAAGGTTCAAATCCAAAAGATACCTTTTATTTATGTGTTGGTTTTCACGATGATGCAAAACTTGATCTTAGAACTACATAGGCTTGATCCCACTTGGGTATGTAGGAAGTCACTATAGTGATTCAGCCGTCCTATTTATTTATTTATTTTGAAAATTAGGGGAGATTGTTGTAAAATTTTCAAACATTTTATTGGGGCATTGGGTTTTGATTTGGAAGAGAAGAAGTAAAGAGGAAGAAGAGAAGTTAGTCCCACATAATAGAATCTTATACAAAATATTTGTATAAATATAGTTTTCTCATGTGGATGTTGGGGCCTTGGGGCTCCCACATGTTTGCTTTGTTGTGAGGAGAGAAGTCATGCAATACCACACGCGCGCCGCCGCCGTCCGTCCGACCGAACCGGGCCGGGTCGGGTATGGGTTTCGGGTTTCGGATCCGAAAATATTTTTGGATCATATATGAACAGTAACGGGCCAGATTTCAGCCCGTTAAGGACCCAAAACCGGAATTTCTGAAATTGAATATAAGGCGGGAAATTGCAATGGTTTTCTAAACGTTGCAAAATATGAATGGACGCGACGTTTAAATTACGAACCGTTGCAAACGGTTGTGACACTTTGCGAATAGGCACCTCTCTACCACTATAAATAGTGACGCCCAGAAATCATTGCAATAAGTATCAAAATTCTTCTTCTTCTTCACAGAGCAGTTTTGCGACGCCAGAACTCCATCGCCATTACTCTGTTTTGTGACGCCTCCAAGGTGTTGCAAACTCAGAAAACATCGCAGAATTGCTCTTTTCTTCATCTCCATTCTATTCTATACAAATTGCATCATCAGAAACCATTGCTAAAGTGATTCTTGGTCGGATCAAAGGCGTGCAAACTTTGAATCCGATTATGCTGTTATAGGGCTTCATTGAATCCTAAAAGTCGATAGTTCGATAACCCGTTTGTACCTGGTGGGTTGAACTATTGTCTGAAAGAATCTATTCCATAGATCCTTGAAGTCGGAAGTACAACATTATCTTCATTGCAATCACCATCAAATTTGTCTCGAACCGCAAAATCCCCAACAACCCGGACTCTCGCTGTGGCATCCACAACCTCCGGCACAGATTCCGACGATAATCTCTGCTATCTCACAAAAGAAACACACCTGTATCACCCAGCTAGAATAATCCCAATCCAGCAAATTCCTATACAAAGAATAGTCTAATTTCATCAAATCTAAGCTCTAGATCGTAGTCATAATCGAAGAGTTTGAGAACCTATGTTAGCTCCTCCAACTAGCAGTGCAAGAAGAGTTATCTCAAAAAGACTTGCTTATGGAAGATTTGTTTAGTGTTCTGTATTTTGGGAGTTTATTTGACATTGAGAATCAGAATGAGTTTGCAAACGTCAAAGAAGTTGCTGTTTGACTTACGATTATGTGGGTGACGATAATAAGAAATTGCTTGCTGAAGTGGATTCTGATTTTATTTCAATAGCTGGTAGCTTGACGATTGCAAGAGCCTGGCTTAGAAGGAGAAGGTAGCTGTGGCAATTGTAACCTTTCTCATCTTTAAAATTAAACTTTAAAATTAAGTATACAAAATAAAATTTTGAATGGTATGCCGTTTTATGGGAGAAGTATAGACCTATATGTTATTTTTCCTTTTCTTTTCTAACAATAATTTGTAATAATTTGAGATGATGCAATGGGAGTAAGGCTGTTATGGTAACGGTAAATTTACCATTATCATATCATTACCAGCCATTCGGTTACCATTTTTGAGTGAAATCGGTATACTAGTTTAATTGGTTTGGTAACGGTAAATTTACCATTTTATAATGGTAAATCATCGGTAATATTTCTTCAATACCAGCAGTAACGTTAATTTTACCAGTCAATTTATAATACATGTATATTCATGTAACATGCTTTATTATAGACATTTAGAACCAAGCAAATGATTAAATTTAGTTTATTAACTAGGTGAAATAATGTTAAATACACTTCACTTCTTTATCATTTATGTCTTTTATTAAATAACACTATAAATTGTATAATAAAGCACCGTTATGGTGTGAATACGTGTTATGTTACTAACCTTTTTTAGACAAACGGTAATTTACCATTACTAGTGTAACGGTTACCAGATTATCGCTATACTAGTTTTCGGTATACCAGCCTATCAATAACGGTAAGCAATTTTCGCTTATCAGTAAAAATGGCACTGTAACGGTATTTGTGAAATGGTAACAGTAACCATTACCATAACAGCCCTAAATGGAAGAATACAAGGTCTTCTAATGATTATCTTACATGGTTTTATAGATAGTTCGCTAGATCAGATTATTAAGATGAAAAATAAAAGGTGGGAGAATCAAAAGGCTTTAAATCACTAATGTTTATATATAAATATCCATGGTGGTGATCTATCAAAATGTGAAGTTAATGCAAAGTAACCTAGGAAAAAACTATTGCTATGTAGATTATCCTAGGTGTCGCAGTTTAGAGCTGATCCTTCAGTTTGTGAGGAGATAATGTTGAAACCAAAATAACATATATGTCACAAGTTCGAAACTTGCGTAGCGTGATTCAAACATATATTGTCATGTGATTTGTGTTATGTTGTTCCAGTGAATGGTGTATCTAAGTACCATTTCAAAAAAAATAACATATAGGATTCATTGCAAAGTAATTCAGAAGTTGAACCAAGTTTTATATCAAGGTATTAGAAAATTCGGTAGAATATATACATACAGATTTATTTAGACTTTTCACACCACAAACAGAGGCATTAATAGGAGTGAACTGAGAAGATCACGAGTTCATTTTGCACAGATACTACATTGAGGTAGTAGAACCTTGATATAGTTAGATATTTTGTTGACTTAATCACCTTATATATTGGCCATGTAGTTAGTTTTTGAATGGAGTTAGTTAAGGTTTTCAAAATCATGCAGTTAGTTAATCACCTTATATTGTTATGCATATTCCCTATCTTATTATTATTATTTTAAATGTGAAGGTAAATATGTAAACGAGACTACCTTGGTAGTTAATAGAGGACTGTAGTTAGTCGTCCTCGCCACATTCCAAAAGATGTCAAAGAGTTGTCTAGTGGGATAGATAAGAAGAAAATGGTGCCTAGCCAGCTTTAGTTTAACAAGGGAACTTTTGATTTTTGAATCTGTTGCAATTGCAAGTGCAAAATTTTATGTAGATATCTTTTTCTATTATATGATTATACCCGATTGATTTGAGAAACAGTGTTAGGGGAAGCCAGTAATACTTCTTAAATGTGCCATTAATTTCTTCATAGTTGGCTTTTGTCATGCAAAAAAGTTTGTATTATTGAGAGTTCAGTTAAACTTAATAATCATTTATTTGTGTTATTTTTAGCAAATGGAATGATTTTCATTCTTATTAGTACAATATCGATTTCAGTTGCAAAATGATATTAAATTTATAGGTGCGTTGCAACACTATCTATAGTTTTTCTTCTCATTTGATTTTAACAACGGGTAAAAAAAGTTGTAAAATATCTATTACAATGGGAAAAGTAAGTGTGAAAGTTCTATTACAATGGAAAAAATCGGTTGTAAAAGATCTATTACAACAGGCAAAAAATAATTGTAAAAAACTTTATTACGACGTTCTCCTACAATGGTCATAAACAATTGTAAATAGCTCAAATTCTATTACAACTTAGCCTAATACGACTTCTTTAAAACCGTTTGAAAAGAACTATTATAACGGGCATTGCAAGCTGCGATTTTGTTGTAGTTATATTTACAGCGTATCATTTAGAATTTCAATATTTACAATAAAAAATAAAACACACTAATTATGGTAATGTCATCAAATAGTTTAAATAAATATTGATATATACACAAAATATGCTAAGTTGTGAATGACATATGTAAAAGGTGATAAGAATTTATACCTCAATCATGTGGCCTTTAGAAATACTTTGATCTAAAACGCTCCTACAACCTTTGATTCAGCACTCGACCTCGCAACGATCGAATGTACCACAATATTTTTATGCAATCGATGTTGTTATGATGAAAATTAGGTCGGCTATAAAGGGCGCAAGGTTGAGCTATGGTCGGCCAAAGAAGAAGCATGAGGAAGAATAAAAGGAATGAGGCTAGCCTAGCATTTATAAGATTGATTTGGAAAATATCTTCCTCCTTTCTCTTCTACCAAATCAAAACTAAATCCACCCTTATTCCCACTATTTTGGCCCACCATAAATGGTACGATTTGCACCAAATATACATATTAAAGCCCGTTCAGTAATTTATTATATTTAAAACATATTTAATTATATATCGATATCATATATCGATACGTACATATATAACTTTTATATAATCACTCAAATAATTGTCAATAGCACCAGAACATTTCTAGGAGCCACCCCATTACTAAATACAGCCAAAACACCAAATACATCAATGATTAATGTTTCTTAAATATTAATTAATTAAAGTAATTTATAATACTTTATAAACTAATAAATCATGTGGTATTTATGATAATTTACAAATGCAGCCGCGTGACTCAAAGCCTTGAATTCAGTTAGCAATTAATATTGAACAATTCAAATATTAATGTTCATACATCACCTTAGCTAGTCGTGCGACAGTTTGCTCGAACTCATCGCTTATATATCTTTTCAATGAAATCCATGTTTACATTTTCTTATGCAATACCAATAATGATAATAATTTATACACTTTCTTTTCATCAACGTTATATCACTTTAGAATTTATGGAGTTTGGTATCATTCAAAATTCCAGTAATATCCATATTCAACTTGATCAGTCCATAAATAAAGTTCTTGTTTCAATAATAACATTTATTAATAACCATTCTATTTTGGCTTGAGATTTTGATTTTTAATTGACTACAATTGATCGTGATATTAACCGCATACAATCGAGGAGATGAATTTTTAATTGAATAGTGTTTCATTTCTAATGCTTCAACTCAAACCCAATTATAGTCGCTTGACGATTATTGTGCCACGATTTGACTATAATCAAAGTGGAGTACCCATATTGAAGTTCCATAGTATTCTCAAGTCGAGAGTGATAAAGTTAAGGATATGTCTTAGAGAAATTCTGTAATTTATTATAAATTATTAACTCTGTAATCAATTCTTGCTCGTAATAAATATGGTTTTCTTTCTATTATATATTTGTTATAAATAAATTAAATGTTTAATTAAAATATATTTAACAGAAAATCCATAAATGACGTGCTTGTGAAAGTAATTCCAAATAATTGTGATCATTGGTATTATATCACGATATAATAAACATATCATTTTAAATATTCATAGTCATCGTGATCGGATATCGATGCATCAGTTGAGATTAGAGTACGTAACGCTCTCCAAATGTTGGACAATATAATACTCATAACTGCTAGGAGCACCAAAGGGTTACATATTAATAGTTATTGGATAACTATGTAACGACTCACTCAATAGTTTTTGTTGGTTAATATAACTAAGGTCAAACAAAAAATATCGATGTGACTATTTTAACAGTTCTTTTGATTTGAGAATATTGCTGACCTTATATATGAAAGCTTCACTTTGATCATAGTTAAATCATGGCACATCGACCATCGAACGACTATAGTTGGATCAAGTGGAAGTATTGGAAGTGGAACACTATTCAAAAAAGGATTCGTCTCCTCGGTTATATGGGGTTAGTATCACGGTCAACTGAAGTCAAAATCTCTGGCCAAAACAATTCGATTTATAACAATTTTTATTATTGAACTAAGGACTTTGTATTTAGACTATAAAGTTGAATACGGATGATATTAGAATTTTGAACATCACCAAATTCCATAAGTCCAAAGTAATATAATTTTAATGAAGAGAATTGGTATAAATGATTGTCACTACCAGGTAACGGTGAATAAAGTAAAATTGGATTTTACCGATACCAAGTAAGCGATAAATTTGGCCATAGTATCATATCACCTACTAAGTGAAGCGTGAACGTTAATATTCGAATTGTTTGATATTAATCGCCGATCGAATTTACATCTAAGAGTCACACAACCGAAACGTTGAATACTCCTATTACCACCTGATTTAATTAAATTATAATTATTATAAATTAATTAATATTTATGAAATATTAATCATAAAATTTTATTTAATGTATGTTGAACAATATTAAACAGTGTGTTTATAATAGGTATAAATATACTGAACGATACACGATATCGATACACGTTTAAATTTGATTTAAATGCAGCATTTTTGTTCGGGCTTGGACTGGGTTTAAGGCCCATATGGGGCATGAAAATTTCAGATAGAGGAAGCATGATATGGCCGGCCAATTGTTGGGTTGAGAGGAGCACTTTTGGTTAGGTAAAAAGGAAGAAGTGGTAAAGAGAAATACAAGGATGTGATCCACATTTCAATTCATCTCTCCTCCTTTATCTAATGCATCATACCCTCACTTATCACTTGATTTTTTTCACCCTTTCCTTTGCATTACGGCTAGAGATCACATACTGTCCCTTTCCCAAAATCCAAGCCAGAAACATACTAAAAAGAATTCTATTCAATAGTCCGTGGACACCAATTCAAAGCTTGCATCTTCTGGATTGTGATAGGATTTAAGGAGTTCTCATCAACGTTCAACATGTGAACATTAGGCCTTGGTGAAAGGTATTCATCACATTTACAAATTCATATGATACTATAATCAACTATTGTATCATATTATAGGTTGTCAAATAATTGTCGATATAACAAATCTGTATATAACCGTGTTGTCGCATGGGATGGTTATATTTATATGTGCAAATAATATTTTTTATCATTGTTCAATATATAATATTTTTCTCACGGCCAAATCTTAAATAAAAAAATTAATTAACATAATAGTATTTAATTATTTTATTGTTTAAATCTAAATATAAAATAACAGATCATAATATATATATATATATTAAAAATATTTTGAAAATTTTATTCATACATGAAAAGCATTCGGTAGTAAACTAATAATTATTATTATAAATATATTAATTATTATATTATTTAAAATTATTTAAATATATAAAATGTGTGTATATATATATTTATAAATTAAAAAAAATTTGAAAAAAATTATATATATCATGAAATATATACTGTGATTTCAAAAATGATTTTTCAATAATTTTTTAATTAAATTAATACAGATTTTGAATATTTTAATAATGTTATTATTTAAAATACATAAAGCCAAAAAAAATTTCGCTGATCTGGTCGAGAGCAGTTACAACTTTTATGTATAAATAAATATATTATATATATATTAATTAATTTAAAACTAGTAATATGTATATAGTGTGTGTGTATGTACATACATACATATATACATACATACATATATACATACATACATATATATACATATATACATACTAACACACAAATATACATACATACATATTGAAAATGGGTTCCTTTTATTGCTTTAAACATAACTAAGATTACTAAGCACAAGCACATGTAGCCCAAGCAAACACGGCTACGGATCTACAACAACCAAATATATAATTACATTGGAATATATAAAAATACAAACTTCTTATATCAGCTCTTGTCTTCACTTCACTGCAATGAAACACGTCCATGAAAAAATTCACTGACTTGGCCAGTAGCAGCTTTTATATAAAAAACATTATATATATATATATATTAATTAATTTATAACTAATAATGTGTTATACACACACACACACACACACATATATAAATATATAAGTTAATTACCCATTTTCAAAAAAATATAAGATAATTATTTTTTTTATTTCATAATAAATGACGAAAACTATAAATTATTTTTAAATTAATATTTGAAATAATTTATACCAAATTAAACCTTCTATTACTAATAAATTGATAATGGTAGTAATAATTTAAACCAAATTACACCTTCTGTTACCAATAAATTGTCTAATTTTTGGAAATCTATTTTAAAATGTCATGAGATTTTTAACCTTGGTACTAATACGATTATACATTCAGGAAATAATACTTCTTTTTGGCATGATCGTTGGATATCCGCCATTCCTCTTACGGTAGAATTTAAAAAGCTTTATGAAATTTTTAACTTAAAGAATGCTTTAATTTTAGATGTTTTTTCTCTGGAAAATGATCCCCCTTGGAACTTTAGTTTTAATAGATTATTAGAAGGCACAACTCTTTGACAATTTTCTTTATTATATGCTAGATTGAATTTATATAATATTGATAACGAAATGATATTATTAACTGAGAATGGGATAAAAGTAAGATATTCACTTCAAATTCTTTTTATAACTTTCTTAATTTCTCGGGCGTAACTAATAACTCTTTTAAATTTATTTGGAAAAAAAATGCTCCTCATAAAGCTAAGATTCATATGTGGTTAGCCATGGATGAGAAACTAAATACCATTGAATTTTTAAAAAGAAAGAATATGCAAATTGATAATAAATGTACTTTTTGTAAATTAAATTTTGAAGATATAAAGCATGTGTATTATGATTGTACGGATACTTCTTACATTCTTAAAAATACTCTTAAAATCTTTAACTTTATTCTTACAACTAAAGTTACTGATTGTGAATATTATTGGAACAATTCAAGATTTAAGTTTAAAAAGGAAAATAGATTTTTACTACATGCTTTATTCATTATAATATGTTGGTATATTTGGTTTGAGAGAAACCAGAGACTTTTTAATAATAATAATAGTCATATTAATAGATTGATATTTATAATATCATCATTCTGTTTTAATTGGATATCAAATCCTAAATATAGGTTAGCTAAAAATAATCATTTCAAAGAATATCTTAATAAGGTTGGTAATAGCATCGAGCAATTTAAACAATATAACAATATTTTTAACATTAATAATTATAGCATTAACAGTTTCTCAAATTTGAATGATGATTTTACTGATTATCATAGTGTTCTTTTGATTAAAGGAGCATAAGGAGAATTTTTTTGATTTTATAGTTTATAGGTTTTTAAATTCATATTTTGTTAATTGTTTACCTTTTTGATTTCGAAATCTCTATTTCACATTTTTAGAGTTGGTTAAGATGTTGCATAATGAGCTTGGATTCTTTTTAGTCTGTCTATTATTTTAGTTTAATTTCTTTTACTTCATTAATACATATATATGTATATAAATTTCATGTATATACATATATGTGTGTTATTCTTGTATTTTTGTTTTGTACCATCTTCAGATACAGGTTTAGGTCGGATATGGTGCTAGATTGCTATTTGGAGGTTTTCACGATTGCTATCGTCGGGATTGTAGAGAGACGTTCATTCTGGATCTTCAGTGTGGGCAGTGAGGCATTCTTTCTTCCGCGTTTGCAGCGAAGCGTTCTTTCTCTGGTGGAGCTGCTTGTAGGTGCACTTGGTCACACCATGAATCATCCGAGTTTGTAGGGAGACGTTCATTCTGGATCATCCGCATATACAATGAGGCTTGCTATATGATTCTTCCGTGTTTGTAGTGAGGCGTCCTTTCTTTGGTGGAGCCGTTTATATATCTCTTTTGCTGATCTCGTTTGGGTTCTTCTAACACCTCATTATTGGGCAGTGGCCTTGTCGGAGCTCGATATTGAGGTGTAATAGACGGTGGTTTTGCCGGAGCTTATTCAAGAAGTTCCCTGAGTTTATTTTACTTTGTTTCTGTATTATGATTTGTCACCTGTCAGGCATGTTGGCAACTCTTTTGTTAGTGGTGTTATACATATATATGTACATGTGTGCTCTCCTCTATTTTAGAGGATCACACATTTCTCTCAGAAAATTAATATTTGAAATAATTTTGTAATTTGATTATACACACACACATATGTATATATATTTCATAAATGCTTTTAATTTTCAACTAATATTATATAATAATTTTATAATTATATTTATATACATACATTTATTTATACAATAATATAATGCGCGCGTGCGCGCACGCACGCACATGCATACAGATATATAATACACGGCCATGTTAGACTATGTACACATTATTTTGTTGCACTGGCAGTACACACAAGTGTACATGATACACACACACAAATATATATATATATAATACAATTATATTTATAATAAAACATTGTTTATAAATTTAAATAGCATTTTGGTTTTATTTAAAATAAAATTAGAAATGTTCTAAATGGATTTAAATTACATAGGCCTAATAAAGATCCAAAATGAAAACAAATTAAAAATTTACCTATTTCTTCTACTTCGGGCTGACCCGGTTCCAATAATGGTATCAGAGCCTAATAACCTATGCGGTCTAAATTAGTCATGTTAGGGTTAACTAATTAAGCTCACAGCTCAAATAGTAGGGTATTTAGAAAGGTAGTGTTGAAGGATTAGGTTTGGGTAATCAAGTACTTTGCCCTGCCCGGCTAACGGCCTGACCCAAACAGATATGTGAGCTGAAAGGTTGATCCAATAGAAAATGCCCAATTTGAATTGGACCTTGGGTTAATTTTCAAAATTGTCTAAAATTAAAAAATATAAGATTTTAAAATTTAAATTTAAATTTTAAATAAGTTATACATATATTATAAAAGTTATAATATAATAATAAATTTCAAAATGTTTGAAAATTAATATAAATTAATTTCGAAATTAAAATTATTAATAAGATTAATAAAATAAATAAATAAATTGAATAAGTTAATTAAAGATGTTTATTCATATATTATATACTTTGATATATGTTATGATATTTTAAAATGTTTAAAATATTATAAGTATGCATGTATGTATATAAAATGATTTTTTGAAATTAATATAATATAATTAAAATTGTTTAATTAAACAAATTAATTAAAGTTAACTAATTAAATTAAAATACATACATACATACATACATATATATATATATAATATAATACTATAACAGTTATAGTATTTATTCAATATAAATGTTATATTGGATTAATATAAAAATTAATTAAAATGGTAATTAATTAAATCAGATTTAATTAATATAAAAGGTACACATAAGACTATTATATAAGTAATTTAAAATATAAAAGTTGTATAATAATAAAACTTATATAGTATAAATGCATAAACTATATGTGAAACATTAAAGAAACCCCAATAGACTTAAGAAATTAATACATACGTAAATGTACGTATACCATGATTTCTGATGTGTCCGACACTTGAATCACGAGAGCAATTCATGAGAATTACATTATTCCGTAAGTCAATATCACTCGATATAATATACTAAAGATTATGGATCTTTACTATAATGTAGTCCTCTACCATTTATATTAATATATTACTTGCATACTCTTTATTTGTTGACCTTTTTAAGCTAGGGATGTTATGTGTAGTACAATTAATATATTGAATAGATAAGGTAAGGTAACTGCACATATTTGTTGAGCTTTCCTCAAGGTATGTGCATTATACTTCGGCCATCACGAAATAGTAAGTCCGAGTGAATAATCCTACTTTATTTGTAGAGCTTTCCTTAAGGTTTATGTGGGATTAGGATAAAGTACCATGAGTTGGGAGTTGTATACGATACAACCGATAAGAGTTATCCATCATATATTGGAGTATGATTTGTTGAGCTTTCCTCAAGGTCGGAATCCTAAAACATACGAGTCCTAACACCTACCAGTGAAGTCAAAAGGCTTTTATGTTTTGACTCTGGGTTTGGCGAACATAAAACATAGTGGGAGTTTATTAGAAATGAAACATAAAGGTTAACCTTACTAATATTATAAGAATATCTACTATGTTAATGTCCTAATAGTCTACCCATTAAAAATTGCAGAAAATGTCATATCCAACACTTTTTATGAAAGCGATCGACTAACCGGACCAAACAACTATGTCGACTGGCTACAAGCTATGTTAACTGGGTTTTTTTAACTCAACGGAATTCAAAGGAAGTCAGAACATCTACGACAAGTCAAAACAACTCAAAAATCAACCAAGAGGACCAGAAGAAGGAATGAAGAAAGACTCAAGAAGAGGAAACCAAAATTTAGCCAAGATGATGGATCGCCAGCGATCCATCACCTATGGATCACTAGCGATCCATAAGGTTCGCTCATGGATCCTCCAATCCTCTTACATCATGATGTAATATGTTCCCTAGAGACGCTTGCCAAATTTCATAGCATGCCAAACAATTTAGCTCGAGAAGTGAAGACTCATCTGATTAAAGCTATTTGACCAAAAGCTGCTAACTTAAAATGGATCTACAGAACTTATACGAAGTCGGATTGACTTTAAATTTTGGTAGAACACTGAGAAGACATAATAGAAGGCTCATAGATAAAATGAGATCATTTGGAGTTGATTTGATGGATCGCTAGCGACCTAACTAGATGGATCGCTAGCGACTCATGTAGATTGGGCCCCACCACCTCAAATTGTTATGGTAGTTCCTACACACCTTAGAGAGAATACCTACAAAGTTTTTTCTGATTCCGTTAAGTTTTGAGCGAGTTATGGATGATTCTTCTGGACCAGATGACCCATGAAGACGAATGATCAAACTAACTCCAAACAACTTGATATTTGGACAAGGCACTTAAATAGAAGATAAAAAGACAACGAAAGAAAGATCACTAAAAATATGCTAAGTGGATGGATAGCTAGCGATCCATCAAGATAGGTCGGATCGCCCTCAAACTTTCCGAGCTCCTTCATAGCACTAAGTAAAGACTTTTGGTAGAAAAATATGCTAAGTTGATGGATAGCTAGCGATCCATCCTCTATGGATAGCTAGCGATCCATAGAAATGACTCAGATTGATTTGAGATTTTTAGTGATGACTTGGCGTAACAATTGGACTCTTCTGCACCTAGACTTCTGGCCCAATACTCACTGAATTTACCTATAAAGATAGCTCTGACATACGAGCGAGTTTGGTCGTCTGTAACTTGTGCTCCGCTGACAAGACCTACTGATGATGATCACAAAGACCTGCATGTTTCTTATAGTAAGTTGGTCGCTGACCTCGAAATCGCCATAGTATTCGTGTTGTTTACTCTAGACAAACAGTTGCAAAGGCAACACTAATCAATGTCTGTTCATGAGATTTTGACAATCTCAAGGAACTATTTAGCAAGATGTGATGACCGCCCTACACCTCTTGTACCCAATATACCTATGTAACGCGTTGTGGAGGTACCTGGACAATGCAGGATGGTAGTTAAGGGTGTAAAGTAATCAAAATCCAAGCATAAAACCTGTAGAACATCTCATAGCACATAAACAAATACAATATAACAACATAGATGTAAAACAGGCTAGACAGTGATATAATCCAATGAAAAATAAATATTGGAGTGCATCTCACGGACTATACAAAACCAAAATAAAGAATTTATACATCAATATCCTCAAAATAACTCTATAACCGTCTCTCAAAATACAAGTATTGAAATAGTTCCACAGCACTGCACAATAGAATATAAGCGATAGTAAGCTCCAAGTATAGATATATGAAAGCGTAGCCTCCTGCTCGTATTCCGTACAGCTTCATGCACTATGCATACCTGTTATCCTTAATCTACTCATTTAAGAGTACACAAGATAATAAAAAGCAAAGCTTAAAACCTCGGATCAAACACAGTCTGGTGTGAGCGATACATCATGTACAAAAATACTATAAAACTTGTGTATAGTAAATATGGTATAGGGTACTGACAACCATACCTGACCTGTCCCTACATCCAAAGAGTTAGCACATAAACACAATATATGCTAAACTACTATCCTATCTAAAAAAATAGGGAGGTATATGGGTATTACACGACATATCAAGCACAATGCAAACATAACATTCATCACACAGCCTTGCATCTCTCACTCAAGTGCTCCAGATGTACGATAACTCTTTTAGATGCTTAATTCATTACCCAGCGGATGGAAAAGGATTGTACACATGCAGTTGTCCAAAATATGGGTATACACTGACTGTCCTGGGTACACGCAGGCTACCCTGTCCCAATAATAAGCATCACAACCACAGTGTCATCCATTAATCCCTTAGCACACACGCCGATAGTAGAACTACTCCCTAGATGTTCAACTCACGCCCACACAGATGGCTAAGGATTGGACACTCGTAGACGTCCAAACACATGAGTACACGCAGACTACCCTTTCCTATTCATGAGTATCACAACCTCATGTTATACCCTACGAGCTATCATGCAAACTCGTCCTTTCGGTCCATTACCAGATGCTATAATCACTCGCGACATCAAGTCATTGTACTTCGTTTGGTTGCCATCCTAAAGTCATCTAGAGTCGTCCTGGGGTCTTCCACCCTTACCCCGAGCCAAACCCCAAGACCTCCAAGCAACCCCGTGTCTTGCCATGAAGCAAACATCCTAAAGCTTCACCCCCTTGTTTCATTCGACACTCCACCATGGCACCACCGGACCAAGCAACACCGAACAAAGTTTCCTGTTCGGCATCCCACTAGCCGAACTGATAACCACGAATGATATTTCTTGTTCGACTCCTCCACTAACCGAACCAGTCACCTACCGAATGAGGTTACCTGTTCATTCTTCTCCTCTAGCCGAGCCAACCACCTACCAGACATGAATTCTTGTCCGGTCTTCCACCACCGGACCACCATGTGCCAAGCCAATACCTTCTCTTCTTGAAGTCAACCATTGAGCTATCCAATACCGGACCAAGTCCTACCGAGCTATCCCACACCGGACCAAGCCCTACCGAATCGAAACCTGTAGCCCTTTTAGCACTTAAACATCATGTTGATTCCATCGCTATACTTAACACTTCGACTCTCATGCATCGCCTATGCAACGATATGACTTCAAACGCTCTAGAGCCAATCCGTCGAAGTCTATCTCCACGATTCCTACCTCTAATTTGCTCCGATGAGCATTTCAACCATACAAGCATACAAACAAATGCCATACATGCACCAAACAACATTCAAACATGTAAAACACATAGTTAATCAAAGCAACCATCATACAAGGTGTACACAACTTAGCCTAACATCTATCTAGGCAATCACATATCCAATAACATGTCTAGAACACCAAAAATCCATTTACTCACGTTTTTACTACAGGTTAGGTTTTAAAACAGCATTAAAAATTAATTTTGACTCTGAAAATGGATTCAAAACATGTTAGACATATATATACATATATAATAAGGTAAGAGATAATAAATCACTCACCAAACAACCAAAAATTTAGGATTTGCACGTGAATCGAGGCAAATCCGAGAATCAATGGCAAAGATGAAATCTTCCCTCCCTAAAATATAGATTTGAAGATCTCTAATGAATCCCCTTGCTAATCTATCCTTAATCTATGATTTAAACTAGATTTGGAGGAGAAAAGAGAAAAGTTTGGATGGAGAATGAGTTAATGGAGGCTTATATTTATTTGACAAGGTGTAAAAATGATTTAGGGATGATGGTTCAGCCTAATAAGATCTCCAAACCCAAAATGGGTTAGTGGGCTTGCCCTAAAATTCATTAATTACCCACTAACCTGCTCTAAAATCTGTTAGTCTTCAAATGGCTATATCTCCTAATCGGAAAGTCTAAATTACTATTACGACCACTCTATGAAAAGGGAAACCATCATATTTTTCCAATGGAAGTGGTCTCCGATGCTAATTCGGCTTTTATAAAAAGTTATAGCCGATACAAGTTTTCAAGAGTAAGATCATCCTGAAAAATTCTAATGATAGGAAATGTCACCGATAGGCAATTTCTAAAATTATAGAGTCAAATGATCTCATATTAATTTAAAAATAATATTTTACGATCCTCCGATACGTAAAATAGGGTCGTTACATGAGCTGTCTCATTCCACAAGATATGAGACTACTAAGAAATTGTTCAATGTCAAAATGCAAAAGGGACAGAAGGTGGACGATTACATATCGATGATAAAGGATTATATTAATAAACTTGCATCATTAGACGTGACTATAAGCAACGAGTTATAGGTTGACCTGATCCTTGGTTCATTGACCCCTCAGTATGAACCGTTCATACTGAACCATAATATGAACAATCTGAATGCGAATCTCGTGGAGCTCTTCAATATGTTGAGGTTTGTCGAGTCACAATCTAAGGATCAGTTGACTATGCTTGTAGTTAAAGGTAGGGCGTCATCTTCGAACAGTTCAAAGAAGAGAAAGAGAGAGGGTAAGAAGAAAAGTTAGAAAGGAATGAAAGCTATGACAAGGGTGTGTGTCATCATTGTCAAAAGAAAAGACATTGGAAAAGGAAATGTCCGAGTATCTCAAGATTTTGAAAGAAAACAAGCATAATAGTTTTGCAGCTCAATCGGGTACATTTATGATTCAAAATAGTTTTGTAATCAATAAAATGTCTTGCGTATCAGATACAGGACCTGGAACTAATTTGTAACTCGTTAAAGGGCCTTAGGAACTAGCATCGCCTCACAAAGGAAAAAATTAGACTCCAAGTTACTGATGGGTCTATTATATATGCAACAATAGTAGGAGATTTCCATTTCTTGTTTTCCTAGTAGTTTTGTTTTGATACTAAATAATTGCTATTTTGAAAAGACTTTATTTATGGAATTACTTCTTTTTCTAGATTGCTGGGACAGGATATATATTTCATTATGCAAATAATGTTATGAACAGTAGTTTGAAGGGAAATAAAGTCTGTGATGGTATTCTTGAAAATGGCATTTATGCGATCAATACAAATTACGAGTTGTTTTAGTAGCATTATAAATGATAACTATCTTTGGCATTGTAGGATCAGTCATATTAGTGAGAAATTACTACACAAACTGAAAACTGAAGGTTTTCTACCATCACTCGATTCTGAACCATTTTACACATATGAGTTGTGTCTCAAAGGTAATATGAACAAGCACCTCTTTAGTGGGAGCAATGAAAGAGTTGATGAACTCTTAGGGTTAGTACATAGTGATGTATGTAGCCTGATGCCTGTAGTAACCAAAGATAGTGGTTTTTACTTCGTTACCTTCATGGATGATTTTATCGAGACTAGGATATATGTATCTTATGTAGAACAAATCCGATGCCTGCAAAAAATTTAAGGAGTATAAGAATGAAGTTGAAAATCAGACGAACCAAAAGATTAAAATCCTTCGATCCAATCGAGGATGTGAGTACGTTGGACAAGAGCTCCAATAGTACTTAAAAGATAATGAGATTATCTCTAAGGTTACTCCATCCTATGCTATGCACCACAATAGTGTGTTAAAGTGAATGAACTGAACCATATTAGATGTGGTTCAATCCATGATGAGTAAGGCTGGGTTGCCTCTGTCCTATTGTGGATATGCACTGGAAATCGCAGCGCATATGTTAAACATAGTACCCATGTTATCTACACTTAAGACACCATATGAGATATGGCAGTGGAAGAAACCTCACTTCAATTACTTGAAGGTGTGGGGCTGTCCGACCTACGTTAAGAATGTTGTCCTAATAAGCTAGAGGTGAGATCGGCTTTATGCAAGTTTATAGGATATCCTAAGAATTCTATATGATATATTTTCTACAACAAAGAGGAACAAAAGGTAATTGTTTCCACACACGCCGAATTTTAGAAAATAAATTTCTATCAAAGGAAATTAATAGCGAAGTATACGATAACACTGAAGCTGAACTAGTGGGACAATAGATTTCACCAATATATGATAGCACGCAACCTATTAGAAGCTATAGTAAGGAATCTCATGCATCAGAGAGATACAATAGTTTCCTCGTGGATGGCAAGAGAAAAGACCGTGCCTTAGATGATGGCACTCCTCTATCTTTCCAACAAGCACTGTAGAGTAAAGGCTCTGTAGTCTGGCTTGGAGCAATGAAATCCGAGATGGATTGCATGCACGAAAACAAAGTATAAACTTAGTCGGACTTACCCGAATGGATAAAACACATTGGCTGCAAATGGATTTTTATGAAAAAGCTAAATGCAGATGGAGAGGTAGAGACTTATAAAGCTAGGCTAGTTGCGAAAGGATTTCATCAAATTCAAGGTGTTGATTATGATGAGACCTTTTCACCCGTAGCTTTGCTTGAGTCCATTCAGATTATGCTAGCCATTGCAGCATTCTATGACTATGAAATTTAGCAAATGGATGTGAAGACGACATTTCTAAATGGTGATTTAGAAGAGACCATCTTTATGTCGCAGCACGAGGGTTTTGTGGTTAGTGGGAGTGAAGGAAAGACTTGTAAGTTGTTAAAGTCCATTTATGGACTTAAACAAGCTTCAAGGAGTTGGAATAATTTTTTTGATAAGGTAATAAAATAGTTTGTTTTTTATCTGAACACAGAAGAAGCATGCATATATAGAAAGGTATAGGGCAAAGCCATCGTATTTTTAGTGATGTATGTCGACGATCTATTGTTGATTGGAAATGACACATCATTATTACAATAAGTGAAAGCTTGGCTTTCCAAGAACTTCTCAATGATGGATTTAGGAGAAGCAGCCTATATACTAGGTATAAAGTTATATAGAGATAGATCTATGAGGCTGTTAGGATTGTCTTAATCTCTATACATAGATGTCACACTGAAAAGATTCAGAATTGTTAATTCCAAGCATGGAAACATTCCTACGCAGTCTGGAATCGTCCTTTCTATGAAGGACACTCCTCATATTGATGAGGGGAAAGAGCGTATAAAGAGGAACCCCTATGCTTTAGCCATATGATCCATAATGTACGTTATGCTATATTAGACCGAATGTGTCATATGTATTAGGTAGAATAAGTCGATACTGGTCTAATCATGGAGAAAAGCACCGAACAACCGTAAAATGTACACTGAAGTATTTAAGAAATAATCGGCACTTATTCCTATTATACGGGAATGAAGACCTCCGTATGAAGGGGTATATGGACACTAGCTTCCAAAGTGATATTGATAATAGTAAATCAGTGTTTGGTTATGTCTTTACGCTTAACTATGAGGAGGTCAATAGGAAAAAAGTTCCAAACAAGAAGTGGTAGCTAATTCGATGATGGTGGCCGAGTACATCACCTTCAATGCAGTAGCTAAAGAGGTAGTCTGGATGCGCAAGTTTTTGTGTGAGCTCGGAGTAATTTCCATTATTGAGAATCTAGTGACATTGTTCTGTGATAACAGTGCGGTGATATAGTTCGCAAAGGAGCACAGAGCACAGAGCACATAAGAATTCATGTCATATTCTTCGAAAGTTCCGCCTCATTAGAGACTCTTTGAGAAGAAAGATGTCATGATACAAAGGGTGGATACCAAGGATTACATAGCAGATCCGTTCACTGAGGGTCTAGCTCGGTCGGCTCTTGAGAAGATGATTGAAGGAATAGGATTGAGATTAAATAATTGGTCCCAAATGCAAGTGGAAGATTAATAGAGTTAGGGGTATGTCTTAGGAGCAATTCTATAATTTATTGTAAATTATTAACTCCGTAATCAATTATTTTTTGTAATAAAGGTGTTTTTCTTTTTGTTATATATTTGTTATAAATAAATTAAATGCTTAATTAAAATATATTTAACATAAAATCCATAAATGGTATGTTTGGGATAATAATTACAAATAGTTGTAACCAAGGGTATTGTATCACGATATAATAAACACATCATTTTAAATATTCCTAGTTATGATGTATCAGACTGGATCGATGCATCCGTTAAAACTAGAGTATGTATCTCTCTCCAAATGTTGAGCATTCTACTAATTATGCCTACTGGGGGCACCAAGGGGTTACATACTGATAATTATTGGAAAACTATGGAATGACTCACTCGATAGTTTTTGGTTGTTAATTTTACCAAGGTCAAATAGAAAAATATCGATGTGAGTATTTTATAAAGTTCTCTTGACTTGAGAATACCGTTGACCTTAAATATGAAAGCTTCGCTTGATTATAGTTAAATCATGGCACATCGATCATCAAACGACTATAGTTGGGTCGAGTGAAAGTATTGGAAGTGAAACACTGTTCAAGAGAGGTTTCGTCATCTCAGTTTTGTAGCGCTAATATCATGGTCAATTGAAGTCAAATATCTGGCCTGAGTTGTTCGGTTAATAATGATTGTTATTATTGAACCAAAAACTTTGTATTTAGACTATAAAGTTGAATACGGACGATATTAGAATTTTGACCTGTTAACCATAAAACTCACTTAAGAACAAAGGCATGAAAGAAGGCCCATAAAAGTGTTGAAGAAGCTTCACAACAATTAAAAAGAAGGGTTTTGCTATGATTCAAAAGCAGTGTTTCGAAGGACTTAAACTAGCTTTCGAAGAGGTTAGATTGGTGCCGCAAGCATCTGATGCTCCTACCAGTACTGAGTGAAACAAGAGCTTTCAAAGAAGTTGAAAGGGAGGCAAGGCTACCCTTCCACCATAGTTAATACTTCCAACGCAGTTGATTCCACATACCTGAAGGAGTCTTGTATGAGTTCGAAACACCTTTCGAAGGTATCGAATAACAGGCTCACGCATAGGAACCAAACCCTTTACAATAGTTGGTTTCGCCACTGATAATCTTCCACACAATGACATTTTACCAAAGTGTACCTTTCGAAATCAAAGATAAGCCTTTCGAAATGATTGGACCCTTCCACAAGCATAAAGAAAACTTCACATGAGACTAAGTGACCTTCTGTAATGATCCTTTCATCACCTATCGGTCCTTTCGAAACCATTCGAAAGCACTTCCTCACCCACTCAAATAATCAATCATTATGATTGGCACCAGACCAAAGCAACCAAGAAGAGGTTTCGAAGGAGAAGAAGGAGTGGGGAATGCTTCTGCTTACATCCAAACAACACGATAGGGAACCTTGACCCTTTCACTACTAAAAGAGGCATGCCTTTCGAAGGTGTCAAAAGGTTCCATAAGTACACAAAAGCAATATGGGGGAATGTCGGGACAATATTCATTGTTAGTGCACTTTTGATGGAGGATAAAGGGTTTAATCCAAACATAATAAGAGATCCAGATATCCGCGTTTGAAGCTATGGAAGCGGAAGGGCGAAGGTGAAATGATGGATGGGAAAGGCTGGTGGAAGGACCTTTCGACCGCTTCGAAAGGATGGATGCGAAAGGGGGTCAATCTACATCTATAAATACGACCTAAGGGGTCCAAGTTGGGTACCCAATTTTGGAATTCTAGAATTTCTTTCTTACTTCATACCAAAATCAAATTCTTGTAACCCTAGGTAAATTTGGAGAAAATTCTCTTACTTGTAATCCAATTTAGATAAACAAAAAGGAGTGGATGCATGGATCCTATATCGATTTTGAATATGAGAAAGATCATTTCAACCATTAGCTCGACTAATGACCAATTGCACATGATACCCACTTATTTTCTTAACCCCTATTTGACTTATGCAATGCTATGGAGTCTACTTGGATATTTCGATTTCGAATCATATTATCATCACGTTTCATGATATGAAATATTAAGTTGATGTAATGACGATAATCCAATATTGACAAGTTAATTGAATTTGTATCATTTATCCAAGATAAGATTCCATTGCATATTGAGTTTAAATCTTAGTTGTTATAAAGATTGTACATCAAGTCCCTTCAAGAGAATACAGATCATCTCGACTCGTTTGAAAGGGGTTTCGAAAGGACTCACTATATGATTATCGAAGTTATATTACCTGGGAGGACTCCTTCGAAAGGCGCTTGGATACTCTAAAACATATAGCCCCTTTTGAAGGAGCCTTCAACATGACCGTAGAACCTATGCTTCCGAAAGGGTTCCTCCTTTAAAGGTGTAATGACCCATTCGACCCATTCGAAAAGGGTTTCGAATGAGTTGTTTCTTTCTTAAACTTTGCTTCGAAATGTTGACTAGATTTCTTATAAACAATTAACATATCTGAAGGGACACCTATCAAAGACATGCAATCCCTATCGACTCATTTGAAAGGGGTTTTGAAGGGTTTGGTCATTCTTTATGTTTTTGAGGCGTTGAAAAATTTTCTTGTTAACATGACCATTACCAAATATAATAAGTCTAACAGTGATATAGTTTCGATGAAGAGAATTAGTAAAAATAATTGTCACTACCAGGTAACACTTAATAAAGTAAAATTATATTCTACCGATTCCAAGTAAATGATAAATTTAGCCATAGTATCATACCACTTACTAAGTGAATTGTGAACATTATTATTCGAATTGTTCAATATTAATCGCTGATCAAATTTACACCTAAGAGTCGCACAACCATAACGTCAAATACTTCTATTACCACCTGATTTAATTAAATTATAATTGTTATAATTAATTAGTATTTATGAAATATTAATCATAAAAATTTATTTTATGTGTGTTGAACATTATTAAATAGTATGTCCATAATAGTTATAAATATACCGATCAATAAACGATATCGGTACGCGTTTAAATTTGATTTAAACACAACATTTTTATTTGGGCTTGGACTGGGTTTGAGGCCCATACGGGGAATGAAAATTTCAACTAGAGGAAGCATGATATGGCTGACCAATTGTTGGGTTAAGGGGAGCGCTTTTGGTTAGGTAGAAAGGAAGAAGTGGCAAAGAGAAATACAAGGATGTGTTCCACACTTCACTCCATCTCTCCTCCTTTATTTAATGCTCACTTATCACTTGATTTTTTTTCAACTTTTCCTCCGCAATTTTTGGTTAGAGATCACCTTCTCTCCCTCTCCAAAAATCAAACTAGAAATATACCAAAAACACTTCTATTCGATAGTCCATGGACCCCATTCAAAGATTGCATCTTCTGGATTATGATAGAATCTAAGGAGTTCTCATCAATGTTTCAACGTGTGAACATTAGGCCTTGGTGAAAGTTACTCATCACATGTACAAATTCATATGATATTATAATCAACTATTGTATCATATTATAGGTTGTTAAATAATTATCGATATAACAAATCTGTATATAACTGCTTGCCACATAGGATGGTTATATATATATATATATATATATATATATATATATATATATATATGTGCAAATACAAATTATCATTGTTCAATATATAATATTTTGCTCACAGCTAGATCGTAAATAAAAAAAATTAATTAACATAATAATATTCAATTATTTTATTGTTTAAATCTAAATATCGAATAATAAATCATAATATATATATATATATATTAAAAATATTTTGAAAATTTTATTCATACATGAAAAGCATTTGGCAATAAAATAATATATATATCTTTATTAATTATTATTTATTTAAAATTAGTTTAATAGATAAAATGCATTTATATATATTTATAAATTATATAAAATTATGGAAAAAATTATATATATTATAAAACATATACTGTGATTTCGAAAATGGTTTTTTAATAACTTTTTATTTAAATTAGTATGGATTTTGAATTTTTTAACAATGTTATTGTTTAAAATACATTAAGCTAAAAAAAATATTCGCTAACCTGGTCGAACGTAGCAGCAGCTTTTATGTATAAAAAAGAAATACATATATGTATATATTTATATATATAGATGTATAAGTTAATTAAAAAAATTTCACTGACCCGGCCCAGAGCAGCAGCAACTTTTATATATAAAAATAATTTATTATATATTTATATTGATTTATAAATAGTAATGTGTATAATATATATATATATATATATATATATATAAATTTATAACTAGTAATGTATATATAATATACATACACACATATAAGTTAATTACCTTTTTTTAATTCCATAATACATGATAAAAACTATAAATTATTTTTAGATTAATATTTGAAATAATTTTTTTAATTTAATTATATTTATATTACACACACACATACATATATGTATGTGTGTGTGTATATATATATATCATAAATGCTTTCAGTTTACAACTGATATTTTATAATAATTTTATAATTAGATTTTATATACATACATTTATTTATACAATAATATGATGCACATATATATATGTACGTACGTATGTATCTATTTGAAAAACAGGTTCTTTATTAATGATGTATAAAGAATATTGTTGGTTTTGCCTCATTAAAAAAACTTAACAGTGTAGTAAGGACAAAGAGTGCAACAACCAATCAATAATTACAGTACATCACCTTGTACAACAACTTTCAAAAACAAACCAACACAGCAAAACACAGCCCGCTTATACAAAGCCCACCCATACAAGCCCAATAACAACACACATATTCAGCTAACCCTATTTGCTTCACCTAGCATAGCATCGTTCAGCTCAATGCCCCACCTCCTAAAAAATGTTTTATCTTCTTCACTGTATTAGCGATTTCCCTCTCGAATTACCAAAGTAACCACGTCTTTCTCAATAATTCTGGCTTGCTATAATCTTGTGCTCTCCCCTTTCAAATATCCTCCAATTCCTTTTATCCCAGATATAATACATCGATGTAACAAGAGAGACAAAAGCGACATGTTGCATGACGTCCTTTTGTCTGAAAGTTGCCTTGAACTGCCTTACCTCATCTAGAAGTTCACCGCCACTCGGTTGTGGAAGTCCCAACTTAAGTCTAATTAAACAGAGGACAAATTTGTTGTACTGGTATCGAAAGAATAGATGATCATGAGACTCTTCTTCTCGATGACACAATGCACACTGGTTTTCGATCTGTATTCCCTAGGATAAGAGATAGTCCAACGTTGGTAATATACTAATATCTTATTTATCGCTTTATAAGCATACATTGACGTTTTCTTTGAATTCATTTTGTGCCAAATTACTTGATGCCAATCAATGGTAAGTGCTCTAGTACGTATCTTATCCCATACTAAATGAAGTTGAAGTTCTGTTTACCCGTTATCATCTAGTAATCTGATTGTTGTTGGGTGTCTATAAAAATTCAATTATATATTGCTTAACCTCCCTTGTCTCTGGCAGTAGATCTGGTTAAAATTGGTTATTTTGATTGATACTTGAAACCATATAATTAGTTGTAGTAAAAACTGATACCCTATGCCATCCTAGTAGATCCACTAATAATTTATGGTTGGTCCAAGGATTAAACCACAAAGAAGTTATGGAGCCATCTTGATGCAGCTCAGGACAGAAGTGAAGGTCTAAGTCGCACACGACTTAAGGATTTAAGTCGCATACGACTTAACGAAGAAGTTATAGGTCGTCCTTGACCTAAGGAGTCACGAGAGGGGGAGCTGCGACTTAACTGGAAACCAGGGGAAGAAGTTATCTCGAGTTTGCGACCTAAGGAAGTGATAGGTCGCGAACGACCTAACTTGGCAGTGCAACATGGAGACAGTTTAAGTCGCAAACGACCTAACTTGTTTTTAGGTCGCATACGACCTAACGAGCTAAGGCATAGGTTGTGGGAACGACCTAACAAATCACCAGGAAAAGAGCTACGACCTAACGGGTTTGAGAATGGCGAGCTAAAGCAAAGAGATAGGTCGCTGGAACGACCTAACATGTTTTTAGGTCGTGTACAACCTAACGAGATAAGAAAGAGGTTGCTGGAACGAGCTAACGGGGTGCTACGACTTAACAAGTCACGACCTATGTTAGGTCGCAAGAAACAGTCACGACCTATGATAGGTCGCAGGAAACAGGAACGACTTAAGATAGGTCGCTGGGTGATCTGGGAAGATAAGTCGCGAAGTCTTAAGTCGCAAGGCTTAGGTCGCGCAGTTCTATGAAGTGCCCTTTTAAGTCGCTGAAGCTTGATGCCGTTGAATCTTATGCCGCGTTAATCTCTGTCGTTGATTCTTTAAGTCGCTGATGGAAGCTGGAGCATTGAAGTTAGGTCGCATACGACCTAAGTTGAGTCGAGAGAAGTTGTTAGGTCGGCAACGACCTAAGGGATGTATTTTCTGTTTGTATTTTCTGCTTGTTGAGTCGTAAGCCGTGTATACTGGTTGAGTCGTGTGAGTTAAGTCGGAGCTGTTGATAAGTCGTAAGTCGGAACCGACTTAAGAGTTGATGTAATTTCTGTTGTGTGTTGTAACTTCTATAAATAGGCCGGTGGTGCCATTTGTAATAGTTTAGTTGATTTTGAAATAAAACTCTTGTTTTGTTAGCTTTGTGCTTTCACCAAATTGGTAGTTGAGTGTAATCGTCTATCTCCTCTTTCGGATAATCGAGTGCGCTCGATTCAACGACTGCAGAAGCCGATTCACGGAATCTAGTGCGCTAGATCAACGTGCGAAGAATCGCAGATCTCTCCTCACGGTATCGTGCGCGATCAACGTGTCAGAAATAGCTAGAATTCGGTATCTTCGGATCAACGAATTTGGGCACTTCAATATTCATCAATCCACCGATTACTACATTCATCGATCTACATTGTTTTTGATTAATCCGCTGCGTCACATCTACTATAGACCTGTTCATGATATTTGATGCATTGTCTCTATTTCCTAACAGATACTTCATAGTCACATAATAGTTATTATTTATACGCATTATCTAATAATTTGTATGTTGAATATACCTGCACTTCATCCATTATGCCCATAAAGTTTGCTTGGTCAATAAGGACTAGATTAATTTAAGAATTGCAATAGTTCTCAGATCAGACAATTTTCTTAAACCAATACCCCCTTCACTTTTAGGTCTGCATAGTATATGCCAACCTATTTTATGAGTTCTGCCTCCCCAAAATAAGTTAGCACATAAAGCTTTAATTTTTTGATGACAGAACTTGGTATGTGATAAATAAGCAACCAATATAAAAAATAGGAATAATCACATTATAGATCAATTGTGCTCTACCAGCTCTTGTTAGAAGATTACTATCACAATTTTCTACTTTAGCAGTAATTCTTTGTAACAGTGGTAGACATTGAGCTGCATTTACATAATCTGATGGCAGAGGTACTCCAAGATATTTGACAGGCAATACCCTCTGTCATGCCCAAAGCTTGCAGAATATCCTGTTTACTTACAACATATTTACTGAAATAAACTTTTGACTTTACTTGATTAATTTGAAGCCCAGTTGCGTTTCTTAGGTCTTCTAAAATTCTCCTACACTCATTAGCATTTTGCATAATAGCCTATAAGAAAACAATAACATCATCCGCATGTAATAAGTGAGATATACAGGGATGATTCATTAAAATAGGCTTTAGTACATCTTATGTTACACTATCTTCTAACTTTAATAATAAATATTCCATAGCAACACGAAATAAGTATGGAGATAGTAGACCACCTTGTCGTAGGCCCCTACTAGATTGTATAAAACCATGGGGAGTACCTTCTAGAGTATTGAAAAAGTGGGAGTACTTATGCATTCACAAATTAAGGAATAAGAAAAGTGGGAAACCCATAGCTTCGAGCATGTGGCATTTAAACTCCCTATTAATCATGTCATAAGAATTTTGTAGATCAATTTTGATGCACATCTTTGGTTTTCCTACTTTCTTAAAATCTTGAAACTCCCTGAAACTTTAGGGGAAAATTTAATAAGAAAATTAAATTTAAATAAAACAAGAGCTAAAATAAAATATTTACAAACATCCAAATTTGGCTACTTGTACCATTGCATTCGTAGCGATTTTCTGGACAGTTTTCATACATAATACTTTGAAATCGGAGTTAGTATAGAGAATTTACCAACATTTAAAAATTCAAAAAAAGAATAAATAAAAATAAAAACCTACCATAATTAACACTATGAGTGGTCGACCCTTGGGCTTAACGGTCGATTCGTAGCGGTCGAGCGGTCCCCATAGACGGTCAACCGTTGGTGTATAATTTTGACGAACTGGAGCTTGCGATTGAACAACGATGATTGAATTAGTATATTTCTTTGTTACCAAGTTTTTGATGTGCGGGTGAGATGAGAAATAAAATTCTCTACGACAAATCCAATGCTCCAAATCAACCTCTAACCCATATAAATTAACACCTAGCTAACCCTAACTTCATTAGAAATCAATAGCATACCGAAACTCTACCAAAATTTTTTCTCTCCTCTTACAAACTTTCTTTCAAAATTAAACTAGTTCAGATCTAGGAGGGGCAAACTAAGGGGTGATTATTTTGTGATGGAGTTTAGAGTTAGAGCTTCGATCCAAGGTGAGTGGGAACAAGTTTGATAAGCTGATTATTTACAATTAATTTTAACCTATTCTGTCTGATCTAAAACATTAATAATTAAATTGAAAACCCTAACCATTTAAATTCGAATTTGAATTAGAAATTATATAAATTAACACATGTGATTTTAACCCAAGTTGAACCCCCTCTATTATTGAATAAAACCCTAAAAATTGGTTAACTCTGAATTAAACTAGTATAATTAATCTGCTAAAATCTATGAATTTGAAACCAATATAAAGTAGTGTAAAACTTTAAAGACTGATCACTGTAAATTGCTTAGGATTCACAATGTAAATCGAATTAACAAATAATTAAAAATCAAACCGCTAAAAATCTGAAAACCCTAAATTTTACACTACGATCGATCGATCGTTCATCCTGAGCTGTTACTGATAGGGTGTAGCGGTCAACCGGTTGAGGCCTGAAATGCAGATTTTGAACCTCGGCCTAAGGCCCATGTTACTAATAAAATTATTAGTTGTATGTATAAGTGTAATGTATACATATGTATGGATGTTAGAGCCTATAGGGAAGATAGTTCCCAATGAGATGTATGTAGGACGTTGTGGAATTGGATTCATGTACTTTACTCAATAGGGGGTCGATTATTCGACTAGGGGCGATTCTATCGCAAATGACACTCATAAGAGGTTCTATGGTGGATGTAGAACACTGACTGATGCCCGATGAAGTGTGTGAGCCTAGCACAACAGGACTTCTTGGTATTCATGATCCTGACATATTGTGAGACCGTGTTGTTGATGGATCTCAGCGCATGCAATAATTGGCGTATAATGTGGTCGATAGGTGAACACGGATACCGACGATGAGGGACTTCAATGAGTCGGCATTGTGGGCTCCTCCTCGATGCATAGTTAGGTTACGTATAGTCGTAGTTATGGGAAATTTATTCCTATATAGCCCTAATGACAATGTTTTCACATTTAATAGACTAGTGGCGGTGTTTCCATATTTAGTAGCCTAGCGGTGGTGTTTCCTTATTTAGTAGCTTAGTGGTGGTGTTTCCTTGTAATTCAATCCGTAGTTTGATTCTTGCAGTTGCCTACACAAGTTGTAGTGTAGGCGTGTGTTGGATAAAAACCCTTAAGAGTGTGTTGGATAAAAACCTTAAGTAATGGACCCTAAGAATGCACGAACACTTGTAGGACACCCTAGGTCAATAGGGTAGAATCAAAGTTAACTTCACATAATCATCTTATATTAAACCAGTACTTATTCACCAGACTTTTGTCTAACCTACCTTTTTCCTTTCTTTCCCCACCACAAGTGAGTAGGGAAGTAGGCGATTTGGCCCGATTTCAGTAGGTAGAGAAGCGAGCTTATCACAGAATTTGCTTAGCCTTTATTTACTCTCTATGCAACTATTTATCTTATCAACGCTAGTATTTCTTTTATTAGACTTTAAGTGGTATTTCTATGTACTCTGTATTTGACTACGTGCTATTTTTCCAAGACTCTATTTTAGAATGTTTTCTGAGATGGATATTTTTAGTAGTTACATTTTTTTCCATTCAACTAGGAGTTTTGAAAGTGTAGTATGCCTTGGATCATGTCTATATATTTTAGTCTCTGTAATGTTATAAAAACCTGATAGCTCATACTTCTTGGCATCGATGCTATCTCAAAAGTCATCCTAGGCTTTTGATCAGTATGTTAAGGGGTGTGGGTTGTCACAGTTAGTATCAGAGTTTAGGTTTAAGATTCCTTAGGGATTAGGTGCGTATTGAGAGATGGTAGGTTGTGTGTTCCTCTCATTGTGGAGTTGATTAACCTAGTATTAGCAGAGTCTCATCGTTCTAGGATGACCATTCATCCTGGTCGAGACAAGGTGTACCATGATATGAAAAGCGTCTTTCATTAGCCAGGTATGAAGAAGTATGTAAAGGAGTATATAGCTCGATGTATGACTTGTCAAGGGATAAAAGTGGAGCAGAAGAAGCCAGGAGGTTTGTTGCAGCCATTGGATATTCCTCAACGGAAGTAGGATAGTATCGTTTTGGATTTTATTGATGGATTATCGAGGAGTAAAAGAGAGAATGAGAGTATTTGGGTCATAGTTGATCGGTTGACCAAATATGCTCATTTTATTCTAGTTAGGAGTACAAGGATGGCAATATCGTTGGCGACTCTATACATGAGGGAGGTTGTTAGGTCACATGGAGTTCCTACTAGCATAGTTAGCATTGAGATCTTCTTTTTCACTAGCGAGTTACGGAGGAGTCTACAGGAGGATTTGGAAACTGAGTTAAGCTTGAGTACCGCTTATCATCCGTAGATGGAGGGATGGACAGAGAGAGTGAATCTGGTTTTGGAGGACTTACTTTGGATGCTTATCTTATATTTTGGAGGCCCTTGGAAGGATCATATATCGTTAGTGGAGTTTACCTATAATAATAGTTATCAGCGAGCATTGGGATGATGCTATTTCGAGCGCTATACCGTAGACATTGTAAATCACCATCGTGTTAGTGGCACCGCGGATAGGATTATTCTTGTACCGGATATTGTGAGGGAGACATCAGAGAAAACAGACTTGATTCATAGAAGATTGAAAACCACGCAGGATAGGCAAAAATCTTATGCTGATAGGAGACATACGGAGTTAGAATTCGCTGTGGGCGACATGGTGTTTGTAAAGGTTTCACCGCTTAGGCACGTCGTGAGGTTTGGTAGTTTGGGGAGCTAACACCGAGGTTTGTAGGGCCTTTTTCTATTACGGAGAGGATATGGAAGTTGGCATATAAGGTAGAGCTTCCTAAGAAGTTAGCGGGAGTACATGATGTTTCCCATATGTTGCACTTGTAAAAGTGTCTACATGATTCAGCTACCGTAGACGAGTCGAGTCAGCTAGAGGAGATGGAGGTAGAGAGGGAGTCAATTTTTCTCTATGCACCTACTTGTATTCCTGAGCATGGTACAAAGCGACTCCGCAACAAACAAATCAAACTTGTTAAGGTTCAATGGGGAGATGATCCAACGGAGAGTACATGAGAGCCCGAGGAGAAGATCCAAGCTACCCACCCATAACTCTTTTCTAGTATGTTCCTAATTTAAGTTAACAAGTAAAGGTTACCTAGGCATTAGGACTTAGCTTGGTATACTCTTTTTGGTAGAAACCATTAGACGGTAGGGATGGTTGTAAACATGTCATTATGACATGTTATAAGGAAATGTTATGGATGATGGATGCTAGTGGATGTACCGGTTGAATTGTTTCTTTTACACATTTAGGACAATATATCCTCTAGATAGTACACACACTCACATCATCTCTTGTTTGTTTGTTTTCTTGTTGGGCATTACACATATGGATGTAGCATAAGGATTAAATGATTGTGCATACATGTAGAATTGCAAGTGTACTTACTTACGATGTTGCATACATTTTGGATTCAAGGCATGAGGACTTGCATGATAGGAGATCGACTAGATCAGAGGATCGCCAACTCTTTGCAATAGTATAAGTTCATGTGCATTTCACGCTTATATATATACATATTGCATTAGAAAATTTATTAAGCATAATGATTGCTCGTGAATAATGGATGAGTAGATGGTCGTAACTATTGTTTGTTACGTTTACGGGTAACATTTTTTCATCCTTGGAGATTTCGGGAAAGAAATCCTTTTAAGGAGGAAGAATGTAACACTCTGAAAATTTAGCAAAAAATTTAGTTAGAAAATTTAATTTAAATAAAATAGGGGTAGAACGAATTTTTCACAAACATCCGAATTTGGCTACGAAACTTGCACAATTGCATTCGTAGTGATTCCCTGGATAGTTTTTATATATAACACTTCAAAATCAGATTTAGTATGAAGAATTCATGGACGTTTGAAAATTTTGAAACAAAATAAAATAAAAATAAAAACTTGCCAAAATTAACACTATGAGTGGCCGACCCTTGGGGCTCAAGGGTCGACCGGTCCCTATAAACGGTCAACCGTTAGTGTAATTTTGACAAACTAGAGCGTGCGATTGAACGACGATGATTGTACTAAATATATTTCTTTGCTGCAAGTTTCTGATGTGCGGGTGAGATGAGAACAAAGATTCTTTAGGGAAAATCCAATGCTCTGAATCAATCTCCAACCCCTATAAATTAACACTAAACTAACCTTAATTTCATTAGAAATTAATAGCATATCGAAACTCTGCCAAAATTTCTTCTCTCTACTTACAAACATTCTTTCAAAAATAAACTGAAATCAATGCAAGAGAACACCAATAAATCTGATCTAGGAAGGGGAAAGCTAAGGTTAACAATTCTCCGATGGAGTTTAGAGTTAGAGCTTGGATTCGAGCTGAGTAGGAACAAGTTTGATAAGTTGATTATTTACGGTTAATTTTAACATATTCTGTCTGATATAGGATGTTAATAACTAAATTGTAAACCCTTACCGCTTAAATCTGAATTTCAATCAGAAATTATATAAATTGACTATGTGATTTTAATCCAAGTTGAACCCCTCTATTATTGAATTGAAACCCTAAAAATTGGTTAACCCTGAATTGATCAGTTATAATTAATCTGCTAAAATCTATGAAATTTAAACCAATAAAAAGTAGGGTAAAAATTCAAAGGCTGGTCACTGTAAATTGCTTAGGGTTCACTGTGTAAATCGAATTAAAAATAATTAAAAGTCGAATCACTAAAAATCTAGAAAACCATAAATTTTACACCGCGATCTGTCGACCGTTCACCCTGAGCGGTTGACCGATAGGGTGTAGCGGTCGACTGGTTGATGCCCGAAATGCAGAATCTAAACCTCGACCCAAGGCCTAGGTTACTAATAAAATTATAAAAATTATTAATTGTATGTATAAGTGTACTGTATACATATGTGTGGATGTTAGATTTAGTAGCGAAACTAGTTCCCACTAAGATGACGCTAGGACGTTGCGCAATTGGGTAGATGTACTTTACTCAATGGGAGGGCCAATTATTCAATTGAGGGAGATTCTTTCCCAAATGATACCCACGGGAGGTTCTACGCCGGATCCGTAATACTGACTGATGTCTGATGAAGTGTGTAGGCCTGGCAGAATGGGACTCCTTAGTATTCATGATTCTGATGCGGCATGATACTGTGTTATTAGTAGATCCCGACGCATGCAATTAGCGGCGTATACTACGGTCGAGCGGTGGACATGGGTGCAGACGATGAGACACTCAACGAGTCGGCATTGCGGGCTCCCCCTTGATGCGTATTTGAGTTACGTGTAGTCATAGTTATGAGAAATTTGTTCCTATTAGCCTTAGCAGCGGTGTTTTCATATTTGGTAGACTAGTGGCGGTGTTTTCATATTTAGTAGCCTAGTGGCGGTGTTTTCATACTTAGTAGCCTAGTGGCAGTGTTTTCATACTTAGTGCCTAGTGGCGGTGTTTTCATATTTAATAATTTAATGGTGGTGTTTTCATATTGAGTAGCTCTAGCAGTGGTGACCGTCCGTTAGTTATTGAGGGTCAATCCATACTTCGATCCTTGTAGTATCCTGCACAAGCTGTAGTCTAGGTATATGTTGGATAAAAATCCTTAAGTAATGGACTCTTGGAATGCATGAACCCTTGTAGGACACTCTAGGTCACATAGGGTAGAATTAAAGTTAACTGCACAAGATCACCATATATTAAACCTGTACTCATTCCTAGACTTTTATTTGACCCACCTTTTTCCTTTCTTTCCCTATAACAGGAGAGCAAGACATCAAGTGATTGGCCCGATTTCAGTACATGGAGAGGCGAGCTCATCACATGAGTTGCTTATCCTTTATTTACTCTCCACGTAACTGTTTATCTTATTAAACTAGTATTTATTTTATTAGACTTTGAGCGGTATTTCTATGTACCATGTATTTGACTATGTACTATTTTTCTAAGACCATGTTTCGGGATATTTTTCAAAATGGATATTTTAAATATTTATATTTTGTTCCATTCTGTTGTGAGTTCTGAAATTGCTGTATATCTTGGATCTATATATTTTAGTCTCTGTAATATTATAAAAACCCGATAGCTCGTACTTCCTAGCATCGACACGAGTTCAAAAGTCACCTTAGGCTTTGGATCGGTGTGTCAAGGGGTGCAGGTTGTCACAAATCTCTTATCAGCTCATGAGAAAACAGTAAATTTTCTCTAATATTTCTTTCCGGTATGAACGCTGATTGATTTTCTACAATTAAAAACGAAAGAAAGCGTTTTATCCTGTTACAGATAATTTTAGCAACAATTTTGTAAACTACATTAGCACAAACAATTGGTATATAATCACAGAGGGACCGAGGCTTATCACTTTTGGGGATAATGGTTAGGAAGGTGTGGTTTAGCCTTCTTTTCTATCTACCATATTGGAATATTTCAGTAATTGCCAGAAGTAGATCATTTTTCAACAACTCCCAATGCAGTTTAATTTTTTTAGAAGATTATCCATCTGGACCAGGGCTTCTAGCATCATGTATAGAGTTCAGTGCTACTCTAATATCATCATATTCTATAGGAACAGATTAGTATTATTTTCCTATATCATTTATTTTCATTCTAAACAAGTTGCATTTAGGCTATAATACAGATTAATATAGTAATTCAGAGATTCCTGAACTAATATATCTCTATCATATATGTATTGACCCTCTACAGTAAGTATTGATTGCACTCTATTTTTATGTTTTCTCATTGTCATCCTAGCATAAAAGAATTTTGCCCTCTTGTAGCCACTAAGTTTTACTTCTTTGTACCAATTGTTCATGCTACAGCTTTATTTAATGCTCAAGTTCCATATTTATATGCATCATTCCATCATCATTCCGTCATGAGCATATAAATCATCTAGGTCTTCATTGGATTGTGCAAAAACTTATGCATAAACGTCATGTAGTCTTTTGACTTCATCTATTGCCTTTATGTTTTTATTCCATACTTTTAAGTTATCTTTTGTCTGCTTGAGCTTATTAATGAAGTTATGAGTAAAATCTTCCTAAGTAGGTGCTCTAGACCCCCGATTAACACATTGATGATAGCCTTCCAAGTTGCACCATGTATTTATGTATCTAAAAGGCACATTTTTATCTACTTGATTTGTACCCTTAAATTTAATCAAAATAGGGGCGTGGTCACTAAGAACTGTAAGAAGAGAAATAGTAGATAGATCTGGGAATATTTGTAGAAATTCTTGATTAACCAACACTTTGTCTATATTAGTTGCCATGCCTATTTTCATCCGTGTAAATTTGCATCCTGTAAAGTGCATTGAGAAAGACCACATTGTAAAATACAAATATTAAAACGAATTAGAAAAGAAAAGGGAATATGCAATCCTCCCTTCCTCACTTTTGGGTTTAGAGTTATTAAGATCCCCATATGCAACCCATGGCATGTGAATAGAAAAAGAATGAGAAATCATTTCATTCTATAGCTTCTCCCTCTCGGAATAAGAATTACTAGCATAAACAAAAGTAATGGTGCATTGAAATCCTCTAGAATTAGTAGGAACAATAGTGATTGGCTGATAACTTTTATCTGAGATGACAACAGATTAGATTGTAGCATCAATGATGATTAAAATTCTGCCTTTTCTCCCCATATCATTATTATGTATGCAAGTCCATTTAGAAGGGAATTTAGATATAAAATTTGAATGCCAATGTTATTTAATTTTGCCTCAAAGAGAGGTATCAAGAAAAGCCCATGAGACTGTAGGACTTTAAAAACAAATTGCATTTTGTTTTTTGTATTTAAGCCCCTTATATTCCATGAAAAGGCATTCATTTTATCTAGGTGGAGCCCCTAGTTGACCTTTTAGGAGGAGCCGGTGGGATTTGTGGTGATTTCTCATGCCTTTTCTTATATTTTACATTTGTCTATAGCATGTGGAGTACATTCTGAGAAATAGCTTTTAGTTTTCCAATTTCTTCAATATGTTGCCCAACTTCATTAATAAAATGCTGCTCCTTGTCCAATACATCTTGGGCAAGTGTAAATTCATCAGTATCTGAGGTAGAATCCGTATTTTGGGTTTTAACTTGTTATTTATTTTATGTAGTGCTAGTGGAGGCATCATTACTTTGGTTTGGTGCATCAACTTTAGCATATGAGTCTTTGGTCAAGGGATTGTCCATCGTAGGATCTGAAACTGATTGCACAGGTCATCAGATTATAGTTGGAAGTTTGGGCATTACATCCTACAATTGAAGCTTCACCTTTGTGCTTAGATTCCTTTACTGTTTTTGTATATTGTGTATCCTTCTTCCCTTGTAAATTTTCAAATTTATCCACATGTTTGGATGTGGACTTCCCATGAACTGTTTCTTACGTTGCTATTTTATCTATCTGCTTATTTTCCTTGGTCTGTTCCTTTGGTTGCCAAGTTTTTTGAAAATTTTATGTACAATTTCTAGTATTATGCCCAAAAGCATTATAGTGAACGCAAGGTTTGGCTTTATATTCAAATGTAACTTGTATTTTAATTTGTTGACCATCAAAATTGAAACCTTGTATAGTTTGTGGATAATTGAAATTAGTTTCAATTTCGACCAGAATGCGAGCATAATTTAGTCGAATTTCTTCTGCAGTAGTATTATCCATACTACTACAAAACTTAGATTTAAAAGCTTAACCCAAATTGGGTTGATGTAAAGTAATCTCCATTAAGTCGTATACCAGGTTTCTAGAGTTTTAGAATGATAATCTTAGAGGGGATGAAGTGTGTATTTCAAATCTATAAAACAAACTTATGAATTTAACACTATATCTATTCAAATTGCAAACAGAAATAAGTAATAACGTAAAATGTAGTAAACTAAATAACACCCAGATTTTTATACTGGTTCAGATTAACCAATTCTACATCTAGTCCTGCACTGCACCATGTAGAATTTCACTATAATCGCTTGCTTTCCACCGGTGGCATGAACACCTTTACAATCTTAATTTCACGTGCTACAAGATACACCCTCTTGATTTATTGGGCTACAAGAACACCCTCTTGATTTCACAGGCTACAAGAACACCTTCTTCTCTTTAAACAACAATAGAGTATGACAAGCAGTCGTATCTTCAATATAGTCCTTGCAGATTCGGTGCAATGATCCTATAGACCTTCAGTAGCAATATATCTTTGAATTCTTTAAGGAATAGGTTGAAATCAGAGAGAGAATGATATGAATTCAAGTAGAAACTCTTTGATATTTTGTGGTTTGCAAATCAATGAAGAGTTCGAGTGAAACAATATCGATTTGCAATGAGAATGGAAAAGTATGCAATGGAATTTTCTTACAAAAGTATGGAAGAGAAAGATTATGAGAAAGAGGAGAGAATTGATTGGAAAATTCATTTTCCCAAGCCTTTATATAGTGGTTGAAGAGATATATTTTTTGGTGAAGAGGTGTGGGGGAAATTCCTTGATTTGAATTTTAAAAAACTGACCAATGGGACATATGTTGACATAATAGATACCCCATATGTCAACATATATGCATTTTTCAGAGAGAACAACAACACCAATAAGCGTTGCAAATTTTTAGATTTCAAGGTACCTTATATTTGGGGATATTTTGTGGTTCGATTGATGATCTTTAAGTATAATTGCCATGGGGTCTTTACAAGGAATTCCGAGAGTCAACCAACAACTCATCACTTCAAACACCTCTGTCCTTTCAGCGTTCTCCTTTAATCAGTTTTGTTCTTCCATTTCTTTGATTAACCTTCATATATAATCCATTTTCTTCCACTGAGTTCTTGTTTATATCTGTAAATGTCTCAATAATATATCTGAAATAACTGCACAACTCGAAGGTATATTAGTAGTAATATTTATACGGTTGTTGTCATCAAAATCAATACCTAGTGTATTAACAATCTCTCCCTTTTTGATGGCGATAACCATATAAATATTTAAGAGATAAAATATAATATTTTTATATTTGACTCCCCCTAACTCTGTGCACTCCCCCTATCATTTTGCCTAGTATATTTATATATTTTCTCCCCCCTTGTCATCAACAAAAAGGGCAAAATAAATTGCTTTAGCATAACTAGACAATATGTATAGAGTTCATATATATATATATATATATATATATAAATGTATATAAATGGAACTTATAAGGGGAATCAAAATCAGTAAAAATCATGAAATAATTTTATCAAGTGAAACATTTAAAATAAGTGAAGTGTTAGAGTTACCAACATTGCCAATGCTAATAACACCATCTCACAATCTCATCATCTTTGTATATAATGTCACTCGGTATCTATGGATTATATGCTTTGAACATTCGCTGTTTGATATCCATTGTTCGATACCTGAAAAATATAAAATACACACACCGGTATCCTATTTTATTTTTGGGTCCATGATGTTAAGTTTTGGGAAACCAAACCTATAAAGGGTTTGAATACCCTTTCAAAATATAATCATCAGATAAATGGACTTTATTAATAAAATTATCAATGTATTTTTCATTTATATTGTTATCTATCTTTCTAAGAACCCATAAATTAATAAACCTATTCGGGGCTTGTAACTTTACTTTTGTAGGTCTTGGTTTGAACTTGTTAGCCTTAACAAATTTAGTACTTGAGTACTATTTTTCTTTGATTTGAACTTAGGGGTGTATCCAAGTCCATGTTTATTGTTAGTGGGTTTAGGTGCAGATAATAAATTTTCTAGATTATCCTTCCCTTTGTTAAATTTATCAATATCAGTTTTTATTTTGTCAAAATCCTTATTACAGTTAAGAATTACATTGTCTAGAGATGTTATTTTGCTATTTAGATCAGTGACCTTTGATTTCATTGAAATATTTTTTGATCTTAATGGTTCATTTTCACTTTTCAGTTTTTCAAACATTTCAAGTTTCGAATCATCATTAAGTCCATTAAGTTTTTCAATTTCATCTTCTAAACATTGTTTTTCTTCAGTTAACATTTTTAATCCATCTAACTCTGCTAAAATATTTTTGTACTCTTTCCTAAGAGTTTTATATCCTTTGTACATATCATTTAAGACATTCATAATTTCTTTATTAAAATTCCATATTTGGACATCCTTTGCCATGAAGCAAATGTTGGCATTTTCTGTTTCTGAACCACTATCACTTAATGATGTATCTAAATCATCTCATGTTGCATTGAAAGAATCTATTTCCTCTTCTTATTGAAAGTGTTCGAAGAGTACTTTGATTTCTTCAGGTTGAGACAGTCTCTTTTCAAATGACTGGGTTTATCACATTCAAAACACTTAACAACATTTCCATTTCTGGAATTATTGTTGTCAGTTTTTTGAAGTTTGTTCGTTTTCCAATATTTCAAGAACTTCTTGAAATTCCTGGTCATAAACTCGATATCATCATCATCAGCAGCATCATCTGGTTCATCATTGTTGTTTGTAGCACCGAGTGCTAGTGATTTCTTCTCATTTGCCTGATTCTCTTTTCTAACCTGCAATTTTAATTCATAAGACATTAGATTACCAATTAAATCTTCTATTTTCATAGTACTTATATAATTGGTTTCTTCAGTTGCCAAGGTCTTCTGAACCCATTCACTAGAAAGTGAATTCAAGGTCTTTCTGACTTGGTCCTCTTATGTAATTTTCTTTCCTAATGATATTAATGCATGTACGATATCCTGAAATATAGAATACATCATTAATAGACTCATTTGGTTTCATTTGAAAAAGCTGAAACTAGTTAGTTAGCATAGATATCTTAGTTTGTTTTACTTTACTAGTGCCCTCATGTGTGACTTGCAATGTTCTTTAAATTTCATATGCAAACTTACAAATAGACACTCGATTAAATTTATTTCTATCTACGGAGCAAAATAAAATGTTCATGGACTTTGAGTTACTGAGTGCTTGTGTCTTTTGGTCTAATGTCCATTGTGAATAGTTCACTTGGGGCTAAGTGTACTCTATTCGGGTAATATTCCAAATATCTAAACCATTAGACTTAAATAAAAAAAATTCATCCTGCAAGCCCAATATGCATAATTACTACCATCAATTAGAGGGGGTCTAGTGGTTGATTGCCCTTCTATTAAAGTGGTAAAGAAAGTGTTACAAGTGTCATTAGCGATTTATACTTTTCAAATACCAAGTTATGAATTTTCGAAAACCAGTGCTCTGATACCAAATGTCGAAAATGGGGGTTGTCAATAATACAATGCGGAATTGATCTTAAGGCTATTTAAATACTAGAGGGGATGAAGTGTGTATTTCAAATCTATAAAACTAACTTATGAATTTGACACTATATCTATTCAAATTGTAAACAGAAATAAGTAAGTAATAAAGTAAAATGCGATAAAGTAAATAACACCTGAATTTTTATATTGGATAAGATTAATCAATCCTACATCCAGTTCTACACTACACCATGCTGAATATCACTATAATCGCTTGCTTTCCATGGATGGTAAGAACATTTTTACTATCTTGATTTCCCAGGCTACAAGATACATCCTCTTGATTTATCAGGCTATAAGAACACCCTCTCGATTTCACAGGCTACTAGAACACCTTCTTGTAGATTCAGTACAATGATCCTATAGACCTCCAGTAGCAATATATCTTTGAATTATTTGATGAATAGGATGAAATCAGAGAGAATGATATGAATTCAAGTTGAAACTCTCTATTGTTGTATGGTTTGCAAATTAATGAAGAATTAGAGTGAAATGGTATCAATTTGCAAGGAGAATAGAAGAGTATGCAATGGAATTTTCTTACAAAAATATGAAAGAGAAAGAGTATGAAAAAGATGGGGTAATTGATTAGAAATTTTGCTTTCCAGAGCCTTTATATAGTGGTTGAAGAGACATGTCTTTTGGTGAAGAGGTGACGAGAATACCCCTTGATTTGTATTTTAAAAAACTGACCAATGAGACATATGTCGACAACTAAATACCCATATATCGACATATAGGCATTTATTCAAAGAGAATAACAACACCAATAAGCGTTGCATATTTTCAAGTTTCAAGGTACCTTATATTTGTGGATTTTTTGCAATTCTTTTGATGATCTTCAAGTATAATTGCCATAGGGTTTTTAACCAGGAATTCTATGACTCAATCAACTACTGATCACTTCAAACACCTCTGTCCTTTCGGCACTCTTCTTCAATCAGTTTTGTTCTTCCATTGCTCTGATTAACCTTCATATATAATCCATTTTCTTCCATTGAGTTCTTGTTTATCTTTGTAAATGTTACAATAATATATTTGAAATAACTACACAACTAGGAGATATGTTAGTAGTAATATTTATATGGTTGTTGTCATCAAAATTAATACCTAAAGTATTAACACCAACAACCATGAGTAATAAACTGCCCAACATTTGGAGAGCATCATGTACTTTAGTCTCAACGGATGCCGCGATATCTTATTTGAAACATCACGTCGAGGAACATTTAAAAACAAAATGCTATTTTATAATATGACTAATTATGCACATTTGTAACTATTTGCAACTACAATCACATAGCATTTTATTTAAGGATTTTCTTATTACCATACATTAAATTAATTACTTAATCAATTATACCATGATATGATAAAGTAAATTAAAAAACACTTTTATTACAAATACAATTGATTACAACATTTGATAATTTATAATAGTTACATAGTTACCCTAGGGCATACCCTAACTCTATTAGCTAGAATTTGACCGATGGGTACTAAGATATCGACTTCTTTATGCCTTTTAGATATATTTTGGGATTCAAATGGCCAACCAAAGGACACAATAGGTCAACTGCTCCATGTCTCAACATGGTTGCAAGGTGGAAACCAGTTGTAATGACTAGTATTTTACATATCAAAGGATCATAAAATATTATTTTTAAATTCATATGTGGTCATATGACTCTATAATTTTGGGAAATGCTTATTACAACATTTCTTATCTTTAGAATTTTATCAAACGATTTTACACTTGAAAAATTATAATGACTATAACTTTTTATACAAGTTGAATTAGCATCCGAGACCACTTCCATTGAAATATACGATGGTTTCCTTTTCTATAGAATAGATATAATAACGATTTGGACATTCTAGCTAGGAGATATGGGTGTTTGAAGTTTGGCAATTTTTGAAGCAGCTTAGTGGGTAAATAGTAAGGTTGGAGGAAGCCCATAACCCATTTCGAGTTTTTAAGCTATAATGGGCTAAACCATTATCCCCAAATCATTTTTACCACTTTTTAAATAGATCTAAGCTCCCATTAACTCATTCTTCACCTAAAACATTCTCTTTTCTCCTTTCAATCAAGTGTAAATAATAGATTAAGGGTAGATTAACAAGGAGATTAGGTAGAGATCCTCAAATATACATTTTTGGGGAATAAAAATCAGGGCTTGGCTGTTCATTCTTAGATTTACTATGATTTGCAAGCAAAACTTGGATTTTGGAAGGTTTTATGAGTGATTTATCATCTCTCATCTTACTATATATGTATATAATATAGGTTTTAACATGTTTTGGATGCATTTTTGTGCATAAAATTAAGTTTTACTGCTTTCAAACCCTACCTATAGTAAAAAGAGAATAAATGGATTTTTGGTATTCTAGACATGTTTTTTTCGATAAATGATTACTTTGATATGTGTTACACTATGTTGTAGACACCTTGTATGATAATTGCCATGATTGGTTGTGTAATTTGCATGTTTGAATGTTTTTTGGTGCATGTATGTGTTTTTTTATGCTTATATGGTTGAAAACACTCATCGGAGCGAACTAAAGGTAGAAATCATGAAATCAGACTTCAACGAATAGGCTCGAGGATATTAAGAATTGTATCGGTGCATACAGAAGGCACACGGGTTGAAGAACAAAGCATAGCAATGAAATTGACATGAAAATGGAAGTTGGTGTTACTACAATGTTTTTGGTTTGGGGGAAGTCTATTCGGTGTCAAGGGTGCTCGGGGTTTGGGAAGGATTGGCTCAGGCTTGGCTCCGGTCTAATGTGAGGGGGGATCGACCAACAAATGCTCTTTGGTGGTGCTATATTAGGTGACTGAACAAGATTTGTTGTTCGGTTGGTGCTAGGAGGCATGCTCGGTGTTTCTGTAGGGTGATTCAGTTCGACGCTGGAGCAAATATTTCTGTTCGGTGTTTTAGGCATGCTTCGAGTCACGGGGAGTGTTGCTTTTTGCTTGGCTCGGGTATAACCAGATAGGGAATGAAACTTGGGGATTTTGTTATGGCGTGGTAATGCTTTTGGGATTCATGACGTGTTCAGGGGTTCTTAAGGGTGATGTGGAGTGAAGTAGGCAACTTCAAACGATTCGGGATGACCTGGTTTTCATATGACAACCTGTAAAGCGATGGCATAATGCTTCAACACGACGATGCCGACGACAACGACGACTTCGGAACTTTAGTATGATGGATTTATAATGAGTGTATAGAGGTGTTCTGGAGACGATTGCTTAAAGATGGGAGTTGTGACGGTGATCCACAAGAGCAAGTTCAATGAGTAGGATTTATGACTGTGTTCTACTATAGAGATGGCTGGGATGGAATTATGATCATGTTCCATTATGGAGACGCGTGCAAAGGGATCGTTAATAACTTAGAGGTTTCTAGTGTGCTCGTAAAGAAGGGGTATGTGGATAGCTCCCACCTAGATTTATGATCATGTCTAGATCTTGCAATAGTAGGTTACACTGGGTTTTTATGATTGTAAGCATGGATTCCTAGCCTTATAAAGTGGCATGGATTCGAGCACCAATGAAGCCGGGATTTCAATTAAGTCCCTGATTTAGGATTGTGTCATACAAGTTATCATATATCCAATGCACACTAGTGATGATGAGGATTGTTTGATGGATGCTATGTCTGCCATGGTTGTTTATCACGTTAGGGTGTCAAAGGATGTAACACCCATAAAATTTAATAAGAAATTAAGCAATTAAAATAAGAATAAAAATGAAATTTTTTAAATTTCAGAATTTGGTTATGGAAGTTGCTCCATTGCATCCATTACAATTTTCTGATCAATTTCTATATGTAATATGTTGAAATCGAAGTTCAAGCGAAGAAGTTATGGACGTTTGAAGTTTTCGAATGTAAAATTTAAATATTTGAACTAGAATTGAAAACGTAAAGTTTGAAATTTGAATTTAAATAATAGTTAATGTTAAAGGAGACTTAACGTTTTAGTAAATGTTAATTATAAATTGGTTAACGTGTAAGTTAAATAAGATATTTATTAAATAAATAACATAAATTAAAGAAAGAAAGCAATGGTCACAGGGAGGGAACTGGTGACCCCTGAATTACGACCGACAGACCGCCAGCGGTCGATTGGTGACACTGAAGATGGCTAGGATTTGTGTTGGTTTGAACATTTCAGATTTGTATATTTTAAATCCAATAGTTCTCGTTCCTTCTCATCTATATAAATAGAACCCCTAGACCCCTACTTTTCCTTTATAAAATTTTATGAGCAACGGCGAAGCTATGTCAAAATCTTTCCCCTTAGATTTTCAAAAACAATAAACTTTCTGGTAAGTAATTCTAATATCTAATATCTAATTTAAATTAATCCTTCTTCTCCCTATCTTCTGATTTCTGAAATCTAATCTATATATATACACAATCTATTTTTTGTATATCAAAAAAGGGGAAAGATCAAATATAGAATTAGGAGAGGTATAAATCAGATGTCATCATCTTCTTGTTCTTCTTCTTTGGGTTTCAGAATCAGTTAGTTTTCAGGTAAGAGGGTTAGATGTTTAATTCTTTTGATTTCTAATTCTATTCTTCTCTAGTTGCTAATTCTAGATCTAATTTCTATATACAATTCACTTTGTTGTATATTTCAAAACAAGGAGATATGAAAGAGAATTAGGCTTGGTGGAATCAAATCCACTTGGGAAGCAAACAATTCTCTATGAGTGGAAATATTTAATTTTTCACATTTTTGTAATTGAATAGTATTTAATTGGATTTGATGTATGCCTTGGAAAATTTTGGTAAACAAAATTATAACATCTATAATCCTAAAATTTTTCACAGTAAATATCAATCTTTGTATATGTTGGAATTATAGTTGTTTTTGGTATTAATATATTGTTTAGAATTAGGTAATCTATGGTCCATTAAACTTATTTTCTCTATTTTGAATTGGAGTGTTTAAAGGTTCAAAAAGAAAATAAATTAGAGATGGTGTGTAAAGCATGAATTGAATTGTCTATAGTTTGCACCGCCTATTTCTTTCACTTAAATAAATAAGGAACCCTTTTCACTCCAAAATGATGTATATAAAGGTTGAATTGAACATAGACGATCTAATTTGTAAAGCTACGTTCTTTAAAATAGAGAATGGATTCTAATTTATTAATATGGAACAAGTTGTAGGTATTACACGTTGTACAAATACATTCATTTGGCTATGGTAGTAGCAGTTCTTGTTGGAATCGTATATTTGTATGAGATTGACATTTCAAAATACCTTATATACGAATCATTATCAAATTATTGTAACATAATGATTAGACCTTAAATTCCATGCGTACAAATATACATATACAGTATTAACGTATTGACTATTAAAATTAATAGCATATAGATTATAGCGTATGGAGGGTGATAATTAGCATTATTAGAATAGTTAGGTAATATTAATTTGTAGGAAGGAAGTTAGTGTAAATTAGAGAGTTAATCCCTAATTAGAGGCGTAATAAGGTGATACCTTATATGGCCTCAATTATTGTTCGGGTAGGATGATGTATGTATATAGTGGATATACATATAAGTTATGACTAAGTTATAGGGATGCAAGGTTAGTCCAAAGCTACATGAAAGTTTGCCCAGTTAAATCTGGCTACCAGCGGTGTGGCTTTACGGGATAATGTGGACATCGCTTATAATAAACAACCACGATGGATGCGAGGTTAGTCCCAATTCCATAGGGTAAACCTGCCATATTAATCTGGCTACTAGTACCTATGAATAGTCGGACTAATGTAGGACGTCACGAGTGGGTTATGGGTCATAATTTTGGATGTGGTAGGTGAAATCCTTCGGAGAGGTCTGCTTCAGGTTTGAGGTATTAAGCGGCTATAATAGAGTCCACCTCTTTCTTATGAGAAGTATGAAGTTACCTAATGGGATTTCTTACAATGTCTACTAGTGAGAACCATATAAGGACTCGCCTTGGGTTAGGTATTAAATAGCGAGGACCTGCCTATTTTATAGGTCTTAAATGGTCAGAGTCCGCCTAATCCCTTAAAAAGGTATTAACTGGTTTGGAGGTTCTCTCTCGCATCATTAGCAATAGTTGCGTTAGAACTTGGTAATGTGTTAGGTATTAAATGACGGAGACATGCCTATTTATAGGTATTAAATGGTTAGAGTCTGCCTAATCCCTAATAAAAGGTATTTATTGGTTCAGGTGTTTCCTCTTACATCGTAAATGCTAGTTACGTTAGAGTTGTATAGTTAGGCTGGAAGAGCCTTCAGGCTTACAATTGACTTTTGTATAGTTGGACTGGAAGAGCCTTCAGGCTTACAGTTAACTTTATACGTATGTTATGTAGTTGGACTGGAAGGGCCTTCGGACTTATAGTTGACTTGTACGTATGTTATGATTTTAATACGTAAGACATATTTATTATTTAAATGATACTGCCCACATACGATTATGGTAAAGCTTGAGATTTCCATTTCACCAAACATTAGTTGTTCTGATCCACTCCTCGTTACAAGACAGTTTAGAGAAAATAATGTTGATTTAGTACACGAAGGTGGAGGTGAAGACTTGTGGTAGTTATCTATATTTATGCTTTTAAAGTATTTTTTTGTACCCAGTTCAAACAGTTATGTTATTTTGGGATATTGTACTATGGAGGCTTTATGTAAACAGGTTGTAATATTTAACATGTCATGGGTTTGAGATGATTTTTCTTTGTGAAATGGGTACTTGTTCAGATATTATATTTTATCCATTCCGCTGTAAGATTCTGAAAGTATAGATAAATAGATCTATGTACCGTGTATTGTTTTTAATTGTATCAATCTAACATCTCGTCTTGAGATGGGCCTAAGGTTCGTTGGGCTTTTATTGGGTCGAAATTAGGTCTGTTTTGAGGCGGCTTGTTACAGCTGGTATTAGAGCTTAGGTTACTCGATCAGTGAGGATACATATATTTATGAGTGGCATACTTGTTATTTTTTAAAGTATTTTTCAAAATCTACTGTATATATATATACACACTTAATTTGAATTTATTCCATAGTTTCCGACCATAGAAGTAGTTGCGACCATATTCTGAAAGGATGGGCTAGGCGACTATGTGTTGGAAAAAAATGAATAGGGTAGGGAATATGTGACAAAGGTCGTACTGTAAGGAATGTAAGTGGAAAAGTTTGTAACTCTAAAATTAATAAGGCAGAAAGTGTGCAATAAATAAGGAGTTACAATAATTTAATTAGGATACAAATGGATTAATTAAATAGATTATTAGGGTAGTTATGGAAGGATAATAAAAAATATTTGAATGAATAAATAAATGTCTTTAGGCATTGCCAAGTTAAAATAATAATCATTTATTGCGGACAATCAACATTTATAGAAATAGTAAATAAGTATGTTAGGTAGTAATTAAATACTATGAGGTAGTATAATTGTAAACATTTGAAAGTAAGGGATGAGAGAAGAAGAAAATGCAAAAGAGAAAACAGTTATTAAGAAGTTGTAGTTTTGAAAAAGATTTCTAAAATCTAACTCCACCTAAAGGATTTGATAAAAAGATCATCTTTGGAAATTTCCTACTAACGTTTTGAATAAGTTTTTCAAAGGATTTATTGAGAAGTTGTTGTTTTGATAAAAAAGCAAGAAAATTTGAAAAATCATAACTTAAAAAGAAGTTGTGGAGTCAAAAGTTCTGATTTAAAAGGTTTTTGGTGAAAAAAGGGTTTTCATTTTTGAAACTCTTAGTCTAAAAACTTATTGGGTTAAAAAGTTTCCAGTTTAAAGATTTTTTGATAAAGTGAATTTTTTTTTTGAAATAAATGTAAAATAGAGTGTAGGTTGGACTTGATGATTTTTCCTATTTCATTTGGAAGTTCTTTAAAATTCTTCTTTTCAAATGGAAATGAAACTTGATTAAAAATGATGAAGAAGCCATTTAAGTAGGAAAAACATAAACAAAGGCAATAATGTGAGATTTTGATAGGAATAGCGCTATGAACTTATATAAAATAGGATTAATAATCTAGTTAGATATAATGTAGGAGAGAAATAATTTGAATGGGATAGGAAAATGTTGGGATAGGAGTTTACCTTGTCTGCTCTACTTTTTATTGCTTAAAGTTACAGAAAGTGTTTTTGAATATTTTGAACTAAAAGACTTACTTTCAAAGGGATAAATTTTGATGTAGAAAGTTTTTGAAAAAGGGAAATTACTTTGCTCTTTTTTAGATTAAGCAATCCTTTTTGAATTTTTCTGTGGTTTGATTTAGCAATTGAGTTTTTGAATGTTTTGGGTTAAAGATCTACTTTTAAAGAAGTAAGCCTTTGAAGTAAAGTATTTGAGAAGGGAAATTATTTTACTAAGTAATTTTAGAATCTTTAAATTTAGGGTTAAGAATAAAGTGGTAAATATTTTGAAAGTTGTGAAAAGTTTGAATTCAAATATTTTTGGAAGATTTTGACCAAATGTTCAATAAAAATGGAATAGATATATGGAATAAAATAAAACATGGTGTTGAGATGTTTTAAGAATTCAATTCTCCTGGACTGTTTTTAGGAAATTGGAAATTCTTTTGAAAAGTGTGCTTAAAAGTTTTCTTTTGAGATGTGGAAAATCTTTTGCAACTTTTAATTTCAAATGTTATACTAGCGTAATGTGGGTTTCTAAATTTACATTTAATGAAGTAGATAGGGGGATCACTATCTAAGGAAGAAAGGATCAAAGGTTTCAGAATATGAATAAAATAAGAATATCATGTGAAATCTGATCTGGAAATTTGAAATCTACCCCAAGCACTTATTTGTAGAATGTTAGTAAAGTTGTTAAGGTATTCCAGATCTATAGTTGGTTGTAAGTTAGGTTGCCCTAGGAATATGAATTTCTATATTTTGATTTATTAGGAGCAGGCTCTGTAACATCCCGTATTTTTAAGCTATTGAATTTGAACATTTAATTCGTTTTAAATGTTAATGTGGATTCTTAATTGTTTTTGAAATGAATGGATTTGGGTTCAATCAATGAAAATGAGCTATAATTTTAATTTATAGCAATTCTGGTTGAATTTGATTAATGGAAAAATAATAATTAAATATTCGGGATTAGGATAAAAAGGTGAATCTGGATGTAAATAGCTGTAAAATGATGTTTAAATGTATTTTTAGGTTCGATTGGTTATAAACAATAATGTTGGATTTTTAGATGAATTTAAAAGTGAATAAATTAATATTTGGAATTTTATATTAATTTAAAAATGAATTTAATATTATTAAAATGCAAATAATCAGATTTGAGTCTGGGATGAGCCAGAATGATTTTTAATGTTGTTATAAATTTTATATGATTTATTTTTAAGTTAATAAAATTTTAAAGGTGAAATTTGAAGCGTTTTCGACGATTTTCAGAAATCGCCTGATTTAATAGACGAGTTAAAATAGCCTTCCGGGGCACAGTCTCGGAATTCGACGAAACCAGTTCCGTTGGATCCGTAATAGTTAGTTATTATCGGATTTCAATTTTCGTAGCAATCGGAGTTGTCGTTTGACCGTGGCAGCTCGAAACGCCTAAAAATCGATTTAACCGATTTAATTTTAAATTGATCGTTTAATTACGTAACTCGCGCATACGATCAAATTAGCTTACGAAACCTGTTCCATTGTGTTCGGAACGCGGAAAAACCCCAGGGTAGCCTGTCGGAACGTGAGAATTGGAGGTCGTTTGCGTAAACTGTCGATTTGAGAAATTTTATTAATAAAATAATATTAAATAATATATATAAGCATTTTCTCTAAACCCTAGCTTCAAAAATGAACCGGCCGCCACTTGCATTCATTCAATGGCCGATAATCATTTCGTTTCCCCTCTAAAAATCTTTCAATCCATGCATCTATTTGTGATTCCTCCAACTAGAGAAATGAAGAGGGTGTCGAGGTCTTCAAGTTGGACGGTGGTGATGGAGTTCTGTGAAGCGGAGAGGGAGTTTTCGAGGCCCGTTCATGGCCGGTTCATGCTCAGTTTTTGAGCAACGTGGAGGACCGAGCTCTGAGCTGTTAGGGGCGAAGGGAGAGGGTGGATGGAGCTTCGAGGTAGAGGTCTTGGATCGTCATCATACTCGGCGAAGGTGGCGCGATTTCGAAACCCTAGTCACGAACGATGGGTTCGTTTGTCTTCGTTGTTACCTGGAGCTCGCGTGAGAGAGATGAACAGGGGAGCGGCCTTGATCTATTCTTTTGTCTGAACGGCTGAGATGGTATAATTTTATTAAAGGGAATTGTTGTAAATTCAATACAAACTTTATAAAATCCTAACTAATTCGTACGATATCAGAATTCGATGATTTTGGATGCGTTGGAATCGCAGGAACACGTACTACGTGATGGCGCAGGTCCGGAGTCATTCCGGGCAAGTAGAAATTTAGGTTAAATCGGACATCGTCCGGTTTAATTTAAATTTCGAACGCTCGCCGAACTCAAAGTGAGTTTTTCTCACTCACATCTGGATGCTAGGCATTTTAAATAGTTAATATTTAAATATCTATGTGATTGGCTGAATATAATTGTTATTATCAGTCTGGATTGATATTTATATTGTGATGTGCTAATATTTGTGGATGCAGGAAAAAACAGGTTGGAGGGATCCAACTGGATTCCTCACGATGTAGCAATTATTTTATAATTGATAGTGATACCTGTTTATATGTTGTGATTGATAAATCTGGAATTTTAAATTGTTCTGTGAAATTGTGGTATAAATTATAATTCCAGAATTTAATTATAAATGAATAAATTGGGGATTTAAAAGAAATTAAAGAAATTGTTAAATAAGGAATTTAAAGGAATATAAAAATTGGATTCTGTTTTGGAATGGAAAATGTAAATTGGTAAAATTGGGATTTTAAATATTGTGGGAAATTTATCAATCGATAAATATGAAATATAAATTTTCTGGAGATTAAATTTATGAAATTATAAATTGTTTAAAATAACGGTGTTTATTTTAATAATGGCTAATGTTATCCGAAAATTAAAAATATGTTAAAATGGAGTTTCCGACTATAAATTAACAAGTTCAAATGAAAAATAGAATGTTTTGAGATGCCGTATTTCATTGGAATTTAATTAAGTGAATTGGAAATTTATGTTGTAAAACATAATTGACTTGAAATAAATCAGTGGATTTATATGAAAGAGTACTTTGAAATGTTTTGAAACGGGAAAGTGTTTCCCTGGGAAAACCAAGTTAGTGTTTTTAAAGATTTTATTTAATTTAAAAGTTAAGTTTTAAAATTTGTTTAAAGAGTATATTTTAAGAAATTGTTATTTTTAAAGTAACAAACTAATAATTTAGAAATCGTAATGATTTGAGAATATATTAGTAAATATTTTTACGAATGGATTATGTAAAGGTTGGTTTTGACTTAAGTTATTGAAATTAGCATTTTTCTTCTTATAACGTTATTTTGAATTTAGTTAAACTGAAACCCTTATCTTTAAATCAAAGTTTATGTGTTAATAACTAGTTTTCTTCACATATTTTAAATTTATATTTTGAGTAAATAAATAGAAGTAATTTTCATATTTTAAATTATATTTCAGTATAAAGTATTTTTAACTGTTTTAAATGTAAATTGTTTTATACTTGGTTATTCCCGATGGGAATAAAGGGTAAAAGATTTACCTTGTAAAGGAAGAGTGGAAAATTGTTTCAAAACGAGTTTTGAAAATGTGAAAATATATCTTTGAAAGATATTAGAAGAAAATAAATAATATGGAGATTATTTATTGTGTGATGGATGTGTATGGATGTTTGTGAACATTAATTGATAGTTAAATCACCGACTATCAATATTGGCCAAATGCGCTGATCGTTTCGAAGAGACCGGGATCGGGTTTCCGTATACCGGGATTCTAGGTCTGGAGACTCGAAAACCACTTCGATCCGGTTTGTACGTTTCGCGAAAACGATTTCGGAGTCGAAGATGGAGCAGTGAAGAGCAAGGGCTAGTCGCTACTAATCCTGAGGATATTTCCAAAATGGATGTAGTAGGAATAGTGCCTTCGGTTCCGTTCGGACCCGGGACGGACTTGTATGGACGAATGCTTTCGTGACATCGTCAGGTGGACGATGGGCATTCAAAGTGAAATGTTCTGTAAAGGTAACGCTAAGCCTCAAGCCTCATCAACCGGGAATGACTGAAAATCAGGGGTTATGCAGCAAGGCTTCGTGGGTAGCCCCCACTTGAGAGTAAGGTCATCCCTGTCTAGATGTCCCTTTTTATTTCGGCTTAGTGGTGCGGTTGCTGATCACAACCGTGGGGTGATTTTACTTGGAATTATCCAGTAAGGGATGATTCCGGCCTTGTGTTGCAGGGGAGCGGGCGTACTCCTCGGTACTGTGATCTAGGTCACGTACTGTGACAGGTGGTACCCCAGTGCCTAGTCATTCGTTGGAAATCCATTCTCCCTACGTGCCTTGTACAAGTTTTGTTTGTATTACCCACGTTGTGGCTAGTATGCCAGAATTTAATAGATGTAACAATTTCGGCTATTTTATAAGTATTTGTAAATAGACACTATTATAATATCAGAGGATTTTGATATAAAAGTGTTTTAGCTATCGTAAGGTAAAAACCCGACATGTTTATTTGTGGCGTGGTCTTACGAGATGCTTTTGTTTCAAAGGATTTTTGAAACTTTAATAATCAATTGGGTGTATTTATGATGCGCTGGTATTCCAGACTGACTCGGGTGTTATTTTATTATAATGCTCGGGTCAGACCGAGTATATTTCAGGATAGGTTGCTATGGAGCAGAAGAGGAGCTGGAGTCGAGGCGTATTATTCGTACTTGTTTATATTCCGCTGCTATGATTGTTGTTAGTCATGTATCTCATTATGGTTGGTTATTGATATACTCTGATGATGATGTATTGTATATAAACAGATATAGTTTTGATTTGTGTAAAGTTCTGTTCTATATATTATATTTTATCCGCTGCGATTGTGAGATTCTGATTTGGTTGGTTCTTTCTTCTTCTATCTACTTTCTTATTCTTCTACAATCTGTCTTTTCCGGCATTCGATCGTCGGCATATTATACTGTTGAGTATTTTGTGTTGATTTTCGAGAGTCGAGAAGGGCGGGTCGTCACACTTGGTATCAGAGCTTAGGTTGGCGACAACCTAGGCTTTGGTGGGTAAATTTACTCATTTTAAATAGAGTCAATAGTACTCTATTATGAGTTGAGTGTAATAATAGCTATGAGAGCGTACTTGTTAGTGGATATAAAATTGTTTTTGTACTGTGTTGACTTATCGGTTGAGTGTTTATGAATTCTGGTCGGTGCGGGAAGTACAACCGTATCGATAGGGGTTTCTAAACTCTTAAACAAGATAAACCGACATAGTATTGTTTTTAAAGTGGGTAAATGAAATAATTTTACCCAAAACTATATTTTGATATAAAGAAATAATTTTATAAATTATTATATGTATTGGATGCTTGTTTGGTTGTTTCTTCTATAATCAAATAAGAAATTAAAATATGATTTAAAATTTGAAATGATATATAAGCAAATGAGAATTTGTAAAATATTAAAATGGTTTATAACTAAACAGAATTAACTGAATATGGTTTAAGTAAGAAGAAGTATAATTAAAATTCGATTTAAACCAGAATTTTGATTCCGGAAATTTTGGAAAGGGTTTTAAATTGAATTTGATTGAAATTTTGGGAATGTTGAAATGTTTTCCAAAGGTTTTGAAGTTAATGATGGAGTATATTTTGGAAAATATTTTCGAATGGAAATTGATTTGAGGTGAATTTTGGAAGTGGAAAGCATTGAACTCACTTCAGTCGCTGGAAAATAATCCTGATGATGCTGGCCACATCATTAGAATTCATTTTCGAGTTTCTAAAGTGATGGATTGCTACCAAAATAGTTGGTTATGACATTGTTTGGACTTGTTTGGGAAACAAGTGATTTTGGAATTTTCAAAGGAAAATTGTTTGGTAAAAGCAGTTTGTTTTGGAATTTGGTATTTGATTTGAATATCAAAAGAGAAATGTGTTGATTTTTATTTCGAATTGGTTTTGAAATAAATCCGGGTAAATTGAATTCTGGAAATTCTATTTTAAAATAAAAATGTGAAAGTTGAAATGATTCAACTATATAACTTATAAAGGAAAGTTGATTTAAAGAAGAATTGAGTATATATGGAATGTAAATTTACTTTGAATAAATGAAGGTGAATGGAATATATCTAGATTTAACTTATGATAAGTTAAATAAAATTAAGAATTTGAAATTGAATTAAATCTATATGAATTGGAATTAAATGGAAGTTGAGATAACGGTGAAAAGTAAATGCTTACTCAATTAAATCCAAAATGATTGTTTGGAAATAAATCTTGTGTAAGCTAAATTAAATGGAATTTGTATTGCAATAAATAGAATTTTGATAGTTTGGTCAAAATTTAGAAAGTAAGGAAAAAATCCAGTTGTTGAATGAAATTTAAGTTTGGTAATAAATGTTGGAAGTGAGAATGAATAATGTAATTAGCTTATAATAGTGATGGTTTGAATTGTAAATAAAATTCAAATGGGAGAAATAATTTAAATGGTCTCTTTGTTAATAAAATAATTTGTACATGGATTGGATAAATAAACAAAGAGCATTAAAGTTGTAAATGAATTGGAATTTGATTGGATGAGAATCAAATGGAAATAAAATAAAATTGATATAAGAAGATAATGGAAATATTTGGAGGAACTTAAGCAACTTGAAAGAAAAACAAAATGATTGTGAATGAGCTTTATTAAGTAATCTGAATGAAATTGTTAAATAATAAAATGGAAATGTATGTGTAATTGTATTAATTAATTATTGAGATGAAATAAATATGTAAGGAAATTTTGAATTTAACAATTGCATTGGAATAAAAATACTTGAATTGTGAACAATGCAAAAATTGAATAAAATAAATACACATCCAAGTTGAAATTAATTTTGAATGGTGATAAGCTTAAGTGGTGATTATTTTGTTTGAATGTCATGAAATTGCTTGTATTCGGAATTGAGTTGTTTAACAAGCAATTGAAATTGATTTTTGAATAAGTTAATATGGATTGAAATCTAATTTAAAGAATTAGTATATGAATGCAAGTATATTGGTTTAAAATGGTAAATGGAATTGATTTTGAATTAATTGGAAATGGATTGAAATATTATTAAGTAATTTTGCATATGGATAGAAATGGATCATAAAAGAAATGCAAATGTTTCAAGTTTAAAATAAAATTTGATTGCAAATCAAATTGAGAATGTAAGTTAAAATAAAGAAAATGTAAGTATATCAAATTTAAGAGTAAGAATTTGATTGTGAATCAATTTGTAATTGAATTGAAGTAAATTGATGCAAGTGATACGCATGTAATCAAATTGATGTAAATATGAATTGAGAATATAGTAAACTTGAATGTGAATCATTTAAGTGAAATAAAATGAAGTTGGACTTGAACAAGTAATTTGAAAGGTGATTTAAATCTTTGAATTGTTGAAAAATATGGTTGACATTGTTAATGATAAAATTTGCTTGATTTGGTTATGAAATGGATATGTTTAGCTTGCATTTGTATTGGAAATATTATGAAAATGCTCATATCTTTGAAACTGATGAGTTTGTTGAGTTTAGTACAGGTACGGAAGGCGTTTGAGAGAGTTGGAGCGCGTATATGCGTTATATTAGCCGTTTGCTATTAAAATTTGCTAAAAGGTACGCCTACGCAAATATAATTGGGAAATGATATATATATTGTGATATATTTTGATTTCCGGCCATGTGAGCCGATGTATATATATTTGTGTATCCTGCGATATCGCAGAAGCTCCTCTGTGCAAAGGAGACTCTGCCAAAATTTTTCGAAATTTTTGGGGTTTTTGGGAAAATTTATTAATAAGTAAAGTTATTTTGAAAGCGAGTGTTAAAATAAAGGCTTTAGGGTAAATGTAGCAATTGAGTTTGGGATTGGGCTAAAGGATTTTGGAAAGTGAATATAAAGCTTTTAACTAAGCAAATTTGGGAATAAATGGGTTGGAGAGTATTTTCTACCTTAGCAAATTTCGGGGACGAAATTTTTATAAGGGTGGAGGAATGTAACATCCCGTATTTTTAAGCTATTGAATTTGAACATTTAATTCGTTTTAAATGTTAATGTGGATTCTTAATTGTTTTTGAAATGAATGGATTTGGGTTCAATCAATGAAAATGAGCTATAATTTTAATTTATAGCAATTCTGGTTGAATTTGATTAATGGAAAAATAATAATTAAATATTCGGGATTAGGATAAAAAGGTGAATCTGGATGTAAATAGCTGTAAAATGATGTTTAAATGTATTTTTAGGTTCGATTGGTTATAAACAATAATGTTGGATTTTTAGATGAATTTAAAAGTGAATAAATTAATATTTGGAATTTTATATTAATTTAAAAATGAATTTAATATTATTAAAATGCAAATAATCAGATTTGAGTCTGGGATGAGCCAGAATGATTTTTAATGTTGTTATAAATTTTATATGATTTATTTTTAAGTTAATAAAATTTTAAAGGTGAAATTTGAAGCGTTTTCGACGATTTTCAGAAATCGCCTGATTTAATAGACGAGTTAAAATAGCCTTCCGGGGCACAGTCTCGGAATTCGACGAAACCAGTTCCGTTGGATCCGTAATAGTTAGTTATTATCGGATTTCAATTTTCGTAGCAATCGGAGTTGTCGTTTGACCGTGGCAGCTCGAAACGCCTAAAAATCGATTTAACCGATTTAATTTTAAATTGATCGTTTAATTACGTAACTCGCGCATACGATCAAATTAGCTTACGAAACCTGTTCCATTGTGTTCGGAACGCGGAAAAACCCCAGGGTAGCCTGTCGGAACGTGAGAATTGGAGGTCATTTGCGTAAACTGTCGATTTGAGAAATTTTATTAATAAAATAATATTAAATAATATATATAAGCATTTTCTCTAAACCCTAGCTTCAAAAATGAACCGGCCGCCACTTGCATTCATTCAATGGCCGATAATCATTTCGTTTCCCCTCTAAAAACCTTTCAATCCATGCATCTATTTGTGATTCCTCCAACTAGAGAAATGAAGAGGGTGTCGAGGTCTTCAAGTTGGACGGTGGTGATGGAGTTCTGTGAAGCGGAGAGGGAGTTTTCGAGGCCCGTTCATGGCCGGTTCATGCTCAGTTTTTGAGCAACGTGGAGGACCGAGCTCTGAGCTGTTAGGGGCGAAGGGAGAGGGTGGATGGAGCTTCGAGGTAGAGGTCTTGGATCGTCATCATACTCGGCGAAGGTGGCGCGATTTCGAAACCCTAGTCACGAACGATGGGTTCGTTTGTCTTCGTTGTTACCTGGAGCTCGCGTGAGAGAGATGAACAGGGGAGCGGCCTTGATCTATTCTTTTGTCTGAACGGCTGAGATGGTATAATTTTATTAAAGGGAATTGTTGTAAATTCAATACAAACTTTATAAAATCCTAACTAATTCGTACGATATCAGAATTCGATGATTTTGGATGCGTTGGAATCGCAGGAACACGTACTACGTGATGGCGCAGGTCCGGAGTCATTCCGGGCAAGTAGAAATTTAGGTTAAATCGGACATCGTCCGGTTTAATTTAAATTTCGAACGCTCGCCGAACTCAAAGTGAGTTTTTCTCACTCACATCTGGATGCTAGGCATTTTAAATAGTTAATATTTAAATATCTGTGTGATTGGCTGAATATAATTGTTATTATCAGTCTGGATTGATATTTATATTGTGATGTGCTAATATTTGTGGATGCAGGGAAAAACAGGTTGGAGGGATCCAACTGGATTCCTCACGATGTAGCAATTATTTTATAATTGATAGTGATACCTGTTTATATGTTGTGATTGATAAATCTGGAATTTTAAATTGTTCTGTGAAATTGTGGTATAAATTATAATTCCAGAATTTAATTATAAATGAATAAATTGGGGATTTAAAAGAAATTAAAGAAATTGTTAAATAAGGAATTTAAAGGAATATAAAAATTGGATTCTGTTTTGGAATGGAAAATGTAAATTGGTAAAATTGGGATTTTAAATATTGTGGGAAATTTATCAATCGATAAATATGAAATATGAATTTTCTGGAGATTAAATTTATGAAATTATAAATTGTTTAAAATAACGGTGTTTATTTTAATAATGGCTAATGTTATTCGAAAATTAAAAATATGTTAAAATGGTGTTTCCGACTATAAATTAACAAGTTCAAATAAAAAATAGAATGTTTTGAGATGCCGTATTTCATTGGAATTTAATTAAGTGAATTGGAAATTTATGTTGTAAAACATAATTGACTTGAAATAAATCAGTGGATTTATATGAAAGAGTACTTTGAAATGTTTTGAAACGGGAAAGTGTTTCCCTGGGAAAACCAAGTTAGTGTTTTTAAAGATTTTATTTAATTTAAAAGTTAAGTTTTAAAATTTGTTTAAAGAGTATATTTTAAGAAATTGTTATTTTTAAAGTAACAAACTAATAATTTAGAAATCGTAATGATTTGAGAATATATTAGTAAATATTTTTACGAATGGATTATGTAAAGGTTGGTTTTGACTTAAGTTATTGAAATTAGCATTTTTCTTCTTATAACGTTATTTTGAATTTAGTTAAACTGAAACCCTTATCTTTAAATCAAGTTTATGTGTTAATAACTAGTTTTCTTCACATATTTTAAATTTATATTTTGAGTAAATAAATAGAAGTAATTTTCATATTTTAAATTATATTTCAGTATAAAGTATTTTTATCTGTTTTAAATGTAAATTGTTTTATACTTGGTTATTCCCGATGGGAATAAAGGGTAAAAGATTTACCTTGTAAAGGAAGAGTGGAAAATTGTTTCAAAACGAGTTTTGAAAATGTGAAAATATATCTTTGAAAGATATTAGAAGAAAATAAATAATATGGAGATTATTTATTGTGTGATGGATGTGTATGGATGTTTGTGAACATTAATTGATAGTTAAATCACCGACTATCAATATTGGCCAAATGCGCTGATCGTTTTGAAGAGACCGGGATCGGGTTTCCGTATACCGGGATTCTAGGTCAAGAGACTCGAAAACCACTTCGATCCGGTTTGTACATTTCGCGAAAATGATTTCGGAGTCGAAGATGGAGCAGTGAAGAGCAAGGGCTAGTCGCTACTAATCCTGAGGATATTTCCAAAATGGATGTAGTAGGAATAGTGCCTTCGGTTCCATTCGGACCCGGGACGGACTTGTATGGACGAATGCTTTCGTGACATCGTCAGGTGGACGATGGGCATTCAAAGTGAAATGTTCTGTAAAGGTAACGCTAAGCCTCAAGCCTCATCAACCGGGAATGACTGAAAATCAGGGGTTATGCAGCAAGGCTTCGTGGGTAGCCCCCACTTGAGAGTAAGGTCATCCCTGTCTAGATGTCCCTTTTTATTTCGGCTTAGTGGTGCGGTTGCTGATCACAACCGTGAGGTGATTTTACTTGGAATTATCCAGTAAGGGATGATTCCGGCCTTGTGTTGCAGGGGAGCGGGCGTACTCCTCGGTACTGTGATCTAGGCCACGTACTGTGACAGGTGGTACCCCAGTGCCTAGTCATTCGTTGGAAATCCATTCTCCCTACGTGCCTTGTACGAGTTTTGTTTGTATTACCCACGTTGTGGCTAGTATGCCGGAATTTAATAGATGTAACAATTTCGGCTATTTTATAAGTATTTGTAAATAGACACTATTATAATATCAGAGGATTTTGATATAAAAGTGTTTTAGCTATCGTAAGGTAAAAACCCGACATGTTTATTTGTGGCGTGGTCTTACGAGATGCTTTTGTTTCAAAGGATTTTTGAAACTTTAATAATCAATTGGGTGTATTTATGATGCGCTGGTATTCCAGACTGACTCGGGTGTTATTTTATTATAATGCTCGGGTCAGACCGAGTATATTTCAGGATAGGTTGCTATGGAGCAGAAGAGGAGCTGGAGTCGAGGCGTATTATTCGTACTTGTTTATATTCCGCTGCTATGATTGTTGTTAGTCATGTATCTCATTATGGTTGGTTGTATTGATATACTCTGATGATGATGTATTGTATATAAACAGATATAGTTTTGATTTGTGTAAAGTTCTGTTCTATATATTATATTTTATCCGCTGCGATTGTGAGATTCTGATTTGGTTGGTTCTTTCTTCTTCTATCTACTTTCTTATTCTTCTACAATCTGTCTTTTCCGGCATTCGATCGTCGGCATATTATACTGTTGAGTATTTTGTGTCGATTTTCGAGGGTCGAGAAGGGCGGGTCGTCACAGGCTCCATATAATTTCCATAAATTACCTAATTCATTAAATATATAAAAGAGCAGGGTTTGAATTAACAAATGGTATGCTAAAAGGGAAAGAGATGTGTAAGATATGGATATTCTTTTCTGCAGTTTACACTGTCTATTTCAATAAAAGAAAAAGAAATAATCCTTGTAATTTAAACCAAACCAAAAATATCACTTGTGGTTAATGTATGGAAGATATAACGGTAGTCCTTTTTAGCAGGATAACTCTGATAAAATAAAACATGGAAAGGAATGTTATAGTTTAGAAATTAATAATTAGAAATAAGAAATATATAAATAACGTAATTTACAATGGTATTCGTATTAATTATACAGCATAGTATTTATAGGAGTAGGATCAATGGACATTAATCATAGGTTTAATAAGGAATAATTTGTAATTAATAGAGGATAAAAAGGAAATTATAGAAGGGATTGATTAAGGAAGCTAAAATGGTATTATGGACGAATTTAGTACCTATAATAAGAAATTTTGAAACTGGTAATAAATTGAAATAAATTAAATAAGAGTTGATTTGAGATTGTCAATTTTGATTTTAATGACTAGTTATTATGGGTAATGGATATTTATTATAACTAAGAAGGGAAAATTAAGGAATGTGAGTAATGGTGGAATGACATTCTAGGAATGTACATCTTTAATTGGTAAGGTGCATTAGGACCCCAACATCATTGACACCAGTTAATGATTATAAGTAGCCTCTAGAAAATTTTCTTTTAGAGTTTTTGAGTTGAAATCGCTAATTGTCTCCTTTAAAGTGTTTGATATGGTATAAGGCATGTTCCTGTTTTATCACTGCGTTGATTTTAGGGATGAGATTATACCACTAAATAAATATATATTAAGGAACATCGTAAATAAGGAAATTTCATAAAGGACACTTAACTACCAATAAACCGAAGATAAGACTAGAAGTTAATATGGAAACTAGATTAGAATACTTCAAACCTAAAGCTTGTAGAGTGTCACCATTCACTCTAAATGTGATAAGTTATATAGAGATATGAAGAGAATTTTCTAATTGGTCAAGGATTAAGAGAGAGTCGCTGATTTTTTTTCCAGATGTTTGACGTGTCAAACGATTAAAGCTAAGCCAGGCAAACTTGGAGGGTTGTCATTACCATTGGAGATTCCGATTTGGAATTGAGAGCATATATTGATGGACTTTATAGATGGGTTGCCTAGAAGAAATAGAGCTATTTAGGTTATAGTTGATTGGTTCACTTTATTTCCGTTGGAAGTAATAGGATTACAACATCTCTAGCACAAATTTATGTCAAGTAAGTGGTGCGCCTCTATGGAGTCCCAGTTAGCACTTTTAGCGATAGACCCTTTATTCACTAGGGAATTTTGGAGGAGTTTGCAATTTGCTTTGGAAACGACTTTGGATTTTAGCATCGCTTAACACCTGCAGACCGACGGTTAAATGTAAAGCGTGATAAGAAATTTAAGGATTTGTGGAAAGCTTGCATCATGGATTTTGGAAGACCTTGGAGAAGGTAGAAGTGTTTAGGTGGTAAATGAAGGCCGCACAAGACCATTAGGGGTCCTATGCTGATAGGCGAAGGAAGGGATTGGAGTATTTAGTTAGGGGCATGGTATTCTTTAAGCTTTCCCCTCTTAGAAAGGTTATGAAGTTTAGTACATTTAGGAAATTGGCATCATGGTTTGTTGAGCCTTTTCCGTTTTTTAACAAAGTGGGGGAAACTTTCTTGTCAGGTCGAGCTTCTACACTAGTTAGCGGGAGTCCATGATGTCTTTTATGTTCCACACTTGAGGAAATGTCTCCATGATATTGCCTCTGTAATAGAGCTTGAGTAGTTAATTGATGTTAAAACGGAGCCTATTGCCTTCTCCTCCATGCCACTCACGCATTATGGAGCACAGTATTAAGAGGCTTCGTAATGAAGAAAATATGGTTGGCTCGGGTAGATGGTGAGAGAACCCAGTGGAAAGCATATGAAAAACCGAAGAAAAGATGAATGTTTCTCATCCCGAGCTTTCCTCAAATAACCTTTTCTCTCCAAAATTATAATTTTTTGGTTGCATTGTGGTAGCTAGATTGGATAGTAGGAGATGATTTCTATACTTTTTACTATAATTTTTGCACTCATATATAATTTTAAGTATATGTAGGTTGCTTGCATACATGCCTACATGTCATGACCTTGCATTCACGCTAGGATTGAGCTCACTTATAGTATGCTTGCATACATAATCACATTGCATTTTTGGTTGAGTAGATTGTTGTGTAGATTATTGTAAATAAATTGGTTGTATAACATGGTTGTTGAGTGTACGTTACATTATCTTCTCTTGGTGATTTTCGGGGGTGAAACCCCTTTAAGAAGGGGAGAACATAACACCCTGTAAAATCTAATAAGAAATTAACTAATTAAAATAAGGAAAAATGGATATTTTATAATGTCAGGACTTGATCACAAAAGTTGCACCATTGCATCCGTGGCGATTTTATGATAAATTTACATATATAATATGTTGAAATTAGAGTTCAAACAGAGAAGTTATGGACGTTTGAAGTGTTTGAATTTGAAATTAAAATATTTGAATTGGAATTAAAAATGTGAAGTTTGAAATTTGAATTTAAATGATAGTTAACATTAAGGGAGACTTAACATTTAAGTAAACATTAATTATAAATTGGTTAACATATATGTTAAATGTGGTATTTAATAAATAAATAACCTAAATCGAACGAAGGAAAGCAACTGTCAAAGGGAGGGGACCAGTCGACCCCTAAACTATGGTCGGTCGACCGTTAGCGGCCGACCGGTGGGTTCAAGTGGTCGATCGATGATGCTGAAGATGGCTACCATTTGTGTTGTTTTGAACGTTCTGGATTTGTTTATTTTAAATCCAATGGTTTTTGTTCCTTCTCACCTCTATAAATTGACCCATAGACCCCCACTTTTTCTTTGCAAAATTTTGTAAGCAACAACGAAGCTCTATCAAAATGTTTCCCCATTGTTTTTAGAAACAACAAACTTTTTGGTATGTAATTCTAATTTCTAATTTCTAATTTAAATTAATCCTTCTTCTCCCTACCTTATGATTTCTGAAATCTAATACACACACACAATCTATTTGTTGTATACTCAAAAAAGGAAAAGATCAAACAGAGAATTAGGAGCATTATAAATCAGATCTTATCTTCTTCTTCTTTGAATTTCAGAATCAGTTGGAATTTTCAGGTAAGAGGGTTAGATGTTTAACTCTTTTGATTTCTAATTCTATCCCTCCCTAGTTTATGATTCTAGATCTAATTTTGATATACAATTCACTTTGTTGTATATTCAAAAAGAAGATCTGAAAGAGAATTTAGTGTCATGGAATCAAATCCAGTTAGGAAGCAAACCATTCTCTGTGAGTTGAAACATCAATTTTTTTGCATTTTTGTAATTCAATAATATTTAATTGGATTTGATGTATGCCTTGGAAATTTTGGTAAATGAAAATATAACATCTAAAACCCCCAGAGTTTCCCGAAGTAAATATCAATCTTTGTATATATTGGAATTATAATTCTTTGGTATTAATATATTAGAATATGATTAATTATTTAGAATTAGGTAATCTATAGTCCATTAAACCTATCTCCCCTATTTTGAATTGGATTGTTAACTGGTTCAAAAAATAAATAAATTAGAGATGGTGTATAAAGTATGAATTGAATTGTTTGTAGTTTGCACCGCCTATTTCTACCACTAAAATATAAGGAACCCCTTTTTCACTCTAAAATGATGTATATAAAGGTTGAATTGAACATAGGCAATCTAATTTGTGAAGATCCATTCTTTAAAATAGAGAAGAGTTTCTAATTTATTATTATGGAACAAGTTGTATGTATTCCATGTTGTATAAATCTATTTATTTGGATATGGTAGTAGCTGTTCTTGTCAGAATTATAGATTTGTATGAGATTGATATTTCAAAATACCTTGTAAGCAAATCACTATCGAATTATTGTAATGTAATGATAAGACCTTAAATTCCATGCGTAAAAATATACGTATATAATATTAACGTATTGATTATTAAAACCAATAGCGTATGGAGCATGATAATTAGTATTCTTAGAATAATTTGGCAATATTAATTTGTAGGAAGGAAGTCAGTGTAAATTAGGGAGTTAATCCCTAACTAGGCGCGTAATAAGGGGATACCTTATATGGCCTCAATTATTATTCGGGTAGGATGATGTATGTATATAGTAGATTTACATACAAGTTATGACTAAGTTATAGGGATGCGAGGTTAGTCCAAAGCTACATGGAAGTCTACCCAGTTAAATTTGGCTACCAATGGTGTGGCTTTGTGGACTAATGTAGGACATCGCCTACAATAAATAACTACAGCAGATGCGAGATTAGTCCTAATTCTATAAGGTAAACCTGCCCAGTTAATTTGGTTACTAGTGCCTACGAATAGTCGTACTAATGTGAGACATCTCGAGTGGGTTATGGGTCAAATTGTGTTTTGGATGCGGTAGGTGAAATCCTTTGGAGAGGTCCGCTTTGGATTTAAGGTATTAAGTGGCTATGGTAGGGTCCCACTCTTTCTTAGGAGAAGTATTAAGTGATTTAATGGGATTTCTTACGATGTCAGCTAGTGAGAACCATGTAGGGACCCGGCTTGGGTTAGGTATTAACTGACAGGGACCTGCCTATTTTACAAGCCTTAAATGATCAGAGTCTGCCTAATTCGTAATAAATTGGTATTAAATGATTTGGAGGTTCTCTCTCTCGCATCGTTAATGATAGTTGCGTTATAATTTGGGAATGGGTTAAGTATTAAATGACCGGGCCCTGCTTATTTTATAGGTATTAAATGGTTAGAGTCCTAATCACCAATAAAGGGTATTTATGGTTCGGGTGTTTCCTCTTACATCGTAAATGCTAGTTAAGTTAGAGTTGTATATTTAGGCTGGAAGAGCCTTCAAGCTTACAGTCAACTTTATTCATATGTTATGTAGTTGGGCTGGAAGGACCTTCGGGCTTATAGTTGACTTTATACGTATGTTATGTGTGATGCCCCACCTCTATACCCACGCTAGCCAAGAACACTACGGTGTAATGCTGTCGACTAGCACGGAGAATAAGGCTGTAGAGGAAAGACCGTCCGTGTAATTTCTTTGTGCGAGCACCGATATGTCAGATAGTAAAACATGCATTTCATTTAAGGAGGAAATCCGACGTACCGATACAAACATCAAAGCTATCACACAGTGGCTATATATAATCTTCCAAAACAAACATAGAAATAGACATAACACAAATCAGTCACAGGCATGCATATCACAAAGGCGGAAGAAGATATGAATATAACACATAAAAGTGTACATCAGAGTAGTGGTCTGAAAGATCCACGATAATACAAAAGAATAGCTACAAGCTACACAAAAGAATAAGTATACATCACAGAGTCTATATCTCAAACGTATACAACAAAAACTACTAATCTAAGTAGTTAGCCAAAAGTCAGAGTAATCCCAGAAGAGAAGTCAAGCAGAAGCACCTGTAACATCTCGGCTTGACCCGAGTATTATTTCATAAGAAAATAATAAACGGATCAGTCTAGCTATAAATATCAGATGACATGAGATAGAATAAAAGATATGGCATAAACGTATAATAACCATAATGACATACTACTATAAGTATGTAAATGTTAATCAACAAGAGATTAATCAATATCACAAGAATCTTCTCAAAGATCCAAATCCACAAAAGGGTAATGACACACGAATTCACCAATGCACAAAAATTGATAAAACTTATCAATGAAAATCATGAAAATTGGTGAAGCACAAATTCCAGAAATCAACACACGAAATCCAGAAATCACAAAAAAAGGGGGAGGCCTATCACACGAACGGGAGCATGAAAGCTCACCAACATATGTATCACACGAACGAGATGCTATCTCATGGAAGCTAACCAGTAATTTTTGAACACACGAACGGCCCGAAGACCATGGGGCGCTACCCCACATATGTGAGTAGAAACATCACACAAACGAGGTCTAGTCTCCCTCGCAGACAAAGAGACATCTCTCAATCGCTAGTCTAAATCACAAAAATGATCGTCATGATCATCAAGAAGTGTCAATTACACTAAGCTAGTAAATATATGAGTTTAGCTTCATGTCCCATAACCACTAGCTTAACTTAAATATTTACGAACAAACTGTAGATCTTCACTAGGAAATTGTCACAAGTGGTTAAATCGAACAAGTCCAAGAATTAACCGATGAAGTAAACGCAAGCGTTTCATACCACTTGTTTTTCTAATCCGTTTAATTAGATTTCTCATCCGAGTGAGGTAAAGGCTTGTATATACTAATAGATTGGAAAACGGTTTAGGAAAAGAGCTTTGTAATAAAATAGTGTTGAAATTGTTTGATGAAAGAGTTTTGATATTTACTACTAGTATTGAAACCTTTATATTTTTAAAGTGAGAAGTCACAAAACGATTTTAGAAACAATCAATCATCAAAATTCACATTCGAAGACGTGAATCAAATCCAATTAAACCGATAATGAATCCATCGAAATGGATATTCAAAAATCACTAAAAAGGAGTCATCAAAGTCATAATAAATGATAACAACAAATAGGATCATCACAAATCGATTCAAATTGGAAATTCAATCCCAAAAGGCAAAGTGGGCTGAAACAACAAATTCAGTTGACTGAACAGAGATTTCAGTTGACTGAATTCTGCCTGGAAACTTTCTGTTTCCAGGTTCAGTCGACTGAACAGAGATTTCAGTCAACTGAATCTTGCCTGGAAACTTTCTGTTTCCAGGTTCAGTCGACTGAACAGAGATTTCAGTCGACTGAATCATGCCTGGAAGCTTTCGAGTTCCAGATTCAGTCGACTGAACAGAGATTTCAGTCGACTGAATCATGCATGGGCTATTTTTCAGCCTATCCAAATGAAGAGCAAACTCTTCCGAAATGCAACCGAACGAACATTGGCGCTAAGGGTTTATGCCAATCGACAACCCGGCCCTATATGCTCCTCGATGCATCACCAAAAGCATGATCAAACATTCATAAAAGGATTTTCACACAAATTTATCTTAAAAACCCAAAAATTGGAATATTCACAAAACCAATCCAAATCAAGAGCAAATGCACATGAAGAGGTGCTAGGAATTCATACCAAACAACCAAAGATAATTATAGTCATAGATGTGAGATAAAAATCTCACCTGTTCACAAAATCAATGAAGAAGAAGCTATAGAGGAATGGCAAGGACAATCACTCTTCAATTCCAACTCAACAAGCTTGAATCTAAGCTTAAAATAGAAATATTTCCTAAATTAGGTTTAGGGAATTTCTGAAATTGAAAGGAGAATGAGTTGGAGAAGATGAAGAGGATGCTTACCAATAGCTTCTCTTTGAATTTGGAGCTAGAACTTGAATTTGCAATGGAACCAAGCTTAGGAATTTCCTAATTCTTTTTCTCTTCCTCCATTTTTGATGAAGCTTGAGACTTAGGAAATGAAAGTGAAGTAATGAAGAGGAGAGGGGGTGGAGTAAAGATATAACCAGATTTGGGCAAGTGGGCTGAACCCAAACCCAAACCCAAAGCCCTAAGTGAAAATAGCAAAATTCAACTTTCTCCAAACATATCGAAGTTTATACTCGAAAAGGTCGCAAACGGCATTTCGAACTCAATGGAAGTGGTCTCGAGTCCTAATTCGACTGTTTGCAAAATGTAGCTTTTCGGACTAAAATCCGACGAACGATGAAATATTTAAATAAAATATATAAATATAAAATTGACAAATATGCGGGTTGTTACAGACTCCCCTCCTTAAAGAAATTGCGTCCTCGCAATACTTAAGAAGAAAAATAAAAAGTAACAACCATAAAAGCATATCAACACAAAGAAAATTTGAAATTAGAAGTTCACCTCAAAGAGCATGAGAAAGAAAGTCCGGATGGGTTCGCTCGATGAATTCTCTAGATTCCCCAAGAGAAATCCTTGGGATTTGAGAACTATAGAACTCACACAAAGAGAACATCTTTATTTTCGAAGACGTTTAACTTCCGAAGCGATAATATGAATAGGATGCTGCTCAAAAGTTAAATTAGGCGAAACTTCAATTTCTTCCACAACGCCGGACTCGAGAATAAAATCGGAATCTCGAAAGCATTTCCGTAATTGAGAAACGTGAAACACGTCACGGATAGCAGAAAATTTGAGCCGGTAATAAAAGATGATACGCCATGGAATAACTACGTTCAGTGATAGGAAATGGCCCAATATATTGAGGCGCTAATTTTTCCCCGATCGACTGAAACGTAAAACACCCTTAATAGGTGAAACACGAATAAAATCTGGACCTAAAACCAGCTTCTCGCCGGCCTCAAGCCAACAAGAAGGAGATCGGCATGGCCTTCCATAGAGTGCCTCGCAAGGTGCCATACCAATACAAGATTGGAAGCTATTATTATAGGAAAACTCAACGAGAGAAATATGATCTTCCCAACTTCCATTAAAATCAAGAATACAAGAACGAAGAAAATCTTCAAGAGTTTGATTCACACGCTCGGTTTGTCCATCAGACTGGGGTGATAAGCGGTGCTAAAATCTCGAAGACTTTTCCAAAATTGACTATTAAACAATGGATCCCAATCGCTAACAATAGAAGTAGGGACACCATGGAATTTAACAATTTCCTTGATAAAGAGTTTGGCCAAAAGAGAAATGGTTCGGTTAGACCGAACGGGAATAAAATGGGCGGATATAGTAAGTCTATCAACTATCACCCATAAGCTATCATGACCCGAACAAGAACGGGAAAGGCCATCACTAAAATCCATGGAAATTTGATCCCACTTCCAAATTGGAATTTCTAAAGGTTGCAATAACCTACCAGGCCTTTGTTGTTCGGCCTTAACCAGTTAGCAAGTCATGCAACACTTAATAAAGTTAGCAATATCATATTTCATTCACACCCAATAATAAAGTCGCCTCACATCCGCGTACTTTTTACTACTACCGGGATGAATGGGAAATTTAGAATGATGAGAATCTTCTAAAGTATCTTTACGAAGATCACTAAAATTTGGTACTTTCAAATGCCGCCACTAGAATCAATATCGAAGTCTTTCAAACTTTCAATATTAATTTTATCCCAACAACTTTGGCTAAGAAGAGCCAATTCGAGATCTAGCCCTTTAAGCTTCAAGAATGTAGTCTAAAAGAGAAGGATGAGCCTCAAGGCTACATAAAACAAGAGATGAACATGAATTAGAACTCACGATCTCGAATCTCACAAGTGGAGGAAATCTCGAGATCATTCCATTCGGATATCATCAAAGAAATAACTGCCTATTGCTAAAGACTAAGGGTATCGGCAACACGATTCTCCCATCCGGGAGTATAAAGAATATCAAGATCATAAGATGCAAGAAATTCGAGCCAACGTGGTTGACACAAATTAAGTTTCTTATGAGGAAATAGATATCCTTATGATTTACAATCGAGGTAGAGAATAAATTTCTCCCCCCCCCCAAAGATGATGATGCCAAACTCTGAAAGCAAAAACAATTGCCGCGAGCACCAGATCATAAGTGACATACCTAGTCTCGATCGGCTTTTAGGATTTAGAAGCACAAGTGATTGCGCGCTCCCTTTTGCAAGAGAATGGCATCCAAACCAATATGATTAGCATTGGTACTAAAGATAAAGTTTTGGTTCCCTTCGGGAATCACAAGAATAAGAGTATCGAAAAGAAAGAATTTAATCTTCTTTCCCAAAAAGCTAAAACTTTCAAAATCACAATTACTTTTATAAAAAGATTTACATTTTACAAGTCAATTTATTGTGTCTGACTGTCTCATCAAAGCGTTTAGGAAATCCCTATCGACAACGTTGATCAAGCGCATCGACCAGAATTCTTAAAACACTAAATGGGCAATACAACACAAAATCATCTTCTATATGATGAAAATATCTCTTAAAAGTTTTGAGAATATTCTTTGCTTGTTTAAGATTAAAAATCAAATTGTACTTATAAATTAATCTTATGAAAAAGATTCACAAAAATTTTAAATTTCTATTTTCATCCAAAATTAATAAATACAAGAATGGAATTATTGAGATATTCATAGAATACTCGATTTATAAATTGGATGAAATAAGCTGGATAAACCGAATGACATAATAAGTCATTCATAAGAATCATAACGAGTGCGGAATGTGGTAAGTGGAATGCTAATTCCCGTAACTCCTAACTAATGAAATCCGGTGGCAAGGTCAAACTGGAAAGACCTTAACACCTCTTAAAAGATTGCTTAGGTGATGATCCTAAGACAAGCTTAAAAATTCCGGAAAATTCACAACTACCCAATTGAGAGAAATAATTCTTTACTCAACATGTGAGCTTAAAGAATAAGATGATGCCATTAATTTGGAATCAAAATCACAAAGGAAAAATATGAATCTGCTTAACAGATTAAAAATGTCGAAAATGAATATTCCATTCGGAAAAACAGGATATGAGCTTCAAAATGATTAAGCCAATCCTTTCACGAAAATCAATTCTGAAACCTAAACAACGCATAATATGCTAATCGGTTCGGGGAGAAAAATCACGTGAAATAATTTCGACATCAATAAAAAGCAAATTGAGTGTTGCGGATCCACCAACCGGATTCTCAATTCTCAAAGAAGTTTTTAAACCCAAATATTTAAAGAAAAGGAATCGACAAGTTCTTTTTGATATGAAATGATGAGATGAACTCATATCAACAGGAACTCGAGAAGGATAATCACAAAACAAGTGTAATCAAGGATTGAATAAGAAATACCTTGACCAAGAGAAGAGTTGCTAGGGGCTTGCAGCTATCCTCCTCTCTTGCTTGGAAGCTTGGGACATGAAGATAAGTAATGACCCGAGCCTTTGCAATAGCGACAATAAAGGGGTTTCGGGCACTTAATAACATAATGGTCTGTGGAACCACAATTATAGCATTGTTTATGACTTGGGGTAGGTGTCTTGGCTACCGAAGTTTCTGGTTCCATTTTCTTCTTGCTCAAAAGTATGGGGCAGACAGAAATACGATGACTTGAATTTTTGCAATAACGACAAAAGAGTGGTTCCGGGCACTCCTTTGCATAGTGGTCCTTAGAATTACAATTGTAGCATTCTCCATGATTAGGGATTGGAGTCTTTGCCACCAAAGTAGTTTGCTTCACTCTCTTATTGGGATTAAGGCTCTTGAACTTAATATGCCTCTTCTTAGAAATCCCAATATCATTATCACTTCCTTTACCAACCTCTTCATGTCGAAGAGTGATATCCACAAGCTGATGGAAAGGAACTTCAAGTTTTAGAGGTAAAACCATTTCGGGGTTCTTACACAAAGCACAAATAAACTTTTGATTCTTTACAAGATCCAAAAGTTGCTGGGAAGACATGAATATGCCATCTAGAGAAGGACTACTGGATTGACCAGTGCTAGGACTGCCAGATCCAACCATTTCTTCTTCTTTAAGAAAGAAAGAAAGAAGAAGAAAACGTTATTCACAGAATGAATTTCAATCAAACTTGATTGATAAAACAAGGAATCATAAAAGAAAATAGGATAGAACGGGTCCAATTGACTCGAATAAAACCTACGGCACGACTCCTAAGAAAGACTTAGGAAAATGATCCTTGTTAGATTATTTTACATCGTTCCGAAGTTTGGCTCTGATACCAAGCTGTGACGCCCCACCTCTATACCCACGCTAGCCAAGAACACTACGGTGTAATGCTGTCGACTAGCATGGAGAATAAGGCTGTGGAGGAAAGACCGTCCGTGTAATTTCTTTGTGCGAGCACCGATATGTCAGATAGTAAAACATGCATTTCATTTAAGGAGGAAATCCGACGTACCGATACAAACATCAAAGCTATCACACAGTGGCTATATATAATCTTCGAAAACAAACATAGAAATAGACAAAACACAAATCAGTCACAGGCATCCATATCACAAAGGCGGAAGAAGATATAAATATAACACATAAAAGTGTACATCAGAGTAGTGGTCTGAAAGATCCACGATAATACAAAAGAATAGCTACAAGCTACACAAAAGAATAAGTATACATCACGGAGTCTATATCTCAAACGTATACAACAAAAACTACTAATCTAAGTAGTTAGCCAAAAGTCAGAGTAATCCCAGAAGAGAAGTCAAGCAGAAGCACCTGAAACATCTCGGTCTGACCCGAGTATTATTTCATAAGAAAATAATAAACGAATCAGTCTAGCTATAAATATCAGATGACATGAGATAGAATAAAAGATATGGCATAAACGTATAATAACCATAATGGCATACTACTATAAGTATGTAAATGTTAATCAACAAGAGATTAATCAATATCACAAGAATCTTCTCAAAGATCCAAATCCACAAAAGGGTAATGACACACGAATTCACCAATGCACAAAAATTGATAAAACTTATCAATGAAAATCATGAAAATTGGTGAAGCACAAATTCCAGAAATCAACACACGAAATCTAGAAATCACAAAAAAGGGGGGGAGGCCTATCACACGAACGGGAGCATGAAACCTCACCAACATATGTATCACACGAACGAGATGCTATCTCATGGAAGCTAACCATTAATTTTTGAACACACGAACGGCCCGAGACCATTGAACACACGAACGGCCCGAAAACCATGGGGCGCTACCCCACATATGTGAGTAGAAACATCACACAAATGGGGTCTAGTCTCCCTCGCAGACAAAGAGACATCGCTCAATCGCTAGTCTAAATCACAAAAATGATCGTCATGATCATCAAGAAGTGTCAATTACACTAAGCTAGTAAATATATGAGTTTAGCTTCATGTTCCATAACCACTAGCTTAACTTAAATATTTACGAGTAAACTGTAGATCTTCACTAGGAAATTGTCACAAGTGGTTCAATCGAACAAGTCCAAGAATTAACCGACGAAGTAAACGCAAGCGTTTCATACCACTTGTTTTACTAAGCCGTTTAATTAGATTTCTCATCCGAGTGAGGTAAAGGCTTGTATATACTAATAGATTGGAAAACGGTTTAGGAAAAGAGCTTTGTAATAAAATAGTGTTGAAACCGTTTGATGAAAGAGTTTTGATATTTACTACTAGTATTGAAACCTTTATATTTTTAAAGTGAGAAGTCACAAAACGATTGTAGAAACAATCAATCATCAAAATTCACATTCGAAGACGTGAATCAAATCCAATTAAACCGATAATGAATCCATCGAAATGGATATTCAAAAATCACTAAAAAGGAGTCATCAAAGTCATAATAAATGATAACAACAAATAGGATCATCACAAATCGATTCAAATTGGAAATTCAATCCCAAAAGGCAAAGTGGGCTGAAACAACAAATTCAGTTGACTGAACAGAGATTTCAGTTGACTGAATTCTGCCTGGAAACTTTCTGTTTCCAGGTTCAGTCGACTGAACAGAGATTTCAGTCGACTGAATCTTGCTTGGAAACTTTCTGTTTCCAAGTTCAGTCGACTGAACAGAGATTTCAATCGACTGAATCATGCCTGGAAGCTTTCGGGTTCCAGATTCGGTCGACTGAACAAAGATTTCAGTCGACTGAATCATGCCTGGAAGCTTTCGGGTTCCAGATTCGGTCGACTGAACAAAGATTTCAGTCGACTGAATCATGCCTAGGCTGTTTTTCAGCCTATCCAAATGAAGCGCAAACTCTTCCGAAATGCAACCGAACGAACATTGGCGCTAAGGGTTTATGCCAATCGACAACCCGGCCCTATATGCTCCTCGATGCATCACCAAAAGCATGATCAAACATTCATAAAAGGATTTTCACACAAATTTGTCTTAAAAACCCAAAAATTGGAATATTCACAAAACCAATCCAAATCAAGAGCAAATGCACATGAAGAGGTGCTAGGAATTCATACCAAACAACCAAAGATAATTATAGTCATAGATGTGAGATAAAAATCTCACCTTTTCACAAAATCAATGAAGAAGAAGCTATAGAGCAATGGCAAGGACAATCACTCTTCAATTCCAACTCAACAAGCTTGAATCTAAGCTTAAAAGAGAAATATTTCCTAAATTAGGTTTAGGGAATTTTTGAAATTGAAAGGAGAATGAATTGGAGAAGATGAAGAGGATGCTTACCAATAGCTTCTCTTTAAATTTGGAGCTAGAACTTGAATTTGCAATGGAACTAGGGTTTAGGAATTTCCTAATTCTTTTTCTCTTCCTCCATTTTTGATGAAGCTTGAGACTTAGGAAATGCAAGTGAAGTAATGAAGAGGAGAGGGGGTGGAGTAAAGATATAACCAGATTTGGGCAAGTGGGCTGAACCCAAACCCAAAGCCCTAAGTGAAAATATCAAAATTCAACTTTCTCCAAACATATCGAAGTTTATACTCGAAAAGGTCGCAAACGGCATTTCGAACTCAATGGAAGTGGTCTCGAGTTCTAATTCGACTGTTTGCAAAAAGTAGCTTTTCGGACTAAAATCCGACGAACGATGAAATATTTAAATATAAAATCGACAAATATGCGGGTTGTTACATTATGATTTTGATACGTAAGACGTATTTCTTATTTAAATAATACCGCCTAAGTAAAATTATGGTAAAGCTTGAGATTTCCATTTCACCAGACATTAGTTGTTCTGACCCACTCCTTATTACAAGACAGGTTAGAGAGTAATGCTGATTTAGGAGACGAAGGTGGAGGTGAAGACTTGTGGTACTTATCTACCTATTTATGGTTATGAAGTATTTTTATTGTACCCAATTCAAACAGTTATGTTATTTTGAGATATTGTATTATGGAGGCTTTATGCATACATGTTATGTTTCTGAAACGAATTTTCTTTATGAAATGGGTACTTGTTCTGATATTATATTTTATCTATTCCGTTGCGAGATTATGAAAGTATATATAGATAGCTCTGTTTATTATTTTTAATTTTATCAACCTAATAGCTCACCCTGAGATAGGCCTAAGGTACGATGGGCTATTGTTGCGTCTAAATTAGGTCTGTTTCGGGGAGGGTTGGAATTTTCGTATACTAGACACTGGATAATGTACTTTGATTATAGTGTACTTATATGGAGATGATATTAGATCAACATATTTTGATTGTTATGTGCTAACTCTTTGGAAGCAGGGATAGGTTAGGTATGGTTATGTAACACCCCTAATTTTAGATAACATTATTCAGGAGATTTAATTAGCTAAATTAAATAGAATAACGTAAAGATTAAAATGGTTAAGGGATTGAGATTTTGTGTAATTAGAAGAGTAGCCGTGCCTAATAAACTAATGGACTAAGAGGAAATTAAAATGAAATAGATAAGGGAAATATATAAGGGCAAAATATGAATAAGCTATATTTTTGTACCCTAAACCCTCATGCCACTTTCATTTTACACGTTCATAAATCAAATTAAAATATAAAAGAGGCCAGCCACCATTAGAGGGAATCTAAAGGAAGATAAGAAAGAATCTAAAGAAGGAAGCTTAATCAATTCATTCCAGAAGAAAATCTCAAATCCTTAACAAGCAAACTAAAGGTAAATAATAGATTATATTTAATTTTGATGATTTCGGTTCTAGATTAGATCCGTATATATTTTGCAAAGTATATTGCCATGTTTTCAATGATAAATAGATGTATATGCTTGTTGATGAATTATGTTTGTTCATATAGATTTTTATGACAAGTTTTGATTTGAAAAACCTATCAAATGACATCCAAATGCCTTGCGATTTTGAGATAAGGTCAGAAATATGGGTTTCAAGTTCATAATTTTCTGAATTAAAGTGGATTTATTACGAATTTTCTAGTAGTGAAAATGGTTAAATTGGGTTTAAAATTAATTACGGCCATTATATGTTAGCTTTGGATCAGAAATTTATAAATGTTAGAAAACATATAAAAAGTGATTTATGGGAATTTTTGTAGAATTTTCCTAAGTCTTTTAATAAGTATATAAAATTATTTAAGGTATGGGACTTAAATGTTTTATATGTTTATAAAAGGAGAAGAGACAATTTGTAAATGTTTTAAATTATCAATCTCAAAAATTCGGCAGCTCTTTAGAAAAAAATTTGGAAAAGAAAATGGCACCCAATTGTATGATGACAAATAAGCAAGTTAGTTAGAAAGAAATTGCTTTATAAAGTTAAAAATCAGTTTTAAAAAGGTTTTATTGTTTCGCCACTTTTGGCATCTACCTTTCGACTACATACCTCCGCCTCCAACCAGTTCAAAACCAATACACATGGTATCAAAGACTTGGTACGTATTGGATTGGAGATAGGCGAAAGGTATAGAGTCGAAACAGGGCTTTCAAAGGAGTAGAGACCTTATTTTGTTTTTAAAAGGAAATGCCGCTTTCTTTGCTTTCAAAAAGAGTGCTTTCGAATGAGATAGCTTTCGACTTGGTCAATTGTTTTAAAGAAAGGTTTTGAAAGAGGTTTCCGCCTTTGTTTTAAATAGAAGCTTTCGAAGGGGTCGAAACCCCTGCTGCCACATACAACCTTTCGAAGCAATGCCTTCTAAAGGGTTCTTTCGCTTTAAAACCCTGAGCTGCTTCTCCAATGCTTTCGAAGGGATTGGTTTCGACACCATCCACTTCTTTTACTTAGGAAATTGCTTTCGAAATGGTTGCTTTCCACTTAGTTGTTTTAAGATCCTTTTGACATCTTGGAAGTAAACCCAAAGGTTTCGAAAGGAATAGTTTTAAAAGGTTTCAAAATTATGTTCCACATATTTTTACTTGAACCCAATGCTTTCGCAAGGTTTGTTTTAAGTAAAGGACTTTAATGCTCTCAAAAGGTACCAAATGAAGGTTTCGAAGGGGATGTTTCCCAGTATTTTCGAAAGGTATATGATAAAGGTATTAAAGGGGTGACTCCTTAGTGTTTTCGAAAGATTTACCTTTAGTATTTGAATGGAAGGTTTCCAATGGTTTCGAAAGACAAGTTTGAAGTATTTTAAAAGTGGATGTCTAAAGTTTTATAATGCTTTCGAAAGGTACTCTATCAATGTTTTCGAAAAGTCTATTGTAAATGGTTTCGAAGGGTATATTTTGGCCTTTCTATCTATTGTTATAAAGTAAAGTAGTTAACATGTTTTGAAAGGGGTACTTTCAATTGTTTCAAAAGGGGTAATTCAATGGTTTCAAAAGAGATTATTTAAATGATTTAAACAAAGGTTTCGAATGATTTCATCAACAATGTTTTGTGTAAAGCATATATTGTGGCAAAGAGATTTGAGTAAAGCAAAAGTATGTTTTCCTTTTTTTAAGTATGATTTAAAGGGTTAAATCATTTTTCAAGAAATGTTTACAAGGAAAATTTTGAAGGGTAGTTAACCCTAAGTAAATGACTCGGATATTTTAATACCAGATTGGACTGGTATAGGGTCGCGCCATATACATTAGCTATAGCCCCTAGCTAATTTAGTCCAAAATTCTAGTGTGTAGGGCTTAGTCAGAGGTAAGACTTAAATGATGTTACACACCGAAAGGAATATATACAGAGTAGAAGGGTAGGTTATTGGTGAGCTTGCAAAACCATTAGGATCAGGTGACCCTAGAAGGAGATAGTAAAGGGCAGTCGGCCTAGAAGGGTGTCTAATAGGTGTTAGATAATAGATAGTGTCTGGTAGGCCCGAGTCAGGCAATGGTTAGTAGTTAGCCAAAAAAAACTATATTTTGGGATAGATAGTCCATTGATTACCTGATTTATATGCATATATGAAATTGTTATTCTTGCTCTAATCAGTTTGATTGTAGGACATTGACTTGTAAAAAGATATGTTTTAAAGGATATTAGTGAGGGGAAACCCATTTCGCTAAGCGGCGTGGTCTCACTTAATACCAGTAAACTGAGATGTGATAGTATTATTCATAACAGGCTTATTATTTGACTCGAAGTTTATGTTTTCCCCCTTAAACTCTTGGGTGCTCAAAATTAATTTCAGTAGATTAAGAGTTGAGGTTTTACAGGTTTAGTAGGTGGACGAATAAAGCTTCCGACAGCGTGCTGGAGGCAATGCTAGCTATATTTAGGAGTTATTTAGTTTTATTTTTGCTGTGATGTATTAAGACCGATTGTATATATAGTACTCTGATCATCCAAGGGGGCATCTTCATATGTCGCTCTGGGCGTATTTTGTAATAGTTATATTTAATCAAAACCTGGGAAACGTTTGGGATTATGTAATGGAATATGAAACATGATTCTACAACGTAATTAGTAAAGTTGTTTTCGAAATCTGTGATTTTGTTTCATATTCATCTGCTTCTGATATTATGGATACTAATAACATTACTGTATTTTGTCACTGGAAGTTAATACTATGGATAACTGTGGCATCTGTAGCGCTTAGCTTCGTTCCTCAAGATAGGGGATGTTACAACTTGGTATCAGAACATAGGTTTATGAAAAACTTTAAACTTAAAATGATTTTGAAAACATAATCCTAAGTAATTTGAGAAAAGATCGGGGTATGGGATAACGCTATAGTAATGTACTTGTATTTGCTATATATAAGTATACGCTTTATATCTATTCTCCCATCTTTCTTAGGTTATTCTTCTGTATCTTACGAAGACTCGAATACAGATATGGATGCAAGAAGTGGAAGAGTTAACCTTGGTAGGGGAAACACCGCAACTAATGGAAATACGAGACTAAATACTAGGAGAAATCAAGGTCAGGCACAAGATAAAGATGTGAGTGCTAGAGTCCCGCAAGTCGACATGGGAGCAATGTATCAGTTCTTTGTAAACATGATGCAAGCGGGAGTTACTGCTGGAGTAGTTGGAGGAATGGTGGAGGAGGAAATCAAGAAGCTCCGTGGTGAATAACTATGCTATTTTGAGTAGAGATTATGCTCGGCTAGGAGGAAAACCATTTATTGGTACTGAAGATGCAATTAAAATAGAGAATTGGTTACTTCATTGCGAGAGGATTTTCACTGATTTTGGGCTCAATAACGAGCAGAAGAGGAGACTCGCTTCTAGACAGCTATAAAGAGCCGCACTGTATTGGTGGAACAGTGTTACTGTCGGAGTCAATGAAAAGACTATGACTTGGGCTGAGTTCAGGAGGAGGTTTGAAGAAAGGTCTATGTTGGAAATTGCTAAGTCTACTCTGCTCAGGAAATTTACTGAGTTGGAGCAGGGAGATATGACAGTGCTTGAGTATGTAGGTTTGAGGAGCTAGCAAGGTATGAATATGCTACAGTTGATACTGTCATTAAGAGGAATGAAAAGTTCATTCGTGGGTTGAAGCTTGAGGTTGCTAAGGCCACATTACCGCATAGATCCATGTGATGTTATTGTTGAGATGACCTTGAGGCATGAAGAGATGCTAGCTTTTCTTGTAGGAAATAAGGCAAAAGAAGCTCAAGGAGGGCAGAATTAGAAGAGGAAGTTTTTCCACAAGAAAGGAGCTCAAAAGGGTGGAGATGCTAAAAAGGGAAGGTAGAAGTTATCTGTTATACGAGTGATAAGAAAGGACCCTATGGCCATGAATGCCAAACATGCAAAGGAAAGAAAGCTGCTGAGAAGAAAGGGGTGAGGTGTTTGAACTGTGATCAGATTGGACACTATAAGAACCAGGGCAAGGAGAATGCCAAGGATGGGAAAGGCAAAGTGTTTGCATTGGAACCAGCTACCTCTAGACCAATAGCAGAGGAGAGGGGAAAAGTTGTGTTGGGAGGTACGCATTTGATTTATGGTGTATCAGTTAGAGTTCTCTTTGATACTGGTGCATCACATTCTTTTATATCTCATTGTTTGGTAGATATGCTTAACCTATAACCCTTATACCTAGTTACTTCCTTAAGGGTTGAAAATTTGATAGGAGGTTATGCGACTCTTGGGATGAAATGTGACCATTTGGAGTTTGAATTGATAGGTCATGTGTTTGCTTGCAGTTTGCATGTGTTTGATTTCGTAGGGTTTGGAATTATTTTGGGTATGGATTGGTTAAGTAAATACGATGCTGGGATATTTTGCCATGATAGGAAAATATCACTTAGACACCATGACTGTAGTAATCGGATAATATACCCCGTATAAAACCCTAGTTTTGAGGTTAATCTTTTGTTGGGTGTTATGGAGGTAGAAGACGAGTTGAATCGAGTTTTAGTTGTTAGAGAATTTGCAGATGTATTTGAACCTGTAGTAGGACTACCATCGAAATGAGCCATTAAGTTTCAGATAGATTTAGTACCAGGAGCAGAGCCGGTGAGTAGACCGCCAAGTAGAATGACATTTACCGAGATGAAGGAGTTGAAGGTGCAATTGGTGGATTTGGAAGGAAAGAATTTTATCAGGCCAAGCAGTTCGTCTTGGGGAGCAGCCATAGTGTTTTCCAAGAGGCCGGAGGGATCGTTAAGGTTATGTATCGATTATCATAAGTTGAATGAGAAGACAATAAAGAATTGATATCCGTTACCTAGAATTGACGATTTGTTCGACCAGTTGAGTGGAGCCAGAGTATTTTCTCAGTTGGATTTACCAACAGGGTTCCATTAACTTAGAGTGGCAGAGGATAGTATTCCTTTGACGGCGTTTAGAACCATATGTGGATCTTATAAATGGTTAGTGATGCCATTCGGACTAAATAATGCGCCTGCATTTTTTGTAGATTTGATGAATCGAATCTTCCAAGAGCACTAGGATCGGTCCGTATTGGTGTTCATAGATGATATATTGATATACTCTAAAGATGAAAGAGAGCATGAAGTTCATCTTAGAGTGGTGCTTGAGACGTTGAGGTAGCATCAGCTAAAAGCGAAATTTTCGAAGTGTTATTTCTGTAAGAAAGAAGTGAAGTTTCTTGGTCATGTAGTCTCAGAGAAAGGATTGTCTATAGATCTGACTAAGATCGAAGTGGTGAATAATTAGAAAAGACACGAGATAGTGACTGAGATAAAGAGTTTTCTTGGATTAGCTGGGTATTATCGGAGACTCATAAAGGATTTTTCACGGATAGCTGCACCGATGACCATGCTAACGTGGAAATATGTGAAGTTCATTTGGATCGATAAGTGTGAGGAGGCATTCCAAAAGATGAAACACTTATTGACTAATGCACCTGTGTTAGTTGTTCCAGAGGGAAATTAGGACTTAGTGGTGTACACGGATGCATGCAGAACAGGATTAGGAGCTGTGTTAATGCAAAGAGGTAAATTGATTGCCTATGTTTCTCTACAGCTCAAACCGCATGAGGTTAGATATCCGACTCACAACGTGAAATTTGCTGTGGTAATTTTTGCATTGAAGGTGTGGAGACATTACCTCTTGGGAGAAAGATTCAAGTTGTATACGGATCATAAGTCTCTGAAGTATTTATTCTCTCAGAAGGAGTTGAATATAAGACAGTAGAGGTGGTTAGAATTTTTAGCCGCTTATAATTTTAGTATCGAGTACACACCGGGAAAAGGCAATAAAGTAGCAGATGCACTTAGCAGGAAACATCAGAATGCAATATTGGCAATGATAGCCGAGTAGAAAGATTTAGAGGCGTTGACTACATGCAGAGTACAGTGGAGATCTAGAAGTAGTTCTAGTACAGAGACTGCTATGTTGTCATGTTTAGAAGTTCTACCAGTGATGATCAAAAGGATTGCTTCTAAACAAGGAGAGGATCCATTACTAGTTGAACGGATTAGGAAGTTAAGGGATGGAACAGAGAGCGATGACTTGAAAGATTTTAGTCTTGACCAGAATGGGTGGTTGAGGAAGAAGGAAGACCACGTGTTTCGAATGTGGGAAGTATTAGGAAGGAAGTCCTAGAAGAATGCCATCGTTTGAAGTTCACTATTCATCCGGGATGAACTAAGATGTATCAGGATTTGAAGAGAAGTTTCTTCTAGGAAGGTATGAAGAGAGATGTAGGTTTATGTCAGTGTTTGAACTGTTAACAGGTAAAAGCCGAACATCAAAAACCAAGTGGGTTACATCAGCCTTTAGATGTTCCAGTTTGGAAGTAGGATTCTATCTCGATGGATTTCATAGATGGGTTGCCAAGGTAGAATCGAGGAAATGAAAGTATATGGGTTATAGTGGATAGATTAACCAAGAGTGCCCATTTCATTCCAGTTAAGTCAATCAGGACGACACCTGTTTTAAATAAGTTGTTTATGAAGAATATAGTTAGACTGCATGGAATTCCTAGTAGTATAGTAAGTGGTAGAGATTCCTTGGTCACTAGCACTACAAGAAAAGAGATTATTTATAGCACTAAAAAATATCAACAAATAGCGTTTGAACGGTGTGTGCTATATTCGTCGCACCAAATAATAAAAATGAAATAAAATAAAAATATAAAACGCTATACGTTGGTAAGGACTAAGGAACAAATAAAAGGCAGGCTAAAATTCATTTTGACCGCCTTATCACTTTATTATTTCATTCCCAACTCATCATTTCCTTGCCTCTTTGCCCAAAAATCAACAATGGAAACTGTAAATAAATTTTTCCTCTTTTGTTTACCGCTCTAGTATCCATGAGCTCTGCCTTCACTTTTGCCTCTTTCTTTCCCTTTATAATCACCTTCGCATGAATCTACCTTTTGAGTATTTTTTGGAAAAACGAAAGCTTCGACTCTGACGATAAGATGTTGGTTGGGGACATCATGTAATATTGAGTTCAGAGTTTGCACTAGGAATAACTAAAACGAAACGAAGCTGAAGCAACTAGAAGGACTTTTAGGAGAGCTCGAGCAATTTTCAAATCCAAACGGTTCTTTTCTCCTTTTCACTTATTATGTTCTTGAAATTTGTTCCTTACCTTTTTGTTTTTTATAATTTTGTCGAGAAATAAATATTATAATTCATAGATTGGTTTAGTTTTGGATTAATATACCCACAGATTGAGCTTGAGCAGTATCCTACAAGACCACACATAGCATCCTGAGTAATCTATACTGCACTTATCTATTCTTTTTTTTTGGATTTTCAAATGTTCTATTTTTGGGATATGATAGTCATTTTTATGGATGTAGCATGTTTTAGACCTCCTAATTTAGTAGTTAAAACTTCTTATAAGTAGACTATTTACGTTTGAATGTTTGTAAACTATTGAGGATGCATTTGTTAAGTACACAAAGCACTTGAGCGGAGTTAGAAATGTTGGTACAAGTGGAAATGGTGTCAGTGAAGAAACGTGTTTTTGGGTATTTGAGCAAAATAAAAGTTTAATGAGGCAAATGTTTAACTTTGTTTGATTGTGCTAACTATTTATTTAACGTATTAAAATTAAAAAATTTATATTAATAGCTAAATAATTAATAAAAACACATTGGCGACTCACTGATGTTGAAAACAGAAACTGTCATTAAGAAGTACTATAGATGCCCATATGGTGATAATCATGGTTATCACTTACCAACAACACAATAACTATGTAACTGGTACATACGGCACCAAATGTCTTAATTGTTGGAATAATATTTGTATTGAGACGATGTTTGTGGGTTTCACTTCGGTGACTAATACTGTAGGCCCTATATATGTGAAAGGAGCAGTGACGTATATGGTTATCGAAGATTTGTCCATTATGTATATTTCCACTGTATCCAGTATTTCTCTGCCGAATAAATTTGAGGTTATGGAAATTGGTTCACTCATGGAGAAACATGTGGATCTAGACATTAAGAAGGGATTGAAGTTGATGAAGGCATAGTCAAAAATAGTTGTTATAAATATCTTTCTTAGTAACAAGTATAATTAGCATGCACTCAATATTGACATTAAGCTGCTCTTGTTGTTCTTTTAGTTTTGTGTTTGAGAATGCAATATCCTGGAAATAAAGAAATGAACAAGTGTGGATGCAGCGCACAGTAGTGTTATATATGGTTTCTTTATGACACCTTTTGATGGATAGCCACGATAATTTGATAACATTTTCAAATTCAATGCATATTATAATGTAGCTTAGTTGTGTTTAATATTAAACTTCTGAAGGTTATTTTGTGATTAAGGCACCATAAGAGGTGGTGTTTTGCAACTATATAACAAGTAAAATTTGTTGTTCCAGTTTTATGATAAAATCATTAGAGCATCAAGAATGATAACAACATTGAAAACTGGTACTAAATAAACAAAACGCCAAACTAATTTTAAGTCGGTATGTTGTTAAGCATAGAGGAGTGCTTGTATGGTGTATGATAAATTCCTATGGTGTTTGCTTACCACTCAAGAATTTTTTTTACCGTTTCAGGTAAATCTCAAGCCAGTTTTGACATTGCTCGACATTTCATTTCCTCTTGCTTCTTCTAATCTTGGTGTCGATAATCTTGAAAATGAGTTTATCATGGTAAATTTGCAACTCTCAGAGGTACACCAGTCTATACTTTAATATGGCACATAAAAGTATTTTATTATTATGTTGAAGCAAACTATTTTAATTTTTGTAAAATGTTAAAGCTCACAATAAAATTGAAGAAATGGCAACTAGCGGGATTGATACTACTTCACTCGAGGATGAGCCCTTTGACACTGAAGCTGCTATGAACAGACGCATATTAAAGCTTATTGCTAGTTGCTGCAACTGTGAGTAATGAAAATGAAATCAGTCTTAAGTTAGTCTTGCATTACTTACTATTCTAAAGCATAAAAGTAATTTATTATTTCAGGTGATAAACTTGCAAGAGCCACAGAGCTTGTTAGATTGCTTACTCTGGAAAAGTCCCTTAAGGGCGCAATAAAGCTTGCAACTGCTCTAAAACTTCCAGCATTAGCAGAACGCTTCAATGGGATGTTAGAGGTATAGTTTCATATCCCTCCCGAGTGTTTAATCTTTCTTCTCTTTTTGTGAAACAAAAAAGAAAAAGTGCAAGATCTTGAACTCTGTGATTCATCTTTGGAACCATCATGCTTATATTTAGCAGCTTTATTTGCATTTCTACATTTAGTATTCTACTTATTTTACTCTTTCTTTTGATCAGTTTCATTATTCTTTTATAAAACTATATGCCAAACCAGAATATGATTAAGTTCATTAATTTATTATTTTTCAACAATATTTTTCTGCACATGTGTTCCCGATTACAAACTACTAAAATTTCTATATACACACATCAGACTAGCCTATTAAATAGTATACATTTTTATCGATTTATGCAGGTTTGATAGGGGTCGATGATCCATATGCACCCCTTTGAATTGTGAGGTAAGTGAGTACTTCACTTATTCATTGCGAAACATAGCATTGGTGCTGAAAAAAACATGCCTTTGCAGTAGAAAACTTGTTATGTATATTTCTGATAAATGATGCATGTGCAAGGATGGCAAAGTATGTTAGCTGAAGAGTAGCATGGCATGTTAGCTGAACTGTGCGTGGAAATAGTTTTGTGTGCATGAAAACAGTTGTGCAAGTTGGCTGAAAAGTGCATGTTGGAAGAAAAAAATACAGTAATGATGAATGCACATACTGGCCGAAGATGGGGCAGAATGCTACTACAGGATGAAGCTGCAAATGAACAGTAGTGTGATGTTGGATGTACAGTTGAAGACGGGACAGTATGATGCTCGTACATTGTGCGGTGGTGATACCGATCAGTGCTTACTCGCAACATGTAGACAGGGGTACGTATGAACAGTAAGCTAAAATAGACACAATTTAATTTATTATTATATTAAAAACTTTAGGCATATTAACATAAAAATCGTCTTAGTTAAATTTGAATTAGATTGGGTACTAACAATATAAAGATTGAGAAAATGAGACTGCACACTTCTGATAATAAAACAAATACTAATATAACTGTTTGCTATACTATTCATTGGCCATAGCATATATATAATAATGCTTAATAGTAAAGATTTTTGCTTTTGACCCATGAATGGCTGAGTTCCTATCCAAGGTCACCGGAACTGCCATCGACTAGGTTGGAATGAAGGTTGATTCTTCTTTCAATTTTGTTTCTATGCATTCTTTGAGGTCACTGGAACTGCCATCTAGTATGGGTGTTCATATTTGCATTTTGAACAAACTGAAGGTTCATATTTACATTTTGAACTATAACATGGGACACTAATTTATTAAAGTACTTCTAGCTTGCTGTCTATATTTTTTTAAAGGAGCTACACATGATTAAAATTATATATAATAATCTATTTTTGAACTTCCATTTCAAGCAAGTCCTTCTATTTGCATTAGACTAGGACACATATAGATAAATAATTTATATTCATTATTGGATTTGATTTGTTAGCATGTTGTTCTTTTTATAAAATCGATATTGACAATAACCTGTGCAATAGTCAATATACTTGCTGACCTTTACCCTCAAATTTGAGTTAGTATTTTGAATACCCAATTTTTTCATTACTATCAATAAGTTCAGTGTGACTGACAAGGATAAAAGTCATTAGCAGTTAGCAACAAGAAGTTGTTTACAATATCAGTAAATCATGATCTCACACACAACACCACCCCCACTCCTCCTTTTCTGGTGTGGTTAAATTTTTTGTTTTTGCAATGAATAGACCAACCAAAGAGATTATTTATTCTCATAAACCCATTTGGGGGAAAGAAATGTGCACGGAAGATATTCATGAATGAAATTAAGCCCCTATTTGAAGCTGCTAAGATACTCTATACCGTGGAAGGTTGGCGGTTTCTATTGTTAGGTCTATTTAAGCTTTATACGCAATCCAAATTGTTTATGCTATTAGCTTACATAAGACATTGTAGCCCAAATATCAACATTGATTTCTTTTTCCCCTTTCAGAAACTTGATATCAACTGCATGCTCAAGAAATTTCATATAAACTGGAACTCCAAAAATATGATGGAATTGTGTGCGTAAGTGGAGATGGCCTCCTTGTGGAGGTGAGTGTTTTTCTTGAATATATTGAAACACTAGAAGAATTCGTTATAGGTTGGATTTTAAACTTCAAAGTTCAAACCGTTATTTTGTTGGTAGCTTTGCCTTCTGTTTAGGACACTTTACCTTGTGGCCATGAAAATCTGGTTATATGATTATGTAAAAGCTGTATAACTTTGACACAAGTGTTTAGTCAGTATTTTATATTTTCTGTGGCTGATCAATACCGTAGGAACCTCTGATTGCATTCATTATTATTGTAATAGTCATATATTGCAATAAACAGATGACATTAAATTGCATGTTGCTTCTCATCATATTAGGCTAATTTTATTGGATGTTTATTGTAAGTTGAAAGAATGAATTACTGCAAAACATGATCAGCCAGATTGAGATTAAACATGCAGTAGCATATAATTGCATCGATACCAGCTTTTACCTTTACTTCATTGCTCACGACTTTAATATTGTATTAGCATGTTATTAGCACACTCACAATCACATGATGTGCATGCATAATTATTTATACGTGGGCTTCATAGAAGTTGAAATTTGAATGTATTTTCATAAAAATTAGATTTCAAACTTGGTAAAGTGGAAGAGATGGCCCAGATGGGGAAGCAAAAGGAAAAGAAAGGCTTGATTGTGAGTCCATTTTGATTTTTCTCATGCTTTAGTATCATTTTCAATCTAAGAATAAGGATTCAATAACACTTTAGGCTAATGTTTTCGCTGGAGTTTGGTGAATTATATAACCAACAACTAAGTATAAAAATTAATGTGAATTACAATCAATATGCCATTAGAATTCTTTTTTCTCGTTTGCTCATAGCTCATACCCTCCATTATACTTGATTTAAAGATTTTTTTTGGATTTAGGCCGGTTTAAAATTAGGCTAGTTCACAAATTTATTATAAAAATATACCACTTTTGACCGGTTCAACGTCACGCTGATCAAAAGTGTACTAACGGCAATTTTCCTTTTGATCAGCGTGGCATTGAACTGGTTAAAAATGGTCTATTTTTGTAATAAATTTGTAAAATGGTCCAACTGCGTAAATAAGTTTAAAAACCAGTTCAAATTTTTAAAAAAAAAAATTCTTTTTCAAACTGTCTCCGACAAATGGTCCAGGCTAACTGTCTTTAATTTGAATTTGAAATTCAAATATTTGTTCTAATTTATAACATTTAATACCCATACTTTCAAGCCAAAACTGTAAATGATTTGCTCATGTAAATTGATCATGTTAAAAATGGAATTTCAACCCAAGTAGAATCAAAACAAACTTTTGAGCATGACTGTTCATTCCTATATTTGACTGTCTACAAGCCAAAAATAAGGCCACGGTGTTCAAAGTCTTTGAAATGGCCGGATTCAATGTACTCAGATTCATAACTGAAAGAAATGCAAATTTCATTTTCTATTCATAGTCAAAATTCAAACTAACAACTGATGTTAGCAGAACGGTACAAAGCATGAGTGACTAACAACTCTTAATTCCAGCAGTCCAAAGAAATCTCAAAACTAATTCAGAAATCAATTGCCTTGCTGATATATTAGATTAAAACTCTTAATCAATGTATTAAGTATATTTCAGGTGGTTCATAATTTCATAGTCGACCATGATGTGAAATAGAAAAAGATACTAAACCGAAACCTAAAAAGGAATTGAAAATAGAGTACTTGTCAGTGTAGTGGATACCATGATGTTAAAAGGTGTAAAACTGCGCAAGGATGCATCATTCTAAAGTACAAAGCAAACTGTTAAACAATGAATATATTGCAGCTTTGTGTGTCTTCAAAAAATGGATTGGTCAGTCCTTTCCCATACACAAACCTGACGTTTAAAGTCAAATTTCTCCTTTTTTATGTTCTTTAAAGCTTCTGGTTTTTTTATGTATTGCCTTCAGTTGTGTTGATTGAACTCTTCACTGACTGTTTTTTGTCTATCGGATTAGCCAAATGATACAGCATTACTATGCCGTCGTTATTGAACATTTGCTTTGAGCTAGCTTGATTCTGATTACGTTTACGATTTATTTTGCTTCTTTAAGTGATTTAGTTCACAATTACTAACATCTACTTTGTGCATGTCTGACATAACAATTACTAACATCTAGATTGCTTATTTGATTATTGCAGATGAATGGAGTAAATGTCTAGAGCGCTTTTTTCCACTGGTTTGATTATCATGTGACCATGTCTTGTAGTATTTGTGTTCATTTGTTAGACTATTTTGAACTATTATCATGCGACAATGTCTTGTAGTATTTGAAATATTAGCAGAATTATTTGAAACTTTTCCACTGGTTTGATTGTGTGTTTCCAAATTAGAATTCACTGCAACGTTATCATTGTTACATATAGTTGTTGTCATCTTCTCGATTTGTTATTTTTGGGATCCACATTTTAATATATATATATATGTGTGTGTGTGTAATGTGTATACATATATCTATCTATGTGCATATATATATAATATAATATAATAAAAAGAAAATTGAAGCAAATGCTGAAAATTAATATTATATAGAATAGCGTTTGAAAAACGCTATTGATTCATCAAACGCTATCGCAACTCTATATGAGATGTAAGATTTATGCATCAAAAATGCTATAATAGAATCAAAAACGCTATAGTAGAAAATAAAAACGCTATACAAGCATGACAAGAAATGCTATCGAAAAACATTGTAACGCTATAACATGGTTTGATGAAACGCTATAAAATGTGCTCGAAAACGCTATAGAAGTTAAATGAAGGATTATATTCCCTATAGCGTTTAAGTTTAATAATAGAGAAAAAACGCTATGGTAGGTTGCAAACGCTATGCCCTTTTGTAAACGCTATTAGCTATTATAGCGTTTTCCTTCCTGCTATGTAATGATGCCGGCCTACCATAGCTTGTGGTTCCACGGCGTTCTCTGAAACGCTATGGTAGCCTGTTATAGCGTTTTTCAAACGCTATGAAAGCCACTGTTTGTTGTAGTGTAGCGAGTTCTAGAAGAGTCTACAGGATGCTTTAGGTACCAAGCTCAAAATGAGTACCGCTTACCGTCCACAGACATATGGGCAAACAGAAAGAGTTACCAAAATCTTAGAAGATTTGTTAAGAGCCTGTGTGCTAGACTTTGGGGGATCATGGGAAGACCATTTACACTTATTTGAGTTTCCGTATAACAACAGTTATCAGACTAGTATAGGGACGGAACCGTTTGAAGCTTTGTATGGAAGGCCATGCAAATCTCCAGTTTGTTCGTTAGAGACTGGGGATAGATTTGTTCTTGGTCCAGATTTGGTTAGAGAAGCTGCAGAAAAGATTGAGCTCATTCAAGCCAAAATGAAGGAGGCTCAGTCTAGGCAGAAGAGTTATGCTGATAGAAGATGGAAAGTCTTAGAGTTCTCAGTTGGAGGTCATGTTTTTGTCAAGGTATCACCAATGAAAGGTGTGATCAGATTCGGGAAATCAGGAAAGTTGGCACTGGGATTTATTGGACCATTTCCTATTATAGAAAGGATCGAGAAACTCACATATAGGGTAGAGTTACGAAACAGTTTGGCAAGAGTCCATGATGTTTTTCATATTTCTCATCTAAAGAAGTGTATTCGAGATCCAGAGCTACTATAGCATTGACTATGTTAGATGACTTAGTAGTGGAACCGAATTTGATAATAGTTAGAAAGCCAGTTTGCATAGTTGCGAGAGATGAGAAGAGGCTAAGGAACAAGACAGTCGGATTAGTAAAAGTCCAGTGGAATGACGAAGAGAGAGACTGTAGTTGGGAAACTGAGAGCATGACTAGAGATACTTATCCTGACTTGTTTCATGGTATGTTTTAACTTTATGATTGATTTTGATGAGTACCTTATCGTAATTTCGAGGACGAAATTCTTTAAGGAGGGGAGACAGTAACACCCCTAATTTTAGATAACATTATTCAGGAGATTTAATTAGCTAAATTAAATAGAATAATGTAAAGATTAAAGTGGTTAAGGGATTGAGATTTATGTAATTAGAAGAGTAGCCATGCCTAATAAACTAAGAGGGAATTAAAATGAAATAGATAAGGGAGATAGATAAGAGCAAAATAGGAATAAGCTATATTCTTATACCTTAAACCCTCATGCCACTTTCATTTTACACGTTCATAAACAAAATCAAAATATAAGAGAGGCCGGCCACCATTAGAGGGAATATAAAGGAAGATAAGAAAGAATCTAAAGAAGGAAGCTTAGTCAATTCATTTAAGAAGAAAATCTCAAATCTTTAATAAGAAAGCTAAAGGTGAATAATAGATTACATCTCATTTTGATGATTTCGGTTCTAGATTTTATCCGTATATATTTTGCAAAGTATATTTCCATGTTTTGAATGATAAATAGATGTATATGCTTGTTGATGAATTATGTTTGTTCATATAGATTTTTATGACAATTTTTGATTTGGAAAACCTATCAAAAGACATCCAAATGCCTTGCGATTTTGAGATAAGTTCAGAAATATTATTTTAGAGATGGGTTTCAAGTTTCATAATTTTCTAAATTAAAGTGGACTTATTATGAATTTTCTAGTGGAGAAAATTGTTAAATTGGGTTTAAAATTAATTACAGCCATTATATGTTAGCTTTGGGTCAGAAATTTATATATGTTAGAAAACATATAAAAAGTGATTTCGAAGGTTTCTAAGGGGATGTTTCCCAATATTTTCGAAAGGTATATGATAAATGTTTCAAAGGGGTGACTCCCTAATGTTTTCGAAAGCTTTACCTTTAGTATTTGAATGCAAGTTTTCCAATGGTTTCGAAAGGCAAGTTTGAAGTATTTTAAAAGTGGATGTCTAAGGTTTTATAATGCTTTCGAAAAAGACTCTATCAATGTTTTCGAAGGGTATATTTTGGCCTTCCGGCCTATTGTTATAAAGTAAAGTAGTTAACATGTTTTGAAAGGGGTACTTTCAATAGTTTCGAAAGGGGTATTTTTAATGGTTTCGAAAGAGATTGTTTATAGGATTTAAAAAAAGGTTTCGAATAATTTCATCAACAATGTTTTGTGTAAAGCATATATCATGGCAAAGAGATTTGAGTAAAGAAAAATTATATTTTCCTTGTTTAAGTATGATTTAAAGCGTTAGATTATTTTGTAAGAAATGTTTTCAAGGAAAATTTAAAGGGTAGATAACCCTAAGTAAATGACTCGGATATATGAATACCAGATGGGATTGGTATAGGGTCACGCCCTATACATTAGCTATAGCCCCTAGCTAATTTAGTCCAAAATTCCAGTGTGTAGGGCTTAGTTACTGGTAAGACTTAAATGATGTTACACACCGAAAGGGATATATACAGAGAAGGAGGGTAGGTTATTGGTGAGCCCACAAAACCATTAGGATCGGATGACCCTAGAAGGAGATAGTAAAGGGAAGTCAGTCCAAAAAGGTGTCTAACAGGCGTTAGATAATAGATTGTGTCTGGTAGGTCCGAGTCAGCCAATGGTTAGTAGTTAGCCAAATAAAACAATATTTGGGACAGATAGTCCATTGATTACCTGATTTATATGCATATATGAAATTGTTATTCTTGCTCTAATCAGTTTGATTGTAGGACACTGATTTGCAAAAAGATATGTTTTAAAGGGATATTAGTGAGGGGAAACCCGTTCCGCTAAGCGACGTGGTCCCACTTAATATCCGTAAACCGAGATGTAACTGTATTATTCACACCATGCTTAATATCTAACTCGAATTTTATGCTTTTCCCCTTAAACTCTTGGTGCTCAGAATTAATTTGCGTAGATTGAGAGTTGAGGTTTTACAGGTTTAGTATGTGGACGAATAAAGCTTCTGAAGACGTGTAGGAGGCAATGCTAGCTATATTTAGGTGTTATTTAGTTTTATTTCCGCTGTGATGTATTAAGACTGATTGTCTATACAGTACTCTGATCATCCAATGGGGCATCTTCATATGTCGCTCTTGGCGTATTTTGTAATAATTATATTTGATCAAAACCTGGTAAACGTTTGGGATTATGTAATGGAATATGAAACATGATTTTGCAATGTAATCAGTAAAGTTGTTTTTGAAATCTGTGATTTTGTTTCATACTCATGTGCTTTTGATATTATGGATACCATTAACATTACCGTATTTTGTCACCGGAAGTTAGTATTGTGGATGACTACAACATTTGTAGCACTTAGCTTCAGGCCTCAACATAGGGGATGTTACAAGTTCTTCGTACCCCATGCCCATATTTACTATATACGATTTCTATAGTATTTTTGAGGTTATGTCTCGCTTACGTTAGATTGCTGTCTAGCATATGTGCTTTCATATATCTATACTTGGAGCTTATTATCACTGATATTCTGCTGTGTAGTACCGTAGAGTTATGATAGTAGTTATATTACTCTAGAGACAGTTTTGGAATTCATTTTGGAGATCGGGATGTACAAACTCTAGTATTTCAATTTTTGTATGATCTATTAACCTATTACACTTTGATATTCTTATTTATGGTTCATTTGATTATATTACTGTCTCGTCTATTTTACATCTATGTTATCATATTATATTTTGTCTATGCACTATGAGATGTTCTACATGTTCTGTTCTTAGATTTTTATTTTTTTTATCATCTTTGGCTATTGTCCTACATCGGCTGAGTATCTCCTCAACGCATTATACATGTATATTAGGTACAAAAGGTGTTGGGCTGTCATCACATTTGGAATCAGAGCTTAGATTGTGTAGATGACCTAAGCTGATACTTGGATTATAGATAAGAAGGAGCTATCGTCTTAGAATGGATGAAGCGATATATAAGGAGCATACTTATTATATTTTGGTTTTCTAAACTATACATTAGTATATAATAGTAAGTCGCATTGCACATATACGTACCATTAATGTAGTTTTCCTCTATGAGAGACTAATCATTCTTATTACAGATGGTAAGGATGACAAGCGTACGGGGAATTCTGCACCAGAAGCTAAGGATGGAAGGATAACTAGGATGGCTACTGACCCGAAAGTTTAGGCAGCGTTCATCTGTGTGGTGGTGAGCGTAATGCAAGCAGCCAAAAGAGGAGCTATAGAGATAGTAGGCAGTGGTGCTCAAATGCAAGAGCAACAAGTTGTTATTCCTTAGAAGAAGCTAAACCATAAGCAAGCGGAGGTAGCAAGAGAATGAGGGACAACGAAGGAGGAAATAGTCCTAGAAGAAAGGTGACCAAAAGAAAGGCAAATGGGAGCCGCCGTGCTTTAATTTCAATGATAGGGGTCATAATAGTAAAGTCGATAAGGACCCAAACAGTAGCAAGAGGAAGACCTTCAACTGCGGTAGGGCTGGGAACAATAAGGTAGATTGTCCAAAGCGGGTTAAGGAGGTGTAAACCCAAATGAAGAATGGTTCGAGGAAGAGAAAATGGAAGCCTATTTGCTATGATTGTTGGGAGAAGGGCCATATTGCTAAAAACTGGAAGGCAGAAGCCAAGAAGTGCTGTAACTGCAACAAGCTTGGGCGTATCAAGATGGATTGTCCAGAACCGCTTAGAAACAAGCAGGTTGAGTTTGCTTATGCTTTAAGCGTAGTCCTAGCTTTGTCAAGTGCTCCATCGGTGAAGGAGAATGGAAAGAGCATCATTATATAGGGTATGTTTTCTATTTCCGATAGACCTGTACGTGTTTTATTCGATATCGATGCTTCACATTCCAACATATCTAGTGATTTGGTAGATAGACTAGGATTGAGACCCAGGATAGTTGACCGATATTTAAATTACGACAAACCCTGCTGGGGGCTTAGCCATCTTGTGCATGGTTTGTCGAGACTTAGCCTTATTGAGTCATGGATGTTTGTTTGCTTATGGTTACTTTGTTTTGGATTTCATGGGGTTTGGTATTGTTCTTGGATGGACTGGCTGTTGAAGTACGAAGTAGTGGTGGATTGTGAGAGGTCGTTGGTGATGATAAGGATGGATGATAGGCATAGGTTGGAGATTGATTACCTACCCGACGATGAGGTGATGGCTAGATTTTTTTACTCGCTCAAGATCCTACATGACGAGCTGTCATCTGTGCCTATAGCAAGGGAGTCCCCAGACATATTAGAGGAGGTGACTGGATTACCACCACATAAAGAGATCGAGTTTCGTAAAGATTTAGTGAAGGATGCCAGACCTATTGTTATGCCATTAAGGCATTTGGCGCAAAAAGAGCAGAAGGAACTAGAGGTGTAAGTGAATGACCTATTATGACTGGGGTTTATTCAATGGAGTACATCTGAGTGGGGAGCACTTATAGTGTTTGCCACTAAGGTGGACGGATCATTGAGATTGTGTGTAGATTACCGTGGGCTGAATAAGGTGACAAGAAAGAACAAGTATCAACTCTCACATATTGATGACTTGTTCGAGCAGCTCCATGGTGCTACGGTGTTCTCTCAGTTGGAGCTTACGATGGGGTTTCATCAACAGAGAGTGGCGAAGTAAAGTATGCCTATTATAGCGTTTCATGCGCCATCTAGATTCTATGAGTTGTTGGTTATGCCATTCAGGCTAACCTACACACTGACTTACTTTATTGATCTTATGAACCGTGATTTTAGGGATCAACTAAATAAGTTTTTACTTGTGTTCATGGATGATATCCTTGTTTATTTGAGGATGGAGGAAGAACACAATGAGCATTTGAGGATTGTATTTGAGGTGCTGAGGAAACACCGACTAAAGGCGAAGTTTTTAAAGTCTCACTTTTGGATGAGGGAATTGCAATTTTTGGGTCACATTGTTTCTGAGTAGGGTATTGTTTTAGATCCTACGAGGGTGGCAGTAGTACAGGAAAGGGATCGGCCCAAGAATTCTATGGATCTGAGGAGTTTTATAGGATTGGTGAGTTACTATAGACATTTTATCAAGGATTCTCTAAGGTATAAGCACCGTTATCAACTTGCCTAAGAAGAATCGGACTTTTATTTGGAACACGAGATGCGAGCGTGCATTCAAGAGTTTGAAGGAGAGATTGATGATCGCACCAATGTTAGTCATTTCGAGAGGGAACGAGGAGCAGACAGTATACACAAATGCCTATGGTACTAGACTAGATGTGATGTTGATGCAGAGACGAAAGGTTATTACCTACGCTAGTCAACAGCTGAAACCGCATGAGAAGAAGTATCCAACTCATGATTTGGAGTTAGCAGTGATATTATTCTCTTTGAAGATATGGAGGCATTATTTGCTTGGGGGAAGGTTTGAGTTGTATACGAACCATAAGTCGTTGAAGTATCTATTATCTTGGAAGGACATTAACCTTCTCAGTAGCGATGGTTAGAGTTCCTAGCTTCCTATGCCTTTGACATTTCTATATGCCTGATAGGTGAAAGTTAGTCGATGATACATTGAGTAGAAGACATGCCAACTTAGGAACGATGTACCAAGAATGGAAGAAGTTGAAGTTTATCGCTGGCTATGATTTTAGACCTCGATGTGAGCTAGAGCCCAATGTGTTGGATAGGTTGACGAGCATACATACTTTGATCGAGCAAATCGTTGCTAGTTAGAGTCAAGGCACTAGACTAGTAGAGATCAAAAAATAAAGGAAGAATTAGAGTCCAAGGAGATGAAGCGGTATGGACTCGACCGTGATGGTTGACTCCATAAAGACGGGAGGTTGTTTGTTCCTGATTCCAATGGGTTAAGAGATAAGGTGCTACGAGAGTGCTATCATTCGAGATTGACTATACATCCCAGTGGCAGTAAAATATATTGTGATATGAGGTAGACATTTTATTAGGAAGGGATAAAGAAGGATGTTGGGGCATTCATCTCAAAATGCATGAACTGTTAGTTGGTAAAGACAGAGCAGAAGAAGTCGAGTGGTTTGCTATAACTGCTCGAGATTCACGAATGGAAATGGAAACAAGTTGCGATGGACTTCATCGATGGATGGTCGAGGACTAGAGGTGGGTACGATAGCATCTGGATCATATTCGATAGGCTAACAAAGAGTGCAAGATTTATACCCGTCATGTCTTGTAGAACGATATCCAAATTGGCCGAGTTGTATGTGAAGTAGGTTGTACGATTCCATGGTGTCTCGAAGAGAATTGTGAGCAATCGAGACCCTCTGTTGACTAGCGGGTTTTAGAAGTACTTACATGAGGGTTACGGATGGAGCTGCATCTCAGTACATCTTATCACCCACAAATAGATGGGCAGACCGAGAGGGTGAAGCATATCTTAGAGGATCTCTTTCGAGCCCATATTATTGATTTCTATGGCTCATGGGATGATCATTTACATTTGGTGAAGTTCGTGTACAACAATAGTTATCAGTCCAGCATCGGTATAGCACCATTTGAGGTGTTAAATGACCAACCATGCAATGTTCCTTCATAATGATGGAAAGCGGATGAAAAACTGATACTTGAGCCAGATATGATTGGAGAGACTTCAGAGAAGATCGAGATCATTTGGCAATTAAAGAAAGCTATTCAGGATAGATAGAAGAGCTATGCTAATAGAAGAAGACATGATTTATATTTCTCCATTGGTGATATGGTGTTTTATCAAGATCTCCCCGTTGAAGAATGTTGTTCGATTTGGTACTAATTGTTAAAGAATGTTGTTCGTTTTGGTACTATGAGGAAGTTGGTGCCAAGATTCGTTGGTCCATTTCCAATACTTGAAAGGATAGGGAAACTGACTTACAAAGTCGACTTACCTCAGAAATGATGGGCGTGCACAATGTGTTCCACGTCTCTCACTTATGGAAATTTGTGCATGGCTTAAGCATGACAGTTGAACCGAATCAGCTTGATGACATCGAGATTGAACCAAAAGCATCGAGACCTCATAGGCGTATTCGTATCATCAGACATGACACGAAGCAACTTAGGAGGAAGACAGTAGAGTTGGCGAAGGTTCGATTGAGTGAGAGCACAGGCGATTGTACTTGGAAGACCGATGAGATACTTCCTATATCATTCAAGAAGAAAGATGAATGTCCGTCTCTTGTGATCATCAAGGCTCAAAGAAATCACAAAATAGTGCTGCAGCTTCAAAGTAATTTGTCCTAGTTCAAGACCCAATATTTTTTCGTTAGTTGTCTTGGGGGATCTAGTCGCCTTTGGATGACAGGGGGTAAGTCTTCTCTTTTACTTATTGAGATTCAAGAAGGATTTTTAATAGACCGAATACTCCTTGAAGTTATTCCGAGGCCAAACAAAAATCCATCACTTGATCCTATCTTCCATACTCTGAAGGCCATAGACTCTAGAGGGAGATCGATCAAGTCTTTACTAATGGATGAGAATTTGCTTTGGTATGGGTTGTTGCATCCCGGGAGATCTGCCATCACCGTTGAAGTTCCATCTCCTTCCCATTCTAGAATTCGAACATGCTCTACTTCTTCATCGCTCGACTCTAAAGAGGATGATCTACCAGAAGGAAAAGGTCCATCCGGTAGACCAATTGAAGAAATTTATGAAGGAAAAGGCGCTACAACCGGAGCCAGTTGCCCAATTAGGATGCCCCCGATCCCAGAGGAGGAGGAAGAGGATTTCAAGCAGCATAAAGGCAAGGCTGCAGTGATCACAAAAAAGGAGGAGGGTGAAGTTGAGAACAGTAGTAGCTATGATTCCTCCTCTAATGATGAGGAATTTGATGCAAGTTCCAGTGAAGGAGACTTCGAATCATGCGACGAAACTCCAAGAATGAAAACTATTCTCCCGGATTCGCTTCCCCAAGAAATTATTGCTAAAGATGCTCGCCCAGTAGCCGAATGACTTCATGGTTATCCACCTAAGGAAACCGATATCAACTTTGGAGACTTGGGCAACGTTTATGTAAACATCGATGAACTCATGGGAGATGATTTCGAGTTCGAGGGATTGTCTTCTCACCCCGGTCATGCTGTGTATAGAGATAGCTTGACTCCCACTCCGTGGCTTCCCGATCCAGTTTGTGAAGTCCTTTTAGGCCACCTACAATACGTTACACATTTCACTAGGGTCACATATATATACATATGCATTATTTGAGTTCATTTTCTATCGCTAAAGTTCTTCATTCATTTTTTATATCAGGTACTATGGGAGGCCATGGACTTTATGAGGACTTTGAATAATTTACCGATGCATAAGGCAGGTCAAGGCGGACTTCAAGCTACAACCAATTTCAATAAATTGAGGAAGAGTGGAGTAAGAGGAAAGATTTGGAAGTCCAAGTTCGTCGTCGGGACGACAGGGACCGAGGCAGAGTTTATAGAAGTGGTTATGAGAAGTGGAAAACTCCCGACGATCGGGAAGAACAATCCAAGAAATTGAAGGTAGATCGTGGTTCCCATCCTTTCGAGCACCAAGCATTTTCCCCGGCTCGAATCTTTGTTGGAATTGAAATTCCGACTTCTACTGTTCAAGTCTCACCGTCAACCCAAATTCCATCAACTCACGTAGTGCTAGCTTCTGGTTCTTCACACCCCCGTAGGAGGCCAGCTTATATTCTCCCATCTGGTCCCCCTAAGCTTGAAGCGACGCTCCTGGATGGTTTTTGAAGGGAGTTAAATTTTATCATGACCTACGTCCGATTCTTATGGATTCTTATATGCCCCATCTCCAGGCGATTTAAAGCGATTTGGATCAAGCTGAAGGATGGAAGAAATTATGTAAACAACTGGCGGACACAAACCGTAACAACTACCAAGATATTCTTTTGTTTGAGTTAGAAAAGGATGATTATGAGAGGATGTTAACGAAATGTAATGCCAGAATTGAGCAACTGACAAAGGAGAGGGATGCTACAATTCAGGAGAGTAAGAGAAAAGTTAGTTTGCTGAAGGAATTGAAAGAACATAAAAATCGAGATCATGTTCAGAGACGAAATCAAGAAGGCCCATGCTGATGAGGTTAAGCTAAAAAAGGAGCTTGAAATTCGAGACAAGATTATCGAAGCTCAGAAGTGAACTATTGTTGGTCATGACAAAGCCATCAAAGAACATAAAAAGACAATTGCTGATTATGCGAGAATGGTGGAATCCCATGACAAGACCATATCTGACCAGCCTCAAATGACTGCTTCACTTCAAGAAAGAGTCGTGCAGTTTAAGGTTGAGAAGACCCAAGTTGAAGTTGAGAAGGCTACTTTGGCGGCGGACCACTTGGAGTTGTAGGATACTTTCGAGAGGAATATGGAGAAGATGGATTACACCATTTTGAATTTCTACGTCAACTCTCTACTGCATCAGGGCAACCTTAGCAATATGGGCCCTAAATCCCGTATACTCTTGTTGTGGTTTGGGAAGAATTTCTGGCCCGTTTCCAAGAAATCGGGATGTATACATCAAGCAAGAGTTGGAGGATGCCTATCTCAACGAAGAGGGCTTTGGTAGAGGGCCAAGAGATTATTCGGATTGAGAGGGGTGAGAGGCCGCCGATGCTACTGCAACTGCAACTGCCAAAGCGCTATTTGATTTCAGGCCTGGCGAATCATCAAAGAAGCATCGTGATCAGTCAAGAACCATTTCGGGTTCAGCCGGTACTGCTTTGTTGTCCGCCCCTTCAACGATTGTTTCAAAAGCCTTGGGTGGTCCCGGAACTTCACCAAAGATCATGAACCCAGCCAAAGAAGGAGATAGTAGGGAGTTTGAGATTAAAATTCATGGTCACACTTCAGATGTAGGTAACCTTCTTGTTTCTTCTGAGTTTGACAATTTTCAGCAACCGCTGCAAGAACAAGATGAATTGAATGCTTTCATTTTTTATCTTATAGGTCCGTCTTCTTTGCCTATCGAACTACCAATTTCTTCGATCCCGGGACCTATTGCTATTTCGACTGCTTCGACGCCTATTTCTGTAGCTGCTTCAATCACCATGCCTATGTTTGGCTCATAACCAAGGCCGGAATCCGAGAAGATTGCTGCGTTGCATGGCCTGGACGATCCTTTCATATCTCTAAGGGTGATTTAACAACAGCTGACACTCGAGAGCAGACAGACCAAGTGAGCCAGCTAAGTAAAACTAAACAGTAGATGGTGGCAGTTAAAAGGGAAAAGATCGAGGAGAGAAAGTTTCAAGGAACTCCTACAAGTCTTGGAAGCACATGACCAAGGGGGAGTCTTTCGAGGAGGTCAAAGAACAAGGAGGAGACATAGTCATGGAGGCGATAATTAATATCTCTGCAGCGATACAACTCCTGGTAGGATGCTCAGAAGAAGAAGAAACGTCAAATCAAAGGTAGGAAGGGATATGGTGGAAAGAAACACTAGCAGGCTCGAGTGATAGTGGAGTCGGATACTGGAACGTTCTGATTTGTTTGACATGCATTTCGTACAAGTGCATAGCCTACACATATTACTTTTGTGGTTGTAGCATATGTATTTTTCTTTTTGTTGGCCAATATTGTGTGGGTACGGCCCCCACATTTTGACTTTGTACAGAAAATGTTATAAAGAATGAAAAGATTAATCTTTCTACTGTCATCTCTTCTGTGTTCTTCCTTATTTATCACGTACTTAGCTTGTTTTTATACTACTTATGTGTGCGCATGGCACGATTGCTTGTTCTGCAATTTCTATACTTCATATTGCCATGCCGTATTTTACAGTATACAATACCTTTATTTTGTGATTTGATGCATTATGTATGCATTTTTTAACTTTATAATTGGATCCATCATGATTGCCAAAATTCTTTGTTTGGAGAAATGGGCCAGTGGAGTAGTTTTCCTTTCAACTAAATGTTGGTATGTGTGTGCCCCCTACTTCACAGAGTTGCATTCTTCGAACACTTGACAAATGATCGGTTGATTCAAGCAATTCCTTCGATATCTGTAACTGAATCTACTTTGCGGTTCCTATCTTTGGGAACTTGTGACTCGAGCGTCTCGATTCCAGAGATTTTGTCGATTAACGATCATGATTCTTTGCCAATTTCTAGTTGTGTGACATTGCTATATTTATGTCAATTACTTTTGATAGTGGGAGTGGATTCTTGCTTGTCTTGCAATAGACTAGTTTCTCGGTGTTGTCGGGACAATACCAAAATCTTAATGGTTTGTTCATGGTGTCGGAGTGACATCAAGTAGTGCTTGCATGGAATGCATGGCTTTTAAGAGTGTGCAGCTTATGAAATGCATGGCTTTTAAGAGTGCATGGCTTATGAAATGCCCAACTTATGGGATCAATATGATCCGTCGATCCAAAATGGTTTGGAAATTCTTGATGTTGCTAATCTTCAGGTAACGTGAAGTAGTTCTCTTTCTTCCTGCTGTCATTGATTCTCAAAAGAAAATCTTCTAAGCAGAGATTGAGGATCTAACTCCTAAATCTATCTGATCCACAGTAGATAGCTAGATCTAAGCCTGAGTAGGGCTCTCAATTAAAGTACCAAAATGTTAACCCAAAAAATTGATCAGCACCCTGGATTGAGTGTAAAAGCACCAGCCCTATTCTTACAGAGCAATAATATAGAAAATAAATGTAAAACAAACAGAAATGGTAAAAAGACAAGAAGATTTTTATAGTGGTTTGGCTGTTAATGAAGCCTACATCCACTTTATAATTTTCAATTATCTGACTGCTGTTACAAGTTGAATCAAATTTCAATACGATTGAATCTCTTAAGTTAGATCAGATCACAAGTGCAAGAGTTCACTGGAGAATTACAGTGAACTCCTAGATGACTGTTGTGTGGGAGAAGAAGAGTGAAGAATAACTTCTGCAGAGTTCCAGCAACCAGTCCTGAAGATCCCCATCATGTTGCAGATAGGAGAGTATTTATAGGGATTGGAGAGTTAAGCTAGGCTGCTTTACTAGAAACCTATTCTTGATGGTACAAAGGCACTACAAAAAGTTCACAGTGAACCGACCTAAACTGATGGATCACTAGTGATCCATAGAGCATGGATCGCTAGCGATCCATGTAGTTAATGTATTTTTAGGTCATTTCACTTGGATTTCGCTCTTTGCCTTTGTAGATGTTCTCTGTGTAATTCCATAATGAGTTGCTTTGTTTTGATGGTGATCCATATACAGGTTGCATTGAACTATGACTGAAATCAGAATAATGCTCATTTCTCAAACTCGCTTGTTTGGAATACCATGAGACTTGGCAGATATCCTTAGAAATGATATTGGTTCATGATGCAAGAGGTTTGGGGGATCCACGAGGAATCCTTATGGCTCGCTAGCGATCCATCCCCTTAGCCTATTTTTGCGTCTTTCCTTTTGGGTCCTTCTTAGCTTCTTCTTCTGATCCTTTTGGTTGATTCTTGAGTTATTTTGACTTGACGTGGATGTTCTAGTTCTCGTTGAGTTCTGTTGGGTTAAAAACCTGGTTATACAAAGCTAAAGTACATATGTGGCTATTTATACATGGAAAATTAAATACTATATAACTATTAAAAAAGAAAAATATAGTTATTAATAATAATGTTTTTGTAACATGGGAATGAAAAATATTTTACATATATATTTTGAGTGTCATATTACTAATTATATTCTTATAAATTATCTTAATATTTTATCCTTTAATTTAACTAATAATGAAATTAATTATGAATTATTTTGGAATAGGTTTAGGTTTTATTATAATGGATTCCATAGATTAGTAATTGATATTATTTTACTATAATATGTTGGTATATATGGTTTGAAAGAAATCAAAGGGTTTTTAACAATATAAATACTCCAACTGATAATTATATATATATATATATATAATTTCTTTGTTATGCTTTAGTTGGATTTCAAATCTAGTTATAACAAAGATAATAATATTAGTTTCAATGGATACCTTATAAAAGTTAAATCTCGTATTAATATAGGAAATAAAAATGTAGTATTTAAAAATAAAAATAATAACAATGTTTTAAATACCCTTTTAATTGATACATATGCAAAAGAATCCGACGCTATATTATATTTAGGAAATTAGTTAGATTTTAAAATGTTGTAATTTTGAATATAACATTCACCTCAAATCAAATCTACCTTTTTTGACTCTTTTACTAAGGAGACATTTGATAATTTGCTATTTTTAGGATATTAGCCTCGAATTAAAATTCTCATTACTTGTTTATTGTTATATAAAAAGATTGCTTTATGCCTTTTATTGATCCTTGCTCGGTCCTAATCTTAATATGGCTTGTTTTATTTTTATTAGATTAGTATAATTTTATTTAATTTTTATTATCCATTTATATGAATATAAAAATGTGTATATGCATATATATACATATACATATACATATATTAATATACACTTAAATGTATTGGTCTTACACTACTATCATTTTTTCTTGCAGCTTCAAATATGCTCGTTGATTTGGATGGGTTTAGCTGATTTTGAGGACATGATCGCTCATCATATTAGCGGATTGTAGTGCTGTACTATTTGATTATGGACCTTAAATTTTTAGGATTAGTGTTTCTTTTTATCTTTATATCACATTGTATGGGGTGGGCACCGCTATTTGTTAGGTATGTTGACCGCTACATTCTAACGTAGAATAAAATACATGAGTGCTCTCCTCCACTAATAGAGGATCACTAATTTTTCTCAAAAAAATAAGTGATAAATAAAATCAACATCATATTTACAACCATCTTTTTCTTTTAAGTATAAAAACATTGTAACACCCCATATTTTGGTAACATTATTTAGGATATTTAATTAGTTAAATTAAAAGAAATAATGTGTTGATTAGGGGATTGACATGTGATTTTATTAAGGGGTAGCCGTGCCATTTAAATAATGAACTAAAAGAAAGAGTTAAATTGAAATAGAGGAGAGGTAAAATAGAAAAGAGGCCATTCCTATATCCTCAAAACTTTGGCCGTGTATTATACTACACGTTCATTTCATTTTTCTTAAAATTTTTAAACCTTAAGGCCGGCCACCATTAACAAGGAAAAGGTGAAGAAGATTAAAAAAAAGCTAAAGGAAAAGCTAATTCAAACCAAATCCATTCACAGCTCAATCTCTCTAATCTTTAAAGCTAAGGTGAATAATGTTTACATCTCATTTTTGTTTTGTTTTCAGTTTTAAGATGAAATCCAAAATATTTTGCATTGATTTTCCATGTTTTTGAATGAAGGAATGATTATATATACTTGTTGATGATTTATGGTTGTTCATATAGATTTTATGACATGTTTTGGTTTGAAAACCCTATTAAATGACATCCAAAAGCCTTGAGAATTTTTATGAGGTTCGGAAATGATATTTAGAGATGGGTTTCAATTTTCAGAATTTTATTAATTTTGTGGAATTAATATGAATTTTCTAGTAAAGAATATGTTATTTTGGGTTATAAATTATTTATGATTAAATAATTATTAGTCTGGGTCTAAAATTTATATATGTTAGAAAACATATAAAATGTGATTTTCTAGAATTTTTGTAGATTTTTCCTAAGTGTTTTAATGGTTATATGAAAATTTATTTAAGGTATGAGATTTAAATGTTTTATATAATTAAGGAAGGAGAAAGGGCTTTTTGTAAATAAATAAATTTGTTAATTTTGGAAAGTCGGCAGCACTTTTGAAAAGAGAAACTAGCAACCAATCAGATTTAGACAAACAAGGGAGGTTAGGAACAAAAGAAATAGTTTAAAAGTACAAATAAACATGTTTTTCACCGTTTCGATGCTTTTGGCACCAGGTTCTGTCTCCATACCTTCGCCTTCGACTCCATTGAAACCAATGCACACGGTATTAGGAAACTGGTACGTAGTGAATTGGATGTATGCGAAAGGTATAGGGTCGAAACCAAGGGTTCCGAAGGGGTTGGGGCTTTACTTTGGTTTTAAAGGAAAATGCGGCTGCTTGCTTTCGACTAAGATGCTTTCGGCTTGGTTAGCTTTCGACTAGGTCAAATGGATTTAAAGGGATGGTTTTGATTGGGTTGCGCTTTTGTTTTAAATGACTGCTTTCAACTGAGTTGAAGCCTTTAGCTGCCGCTTCCTACCTTTCGATCCAGATGGTTTCGAAAGGGTTGTTTTGTTTTCTATAAAGGACTTTAACTCATTTTGAGAGGGTAGTTAATCCTCATTAAATCTCATCAACATTATTTTGAGTAAAGTATATATAACATGGTAAAATAACTTAGAGTAAAGCTAAATATGTATTTTCCTTGTATATGTATGATTAAAGGGTTAAATCATTTGGAAGGGTTTTTCAAGGAAAATTTAAAGGGTGGTTAACCCTAAAAAACGACTCAGATTAGAAGACCAGATAGGACTTGTGTAGGGTCGCGTCCTTTGCTCATTAGCTATTAGCCCCTAGCTAATTTAGTCCAGAATTCCAGTGTGTAGGGCTTAGTCACAGGTAAGACTAAAATGTTGGTTACACACAGAACATAATATTTGTGTACATAGGTAGGTTATTGGTAAGCCACAAAACTATTAGGATCAGTTGACCTCTGGAGAAGTAAGTTAAGGACAGACTATCTAGAAGTTTTATCTAACAGATGTTTAGACCATTTGATATTTATCTGGTAGGGCCGAGTCAGCCAAAGGGGCAGTTAGCCCAATTTTTGGACAGTTAGTCCAGTTTGCAGGCAGTGAGCCCCGATTTCGGACAGATAGTCCATTTATTACCTTTTTTTAGCATAATGGATACTGCTATTATTATTATTATTATATAAGTTGATTAACCAGTTTGGTTGTAGGAAAGGATTTGCAAAATACATGTTTTGAAAAGGATATTAGTGAGGGGAAACCCGTTCCGCTAAGCGGCATGGTCTTACTTAATATCAGTTAACCGAGATGTAACAGTATTAATCACACCAGGTTTTATGACTGATTTGAAGTTTTTGTTTCCCCTTAAACTCTCGGGTGCTCAAAATTGATTTGAGTAGGCTGAAAGTTGAGGTTTTCAGGTTTTTGAAATTTTGGTGAATAAAGTTTCCGAAGACGAGCAGTTAGCTGACGGATAGCTAATTAGGAGTGACAGTTTTATTTTGTTTTAATTCCGCTGTGTATATTATGTCAGATATGACTATATTAACTCTGATCAACCGAGGGGGCATCATCATATGTCGCTCTTGGCTTATTTTTGTAATGATTATAATTGATCTTTACCTAGGAAACGTTAATGGATTATGTAATTTGGATATGAATTGTTTTGAAATGTAATCAGTGGAATATTGTTTTCTGAAATATGTGATTTTGTTCATATTCAAGTGCTTTTGATATTATGGATACCATTAGCATTACCGTTTTTTGTCAGTAGAAGTTAGTACTATCGATGACCGCAGCATATGCAGCGGTTAGCTCTTGGCCTCTAGATACGGGATGTTACAACTTGGTACCAAAGCCTAGGTTTATGAAAACCTTTAAGCTAAAAATGGTTTTTGAAAAACATAATCCTAAAGAATTAGAGTAAGATTGGGGTATGGGATAACGTTATAGTAACGTACTTGTATTTGCTACATACAAGTATACGCTTTATCTCTAGTCTCCCATCTTTGTTAGGTTAATTTTCTGTATCTCATGAGGTTTGAATACAGATATGGCTGTTAGAAGCAGAAGAGTTATCCCTGGAGGAAAAGGTACCGATGGGAATGCCAAACCTAATGCTAGGAGAACCCAAGGTTAGGTACAAGTAGAGAATGATGGTGTTGGAATCCTGCAAGTTGGAATGGAAGCTATGTATCTGTTTATCAGGAATATGGTGCAGGCGGGAGTTGCAGCTGGAGTGTTAGGAGGAAATGCTGCAGGAGCAGGGGTTCTGGAAGTTCCGATACTGTGTAGTCAAAGCGCTCGGTAGATTCAATAGGGCGGAGGTGCAAAAAGTCATAGCGGGGATACAACGAGGATATAGCCGACGACCCTGAAATAGTATATATAACTCGTATTTAATGTTTTTTCAAATATATAAATGGTAATTAAATGAAAAATTAAAATTCAATTGAATTATAATTAATACATAAATAATTTTAAATAAAAACATATGCGAATATACTGTAAATAAACGTAAAACTGTTATATAACATAATTGAATTCAGTAGAATATTAGAGTGTTTTCATTTCTAAAAATATATTAAAAATTCAATTAAATAAATTAATTTTATAATTTTTATAATGGGTAAATGTGAAATTCATTTCTTTTAAAGAAGATATAGTGGAAATAGCGGAATATAGAGGGAATAACGGGATATAGCGGAAATGGCTGGGCTTAAAGCGAAAAAGCTATATTTGGGGCTATATGGAAATATCATAGCGGTAGAAATCCACTATAAGATATAGCAGGGTTATAGAGGGGTAATAGCGGGGCATTAACTGCATAGTTCCGATAGTTAACCATTATGCTAAGCTGAGTGGAGATTACACTAAGCTTGGAGGGAAGCCGTTTATTGAGGTAGAGAATTGGTTGCTGCATTGTGAGGGGATCTTTGCAGATTTGGGGCTTAATGATGAGCAGAAGAGGAGGTTGGCATCTAGACAGCTTCAGGGAGCAACTTTGTTCTGGTGGAATAGTATGACTGTGACAATGGATGAGGAGACAATGACCTGGGAAGATTTCAAGAGGAGGTTCTAGGATAGGTTCATGTCTGTTATGGCTCTATTTAAGAAGTTTTCTGAGTTAGAGCAGGGAGAGATGTTTGTTATGGAGTATGCCAGAAGGTTCGAGGAGTCGGCCAGGTATGGGTATGCTTCAGTGGATACAGTGATGAAGAGGAATGAGAAGTTCATCTAGGGGTTAAAGCCTAAGTTAGGTAGTGCTACATTTCCTCATATTAGGGATCCTTCTAATGTTGTTGTGGAGATGGCCTTACGGTATGAGGAGATTCTTGATTCTCTAGAGAAGAGTAAGGCTAAGGAGGTCCAGGTTGGGAAGGGCCAGAAGAGGAAGTTCTTTCCCAAGAAAGGTGCTCAGAAGGGTGGAGCAGCTAAGAGGGGAAAGTCTGAGGTGGTCTGTTTCACGTGCGATAAGAAGGGGCACTTTACTAATGAGTTTCGTGCTAGAAAGGCAAAGGAAGTGACTGGGAAGAAGAATGTCAGGTGCTTCAACTACGACCAAATAGGCCACTATAAGAACCGGTGCAAGAAGCCCGCTAAGGATGGAAAGGGCAAGGTGTATGCATTGGAGCCTGCTGCTTCGAAGCCAACAGCTCAGGAGAAAGGAATGTTAGTATTAGGAGGTATGCTTTAGATTCATCGTATGTCTGTTAGCGTTCTATTTGATACTGGTGCATCACATTCTTTTATATCTAGATGTTTGATAGATAAGCTTAACTTAGAACCCACATATTTAGTTACTTCCTTACGGATTGCGAATCCAATAGGAGGTTATGCAACTCTAGGGTTGAGATGTGACCAGTTAGAGTTTGACCTGTTAGACCATGCTTTTGTGTGCAGTTTGCATTTATTTGATTTTGTGGGGTTTGGAATTATTCTTGGTATGGATTGGTTAAGTGAGCACGATGCTAGGATATTTTGCCACGATAGGAAAATATCACTTAGACACCCTGATTGTAGCGACATGATTGTTTATACCGTAGAAGGTTCGTGCGGCAAGATGCATGCCTTGTTGGGTGCTATGGAATTGGATGATGAGTTGAGTCGAGTTTTCGTGGTTAGAGAATTCGTAGATGTTTTTGAGCCTATAGTAGGATTGCCACTGAAACGAGTCATTGAGTGTCAGATAGATTTGGTTCCGGGAGTAGAACCAGTGAGTAGGCCGCCTAGTAGGATAACCCATATAGAGATGACGGAGTTGAAAGTGCAGTTGGTGGATTTGGAAGGCAAGAGTTTTATCAGGCCGAGTAGTTCATCTTGGGGAGCAGCTGTAGTGTTTGCTAAGAAGCCGGACGGATCGTTAAGGCTATGTATCGATTATTGTAAGTTGAATGAGAGGACGATAAAGAATCGATGTCCATTGTCGAGGATTGATGATTTGTTCGACCAGTTGAGTGGAGCCAAGATATTCTCACAGCTGGATTTGGCGATGGGTTTCCATCAGCTCAAAGTAGCAGAGGATAGTATAACTTTGATGGCATTTAGGACCAGATATGGGTCATACGAATAGTTAGTTATGCCGTTCGGACCGACTAATGCGGCAACTTTCTTTGTGGATTTAATGAATCGGGTTTTCCAAGAGCACTTGGATAGGTTCGTATTGGTTTTCATAGATGATATCTTGATATGCTCTAAGGATGAAAGAGAGCATGAAGTTCATCTTAGAGTGGTGCTTGAGACGTTGAGGTAGCAGCAGCTGAAGGCGAAGTTTTCGAAGTGTCACTTCTGGAAGAAGGAAGTGAAGTTTCTTGGTCATGTAGTCTTAGAGGAAGGGTTGTTAGTAGATCCGACTAAGATTGAAGCGGTGAATAGTTGAAGAGACATGAGACAATGACGGAGATAAAGAGTTTCCTTAGTTTAGCTGGTTATTATCGGAGGTTCATTAAGGATTTTTCACGGATAGCGGCACCGATGACCAAGCTAACGAGAAAGGATGTGAAATTTGTGTGGACCGATAAGTGTGTGGAAGCATTCCAAAATTTGAAACAATTATTGACCCATGCACCTGTGTTGGTTGTTCCAGAAGGGAATCAGGATTTGGTGGTTTATACCGATGCGTGTGGAACAAGATTAAGAGCTGTGCTGATGCAGGGAGGTAAAGTGATGGTCTACACTTCTAGATAGCTTAGACCACATGAGGTCAGATATCCGACACATGATTTAGAATTGGCTGCAGTGATTTTTGCATTGGATGTATGGAGACATTACCTTTTGGGAGAGAGGTTTGAGTTATATACAGATCATAAGTCGCTGAAGTATTTGTTCTCTCAAAAAGAGCTGAACATGAGACAATAGATGTGGTTAGAGTTTATTGCCACTTATGATTTTGGGATTGAGTACACACCGGGGAAAGGCAACAAGGTTGCAGATGCACTTAGCGGGAAACATCATAATGCAGTATTGGAAATGATTGCCAAGTGGAAAGATTTGGAAGCATTAGCAGATTGCATAGTGCAATGGAGATCCGAGGCTGGGTCTAGTGGAGATACAGTTGTATTATCTTATTTGGAAGTTCGACCAGTGATGATCAAAAGGATTGCTTATAAACAGATGGAGGACCCAGTGTTAGCTGAACGGATGGGAAAGTTAAAGGATGGAACCGAGAGCGATGGCTTGAAAGATTTCAGTCTTGACCAGAATAGGTGGTTGAGAAAGAAAGGAAGATTATGTGTTCCGAGTGTAGGAAACATAAGGAAAGAAGTCCTGGAGGAATGCCATTGTTCGAAGTTCTCTATTCATCCAGGAGGCACTAAGATGTATCAAGATATGAAGAGGAGTTTCTTCTGGTAAGGTATGAAGCGGGATATTGGCTTATGGATAAAGCAGTGCTTGATTTGCCAATAGGCAAAGGCTAAACATCAGACACCAAGTGGGTTGCTTCAGCCATTGGATATTCTGGTATGGAAGGGGGATTCTATTTCCATGGATTTTATTGATAGGTTGCCAAGGTCGAACAGAGGAAATGAAAGTATATGGGTTATAGTCGATAGATTGACCAAGAGTGCCCATTTCATTCCAATTAAGTCAACCAGAATGGCACCTATATTAGCGAAGTCGTTTATGAAGAATGTGGTTAGACTGCATGGAATTCCTTGTAGCATAGTTAGTGATAGAGATTCCTTATTCACAAGCGAGTTCTGGAAGAGTCTAAAGGAAGTTATGAGAACCAAGCTCAAGATGAGTACCGCTTACCATCCGCAGACAGATGGGCAAACGGAAAGGTTAACAAAATCTTGAAGGATTTGTTAAGAGCTTATGTTCTAGATTTCGGGGGATCATGGGAAGACCATCTGCATTTAGTCGAGTTTTCGTATAACAACAGTTATTAGACTAGTATTGGGATGACACCGTTTGAAGCTTTGTATAGAAGGCCATGCAAATCTCTCGTATTTTGGTTAGAGACCGAGGATAGGGTGGTTCTTGGTCCAGATTTGTTAGAGAAGCTACAGAAAAGATTGAGGTCATTCGGGCTAGAATGAAGGAGGCTCGGTCTAGGAAGAAGAGTTATGCAGATAGAAGACGGAGAGATTTAGAGTTCTCATTTGGAGATCAGGTTTTTATCAAAGTGTCACCGATGAAGGGGGTGATCAGGTTTGTAAAATCGAGGAAGTTGGCACCCAGATTTGGACCTTTTCCTATTGTTGAGAGAATCGAGAAACTCACATATAGAGTTGAGTTACCGAGCAGTTTGGCAAGAGTCCATGATGTTTTCCATGTTTCGCATCTCAGAAAGTGTGTTAGAGACCTGGAGACTACTATTGCACCGACTGTGCTAGATGACTTAGTAGTAGAACCGAACTTGACTATAGTGAGGAAGCCGATTAGTATTGTTGTGAGAGATGAGAAGAGGCTTAGAACCAAGATGGTCAGATTAGTCAAAGTCCAGTGGAGCGATGATGATAGGGGCTGTACTTAGGAGATTGAGAGCAGAATTATAGATACTTATCCTGACTTGTTTGATGGTATGTTTTACCTCTTTGATTGATTTGTTGTGCACCTTATCGTAATTTCGAGGACGAAATTCTTTAAGGAGGGGAGTTTGTAACACCCATATTTTGGTAACATTATCTAGGATATTTACTTAGTTAAATTAAATAAAATAATGTGTTGATCAGGGGAATAAGATTTGATTTTATTAAGGGGTAGCCGTGTCATTTAAATAATGAACTAAAAGAAAGAGTTAAAATGAAATAAAGGAGGGGTAAAATAGGAAAGAGGCCTTCCTATATCCTCAGAACTTTAGCCATGTATTATTACATGATTATTTAAAATTTTCAAAATTTTAAAACCTTAAGGCTGGCCACCATTAACAAGGAAAAAGGGAAGAAGATTAACAAAAGCTAAATGAAAAGCTAATTCAAATAAAATCCTTTCACATCTCAATCTCTATAATCTCTAAAGCTAAGGTGAATAATGTTTACATCGCATTTTAGTTTTTTCTTCAGTTTTAAGATGAAATCCGAAATATTTTCCATTGGTTTGCCATGTTTTTGAATGATGTAATGATTATATATACTTGTTGATGATTTATGGTTGTTCATATAGATTTTACGACATGTTTCGGTATGAAAACCCTATTAAATGACATCCAAATTCCTTGCAAATTTTTATGAAGATCAAAAATAATATTTTAGGGTTAGGTTTCAATTTTCAAAATTTTCATAATTTTTGTGGAATTAATATGAAGTTTCTAGTAAAGAAAATGTTATTTTGGATTATAAATTATTTACAGTTAAATAATTATTTGTTTGACTCTGAAATTTATATATGTTAGAAAACATATAAAATGTGATTTTCTGGAATTTTTGTAGATTTTTCCTAAGTGATTTAATGGTTATATAAAAAATTATTTAACGTATGGGACTTAAATGTTTTATATAATTAAAGAAGGAGAAGGGGCTTTTTATAAATAAATAAATTTATTAAATTTGGAAAGTCAGCAGCACTTTTGAAAAGAGAAACTGGCAACCAATCAGATTTAGACAAACAAGGCAGGTTAGGTACAAAAGAAATAGTTTAAAAGTATAAATAAACATGTTTTTCACTGTTTCGATGCTTTCTGCACCAGGTTCCGCCTCCATACCTTCGCCTCCGACTCCATCAAAACCAATGCATATGGTATTAGGAAACTGGTACGTAGTGAATTGGATGTAGGCGAAAGGTATAGGGTCGAAACCAGGGGTTCCGAAGAGGTTGGGGCTTTACTTTGGTTTTAAAGGAAAATGCGCCTACTTGCTTTCGACTAAGATGCTTTCGACTTGGTTAGCTTTCGACTAGGTAAAATGGATTTAAAGAGATGGTTTCTATTGGGTTGCACTTTTGTTTTAAATGATTGCTTTCAACTGAGTCAAAGCTTTTAGTTGTCGCTTCCTATCTTTCGATCCAGATGGTTTTGAATGGGTTTTTTTGTTTTTTAAAAAACCTGACCACCTTTCCAATGCTTTCGTAGGGATGGTTTCAACACCATCACTTCATTACTTAGGAAATGGTTTCGAAACAGATGCTTTCGACTTAAATGATTTAAAGACCCTTTTTTTCTCAGGTTGAAGTATAACCCAAATAGTTTCAAAAGAGATAAGTTTTTATGGTTTCGAAAGGTGTTTCCATAGGATTTAAATTGAACCCAAGTGCTTTCGAAAGGATTGAGTATTGAATTTTTCAAAAGGTTTTAATGAATGGTTTTGAAAGGGGTGGTTCCCCAGGGTTTCGCAAGGGTTGAAAGGAAAGGTTTTTCCTATGTTTTCGAAAGGCAATTTTTAAATGTTTTAAAAGGAGGATGTCTAGGATTTTGAAGCTTTCGAAGGGAAGATTTTATTCTTTCAAAAGGAAGAATTTGAATGGTTTTAAAAGGAAGGATTTGGCCTTTCGGCCTAAGCTAAGTAAAGGGTTTTACTTGGTTTCGAAAGGGTTACTTTCAAGGGTTTCGAAGGGGTTGTTTAAAGGTTTTAAATAAAGGTTTCGAATATATTAAATAGGCAGAATAGCCAAGTGTTTTAAGTTAAAAAGGACTTTAACATATTTTGGGAGGGTAGTTAATCCTCATTAAATATCATCAACATTATTTTGAGTAAAGTATATATAATATGGTAAAATAGCTTAGAGTAAAGATAAATATGTATTTTCCTTTTATATGTATGATATAAAGGGTTAAATCATTTTGAAAAGGTTTTTCAAGGAAAATTTAAAGGGTAGTTGACCCTAAGAGAATGACTCGGATTAGAAGACCAGAAAGGACTTGTGTAGGGTCGCGCCCTATGCTCATTAGCTATTAGCCCCTAGCTAATTAGTCTAGAATTCAAATTTCTAGGGTTAGTTACAGTTAAGACTAAAATGTTGGTTACACACAGAACGGAATATTTATGTACAGAGGTAGGTTATTGGTAAGCCATAAAACCATTAGGTAGGGTTGCACAAAGTATGGGTTGGGTCGGGTTTAACCAAATACTTCACCCAACTCGTATAGGTATGGGTTAAAGGTAGTTCAACCCGTATCCGACCTTATATGAGGTTGGATATGGGTTGGGTTGAAGTATGGGTTGAGTCGGGTTTAGTAGGGTTGGGTTACATGAATCTAATACAAAAATGAGAATATAAAGATAAAATTAAAATATAATATTAAAATATTCAGCTTAAAATATCAAATTTTAGCTAGCATAAATTAAATATAACCGATTCACTACAACACATATTTATTAGGATTTCATTATAATATACATCATACAAAATTAATTCACTACATATTAGAGTAAGAATTTCATTTCAAAATACATTAAAATGCTCTTCGAAATCTCTTAGTCAATCCTATGTATTTCTGACTGACGTCAAATATGTTTTTTTGGTATATTTATTCGAGAATACATAAATTTTATTCTAGATTTTGACTGTTCTAATTTTACATGGGCTTATATTAAATTAGTTTTTTATATAAGGTTGGGTTGGGTTAAAATACGGTTGGGTTGAACAAAATATTTCACCCGACCCGTATATAGTATGGGTTACAAATTGTAACCCATATCCGACCCGAATTATGATGGGTTGGGTCGGGTTTATGTGGGTTGGGTCGGGTTGGTGGGTTGGGTTGAGTATGGGTTGTGTGCACCTCTACCATTAGGATCAGTTGACCCTTGGAGAAGTAAGTTAAAGACAGACCGTCCAGAAGTTTTGTCTAACAGATGTTTAGACCATTTGATATTTATCCGGTAGGCTCGAGTCAGCCAAAGGGGCAGTTAGCCCAGTTTTTGGACAGTTAGTCCAGTTTGCGGGTAGTTAGCCCAGAATTCGGACAGATAGTCCATTTATTACATGTTTTTAGCATAATGGATATTGCTATTATTATTATTATTATTATTATTATTATTATTATTATTAATATAATCAGTTGATTAACCAGTTTGGTTGCAGGAAAGGATTTGCAAAATATATGTTTTGAAAAGGATATTAGTGAGGGGTAACCCGTTCCGCTAAGCGGCGTGGTCTCACTTAATATTAGTAAACCGAGATGTAATAGTATTATTCACACCAGACTTTATGTTTGACTTGAAGTTTTTGTTTCCCCTTAAACTCTTGGGTACTCAAAATTGATTTGAGTAGGCTGAGGGTTAAAGTTTTCAGGTTTTTGAAATTTTGGCGAATAAAGCTTTCGGAGATAGGTGGCTGATGAATAGCTAAATTAGGAGTGACAGTTTTATTTTGTTTTAATTCCGCTAGGTATATTATGTCAGATATGACTTTATTGACTCTGATCAACCAAGGGGGCATCGTCATATGTCGCTCTTGACCTATTTTTGTAATAATTATAATTGATTTTTACCTGGGAAACGTTAAGGGATTATGTAATTTGGATAGGAATTGTTTTGAAATGTAATCAGTGAAATATTGTTGTTTGAAATCTGTGATTTTGTTCATATTCAAGTGCTTCTGATATTATGGATAACATTAGCGTTACCGTATTTTGTCACCAGAAGTTAATACTATGGATGACTGCAGCATCTGTAGGGCTTAGCTTTTGGCCTCTAGATACGAGATGTTACAATCTTTTTATTATGGTTTATTATTAAAGTGCCTTTTATTTATCACAGACAATAATAATTCTTTTCAAGAATGATAATATACTTGAAAATACTTTATTATAGTCTTATTCAAATCTCCCAAAACATTGTATTTTATATCAAATATAGTAATTTTAACAAAGTATTTTTCAAACCAAAAGTATTATTATTTTTGAGTAATAATATATATAATATATATATATATATATATGTATTAAATCTCCTTAATATACTCCAAAAATAGTCCATTACCATTTACCACAAAACAATGCAATTTTCACAAAAACCATACTTTTTATTATTTATAAAATCTCACTTTATTGAATAGTAATAATAATAAACATTCCAAATTAAGTTTAAAACATATTCTTCGTTACTATTTATAGATTTCTCTAGAAATTCATAAATAATAACCTAACTAAATTTCTTCAATTAATTTCATTTTATTTCATTCAAACATTTCTACATATAAACATCACACAGAAACTATAAATAATCACATTAGTTATTTATTTATCTTTCCTTCTTATTATTACGTAATTTCACTAATTTTATTTTAATGAATAATAGTCATATTTTAAATCCACAATTAATTACGATTAAAAATCAAATAATACAAAAATCAAGAAATAAACAATCAACCTAGCCTCAGCATATCCAAAATGTCTAAAATATCCAAACAATTATCAATATATCTTAACACAGATCAATAATTATTATTTTCTATAACAGATACCTATTTTATAATTTAAATCCAATTAATTAAATTAAGTAAACCATACCATCGCACTTTTTTCAATAGTCTTCAAACTCAGCAAACCTAGTGTCATATTGTTCGAAATTTGCCCAACAGATAAACTGAGCATGAATTGGAGTTCGTACGCAAAAATTATGGTGGTCAGAGCATATTTTGAAATTATTAAATTAACAAGAAAAAAATAATTAAATAAAATAATTAAACTTATCTTACATTGCCTAAGCATGTCCAGTCCCTTACCAAGCATGCTTACATAACTCACTCCTAACATTGCCGTTGACCGCCCGCTACAGATACCTCCAGCCACTTGAAGATGCTGCGACACCATCACCCGAACCCCCTCAAACTCGCCTACACCTCCGCCAAGTCTGATTCCCTATGGTGCTTCCACCACAGTCCCTTATTCCTAAATTCGACTACCACCAACCTCAATTAGACCTTCGAATACGCTTGATCGATTCCACTTAACGAACTCTTCAATACCTATAAATCAATTTCTCTGATTGATGCGTATAATGAAAATGCCCAAATCGATCATTAGGATTTCACCATTATGAACTTTGACCATGAATTCCAGTAGCCTTGAGCATCGTACCCAAAAATGAACACTTGTTGTTTGTTCCATTCGCTGGGAGCTTTCCAACGATATATAATTCGATATATTTTGAACACTTTTATATTGTAGTAAATTTGTAACTGGAGAATATCTTCCTCTATTAGCAGGTGATTAAGGAATTTCGGAAATTAGAGAAAGACCCGATGATAGAGGTGACGACTAGGTTTTAATAGCCTCATTTATATAGTTGTTATGCTAGACTATGGGTTGCATATTCAGTTTGAACCAAAATGGCTACGTACGCTATTTAAATACTATAATGCCTCTATTTCGCATACTGTAATTCTGAATATATCAAAACTATATGTCAAACTGATCATCTCAGAAAGACCTTCACAATGGTTATAAATACGATCCCGAATTTACCATTTTATTAAAATTAATTTTATTTAATTTAATATTTTTGCAGTGTTGAATTTATGGGTCGTTACATAATACCTCTTATTAGAATTGAAGCAGACCTTTTTTCCCTATTAGGTACCTTCATAGGTTATTTAAGACTTCTTAAATAGGGAGGAGGCAGACATAATGACCATTTAATACCTTCTACCCAGAAGTAAACCCCTTGACATCTCTAAAGTTACTGAATCTTTAATACTTTAAATCCAAGGTGAACCTTTTGTATATTTTCTCCTACCTATACGCAAACGTATATCCTTTCCCTATGGGTCCTTTGGTTGGAGATGCCCCACATTAGAAATAAGTATACACAACTACGGGTAGCCTCTAAGTGACGGACGGACCTCTATTGTGTATCTTAACTGATCTCGCATCCCAACCCATTCTAAACCAAAACAATTATCCTAGGCCTAAATATTAGGCTAGGCCCATTAATTCATACTCATCCTAAACATATTACTAAGGATATATAATTTCCTACTATGAAAATTATACTGCCCTTAGTATTTTATTTTCCTGCTAATTTTGGAGTTACTATCTCTTTTCCCATTTAAACCTCCCATTCCTATGGTTTACTACATTATTAATAACTAGTCGTCCAAATTATAAATAGTACGAATATTGTCTTATATTACGCTATATATATGTATTTATATTTTAATCGGCATTCGCGGTTATACGTGTGTGTGTATTTCTATTTCTAACTCATTAATTACTACTCGTAGGAATTTCAGAACATACTTATATGTACATTATGTAAGGAACATTTATTTCCACATTTTATACTATTAGTGCTATCCTTCCCAAAAAGAATTATCGTTATAACTTTCCGTAAATTACAAAAAAATGAGACTTTTTCTCCATTTCAAATTATAAGGAATTACCTCTTTTCATTTTTTGAAATAGACAGTGCAAACTACGAAGGATAACCTCCGTACTTTTGTAACGACCCAGAATTTCACTGCTTTGATTTGCGAATATTTGATTAATTTTAAATATTCAAATAATTGATTTTATAATAGAAATAAAACTCTTTTAAATAATGAATAATAATGGTGAAATAGTTTTCCAAATTTGTTTACAAAAATATTTAGTTTGATGAAAGATCGAAAATGTGACCGGAATTCGTTTTCCAAATTTTCAACTTTTCGTCGGTTAAAAGTTAATATTGTGAACTCTTTAGCATAAGTATACACATTTGTAAATAAGTTAGTATGTGTATATATGTGTGTATTATTGTATGTATATATGTATTCATACCTAAGTATATAAAGTTTAAAATAAAAAATATAAATGTCACATCATTTGAAATATTAAGTACAAAGAGTACTTAAACATGTTTAAAAACATTTGCATGGAAGTGAAAAGAGGGATCAAGGATGTGGGCATTAGTACACGAGGTGGAGGAGGCAAGGTGAGGTGGTAAGAGGGTAGTGGAGGGTAAAGGACTAGGGCATTTAGATAATTTGCTTTTTCTCATGCTTATAAATAGCCCTTTACTTCTTCAAAATTTTCCTCCTCTTTATTTTATCATATCTTCCTTATCTCTTATCCTAATGGAGAAATTCTTTTTTTGAAACCGTATCAAATTCCAGTGGCTACAACTTCCATGTACCTTTTCTTCAAATTTTGAGTTTAGCTATGTCAAAATATCATTTCTTTGTAGAGTGTTTTCGGACCCATATTTTCAAGTCTGAAATTACTTCTTCTTCTTTTGACCATATATCCCTCAAAACAAATCCAAATTGAGTGATTATTTTTGAAATGGTAGAGAAGTGAATTTTCAAGAACTTTTTCTTTGACAACTTCTCCAAATTCCGAGAGTAACATAGCGAAAAATCCAAGAGAATATGAATAAATTTTGGGTCTAGTTTTGTGGATTCAACATTATCCGAATCCCCTCCACCTTTCCAAAACAAGTCCTCGCCTCACCTATACATGTCATGGCCGAGCCTATTTCCAAGTTTTAAGTCATCAAGTTTTGTATAGTTCTAAAGTTATTTCAAGTTTTCAAAAGGGTTTTGCCAATTTTCGGTAAGTGAACTTCTAACTTTTGGAATGATATTTTCTTTGCATATATGATGGTTAGGTGTTATGTATATATGATGTTAATATTTGGATTATGATATGGTTTGGATGTATATGCATGTGGAAGCTTGTATTTTAACATTTGACTTGAACCGATGGATTAAAGTGATGTGTTTGGACTTAAAGTTGTGATCTTTGTGATGCATGGTGATGACATGATTTAGTATTCATAATCTTGGATATGTGATTAAATAGTTTGAAAGTTAGAACTTGAGATGTTGAAAAGGACTTGAGATCCATTTTGAAAATCAAAACGTTTACTAGTTTTGATTTAGTAAATGTTTTGTTTTATTTTATTTTAGTTTCTAACTTCAGTTAAAATTCTTTAAAATTATGTTTTAAAAGTTAGCAAAAGTGAAAAATAAAAACTTAGGATGGTAACTTAGAAAAGTAATTCTAAGTTATTACATCTATGGCAACAGTCACTATGGATGAAGTTCAGGGAATTTAACGATTTTCAAGTTTTAAAAGTGTTTCTTTTAAATGTTTTTGAAAAACCATTTTCAAACTAAATTAGTGAGCATATAAGTTAATTATTACTTAATTAAGTATGTTTTGATAATTAACCAATTTATTAATTAAGAATAATTATTTATTAATTAACCAGTAATTAAGTTAAGTAATTAGTAATTAATTAGTATTACTTAAGTAAATTTATTATTAATTAATTAAGGAAGTTTTAATTAATGATTAATAAATTTAAGAGATAATTAAGTATTAATATTATATTCATCAAGTTTAATTATTTTAATTAATTATTGTTTAATAGGGGTTAATTATTTAATTAATATTATTTAATTGGAGATTAATTATAAATTAATTAGGGTATAATCATTAATTAATTAGGACTGAACTAAGATTAATTAAGGTTTAATTATGATTTATTAAGATTTAATTAAGCTTTAATTAATAATTTAAATTAAGATTTAATTATTAAAAGTTATTTTAAACTTTATTAGTTATGTTTTAAGTCGGTTTTCTTTTATAAGTGAATTGATTTTCCACCAAGGGATCTCTTGTCCGTGATATTTAAAACCAAAAAAATGAGAACGAGTTATACTAAGTTAAATTGAATCGTGTGGACATCCATTTAGCATAATAAGACAACATTATGCTAAATTTTAAATTGTTTGATTGTGTAGACATTCATTAACAGAATAAATCCCCGTATGTTATTTTAGTAACTTGGACATTTACTTATACAATTGATTGTTATTGGTTGATTCCTTTATACATATCTGCTTGTTATGTAAATACCTATGTTATAACTTGAAAACTAAACTCAGTTAAATGAGAACCATTGTGGTCACTAAGCTTCTTTCTAATTTTTAAGGTCAATCATACTTTTAATAATGGTTTCAAGTTAAGTAATGATTTTATTAAAGGTTTTTAAAATAATCGTTTTGTTTATTAAAGGAACCTAATTGATTAAGCGTATTAAAGAAGTTTTGTTTTAAATAAGGATAATTATAAAGAATTTTTATAAATGATTTGGATATTTATAGAAGAAGTTTGATAAAGGGTTTTGAATATTTATAAAGAAATTCTATAAGGGATTTTGGAGATTTATAAAGAGTTATGTAAATGGTTTTGATATTTATAAAATTGTTTTCTAAAGTAACTTGGTGGTTTATAAAGAGTTTTGCAAGTGAGTTTGGAATTTAAGTAAAGGAGATTTCATAAACAAAAGATATTTGTTAAAAGGATTTATTGAAAGGAAATTTATAAAATAATTCGAGATTTGATTTCCTTTAACTTACCTTCTTAACTCTGGTGGTATGGATGTTCGTTCCACGCTTAACACCGAAGGAATATTGTTTGAGGTTATCTTTATCTTCAATTTAAATAACATTTTGTCTTTATCCTTTAATACAATTTTGAAATAAGAAATCTTTCACAAATGTTTTATTAATATACTTATATCGATGAGATAAGTATATGAATGTTTTGATAAACGTATTGGAAAGAGATTTAAAATAAATGAAAGGTTTATTTTGAGGCTTAGTGATTGCTATGGATAATTAAATCCATGAATTTGTTATTGTTTGTTTATTTGATAGTTAAATAACCGACTATCAAATCTTGACATATTTTGACTCAGAAAGTATGATTGTATATACGAGTTCCCCAATGAGGACTCGAATACTTGTTGTATACTTCCAAATAAACCGGGAATAAGTCAACCAGAAATTATCGCGGTTGTTTTGGAGAGAACGGGATCAAATATGTTATCCAAAAACCACTGCGAACCAACATACGCATTTGAATGGAAGACATCTTGAAGATGATTGAAGACGATGCTCCTTAAGAGCCTTTGGTTTAGTTCAGACTCAAAACAAACTTGTATGGATGAATGCTAGCATTGCATTTCTGCTTGGAGGGCAGTGTTAGCATTCCAAGATGGATTGCTAAATGTTAAGAGAGTAGCCTCTCAAGCCTCGCATCCCAGTAATGGTTAAAATGGAGTAGATGTAGCAGGGTCATGTGGGTCGCACCCATTAGGGTATAATCATTCCAAGAACTAGTGTCGATACCTTTATGTATGCTTCAGGCCCATTTTTGGTCGTTGATCGCAACCAAGGGGTGATCGTATTCGGTACTACCCAGTTCAGGGGTGGGCCAGTCTTGTGCTGGCAAGGTTCGAAAGGTTTTCGATCCTACTATTGTAAAGGCCCGTATCTTCGTACCTATTGAGTCGACAATAAATCACACGTGTCCAACTCAAATTGAACGGAAATACGAATCTTTAGGAGTGAAGAAGAAAAGGGATAGAAGAAAATAGAAACAACAATACATAGAATCTCACAATCGCAGCGGAACAATATATATAATAGATAAATACAAATATTTATACCAAGAAGCTGTAATTGTTAATATACACACAATTATCAGAGTACAACAATCAACAAATCAATCTGGACAGTTATAATAACTTGTCCTTTCCAATACCGAATATACAGTATAACACACAACAGAATATAATCAAGTATGGGAAATACGCCTGAGAATTCTCCAGCTCGTCTCCTGAGCTCCATAGCATCCTAACCTGAATCTGTAATACTCAGTCTGACCCAACCATTATAAAAAAATAACACCCGAGTCAGTCTAAAAACAAGTGTGAGAAAACACACATAATTTGAATTATTACTGTTATCAAAATCCTTTGAAAAACAAAGGTATCTCGTAAGACCACGCCACACATAAATACGACGGGTTTTTACCTTATGATAACCAAAACCTTTTATATCAAAATCATCTGGTATTATAATAGTGTCTATAGAAAATAAACTATAAAATAGCTGAAATGCATGCATCTCATGTTTCAGCATATTTGGTATACAAATAAAACCATACAGGCTCGTAGTAGATATTGGATTCCATACAATGACAGGGCTACTGGGGTACCGCCCGCCATAATACATCTCTAGAAAAATGTACCGAGATTGAACCTATCGAATTCTGCCAACACAAGACCGGCCTACCCCTTACTGGATAGTATCGAATATGATCACCACTAATGGGCGTCGAAACGTATACAAATGAAAGTAATGATAGATGTCCACTCTAGATGAGTGGTGATCATACCGTAATGGGAGCGACCAACATAGCTTTGCTGCATCTCCCCAGTTTTAGTCATTCCCAGTTGATGAGGCTTGAGGCTACGTATTACCTTAAGAATAGCATTCATTCTTGGAATGCTAACACTGCCTTCCAGGCAACGATGCATTGATAGCATTCATCCATACAAGTTAATCTAGGTCTGAATAAACCGAATCCCTAAGATCACCGTCTTTATTGTCTTCACGATATCATAATTTGTAATGCACAAATCAGATCAAAGTGGTTTTCGAATAATTAAATCAGATCCCGGTCTCTTCGAAATGGTTAACAAATTTGGTCATATTTAATAGTCGGTTATTTAACTATCAAATTACACACAAACAGTCACTAGGCCCATATTTAAATCTTTCAAAAACATTTACTTCAAAATATCCTTACAAAGATATCTATTCAAATTTCTTCCAGTAATTCAATACTTGAAAACAATTCCAAATATTTATAACCATAACATGATATTTCAAATCATATCTTACTTCAACACTTAGTGAAATATTTCCAAATTCGATTTATAATCCATTACTTAGAAAAATATCTCTATATAAATCCTTTCGTCGCTAAAATATTTCCAAAAACTTTCATTTCAACACTTAGGAAAATATTATAAGTCTAATTTCCGAAATCATTTCTAATATCAATACTTAGGAAATATTTCATAAATTATCTCCTAAATTTTCGGAAGTTTTAATAAATTGCTTTTACACTTTCCAAAACCGATTATACTTGTTTAAAATCCCCACTAACAATTTATAACTTCTTTTATGAATTCAGATTCATTTTCGAAGTTCTCGTATCTAAACATTTTGGAAATTTTCTCAAGTTTCCAAAATTTCGTTATAAAATTTTCTCTTATAAATCACATTCATTAAATAAAACCCGATTTACAAATTTCGAGAGTATTTACAAATAACTTCAATCAATTTCCAAAACTCTACATTATAAAATAAGTATTTTAAAAGAATAGTAATAAATTTCAAACCATTTAAGTATTTATTAAAATATCAAACTCCTTTTTAATAACAACAACAAGTAATTTCCAATTCATTGTAAATAATACTAATCGATTTACAAAGCTTATTATAAAAATTTAAAATTCATTTCAACTAGTATTAAATACTTGAATAATCACTTTTCGAAAATATTTTAATATTAATAATAGTTTTGTAAACTCCATAGCTTAATAAATAAAATCTCTTTTTAAGACAAACCTTAACCTCTCGATAATTTTTTTTTAAATTCAACATAACCATTTTTATATCTATAAATCTCTCTCGATTTATCGCAAATTGATTTTCATTTCCAATTTCATAACCATTTCCAAATTCCAAAATAGAATCCACTATTTCTTTCTAAACTTATTTCCATATCTCATTATAAATTCTCACCGTGAATTTATATTTCCAATTTATCAAATGATAATCATTTCACTTTATTCAAATACATCGTTTATAAATTTATAAACTCATTTCCGGTTTTTCTCTGTTAACAACAGATTTATGTTAAACAAACTTCATTTATAAATTGATTTCTATTTAAAATTCCATTTGGAAATCTATTCCGTAACAAGTTCCAATTATAATCCAAATTCATTCAAAATCTCGATTACGACTTCCTTTTCCTATTTTATGAAATCTCATTTAAAATCCATTGTTTAAAAATTCTCAATTTAAAATTCTATATTTGAAACCATTTTACGAAATACCTAAATAAATATCCAAAATCAAATTATTTATTTTATCCAACCCAATCCCTTTTTAAATAATCCTAAAATTCAATAAAAATATTTCATTTCCAAAATCGTTTTGAATCCCATTTTTAAAATCAAAAATATTATTTACGGTATTTATAATACCAAAATTAGGGCAAGTGCTACTATAGCATCTAATAAATCAAATCACACAATAATCCAATGCAAATTATTCAATTACATCATATATCACTATATATGAAAAACAATCAATATATTTGAGGAATCCAGTTGAGTCCTTCCAACATGTTTCCCTGCATCCACAAATGTTATATAACCTAAAATACCAATCCTGATTCGAGGCGGGATATCGCGGTAATATAGGGTCATCCGCTATTATGCGGGGCACATAGTGTCTCATACGCTCCAATCGATGGGAATTATATACACAAATACTAATATATAAACTACTATATATATAATATAACATTCAACTGATAATAATTTATAAATTCATCCAATCAACCAATAAATAATTTTAATTACTATAATTAAAACCAGTTAACCAAATTGAGTAAGATTTATTCACCTTGATTCTAGTTAGCACTTAAGCGTTCCGTTTGAATTAAAATTAAACAAGCGTTTAATTTTAATCCAAATTCTTGCTAGCTCTAATCGACTCCAATCCAGTTCCTATGTGTAGATATCAACAACACGATTCCAATGCGCAAAACGACGTCCGAACCCGACCTCGTATGCAAAGGTTATCGCATTTATAAGATTACAATTAAATTAAATAATTAAAAAATACTAATTACTTTATTAACCAAATAATTACCACCAAAACTTCTTCCTCCTCAACCCAAATGCACGGCCATGGCAGTATCTCCCCTATGCACATCGCCACTGACCCGAAGCTCCAGTTCTTCGATCGAGAAACGCCCTATGCCAACCTGTTCCACTCCGCGAGCTCGACCTCATACCACCATACTCTGCAACTCCGGGCCCATCATCGCCGATTCATCCTGGTGCCCTCCTCCTCCGCCTGTACAAGACGAGCTTCCCAAATGAGGATCGCATTCCACCAAATCACGCCCACGTAAGCGCCTCCCCCCGAGAAACACTCTTCAACATTCGGAATCGCCTAACACGGCTGCTATCTCCAAATAAGTGAAACCCTAGTTTTCCAAGCAAGTTCGGCCATCCCAAATCCTCAATCGCACGCGAATATGAGCATATCAGTGTGAAGGTCTTATCGAAACAAAAATTTTAAAGTTTGTTTCAATTTTTTTCATGAAGTATTTTACTTGATTTTAATTTTTGAAATCATAAAAATGAACTGCAGCAGGAGAAGAGGGAAACATGATTTTAAAAGGAAGGGTAGGTACGATCAAGAAGGGTAGGGTGGCTGCTCAGGATAGGTCGGCTGATTTGAAGGAAATGTGGTTGTGAATAAAATATATTATTCAAATTTTAAAAATATCTAGATATTTAATTTCGAACCCCGATCGAGGCATGCCGCCTGGCATTCCTAATGTTATACCCCTATTCCGAACGCAATGTAACAAGTTTGGGGACCTAATTCGATTGTATGCAGAAGATAGCTTTTTGAACTCAATTATAATATTAAATTTTCAATATTAATTTCAACGTGTTTCTATCCCGTACGACCAAACGATAACTCCAAACGCTATGAAATTTGAAATCTGATAATAATACACTATTTCGGATCCAATGGAACTGGTTTCGTCAAATGTTCCCCGGATCGCTATTTTTACACGTCGATTAAATCGACGATTTCAAAAATTGACGAAATCACTTGAAATTTCAGTTTTAAAAACTTACCAACTCCATTCTAATTCAAATAGAATTTATATCAAAATTAGAAATCGTTTCAATTCATATTCAACTCAAATTTCATTTATCCACCATTTCCGTATTACGATAAATATATATATTTGAAATTTAAATTCATTCTATAATTTCAACCAAAATCTTCATATTCAAAAATCAATTTATATCTCAAATCCAATATTTAAAACCATTTAAATATTCAAAATTAAATGTTGAAAAATCCGGGTCGTTACATTCCTCCCCCCTTAAAAGAATTTCGTTCCCGAAATTGCTAAGTAGGAAAAATGTAACAAACCCAATAACTTGTTAAAACCCACTTAGTTGAAACTCGATATTTCACTTTACTAAATCTTTTAGTTTCTACCAAAACCATTAGTTTCCATTTCTAATTCAAAACCCTCTATTTTAGTTACAATTCAAAATCAAATTTTGGCTAACAAAAATTTTCCAAAAATTTTCAAAATTTTTCTAACACCCCAAATTTCCGGAAAATTTCGGCAGAGTCTCCCTTGTAGGGAGAGCCTTTTGCAATATGAAAAATATGATAAGAACAATATACATCGACTCTCGGGTCGGAAAACGCAATATATATAAATATTTTTATTTTTCGCGCGCTAAATTCATAAGCGTACCTTATTTTAGCGTTATTAAGCAAGCTCGCTCAATTTATATGCAATTTGCGCAACCAAAATCAAGCGGTATTCTTGTACCTATACTTACTCAATTAAAACATATAAGTTTCATGAATATTAAAGTTAATAACATTCCATTCTTTTAACAACTTAAACGCATAATTTTCACTAAACAAACATGTCATATCATATATTTAGAATGGATAAACAAATACAAGGTCCAAACATTCGATTTATCTCTTCAAATCAATTTATATATCATTTACTCCAAATTCCAGGTGATTTACAAACAATTCATTTGCATTCACTTCATATTCATTCGCTCTCATGTATTTTAATTCATCTACAATTAGGTTGAATTTCATTTCCCCAAAATTCAAATTTATATTTAATTAATTTCCATTTAATCAATAAACTTTCTTTAATCAATATTCAAATTATCCTTATTCAACCATTTATATTTGCAAATTCAATCTCATTAACCAAGTTCAAATTCTTTTTTTCAAGTTAAATTTTCGGATTAAATCCAAATCCATTTTGCTTGAGCCAAATTCCATTCAGTTCTCTCTTTTTAACTTAACTTAAGTTAAATTTCATTTATCCACACTAGCATTTAAATTTGATTTTTATAATTCAAGCCATCTAAATTTCAAATCATTTCTATTTACTGGTCTCATATCATTTTACCCAAATCGAGTTGAGTTTTTATTCCATAACCTATAAATTTGACTTGACTTCAATTCCATTATATGATTCAAATTCAGATTTCCATTCCGAAACCACCTAATTTAACTCGACTTGAGTTAACTCCATTTTTTAATCCAAACTGGATTTCATTCCAAATATTTAACCATTTCATTTTGGTTTTACAGTTTTATTTCTCAATTCAATAAGTTGTAAAACTAGTTTTTATTTCACCAAAAACTTAGTAAATTTAACATCCATTCGGGGGGGTTTCCGATTGTCCAAAATTGTCAAAATTCCATTTTATTTATAAATTTATAAGTTACACAAACTTACCCATTCACCATTTAATAAAATTTCCCCTTACATTTATTCCATCCAATAATTTATAACTCATAGTTATATAACCCCTTCGAAATTATTATTTATATCCATTCAATTTGATATCGTTTCAATTCTAATTTTTTTTAACTTATCTCAAGTTAAGTTCAATCCATTTTACCTTATTCAAGTTAAATCTCAATTCAAGGATTAAAATTTACACTTTCATTCTTTATATGTATCAATTCCCAACTATAAGTTTCAAAACTTATTTTATTATGCTTTCACAAACATTTGATGAAAATCCAAAATTCAAGTACCCGGTTTTATTTCAAATCACTTTGAAATCACACACACACTCCTTATATATCAAACCTCACCTTAAAACTTAAACTGAACTTGGTTTTGCCCAAAACAATTCCCTCCAGAATTTTAAATCAACTTGGCTTTACCCAAAACAAATTCCTTTTTGGAATTTCTAAACAAACTTGTTTTTTAACAAAAATCTACGTATTAAATTACTACGGTAGCAATCCGTCACTTAGAAACTCGAAAATGAATACTGATGATGCTGTAGTCATCACCAGAATTATTTTCTAGTGACTGAAGTGAGTTCAGTGCTTTTATCACCTTCAAAATACATTTTAAAATTTTTTTATTCAAAAATAATGTTATTTTATTTTCACAACACTTCGGAAAATATTTTCCAAACTTTCCGGGATTTAAATCTCCAAATTCTGGTTTTATCCATTTTTAGTTTAACTCGTTTGTGTAAATCATATTTATACAATTTCTATTTGGTTATATAAACCATTTCAATTTTGCAATCTGGTTTAGATAATAATAACAACCATACACATCAATTATACTATAATGATTTCCAAAAATTATTTCTTTTATATCAAAATATAATTTGGGCAAAATTCTTTCATTTACCCACTTCAAACCAATACTATGTCGGTTTACCTTGCTCAAGTGTTTAGAAACTCCTATCGATATCGTGGCATCCCACTACTCGACCAGAATTCATAAACCACTCAACAGATAAATCAACACAATATAAAACATTTTATATTCACTAACAAATAAGCGCTCATATCTACTAATACACTCAAACTCATTCTAGGATATTACTAACCCTCTCTCTAATGAGTAATCCCCACCAAAGCTAAGGTTCTCGCTTAACCTTGCACTCTGATACCAAATGTAAATGCCCGTATCTCCATACCCTATGAGTCAACAATAAATCACACGTGTCCTACTCAAATTGAACGGAAATACGAATCTGTAGGGGTGAAGAAGAAAAAGGATAGAAGAAAATAGAAACAACAACACACATAATATCACAATCGCAGCAAAACAATATATATAATAGATAAATACAGATCTTTATACCAAGAAGCTACAACTATTAATATACATACAATTATTAGGGTACAACAGTCAACAAATCAATCGAATAGTTATAATAACTTGTACTCACTAATACTGAATATACAATATAACACACATAGCGATTATAATAAAGTACGGGAAATACACCTAAGAATTCTCTAGCTCGTCTCCTGAGCTCTATAGCATCCTAACCTGAATCTATAATACTCGGTCTGACCCGAGCGTTATAATAAAATAACACCCGAGTCAGTCTGGAAACCAGAGTGAGAAAACACACTCAATTTGAATTATAACTGTTATCAAAATCCTATGAAAAACAAAGGTATCTCGTAAGACCACACCACACATAAATACGACAGGTTTTTACCTTACGATGACCAGAACCTTTTATATCAAAATCATCTGGTATTATAATAGTGTCTGTAGAAAATAAACTATAAAATAGCTGAAATGTTTGCATCTCACGTTTCAGCATATTTGGTATACAACTAAAGCCGTACAGGCTCGTAGTGGATATTAGATTCCATACAATGACATGGCTACTGAGGTACCACCAGCCATAACACACCTCTAGAAAAATGTATCGAGATCGAACCTATCGATCCCTGCTAACACAAGACCGGCCTACCCCTTACTAGATAGTACCGAATATGATCACCACTAATGGGCCCCGAAACGCATAAAAATGAAAGTAATGATAGATGTCCACTCTAGATGAGTGGTGATCATACCCTAATGGGAGCGACCCACATAGCCTTGCTGCATCTTCCATGTTTTAGTCATTCTCGGTTGATGAGGCTTGAGGCTACATATTACCTTAAGAATAGCATTCACTCTTGGAATGCTAACACTACCTTCCACACTACGATGCAATGATAACATTCATCCATACAAGTTGTTCTGGGTTTGAACAAACCGAATCCCCAAGATCACCGTCTTCATTGTCTTCATGATATCACAATTCGTAACGCACAAATTGGATCGAAGTGGTTTTTGGATAATTAAATCCGATCCCGGTCTCTTCGAAACGATTAATGAATTTGGCAATATTTGATAGTCCGTTATTTAACTATCAAATTACACACAAGCAGTCACTAGGCCCATATTTAAATCTTTAAAAAACATTTACTTCAAAATATCTTTACAAAGATATCTATTCAAATCTCTTCCAATAATTCAATACTTGAAAACAATTCCAAATACTTATACCCATAACATGATATTTTAGATCATATCTTACTTCAACACTTAGTGAAATATTTCAAAATTCGATTTATAATCCATTGCTTAGAAAAATATCTCTATATAAATCTTATCGTCGCTAAAATATTTCCAAAACCTTTCATTTCAACACTTAGGAATATATTATAAGTCTATTTTTCGAAATCATTTCTAATATCAATACTTAGGAAATATTTCATAACTTATCTCCTAAATTTTCAGAATTTTTAATAAATTCCTTTTACACTTTCCAAAACCGATAATACTTATTTAAAATCCCCACTAATAATTTATAACTTCTTTTATGAATTCAGATTCATTTTCGAAGTACTCTTATCTAAACATTTTGGAAATTTTCTCAAGTTTCCAAAATTCCGTTATTAGATTTTCTCTTATAAATCACATCCATTAAATAAAACCCGATTTACAAATTTCGAGAGTATTTACAAATAACTTCAATCAATTTCCAAAACTCTATATTATAAAATAAGTATTTTAAAAGAATAGCAATAAATTTCAAACCATTTAAGTAATTATTAAAATATCAAACCCCTTTTTAATAACAACAATAAGTAATTCCAATTCATTTGTAAATAATACTAATCAATTTACAAAGCTTATTATAAAAATTTAAACTTCACTTCAACTAATATTAAATACTTGAATAATCACTTTTCGAAAATATTTTAATATTAATAATAGTTTTTAAACTCCATAGCTTAATAAATAAAATCTCTTTTTAAGACAAACCTTAACCTCTCGATAATTTTTTTTTTAAAATTCAACATAACCATTTTTATATCTATAAATCTCTCTCGATTTATCAAAAATTGATTTTCATTTCCAATTTCATAACCATTTCCAAATTCCAAAATAGAATCCACTATTTCTTCCTAAACCAATTTCCATATCTCATTATAAATCCTCACCGTGAATTTATATTTCCAATTTATCAAATGATATCACTTTATTTATACACATCGTTTATATATTTATAAACTCATTTCCAGTTTTTCTCTGTTAACAACAGATTTATATTAACAAACTTCATTTGTAAATCAATTTCTATCTAAAATTCCATTTGGAAATCTATTCCTTAACAAGTTCCAATTATAATCCAAATTCATTCTAAATCTTGATTATGACTTCCTTTTCCTATTTTAAGAAATTTCATTTAAAATCTATTGTTTAAAAATTCTCAATTTAAAATTCTCTATTTGAAACCATTTTACGAAATAACTAAATAAATATCCAAAATAAAATTATTTATTTTATCGAACCCAATCCCTTTTTAAATAATCCAAAAATTCAATAAAAATATTTCGTTTCCAAAATCGCTTTTGAATCCCATTTTTAAAATCAAAAATATTATTTATGGTATTTGTAATACCAAAATTAGGGCCAGTGCTACTATAGCATCCAATAAATCAAATCGCACAACAATCCATGACAAATTATTCAATTACATCATATATCACTATATATGAAAAACAATCAATATATTTGAGGAATCCAGTTGGATCCCTCCAACCTATTTCCCTGCATCCACAGATATTATATAACACAAAATACCAATCCCGCTTCGAGGCGAGATATCACGGTAATATAGGGTCATCCGCTACTATGCGGGGTGCATAGTTTCTCATCCGCTCCAATCGACGGGAAATATACCCAAATACTAATATATATACTACTATATATAATATAACATTCAACTGATAATAATTTATAAATTCATCCAATCAACCAATAAATAATTTTAATTACTGTAATAAAAACCACTTAACTAAATTGAGTGAGATTTACTCACCTTGATTCCAATTAGCACTTAAGCGTTCCGTTTGAATTAAATTAAATAAGCGTTTAATTTTAATCCAAATTCCTGCTAGCTCCAATCGACTCCAATCCAATTCCTATGCGTAGATATCGACGACACGATTCCAATGCTCAAAATGGCGTCCGAACCCAACCTCGTATGCAAAGGTTATCGCATTTACAAGATTTCGATTAAATAAAATAATTAAATAATACTAATTACTTTATTAACCAAATTATTACCACCAAACGTCTTTCTCCTTAACCGAAATGCACGGCCAAGGTCATATCTCCCATTATGCACGTCGCCACTGACCCGGAGCTCCAGTGCTTCGATCGAGAAACGCCCTATGCCAACCTATTCAACTCCGCGAGCTCGACCTCATACCACCATACTCCGCAACTCTGGTCCCATCATCGCCGATTCGACCTGGTGCCTTACTCCTCCGAGTGTACAAGACGAGCTTCCCAAATGAGGATCGCATACCACCAAATCACGCCCACGCGAGCGCCTCTCTCCAAGAAACGCTCTACTACCCTCGAAATCGCCTAACACAGCCACTATCTCCAAATAAGTGAAACCCTAGTTTTCCAAGCAAGTTCGGCCAACCCAAATCCTCAATCGCACGCGAATATGAGCATATCAGTGTGAAGCTCTTATTGAAACAAAAATTTTAAAGTTTTTCAATTTTTTTCATGAAGTATTTTACTTGATTTTAGTTTTTGAAATACAAAAATTGAATTACAGCAGGAGAAGAAGGAAACTCGGATTTTAAAAGGAAGGGTGGGTACGATCAAGAAGGGTAGGGTGGCTGCTCTGGATAGGTCGGCTGATTTGAAGGAAATGTGGTTGTGAATAAAATATATTATTTAAATTTTCAAAATATCTAGATATTTTAATCTGAAAGGAAATCGAGGCGTGCCGCCTGGAGTTCCTAACGTTATACCCATATTCCAAATGCAATGGAACAAGTTTCGGGAGCTAATTCGATCGTATGCAGAAGATAGCTTTTTGAACCCAATTATAATATTAAATTTTCAATATTAATTTCAATGCGTTTCTATCCCGTACGACCAACCGGTAACTCCAAACGCTACAAAATTTGAAATTCGATAATATTACACTATTCTAGATCCAATGGAATTGGTTTCGTCGAATTCCAAAACTATGCCCCGAATCGCTATTTCTACATGTCGATTAAATCGACGATTTCAAAAATTGACGAAATCACTTGAAGTTTCAGTTTTAAAAACTTACTAACTCCACTCTAATTCAAATAGAATTTATATCAACATTAGAAATCGTTTTGATTCATATTCAACTCAAATTTCAATTATCCACCATTTTCGTATTACGATAAATCGCTATATTTGAAATTTAAATTCATTCCATAATTTCAACCAAAATCTTCATATTCAAAAATCTATTTATATCCTAAATCGAATATTTAAAACCATTTAAATATTCAAAATTAAATGTCGGAAAATCCCGGTCGTTACAACTGTACATTTTATCTAGAGCTCTACAGAATTTTGAAAGATAGTCCCTTACCTTGCCATTTGTTGGAAATCCATTCTCCAATACAAGCCTACGATTTTTGATTGTATATCTATTACTGTTATCATGTACACACATCACAGCTATTTGATTATTAAGTACTTTAGACCCTAGACATTATTATAATATCACTGGACTTTTATAATAAAAGTTTTTGATTATCGTAAGGTAAAAACTCGTCCGTGTTTATGTGCGGTATGATCTTATGAGATACCCTTGATTTTAAAAGAGCTTTAAAAGTAATAATTCAGCTGCTTTGAGTTTACTCACACTAGACCCATTTCTGACCCAGAGTGTTATTTTCTTTCCCTAAAACTCTTGGGTAATCAAATTTTTACGAGCAGCCAAGTCGTCCAGGCTTTCTACAGATACATTTTGGAGGAGCTGGAGTAGGGGGCTTCTTCGATAGCTAGTTATTATCTTGTTTCCACTGTATTATATGTATATTGTATTTGTTAGGTAGGTACATACTGTTATAACTATCCTAGGATAGAATTGTATTAGTATAACTATGACGCCCCACCTCTATACTACGCTAGCCAATGACACTACGGAGTAACGTCGTCAACTAGCGCGAAGAATAAAGTTGTTGAGGAGCGACCATCCATGCAATTGCCTTGTGCGAGTACCAATACGTCAGATAGTAAACCATGCATTTCGTTTCAAGAGGAAATCCGACATACCGATGCAAACTCAAAGCTACCACACGGTGGCTAAGTGGACCTTGGAAACAAATATAGAAATAAGCATAACATACATCAGTCACAGATGTTCATATCTCAAAAGCGGAAACATATATGAATACAACACATAAAAGTGTACATCAGAATAGTGGTCAAACAAGATCCACAATATCACAAAAGAATAGTTACAAGTGCTAGACAAAAGAATAAGTGTATATCAAGGAGTCTATATCTCAAATGTATAACAACAAAAACTACAAATGTAATGTAGTTAGGCAAAAGTCAAAAGATGATCCCAGACGAGGAGTCAAGCAGAAGCACCTGTAACATCTCGGTCTGACCCGAGTATTATTTAATAAGAAAATAATAAACGGATCAGTCTAGCTATAAATATCAGATAAAGGAATGAGATAAACGCAGAGATATAATAAGAACGTATGATAATAATAATGTCATACTAGAACAAATATGATATAAAACAACAACAAAATCATACACTATCTCCAAAAATCTCAAAGCACCAAAAAGAATGTCATATTCATCATTTTATTCACCATACCACAAATATTGACAAACATATTATTGCCAATCACATAAAGAGGTGAAACACAAATTCTAGAAATCATCAAATAGAAATCCAGAAATCACAAAAAGGGAGGCCTATCACAAACGGGAGCATGAGAACTCACCAACACGTGTATCACAAACAGAACGCTATTCCATGGTTGCTGACCATAAATTTTGAGCCGAAGCTCCACAAACGGTCCGAAGACCATGGGTCGCTACCCCGCCAAATTGAACCGAAGTTCCACAAAACGGGGTTTAGTCTCCCTCGCAGACAAATAGACATCGCACATCGCTAGTCTAAATCACAAAATGATCATCATCGATCAATAAAAAGTGTGAATTACACTAAGCTAGTAAATATAAGAGTTTTGCTTCATGTCCCATAACCACTAGCTTAACTTAAATATTCACGAACAAATTGTAGATTTCCACTCGAAAGTTGTCACAGGATTTTCAATCGAACAAGTCCATAAATTAACCGACGAAGTAAACACAAGCGTTTCATACCACTTGTTTTGCTAAGCCGTTTAATTAGATTTTCTCGAACGAATGAGGTAAAGGTTCGTATATACTAATAGATTAGAAAACGGTTTTATAAACGAACTTCGTATTAAAAATAGAGTTGAAATCGTCTTTGTAAAAGTGTTTGGATATTTACTACTAGTATAGAAACCTTTGTATTTAAAAGTGACAAATCACAAAATGGTTGTAGAAACAATCAACCATCAAAAATTCACATACAAAGACATGAATCAAACCTAGAGAAATCAATTCCGAGTCCATAAAAAATGGATAGCCACAAAAATACCGAAAGAGAAGTCATCAGAGAAGATAATAAACGACAATCGACAAGTCGGAAATTGTTGGAAATAACATACTCCAGACGTCTGTAGTGTATACTCAGACGTCTGCAGTAAGTTTTAGGAAATTCTCTGAAGCAAACTCCAGACGTTTGAGCTTTCCTGCAGACGTCTGGTGACGAACATTTTTCATGTTCTAGTTCAGGAGCAATAGCCCTCCTTTTGGGGCAAGTTCGATACACGACGGAAGCGATGAATTGAGCAACTTCGACTGAGGATTTACGCCACTCGACAACCCAGCCTTGTATGGCCCTTTGAAACGCTCCACTAACGTGTTCAAACATCAAAGGTTGGATTTTTAGCAAATTGGATCCCAAAAACCCAAAATTTAACAATTCACCAATTCAATCCAAATCAAAAGCAAATGAACATGAATTAGTGTTAGGAATTCATACCCAACAACAACAATATCTATAGAAATAGATGTGAGTTCAAAAACTCACCTTTAAACCCAAAACGATGAAGGGGAAGCTCGAAAGCAAAAGGAGATCAACTACACTTCAACTCCAACCCTAGAAGCTTGAATCAAAGCTCAAAGGAAGAACATTTCCAAAGTTAGGTTTAGGAAATTTCTGAAATTAAAGAGAGATTGAGTTGGAGAAGAAGATGGAGATACTTACCAAAGCTTCTCTTTGAATATGGAGCAAGAATTTGTATTTGCTAAGGAAACTAGGGTTTAGGATTTTAATTTCCCATCTCCACCACCGTTTTCGCTAAAGCTTAAGTTGTAGGAAATATTATAAAGTAAGGAAGAGGAGTGGAGTTGGGTTGATATGTTGGGTAAATGGGTTGAACCCCAAACCCAAAATCCTAAGTGAAAAGGTCGAAATTCTAGCTAGCTCCAAACATATCAATGTTTATACTTAAAAAAGTTGCAAACGCCATTTTGGACTCAATGGAAGTGGTCTCGAGTCCCAATTCGACTATTTGCAAAAAGTAGCTTTTCGGACTTTAATCCGATTAACGATTCTATATTTAAATAAAATGTTCGAATATTCAATCGTAATATGCGGGTTGTTACCTCCTTAAAGAAATTGCGTCCTCGCAATCTTTACGAAATAAATAAGAAGTAACAACACTAAAAGCATATCAACACAAAAATAAAAATTGAAATAAAAAGTTCACCTTAAGGTGCACAAGAGAGCAAGTCCGGATGTGTTCGCTCAATGAATTCTCTGAATTCCCAAGAGCAGTCCTTAGGATTCGAGGACCATTGAACTTTCACAAGAGAAACATCTTTATTTCGAAGGCGTTTGACCTCTGAAGCAATGATTCGAATAGGATGTTGCTCATAAGTCAAATTAGGTGAGACTTCAATTTCTTCAATAACACCAGGCTCAAGAATAGAATCAGAATCTCGAAGGCATTTCCGTAGTTGAGAGACGTGAAATACATCATGAATAGCAGAAAACTGAGCCGGTAATAAAAGGTGATAAGCCACGGAACCAATGTGTTCGGTGATGGGAAATGGGCTAATATATCGAGGTGCTAATTTTCCCGATCGACTGAAACGCACAACACCCTTCATAGGTGAAACACGAACAAACACAGAATCTCCCACAGAAAATTCTAATTTCCTTCTTCGATTATCGGCATAGGATTTTTGTCTACTCTGAGCTTCTTTCATCCTATGACGAATAAGATCAATCTTTTCTGTGGTGTCCCGAATAAAATCTAGACCTAAAACCAGTTTCTCACCGGCTTCAAGCTAGCACGAAGGAGATCGGCACGGCCTTCCGTAAATGCCTCGAAAGGTGCCATACCAATACTAGATTGGAAGCTATTATTATAGGAAAATTCAACTAGAGAAATATGATCTTCCCAACTTCCGCCAAAATCAAGAACACAGGCACGAAGAAGATCTTCAAGAGTTTGATTCACACGCTCGGTTTGTCCATCGGACTGCGGATGATAAGCGGTGCTAAAGTTAAGCTTTGTTCCCAAAGCTTTTTGAAGACCTTTCCAAAATCCACTAGTAAACAAGGGATCACGATCACTAACAATAGAAGTAGGGACTCCATTGCAATTTAACAATTTCTTTGACAAAAAGTTATTTGGTACAATTTACTAATACCGGGATGAATGGTAAATTTAGAACGATGAGAATCTTCTAAAATGTCTTTACGAAGATCAATGATATTTGGTACAATAAGTCTACCAAATTTTCGAATACCGCCACGAGCATCAATATCAAAGTCTATCAAACCTTCAACATCAATTTTATCCCTACAACTTTGGCCAAGAAGAACCAATTCAGGATCATGCATTTGAGCTTCAAGAATGCGGTCTAAAAGAGAAGGATGAGCCTCAAGGCTACATAAAACAAGAGATGAGCATAAATTGGATTCACGATCTCGAATCTCACAAGTGGACAAAGTCTCAAGATCATTCCACTCGGATATCATCATAGAAACAATCGCTTGTTGCTTACGACTAAGGGCATCGGCAACAAGATTTCCTTTTCCGGGAGTATAAAGAATATCAAGATCATAAGACGCAAGGAACTCGAGCCAACGTTGTTGACGCAAATTAAGTTCCTTTTGGGAAAATAAATACTTCAAAGATTTATGATCGGTGTAGAGAATAAATTTCTCTCCCAAAAGATAATGACGCCAAATTCTAAGGGTGAAAACAATAGCCGCGAGCTCTAAATCATGAGTGGCATATCTAGTCTCGGCAGGCTTTAATTGTCTAGAAGCATAAGCGATAACACGTTCCCGCTGCATAAGAACGGCACCCAAACCAACACGACTAGCATCGTTATAAATAATAAAATCTTGGTTCCCATCGGGAATCACAAGAATAGGAGCATCGAAAAGGAGTTCCTTTAATTTTTGAAACGAAGCTTCACATTTGTCTGACCAAAGGTATTTAACTCCCTTCTTCGTCAAATTGGTAAGAGGTACGGAAATCTTAGAAAAGTCTTTTATGAACCGACGGTAATAGCCCGCCAATCCGAGAAAGCTACGAATTTCCGTCACACTCTATGGTCTCTTCCAATTTTGAATCGCTTCAATCTTTGAAGGATCCACAGAAATTTCGGATTCAGAAATAATATGTCCCAAATATTTCACACGAGATTGCCAAAAGTGGCATTTAGAAATTTTTTCTTTCAATTGGTTACTCCTAAGAGTTTCCAATACAATCCGAAGATGATTTTCATGCTCCTCTTCGATTTTAGAATAAATAAGAATATCATCTATAAAGATGAGAACAAATCGATCAAGGAAGTCTTTGAAAACTCGATTCATAAGGTCAACGAAATAGGCTGGAGCATTCGTCAAGCCAAATGGCATAACAAGCCATTCATAAGATCCATAACGAGTACGGAACGATGTCAAAGGAATGTTATCCTCTGCAATACGGAGCTGATGAAAACCGGTTGCTAAGTCTAACCGTGAAAAGACTTTAGCACCACTAAGCTGATCGAATAAATCATCAATCTGAGGCAAGGGATATTTATTCTTGATGGTGAGATCGTTAAGCTTGCAGTAGTCAACACAAAGCCTAAGTGTACCATCATATTTCTTCACAAAAATAGCTGAAGCTCCCCATGGAGAGGAACTAGATTGAATAAATTGCTTCGCTTCCAATTCGGATAATTGTTTGCGCATCTCCTCATTTTCTTTATTGGACATACGATAGGGAGGACGAGTAATAGGCAGAGCTCCAGGGATTAGATTAATATAGAACTCAATTGCTCGCTTAGGTGGTAATCCTAAAACGGGCTCAAATATGTTGGGAAATTCACAAACAATGTGAATGAGAGAAATGACATCTTCCTCATCATCATTATCATCATCATGAGGATTTAGAGAATACAAGGATGCTTTCGAATTGGAATCAGAATCTTTCATGACGAGAGAAATCTGCTTAACAGATTGAGGATGCCGAAGATATAGTCCGTTCAGGACACAGAATATGGGCTTCATAACGGTTAAGCCAATCCATTCCCAAAATCATTCCGAAACCAAGGTAACGCATAACATGCAAATCGGCATGGAAAGAGTAATCACATAAAATTATTTCGACATCTTTACACAATAAACTGAGTGTTGCGGATCCACCGACCGGATTCGCAATTCTCAAAGAAGTCATCAAGCCAATAACATTCAAAGACAAAGCATCAACAAGTTCTTTTGATATAAAAGAGTGTGATGCACCCGTAGCAAAAAGAACTCGAATAGGAAATCCACGAAATATAATAATGCCATCAAGGATAGAATGAGAAATACCTTGATCACGAGAAGTGTTAGAAGGGGCTTGGACAACATTTAGCTTGCCCACCTTCTTGCCTTGGAGTTTGGGACACAAAGATAAAGTATGACCCGAACTCTTGCTATAGCGGCAGAAAGAGGCTTCGGGCACTTGTTTGCATAATGGTCCTTAGAACCACAATTGTAACATTCTCCACGACGAGATGTAGGAGTACTTGCTACCGGTGTTTCTTGCTTTCCTTTCTTGTTGGGATTAGGCTTGAATTTGAAAGGTCTCTTCTTATTGATGTTTGGTTTGACCTCAGCATCACTATCTTTATCAGCCTCTTCGAGACGAAGAGCAATATCAACATGCTGATCAAAAGAAACTTCTAATTTCAGAAGTAATGGCTTTTTGAGGCTCTTGTTCAAGCCATAAACAAATCTCTGGTTTTTCTTCAAAGGGGTATTAATGTATTCAACCCCATATTTTTAGAGAGATTGGAAAGAAGCGACGTAGTCGGTCATGGAAGATACACCTTGAACAAGGTCAATGAAGCGTCGAGCTAGAGACACTTTTTCAGCTTCCGGCACAAATTTTAATTCGAACCTTTCCCGGAATTGCTCTCAAGTAAGGGCCACTTCAATAATTTCGGAGATCAGACGCTCGTACTAGTCTAATGCTCTTTCTTGGAGCATGCTAGAGGCCACTTGGACTCGATGAAGATCAATAGGATTCATGCGAGAAAAGATGCGGTCGCATGTTCGAAGCCAAGCCTGGACTTCTATAACGCTTTCGGAACCTTTAAATGGCTTTCCACCCAAATTGGTGTAATCACTGCACAAGCGTGCAAACCTAGATTTAGGATGAGTGGGCTCAGGAATAGGTCCGACAACTTGAGCATTTCTCACAAGGTCTAGAAGTTGCTGAGTAGACATAAATACTCCATCCTGGGGAGTAGCACTAGATTGACCGGCGCTGGGACGACCAGGTCTAACCATTTCTTTTCTTTAAGAAAGAAAGAAAAGAGAGTAAGGTTAATCTCAGAATGAATATCAAACAAACTTGATTGGTAAAACAAGGCATCATAAAAAGAAATAGGATAGAACGGTACGAAGACTCGAATTAAATCCTATGGCACGATTCCCAGGAAAAACTTAGGACAATGATCCTTGCTAGATTATTCTACATTGTTCCGAAGTTTGGCTCTGATACCAAGCTGTGACGCCCCACCTCTATACTCACGCTAGCCAAGGACACTACGTAGTAATGCCGTCAACTGGCGCGAACAATAAGGCTGTTGAGGAGCGACCATCCGTGCAATTGCCTTGTGCGAGTATCGATACGTCAAATAGTAAACCATGCATTTCGTTTCAAGAGGAAATCCAACATACCGAGGCAAACTCAAAGCTACCACACGGTGGCTAAGTGGACCTCGGAAACAAATATAGAAATAAGCAAAACATACATCAGTCACAGATGTTCATATCTCAATGGCGGAAATAGATATGAATACAACACATAAAAGTGTACATCAGAGTAGTGGTCAAACAATATCCACAATATCACAAAAGAATAGTTACAAGTGCTAGACAAAAGAATAAGTATACATCAAGGAGTCTATATCTCAAATGTATAACAACAAAAACTACAAATGTAATGTAGTTAGGAAAAAGTCAGAAGATGATCCCAAATGAGGAGTCAAGCAGAAGCACCTGTAACATCTCGGTCTGACCCGAGTATTATTTAATAAGAAAATAATAAACGGATCAGTCTAGCTATAAATATCAGATAAAGGAATGAGATAAACGCAGAGATATAATAAGAACGTATGATAATAATAATGTCATACTAGAACAAATATGATATAAAACGACAACAAAATCATACACTATCTCCAAAAAACTCAAAGCACCGAAAAGAATGTCATATTCTTTATTTTATTCACCATACCACAAATATTGACAAACATATTATTGCCAATCACATAAAGAGGTGAAACACAAAATCTAGAAATCATCAAATAGAAATCCATAAATCACAAAGGGGGAGGCCTATCACAAACGGGAGCATGAAAACTCACCAACACGTGTATCACAAACGGAATGCTATTCCATGGTTGCTAACCATAAATTTTGAGTCGAAGCTCCACAAACGGTCCGAAGACCACGGGTCGCTACCCCGCCAAATTGAAACGAAGTTCAACAAAACGAGGTTTAGTCTCCCTCGCAGACAAATAGACATCGCACATCGCTAGTCTAATTCACAAAATGATCATCATCGATCAATAAAAAGTGTGAATTACACTAAGCTAGTAAATATAAGAGTTTAGCTTCATGTCCCATAACCACTAGCTTAACTTAAATATTTACGAACAAATTGTAGATTTCCACTCGAAAGTTGTCACAGGATTTTCAATCGAACAAGTCCATAAATTAACCGACGAAGTAAACGCAAGCGTTTCATACCACTTGTTTTACTAAGATGTTTAATTAGATTTTCTCGAACGAATGGGGTAAAGGTTCATATATACTAATAGATTAGAAAACGGTTTTATAAACGAACTTCGTATTAAAAATAGAGTTGAAATCGTCTTTGTAAAAGTGTTTGGATATTTACTACTAGTGTAGAAACCTTTGTATTTAAAAATGACAAATCACAAAATGGTTGTAGAAACAATCAACCATTAAAAATTCACATACAAAGACGTGAATCAAACCCAGAGAAATCAATTCCGAGTCCATCAAAAATGGATAGCCACAAAAATCCCGAAAGAGAAGTCATCAGAGAAGATAATAAACAACAATCGACAAGTCGGAAATTGTTGGAAATAACATACTCCAGACGTCTGTAGTGTATACTCAGACGTCTGCAGTAAGTTTCAGGAAATTCTCTGAAGCAAACTCCAGACGTCTGAGCTTTCCTGTAGACGTCTGGTGACGAACATTTTTCCTGTTCTGGTTCAGGAGCAATAGCCCCCCTTTTGGGGCAAGTTCGATACACTACGGAAGCGACGAATTGAGCAACTTCGACTGAGGATTTACGCCACTCGACAACCCAGCCTTGTATGGCCCTTTGAAACGCTCCACTAACGTGTTCAAACATCAAAGGTTGGATTTTTAGCAAATTGGATCCCAAAAACCAAAATTTTAACAATTCACCAATTCAATCCAAATCAAAAGAAAATGAACATGAATTAGTGTTAGGAATTCATACCCAACAACAACAATATCTATAGAAATAGATGTGAGTTCAAAAACTCACCTTTAAACCCAAAACGGTGAAGGAGAAGCTCAAAAGCAAAAGGAGATCAACTACACTTCAACTCCAACCCTAGAAGCTTGAATCAAAGCTCAAAGGAAGAACATTTCCAAAGTTAGGTTTAGGAAATTTCTGAAATTAAAGAGAGATTGAGTTGGAGAAGAAGATGGAGATACTTACCAAAGCTTCTCTTTGAATATGGAGCAAGAATTTGTATTTGCTAAGGAAACTAGGGTTTAGGATTTTAATTTCCCATCTCCACCACCGTTTTTGCTAAAGCTTAAGTTGTAGGAAATATTATAAAGTAAGGAAGAGGAGTGGTGTTGGGTTGATATGTTGGGTAAATGGGCTGAACCCCAAACCCAAAACCCTAAGTGAAAAGGTCGAAATTCTAGCTAGCTCCAAACATATCAATTTTATACTTAAAAAAGTTGCAAACGCCGTTTTGGACTCAATGGAAGTGGTCTCGAGTCCCAATTCGACTGTTTGCAAAAAGTAGCTTTTCGGACTTTAATCCGATTAACGATTCTATATTTAAATAAAATATTTGAATATTCAATCGTAATATGTGGGTTGTTACAATAACTCTGATGTATCATTCTTGAAATGACTTTGTAAAGAATTATGTTGATTAATATATGTTATTTTGTTGCGTTGTGAGATTTTGTGATTTTTTAGTTTCTCCTTTCTTCTTTATTCTATCTTCTTCTTTTCCCTAACAATCTGTCTTTTTGGCGCTTAGTTGTTTGACACATGAATACCGTGGATGTATTATTCTCGACTTCTGGGATACGTTTAGGGGGCCGTTACAACTTTACCCATCTCTTTCCTTTTTGGTGTAGTTTCTTGTTATTTCAAATGATTCACTTTTTATACTAAGTTGTGGAATTAGATAATTTATGAAAATTACACGTAAATAGATACAATTTGTTGTAACCACAACGCTCCCAATAAATTAAAAAAACGTAGAAATTCACATTCCAAGTGAAATAGGACAATCTAAACTAATATTAATAATTTACAACCCAAAAACCATAAATCTGGAATACATCTTGCAATCTTATCAACTTTCCACTTTGATACATTTAGGGACTGATTTTTCAAATTTTCATATTATACTGTAAATATCATTCCTATTCCTATTATCTAACTTATAGAATATGTAGGTAAGATTTCAATTAAATACAGTTTTCCAAAGATGAAAACTCCACAGATATTGCAGGCATGATAATTAAATAAAAATCAATGATATAAATTTCAATGAAAGATATATGTAACGACCCGTAAATTTTCGATAATTTAAATTTGTTAAATTAGATTTAGGTAATTTAATATTGAGAGAAATGAAAATTTGTAATTTAATAAAAAATCATAACTAAATTAGAATGAGACAATGTTAATTCAAGTTAATTGTTAACAATCTTAATGAAATTCCAATTCATGGTAATTTAAGATGCTAGGCTTGGTTATAAAAATTGAATATAAGAAAATAAAAGTAAATATTGCATTAACCAATGAAATAATATATTAATCAATAGAAATTGAATGAAATTAGTGTTATGAAAACTAATGGAACATTTGTTGTAAGTAATAAACTTATAAATGTAATTAAAAGTAAATGGTAACAACTATTATAGGTTACCTATTTATTTAGTTTATTTAATTTGAATTGGAAATCTATTATAATTTTAATGCAATTAAATGTTACATTAATGTGAGTTAAGATAATAAAGAAAATTTTTGAATGTAATAAAATGAATGGAAATGTTAATTTTATCCATAAAATAAAATAAAAGATTGAAACCAAGATAAATAAAGTTATCGGGATTTAAATTTGAATGAATGTGTGAAATTGACAAAATTTCAATAAAAATGGAAATATAATAGTTAATACAAACTAAAGATGGAAATTGGAATATCCTAATGAAATATAAACAAATGTTAACTATGTTTTTAGATTTTATAATTGGTTGAATATAAAGGTTGAAATCGAATTAAAGCAATTTATTAAAATTAAATTATAATAAATGGGATTTAATTACAGTGAAATTGAACACTGTAATTAATGTAATAACCAACATTGAATTGTCATATAAACTTGAATTAAGTCATTGTAAATGTCCAAGTGATTAAAAATGATGAAATAGATTAATTTATAAATTTTGAATTAAAAGGTGGTTAATTAATTTAATATTAATTTATTTAATTAACTGAAAATATAACTATTTTGGCCACTGACTCAGATTTCGACGAAACCAGTTTCATCGGATCCGTAACGGTGAATTATTGTAGGATTTCAATTTTCGTAATGATCGGATTTGTCGTTTGATCGTACGGGCTCGAAACGCCTTGAAATCAATTTAATTGAAATCAATTGAAATCAATTTGAAATAAGCTGATTTTAATATAACTTCTTCATACGATGGAATTAGGACCTGAAACCTGTTCCGTTGAATTTCAAAATAATGAAAACATCTATTTTGATATATGGGATGACCTATTTTCGTTCCGGAGACAGAACGGGCTTTTCGAGTCATTTTTCGTTCAACCTATAAATCAAATCTTGTCCGCCCATTCTATTTTCAGCTTTGTCTATAAAATAGCCCGTTATAAACCCTAGCCACTCCTCATTTTCATTTGTCTGTACGTACATTTCAGTCTTCTCCTCCTTCTCAATGGTAGACAAACCAAACAAACTTCTCAACTCAATTTCAAAATCAAATTCAAATCAAAATTTCAAACACCACAAACTATATCGAATTATATATCGATTTGAAGCTCTCGACGAGCGCATCTCAGATCTATAATTCGTTTTCCAATTTGAACCTATGTCTGTCCAGAAATTTGAAGAACAATTATCGGCCGTTCATTGAAGGTTTGATCAACTGCGATGGTTTCTGAAATCGTTAGAGGGGTTTCGTAGAGCTCGCTTCGTGGAACAGATCGCTGGTGGTCGCACCTTGTATGGCGGTCGGATGCGGTCTCTATTGGTGACTTATGGTTTCGAAAACCCTAAAGGGTGGCGGCGGCGTTGTTGTTTTGGGGGCGATCGGGGTGGTGGCAGGGCACTGCCGTGGTCGGCCTGAGGAGAGGGAAGCAGTGGCAGTCTCCGATGAAGGTGGTAGGGCCTGACGTCGGCGGCGAGGGGCAAAATGCGATGGCGGCTTGTTCGGCTTGGGTTCTTTCTCACGTGAAATGGTTCGAACGAGATGGCATGACGTGGCAGGTAGCGTGTGGTCCCTTTTTTATTTTTATTTTTTGTGTATATTTTAAAATGTGTAACTTCTAACGTACGTAACTTTTACGTACGAGATCCAATTCACGCGCGGTTTTCACTGCTAGGATCATATTGGAATTTTGGACATTTTGACGCTTGTTTGGATGAATTTTGAGACTGTTTGAATTTTGGGTTTAAATTGGATTTAAATTCAATTTAAATTCAAAGGTGAGTGTTTTAACCCACTCACACTTCTAAAAGTTCTTATGTTTGTTAAATTAAATTTATGATGTGATTAGAAATTTATTTATGACTGTTTGGTATATTTTAAATCATCATCTCAGTTAATTTGAATTTATCTAAATTAAATTGTTATTTAATTTATTATTGAATATAAATTGCCAGTTAAAATACCTGTTATTTATTATCAGTTCTATATTGATACTTATTGATTGATTTGGATGATGTTTGTAATGGATGTTGATTGTTGATATTAGATGAATGGATGTTTTATTTTATATCATTATAAACTGCAAGTTCATTATGGGTTGAAATGATACATACCCGAACGATCTATAGATTAAGGAAAAATCGTTATGGGTCGAAATGATAGACTCGAGCGATTTTATGGATGTTATTTATTTCGGGATTGCGGTTTGAAATGATATATAAACGTAAATATTAAACTGCGGATTGAAATGATAAATATCTGTATCACTTGACCCTAGGGTAGAGAATTATATACGGACACCGGATTGGTTAAATTAAATGATTTTAAAATCCTTAACTTTCGAATTTAATTAAATGATATTTTGAATTAAAATTTGATTTATGTAAATTGAAGTATTATTGGAAAATCAAGTTTATGATGAAATTGAAATGGTATAAAGGAATTGCTTTAAGAAATTAAACTGGAAGTTTAAAGTAAAATTTAAAGTATAAATGAAATTCTATCGGAATTGGGCTATTTAAATTGTGAAATATAACTTTGAAATATTTTGAAATTGGAGTAATTCGAATTGATATTTGAACCTAAATTGAAACGGGATGAAATTCAATAGTTTATTGAAACTTAAAAATTGAAGGTTTGAAACGTGGTTTGTTGATTTGGAAATTGAAACCGTTCCAAATGTGTTGAAATAAAATGAATAGTTTAATTTGATATAAATTCCAAATTCACATTTTAATATAAACTATTTTAAAAATATATTATTTTAAAATTTCTAATTATTAAGATTTTCAAATTTATTAAACTATTTAACCAATATTAACTATATAAATTATTTTGATTTATTTTAAACCAATTTAATTTATTTTTAAACTAATTAAACCATTTTAATTTATTTTAAATATAATCAATCTATTTAATCTATTTTAATTATTTTTAATCTAAATTAAATCTACTTAACTACCTTAATCAATTTAAAAATATTTTAAATCTATTTTAAATATCTTAGAGTATTTTAACTACTTAAACCAATTATAACTACTCAAACTATTTTTCTAAAATTCAAACTAAGTAAGTTTTGTGTTTATATCCAAATCCTTGATTTTTAAAGTGAATGTGGTTAAGCGACATTATAACCTAAGTTGGGATTTAAATAGCATATTTGGTTTAATATGATAATTGAAATGAGAGTTTAACCTATTTTGGAAATATGACTTTTGAAAGGAAATATAATTTCGAACTATGATTTCAAATGTGATGATTTCAAAGGTGAATATGATTTCGGAAGTAAGTAATGATTTCAAAAGTGATATGATTTGAATTGAATATGATATTTTGATATCAATTATGAAATGATTTTGGAAATGTAAAAGAACCATCCGGTGTGTAATAAGGGATTGGTTGTTAAAGAGACCGGGATCAGATATTGTCATACTCTCTGCCAATACCGAAAACCACTTTGACAACTGTGTACGCGGTGGAGATTCCAGAATGAAGTAGGATGGTTGATGACGATCCTATATGAGGTATATACGTGGACCTAACTCCCATGAGTTAGCTTAAGGTGGCTAAAACAGGAGCAATTGACGGGCTAAGTAAGGTCATTCCTCCGATCGGGCACATTCCTTCGATACTATATTCTGACTTTGCGATTGATTTGGTGGCCACCCTCGATTTTTGATTTGAGAGTGTGTTCCGAGGTGGGCGGTAGTAGCTGCTATGCGTTACCACTGGTCCAGAAGTGTAATTGGTATATCTACCCTGGCATTGCCTAGTTGTGCCATGTAACCTACCCTATCGAGACCACTACGAGTTTTTTTTGTACCATACCTATGGAGTGCCCTCTGACGACGTCTAGTACGGGCGGGATTATGGTACTGTATAGACTATGGGAATATATAAAAATGTGTTAAGGGGGAAATGGGTAACGCCTTAACGCTATTTTAATAGTTTATCTTACTATAGACATATTATAATAGCGTATTGTACTACATAGTAGATAGTTTAACGGATCCTTAGGAGATGTGAATCCCAAACATCTCTTAAGTTACTACACTCACGTTAGACACTGGATAGGAGATGTCAAACCCCGTAAACATCTCTGACGCCGTTCCACTCATAGTTATTTACCGTTGATTTAACTCACATAAGATCTTTTAGTTCTGACTCGAGTGTTTTGTCTTTTCAATTCGCTTGGGTCAGCCTGAGCATTTCAGGATTTGAAGACCTTATTTCTGGAGGACGAAGGCGAAGATTTGTACTACTATTATTTACTATATTTATTCCACTGCATTCATACTGTTCCACTACATTATTTGTTTATCTCTGAGATGTGTAACTCTGATTTTTTGTATTATATAAATATAATCAAATGTTTTGTATACAGCTACATGAACTGTTATTTGATTATTATATTTTGTCATTCCGCTTCGAGATTCTGTTTTGTTTTTTTTTTCTTTCTTTGCTTTTTCTTATTCACCCCAATAACAATCCGCCCTTCTGTATGGTTTGAGTCGGCATGTGTGTCTGCTTAAAACGTACAAAAAGGCGGGATGTTACAATATAAACCATGTAATTTCGCACTCACCTTTATAGATTTTCAAATCTCCCAAATCTGAATTCACCCTTTTAATTTGACTCATTTTCCATTCAAATCCAGAATTATGAATAACAAGGTATATACACATTAGAATTACAGATCTAATAAGAGATTTGGGTTATGTGGAATATAAATTTATGATTATGAAATTTGCTGTTTTCCGCAGTATCGATTCGCTCCTCCTCTTCCTTTCTTTTATTTTATACCCTTCTCTGATATATATACATATAATATAATATTTTATAATTAATAGAAACAGCGAAGAAGGGAAAATGGTAGGGCTTCGTTGCTTTGATCAGAAAATATGATAAAAAAGCGAGGGGTTAGGCCTATATTTTTGGGCGCTCGAATCAATCGTATCCGTAAGATCTAAAATAGTTAAATCTGAAGCGTTCGACCAAGGTTCAACCCTAGCCACCACCTTTCTGACCAGTCGACCACTCCCATATACGCAGTCGACAACCGGCCCAAGGAGGGGGTCGAGCAGTGGGGCTTATGCGATTAATACCATTTATTCTTTTTTAAATCCTATTTTGTTTTGATAACTTCAAAAGCTAATAACTTCTTCATTTGAAATCGGATTGCAAAACTCCAAATATGAAAATTGCTCGAAAAATCGTCATGAATACAATGATGTAAGTTTCGTGGTCAAAATTATGATGTTTTGCTTAAGTTGCATTTTTGTGTCTTAATAATCATTTATTAACTACCATTAATTTTACAAGGCATTACATATTTGTCCCTTAAAAGGATTTCGTCCCCAAAATTTCTCAAGGGTTGAATCATGTGACATAACACACAACCATTCTAAACTATCCAACCAATTAGTGTACAACAAATTTTGCTGCTAAACGTGTACAAGTGCATGGTTTAACATAATATATATGATATGCATGCTGAATAATTCTAAATCGGCACTACATATATGAATGCATTCTTTTAAAAACATTTTGAAAATATGATGCAAACAATCTATGTATACTGGCAGTTCTATATGTATGCAAGTTTTCAAAAGTCAAAAATCTTTTTTCACATAATAATCACTCCTATGAATAAGAGTATAGTTCGACCAATTTTCCATCAAATCCCTACCATCCAATACCTAACACATAATTTTTAACTTCAAAATTTTGAAAATCCAGTTTTCTTAAATCTACTCTCATATGCCAAAAAAATTTAGATGGAAAATTATACATTTCCACCCTCATTTTTTATACCGATTACGTTATATCTTGAAGCGTTCTCTTTTTCCCTTAAATCTTTTCCAACTTTTCCAAGTATAATTTGAATAAGGAGGTTTATTTTGGGATGTTAAAATAGAATTATTCTAAATGCAAATTTTTGTTCACTTTCAACAAGGTATGGAAATAAAAATTCCAAAACTAGTTTTTACCTTGTTATTCCTTATATTTTGTATACTGTCACCCTTGTTGGACAGTAAAATTCATATTCAGTAATACATCGACCCTCCCTATGCTAAATATGTGGCACTAGAAAATTATAAAATTTTCATTTTCCTTCAAAATTATTTTTCCCCCTAAAACATGCAAAATAGTTTGAAAAATCGAATCCCAAAAAGCATTTAAACACCATTTTTTTCAAAAGTATTTGAACAAAATTTTCCAAAAGCATTTGAACCTAAATTCTCAAAAGCATTTATTTTTTTTCAAAAGCATTCGAACAAAAATTTTCAAAATATTTGTCGCTCCATCCTTAAAAACAAATCAAGCCACATCTTAATGTAATTGAGACTCAATCAATGAATTAATGCATATGACTGGCCCTAGCATTATGCAGTTAATCTTAGATTTTGTAACGACCTGATATTTTCAACCATTCGCATCCGCACATGTCGGACTTGAATTGCTCAAAATACTGCGTTATAAATAAAAATTTGGCAAACTCATCATATACAGTAAATAAATAATCATAGATCACAGACACAGAGTAATATAATGTAGCGGAAACAAAGGAATAGTAGTTCATGAAGCTACTATATAAATACATCAGAGTTAATTAAGATACAATAGGAATACCAAGAAACAACATGAGTAACAGTATGATAATTAGGTACAACTCAGAATACAACTGGAGTCAACTGGATAACAAAATGAATAGATATCTGGTTCTTCAAAGCAAAACTCTAGCTCCAAAGGTGAGTCTCAAATGCTGTAACACTCAGTCTGACCGAGCGTAAAGCAAACATGAAACACTCGAGTCAGGACATACATACTTATACAATGTAAACCAACTCAAGTGAATTGTAATTAAGGTACAAGTAACTCAAAGGAAGCTTGGGATCGCCCATCCTCTAAGGATCCGTTAAACTATTTACTATGCAGTAATATTGCGCTATTATAGTAATGTCTAATAATAAAATAAACATACTTTTTAATAGCGTCAAGGGGTTACCCATATAGCCCTTAACACGTAATAGTCCCAGTAGTCTGTCCAGTATTAGCATACTCCCAAACAGGGGCTACCCTCGATACTCCATAGGCTACGGGAGAAATCACAACTTGTAGTAAAGCTCGCTATGGTAGGTGACACGGCACACAAGGCAATGCCAGGGTAGATATACCAATTACGCATCCGGACTGGTGGTGACGCATAGCAGCCACTACCGCCCACCTCGAACAACGCTCCCAAATCAAGGGGTGCACCCAATAAATCACAAAGTAATAGAATGGTATCGAAGAAGTGTGTCCGATCAGAGGTGCTACCTCATTGGCCCGTCGATCGCTCCTGTTTTAGCCACCTTATGCCAACTCACGGGAGTTGGATCCACACATATACCTTTAGGATCGTCGCCACCATCCTACTTCATTCTGGAAACTCCACCGCGTACACAGTTGTTAAAGTGGTTTTCGGTATCGACAAAGAGTATGTTCATATCTGATCCCAGTCTCTTTAACAACCAATTGTTATTATAACCCGTGGTTATAAATTTTAAAAACACTTTATATTTCAAATCAAAATACTTCATTCAAACCATTTAAAAATCATATCATTTATTTCAAAATAATACATACTTTCAAACCCAAAACATATCCATTTCAAAACCAATTCAATAATATATCATTTCCATTTCAAAAACCAAAGCAATAATATATCATTTAAATTCCAAACTAAATCAATATATATATATATATATATTTCTTTCAATTTATTTAACTTGAAATATTCTTTTAAATCATATTAAACCAAACCACTTTATAAAGTCATATCCTTGAATCTTCAATTTCAACAAGTTTCAAATAAATATATATTTAAAGACAGTTATTAATTAAATACAATCCCAATTAATTTCATTTCCAAACCATAGTACTTTCAAAGTCATAACAACTCTGAAACCAAACTTTTTGAAACCAAAATACTTGGAAATCATAACACTTGAAATATTGTCATTAGGACCTCATAATACTTAGACAAAAATCATAATACTTCTAAATTAATATTCATTACCCAAGTTATAACATTTTAAGTTCATTCATTCAATTATACCAATTTCAAACATTGTATTAACTCATAAATTTCAAAGTGGTTTATATTCAAATCAAAATAATTCATTTACACCATTTAAATATGAAGTCATTATACTTACAAATCAAATATTCAATTCCAAAAAATTTAGCATTTTCTGAGCTCATTTATTCACTTAATTACTTTAAACAATTTAAATTTCAGCTTTCGCAGCACTTAGAAAATGCTACGGTAAGTTACATTTGAAACAATTCAATTCAGCAAAGACAACATTTAAAAACTGCTGTAATAGTTCAGTTTTAAATTGAAAAATAGTTAAATTCAGCAAAGACAGCATTTTACAAAACTGCTGTAATAGTTCAGGGTTAAATTACAAATTTAGTTCAATTCAGCATTTACAGCATTTACTAGACTGCTGTAATAGCCCTTAGTTAATTTAGCCTTTTAGTTCACTTGTATCAACCATAGCACTTACAAAGTGCTGCAATATCCTTTACTTCAGATCTTAAGTTAGTTTCAGAATTGATAGCATTTCTGAAGTGCTATTAATTAAATTTCCAGATTTATGAATAAATTTCAGAAAACAAATAAACTCCAAATTCAACCATTTTAACTTTATAAAAATCATATTTTTCATTTCAAAATGTTCATTTTAAATACCCTTTAACTTATGATTTCATAAAGTCAAAATTTACAATAATTATCAATTTCTTTCAATAATTCACTTATTAATTCAAGTGTACAAATTTCCCGTTATTTGCATTTACTTAACACTTTAATTTAAATTTACCATTTCACAAATAAAAGTTAATTTCCATTTTATTTTCTTTACTTAACATTTCATTTAAACCAAATCACAAATTTCCAAATTAAGTTATATTTCAAATCGCAAAATTTTCCATTCATTTATTTAACATTTTTAATACATAGAAAAATCATTAACACTTTATTAAATCATTTTAAATTCAATTTAAAATAAAAATATCATATTTCTCATTTAAAAAAAAATACTTAAAAACTTCCAAAAAATATATATATATATATAATAACCACGGGTCCATATAATATTTTCTAACCTAGGTCAAGTGATACAGATAATATATCATTTCAATCCGTAATTTATAAAGAAATCCGGGTTCTATCATTTCAAACCCGCAATCCCAAGTTAAATAAAAATTGCTCAGGCCTATCGTTTCAGCCCATAACGATTTTTCCCTATTTTAAAGTCCATTCGAGTATGTATCATTTCAACCCATAGTGATTCTATTCTACAAGGAACTTGCAGTGTGAGAATAGAATATAAATAAACAGTATAATAGAATATAACATAGCAGATGATGTGACAAGTTAATAACAGGGTTTAACATAATATAATTTACATCACAGGCAGGTATAACATGATATAATAATTTCTACACTTTCACTTGCTATCAATTCACAGTTATATAAGTATGAATGTCAGGTGTGATTACTCACCTTCTAAAGCTAGAGATGACAAACTAGAGACACACAACCAACACTGAAAAGCACGACAAAGCACGAGTTCGATGATCAAAGCTGATAACAAGGAAATTGAGAATCAAAATCAAAAGCTGATATATAGGGGATCAAGAATCAAAATCAAAAGCTGATATACAACAGAAACAAGATGTATATTATATTATTATTACTACTATTATTATTATTATTATATTAACATCCATATTCAAAATCATTATTCTTAAAATACAATATTTAAAAGAAATCAAAGGTGTATATATATATTATATTTAAAATCAATAGTTATATATAAATATACACTTTAAATGTGAGTCCAAGTATACGTTTTAAACTTAAAATTTTATCCAACAAATCTAAAATATACCGACTTAAACATACATATTACACTTTAAATAACTAACGTATTCTTTCAAAACAAATATAAAACAATATATATATAAATAAAACAATTTGCCAATACTTTACATTTATATGCACAATACGGACCCGGTATATATATAAACTAACCAAAAATAAAACTATATATGGCTGTAAATATATATAACCGAAAAAGTACCTGTTAAACAAACTAGTTCATAATATATATATATATATATATATATATATATTATATAAACAATATTCTACCATTTCCTTTCAGCAAAACAAGATCATCTTATATGCTGTATATCAAATTTTACCTATACACGAAAACCAAATTTGAACAAAAATACAAGTAATTTAAAATTACATAAATAATACAAACAACGTATGATACATAATAAAACTGCTGTGCCATATTTATAAATATATATATCGACAACACATACTTATAAAACCCAAATATATGGTTAATACTTGACACATATAACTTACATATTAAAGTTTAAGTAAACCAGTATATATAAAGATGTACGACTTACATGTATATATACAAAGATGCAACTGCACTACCCACGAAGGCATACAAGCGGCGAAGGGAAGATGGAGCTGCTCGACTCGGGTTGGTTGCATAGGCGGATGATGGGCGGGGCTATGGTTTTGGTGGCTCGTTTGCCTGACCGAGGCTGGGCGCGTGGAGCAAGGGTGGCGGGGATGTGGCATTGCGTATAGAGGAAGGGAAGCATGGCTCCTTGAGAAGAGGCTGGAGGTGAGAGCAGGCCAAGGCAAGAACAAAATGAAGATAAACACAAGGCCATAGATAAGATATAATGTCTCTATTATTTAGGAATGGGTTTCATGTATGCAAATAAGAATAAAGCTTGTACTGTATATATAGAATGCAAGAAAAAGAGAAATGAGAGGTAGGGGCTAAGTATGGGTGGAAGGTGAGCAGCTTTTTCGTGCGAATATAAAACAAGAGTCAGAAAGAAAATGAAATGCCAAGGCAACGTATCAACTTCTTTCAAAATAACTTAAGCGAATAAATCAAACCAAAAGAAATCTGAATAAACGGATGTCCATTGATTCCGCAAAAATTATTAGAGCAATTAATTCTTGCTTGGATGACACAGTTAAAGTTTGAAATTCAAAAGAAAACAAAAGGTCACGGATCCGATACCGATACGGTTACCGGTTTCGCGGATTCCACTATGTACCGGACCTCAAAACACAGAATTGAATATACCGTAGAGATCAGCACGACGAGACGATCAAAATGGTATACAGTTATCAGTGGTATGATCATCTTATCAAAAGTCGATAATCGGTACCGAAAATGCTGCAAATATTTCAGAAATAAGATAAACGGAGCAATAGAAGTCAAAATTTGGAGAAATGAATTATGACGTCTCACTTAGAAGATGATTTACAAATTTTCTATAGAAAAATATTCAGGTTTGAAAAACATTTTATTATCATCAATTTTAACTGATTTAAATTGAATTAAAGTTACACAAGAAAATAAACTATAATAGACGTAATCCAAATATTAATTTTTTTTTCAAAATTTTATTATTTAAAATTTCACAAAATTCAATAAATAACATTATTAAAACCAGTTAAATTTACGAGTCGTTACAAATTTAGGGAAACCTTTCCTTTTACTTCCAAAACAACAAACAACATACTAGCAGATTTATAAATTTTAACTTTTAAGGTACATGGATAGTGTCCCATGGTTTCGCACAACCCTTCCCTATCCTTCGCCTACTAAAATTTATTTTTTCCAAAATTATATAGTTTTTGGGATTCAAGAATTTGCTAACTTAATTTCCTAATTTATTTTATAAACTTCCAGCCTTGCCTTACATTCATCGCTAGTTAGGTGTCCATATTAGATTTCCTTATTTACATCATTTCCTAATATATGTAGCAGTCAAACCTCATCTAGAAAATGAACACTGTAATAAAATATGAACATATCTCATATCATATCATATGCTTTACAATACCTAAAGGGAGACAACTAGCAATTACAACCCAAATATCCTAAAAGATACAATTATTAGGAGCTTCCCTCCAACATCAACTGGTGTTAATGATGTTGTAGCTCTACCACTTCTTACTCAATTAAGATGGACACTTCTAGTATGTCATTTAACTATAATCCATGTATATTAACTTACCTCCTTGGCTTCCAATAAATAATGTCCGTCTATTACTTCAATCATTATATCCTATTATGGGATAAATTGCACATTCCTACACTACAATGGATAAGAAATATAAACTATGCACGTTTAAAATAACTCATAAAAAATTTGGCTTTGTGGAATTACTTTCCTATCACCTGTCTTGCCTTCTTTAACCTTGAGTAAACCAACATCCTTTATGCGAATTCGCCATCTCATTACTATGTTCTCTAATCATATGAATATCTTTTATCAATAGGAATCTCTTGATAGTATTCAAAAACTTTGGTATTTACCTTCTTTATCCTTTATCCTTCATACAAGTATACCGTAGAACTCGCAAAAGTGTACTTTAATACCATTCCACATTCCTTTGAGAGTTCTTCTTATAGCTTCCGCCCATGTCAAATCAAAAATTCCTAGGTTCGTACTAATATTCCTTATATTCAATGGGGATTCCTTGTTGCTACCCTACGAGCATTCATACTTATCTTCATCTGATCAAGTGTCCTTTTGAATAGAATATTCACCGTGTTTTCACTATCTACCAAGACTCGGTGCATCGTAGCTGGGCCTACAATAGACGTTATCACCATGGAACAAAAGTTGGCACTACAATCCCTTTAGAATCTCTATTTCAAAAACTATATCATCAGTTATCAACCTTCACTGCTTAGGCAGAGCTTCATCCTCAATGGCAAAGCAACTCTCCTACGGTACATGCCTTAACGAACTTGCATAATGCTCTATCTCATTCCATCTTTCCTCCACTAGATGAGGTCCTCCAGTAATCGTGTTTATAATAATCCTTCCATTTGGATGCCTGCGCCCCTCTCCACTAGCTCCAGGCTGGTTGCCTCGGACGTTTAGCCCTTGGGGTCTAGCATTTTGTCTACCAACCTCCGGCTCTCTACACTTTATTTTTCCTTAACAATTCCCTTAATAAAATCTCTAAGATGTCTTTACTCGTTCTTGTGTTTCATGGAAACTTCCCAAAGCACTTTTCTGCCTCAGTCCCCTCTCTCCTAGGCGGCTCCTTATACCTTTATGTGCCTTGCGTGGCAAGGTATACGTTTTCAAGTGTATCATTCAGAGGCGTATACTCATCGTGCCTCATATCCCTCAGACGCTTCTTGGTATCATTCCATCTACTCCATCATATTGATTCCTCTTCCTTTGATTACCAGAATTGCCAACGTTCACAACCACATTACCGATCTTCTCACTAATCTGTTTAATAGCTACATTACTTCGAATTATTTCCTTCGACCGCCCGCCACCATTCTTCCTAGCAACTTGGCTTGCTTCTTCTAAATGCAAGAATTGGTTAGGTTTTCGATGGAATTCCTCCATAGTAATCGGCTACTTCATCGTCACTTTTCAAAGTCCATGTCCGAATGTATCCCCTTTACAAATGCCATCAACACCATACTCTCATTTGGATTATTTACTTTAGTGACTGCGATGTTAAACATGTTTAGATAACTTTTAGCAACTCTATAGGTCCTTGAGAAAGGCTGGGCAAGGACATCACATCCTTAGGCCGGGTGGCATAGAGCCTGAACTGCTCCAAAAACTTCTTTTCTAACTCATCAAAAGTTGAAATGGATTTCGGCGTGAGCCGATTAAACCACGTTGATGCGACCCCATCCAAAACGATAGGGAAACACCATCCCTTGCTCTGGCACAATCCATGTGTCACATACTTGAACAAATGTTGCCTAGTATCAGTAGTCCCATTATACGATGGCATTGTAGGCATCATAAACTTCCTGGGATACTCTTCCCCTAAGATGTTCTCTAAGAATGGAGTCCTACTTGGCGCAGAACCTAATCTTCGTTCTTTCTCCATTTGTCTCCAATTTCCTCTTAATCATATTCGTTATATGCTCCTCACTAGCCTTATAATTCAAAGGACGATTATGCTAAGTGTTTGACTCTATAAACGATCTCGGTTTGCACATTGACGTCTAGGTTATCCTAGGAGAACTACCTCTTAAGTATTTTTCGCATAGTTAGCTCCATAGCGGCTATTTGAACACCAACATCCTAAGCTTCAGCATCCCTCCCTTCCTTATTGCCAGCATCCTACAAATCATCCTTAGAATCAGACAAGTTAAAGGCTTTGGGTTCCTACACCTCTAAGGGCCTTAAATTTAAGTCAGCACCGATCTAAATTCCTATAGCAGGGGCCCTTCTAGTCCTTCCAATATACCTCCTCACTACTCCAGTGGACTGTTCCTTCTGCTTTTGCTTTACATCCCTTCTATTCTTACCATAAGTAGATGAGTTCTTCTCTTTAGATCCAGCAAGTGATGCTTTCCTCCTATCCCTCATGATCCTATTGCGACCGATGGGCTAGCAGGATATGCTAGCATCCATATTGTCCATGAGAGTCTATTGACTATCGACCATCTTTTGATTCAGCTCTGCCATCGTCTTGTTGAATTCCACTCTTGTCGAATTCTTCGTCTCGCCATGATTCCAATGTCATGAACCGAACTTGAAACGGAGATCGTATGTGAGAGTTATAAATGTTTGAAGTTAAGAAGAATTTTTATAATTATTTAATTATTATATTATTTTACTATGTTCCCCTTTCGTCACAACAGGAACCCTAAAAGCCCGAATTCAACTTAGCCGCCACACTTCCACCCATCATTGTCATGCCTACAGTTACCTAGGCTCTAATCTGACCACACTAGAAGCCCTGTCGTGTCATGCTTGTCTCGACCTTGACCATGCCTCCACCTGCGATGTCCCTCCATGAACCACCATCCTTGGCCCTTTGAACGTCGATCATGATGAATGCCGAAGCTTTTTGACCAATCCACCACCAGCAAGGTGATGTGCTTATCCTCCTATATAGAGCCAAAATTCAAGATCGTCATATCGTCACCATTGGATCGAAACAGACAGTCCATATTCGTCGAACTTCCAACATGTTTTCTGGTAAGTTCATACACCTAATTGACAGATAAATACCACTAGCGGATTCATGTCATCGAAAACTACAATTTCGATATATAATATGTCTAATTTAGAATGCTTTTGTATTTCGCACTTTTTAATTAGAATGAGATTAACTTTTGCTAATTACACTGATAAAACTTAGATTTTTAACTATCTAGCCAAAGCATGGTACACTCTAATAAGGTTTATAAAAAAATTACTTTTTAAATTTCAATTATGTCATTTATAACGTGATTTACGATCATAAGGGGTGAATTACTACATCTTACCAATATATATACAAATGTGATAAATCTCACTCACTGATTAGTTGTGCATCTTCTTCGATCTGAGGTGAGTACATTTTCTTCTTCACAGTCCAAAAATATCCAACACTGAAAATGACAAATCTTTTGATAGTTTCAATTTAATTGCGTAGCTCTCTTTATGATGAACGATTCCATATATTAATTTACTTAATTTGGATTTGATTTGGTGGATTGGAATTGATTTAGTGATTAGGATTTATAAATGGAGGCAAGATTATAATAGCAAAATGAATAGGGTTAGAGATCTATTTATAGGCTGAAAGTATAATATATAGAATCTCTTAAACAATATATTATGAAAATGCCACTTGGTTTGACTTCTAATTTCTAGATCGTTTAACCAAATTCAGCAAGTTATACATGCTTTTTGACAGTGAATAGCATTTTGAACATAGTGGAATAGGATCCGAAGCCTAATCCCAACACCTGTGAAATTTTTTGATTTTGCCCTTTATTTTAAAATTATGATTTTACCCTTTTTAATATAATTATTTAATTTCGTGAAATTATGGGATGTTACATTCTCCCCCTTAAAAGAGAATTTCATTCCTGAAATCCAAATGATGGACAATGCAACTTGCTTTACATCGTACAAACATAAAAACAGACATAGCTACATCCATCTAACATCCATTATACAATATAATCAAAGACACAATCAAGATTATATAATATATATGACAAATAAAGTAAGATAGTACGAGATGATATGAGTGCAAATGCAACTAAATCGGCCTCCTATATGAATGAACATGTAGTGCAACCAATATGTATGCAACATCCTAATATATGCAAATATACATACAAACATCATAACAATAAGTAGTTTATTTAGTCAAACTCAAGAGAAATCCCTTCGATGGTGCTCCTTAATCGTTTCTCATTAGTGAATAAATGGATGAGAAATTCCTTATATGTTTGTTAAGGGGCTTCTTACTGTGTGTTCCGATCACTATCCTATTATTCTTTCTTAGAGAACCTCATCTTAAATCATAGACCATTTAGAGTTGAAAAGTTGTCTTTTAGAAGGTAATATTTTCAATCTAGTCACAAATATATGGCTTCCTATGAGTAATAATAATAACAAATATTTGGGCAACATAGCAAAAGATTTTGTTAATAAACTTATGGACCTTAGATTACACCTTCAAAAATAGAACAAATATATTTTTAGCAACATCAAGTTTAAAAAAGAAAATTTACTCTTTGAAATTCTAAAACTAACTAAATTAGAAGCTAGAATTTTAAACCTCTATGAACAAATTGTACTTTTAAATCATAAATAAAAACTCGACAAAGCCATTATGTAAAAGGAAATAATATGGAAATAGAGGCCTAGAGTCCAATGAATGGACGATGGAGATAAGACTACCAATTGTTTTCATAGAGTAGCTAATGGTCACAAGTGTACTAATACTATTAACTCCTTTCTTATTAGTAATGTGGAAATTTTTGATCAACATAAACTCAGTTATGCCTTTACTAACTGTTACAAAGATATTTTTAGAACTAATAGAGGCCGTAGAATTACAACTAGGAGGAATGTTTTATATCCTAAAAATACAAGAATTTCTTTAAACGATCTAAATATTCCATTACCGGAAGAAAAAATATTTAAGGCTACGAATGTTGTGCCCAACGATAAGTTGCCACGACTGGACTATTTTCCAAGGTTGGTTTACAAGACTTTTTGGCATGTTTTAAAATACAACTTAGTCAAAATGTCTAATGAGCTTTATAATGGTAAGTTACAAGTGAAAGGGAGTGCATATTAAGGATCTTAAGGCTAATTTAACACTGGGGGGTGAATAGTGTTTAATGGATTCTAAGACTTATATGGACTAATTTAAAAATTATGATATAAAAAAATGCAGAACTTAATCACTGAACAATCACAGAATCAAACACAGATGCAGAAAGTAAATAAAAAGCAGTAAAAGGAAAGAACACACCGGATTTTATACTTGTTCGGAGTTACCCTACGTCCAGTCCTGCACCAAGGTAAACACCTAGTACAGATTTTTATTATACCAATGTCGAGATTACAATCCTCAATTTCTAAAGGCCTTGAGGTACCCTCCTGTCTTCGAGTGCGGGCAAACTTTCTTGATTTACGGGACACAAGATCACCCAATTGATTTCCAGGCACAACCACACCTTATAGAGAGACTCAATAAACTTTTGATTACAAATTGAACCTATGACTCTAAATAGCACTTTGATCTTCGAGAGAGGGCAGAGAATCAAACAAGAATGAGATTCTAATTTGATTCACTTGAGAATTCAATAGAATTTCGGCACGATCTTAAAAATATGAAAATTTTAGAATATGGATTTGTGGAGAAGAAGGAGTGAAGAAAATAAGAAAATAGTTAGTTAAAAAATTCATTTGTGAAGGCTATTTATAGATCAGTAACGGTCATAACCATTCGTGAAGAGATTTAAATGAATAGACACTTCTTTTGAAAATTGAAACTTTTGAATTTAACGGCCACCATGTCGACATGTGGTATCCCATGATGTCGACATCCCTTAGTTAAAAACAATATAAAATTTGTTTCAAAAATGGTATTGAAAGGAAAACAAGATGAAATGATTCTAGAGTAAAATAAACGAATTTTCCTATGTTTTAAAATAAAGAAGAGTAGAAAAATATATTTTTAGAATGTATATAAAAATTTGATTTTAAATCTCAAGTATATATATATTATAAAAGAATATTTAAAAATCAGAAGATAGTATTAAAAAAACAAAGTTTAAAACAAGAGTTTATTTAAAAACTAAAACAAAGAATATTTTAAGGCTAAAACATCCTTGTGAAAATCATTTGAAAAGATAATTTTTAAGGCTAAAACATTTTGAAAAGCAGTTTTGAAAATCATTTTGAAGTAGTTTTGCAAGCTTCTTCCTGCAGAATATCTCATCACACCAGGACTCGAGAACTTGTACAAAACCAGGATGTTCGTGGATTTGTAAGTCACTTGTCGTTGGTTTGTAAGCTACTTGTCATGGGTTTGTAAGCACTAAGATGGTAGAAATGGGTTCCATCCTAAATGAAATTTGGAATGAAGATTTCCATGCTATTATAAAGTTTTAACAAAACTAGACACTTATCTTGAAATCTTGATCTTGATACTCATGAGTCTTCAAACTTGATTTCTTCATTCTTGATCTTTATACTATACAGTCTTCAATAATCAGTACCTGCCTTATATATATCCTGCATAATAACATTCATATATATCTAGACAATAGTGTTAGTATATAAGTTATAATAAAATAAGTTACAAAGGTTGTTGTCATCAAAACGACTATCTCCAGTTCCTAACAATCTCTCCCTTTTTGATGATGACAGCCTTATAAAATATACTTACCACTTCGATCATACCATAATTCCCCCTTACACCAACAAATCCCCCTTACTCCAAGCCTACTATTTTATATAACTTCTCCCCCTTTGTCATCAACAAAAAAAGACCTATAAACCTTGAACTTAATAGAACATGAGATAAACAAACATATGACAAAACGATAATAACTATGTATGAGTGTCATAAAATATGGCATCCTAAATTTAATGGAATTCAAGATTACTTATACACTATTTTTTTAGAAGAACATTAGTTTTATTAAGATAACATTTATATACAAATTAACAAACCAATATATAATCAAGAAAGAGAAAAATAAAAACGAAAAACTCTAACGAGGACCCTTAACTATTGGTGATTTATGGACCGAACAGTTTGGATAGTGGAGACAAAAGTTTCCACGTTGTTCGATCAAGTTCCCATTAGCGTCAAAAAGGACCTCTCCAATGCAAATTACGCTGTCGTCTTCGTCCATATGAACATCCGGATTCGGCAGAGGATGTTCTTCTTCTTGATCCTCTTGTGGTTCTTCCAGAGGCTCTTCTTCTTCTTCAGAATCCATGGCTTGTGATGATTCTTCGATGACAATGGGATTGGCATGGTTATCCATAAGGAAGTTTTGTAAATTCCTAAGGATACTGCCTTGCCTATCTTGTTCTCTAGCCATTCGCAGTTGACTTACTTGAATTTCCATCATCATTTGAAGCAAATCTTTCATCTTCTCTTGTAATTTGATGACTCGTATGTGTGTGGAACGTTGAAAAGGGCCAGAATGAGGAGAAGTGGGTGAAGAAGGTTCATTATTAGAAGAGGAAGCCATTAATTTACTGTTTTAGAAGTTTATTACAAAGAACAGAACAGAGAAAAGGAGTAAAAGTCGAAATATATAACCAAATAACTAATTTTAGAGGGAAATTTAAATTTGAAAATCTCGGCCTGTATGTCGACATAGGGGGATGGGTCATGTCGACATGCCCAGTTCAATTTTTGAGAAATTTTTATTTATATTAATTATTAAATAAAATTGTATTATTTATAATTTATATTTCAGTTAATGAACATATACCTAATTCTCTTCTAAATTTAGTAAAGTTTTGTTCATTTAATGGTTTGGTTAATATATCAGCAATTTGTTTTTCAGTATTAATATATTCAAGAGTTATGACTTCTTTACTCATATTATCTCTTAGAAAATGATGTCTAATATCAATATGTTTTGTTCTAGCATGATGAGTAGGATTTTTAGATAGGTTTATTGCACTAGTATTATCATTATAAATTGGTGATTTAGTTATAGTTAATCCAAAATCTTTTAAAGTTTGTTGCATATATATAACTTGAGAACAAGCCAAAGCAGCAGATATATATTCTGCTTCAGTTGTTGACAAGGATACAGTGTGTTGCTTCTTACTAAACCAGGAAACCAGAGAATGTCCTAGAAAGTGACAAGTTCCACTTGTACTTTTTCGGTCTGATTTACAACAAGCGTAATTAGCATCACAATATGAAATTAAATCAAATACATCATTTTTAGGGTAAATTAAACCATAATCTAAAGTATGTTTTACATATCTTAAAATTATTTTAACTGCTTTTAAGTGAGTTTCTTTAGGTTGAGATTGGTATCTTGTACAGAGACAGACACTATGCATGATGTCAGGACGACTTGCTGTTATATAAAGCAGCGAACCAATCATTCCCCTATATAATTTTTGATCAACATCTTTTGATTTATCTTCTTTACTTAAAGCTACATTAGTTGTCATTGGAGTTGGTTTCCTACTAGAAGTGGTCAATCCAAATTTATTAATTAAATCCTTAGAATATTTTTCTTGACTAATGAAAATTCCTTTATCTAATTGTTTGATTTGAAGTCCTAAGAAGAAACTTAGTTCTCCCATATGACTCATTTCAAATTCTTTATTCATTATGTTATTAGTTGACCCAAATATTATATCATCTACATATATTTGTTCTAATTGAATATCATTTTTGTTTCTTTTAATAAAAAGAGTTGTATCTATTTTACCAATTTCAAAACCAGATTGTAGTAAATAAAATCTTAGTCTTTATACCAGGCTCTAGGAGCTTGTTTCAGACTATATAAAGCTTTCTTTAATTTATATACATGATTTGGAAATTTATTATCTTCAAAAAGTGGAGGTTGTTCAACATAAACATCTTCTTTTACAAAACTATTTAGAAAAGCACTTTTAACATCCATTTGATATAACTTGAAATTATTGTAGTTTGCGAAAGCAGGTAGAATCCTGATAGCTTCTAGTCTTGCTACGGGTGTAAAAGTTTTCTCATAATCAATTCCTTCTTCTTGACAATAACTTTGCGCGACTAAACAAGCTTTATTTCTCACGATCTCACCAAGTTCATTCATTTTATTGTTATAAACCCATTTTGTTCCAATTATACTTTTATCCTCAGGTCTAGGAACAAGTTCCCAAATATCATTTCTGGTGAACTGATTCAATTCTTCTTGCATAGCAAGAATCCATGAATCATCAGATGATGCTTCCTTTGGATTTTTAGGTTCAATAGTTGATATAAAACCTACATTACTCATACTATTTAGTTGATTTCTTGTTTTAACTATAGATTCAATATTTCCTAGTATATTTTCTACTGGATGATCTTTTAATAGCCTAATTCTTTTATTAGGTTGAATGATTTCACAATTAGTTTCATTAGGTTCATTATTTAAAGTTACAAAATCTTCTTCATCTTCTATTTGTACAGTATCTTTAAAATTTTCATCAAAAGATACATGCATTGTTTCTTCAATAGTGTTAGTTCTTAAATTATAAACTCTAAATGCTTTACTTCTATTAGAATATCCGATAAAGATACCTTTGTCGGATTTAGGTTCAAATTTATTTAAATTATCTTTTGTATTAAGAATAAAACACTTACTACCAAAAACTTTAAAATAAGCTACTATGGGTTTCTTATTTAAAGTAATTCATATGGTGTTTTATTAGTTAATGGTCTAATTAAAATCCTATTTAATATATAACAAGCTGTAGCGACTGCTTCAGCCCAAATATTTTTAGGTAAGTTACTATCAGAAAGCATTGTTCTAGAACACTCTTGAATCGTTCTATTCTTACGTTCTACCACTCCGTTTTGTTGTGGAGTTCTTGGAAAAGAAAATTTATGAGTAATTCCTTTTTTATTACAGAAATTCTCAAAATTTTCATTTTTAAATTCTCCACCGCGATCACTACGAATAGTTTTTATCTTTAAAGAAAGTTGATTTTGAATTCTTTTAGCAAAATTCTTAAATAATTCAAAAGCATCACTTTTAAGTTTAATAAAAATTGCCCAAGTATATCTAGAATAATCATCTACAATTACAAAAATATATTTATTATGATTAATTGATTGAACTTGAGATGGACCAAATAAATATAAATGAAGTAATTCTAGAGGTTTAGAAGTAGAAATCATATCTTTTAATTTAAATGAACTTTTCTTAAGTTTTCCTAATTGGCAAGCATCACATATACTATCTACTTTAACGTTTAACTTGGGAAGACCTCTAACTAAGTCATGTTTTGATAACCTAGATAACAGTTTGAAATTTAAATGACCAAATCTTTTATGCCAAATCCAAGGGTCACTTGTATTAGCCAAAAGACATAAGTTATCATTTGAAACTTTCATACTAAGGATGTAAATGTTTTTCTTCCTAATTCCTTCAAAGATAATATTTGACTTATTATCTTCGATGTGACACTTACCTTTTCCAGATTTAATTTTAAATCCTTTATCACATAGTTGACTTATACTAAGCAGATTATTTTTTAAATTCATAACTAGCAAAACATCAGAAATAAGAGGAGTTTCAGAATTACTGACATTGCCGATGCCAATCACATATCCTTTTGAGTTGTCTCCAAAGTTGAATAATCCACCATCTTGATATATAATGTAATTGAGTATCTCGGGATTTCCAGTCATATGCCTTGAATAACCACTATCAAGTATCCATTTATCTTTCTCAATTTGCACAGTTTTTCCATTGGTTATTGATTCTTCAAAAGCCATGTAACATGTATGTTCCTGCATAACAAACCAATTTGGTAGATAACTTGATTTTTCATAAAAACTATATGTAGACTTATGATACTTTGATGAAATGCATAAATTCAAACAAGTATTAACAAAATTTCCTAAAAATGCCATTTTAACTTTTCAAGTTTAGATTATGAAAACTATGAAAACCTATGCTTTGATACCAATTGAAAGGGAGTGAGGATTAAGGATCTTAAGGCTAATTTAACACAAGAGGGGGATGAATAGTGTTTAATGGATTCTAAGACTTATATGGACTAATTTAAAAATTATGATATAAACAAATGCAGAACTTAATCGCAGAACAATCACAAAATCAAACACAGATGCAGAAAGTAAATAAAAAGCAGTAAAAGGAAAGAACACACCGAATTTTATACTGGTTCGGAGTTACCCTACGTCCAGTCCTTCACTAAGGAAAACACCTCGTACAGATTTTTATTATACCAATGTTGAGATTACATTCCTCAATTTCTAAGAGCCTTGAGGTACTCTCCTATCTTCGGGTCCGGGGCAAACTCTCTTAATTTACGGGACACAAGATCACCCAATTGATTTCCAAACACAACCACACCTTATAGAGAGACTCGATAAACTTTTGATTACAAATTGATCATATAACTCTGAATAGCACTTTGATCTTCGAGAGAGGGCAGAGAATCAAACAAGAATGAGATTCTAATTTGATTCACTTGAGAATTCGGCAGAATTTCGAGACAATCTTAAAAATATGAAAATTTTAGAATATGGATTTGTGGAGAAGAAGGAGTGAAGAAAATAAGAAAAAAGTTAGTTAAAAAATTCGTTTGTGAAGGCTATTTATAGATCAGTAACGGTCATAACCATTCGTGAAGAGATTTAAACGAATAGACACTTCTTTTGAAAATTGAAACTTTTGAATTTAACGGCCACCATGTCGACATGGGGTATCCCATGATGTCGACATCCCTTAGTTGAAAACAATGTAAAATTTGTTTTGAAAATGGTATTGAAAGGAAAACAAGATGAAATGATTCTGGAGTAAAATAAACTAATTTTCTTATGTTTTAAAATAAAGAAGAGTAGAAAAATATATTTTTAGAATGTATATATAAATTTGATTTTAAATCTCAAGTATATATATATTATAAAAGAATATTTAAAAATCAGAAGATAGTTTTAAAAACAAACAAAGTTTAAAACAAGAGTTTATTTAAGAATAAAAACAAAGAATATTTTAAGGCTAAAACATCTTTTTGAAAATCATTTGAAAAGATAATTTTTAAGGCTAAAACATTTTGAAAAACAGTTTTGAAAATCATTTTGAAAAACCATTTTGAAGTAGTTTTGCAAGCTACTTCCTGCAGAATATCTCATCACATCAGGACTCGAGAACTTGTACAAAACCAAGATGTTCGTGGGTTTGTAAGCCACTTATCGTAGGTTTGTAAGCTACTTGTCGTGGGTTTGTAAGCTACTAAGAAGGTAGAAATGGGTTCCATCCCAAATGAAATTTGGAATGAAGATTTCCGTGCTATTATGAAGTTTTAACAAAACTAGACACTTATCTTGGAATCTTGATCTTGATACTCATGAGTCTTCAAACTTGATTTCTTCATTCTTGATCTTTATACTGTACAGTCTTCAATAATCAGTACCTGCCTTATATATATCCTGCATAATAACATTCATATATATCTAGACAATAGTGTTAGTATATAAGTTATAATAAAATAAGTTATAAAGGTTGTTGTCATCAAAACGACTATCTCCAGTTCCTAACAATCTCTCCCTTTTTGATGATGACAGCCTTATAAAATATACTTACCACTTCGATCATACCATAATTCCCCCTTACACCAACAAATCCCCCTTACTCCAAGCCTACTATTTTATATAACTTCTCCCCCTTTGTCATCAACAAAAAAAGACCTATAAACCTTGAACTTAATAGAACATGAGATAAACAAACATATGACAAAACGATAATAACTATGTATGAGTGTCATAAAATATGGCATCCTAAATTTAATGGAATTCAAGATTACTTATACACTATTTTTTTAGAAGAACATTAGTTTTATTAAGATAACATTTATATACAAATTAACAAACCAATATATAATCAAGAAAGAGAAAAATAAAAACGAAAAACTCTAACGAGGACCCTTAACTATTGGTGATTTATGGACCGAACAGTTTGGATAGTGGAGACAAAAGTTTCCACGTTGTTCGATCAAGTTCCCATTAGCGTCAAAAAGGACCTCTCCAATGCAAATTACGCTGTCGTCTTCGTCCATATGAACATCCGGATTCGGCAGAGGATGTTCTTCTTCTTGATCCTCTTGTGGTTCTTCCAGAGGCTCTTCTTCTTCTTCAGAATCCATGGCTTGTGATGATTCTTCGATGACAATGGGATTGGCATGGTTATCCATAAGGAAGTTTTGTAAATTCCTAAGGATACTGCCTTGCCTATCTTGTTCTCTAGCCATTCGCAGTTGACTTACTTGAATTTCCATCATCATTTGAAGCAAATCTTTCATCTTCTCTTGTAATTTGATGACTCGTATGTGTGTGGAACGTTGAAAAGGGCCAGAATGAGGAGAAGTGGGTGAAGAAGGTTCATTATTAGAAGAGGAAGCCATTAATTTACTGTTTTAGAAGTTTATTACAAAGAACAGAACAGAGAAAAGGAGTAAAAGTCGAAATATATAACCAAATAACTAATTTTAGAGGGAAATTTAAATTTGAAAATCTCGGCCTGTATGTCGACATAGGGGGATGGGTCATGTCGACATGCCCAGTTCAATTTTTGAGAAATTTTTATTTATATTAATTATTAAATAAAATTGTATTATTTATAATTTATATTTCAGTTAATGAACATATACCTAATTCTCTTCTAAATTTAGTAAAGTTTTGTTCATTTAATGGTTTGGTTAATATATCAGCAATTTGTTTTTCAGTATTAATATATTCAAGAGTTATGACTTCTTTATTTCGAAGGCGTTTGACCTCTGAAGCAATGATTCGAATAGGATGTTGCTCATAAGTCAAATTAGGTGAGACTTCAATTTCTTCAATAACACCAGGCTCAAGAATAGAATCAGAATCTCGAAGGCATTTCCGTAGTTGAGAGACGTGAAATACATCATGAATAGCAGAAAACTGAGCCGGTAATAAAAGGTGATAAGCCACGGAACCAATGTGTTCGGTGATGGGAAATGGGCTAATATATCGAGGTGCTAATTTTCCCGATCGACTGAAACGCACAACACCCTTCATAGGTGAAACACGAACAAACACAGAATCTCCCACAGAAAATTCTAATTTCCTTCTTCGATTATCGGCATAGGATTTTTGTCTACTCTGAGCTTCTTTCATCCTATGACGAATAAGATCAATCTTTTCTGTGGTGTCCCGAATAAAATCTAGACCTAAAACCAGTTTCTCACCGGCTTCAAGCTAGCACGAAGGAGATCGGCACGGCCTTCCGTAAATGCCTCGAAAGGTGCCATACCAATACTAGATTGGAAGCTATTATTATAGGAAAATTCAACTAGAGAAATATGATCTTCCCAACTTCCGCCAAAATCAAGAACACAGGCACGAAGAAGATCTTCAAGAGTTTGATTCACACGCTCGGTTTGTCCATCGGACTGCGGATGATAAGCGGTGCTAAAGTTAAGCTTTGTTCCCAAAGCTTTTTGAAGACCTTTCCAAAATCCACTAGTAAACAAGGGATCACGATCACTAACAATAGAAGTAGGGACTCCATTGCAATTTAACAATTTCTTTGACAAAAAGTTATTTGGTACAATTTACTAATACCGGGATGAATGGTAAATTTAGAACGATGAGAATCTTCTAAAATGTCTTTACGAAGATCAATGATATTTGGTACAATAAGTCTACCAAATTTTCGAATACCGCCACGAGCATCAATATCAAAGTCTATCAAACCTTCAACATCAATTTTATCCCTACAACTTTGGCCAAGAAGAACCAATTCAGGATCATGCATTTGAGCTTCAAGAATGCGGTCTAAAAGAGAAGGATGAGCCTCAAGGCTACATAAAACAAGAGATGAGCATAAATTGGATTCACGATCTCGAATCTCACAAGTGGACAAAGTCTCAAGATCATTCCACTCGGATATCATCATAGAAACAATCGCTTGTTGCTTACGACTAAGGGCATCGGCAACAAGATTTCCTTTTCCGGGAGTATAAAGAATATCAAGATCATAAGACGCAAGGAACTCGAGCCAACGTTGTTGACGCAAATTAAGTTCCTTTTGGGAAAATAAATACTTCAAAGATTTATGATCGGTGTAGAGAATAAATTTCTCTCCCAAAAGATAATGACGCCAAATTCTAAGGGTGAAAACAATAGCCGCGAGCTCTAAATCATGAGTGGCATATCTAGTCTCGGCAGGCTTTAATTGTCTAGAAGCATAAGCGATAACACGTTCCCGCTGCATAAGAACGGCACCCAAACCAACACGACTAGCATCGTTATAAATAATAAAATCTTGGTTCCCATCGGGAATCACAAGAATAGGAGCATCGAAAAGGAGTTCCTTTAATTTTTGAAACGAAGCTTCACATTTGTCTGACCAAAGGTATTTAACTCCCTTCTTCGTCAAATTGGTAAGAGGTACGGAAATCTTAGAAAAGTCTTTTATGAACCGACGGTAATAGCCCGCCAATCCGAGAAAGCTACGAATTTCCGTCACACTCTATGGTCTCTTCCAATTTTGAATCGCTTCAATCTTTGAAGGATCCACAGAAATTTCGGATTCAGAAATAATATGTCCCAAATATTTCACACGAGATTGCCAAAAGTGGCATTTAGAAATTTTTTCTTTCAATTGGTTACTCCTAAGAGTTTCCAATACAATCCGAAGATGATTTTCATGCTCCTCTTCGATTTTAGAATAAATAAGAATATCATCTATAAAGATGAGAACAAATCGATCAAGGAAGTCTTTGAAAACTCGATTCATAAGGTCAACGAAATAGGCTGGAGCATTCGTCAAGCCAAATGGCATAACAAGCCATTCATAAGATCCATAACGAGTACGGAACGATGTCAAAGGAATGTTATCCTCTGCAATACGGAGCTGATGAAAACCGGTTGCTAAGTCTAACCGTGAAAAGACTTTAGCACCACTAAGCTGATCGAATAAATCATCAATCTGAGGCAAGGGATATTTATTCTTGATGGTGAGATCGTTAAGCTTGCAGTAGTCAACACAAAGCCTAAGTGTACCATCATATTTCTTCACAAAAATAGCTGAAGCTCCCCATGGAGAGGAACTAGATTGAATAAATTGCTTCGCTTCCAATTCGGATAATTGTTTGCGCATCTCCTCATTTTCTTTATTGGACATACGATAGGGAGGACGAGTAATAGGCAGAGCTCCAGGGATTAGATTAATATAGAACTCAATTGCTCGCTTAGGTGGTAATCCTAAAACGGGCTCAAATATGTTGGGAAATTCACAAACAATGTGAATGAGAGAAATGACATCTTCCTCATCATCATTATCATCATCATGAGGATTTAGAGAATACAAGGATGCTTTCGAATTGGAATCAGAATCTTTCATGACGAGAGAAATCTGCTTAACAGATTGAGGATGCCGAAGATATAGTCCGTTCAGGACACAGAATATGGGCTTCATAACGGTTAAGCCAATCCATTCCCAAAATCATTCCGAAACCAAGGTAACGCATAACATGCAAATCGGCATGGAAAGAGTAATCACATAAAATTATTTCGACATCTTTACACAATAAACTGAGTGTTGCGGATCCACCGACCGGATTCGCAATTCTCAAAGAAGTCATCAAGCCAATAACATTCAAAGACAAAGCATCAACAAGTTCTTTTGATATAAAAGAGTGTGATGCACCCGTAGCAAAAAGAACTCGAATAGGAAATCCACGAAATATAATAATGCCATCAAGGATAGAATGAGAAATACCTTGATCACGAGAAGTGTTAGAAGGGGCTTGGACAACATTTAGCTTGCCCACCTTCTTGCCTTGGAGTTTGGGACACAAAGATAAAGTATGACCCGAACTCTTGCTATAGCGGCAGAAAGAGGCTTCGGGCACTTGTTTGCATAATGGTCCTTAGAACCACAATTGTAACATTCTCCACGACGAGATGTAGGAGTACTTGCTACCGGTGTTTCTTGCTTTCCTTTCTTGTTGGGATTAGGCTTGAATTTGAAAGGTCTCTTCTTATTGATGTTTGGTTTGACCTCAGCATCACTATCTTTATCAGCCTCTTCGAGACGAAGAGCAATATCAACATGCTGATCAAAAGAAACTTCTAATTTCAGAAGTAATGGCTTTTTGAGGCTCTTGTTCAAGCCATAAACAAATCTCTGGTTTTTCTTCAAAGGGGTATTAATGTATTCAACCCCATATTTTTAGAGAGATTGGAAAGAAGCGACGTAGTCGGTCATGGAAGATACACCTTGAACAAGGTCAATGAAGCGTCGAGCTAGAGACACTTTTTCAGCTTCCGGCACAAATTTTAATTCGAACCTTTCCCGGAATTGCTCTCAAGTAAGGGCCACTTCAATAATTTCGGAGATCAGACGCTCGTACTAGTCTAATGCTCTTTCTTGGAGCATGCTAGAGGCCACTTGGACTCGATGAAGATCAATAGGATTCATGCGAGAAAAGATGCGGTCGCATGTTCGAAGCCAAGCCTGGACTTCTATAACGCTTTCGGAACCTTTAAATGGCTTTCCACCCAAATTGGTGTAATCACTGCACAAGCGTGCAAACCTAGATTTAGGATGAGTGGGCTCAGGAATAGGTCCGACAACTTGAGCATTTCTCACAAGGTCTAGAAGTTGCTGAGTAGACATAAATACTCCATCCTGGGGAGTAGCACTAGATTGACCGGCGCTGGGACGACCAGGTCTAACCATTTCTTTTCTTTAAGAAAGAAAGAAAAGAGAGTAAGGTTAATCTCAGAATGAATATCAAACAAACTTGATTGGTAAAACAAGGCATCATAAAAAGAAATAGGATAGAACGGTACGAAGACTCGAATTAAATCCTATGGCACGATTCCCAGGAAAAACTTAGGACAATGATCCTTGCTAGATTATTCTACATTGTTCCGAAGTTTGGCTCTGATACCAAGCTGTGACGCCCCACCTCTATACTCACGCTAGCCAAGGACACTACGTAGTAATGCCGTCAACTGGCGCGAACAATAAGGCTGTTGAGGAGCGACCATCCGTGCAATTGCCTTGTGCGAGTATCGATACGTCAAATAGTAAACCATGCATTTCGTTTCAAGAGGAAATCCAACATACCGAGGCAAACTCAAAGCTACCACACGGTGGCTAAGTGGACCTCGGAAACAAATATAGAAATAAGCAAAACATACATCAGTCACAGATGTTCATATCTCAATGGCGGAAATAGATATGAATACAACACATAAAAGTGTACATCAGAGTAGTGGTCAAACAATATCCACAATATCACAAAAGAATAGTTACAAGTGCTAGACAAAAGAATAAGTATACATCAAGGAGTCTATATCTCAAATGTATAACAACAAAAACTACAAATGTAATGTAGTTAGGAAAAAGTCAGAAGATGATCCCAAATGAGGAGTCAAGCAGAAGCACCTGTAACATCTCGGTCTGACCCGAGTATTATTTAATAAGAAAATAATAAACGGATCAGTCTAGCTATAAATATCAGATAAAGGAATGAGATAAACGCAGAGATATAATAAGAACGTATGATAATAATAATGTCATACTAGAACAAATATGATATAAAACGACAACAAAATCATACACTATCTCCAAAAAACTCAAAGCACCGAAAAGAATGTCATATTCTTTATTTTATTCACCATACCACAAATATTGACAAACATATTATTGCCAATCACATAAAGAGGTGAAACACAAAATCTAGAAATCATCAAATAGAAATCCATAAATCACAAAGGGGGAGGCCTATCACAAACGGGAGCATGAAAACTCACCAACACGTGTATCACAAACGGAATGCTATTCCATGGTTGCTAACCATAAATTTTGAGTCGAAGCTCCACAAACGGTCCGAAGACCACGGGTCGCTACCCCGCCAAATTGAAACGAAGTTCAACAAAACGAGGTTTAGTCTCCCTCGCAGACAAATAGACATCGCACATCGCTAGTCTAATTCACAAAATGATCATCATCGATCAATAAAAAGTGTGAATTACACTAAGCTAGTAAATATAAGAGTTTAGCTTCATGTCCCATAACCACTAGCTTAACTTAAATATTTACGAACAAATTGTAGATTTCCACTCGAAAGTTGTCACAGGATTTTCAATCGAACAAGTCCATAAATTAACCGACGAAGTAAACGCAAGCGTTTCATACCACTTGTTTTACTAAGATGTTTAATTAGATTTTCTCGAACGAATGGGGTAAAGGTTCATATATACTAATAGATTAGAAAACGGTTTTATAAACGAACTTCGTATTAAAAATAGAGTTGAAATCGTCTTTGTAAAAGTGTTTGGATATTTACTACTAGTGTAGAAACCTTTGTATTTAAAAATGACAAATCACAAAATGGTTGTAGAAACAATCAACCATTAAAAATTCACATACAAAGACGTGAATCAAACCCAGAGAAATCAATTCCGAGTCCATCAAAAATGGATAGCCACAAAAATCCCGAAAGAGAAGTCATCAGAGAAGATAATAAACAACAATCGACAAGTCGGAAATTGTTGGAAATAACATACTCCAGACGTCTGTAGTGTATACTCAGACGTCTGCAGTAAGTTTCAGGAAATTCTCTGAAGCAAACTCCAGACGTCTGAGCTTTCCTGTAGACGTCTGGTGACGAACATTTTTCCTGTTCTGGTTCAGGAGCAATAGCCCCCCTTTTGGGGCAAGTTCGATACACTACGGAAGCGACGAATTGAGCAACTTCGACTGAGGATTTACGCCACTCGACAACCCAGCCTTGTATGGCCCTTTGAAACGCTCCACTAACGTGTTCAAACATCAAAGGTTGGATTTTTAGCAAATTGGATCCCAAAAACCAAAATTTTAACAATTCACCAATTCAATCCAAATCAAAAGAAAATGAACATGAATTAGTGTTAGGAATTCATACCCAACAACAACAATATCTATAGAAATAGATGTGAGTTCAAAAACTCACCTTTAAACCCAAAACGGTGAAGGAGAAGCTCAAAAGCAAAAGGAGATCAACTACACTTCAACTCCAACCCTAGAAGCTTGAATCAAAGCTCAAAGGAAGAACATTTCCAAAGTTAGGTTTAGGAAATTTCTGAAATTAAAGAGAGATTGAGTTGGAGAAGAAGATGGAGATACTTACCAAAGCTTCTCTTTGAATATGGAGCAAGAATTTGTATTTGCTAAGGAAACTAGGGTTTAGGATTTTAATTTCCCATCTCCACCACCGTTTTTGCTAAAGCTTAAGTTGTAGGAAATATTATAAAGTAAGGAAGAGGAGTGGTGTTGGGTTGATATGTTGGGTAAATGGGCTGAACCCCAAACCCAAAACCCTAAGTGAAAAGGTCGAAATTCTAGCTAGCTCCAAACATATCAATTTTATACTTAAAAAAGTTGCAAACGCCGTTTTGGACTCAATGGAAGTGGTCTCGAGTCCCAATTCGACTGTTTGCAAAAAGTAGCTTTTCGGACTTTAATCCGATTAACGATTCTATATTTAAATAAAATATTTGAATATTCAATCGTAATATGTGGGTTGTTACAATAACTCTGATGTATCATTCTTGAAATGACTTTGTAAAGAATTATGTTGATTAATATATGTTATTTTGTTGCGTTGTGAGATTTTGTGATTTTTTAGTTTCTCCTTTCTTCTTTATTCTATCTTCTTCTTTTCCCTAACAATCTGTCTTTTTGGCGCTTAGTTGTTTGACACATGAATACCGTGGATGTATTATTCTCGACTTCTGGGATACGTTTAGGGGGCCGTTACAACTTTACCCATCTCTTTCCTTTTTGGTGTAGTTTCTTGTTATTTCAAATGATTCACTTTTTATACTAAGTTGTGGAATTAGATAATTTATGAAAATTACACGTAAATAGATACAATTTGTTGTAACCACAACGCTCCCAATAAATTAAAAAAACGTAGAAATTCACATTCCAAGTGAAATAGGACAATCTAAACTAATATTAATAATTTACAACCCAAAAACCATAAATCTGGAATACATCTTGCAATCTTATCAACTTTCCACTTTGATACATTTAGGGACTGATTTTTCAAATTTTCATATTATACTGTAAATATCATTCCTATTCCTATTATCTAACTTATAGAATATGTAGGTAAGATTTCAATTAAATACAGTTTTCCAAAGATGAAAACTCCACAGATATTGCAGGCATGATAATTAAATAAAAATCAATGATATAAATTTCAATGAAAGATATATGTAACGACCCGTAAATTTTCGATAATTTAAATTTGTTAAATTAGATTTAGGTAATTTAATATTGAGAGAAATGAAAATTTGTAATTTAATAAAAAATCATAACTAAATTAGAATGAGACAATGTTAATTCAAGTTAATTGTTAACAATCTTAATGAAATTCCAATTCATGGTAATTTAAGATGCTAGGCTTGGTTATAAAAATTGAATATAAGAAAATAAAAGTAAATATTGCATTAACCAATGAAATAATATATTAATCAATAGAAATTGAATGAAATTAGTGTTATGAAAACTAATGGAACATTTGTTGTAAGTAATAAACTTATAAATGTAATTAAAAGTAAATGGTAACAACTATTATAGGTTACCTATTTATTTAGTTTATTTAATTTGAATTGGAAATCTATTATAATTTTAATGCAATTAAATGTTACATTAATGTGAGTTAAGATAATAAAGAAAATTTTTGAATGTAATAAAATGAATGGAAATGTTAATTTTATCCATAAAATAAAATAAAAGATTGAAACCAAGATAAATAAAGTTATCGGGATTTAAATTTGAATGAATGTGTGAAATTGACAAAATTTCAATAAAAATGGAAATATAATAGTTAATACAAACTAAAGATGGAAATTGGAATATCCTAATGAAATATAAACAAATGTTAACTATGTTTTTAGATTTTATAATTGGTTGAATATAAAGGTTGAAATCGAATTAAAGCAATTTATTAAAATTAAATTATAATAAATGGGATTTAATTACAGTGAAATTGAACACTGTAATTAATGTAATAACCAACATTGAATTGTCATATAAACTTGAATTAAGTCATTGTAAATGTCCAAGTGATTAAAAATGATGAAATAGATTAATTTATAAATTTTGAATTAAAAGGTGGTTAATTAATTTAATATTAATTTATTTAATTAACTGAAAATATAACTATTTTGGCCACTGACTCAGATTTCGACGAAACCAGTTTCATCGGATCCGTAACGGTGAATTATTGTAGGATTTCAATTTTCGTAATGATCGGATTTGTCGTTTGATCGTACGGGCTCGAAACGCCTTGAAATCAATTTAATTGAAATCAATTGAAATCAATTTGAAATAAGCTGATTTTAATATAACTTCTTCATACGATGGAATTAGGACCTGAAACCTGTTCCGTTGAATTTCAAAATAATGAAAACATCTATTTTGATATATGGGATGACCTATTTTCGTTCCGGAGACAGAACGGGCTTTTCGAGTCATTTTTCGTTCAACCTATAAATCAAATCTTGTCCGCCCATTCTATTTTCAGCTTTGTCTATAAAATAGCCCGTTATAAACCCTAGCCACTCCTCATTTTCATTTGTCTGTACGTACATTTCAGTCTTCTCCTCCTTCTCAATGGTAGACAAACCAAACAAACTTCTCAACTCAATTTCAAAATCAAATTCAAATCAAAATTTCAAACACCACAAACTATATCGAATTATATATCGATTTGAAGCTCTCGACGAGCGCATCTCAGATCTATAATTCGTTTTCCAATTTGAACCTATGTCTGTCCAGAAATTTGAAGAACAATTATCGGCCGTTCATTGAAGGTTTGATCAACTGCGATGGTTTCTGAAATCGTTAGAGGGGTTTCGTAGAGCTCGCTTCGTGGAACAGATCGCTGGTGGTCGCACCTTGTATGGCGGTCGGATGCGGTCTCTATTGGTGACTTATGGTTTCGAAAACCCTAAAGGGTGGCGGCGGCGTTGTTGTTTTGGGGGCGATCGGGGTGGTGGCAGGGCACTGCCGTGGTCGGCCTGAGGAGAGGGAAGCAGTGGCAGTCTCCGATGAAGGTGGTAGGGCCTGACGTCGGCGGCGAGGGGCAAAATGCGATGGCGGCTTGTTCGGCTTGGGTTCTTTCTCACGTGAAATGGTTCGAACGAGATGGCATGACGTGGCAGGTAGCGTGTGGTCCCTTTTTTATTTTTATTTTTTGTGTATATTTTAAAATGTGTAACTTCTAACGTACGTAACTTTTACGTACGAGATCCAATTCACGCGCGGTTTTCACTGCTAGGATCATATTGGAATTTTGGACATTTTGACGCTTGTTTGGATGAATTTTGAGACTGTTTGAATTTTGGGTTTAAATTGGATTTAAATTCAATTTAAATTCAAAGGTGAGTGTTTTAACCCACTCACACTTCTAAAAGTTCTTATGTTTGTTAAATTAAATTTATGATGTGATTAGAAATTTATTTATGACTGTTTGGTATATTTTAAATCATCATCTCAGTTAATTTGAATTTATCTAAATTAAATTGTTATTTAATTTATTATTGAATATAAATTGCCAGTTAAAATACCTGTTATTTATTATCAGTTCTATATTGATACTTATTGATTGATTTGGATGATGTTTGTAATGGATGTTGATTGTTGATATTAGATGAATGGATGTTTTATTTTATATCATTATAAACTGCAAGTTCATTATGGGTTGAAATGATACATACCCGAACGATCTATAGATTAAGGAAAAATCGTTATGGGTCGAAATGATAGACTCGAGCGATTTTATGGATGTTATTTATTTCGGGATTGCGGTTTGAAATGATATATAAACGTAAATATTAAACTGCGGATTGAAATGATAAATATCTGTATCACTTGACCCTAGGGTAGAGAATTATATACGGACACCGGATTGGTTAAATTAAATGATTTTAAAATCCTTAACTTTCGAATTTAATTAAATGATATTTTGAATTAAAATTTGATTTATGTAAATTGAAGTATTATTGGAAAATCAAGTTTATGATGAAATTGAAATGGTATAAAGGAATTGCTTTAAGAAATTAAACTGGAAGTTTAAAGTAAAATTTAAAGTATAAATGAAATTCTATCGGAATTGGGCTATTTAAATTGTGAAATATAACTTTGAAATATTTTGAAATTGGAGTAATTCGAATTGATATTTGAACCTAAATTGAAACGGGATGAAATTCAATAGTTTATTGAAACTTAAAAATTGAAGGTTTGAAACGTGGTTTGTTGATTTGGAAATTGAAACCGTTCCAAATGTGTTGAAATAAAATGAATAGTTTAATTTGATATAAATTCCAAATTCACATTTTAATATAAACTATTTTAAAAATATATTATTTTAAAATTTCTAATTATTAAGATTTTCAAATTTATTAAACTATTTAACCAATATTAACTATATAAATTATTTTGATTTATTTTAAACCAATTTAATTTATTTTTAAACTAATTAAACCATTTTAATTTATTTTAAATATAATCAATCTATTTAATCTATTTTAATTATTTTTAATCTAAATTAAATCTACTTAACTACCTTAATCAATTTAAAAATATTTTAAATCTATTTTAAATATCTTAGAGTATTTTAACTACTTAAACCAATTATAACTACTCAAACTATTTTTCTAAAATTCAAACTAAGTAAGTTTTGTGTTTATATCCAAATCCTTGATTTTTAAAGTGAATGTGGTTAAGCGACATTATAACCTAAGTTGGGATTTAAATAGCATATTTGGTTTAATATGATAATTGAAATGAGAGTTTAACCTATTTTGGAAATATGACTTTTGAAAGGAAATATAATTTCGAACTATGATTTCAAATGTGATGATTTCAAAGGTGAATATGATTTCGGAAGTAAGTAATGATTTCAAAAGTGATATGATTTGAATTGAATATGATATTTTGATATCAATTATGAAATGATTTTGGAAATGTAAAAGAACCATCCGGTGTGTAATAAGGGATTGGTTGTTAAAGAGACCGGGATCAGATATTGTCATACTCTCTGCCAATACCGAAAACCACTTTGACAACTGTGTACGCGGTGGAGATTCCAGAATGAAGTAGGATGGTTGATGACGATCCTATATGAGGTATATACGTGGACCTAACTCCCATGAGTTAGCTTAAGGTGGCTAAAACAGGAGCAATTGACGGGCTAAGTAAGGTCATTCCTCCGATCGGGCACATTCCTTCGATACTATATTCTGACTTTGCGATTGATTTGGTGGCCACCCTCGATTTTTGATTTGAGAGTGTGTTCCGAGGTGGGCGGTAGTAGCTGCTATGCGTTACCACTGGTCCAGAAGTGTAATTGGTATATCTACCCTGGCATTGCCTAGTTGTGCCATGTAACCTACCCTATCGAGACCACTACGAGTTTTTTTTGTACCATACCTATGGAGTGCCCTCTGACGACGTCTAGTACGGGCGGGATTATGGTACTGTATAGACTATGGGAATATATAAAAATGTGTTAAGGGGGAAATGGGTAACGCCTTAACGCTATTTTAATAGTTTATCTTACTATAGACATATTATAATAGCGTATTGTACTACATAGTAGATAGTTTAACGGATCCTTAGGAGATGTGAATCCCAAACATCTCTTAAGTTACTACACTCACGTTAGACACTGGATAGGAGATGTCAAACCCCGTAAACATCTCTGACGCCGTTCCACTCATAGTTATTTACCGTTGATTTAACTCACATAAGATCTTTTAGTTCTGACTCGAGTGTTTTGTCTTTTCAATTCGCTTGGGTCAGCCTGAGCATTTCAGGATTTGAAGACCTTATTTCTGGAGGACGAAGGCGAAGATTTGTACTACTATTATTTACTATATTTATTCCACTGCATTCATACTGTTCCACTACATTATTTGTTTATCTCTGAGATGTGTAACTCTGATTTTTTGTATTATATAAATATAATCAAATGTTTTGTATACAGCTACATGAACTGTTATTTGATTATTATATTTTGTCATTCCGCTTCGAGATTCTGTTTTGTTTTTTTTTTCTTTCTTTGCTTTTTCTTATTCACCCCAATAACAATCCGCCCTTCTGTATGGTTTGAGTCGGCATGTGTGTCTGCTTAAAACGTACAAAAAGGCGGGATGTTACAATATAAACCATGTAATTTCGCACTCACCTTTATAGATTTTCAAATCTCCCAAATCTGAATTCACCCTTTTAATTTGACTCATTTTCCATTCAAATCCAGAATTATGAATAACAAGGTATATACACATTAGAATTACAGATCTAATAAGAGATTTGGGTTATGTGGAATATAAATTTATGATTATGAAATTTGCTGTTTTCCGCAGTATCGATTCGCTCCTCCTCTTCCTTTCTTTTATTTTATACCCTTCTCTGATATATATACATATAATATAATATTTTATAATTAATAGAAACAGCGAAGAAGGGAAAATGGTAGGGCTTCGTTGCTTTGATCAGAAAATATGATAAAAAAGCGAGGGGTTAGGCCTATATTTTTGGGCGCTCGAATCAATCGTATCCGTAAGATCTAAAATAGTTAAATCTGAAGCGTTCGACCAAGGTTCAACCCTAGCCACCACCTTTCTGACCAGTCGACCACTCCCATATACGCAGTCGACAACCGGCCCAAGGAGGGGGTCGAGCAGTGGGGCTTATGCGATTAATACCATTTATTCTTTTTTAAATCCTATTTTGTTTTGATAACTTCAAAAGCTAATAACTTCTTCATTTGAAATCGGATTGCAAAACTCCAAATATGAAAATTGCTCGAAAAATCGTCATGAATACAATGATGTAAGTTTCGTGGTCAAAATTATGATGTTTTGCTTAAGTTGCATTTTTGTGTCTTAATAATCATTTATTAACTACCATTAATTTTACAAGGCATTACATATTTGTCCCTTAAAAGGATTTCGTCCCCAAAATTTCTCAAGGGTTGAATCATGTGACATAACACACAACCATTCTAAACTATCCAACCAATTAGTGTACAACAAATTTTGCTGCTAAACGTGTACAAGTGCATGGTTTAACATAATATATATGATATGCATGCTGAATAATTCTAAATCGGCACTACATATATGAATGCATTCTTTTAAAAACATTTTGAAAATATGATGCAAACAATCTATGTATACTGGCAGTTCTATATGTATGCAAGTTTTCAAAAGTCAAAAATCTTTTTTCACATAATAATCACTCCTATGAATAAGAGTATAGTTCGACCAATTTTCCATCAAATCCCTACCATCCAATACCTAACACATAATTTTTAACTTCAAAATTTTGAAAATCCAGTTTTCTTAAATCTACTCTCATATGCCAAAAAAATTTAGATGGAAAATTATACATTTCCACCCTCATTTTTTATACCGATTACGTTATATCTTGAAGCGTTCTCTTTTTCCCTTAAATCTTTTCCAACTTTTCCAAGTATAATTTGAATAAGGAGGTTTATTTTGGGATGTTAAAATAGAATTATTCTAAATGCAAATTTTTGTTCACTTTCAACAAGGTATGGAAATAAAAATTCCAAAACTAGTTTTTACCTTGTTATTCCTTATATTTTGTATACTGTCACCCTTGTTGGACAGTAAAATTCATATTCAGTAATACATCGACCCTCCCTATGCTAAATATGTGGCACTAGAAAATTATAAAATTTTCATTTTCCTTCAAAATTATTTTTCCCCCTAAAACATGCAAAATAGTTTGAAAAATCGAATCCCAAAAAGCATTTAAACACCATTTTTTTCAAAAGTATTTGAACAAAATTTTCCAAAAGCATTTGAACCTAAATTCTCAAAAGCATTTATTTTTTTTCAAAAGCATTCGAACAAAAATTTTCAAAATATTTGTCGCTCCATCCTTAAAAACAAATCAAGCCACATCTTAATGTAATTGAGACTCAATCAATGAATTAATGCATATGACTGGCCCTAGCATTATGCAGTTAATCTTAGATTTTGTAACGACCTGATATTTTCAACCATTCGCATCCGCACATGTCGGACTTGAATTGCTCAAAATACTGCGTTATAAATAAAAATTTGGCAAACTCATCATATACAGTAAATAAATAATCATAGATCACAGACACAGAGTAATATAATGTAGCGGAAACAAAGGAATAGTAGTTCATGAAGCTACTATATAAATACATCAGAGTTAATTAAGATACAATAGGAATACCAAGAAACAACATGAGTAACAGTATGATAATTAGGTACAACTCAGAATACAACTGGAGTCAACTGGATAACAAAATGAATAGATATCTGGTTCTTCAAAGCAAAACTCTAGCTCCAAAGGTGAGTCTCAAATGCTGTAACACTCAGTCTGACCGAGCGTAAAGCAAACATGAAACACTCGAGTCAGGACATACATACTTATACAATGTAAACCAACTCAAGTGAATTGTAATTAAGGTACAAGTAACTCAAAGGAAGCTTGGGATCGCCCATCCTCTAAGGATCCGTTAAACTATTTACTATGCAGTAATATTGCGCTATTATAGTAATGTCTAATAATAAAATAAACATACTTTTTAATAGCGTCAAGGGGTTACCCATATAGCCCTTAACACGTAATAGTCCCAGTAGTCTGTCCAGTATTAGCATACTCCCAAACAGGGGCTACCCTCGATACTCCATAGGCTACGGGAGAAATCACAACTTGTAGTAAAGCTCGCTATGGTAGGTGACACGGCACACAAGGCAATGCCAGGGTAGATATACCAATTACGCATCCGGACTGGTGGTGACGCATAGCAGCCACTACCGCCCACCTCGAACAACGCTCCCAAATCAAGGGGTGCACCCAATAAATCACAAAGTAATAGAATGGTATCGAAGAAGTGTGTCCGATCAGAGGTGCTACCTCATTGGCCCGTCGATCGCTCCTGTTTTAGCCACCTTATGCCAACTCACGGGAGTTGGATCCACACATATACCTTTAGGATCGTCGCCACCATCCTACTTCATTCTGGAAACTCCACCGCGTACACAGTTGTTAAAGTGGTTTTCGGTATCGACAAAGAGTATGTTCATATCTGATCCCAGTCTCTTTAACAACCAATTGTTATTATAACCCGTGGTTATAAATTTTAAAAACACTTTATATTTCAAATCAAAATACTTCATTCAAACCATTTAAAAATCATATCATTTATTTCAAAATAATACATACTTTCAAACCCAAAACATATCCATTTCAAAACCAATTCAATAATATATCATTTCCATTTCAAAAACCAAAGCAATAATATATCATTTAAATTCCAAACTAAATCAATATATATATATATATATATTTCTTTCAATTTATTTAACTTGAAATATTCTTTTAAATCATATTAAACCAAACCACTTTATAAAGTCATATCCTTGAATCTTCAATTTCAACAAGTTTCAAATAAATATATATTTAAAGACAGTTATTAATTAAATACAATCCCAATTAATTTCATTTCCAAACCATAGTACTTTCAAAGTCATAACAACTCTGAAACCAAACTTTTTGAAACCAAAATACTTGGAAATCATAACACTTGAAATATTGTCATTAGGACCTCATAATACTTAGACAAAAATCATAATACTTCTAAATTAATATTCATTACCCAAGTTATAACATTTTAAGTTCATTCATTCAATTATACCAATTTCAAACATTGTATTAACTCATAAATTTCAAAGTGGTTTATATTCAAATCAAAATAATTCATTTACACCATTTAAATATGAAGTCATTATACTTACAAATCAAATATTCAATTCCAAAAAATTTAGCATTTTCTGAGCTCATTTATTCACTTAATTACTTTAAACAATTTAAATTTCAGCTTTCGCAGCACTTAGAAAATGCTACGGTAAGTTACATTTGAAACAATTCAATTCAGCAAAGACAACATTTAAAAACTGCTGTAATAGTTCAGTTTTAAATTGAAAAATAGTTAAATTCAGCAAAGACAGCATTTTACAAAACTGCTGTAATAGTTCAGGGTTAAATTACAAATTTAGTTCAATTCAGCATTTACAGCATTTACTAGACTGCTGTAATAGCCCTTAGTTAATTTAGCCTTTTAGTTCACTTGTATCAACCATAGCACTTACAAAGTGCTGCAATATCCTTTACTTCAGATCTTAAGTTAGTTTCAGAATTGATAGCATTTCTGAAGTGCTATTAATTAAATTTCCAGATTTATGAATAAATTTCAGAAAACAAATAAACTCCAAATTCAACCATTTTAACTTTATAAAAATCATATTTTTCATTTCAAAATGTTCATTTTAAATACCCTTTAACTTATGATTTCATAAAGTCAAAATTTACAATAATTATCAATTTCTTTCAATAATTCACTTATTAATTCAAGTGTACAAATTTCCCGTTATTTGCATTTACTTAACACTTTAATTTAAATTTACCATTTCACAAATAAAAGTTAATTTCCATTTTATTTTCTTTACTTAACATTTCATTTAAACCAAATCACAAATTTCCAAATTAAGTTATATTTCAAATCGCAAAATTTTCCATTCATTTATTTAACATTTTTAATACATAGAAAAATCATTAACACTTTATTAAATCATTTTAAATTCAATTTAAAATAAAAATATCATATTTCTCATTTAAAAAAAAATACTTAAAAACTTCCAAAAAATATATATATATATATAATAACCACGGGTCCATATAATATTTTCTAACCTAGGTCAAGTGATACAGATAATATATCATTTCAATCCGTAATTTATAAAGAAATCCGGGTTCTATCATTTCAAACCCGCAATCCCAAGTTAAATAAAAATTGCTCAGGCCTATCGTTTCAGCCCATAACGATTTTTCCCTATTTTAAAGTCCATTCGAGTATGTATCATTTCAACCCATAGTGATTCTATTCTACAAGGAACTTGCAGTGTGAGAATAGAATATAAATAAACAGTATAATAGAATATAACATAGCAGATGATGTGACAAGTTAATAACAGGGTTTAACATAATATAATTTACATCACAGGCAGGTATAACATGATATAATAATTTCTACACTTTCACTTGCTATCAATTCACAGTTATATAAGTATGAATGTCAGGTGTGATTACTCACCTTCTAAAGCTAGAGATGACAAACTAGAGACACACAACCAACACTGAAAAGCACGACAAAGCACGAGTTCGATGATCAAAGCTGATAACAAGGAAATTGAGAATCAAAATCAAAAGCTGATATATAGGGGATCAAGAATCAAAATCAAAAGCTGATATACAACAGAAACAAGATGTATATTATATTATTATTACTACTATTATTATTATTATTATATTAACATCCATATTCAAAATCATTATTCTTAAAATACAATATTTAAAAGAAATCAAAGGTGTATATATATATTATATTTAAAATCAATAGTTATATATAAATATACACTTTAAATGTGAGTCCAAGTATACGTTTTAAACTTAAAATTTTATCCAACAAATCTAAAATATACCGACTTAAACATACATATTACACTTTAAATAACTAACGTATTCTTTCAAAACAAATATAAAACAATATATATATAAATAAAACAATTTGCCAATACTTTACATTTATATGCACAATACGGACCCGGTATATATATAAACTAACCAAAAATAAAACTATATATGGCTGTAAATATATATAACCGAAAAAGTACCTGTTAAACAAACTAGTTCATAATATATATATATATATATATATATATATATTATATAAACAATATTCTACCATTTCCTTTCAGCAAAACAAGATCATCTTATATGCTGTATATCAAATTTTACCTATACACGAAAACCAAATTTGAACAAAAATACAAGTAATTTAAAATTACATAAATAATACAAACAACGTATGATACATAATAAAACTGCTGTGCCATATTTATAAATATATATATCGACAACACATACTTATAAAACCCAAATATATGGTTAATACTTGACACATATAACTTACATATTAAAGTTTAAGTAAACCAGTATATATAAAGATGTACGACTTACATGTATATATACAAAGATGCAACTGCACTACCCACGAAGGCATACAAGCGGCGAAGGGAAGATGGAGCTGCTCGACTCGGGTTGGTTGCATAGGCGGATGATGGGCGGGGCTATGGTTTTGGTGGCTCGTTTGCCTGACCGAGGCTGGGCGCGTGGAGCAAGGGTGGCGGGGATGTGGCATTGCGTGTAGAGGAAGGGAAGCATGGCTCCTTGAGAAGAGGCTGGAGGTGAGAGCAGGCCAAGGCAAGAACAAAATGAAGATAAACACAAGGCCATAGATAAGATATAATGTCTCTATTATTTAGGAATGGGTTTCATGTATGCAAATAAGAATAAAGCTTGTACTGTATATATAGAATGCAAGAAAAAGAGAAATGAGAGGTAGGGGCTAAGTATGGGTGGAAGGTGAGCAGCTTTTTCGTGCGAATATAAAACAAGAGTCAGAAAGAAAATGAAATGCCAAGGCAACGTATCAACTTCTTTCAAAATAACTTAAGCGAATAAATCAAACCAAAAGAAATCTGAATAAACGGATGTCCATTGATTCCGCAAAAATTATTAGAGCAATTAATTCTTGCTTGGATGACACAGTTAAAGTTTGAAATTCAAAAGAAAACAAAAGGTCACGGATCCGATACCGATACGGTTACCGGTTTCGCGGATTCCACTATGTACCGGACCTCAAAACACAGAATTGAATATACCGTAGAGATCAGCACGACGAGACGATCAAAATGGTATACAGTTATCAGTGGTATGATCATCTTATCAAAAGTCGATAATCGGTACCGAAAATGCTGCAAATATTTCAGAAATAAGATAAACGGAGCAATAGAAGTCAAAATTTGGAGAAATGAATTATGACGTCTCACTTAGAAGATGATTTACAAATTTTCTATAGAAAAATATTCAGGTTTGAAAAACATTTTATTATCATCAATTTTAACTGATTTAAATTGAATTAAAGTTACACAAGAAAATAAACTATAATAGACGTAATCCAAATATTAATTTTTTTTTCAAAATTTTATTATTTAAAATTTCACAAAATTCAATAAATAACATTATTAAAACCAGTTAAATTTACGAGTCGTTACAAATTTAGGGAAACCTTTCCTTTTACTTCCAAAACAACAAACAACATACTAGCAGATTTATAAATTTTAACTTTTAAGGTACATGGATAGTGTCCCATGGTTTCGCACAACCCTTCCCTATCCTTCGCCTACTAAAATTTATTTTTTCCAAAATTATATAGTTTTTGGGATTCAAGAATTTGCTAACTTAATTTCCTAATTTATTTTATAAACTTCCAGCCTTGCCTTACATTCATCGCTAGTTAGGTGTCCATATTAGATTTCCTTATTTACATCATTTCCTAATATATGTAGCAGTCAAACCTCATCTAGAAAATGAACACTGTAATAAAATATGAACATATCTCATATCATATCATATGCTTTACAATACCTAAAGGGAGACAACTAGCAATTACAACCCAAATATCCTAAAAGATACAATTATTAGGAGCTTCCCTCCAACATCAACTGGTGTTAATGATGTTGTAGCTCTACCACTTCTTACTCAATTAAGATGGACACTTCTAGTATGTCATTTAACTATAATCCATGTATATTAACTTACCTCCTTGGCTTCCAATAAATAATGTCCGTCTATTACTTCAATCATTATATCCTATTATGGGATAAATTGCACATTCCTACACTACAATGGATAAGAAATATAAACTATGCACGTTTAAAATAACTCATAAAAAATTTGGCTTTGTGGAATTACTTTCCTATCACCTGTCTTGCCTTCTTTAACCTTGAGTAAACCAACATCCTTTATGCGAATTCGCCATCTCATTACTATGTTCTCTAATCATATGAATATCTTTTATCAATAGGAATCTCTTGATAGTATTCAAAAACTTTGGTATTTACCTTCTTTATCCTTTATCCTTCATACAAGTATACCGTAGAACTCGCAAAAGTGTACTTTAATACCATTCCACATTCCTTTGAGAGTTCTTCTTATAGCTTCCGCCCATGTCAAATCAAAAATTCCTAGGTTCGTACTAATATTCCTTATATTCAATGGGGATTCCTTGTTGCTACCCTACGAGCATTCATACTTATCTTCATCTGATCAAGTGTCCTTTTGAATAGAATATTCACCGTGTTTTCACTATCTACCAAGACTCGGTGCATCGTAGCTGGGCCTACAATAGACGTTATCACCATGGAACAAAAGTTGGCACTACAATCCCTTTAGAATCTCTATTTCAAAAACTATATCATCAGTTATCAACCTTCACTGCTTAGGCAGAGCTTCATCCTCAATGGCAAAGCAACTCTCCTACGGTACATGCCTTAACGAACTTGCATAATGCTCTATCTCATTCCATCTTTCCTCCACTAGATGAGGTCCTCCAGTAATCGTGTTTATAATAATCCTTCCATTTGGATGCCTGCGCCCCTCTCCACTAGCTCCAGGCTGGTTGCCTCGGACGTTTAGCCCTTGGGGTCTAGCATTTTGTCTACCAACCTCCGGCTCTCTACACTTTATTTTTCCTTAACAATTCCCTTAATAAAATCTCTAAGATGTCTTTACTCGTTCTTGTGTTTCATGGAAACTTCCCAAAGCACTTTTCTGCCTCAGTCCCCTCTCTCCTAGGCGGCTCCTTATACCTTTATGTGCCTTGCGTGGCAAGGTATACGTTTTCAAGTGTATCATTCAGAGGCGTATACTCATCGTGCCTCATATCCCTCAGACGCTTCTTGGTATCATTCCATCTACTCCATCATATTGATTCCTCTTCCTTTGATTACCAGAATTGCCAACGTTCACAACCACATTACCGATCTTCTCACTAATCTGTTTAATAGCTACATTACTTCGAATTATTTCCTTCGACCGCCCGCCACCATTCTTCCTAGCAACTTGGCTTGCTTCTTCTAAATGCAAGAATTGGTTAGGTTTTCGATGGAATTCCTCCATAGTAATCGGCTACTTCATCGTCACTTTTCAAAGTCCATGTCCGAATGTATCCCCTTTACAAATGCCATCAACACCATACTCTCATTTGGATTATTTACTTTAGTGACTGCGATGTTAAACATGTTTAGATAACTTTTAGCAACTCTATAGGTCCTTGAGAAAGGCTGGGCAAGGACATCACATCCTTAGGCCGGGTGGCATAGAGCCTGAACTGCTCCAAAAACTTCTTTTCTAACTCATCAAAAGTTGAAATGGATTTCGGCGTGAGCCGATTAAACCACGTTGATGCGACCCCATCCAAAACGATAGGGAAACACCATCCCTTGCTCTGGCACAATCCATGTGTCACATACTTGAACAAATGTTGCCTAGTATCAGTAGTCCCATTATACGATGGCATTGTAGGCATCATAAACTTCCTGGGATACTCTTCCCCTAAGATGTTCTCTAAGAATGGAGTCCTACTTGGCGCAGAACCTAATCTTCGTTCTTTCTCCATTTGTCTCCAATTTCCTCTTAATCATATTCGTTATATGCTCCTCACTAGCCTTATAATTCAAAGGACGATTATGCTAAGTGTTTGACTCTATAAACGATCTCGGTTTGCACATTGACGTCTAGGTTATCCTAGGAGAACTACCTCTTAAGTATTTTTCGCATAGTTAGCTCCATAGCGGCTATTTGAACACCAACATCCTAAGCTTCAGCATCCCTCCCTTCCTTATTGCCAGCATCCTACAAATCATCCTTAGAATCAGACAAGTTAAAGGCTTTGGGTTCCTACACCTCTAAGGGCCTTAAATTTAAGTCAGCACCGATCTAAATTCCTATAGCAGGGGCCCTTCTAGTCCTTCCAATATACCTCCTCACTACTCCAGTGGACTGTTCCTTCTGCTTTTGCTTTACATCCCTTCTATTCTTACCATAAGTAGATGAGTTCTTCTCTTTAGATCCAGCAAGTGATGCTTTCCTCCTATCCCTCATGATCCTATTGCGACCGATGGGCTAGCAGGATATGCTAGCATCCATATTGTCCATGAGAGTCTATTGACTATCGACCATCTTTTGATTCAGCTCTGCCATCGTCTTGTTGAATTCCACTCTTGTCGAATTCTTCGTCTCGCCATGATTCCAATGTCATGAACCGAACTTGAAACGGAGATCGTATGTGAGAGTTATAAATGTTTGAAGTTAAGAAGAATTTTTATAATTATTTAATTATTATATTATTTTACTATGTTCCCCTTTCGTCACAACAGGAACCCTAAAAGCCCGAATTCAACTTAGCCGCCACACTTCCACCCATCATTGTCATGCCTACAGTTACCTAGGCTCTAATCTGACCACACTAGAAGCCCTGTCGTGTCATGCTTGTCTCGACCTTGACCATGCCTCCACCTGCGATGTCCCTCCATGAACCACCATCCTTGGCCCTTTGAACGTCGATCATGATGAATGCCGAAGCTTTTTGACCAATCCACCACCAGCAAGGTGATGTGCTTATCCTCCTATATAGAGCCAAAATTCAAGATCGTCATATCGTCACCATTGGATCGAAACAGACAGTCCATATTCGTCGAACTTCCAACATGTTTTCTGGTAAGTTCATACACCTAATTGACAGATAAATACCACTAGCGGATTCATGTCATCGAAAACTACAATTTCGATATATAATATGTCTAATTTAGAATGCTTTTGTATTTCGCACTTTTTAATTAGAATGAGATTAACTTTTGCTAATTACACTGATAAAACTTAGATTTTTAACTATCTAGCCAAAGCATGGTACACTCTAATAAGGTTTATAAAAAAATTACTTTTTAAATTTCAATTATGTCATTTATAACGTGATTTACGATCATAAGGGGTGAATTACTACATCTTACCAATATATATACAAATGTGATAAATCTCACTCACTGATTAGTTGTGCATCTTCTTCGATCTGAGGTGAGTACATTTTCTTCTTCACAGTCCAAAAATATCCAACACTGAAAATGACAAATCTTTTGATAGTTTCAATTTAATTGCGTAGCTCTCTTTATGATGAACGATTCCATATATTAATTTACTTAATTTGGATTTGATTTGGTGGATTGGAATTGATTTAGTGATTAGGATTTATAAATGGAGGCAAGATTATAATAGCAAAATGAATAGGGTTAGAGATCTATTTATAGGCTGAAAGTATAATATATAGAATCTCTTAAACAATATATTATGAAAATGCCACTTGGTTTGACTTCTAATTTCTAGATCGTTTAACCAAATTCAGCAAGTTATACATGCTTTTTGACAGTGAATAGCATTTTGAACATAGTGGAATAGGATCCGAAGCCTAATCCCAACACCTGTGAAATTTTTTGATTTTGCCCTTTATTTTAAAATTATGATTTTACCCTTTTTAATATAATTATTTAATTTCGTGAAATTATGGGATGTTACATTCTCCCCCTTAAAAGAGAATTTCATTCCTGAAATCCAAATGATGGACAATGCAACTTGCTTTACATCGTACAAACATAAAAACAGACATAGCTACATCCATCTAACATCCATTATACAATATAATCAAAGACACAATCAAGATTATATAATATATATGACAAATAAAGTAAGATAGTACGAGATGATATGAGTGCAAATGCAACTAAATCGGCCTCCTATATGAATGAACATGTAGTGCAACCAATATGTATGCAACATCCTAATATATGCAAATATACATACAAACATCATAACAATAAGTAGTTTATTTAGTCAAACTCAAGAGAAATCCCTTCGATGGTGCTCCTTAATCGTTTCTCATTAGTGAATAAATGGATGAGAAATTCCTTATATGTTTGTTAAGGGGCTTCTTACTGTGTGTTCCGATCACTATCCTATTATTCTTTCTTAGAGAACCTCATCTTAAATCATAGACCATTTAGAGTTGAAAAGTTGTCTTTTAGAAGGTAATATTTTCAATCTAGTCACAAATATATGGCTTCCTATGAGTAATAATAATAACAAATATTTGGGCAACATAGCAAAAGATTTTGTTAATAAACTTATGGACCTTAGATTACACCTTCAAAAATAGAACAAATATATTTTTAGCAACATCAAGTTTAAAAAAGAAAATTTACTCTTTGAAATTCTAAAACTAACTAAATTAGAAGCTAGAATTTTAAACCTCTATGAACAAATTGTACTTTTAAATCATAAATAAAAACTCGACAAAGCCATTATGTAAAAGGAAATAATATGGAAATAGAGGCCTAGAGTCCAATGAATGGACGATGGAGATAAGACTACCAATTGTTTTCATAGAGTAGCTAATGGTCACAAGTGTACTAATACTATTAACTCCTTTCTTATTAGTAATGTGGAAATTTTTGATCAACATAAACTCAGTTATGCCTTTACTAACTGTTACAAAGATATTTTTAGAACTAATAGAGGCCGTAGAATTACAACTAGGAGGAATGTTTTATATCCTAAAAATACAAGAATTTCTTTAAACGATCTAAATATTCCATTACCGGAAGAAAAAATATTTAAGGCTACGAATGTTGTGCCCAACGATAAGTTGCCACGACTGGACTATTTTCCAAGGTTGGTTTACAAGACTTTTTGGCATGTTTTAAAATACAACTTAGTCAAAATGTCTAATGAGCTTTATAATGGTAAGTTACAAGTGAAAGGGAGTGCATATTAAGGATCTTAAGGCTAATTTAACACTGGGGGGTGAATAGTGTTTAATGGATTCTAAGACTTATATGGACTAATTTAAAAATTATGATATAAAAAAATGCAGAACTTAATCACTGAACAATCACAGAATCAAACACAGATGCAGAAAGTAAATAAAAAGCAGTAAAAGGAAAGAACACACCGGATTTTATACTTGTTCGGAGTTACCCTACGTCCAGTCCTGCACCAAGGTAAACACCTAGTACAGATTTTTATTATACCAATGTCGAGATTACAATCCTCAATTTCTAAAGGCCTTGAGGTACCCTCCTGTCTTCGAGTGCGGGCAAACTTTCTTGATTTACGGGACACAAGATCACCCAATTGATTTCCAGGCACAACCACACCTTATAGAGAGACTCAATAAACTTTTGATTACAAATTGAACCTATGACTCTAAATAGCACTTTGATCTTCGAGAGAGGGCAGAGAATCAAACAAGAATGAGATTCTAATTTGATTCACTTGAGAATTCAATAGAATTTCGGCACGATCTTAAAAATATGAAAATTTTAGAATATGGATTTGTGGAGAAGAAGGAGTGAAGAAAATAAGAAAATAGTTAGTTAAAAAATTCATTTGTGAAGGCTATTTATAGATCAGTAACGGTCATAACCATTCGTGAAGAGATTTAAATGAATAGACACTTCTTTTGAAAATTGAAACTTTTGAATTTAACGGCCACCATGTCGACATGTGGTATCCCATGATGTCGACATCCCTTAGTTAAAAACAATATAAAATTTGTTTCAAAAATGGTATTGAAAGGAAAACAAGATGAAATGATTCTAGAGTAAAATAAACGAATTTTCCTATGTTTTAAAATAAAGAAGAGTAGAAAAATATATTTTTAGAATGTATATAAAAATTTGATTTTAAATCTCAAGTATATATATATTATAAAAGAATATTTAAAAATCAGAAGATAGTATTAAAAAAACAAAGTTTAAAACAAGAGTTTATTTAAAAACTAAAACAAAGAATATTTTAAGGCTAAAACATCCTTGTGAAAATCATTTGAAAAGATAATTTTTAAGGCTAAAACATTTTGAAAAGCAGTTTTGAAAATCATTTTGAAGTAGTTTTGCAAGCTTCTTCCTGCAGAATATCTCATCACACCAGGACTCGAGAACTTGTACAAAACCAGGATGTTCGTGGATTTGTAAGTCACTTGTCGTTGGTTTGTAAGCTACTTGTCATGGGTTTGTAAGCACTAAGATGGTAGAAATGGGTTCCATCCTAAATGAAATTTGGAATGAAGATTTCCATGCTATTATAAAGTTTTAACAAAACTAGACACTTATCTTGAAATCTTGATCTTGATACTCATGAGTCTTCAAACTTGATTTCTTCATTCTTGATCTTTATACTATACAGTCTTCAATAATCAGTACCTGCCTTATATATATCCTGCATAATAACATTCATATATATCTAGACAATAGTGTTAGTATATAAGTTATAATAAAATAAGTTACAAAGGTTGTTGTCATCAAAACGACTATCTCCAGTTCCTAACAATCTCTCCCTTTTTGATGATGACAGCCTTATAAAATATACTTACCACTTCGATCATACCATAATTCCCCCTTACACCAACAAATCCCCCTTACTCCAAGCCTACTATTTTATATAACTTCTCCCCCTTTGTCATCAACAAAAAAAGACCTATAAACCTTGAACTTAATAGAACATGAGATAAACAAACATATGACAAAACGATAATAACTATGTATGAGTGTCATAAAATATGGCATCCTAAATTTAATGGAATTCAAGATTACTTATACACTATTTTTTTAGAAGAACATTAGTTTTATTAAGATAACATTTATATACAAATTAACAAACCAATATATAATCAAGAAAGAGAAAAATAAAAACGAAAAACTCTAACGAGGACCCTTAACTATTGGTGATTTATGGACCGAACAGTTTGGATAGTGGAGACAAAAGTTTCCACGTTGTTCGATCAAGTTCCCATTAGCGTCAAAAAGGACCTCTCCAATGCAAATTACGCTGTCGTCTTCGTCCATATGAACATCCGGATTCGGCAGAGGATGTTCTTCTTCTTGATCCTCTTGTGGTTCTTCCAGAGGCTCTTCTTCTTCTTCAGAATCCATGGCTTGTGATGATTCTTCGATGACAATGGGATTGGCATGGTTATCCATAAGGAAGTTTTGTAAATTCCTAAGGATACTGCCTTGCCTATCTTGTTCTCTAGCCATTCGCAGTTGACTTACTTGAATTTCCATCATCATTTGAAGCAAATCTTTCATCTTCTCTTGTAATTTGATGACTCGTATGTGTGTGGAACGTTGAAAAGGGCCAGAATGAGGAGAAGTGGGTGAAGAAGGTTCATTATTAGAAGAGGAAGCCATTAATTTACTGTTTTAGAAGTTTATTACAAAGAACAGAACAGAGAAAAGGAGTAAAAGTCGAAATATATAACCAAATAACTAATTTTAGAGGGAAATTTAAATTTGAAAATCTCGGCCTGTATGTCGACATAGGGGGATGGGTCATGTCGACATGCCCAGTTCAATTTTTGAGAAATTTTTATTTATATTAATTATTAAATAAAATTGTATTATTTATAATTTATATTTCAGTTAATGAACATATACCTAATTCTCTTCTAAATTTAGTAAAGTTTTGTTCATTTAATGGTTTGGTTAATATATCAGCAATTTGTTTTTCAGTATTAATATATTCAAGAGTTATGACTTCTTTACTCATATTATCTCTTAGAAAATGATGTCTAATATCAATATGTTTTGTTCTAGCATGATGAGTAGGATTTTTAGATAGGTTTATTGCACTAGTATTATCATTATAAATTGGTGATTTAGTTATAGTTAATCCAAAATCTTTTAAAGTTTGTTGCATATATATAACTTGAGAACAAGCCAAAGCAGCAGATATATATTCTGCTTCAGTTGTTGACAAGGATACAGTGTGTTGCTTCTTACTAAACCAGGAAACCAGAGAATGTCCTAGAAAGTGACAAGTTCCACTTGTACTTTTTCGGTCTGATTTACAACAAGCGTAATTAGCATCACAATATGAAATTAAATCAAATACATCATTTTTAGGGTAAATTAAACCATAATCTAAAGTATGTTTTACATATCTTAAAATTATTTTAACTGCTTTTAAGTGAGTTTCTTTAGGTTGAGATTGGTATCTTGTACAGAGACAGACACTATGCATGATGTCAGGACGACTTGCTGTTATATAAAGCAGCGAACCAATCATTCCCCTATATAATTTTTGATCAACATCTTTTGATTTATCTTCTTTACTTAAAGCTACATTAGTTGTCATTGGAGTTGGTTTCCTACTAGAAGTGGTCAATCCAAATTTATTAATTAAATCCTTAGAATATTTTTCTTGACTAATGAAAATTCCTTTATCTAATTGTTTGATTTGAAGTCCTAAGAAGAAACTTAGTTCTCCCATATGACTCATTTCAAATTCTTTATTCATTATGTTATTAGTTGACCCAAATATTATATCATCTACATATATTTGTTCTAATTGAATATCATTTTTGTTTCTTTTAATAAAAAGAGTTGTATCTATTTTACCAATTTCAAAACCAGATTGTAGTAAATAAAATCTTAGTCTTTATACCAGGCTCTAGGAGCTTGTTTCAGACTATATAAAGCTTTCTTTAATTTATATACATGATTTGGAAATTTATTATCTTCAAAAAGTGGAGGTTGTTCAACATAAACATCTTCTTTTACAAAACTATTTAGAAAAGCACTTTTAACATCCATTTGATATAACTTGAAATTATTGTAGTTTGCGAAAGCAGGTAGAATCCTGATAGCTTCTAGTCTTGCTACGGGTGTAAAAGTTTTCTCATAATCAATTCCTTCTTCTTGACAATAACTTTGCGCGACTAAACAAGCTTTATTTCTCACGATCTCACCAAGTTCATTCATTTTATTGTTATAAACCCATTTTGTTCCAATTATACTTTTATCCTCAGGTCTAGGAACAAGTTCCCAAATATCATTTCTGGTGAACTGATTCAATTCTTCTTGCATAGCAAGAATCCATGAATCATCAGATGATGCTTCCTTTGGATTTTTAGGTTCAATAGTTGATATAAAACCTACATTACTCATACTATTTAGTTGATTTCTTGTTTTAACTATAGATTCAATATTTCCTAGTATATTTTCTACTGGATGATCTTTTAATAGCCTAATTCTTTTATTAGGTTGAATGATTTCACAATTAGTTTCATTAGGTTCATTATTTAAAGTTACAAAATCTTCTTCATCTTCTATTTGTACAGTATCTTTAAAATTTTCATCAAAAGATACATGCATTGTTTCTTCAATAGTGTTAGTTCTTAAATTATAAACTCTAAATGCTTTACTTCTATTAGAATATCCGATAAAGATACCTTTGTCGGATTTAGGTTCAAATTTATTTAAATTATCTTTTGTATTAAGAATAAAACACTTACTACCAAAAACTTTAAAATAAGCTACTATGGGTTTCTTATTTAAAGTAATTCATATGGTGTTTTATTAGTTAATGGTCTAATTAAAATCCTATTTAATATATAACAAGCTGTAGCGACTGCTTCAGCCCAAATATTTTTAGGTAAGTTACTATCAGAAAGCATTGTTCTAGAACACTCTTGAATCGTTCTATTCTTACGTTCTACCACTCCGTTTTGTTGTGGAGTTCTTGGAAAAGAAAATTTATGAGTAATTCCTTTTTTATTACAGAAATTCTCAAAATTTTCATTTTTAAATTCTCCACCGCGATCACTACGAATAGTTTTTATCTTTAAAGAAAGTTGATTTTGAATTCTTTTAGCAAAATTCTTAAATAATTCAAAAGCATCACTTTTAAGTTTAATAAAAATTGCCCAAGTATATCTAGAATAATCATCTACAATTACAAAAATATATTTATTATGATTAATTGATTGAACTTGAGATGGACCAAATAAATATAAATGAAGTAATTCTAGAGGTTTAGAAGTAGAAATCATATCTTTTAATTTAAATGAACTTTTCTTAAGTTTTCCTAATTGGCAAGCATCACATATACTATCTACTTTAACGTTTAACTTGGGAAGACCTCTAACTAAGTCATGTTTTGATAACCTAGATAACAGTTTGAAATTTAAATGACCAAATCTTTTATGCCAAATCCAAGGGTCACTTGTATTAGCCAAAAGACATAAGTTATCATTTGAAACTTTCATACTAAGGATGTAAATGTTTTTCTTCCTAATTCCTTCAAAGATAATATTTGACTTATTATCTTCGATGTGACACTTACCTTTTCCAGATTTAATTTTAAATCCTTTATCACATAGTTGACTTATACTAAGCAGATTATTTTTTAAATTCATAACTAGCAAAACATCAGAAATAAGAGGAGTTTCAGAATTACTGACATTGCCGATGCCAATCACATATCCTTTTGAGTTGTCTCCAAAGTTGAATAATCCACCATCTTGATATATAATGTAATTGAGTATCTCGGGATTTCCAGTCATATGCCTTGAATAACCACTATCAAGTATCCATTTATCTTTCTCAATTTGCACAGTTTTTCCATTGGTTATTGATTCTTCAAAAGCCATGTAACATGTATGTTCCTGCATAACAAACCAATTTGGTAGATAACTTGATTTTTCATAAAAACTATATGTAGACTTATGATACTTTGATGAAATGCATAAATTCAAACAAGTATTAACAAAATTTCCTAAAAATGCCATTTTAACTTTTCAAGTTTAGATTATGAAAACTATGAAAACCTATGCTTTGATACCAATTGAAAGGGAGTGAGGATTAAGGATCTTAAGGCTAATTTAACACAAGAGGGGGATGAATAGTGTTTAATGGATTCTAAGACTTATATGGACTAATTTAAAAATTATGATATAAACAAATGCAGAACTTAATCGCAGAACAATCACAAAATCAAACACAGATGCAGAAAGTAAATAAAAAGCAGTAAAAGGAAAGAACACACCGAATTTTATACTGGTTCGGAGTTACCCTACGTCCAGTCCTTCACTAAGGAAAACACCTCGTACAGATTTTTATTATACCAATGTTGAGATTACATTCCTCAATTTCTAAGAGCCTTGAGGTACTCTCCTATCTTCGGGTCCGGGGCAAACTCTCTTAATTTACGGGACACAAGATCACCCAATTGATTTCCAAACACAACCACACCTTATAGAGAGACTCGATAAACTTTTGATTACAAATTGATCATATAACTCTGAATAGCACTTTGATCTTCGAGAGAGGGCAGAGAATCAAACAAGAATGAGATTCTAATTTGATTCACTTGAGAATTCGGCAGAATTTCGAGACAATCTTAAAAATATGAAAATTTTAGAATATGGATTTGTGGAGAAGAAGGAGTGAAGAAAATAAGAAAAAAGTTAGTTAAAAAATTCGTTTGTGAAGGCTATTTATAGATCAGTAACGGTCATAACCATTCGTGAAGAGATTTAAACGAATAGACACTTCTTTTGAAAATTGAAACTTTTGAATTTAACGGCCACCATGTCGACATGGGGTATCCCATGATGTCGACATCCCTTAGTTGAAAACAATGTAAAATTTGTTTTGAAAATGGTATTGAAAGGAAAACAAGATGAAATGATTCTGGAGTAAAATAAACTAATTTTCTTATGTTTTAAAATAAAGAAGAGTAGAAAAATATATTTTTAGAATGTATATATAAATTTGATTTTAAATCTCAAGTATATATATATTATAAAAGAATATTTAAAAATCAGAAGATAGTTTTAAAAACAAACAAAGTTTAAAACAAGAGTTTATTTAAGAATAAAAACAAAGAATATTTTAAGGCTAAAACATCTTTTTGAAAATCATTTGAAAAGATAATTTTTAAGGCTAAAACATTTTGAAAAACAGTTTTGAAAATCATTTTGAAAAACCATTTTGAAGTAGTTTTGCAAGCTACTTCCTGCAGAATATCTCATCACATCAGGACTCGAGAACTTGTACAAAACCAAGATGTTCGTGGGTTTGTAAGCCACTTATCGTAGGTTTGTAAGCTACTTGTCGTGGGTTTGTAAGCTACTAAGAAGGTAGAAATGGGTTCCATCCCAAATGAAATTTGGAATGAAGATTTCCGTGCTATTATGAAGTTTTAACAAAACTAGACACTTATCTTGGAATCTTGATCTTGATACTCATGAGTCTTCAAACTTGATTTCTTCATTCTTGATCTTTATACTGTACAGTCTTCAATAATCAGTACCTGCCTTATATATATCCTGCATAATAACATTCATATATATCTAGACAATAGTGTTAGTATATAAGTTATAATAAAATAAGTTATAAAGGTTGTTGTCATCAAAACCACTATCTCCAGTTCCTAACAACAAGTAGGAAGATTTAATTTTGCTAATGTAATTCTTCTCTATAAGAAAGTGGATGTGAGAGAGTTCAAGGATTTCAGACCTATTTCATTAATAAATTACTCCCTTAAAATAATTTAAAGGTCTTAGCTAATAAGCTAGGCACAAAATAAATATTTTAATTGATATAACACAGTCTGCTTTTATTAAGGGACAAAATATCATGAACAGGTCCGTTGTAGTCCAAGAATTAAAAAATTATTGTTGCAAAAGTAATGTTACTTGTGCTCTTTAAAAACCCGATTTTGCCAAAACTTTTGATTTAATCGACTGGTTTTTCTCTGAAAGAATTGTTATTGGCTAGGGGCTTTAATTTTAGATGGGTAGATTGGATCATTTCCTTAATATAAACTAGGAACTCAAGTCTAACGGTTAGCGAGGTTCCAAGAAATAAAAGAAATAAAATTCAATCAAAATGTAGGATTAGTCAAGGAGATGCTTTGTCACCCCTACTGTTCAACTTAGCGGTGGATGTATTCACTAAATTATAAAGTTATATATTACTAACTCTTGATAGTGACAGTAACGATATCACTGATGGTCTTTCGATTATTTAATTTGTCGATAATACCTTGCTTTTTACCTCTGATGTATCTTATCACATCACAACCTTTAAAAAAATTATATAGTTTTGAAATGCATTTAGGGCTTAAGATAATTTTGACAAAAGTTCAGTTTTAGACTTTAATGATGTCAATAGTGTCGAAAATCTCATTGTTGATACACTTAATTTAAAAATCATGTAGTTTCCTATTCACTACCTATGGACATTTATTGGACCAACTAAGCTAAAAAATTAAAGATTGGAAAATTAGAATTGATAAAATTAATAGAGAATTATCTAATCGGAACTACATATTTTTTCTAGAGTAGGTAGAATCATTTTAATAAACTTTATTTTGTTTGCTCTATAGATTTACTAGTTGTCATTTTATATCTCTAGAATGGGTAATTGAAAAAAATAGCTAAAATTAGAAGAAATTTCCTTTGGAGTGGAGATGGTCCCTGTAGTAGTATAAACTGTCTGACTATTGGGAAATAGTTTGCAAATCCAAAGATGATGGTGAGTTAAGAATTATAAATCTAAATAACCTTAATATAACTCTATTAAGAAAATGGCAGCTTAGGAGATTTAATAATGATAATGAGAACTGTAACACCCTGCATTTTTTAACGATTGAATACTTAAATAATTAGTTTGAATATTGAATTGTTAATCGACTGAAGGTTCAATCTTATTTTTTTCGTATATGGTCGAATTAGAATTCAAGACTACTTCTATTGAGTCCGGATTGACATTGCAAATTGAAATGAGTATAAATATTGCCATATTTGGGGTCAATGTATTTTTATGATTTACATATGGTTATACGTATTTTATAAAAGTACGTGTGTAGTCAGGTCCAGTGAGATCTTGACTGCTAGCTTGTGGTTTTGGGATAAAGACTTCATTATGAGACATACAACTGAAGAATTTTTGGAATCGGGCAATTTGATTGCCAAAACGACTTCGAAATGCATGAAATTATCATCGTAGAGTGACCTCTCAGATGGCGCAAAAATTTGTACCATTGGGATCAGAAAAACGAGGCAATGTACGCTAAAGAGTTTGGTGATGGTCCGATGTGTTGTGGGATCGTACGAGCTCAAAACGTGTGGCGATTTATTTTAGAAATCAAATTATATATATATATATATATATATATAATATAAACACATCTCCACACCCTGATATTTAGGCTCATTTTTCTTCTTTTCCTAATTTCATTTTTCCATCCTTCTCCTTCTTACACTTATAGTAAATTGTCAATCCTCTTCAATGAATTAAATCAAGAGCTATGGGCGATGAGAGAGGTCATGGTTGGATCCGTTGGACTTGGAGAGGGGAGAGCTTCAAATCTATGTGGTCGTTAAGGGGTGCGATCGTGCTTGGATAGGGTCGACTATAAGCTACCGTGACTAGGATTGGAGGCCATTGGTAGTAGAGGATGAGTTAGGCAAAACCGACAGCACCATTAAGTTTCTTATAGCATGTTCACTTCCCATACATTTTCTCAAATTCCGATCGCATTGGGAGGGTACGGCATTCTATATATGAAGTGGGATGTGAGACATCAGACTTTGCAAGAGGTGGCCAAACTTGAGATGTCCGGGTGCGTTATGGAAAGCATGCGAAGAGGGACACGTAGGAATCAACTGTTCGCCGATACATGGAGTACTAATGGAGAAATTAGAGAGGGGGATGCATAGTCCAGGGTTTATGCATGTATAGGGAAGCACACATTTCGAGGGAAGATGAATATTAGGGGATAAGTGAGGTAATCAGTTTATTAATTAATTTTAATTAACAAATTGATTATTTGATTCATATTTAATTCATATCTCTTTCCTATGAGGTCCGATTGAGACCAGCCTTCGTCGTTGCACTCGTAGTGAGATTATCTATGATATAGTATGGGCTTGGACCAAACACTTAAGAAATTATAGCTATGGTGAGCAGAAATATAACTTTGAATTTATATTTCGGTATAAATCCCTATAATTATATATATTTATAAATATTACCTAGAAGATGTAGAATAATATATACAACCACAACAACAAAGCCATTATTCCCAAACAAGTTGGGGTCGGCTAGAGATGGAACCCAAAACTATAAGATGTAGAATAATATATATAAGTAATAATTTCCCCATTTGATTGGATTTGGTTCCAGTAGATATTTAGGATAGTTGATTAAGATTCAATACATACATATATAAATACATGCGTATGTATGTACATACATATATAGTGTTATATTCGTATTGAATAGAGATAGATGGAGTTTATATTAATTTATAACATTGTTATTAATTAATTAACTATAATACATGGTTATATTAATGATAGAAATATTATTATATATTTATTAATAGTCAGAAGTATAACCTTTAAAATAAGCTATATAAGGCTAAAATATTGATTTAGGTAGGTTAAACTAATATTAAAATGGCTTTGAAGTTTATTTAACCTTAACATTGGTTTGTTATGGTGCAAATTCAATAGTTAACTAACTAGGTAACTTTTATAAATGTGGTTTGAAAATTTAGAAATTACAAAAGAGTATTGTATTGTTTAATAGGGTTTGATTAAGGTTATAAAATCTTAAATATTGTTATAACATGATTTATCGACTTTAGACCCTAAGAAATAGCTTGAGATAGATGTGTATACATATATATATATATAGAAATTATATGCATGAGCTATATAATATTTTAAGGCCTCATTGATAGTTAAACTTAATTTAAATAGAATAATTAAGTCAAAATAAGTTATAGTATGATTGAGAGGCAAATGCATTATTTTATAAAAGCTTTAGAAAACTATAAATTAATACAAAGAAGATATAATGGTTAGGTTGGTGACTTAAGGAAGATGCATTTTTGTCGAATTGTTTATATGATTATATGTGTGAATTGTTATTGATATTGAGATGATAGATTTATTACTTTGGTTGTGTGTTGTCTTCGTATATGTAAATGTGCAATATATGTGTTTATTACTCCATATAGTTAGACTAGTTAATATATACACACACAAACACATACATGTAAACAATTAATTTGATTTATATATATGTCTATATGTATAAAGTAGTTCTCGTATGTCCGACTTGGGGCTACCAGATATGAATGGAATATTATATATATATATGTATGTATGTATGTATGTATGTATATGTATGTATGTATTTATTTATTTAGATTTGTATGTAATATATGTATATGTATATATGTATGTATGTATATGTATGTATGTATGTATGTCTATGTATGTATGTATTTATTTATTTAGATTTGTATGTAATATATGTATATGTATATATGTATGTATATATGTATGTATACATGTATATATATGTGTGTATATGTATATACATATGTATGTTCGATTTGTATTGGTCGTTAACATAGTTTTAATACTTGGAGAAAGAATATTTCCTTGGGATATATTGGATGAGTGTTGTCGTTTTATATGGTATATCAATGTCTACCATTTAAGTGCTAGGTGTGCATATTTTCTTAAGCTCGGATGGCTTATATTGTTAGAGTGGTTTTATTCTTTTGTATTGATGCAGAGTGACTTTAGTATGATCGAATAGAAGAGTGGTTCATATTTGGTGATGGATTATTGTTTTGTGAGTATCATGTTTGGTTTTTGTTGGAATAAAGGTAGTGTGAAGAAATCCTGGGCTGTCTTTGTGCACAGTGTGTACATTGTGCATCGTGTGTCCGGTAGTTGGCTTGAGGTCAGGACTATGGACTACAATGTTCGAGCACTTTATTTAAAAGACTAAATGGAAACTTTGAAATCATGAGTTGGCGAGCTATAGGGATCCCATTTGTCTCAAATGATTTTGTGCATAGTGCGTATAAGGTGCACTGTATATTTTGGTCGTAGATGGTTGCTTATTCGAAAGAGCATTTGGATTCAAACTGGGGTTCTATACTACTAAGAAGGGCATGGAGTTACTATGTGGCTAAGACATAAGTGATAATTCTGATATAATGATTTTGTTGATTTGTAGGGATCCCATTTTTTTAGTATTAGACTTTCTACTTTTCCTTTTCATAGTTTTATGGGCTGGAAATGGGGGTTATGTAGAGGATAATGGGCTTGTGATATGAAGGATGAATTGTATAATTGTATGTAGTGTATTGTATATATGAGTGTGTAAGGATATTTGAATATTTAATAAAAGTACCCATTTTCATATATATATATGTATATATATGTATATATATATGTATATATATATATCTGTGTGTGTGTGCGTGCGTGCGATTTAAAGCATTTATATATAATATCATTTTGTCTAACTTGGGGCTATCGATTTGTGCAAGGAATCCATTGGACCATTGAGGCAAACGACTTGTCAACGCGGTCCTAGAGTAGAGGCAGAGAGAGACTGTGCTATTAGTCTAACTATTTCGTAGTTTTGACACATCATATTTTGAAAGGTCTATAATATGGAAAATTAAATTAAATAAAATCAATAATATAGCGACATTATTAATTAAATTATTGAAGTGATTTAATTACAAGAACTGCCTAAGGAAAATTTAATTAATTAGGTGAGGGTCACTTTGAAAAGTTAATTAAATAGACCAAGGGAAATTAGAGCAATTTTTGTTGGCCTTGATTAATGAAAATAAACAAACTAAATTTTAATGGGAAGGATTAAGTTAAGGGGAATAAGCTACTAAGGCCCAAAACCCCTAACCTTTATTCCCTAGCCCCAACCTCTCGTTCCATCTTCATTTCATTTTTATTCAGAAATACAAACTCCTAAAAACTCTAAGCTAGGTCGGTCACTAACTCAACAGAAGGGGAAGCTAATTCAAGGAAAAAGAAAAGGAATCCAAATTAAAGAGATTAAATAAAGTTTTCTTAAACTAAGGAAGCAAAATATTTCTCTAAAAGCATCCCTAGCGTGTTTAAATTTGGATTCTACCATGAATGAATGTTTGAATGATGTTGCATATGTTTGGATGTTTGAACATTATTTTAATTATGGTTTAAAATTTAATTAAGATGATTAGTTCATGTATTAGGGTAAAACATGGTAAATAACCTCTAAATGGCTCAAAATTTTAATATGATATGCTTAATGATGATATAAAGATGGATTTTTAATTTCATAATTTTTGGAGTTAATATGAAGAATTTATGAAATTTCTAAGTTGGAAAAAATAGTTAATTTCAGATTAATTAGTTATTAAAGATAACAAACTTAAGTTATTTTGACCTCAGATTTTAATATGAGGTAAAATATCATAAAAGTGATTTTTGGTGAATTTTTGGAATTTTTCCTTCAATTTTCTATTTTATATGAATTATTTAGTGAAAGAAAGCACTAATTAATTAACGGGAAAATTAATTAATTAAACAACGCGGTTAACAATTTCTTAAAAGAAATTGAAATGATAAGGTAATTAGCCAATAAGAAGTTGATACCAAATGGGGTTTGGTAAAACGAAATTGATTTAGAGGGTAATAAATCAGTTTTATATCTAATTATAAGATTGCCATTAAACTACTGTGGATCAAGTAAAACATAACACATAAGGCTAAACTTCATACCGAGCCATGGTAAATTATCCACGATGGCTTCAAAATATGTGGTACGTGATGGCTAGGACACCTCATGAGGGCCCTTGCATTTTAACTGACAAAGGTAATAAACTCAAGGCCAGCTAAATTGGTACACAAAGACTAAAGAGAGAGAAAATAGTACTTGATGGCACTAAATATTATAAAGCACAAAAAAGGATGTAGTACATGAAAAGCACGTGGGTGGTTGTGTCTGCTCAAACAAATAAAATGCTCACGAAAGCTTAAACAATAATACGCGAAAGCTAGTGCATGTGCACACAAAACACAAGACAACAAGCAAAATATGATAGCACATGAAAGGCAGGATACACTTATTAATTGGGTAACAAGTGTAGATACACTTATAGTTTAATAAATGCACATGGTTGCTTTCTTTGATGTATATTGTTATTCTTTTGTTGTTATATATTGATGAATATTGATGATGATAAAGTGAGAGGAAAACCCATTCTGCATTAGCAGCTTGGTCTCACTATTGATGACTAGGTAAAGGTTTTACTCATACCAGACTTTTTGTCTGACACTGTGTTTTTATTGTTTCCCATAAATTCATGGGTACTCATTCGATTAGACTGAGTTAATGAATTGGACATGTATCTCTTATGGAAGGATGAATAAAGAATTCAAAGACGAAGCAGGAGGCTTGCTATTTAAGTAAAAGTATTTTGAAATTCTTCTATGTAAGCCATAATTTATAATTGATTAGGTGTGGTGTTGGCATCTACATATGTCGGACACACACTACTCTGATTTTCTTATTATATATTTGCCCCTGCGTGGGAATGGTTTGGGTTAAAGCTGCCGTAATGAATTATGTAAGCCAAACTGATGTAATGGAAAACAAATATTTTGCTGCTCTGTTTATTTATGCTATGACAAATAATACTGAATTCACTTTGTTGTTGGAAAATTGATTTCGGCGACGACTGTGGTATCAATGGGGTCCATTTTCGAGTCTCGGGGTGGGGAATGTTACAACTTAGTATGAGAGCTTCGGTTAGGAAAACACCTAAATAAAACATAGCCAAGTATAAGTTAGATAACTAGAAAACGAACACTTTAGGAAAGGGTATACGCTATACACACACACACACATATATACATATATTATGTATTTGTACTTTAATATAGATATATAGGGGAAAATATCTACCCCTCTATGATTGTTTCCACTCTCTTTACTTCCATTTGTTACAAACCCTTGCATATGCAGAAAGTAATAATGGATCTACATAACCAACCAATGGCTAGGTAAGGGAGGTATCCTCAGAAGTTCATACTGAAGCTAGTAACTAAGTGCATGTCTTAACTGAAGGAGGAATGGATGAAAATACTTTATTCCATTAGTTAATGACAGAAATGGCGAGGCAACAGTTAGTTGGAGCCATTGAGCCGAGACAGGAGGTAGTAAAAGAAGCAGATTTTTCTAAGATGAACAAAGATTTCGAAAGCTGTGGAGGAAAGGAGTTCACAGAGAAAGAGTCTGCCTTGGAGGTGTTGAATTGACTGAAAGTATGTAAGTGTATTTTCGGAGACATGGGATATATCAATGCTCAAAAGAGGAGGTTGGCTTCTTGTAAGCTCTAGAAAGTTGCATTAGATTGGCGGGAGGTAGTGATTGCTGAAGTCCCGAAGGAGGAGATAAGCTGGGAGTAGTTTTAGGAGCGATTCGAGGCTAAATTTATCCCCGAATCTCAGAAGAGCGCTTTGTGCAGGGAGTTCCTTAACTTGAAGCGGTGAGAATTGACCTTGGCAGAATACACTGGACATTTTAATGCTCTGTCAAAGTACGGAAGGAAGCATATCAGTACTCTACTAAAGAAGAATGAAATGTTTATCATAGGTCTGAAGAGGGGGTTGAATCACAAGGTGATGGCTTATTTGTTGGCTCTGTTTGACATGGTGGTCGAAGTAGCGAGGAGGTATGACTACTTGTATCAGGGAGAAAAAAAGGAAGATTTAAGCCCAAGGGTGGGCAGAAGAAAAGATTCAAACCATATGAGAAAGGCAGAAAGAATCAAAAAGGAGGAAAGATTCTAGAAGGGGAGCTTAGATGTAACATCCCTCATTTTGAGGTCCGAAACTAAGTGCTACGGATACTGCAGTCATACGTAGTATTAATTTCCGATGATAAAATGCGGTTATGTTAATCATATCAATAACATCAGAAGCACATGAATATAAAAAAATTCAAACATTTTTCAATAGTAAACTTCCACGTTTCATTTCATAAATAAAATTTCATTTTCATTACATAATCCCATTCAATCCCACGTTCATAGAAATATAATATTTACAAAATACTCCAAGAGTGACATATGAAGATGCCCTCTTGGTTTATTAGAGTCTAATACTTAATATTTATAACTTATATCATTACATCCATTTAGACACAAAACAACACGGCAGAAAATAAAAGCTCCTACTAATAGCTAGCTTGCCTCCTGTAGGTCTCCGGAAGCTTATTCATCTAACTTGGAAAACTTGAAAATGCTTACTCCTGGCTTACTCAAATGAGAACCTGAGATTTTAAGGGAATAAACAAAAACTTCGGGTCAGACAAAAAGTCTGGTATGAATAATAACTTACCATCTCAGACTAAAATAGGTATCTAGTGAGACTACGCCACTAAGCAAGATGGGTTTTCCCCTCACTAGTATCTTAAGCAAATATGATAAACAAAATTCATGCACCTGCAACCACAATGGTTAGAATGTAATAAAATAATCATCTGCAGGCATGCAATATGGATAAGTCTGACTAATTTTTCTTCATACTGTTACTCACTCCCATACCCTACCCAAAATCATACAATGAATTACCCATCCCAATTTAATTGACTATCTGTCCAAATTTAATCTGACTATCTATCTTATATTTATGTGGACTACCCATCTCACATATAAACATTATGTGGATTATCTATCCCAGACTGTATGGACTACCCATCACACGTGGTTTATCTATATTAAAATTATGTGGACTATCCATCACACATCATTTATATTAAAATTATATGGACATCCATCATGCAGATCATTTATCTTAAAATTATATGGACTATCCATCACACGTTTCATAGTTTTCCTATGATGAATATGAACCCATCATGAACCATATAGAGACTATCCATCTTAGATATTATGTGGACTATCCATCACATATCTCATAGTTTTCTTGGAATGACTATGAACCCATTAAATATCACTTTATAATTAGAATATAACATTATTCACGCAATACCCAACCTATGTCTATTGGTATCCCATTTAGGTTGTCCAACCCTAAAACTTATGGCATCTCGAAAATAATAAACATTGGTATCCCCAACGACATAGTTGATCATAGAACATATGGCTCGTCAAGCCATCAATATAACAATTCGAAATAGAAAGTTTATAGAATTCATGCCATTAAAAATGATATCAAACCTCTATCCGAAATTCAAAAACAAAAAATCTTGATTTTATAAATTATAAGGCTAAGCTGTCGAAACCATAAGGCTGTCGAACTTCTTAGAACATAAGCTATCTCGCCTTTTAAACCTACTGCTTGCAACCAAATTGATCACAAATACCCAAGGAAAGATTTTTGTAGAGAGTTAAGTGAAGAAAATAATATTAAACTGAGGAAAAGACTAAGCTAACAACAAATAAAAAGCAATAATAAAAAACACAGAGATTTATAGTGGTTCGGCGTTGTAAGCCTACGTCCACTTTGAAGATTATCTTTATTGATCACTTTTAAATCTGCTAACATTAGTTGAGAATAGAGAACACTTGATTATAATAAAGACTAAAGTAACAAGCAGCGTAAAGGTCCTCAGAATGACCCATTAGGCTAGTATTATAGGTGAAGACGACCACCAATCTCTCTGAAACTTCAGCTAAAGGACGTTCTAATCCACATGGGTCTACCAGAGGGGTTGTTCGGCCCAATTCCCAGTAAGGAGGGATTGATACCGATCCCTTCATTAATTGATTTTTGGGCAGCGATCCCTACGGTGGGTTCGACATACTAAAATATCTTTAATCTCCAATTTTTATGTCATTTGGATCACCAGAGCTCGAGTCATTGGTTGGTCTTTGATATAACTCTACTTGTAAACTGCTTTCTACCGAACACTCTAAAGGGTTATATACCGATCCCTATAACTTTTCCTATTGGATGTTCGATCCCTAGGGTAGGTTCCCTAGAGTCAATATACCTTACTGTCTAAGTTTCATATGCTTTGGACTTGAAGATCTCAAGATATAGATCATTGTATGCAAGAATACCCTTGGACTTCGATGTATGCCGAACCCTATTCAATGAAGCTTGTAGATCCATCCCTCAGTGAAGCATGCTGACCCATATTTTCCAATGAAGCATGGTGACCCATATTTTCTAGTGATGCATGGTGACCCATATTTTTAAATAAAGCATGATAATCCATCTCTTCTAATAAAGCTTGTCGATCCCTCTAAATTGAACATGTCGATCCCTCTTTAATGGGCTGAAGTATGTCGATCCCTCTCAAGAAGCCAATCCATACCGATCCCTTCATTTACTGAGCTATATTCCATACTTTGAGCGTTCTACATTGTACGTTCATTGAATCCATCTAATCCTGTCTTTATATGACCATTTGTAATTGACTTCTGAGTCCCACAATTACCATTCTGGAGCCATCGGCCTTGTTGGCAGTTGGACCTAACTCGTACAGTCAGTTCAATATAGTCGGGCTAGAATGTCGGGTAACACTTTCCCCCCAAAGTACGTCTTATGATTAACATCATGTGCTTTGAATCATTGAGAATGGGATCCATCTATCTTTCCGAACAATTGCTATTCTTTTATCAAATCGCTTTTCCAAGGCATCGAATTCCCCATTGGTTGCCCTAATACCTTGTCGATTTCCAGTAATATAAATCCAGTGCCATATCCCGTCAATATATATATATAAAATCTGGTTTCGTGAGACTAGCAAGCTTTTGTTATCCAGTCTAGCCTCAAACTCGAAGGCTTCGGGTTTGACTTCAATCTCCATCGATTTCAAAAATTGAACATTTAAGTCATACACGGGCATTCTCATATACAAATTTTCATTGTTGGCTCTCGGACGTGATCGAACACTCAGGGTCGTTACCAACCTTCATTGTATTTTGTATGTTCATGCTTATAGCCGAACCCTTATAACCATTCTTTTTGTAGGGATCGGCATATAGTTGGCCGAACCCTCTCATTCTTTTCTTCTCTTTTCTCTTTTTTTCCTTGTTTAGGCAAAAAAGGATCGGTATTGCTATTTCTGAATAGGGAACGGAATTCTATCCCTGCCATAGGGATCGGTGTTGGTTCCCTTAGAGAGAGATCATATCCGATCCTTTTTTATTAAATGGACTTAACTATTTCAATGCAAGAAGGCAGGCAGAACCATCGAGCCCCATATATAAGCTAACACTTCACTCCCCTTCCCTTCATCTATTCATTTTCTCAGCACCATTATACCAAACCCAATCTCTCCAATTTGATTTGGCATTGCCTTAAACTTTTATTCTCTTATAAATCAATCATCACCATCTTAACTTGAATTACTGCTCTTCCACATCCAACCCCTAATTCGAACTCAACCCCTAACTTCATCACCATCGTTATCAAATCACATAGGTAGGTTTTTAGTTTTGATTTATGTTTAAACCTAGTTTGTGATGAAATGATGGGTCGTTCATGTTATTTATTTACACGGACATGGATGGAGGTCGAAGTTGGATGACGGCGCGACAGGTTCTTGTGAAATGCGGAAGCAAATTAAGGAAGAGGAGCGACATAGAAGGGATCAGTGAAAATGGTGGAGTTGAAGCAGGGTGGGATCGGTCGTATTTAGATTGAAGAGAGGGTTCAGTCATGTGGCTTTGGTTATAGGCCGATCCCTCATTTGATGGCAGGGGATTGGCATAATTGCTTGATGAGAAAATGACAAGGCAGAGGGATCGGCAAAGTCATGTTCAGATGTAGGGATCGGTGGTTTAAAGAGAGAAGGCTCGATTGTGAATCTGTGGGAAATTGATTGACCTATCTATAGGGATCGGTCTATGTATAAGGTTCAGCTGGACTTAGGGATCGACAGGTCTTGGTCGAAGTCAGGGGTCGGTAGAGGTGCTTTGGGATAGTGATTGGCATATAGATTGAGATTGGCATAAAGTTAAGGATATTGGCTCACTGAAGTTGTAAACTAATCCGACCTAACTTTTTCAAACAATCACTATTAATTTGACCCTAATGAGATTGGATATATAATAACGACGAACAATAAAACGTGCCTATTCACTGTCGAACTTGAGATTGAACTATCAAATCCCTGGAACTTTCAATATAGACTTAAAACTTGATATGGACTTAAACAACAAACTTCACACTTCGATGTGCCGATAGTCGATCCCAAAGCTTTCATAACCAATCAATCTTTTTGCCAGTTGAGACGATCAGCGATGATGGTCACTCTAGCCGAACTTCTAAGTCTCGTTACTACTTTCGCTTTTAATTCTGAGTTGTTTATCTTTACATTGCATGACACTGCACTACACTAGCACAAACTTTGCACGGGGGGAGCGGGTGAACTTTTCTAACCTCGATTATCTACTGAGTATAGCTAATACAGACTCCAGATGCTCAGAGCGTTTACCCGGTATATCTTTCAATCTGGCAATGCACCTCATCGATTCTGAAGCAACATCATGTTCTACGACTATATCCGCTAGGCTTTCTCCCAGCCATCGAGCAGAACAGATGAAAGTTTTCGGCCCACCGGGTCGACCTTTTCTTGGATGTTTCGGTCCTCCCGGCGGAGGATATAAGTCCTGCTCCTAATGAAGTAGAGGGTGCCGTTCTTCTACATAACCCGATAGATTCTCAAGCCTCCTGAATTTGCGAGGCTGACTTTCGCCGGCTTTGTTCTATACATGGAATTCCATTTGTAGACGTCTTGGTCCCTTCAATAAACGATAAGCCCCACTTGCCACTAGAGGGGTACATGGCATGTAACAAATTTATATGCTGGGTTAGATGCATACCGCCCTTTAAATCGTTCATTTGAGAGATGCTGATATATCTTGGAATAACTCCCACTCAACTCCATCCAAAAAGTTACGCCTTTATACATGGAACCTACTTGCCATTCATGAGTGTTCTATTTCGCCCGCCAACTCCAGAAGACATAAGATTCATTTACAAGTTCAAATGGCAGTCAGGGAGTCCCTCCCATGTCTTTCTTGAACCTTCGTCAAACTTCCAAGTCTTGTCTGGCGCTTGGAATAAACTTTCTCTGATCAAGCATGAGTGGTTCTATGTTCGATGCCCACCCAGCTTTACAAGGCGATGGTTGGAAGGACGTAGTGTTACTTTCGTCTCATTCTCAAGTTTGCTGATCCATGTCATAACTTTTCCTTTGAATCTGCTAATAATTGGGATTCTTTCAGGTGTTCGTTCACGTCTTGAAGGCGTTAATTTTTCAAGAGCGGTCGCCACTATTCGTGTTACCCCTGTCGAAGATAGGGATATCAAACTTCGTATCACTAATGAGCTACTATCTTTATTCAGGCTACTAAAAGAGGGTCGTAGCATTGGGCTCCCCGGAAGCGTAGCATTGCCGAGAAACATTACAAAGTAAAAAAGAAATGCCATCGATCCTCTCATGCCCCTGCCATGGGGACTCGGGATGACATTGAAGAAGGTGAGATTACGGGTTCTCAGGCCAATGAACCCAGAGATGCTGACGTCGGCCTAGACAAGGCACCTGTGGTCGAACCGTTGCAAGGTGCAAAATCTCAAACACCTACGAAGAGAAAGAAGAGGCTAGCATACAAAATTCGTAAAAAGAATGCTGTAGATCCTGAATTTGTTATTACCGCTATTGAAGAAGAATCATCTTCTCAACATTTAGAAAGTTCACTGAAGAGATTTTCAAATCTCCAAATTCTAGATGATATTATGACTTACAAATTTCCAAATATTAACATCGAAGGGCTCAATTCTCCTACCAGTAGCGGTAAAGGCATTCATCCTTCTGATAAAGGAGAGAGAACGCCCATGAGCAAGGCTAGAGCCATCTGTCTGTCAAGGGGAACACAAGGACAATCACGACCACGTGCACTTCACTACACGCTCTTCATTAATCTTTCGAACAATAATTACTCACATGTTCTCATTTGGTCTTTGCAGGTGTAATGACTCGGTCCTAGGCCTTCGATCTATTAAGAGGTTCTTCAACATATCATCGATCCAGCCGTGACTAGGAGTCTGGCTGATGCAGGGAGAAAGACGATGGACGGGATAAAAACTATCACTCAAGGGAATCCACTTCTTCTAAGAAAATGTCTCAGTCCCAGACATCACATCAAGGAGAATAGCCTAATTTTTCTACTTACAATGCAGACCAGCCTCCTTACCCTTAAATCGCCGCATCACACAAGCAATATTCTGGCTCATCGAGCTATAGGCAGTCTCGCGAACGTAGATCAAGCAAACATCCAATTGCCGCTCCAGATCCGTCCTTGTCAACCCCTGCTCCTGACATTTCTATAGCCAAGAAATTGGCCGAGCTTAAGGCCACTTTCTCAAAAATCTGCTTTGATGGACTTAAATTCCTTCCTACAATACATACGATTCCAGGGCACGCTAAAGCAAGTTCTCTTGCATTGTTAATGATGTGTTATGCAGCATGAATCATTTCAACATTTGGCAAAAAAAATCTGAACTGTCCATTAAGCGACAATATGAAATAGACCGCCTCAAGTTAGTAGCGAAACATGATAAAGACATAATCAAACATCAAGATGTTGAATTGCTAGAATTGAAAACACAACTTGTCGAAGCGGAGACAAATGCTAACGAAATGGTAGAGGCGATGAGCCATTTGGAAACTTCTCATATAAAAGAATTTAATGCTGTGATCAATCGCAGTGGGGCACTTGCTCTAGAAAAATATTTCTTGCAAAAGGAAAAGGATGTTTTGGCTCGCCGCATCAAGGAACTTAAAGAGCTTCTCAAAAAAGAAAGGGAGGAGAAAATTGAGACCCAAGAAGAGCCGCAGAAGTACTACGAAGAGGTTGTCGAGGCCAGGAGCCTAAAAATTAAACTCGATGAGCAGTTTGCTAAAATTGAAGCTCTTAAAGAGAAGGGTCTAGAGGAAGGCCGCAAAGTAATGATTGAAAATTGAATCCCAAGTGGAAGCCACTAAAGAGTCCGGTAGGAATGAAATTAAGGACTTATTCGATCCATTGATCATAGAGTACAATGCCAAAGTCCTCATCCATCGTGACTTAAGTTTTCTTGGCAAAGGTTATCTTGAATCACTTACTGAAGCTTGAGAGCATATTATTGAGATGAAGAAGATAGAATCAAATGGAGCCGAGTTCAATGAAGAAGAATTAGTGCGGGAGATCCTTCATGGAAATAAACTCTTAGATTTGGCTGCCGCGAGACTCCGCTACTTTAACATTTCTGCGCCTACTGAGAAAGGGAAACAAATTTCTAGATTTTCAAGAGTCGATCCCAAAGGACCCTCTTCTTCTCAAGCAGCCGGAGCAGGATTTGGGCTATGATCCAGATAAGCCCGGCTATCAATCCAAGGTGTTGTCCCCTATTTTAGAAGGAGGTACCCCAGCAACTACTGAGAGCCAACTGGATATGGGTATTGCACTCTATTCTTCAGTTTATGGTAAGTATTGTTCTTCGCACCCAATGGTTTTAAACTTATCTCCCTATTTTAACAAATATTGCACGTCTTCTAGGTCCCAATCAAACTCCTAAAGGCGATGCTACTGTAGAGCAACAGGAGAAACCAGCAGCAGCTGATGTACCGATGCCCGATGCTCAAGTCATCACAGCTCTTGACAACGATAAGGTCGAAGATCTGCTCCCAATGGATGAGTCCAATGATATGGTGTTCACCGGCGCCTCCGAATGCACTGATAAGATTAGCTTAAAAGAGAGGATTGAAAAGGAAGAGTTGCTGAAAAGAAAACAAAAACGAGCCCGTCGTGGTGGACATGGACGATCCACACCTCGTGCCACTACAAGTTATTCCACCTGACGGGTCGATTCCCAGTGAACTCCCTCTTACCTCTGTAAGCTCTCCTACAAAAGACGGCAAGGGATCCAGAAAAAGGAGCTCAAGTGGCACTACTCCCGAAAAGTCCAAAAAAGAGAGGAAGTTAAAGAAGTAGCCGTTACTTCGGCTCAGTGTGTATATAGTTTGCACTGTCGTTTCTTTCATTAGTTGTGGTTGTACGGGTATGAGCCCCGATTTTTTTTTGAAATAACTTGTACTATGATCTTAAAACCAATTTTGTGAATAAAAGTTTTTGTTTTCTGCTGAGATTTTGTGCGAATTGCTATTTAAGTAGTTTAACTATTACTTTCCAGTCAATGTACTTGTAATTCGTTGTTCATGAATTCAGGTAACAATCCACCAGCTCTATCTCAAGGACTTCAAGTGGTCATGGAATCGAGTCATATTAAACACTAGGCTTGGCCTTAGTGTTACGGTATTGAATTCAATGGTTTTTGAGCAACTATACTCTTGCCCTCGGTTTTAGGTTAGCGGGGTTAGGTGTAGGATGGTCAAATTCCATCCTTAGCGAGTTTATACTCCTTCCCTCACTTTCAGGTCAGAGTTCATGAAATAGCGAATGGTCGAACTCCCCTCATCTATTCATTCATGTTTGTATCCACAGTCTAAGGATAAGATTTAGTTAATGGATGGTTGAATCGCACCCAATCTATGTTTATACTCTAGTTCGCACTCTGGGAACTTAGAGTTATTCTACGAGCGGTCGATTCACGTCTGATTTATGTTTATACTCTAGTCCACGCTCTGAGGACTTAGAGTTGTTTCGCGGATGGTCAATTCATACCTGATTTAATTTATACTCCGGTCCATACTCTGGGGACTAAGAGTTATTTCGCTGGTGGTCGATTCACACCTGATTAAGTTTATACTCCAGTCCACACTCTGGGGACTTATAGTCGTTTTGGAGGGTGGTTGTTGGATCGCACTCCCCTTAATTGATTGAGTTGCCCCCAGGGTCTAGGGGTATGATCTAGTGAGTGATCGGTCATGTCATAGTCATTCTCACTTTATCTTAATCCCATAGTTTGGCGAGATTTATTTGATCATCAGATGGTCAGCCACGTTTATTCCTAGTCGGGCACCCCATCTTTTGGACTATGAATGAGTGTTGTCAAATGAATAAGTGGACCAAGCTCATCTTATTTAGTCCCATTGGGAAGTAGCGTGATTGATTAATTTCAAACTCTGGGATCCTATTCATACAAATCAACATCAATCAGTTTCACTATGTAATTAATATATAATGAAACAGCAAATACAAATATAAAGGAAGTCCAAAACTTTGTTCATTAAACGGAAAGGAAAAACACAGAATGTCTTACTACACATCTGGAAAATCAAATGCTAAAGCAAATTCCGAGAGCAAATACAACTGAAATGAAAAAGAAATAAACTTAGTGAAATAGTGTCGTAGATGTTCGCTATTCCACGTCCTTGGAAGTGTGATGCCATCGATAGTCGCTAGCTTGAAAGTTTATTCTCCAAGCCTCTATTCAATGACATATGGTCCTTCCTAGATTGGATTCATGTGCGATGGGGTAGGGAAAACCCATTTTAGGATGAGATCACCAATTTCGAAGGTTCTAGGTCGAACTTTAATGTTGTATTATCGGGTGACTCGATGTCGATGTGCAGCTGCCCTTAGATCGGCTTCCTCGTGCTTCTCATCTATAAAGTCAAGAGATTCCAAGAGGAGATCTTTATTCATTTTGGGATCGTAGTAAGTCACTCGATGAGAAGGAACTTCAAGCTCAACAGGAATAATGTTTTTGGAACCGTAAGCAAGGGCGAATGGAGTATGGCCAGTCGTGGACTTGTGGGTGGTTCTGTAAGTCCATAGTGCTATAGGAAGTTCATCCATCCACCTACCTCTAGCATTCTCCGAATGCTTCTTCGGAATGGATCTTATGATTTTATTTACAGCTTCAACCTATACGTTTGCCTGAGGGTGAGCAACCGTTGCAAATCTCTTTTCAATATGATATTTTCGACAAAAGTCTTTGAACACAACACTGTTGAATTGAGTCCCATTATCTGTTACAATAGTTCGCGGAAGACCAAAGCGACATATGATGTTTCGTATAATAAAGTTGATTACTTGCTTGGTTGTGATCGTGGCTAAAGTTTCTGCATTTCGACCCATTTGGTGAAGTAATCAACTGCAACGTTAACATACTTTGCCCCACCTTTAGAGATCGATAAGGAACCGATAATGTCTATACCCCACATGGCGAATGTCCATGGGCTGACCATTTGCATGATATCCGTTGGCAGAGCTCTTGGGACTTTCGCATATATCTGGCATTTATCACATCGTCTTACATAACCAACAGCGTCTCGATTTACGGTCAACCAATAATACCCATAATGGAATATTTTCTTTGCCACAGTTTGCCCCTCAGTGTGATCGCTACATTCCCCTTCATGAACTTCTCTTAGAACATGTTTTATCTCATCATGAGCGATACACTGGAGTAAGGGGACCGAGAAAACTTTCTTGTACATAATTCCTTCTTGTAGGATATACCGTGAAGCTTTGCGAAGGACTTATCACATTTCATTTCTTTTATCTGGTAGGACTCCATGTAGTAAATAGTCTTTGATTGGAGTCATCCACGATTGCCTTTCAGGCTCTACTTCTAGTGTCTTTCCAATCTGATATTTAAACATTCTGTTGACTAAGCGTTGATAAGTAGCTCCTGTATTCTTTAATCCAAATGGCATTAGTACATAGAAGTACAATCCAACATTGGTAATGAAACTGGTCTACCCTTGATCGAGGATATGCATCAGGATTTGGTTATATCTTGAGTATGCGTCCATGAAAGATAGCAATTCATGTCTTGCAGTTTAATCCACTAGCCGGTCAATCCTTGGAAGAAAAAAAACTATCTTTTGGACACGCCTTGTTCAAATCTGAATAATCAATGCACATTCTCCATTTCCCATTCGCTTTCTTCACAAGTACAAGATTAGATACCCATTTATGGAATAGGGCATCGTGGATAAACTCATTGTCTTTTAGTTTATCCATCTCCTCTTTGAGAGCGGCAGATATCTCTGGATCCATGCCATGTCTCTTTTGCTTCATCGGGACGTTCCTCTGGTCGATATTCAATGCAAGGCTTGTAGTGGCAGGTGAGATTCCACGCATGTTAGAGTGAGTCCAAGCGAACATGTCTAGATTCGCTTGGAGAAACCAGCAAGTTCCTTCATCATTGGGGGGAATGAGCTGTGATACATTCTTTAGGACTCATGATGGGTCGTCATGGCTGACCATGATATCAATCATCAGCTCAACCGGTGCATCCTTGGTCTCTTTGGACTCTTCTTCGTCATCTCTCGGATTTATATCTCTATAGAACCAACTATGGCGCCCGAGCCAAGGCTCGGGTGCTAGTTGTCAATCTTCAATAGCTTGGATGCAGATAGTCTTGTCCACACCCTTACCTTTTTCTTTACACCGAGCTTCCCTCAACTCAGCTACATGATAGGCATGTCTAGTCGCCTAATCGCCATAAACAACTCCTACATCATTATCCGTTGGAAACTTCAAAGTCAAATACCATGGGCCATGGGCTACCCGGAATTCAGCTAAGGTCGGTCTTCCCAGATAAACATTATATGGGGAGACAACATCCAAAACAATAAACGGCAAGATGCGCACTCTCCTTCATTCACTTTCTCCCAACTCAACGGGTAATTCGACATAACTAACAACTTCGGTTGTAATACCGTTAAAACTGTGTTTACAAGCTTTAGACGATTTTAAATCTTTGGCTTGCATCCTCATCTGATCATAAGCCTTTTTGAAGATTATATTCACCAAACTTCCACAATCAATAAAAATCCTTCTTACCAAAGTAGGACTAATCAGGGCTTTAATAACCATTGGGTCGATTGTTGGAGCCTCCACCTTATCTGCATCTCTGTTCCTAAACACAATATCATCTGTCATCGTACATTGCTGTTTTGTCGAAGCTCCATCTTCCGTATTCGAACAGCATTCAAAGTCCATATGTCTTATCGCGCTAGCATAGAACTCCATCTCTTGCCAACTCTTATCTACCGGATGCAGTCCTCCGACTATTGTATTTATCAGCAGTCTATGCAGGCTCCTCAGCCCTACGTGGAGCTTGTCCTCGATTGGGGTCAGATGTCCCTTGCCCGCCATCCTACGGGGTTTTCATAAACTTTTGTAACTTCTTTTCTCAAATCAGTTTTTCTATAACATCCTGGAGATGCTTGCATTCATTTTTATTGCGCCCATAACACTCATGAAACCAGCAATATTTCTCGATCTGCTTCTCTATTGATTCTTTCGGAGACAACTTCCTTGCATGGTATTGCAAGTAGATAGATAGATATTCTCCAGGGACGTATTCAATGGCGTATAATTATCATACATTAGAATCCTAGGCTTCAACCTTCTAGAATCCCTTTTTCGTTCTCGGTTCCTATCTCCTCCTCTCTTTTGCTGATTTGGTTTATTCTGGACATTCACTTGGACTTTCCCAGAATTGTCATCGGACTATTTTATTGTAATGTTAACCTTTACTCCTTCTCCACTCGGTCCCGCAACATTCTTTTTTCTAGAGGGCCTAGCTTCCTCCTTTCTCAAATATTGAGACGCCTTTGCGTAAAATCGTCCAATGTTGTGGGTGGCTTGCTGGCTAACCAATTGCCAAACTCAGACTCTAGATCAATCTTTCTCGTCACGGCCATGAGTATCGCATGGTCAATTGGATTACTAACCTCCGTAACAGCTGTATGAAATCTCTCCAAATAATCTTTTAACGACTCTCCTAGATCCTGAATCACGCTGGAAAGGGACATCACGTCTTTAGGATGAGTCGCATGCATCCGGAATTGCTCCATAAACTTGGTTGCCAAATCATCGAATCTGGAAATTAATCGTGGGGGTAGTCTTATGAACCAAATAGTCGCTATTCTAGAAAGAGTTATGATAAAGCATCTACACTTGGTCGCATCATCAGCTCATGCGGAATCCATCAACCATTTATATCTCATGATGTGCTACCCGAGGTCGGTTTTTCCCTCGTAGGTAGGCATCGACGACATGTTGAACTCCCTTGGGTACCGTGCATGTAATACACTATCAATGAATGGGGTATGACTTCTTGAGATTCCTCAGTCATCATTAGTTAAGCCTTGGCTCTCCCTTACTAATTGTCTGACCATTGCCGATAAGTCCGACGTTTGGATGGTTGGTACCAAGTGGTGGTCGCGCTCCATCTCACATGAATGGTCCAGTCGATGTCCATGGCCCGTTTCATGCCTTCTTAGTTCACCATCTTCCCGATGAGCATCTTGTACATTCACTCTGTCATCATTCCGAAGAGGTAACCGGTCAGCATTCAATCGAACGCCATCATCCAAACCTTTAGAAATAGTTCCAGCATGATTCCTCACGTGTATGGGGAGAATCCCTCCTTTGGAGGAGGGATCAGTACCGATCCCTAGGAAGGGATCAACATCGATCGATCTTGGCAGAACGAAATGGTCTACAGGTGACGCTCTGAAGTTTCTACGCAATTTTTTCCGATCCTGCGATGCCTATGCCTGTGGTATTCATCCAATGAGATAGAACTTTCCAATGTCGAGTAAGAAGTGGGTTCCCTCCTAGCTTTCTCCTGCCGCTTTTGAGTAATTTGGTTCATCAAGTTGATATTAGTCTAAATTTTCTGATTTAGTTATCGATGGCTTTCCATCAACACTCTCAATAAATTATGAAATTCAGCTCTGGTAATAGAATTAGTGGGATTCTAAACTTCAACTGGATCAACATTCACATTTGTTGGTTGATTGCTTAGGTCTTCTTGCTGAATGCTTTCAGTCTCATTTCCTTCCATGTTCTGAGAAGTAGATCTAGTATGTCTCACTACTATCAATCTCCTTGCTTTAGATTCCTTCAAATTTGAATAGTATAACCAACTTTATGAAGATAACTACGGATTTCCTTTGGAGGATTTCTCCAATCCTGTAGCAACAAAGGGGATCCTAGTAAGCCGAGAATTAAGGCTCTCAATGAAAGCACCAAATTGGTCACAAACACCCAATGATAGATTTTTGTAGAGAAGTAAGTGAAGAAAATAAAATTAAACTAAGGAGAAGACTAAGCTAACAACAAATAAAACGCAATAATTAAAACACGGATATTTATAGTGGTTCGACATTTTATGCCTACATCCACTTTGAAGATTATCTTTATTGATCACTTATAAATCTGATTACAGCAGTTGAGAATAGAGAACACTTGATTACAATAAAGACTAAAGTAACAAGCAGCATAATGATCCTCAGAATGACCTATTAGGCTAGTATTTATAGGTGAATGCGACCACAAATCTCTCTGAAACTTCGGCTAAAGGACCTCCTAATCCATATGGGCCCACTAGAGGGGCCGCTAGGCCCAATTCCTAATGTGGAAGGATTAGTACCGATCCCTTCATTGCTTGATTTTTGGGTTGTGATACCTACGGTGGGTTATGCATACTAAAATATCTTTAATCTCCAATTTTCATGTCATTTGGATCACTAGAGCTCGAGTTATTGATTAGTTTTTGATTTAACTCTACTTGTAAACTGCTTTCTACCGAACCTTCTAAATGGTTGTATAACAATCCCTATAGCTTTTCCTATTTGATGTGCGATCCCTAGGATAGGTTCCCTATGGTCCATATACCTTGTTGTCCAAACTTCATATGCTTTGGGCTTGCAAATCTCAAGATATTGATCGTTGTATGCAAGAATACCCTTGGACTTCGATGTATGCCGAACCTTATTCAACGAAGCTTGCTGATCCATCCCTCGGTGAAGCACACCGACCCATATTTTCGAATGAAGCATGGTGACCCATATTTTCCAATGAAGCATGGTGACCCATCTCTTCTAATAAAGCATGCCGATCCCTCTAAATTAAACATGTTGATCCCTCTTTTATGAGATAAAGTATGCCGATCCCTCTCAAGGAGCCAATCCATACTGATCCCTTCATTTACTGAGCTATATTCCATACTTTAAGCGTTCTACATTGTACATCCATTGAGTCCATGCAATCCTGTCTTTATATGACCATTTGTAATTAACTTCTAAGTCCCACAATCATCGTTCTGGAGCCATCGGCCTTGATGGCAGTCGGATCTAACTCACACAGCAAATTCAATATAGCTAGGCTAGAATGCTAGGCAACACATACTTTTTGTTAGCAAATGAAAACAATTCTTCTTGGCCTATAAAGCATCAATTTCTAAATCATAAAGTTACAGCATCAAAATCGCATAACCTAGTTGCCAGAAACAAGGAAAACATGTGATGTCAGAGCTGACAAGCTACGGTGTCAATTACTCAAGTCGAAATCAATTTCTTATAACATCAATACTTCAAAAACTATAATGTCCAAAATATGGTACTTCGGCTATTATGTCGCAAAACAAAGGATGTCGGTAATGAAAATGACATCAATACTTCAAAATCTTTTGGTTGAAATCATAGATTCTTAAAAACTAAGGTGACGAGATTTCAAGTAAAATAGTAAGGGATATCGTGCTCTAGAAAACAAAGTAGAGCTCCAAAATCAATATCGAATCTATTCACCCACGAGAAGTCGCATTCCTCTTATAATGGCATGAGGTATGCCGCATGTCGTCAATGACATTACTGTAATAAATATTAAAACTCTTTTCCTTCCTTTTAAAACCAATTTCTTTTTACGTACTTCTATCTCTTGTCAAAATATAAGTGGTTACCACCAAAACTTTTTATTTTTGTTTCAAATTTTGTTGGAAATAAACTTTACCTTCCCAAAAACATTAGCAAACAAAATTAATTAATATCAATTATTAATATTAATTTAAGTGCTTTTTTAGCATAATAAATTCATAGAAAATCGTAACCATTTGGGAAAAATCCCCAAGATTCAGAATTTATATATTCTTTCTCCTAAAAAAAATTTAGAATTAAAATAATTATTTAATTATTTTTACTAATTAAATCCCGAAATAAACATTATTTCCTCCTTAGGAAATTCATAAAATATTCATATTAACTTGGAAAATTATGAAATTAAAAACACATGTCCAAAATAATGTTTTACACAACATACCAGAAAATCAAATCAATTGGAGGTCAAAAACCAAGGTCTTACCTTTAAAACCTATTATAATAATTCCATAAAATTTCCATAAATCATTATTCTATCCGAGCAGTGATCAAACATCCATATTATGGCAGTACAATCAAAACCAATTTAAAAATTAACTATAACCAAATTCAAGCATAAGCAATAGAGATGGTTAATTATTAATCACCTTAGATTGGATGATGAGATTGAGATTTGATGATGTTTAGCTTCCTTAAGCTTTGCCCTTTGAATCACCATTGATTTCCTTCTCTCCTACCCTTTAGAAATGGCAGGTCTATAAATGTTTCCTTTAATTGCTTTGTAAATGTAAAATGAGAATGAATGAGAGAGGAAGGGCTTAAGGGATAAAATAAGGTTCTATTCCTAATTTACCCCTCTCATTTGTTCCTCTTTTTTATAAGTTTTAAAACAATCTTATTAATTGATTAGTTAAGGCTTGACCTAATTAATTATAAAATCTCATCCTCCTTATCCCACTATATTATTCTATTTAATCTATCTAATTAAATCTTCTGAATAATGTTAAACAATAATTAGGGGTGTTACATTAGAAGCTGAATATCGCTTATGTTTACAACTGTGGCATGAAGGGGCACTACTCCACTAAGTGTACCCAATCGAAGAACAAGGATAGAACAAAGTGATTTATTTGTAACATGCCACGCCATAAAAAGAGGGATTGTCCAAAAGCAAGACAAGTAGAGGTTTATGCTTCGGAAGGACCTTCATCTGATCAATATGGAAGAGAAAGGCTAGGGTGTGCTTGGAGGTATGATTTTGATTTTGGTATATCACTATTTGATACTAATGCTACACACTCTTTCTTTTTGAAAGATTTGGCTGATAGGTTAGAACTAGACACTACCTATTTGATCACGTCCTAGTGTGTAGTTAATCCAATCGGTGATTATGCCACTCTCGGGTTAAGGTGCACTAACCTTGAATTTAACTTGTGTGGATATTTGTTTGCTTGCCCGTATGTGTTTGACTTCGTAGGGTATGGGGTAATTTTGGATATGGATTTGTTGGTGTTAAATGATGCTATGATCTATTGTGCGGGTATGATTATTGCCTTATAGAATCCTAAAGGTGGATAGAGAATTATGATAGCCTTGGATGTAATGAGGGAGAAGCCAGATCATAAGTTATGTGCTATGGATGATCAAGAAGATGATATCAATAGGGTACTTGTAGTTCGAGAATTCACATATGTTTTCGAACTAGTAATGTGATTACTATCGAGAAAGGCAATCAAATTCCAAATAGACTTAATATTGGAGATGCAACTTGTTAGTAGACAACCTAGCAGAATACCACCCAAGGAGATGGAAGAATTAAAGAAGAAACTAGTGGAACTTGAGGATAAAAGTTTTATTAGACCGAGAAGTTCACCATGGGGAGCATCTATGGCATTCGTTAAGAAGTTGGATGGAACATTACTGATGTGTACAGATTATCGAAAGCTGAATGGGTTGATGGTGAAGAATCGTTATCCCTTTCCTAGGATAGATGACTTAAATGATCACTTGAGTGGAGCTCGGGTGTTCTCATAGCTAACTTGGCAATGGGTTTCCATCAACAAAGAGTAGAAAAAGATAGTATTCCATTGACCGTGTTTCGAACAAGTTACAGTTCATACGAATAATTAGTGATGCCATTTGGAATGACCAACGCCCCTACGTACTTCATTGATTTTATGAACCAGATCTTTCGCGATCAATTGGATAGGTTTGTGTTGTTATTCATTGATGATATTCTAGTTTATTCTGAGATAAAGAGAGATCATGAAGTTCATCTGAAATGGGTGCTGGAGACATTGAGACAACACAAGTTGAAGGAAATTTTTTCGAAAGGCCACTTTTGGAAATGGTAAGTGAAGTGTCTTGGCTATGTTGTTTCCAAGATTGGATTAGCTGTGGATCCATCAAAGATAGACACTATTACTTGTTAGAAGAGGCCAAAGACGGTCATAAATATGAATTTTTTTTAGGATTTGCTGATTACTACCACATATTCATTAAATATTCTCATGTATAGCAGCACCCTTGACTAAGTTGACCAAGATGAATGAGAAGTTCATGTGTACAGATAAGTGTGAAGGGTCATTTCAAGAGTTGAAGAAGTTATTGACGAATGCTCCTGTCTTGATCGTGCTTGAAGGAAACCAGGATCTAGTAGTGTATACTAATGCTTGTGGAACATGCTTGGGAGAGATGTTTATGCAAAGAGGGAAGTGATAGCTTTTGCATCAAGGCAGTTGAAACTGCATGAGGTTAGATGTCCAACTCCTGATTTAGAGTTGGCAGCAGTGGTGTTTGCGCTAAATATTTAGAGGCACTATTTGTTGGAAGAACGGTCCGAGTTGTATACGGACCACAAATCCTTAAGCATTTATTCTCTCAAAAGTAGTTGAATATGATGCAGTAGAGATCGTTAGAGTTCTTAGCGGCATATGATTTTGGAACAAATATACACCAAGGAAAGGGAACAAGGTTGCCGATGTTTTAAGTAGGAAGCATCAGAATGCAGTGTTGGCCATGATTGAAGAATGGAAGACATTAGAGACATTTTCCACTTGCAAAGTGCATTTAGACAGAATACTAGATCGAGTGGAGATCTGAGCATGTTAGCAAATATAGAAGTACATCGATACTTGTAAACATAATAACTGCAAGGTAGAGAGAAGATCCATTGATTACCGAAAGGATTAGGGGATTGGAGATGGGTATGGACGTTGAGGAAATGAAAAGATTCAAGATAGAGTTGAATGGATAGCTTAGGAAGGAAGGAAGACTTTGTGTTCTGGATATAGGATATCTTCAGAAGGAAGTCTTAGAAGATAGTCATCGGTCAAATTTTACTATTCATCCTGGAAGTACGAAGATGTATCATGATATGAAGAGAGTCTTCTTTTGTGAAGGGATGAAAAGAAATATACGAGAATGTGCAAAGAGGTGTCTCACCTGTCAGCAAGTGAAGGCTAAGCACCAAAAGCTAGGCGGTTTGCTTCAACCTTTGGAAGTATTAATTTGGAAGTTGAATTCTATATCTATGGATTTTATTGATAGACTACCTAGGTTGAGGATAGGAAATGATAGCATTTGTGTGATAGTAGATAGACTGACTAAGAGTGCCCACTTTATCCTCGTAATGTCAACGAGGATAGCAGCTAGTTTGGCAAAGCTATATATAAAGAATGTAGTAAGATTGCATGAAATACCGAGTAGTATGTTTAGTGAAAGAGACATGTTGTTTGCTATTGAGCTCTAGAAAATTTTACAGAGTGCATTAGGTATGGAGTAGAACTTGAGCACGACTTACCACCTTATGACTGATGGTCAAATAGAGAGGGTGAATCGTATACCCGAGGATTTGCTGAGAGCATGTGTCTTGGATTTCATAGGATCTTGGGAAGATACTTGCATTTGGTAGAGCATGCCTATAATAATAGTTACCAGACGAGTATTGGGATGACACCATTTGAGTCCTTGTATGGGAGGCTATGTAATTCACCAGTTTGTTGGTTGGACATAGAAGATAAGCTCATGTTAGGACCTGATTTGGTTAGGGATGATACTGAGAAGGTAGAGTTGGTTCGTGCTAGAATGAAGGCAGCGCAATTAAGGCTGAAGAGTTATGCTGATAAGTGAATAAAAGATCTTAAGTTTGCAGTAGGCGATCGTATATTTATGAAGGTTTCTCCAATGAGAGGAGTTATGCGCATTGGGAAGGCAGGGAAGTTGGTACCTAGATATGAAGGACCATTTCCAATGAGTGAGTAGATTGATAAACTTGCATATCGAATTGAGTTACTAAGTACTATGGCGGGTGTGCATAAGGTGTTTCATATATTGCATTTTAGGAAATGTGTGCACGACCCAGATTCGATAGTGGAATTGAGGGCGATAGAGGATTTATCTATAGAGCCAAATTTGACGTATGTGTGATGACGAAAGGAATAGTAGGTCGGGATATGAAGGAGCCGAGGAACACAGTTATCAGACTTGTTCGTGTCCAATGGAGTGACGATAAGGATGATTGTACCAGGGAGGTAGAGGATAGGATTAGGAGTATCTATCCCGAATTATTTTAGGCATTTATGTATATAGCAGGGTGCTTTATTTGTCTATTGCTTGGACTAGTAGGGTACTAGTATATTCATATATGATAAGATTATGTGTTAGCAGTTGCACTAATACATTTATGCTTAATGATTGATGGTTTGCATTAGTAGGGTACTAGTGTAATCTTTTGTGCCGTGTGTACTTATATGATGATTAATTTATACTTTCAAGATGCTAGTGTAAATTTTGTTTCCCTTAACGATATTTCGACGATGAAATTTTTATAAGGAAGGAAGACTGTTACACCTCATATTTTGGAGGGTCCATAATATGGGAAATTAAATTAAATTAATTTAACAATATGGAGACATCATTAATTAAATTATTAAAGTGATTTAATTGGAAGAGTTTCCTAAGCGAAACTTAATTAATTAAGTGGGGTCACTTTGAAAGGTTAATTGGATGGACCAAGGGAAACTAGAGCAATTTTGATTGGTCTTGATTGATGAAAATAAACAAAGTAAATTTTAATGGGAAGAATTTGGTTAAGGGAAATGAGTTGGTAAGGCTCAAAACCACTAACCCATATTCCTTAGCCCCAACCCTTCATTCCTTCTTCACTTTATTTTCATTTATAAAACAAACTCCTAAAATAAGTAAGGCCATCCAATAATTCAAGAGAAGGGGAAGAAAATTTAAGGGAAAAGATGAGGAATCCAAACTAAAGAGATTAAATCAAGTTTGCTTAAGATAAATGAGTAAAATATTTCTCTAAAACCTTCCCTTGCATGTTTAAGTTCGGATTTTACTATAAATGAATGTTTGAATGATATTTCATGTGTTTAGATGTTCGAACATTATATTAATTATGGTTTAAAATTTAATTAAGGTGAATTAGTTCATGTTTTAGGGTTAAATATGGTTAAATCACTTCTAAATGCCACGAATTATTAATATAACATGCTTAATGATGAAATACAGATGATTTTTAAATTTCGCAATTTTTGGACTTAATAAGAATATTTGATGAATTTCCTAAGTTGGAAAAATTAGTTAATTTCATATTAACTAATTATTAAAATAACAAAATTAATTATTCTAACCTAAAATTTTCATAAGGTAGAGTATGATAAAAGTGATTTTTGATGAATTTTTAGGGTTTTTCCCTTCAATTTTCTATTTTTTATGAATTATTTAGTCAAAGAAAGCACTATTAATTAATGGGAAAATTAATTAATTAAACAATGTGGTTAACAATTTTTGAAAAGAAACTAAAATAATAAGAGAATTAGTCAATAAGAAGTTGACAACAAATGGTGTTTGGCAAAAAAAATTGCTTAAGAGAGTAATAAATTGGTTTTTAATTTAAGTACAAAATTGCCATGGAATCCTTGTTGACCAAGTAAAACATTACACAAGGATAAATTTCATACTAAGCCAAGATAAGTTGTCCACGAAGGCTTCAAAATATAAAGTACGTGATGGTTGGGACACCTCACAAGGACCTGCTTTTTAACTCACGAAGGCAATAAACTAAAGGCCAACTAAATTGGTACAAGAATCCTAAAAAGAAAAAAATAGTACATCATACCTGATGGCATTAAATATATAAAGCAAGAAAGCTAGGATGCATTACATTAAAAGCATTTGGGTGGTTGTGTTGGCTTAAACAAAATAAAATGCTCACGAAAGCTTAAACAACAATACACGAAAGCACAAGCATGTGTGCACAGAACACAAGATAGCAAGTGAAACATGATAGCATATGAAAGGCAAGGATGGAAGGTTGCAAGGTACAAGCTCCATTTATGAAATGAAATAAAGTAATAAGCCAGTACATGAAGACTCATATGGAACAGCTTCAGATTTGGTAATGCATGAAACAAAAAGTAAATGAAGGTGGGTCAAAATAAAGCAACCAACCCACGAAATAAATCAGCACACGAGCAACACTAGCTCACAAAAGAAAATTAAGGAGAAAAGAAAAAATATAACACACAAAATATACTATAGCCGGTTTACACGAAACATATAGGTATATAACACATGATGGCTTCGGGTCATGGCATGCCAAGGTTTCGAGACTAGCATGCGACGACTTTGATTCGTAACGTGTGATGTCCTAGGGGTGTTAACCTAGCAAAGTTAATGTAATTGAAAACTAAGGAGTGAATTCATACACGACAACTATGGGATAGCCAACTGATGTGCAAGAAAAAATCTATGTTTTTACTCTCACACTTAATCTTCTTCTATTAAATTAAATGACATATTAGGGTATTTTTACATGTTTTGACCAATTTATAAAGTGTTTTCAAATCATCATTCACTCATCTACATTTGAAAAAAATGGTAATTTTGTGTATGCATTAATCTTGAGAAAATTTATTTGCACATTTTAATTTTTTTGTAGGAAATTGAGTGCAAATTGGAAGAGGCTTCATGGACTTACGCATATTCACGTTTTGGAAGCCAAAGAAAGAGGGAAAAACGAAATAATGCTTAATGGAGGAGCCCGCCTACCCCTTGCTGATTGACCATAGTTAAAAGCAAAAACACATATTAGTGGGGATTAATTAATTATTAATGATGACTTGGAGGCCACACAAAGTAAAGGGTATTTTTGGTAGCACCACAAAAAGATTTAGGGTTTTAAACATGTATAAATACCCTCTTATGTTCAAGTAAAAAGAGAGATGTAGTTGTAGCAAAAAAATTAGAAACAAAAGCTCTCTTCTCATTAACGGCTTCTTGCCCTTCTCTATGAAGACCTACCTTTTCGACCCTAGAAGAACGACACTAATACATCCACGGTATTCACGTGTCGCAAATCCAAGTGCTAGAAAGCAGATAATCAGGGTTTCATAAGAATAAAGGTAGAAAATAGAATAAAAACAGAATCTCAATCGTATTAAATAACATAATTATACAGGTGGAAAGTACATATAATCACTCTAAGTGATTCATCAGAGTTACGATACGTACTAACCCAGCCTACGAAATTTATAACTACATATCCATTTATGGGCTTGTAGATACAAAATACATGATACACGATACAACGGAAAGTAGAGAATAGATAACTGTAGACAAAGGACACTCTAGTCTTCATACTCTGGCTCCTTCCAAAATGTTTCAAGCTACCTAACTACTTGACGACCCAAAAAAAGGGCACCCAGAGTTTAAGAGAAAGAAAAAATAAACTCTGGGTCAGTCATGGGACTGTTGTGATAAACTCAAAATATGGATATTTTGAAAATAAAAAGGTATCTCATAAGACCACGCCATACATAAATATGGAAAAGGTTTTTACCTTATGATAAAAAAAATCTTTGATACATAAATTTTTAAAATATTATTTTTAATGACATTCTTTTGAAAACATTTTAAAACAAACTTATAAATCTTAGCTGAAATAACTCTCAAAGGAAGATCTAGGTTTTTGAGATCAGAAAACTTTTGGTAATGGCGCCCTCGCCCTCTGTCCACCCAGCAGTACCCCCGATCTCCTTCGTCCCCAGCAAATACAACTCCGTCCTGTCTAACCCATCTCCCATTCCCTCCTCCACCGCCGCCCCCAACCAGCATGCGATCCCATCCCGAGCCCCACCACCTCCATCCGGACCCATCCAGCCACTTTGTATCGAGATTCCCGCCGCCAAGACTTATGCCCAGGTTGTGGGTTCTGCACCTCGCTCCCCCCTCCTGCCCAATCCTCCGGCCAAAAGGCGCCACCCCTGCCACATTTCAAAAACGTTCGCCAAACGGTTGAATTTCTAAAAAAGGACAACCGTTGCCTTCGTTGTGCTGGCCTGAGACACGTGGCGCAGTCTTGCAGGGATGCAAAGATATGCTATAAGTGCGGATTTTTTGGGCATTCTCAAACTCACTGTCCCGATATAACCCCCAACCAGTCCCTGGCTCGAAAAACTAGTAAAGTCCCCTCCTTTTCCACTAAAGACAAACCCCCCTCTGCCCGATGGGTCCCAACGTCTCATCCCCACTCAGCTCACACGAAACCTTTCAGCTCCCCAATGCAAATCATATCTCCTGCAGCTCCACATAGTCCACCCCAATCCCCGATGCAACATCATAACACATTCTTGAACCCTAAAATTTTCTCAATGGCGGACACATCACTGCTCCTCATCGCAAACATTATCTCTGGCACTTGGTCCATTGACTCTCTTCACCATACTCTATCCTCCACATTCCAACACAGAGATTGTCCACTTTGGCTTCAGTCGGACAACAACTTCATCTTCTACTGCCCCTCTTTCTCAATCAGAGACCAAATTCTCCAGAGATCAACCATCACTACGGTCGGTGGAACCGTGCAATTCCAACCTTGGTCTGAGCTCGACCGCCCCGCGCCGTCTTTAGACCCACCCTCATGGGCGCGAATCTCAGGGTTCCCAGAACTCCTACGCTTCAACACAGAAGCCATCACTGAAGCAGTTAAGCCAGTAGGTAGGTTCCTGGCTCAGGACGACTGCGAATGGGCTGAACTAGACCACCGTTTTTTATACATTCAAATTCAGTTCTACAGTGGCATCATCTCCCCATCATCCTTTGTCTCCGTCCTCAACAACACAGAATACCTCTTGCGCATTGAAAGATGGGAGCACGAACACCCTAACAGGCGTCCGGAGAACCATCTGCTGGGATTTGACTACGAAAGACACTTCCCCCTATTTGAGCAACACATCCAGATCGAAGATTTAGAGTCAGAAGACAGATTCGACGTCATGAATTACTCCCCAATCTTCTCCGGCTCCCCACCGGTGCCCGGCCAACTCTATGATCAATTATTAGAAGTGGTGGGCCTAAGGGGCTGGGACCCATGGCCAACCCAAGAACACAGGTGGGACCCTTTCTCTGACCTAGACCTCTCATCCCCGCTCTTCCAGCAGATCCCTACCCCTCCAGCTTCAGCTGCCCCTCCCCGTCCTCACCCTATTCCTACCCCCCAAACTGATACCCAATCACTCCCGGTGCAGATCCTTAATCCCACCCCCCAAGCTGACCCACCCTCTCCCGTTCATCAATTCCCCGTCCCTAGCCCAGAAGAATTAAGCCAAGCGGCTCACCCAAAGACTGGTCAAGAGCTTCAGCCAGCCACTCCAGCGGTTGCTCAGTGGTCCCAGCCAATCACCCCAACAGCTGTGCGCCGTAGCTCCAGACTGGACAGAGCAACATCTCATCCTGGTAGTTTCTTTAAACATGTAGTCTTTTCTTCTCTTAACAAAAGATTAAATAAGAAAATGGCACGTTGCGTGGGAGTAAACTTGCATGGAGAACATTACTCCTCCATGCAGGCACTAGAATCGGAGCGCTTATCATTCTCCCAATGAAGCTAATATCCTGGAATACACGGGGGTTGGGGGACCCTAGTAAAAGACATTCTGTTAGCCTTGTCATATCCCCACAAAAAGTAGACATCCTCTTCCTGCAAGAATCCAAACTATCAGACCCAAACCCCAGCATGCTCAGACAGATTGGTGGGCCATTCCTAACTGGGTGGGCCCACATAAATGCTGTCGGTTCGTGCGGAGGTATAATGACAGCCTGGAATGAAGCCGTATGGTCCCACTTCCAAACCTTCTATCACACTTCAGCCTTACATGTAGCCCTTCGACACTTACAAACTGGTACAATCTTCTTCTTCTCCAATATCTATGGCCCACAAAACCCTCGAGATCGAAACGAACTCTGGACGAACTGTCTCACCTTCTCCTCTCATATTAATGGCCCTTGGATTGTCGGAGGTGATTTCAATACCACCAAATCCCCAACAGAAAGGAACTCTGGCAATCTATCCCAAGACTCTGAAGCCTTCAACCAGTTTATCAATCTTTGCTCCCTAATAGACCCACCCATCAGTAACCGCCTTTACACTTGGTCTAATCGCAGATCAGATCCCTCACTAGCTAAATTGGACCGCTTCCTCTTCAACCCGGCCTGGGAAGATTTACACCCCCTCTCCACTGTCTCGGCTCTAGCCATAGTTATTTCCGACCACGGCCCACTCCTCCTAGACACGGGTTCCCTCGCTTGCCATAGCAGACCCTTCAGGTTCGAACGCCTCTGGCTCCTCGAGCCATCATTCGATAACTTCATCAGAGAAATCTGGTCTCAGCCTTCCCCCATCCAATCAGCCACTGCCAGGGTCGTCTCCAAACTCCGTTCCCTTTGAAAAATCATCAAACCTTGGGCCAAATCAGTTTGGGGCTCCATTCGCTTGCGCATCTCTGCCATCCAAGATGAGATTCTAGACCTAAATATCCTGGAAGAATCCTCTCCGCTCTCCGAATTGGACCGATCTCGCCTGAGAGTGCTGGAAGCTGACCTAGACAGATTGTCACTACAAGAAGAAATAGGTTGGAAACAACGTTCCAAAGCGAAATGGATTGATGAGGGCGATAAGAACACTGCTTACTTCCACCGTCTCGCCAACGGCAGGATCCAATTTTATTCCTGAAATCACCCAAGACAACATCACCACCTCTGATCAATCAGCCATCCTTAAACTTTTCACCGACTATTACCGAACCATTCTAGGCAAACACCACCCCCCTCTTCCCCCAATTGATTGGAAACTGCTCTACCCGAAGAACCCCCCCATCGCTCTTGACCTTCCCTTCACTGAAGCAGAAATTTGGGCAGCGCTTAAAAGCATGTCCGATGACAAGGCTCCTGGCCCAGATGGTTTCGGGCCCCTATTCTTCAAACACTACTGGGAAATAGTAAAATTCGACATCATCGAAATGTGTTCTGAATTTCATGCCGACCCATCATCTGTGGCCCGCATCAACTACGCAAATATCATCCTACTCCCAAAATCGCCCGACGCCACCTCCCTCTCGTCCTTTCGTCCCATTAGTCTCCTTAACACAACCTTTAAGATCATAACCAAGATCCTGGCCAACCGCCTTCAAGTCTTCATAGCCCCTCTAATTGGAATTGAGCAATCCGCTTTCATCTTGGACCGTAACATCATGGACTGCGTAGCAATGACCCAGGAGGTCATATTCTTCTGCCACTCTACTTCAACACCAGGAATGCTTCTCAAACTAGACTACTCAAAAGCTTTTGACTCAGTTAACCAGCAATTCATCTTGGAGCTAATGGAACACAGAGGCTTCCCCACAAAATGGTGCAACTGGATATACTCTATTCTCAACTCAAGCATGTCCTCGATAGTCATTAATGGGGCCTCGGGGGGTCTAATAAAATCGGCCCACGGACTGCGACAAGGAGACCCACTTTCTCCCTTGCTTTTCGTTCTGGTGGCCGATGTGTTCAACCGTATGATCAAATTAGCAATTTCGAACAACATCTTTCAGGGCATCAACCTCCCCAATTCTAACCTAACCATATCCAATCTTCAATTCGCGGACGGCACCATTCTATTCGCATCACCTATGTTCAACCACATCCACTGCCTCAAAGTAGCCCTATATTCATTCGAACTCATATCCGGCCTGTCCATCAACTTTAGCAAAAGCTCCATCATCATGCTTGGAAACGCTGACCATCTCGGGCAAACCTGTTCCAGCCTGCTCAACTGCAAGATCGCACACTTCCCCATCTCCTACCTCGGAGTCCCAATCCGTCCAACCAAATTACATAGATCTGATTGGTTCCCCCTCATCGCCAAAATCGAAAACAGACTCCACTCATGGAAAGCTCACTCCTTGTCCTCAGCGGGGCGCCTTGTCCTTGTTAAATATGTTATGTCAGCGATTCCCACTTACTGGATGTCACTGTACAAGCTCCCTTCCTGGGTAATCAAAAAAATTGACTCGATCAGAAGCTCCTTTCTTTGGAATGGTAGTAATATAAAGAGACTCGTAAACTGGCAGACCGCCTGCCTACCCACGAAAAACGGCAGCCTTGGAATCGTTAATCTACATGACTTCAACATCGCGCTCCTCGCCAAATGGCTCTGGCGGTTCCTAACCCCCGGCTCCTACCTTTGGAAATCTTGGATTACCTCCCTCCACTATCACTCAAACCCTCACCTTGTCCTCCATGCCCCCACCGGAATCAAACCATCCCCCTTCTGGTCTGGGGTCGTATCAACCCTACCATGTGTCAAACGGCTCTTCCACGTTAACCTGGGCAACGGGGCTAATTGCCTCTTCTGGTTGGATACATGGCATAACCAGCTTCCCCTCTCTTCCATCCTGCCCAACCTCTTCGCTCACACAACTAACAGCTTCGCCTCCACCCTAGACATTTCTATTTCGGGCCCAGTTCAGCTTCTCCCGACCTCCTACTTCGACCTCACCACCCTCACCGAGCTTCACCTTGTCACCTCTATTCTCAGTATCACCCACCTCAACCCCCGGCCTGACTCCTTCACCTGGGCCCCCAACCCATCAACCGGCTTCTCTGTTGCCTCTTGCTATGCTCACCTGAACAACCCTGGATGACTCTTCACCTTCCCTATACTTTGGAAGTGCAGGATCCAGCCCCGCTTCGCTTTCCTACAATGGTGCCTTATTCACGGGCGAATTAACACAAGGGACAGGCTCCTTCGCCACAACATCGTAGTCGATCCCTGCTGTGCCTTATGCTCTACCACAACAGAAAGCTTACAACATCTTTTCTTTGAATTTGATTTTGCTGTTAGGGTCTGGGCGGCGACGACGGTTCACATTCTTGGACACATTCCCACGTTCACCTCGTTTTTCGACCACTGGCAGAACAGCCCCCCCAACTATCTCTTAGATCTCATTATAGCTATATTCAGTTGGTGCATCTGGGCCGAGCGTAATGCACGTGTATTCCGCAAGCCCATATCAAACTTTGAAGGAACTTGTAGACGTATTATTCACTATTTCTCGTCTGTATCAGGTCGTAGCTTCTCCGCACCGTTTAGGCTGAGATTGCCACACCCCAGCTCCCCACCAGCTGAATCCTCGGGCATCACATCAGCAGTTCCTCCTGGCAGGCATCGTGGGCACCACTAACCGCGATATAGTTCTGGCCTTTTTCATTCCTGTTGTTCGCAATATGTATTCTGTATATAAAACTCTGTCTCGCAAAGACTAGCTTGCTGTATCTTACTACCTTTTGGCCAGCGATCAGGCTTGTTGATCGCACTATTTACCTATTTATATGATATTTAATCGGTTGTGTAGTGCCACGCTACACAACCGTGTCGCTCAAAAAAAAATCTTAGCTGAAATATTTGCATCTCACATTTCAGTATTTGCACAACTAAGTTCGTATGGCACTTATTGGGTATTGGATTTCCAACTTAATAGTGAGGTAAGGGACTACCTCCCATATAGTGCATTTCTAGAGGAATGCATCCCATGCCCCTATGTTGGTCCTCATGTGAAATAAGATCGACCTATCAGAAAATTACCCGAATAGCACCGAGTATTACATCACCCGGCCATTACCGACCTATCTGGTATCCCAAGCATAGACTGCATAATTTAAACTCGATGTTATAACAGGTAGAAATTTTATAGATCTAGAAGGTGATTTCATAACATGATTTGGTTGCGAGCCACTTAGCCTTAAAGCATCCCCTATATCACTATTCCCGGGTGTGAGGCTTTGAGGTAACGATTGCCTTTTTTCATAGCACATCTTCCACTCTAAATGTCGCTTTGCCATTTCAAAATCACACAACTGATTTCTACAAAAGTATAGCTCCTAAGCTCGTACGTCTCAGGAAATGGTGTTAAGCCAAGAGAATTGCCTTCTAGACCACCAAATAGATGATACATTCATAGAGATCAATCAATATGATCTAGAAATGCAACGTCAGACATTCGTCCATACTAGTTGTCCAGGAACAGGACAAACCGAAGGCACTTTCCTACCACATCCTGTCGAGAATTATCCCTAGAATTAATAGCGAATAATCCTTGTGTTTCAGATATTTCCAGAACGAAGGGATCACCGGTATTTATTTATTTCAGGAGCTACCCAGAGATTATCAACAAGCAGTCCTTCCGAAATGAAGATCCTTTATCTTTTAAAATCATGGTCTTTAATATATATTTACTTTCGAATGCGTAAATTGGTTCGAAGTGGTTTTCGGATAGGGATTACCCTAATCCGACTCCGGTTACAACGAACCAATCATCGATAAAAAGATGTTAAGTGGGTGGATAATAAATATTCCATTTATTTGTTTTGTTTTTACCCAAAGACATCTTTTAGAGAATTTATCTTTTTGAAAACCATTTCTTTTTCGTATATATGGAATTCATTAAACCTTCTTATGAAAATTTACTAAATCATTTTCATAAATTATTTTAGAATGCATTATTGAGAAAAATAGGGTCAAATAGAAATTGCACTACTTTTACTCAATTTTAGTTTCCATATTCAATAGGTACTATGGACAGAATAATGGTGAAATCGCCTTTTAAATTCCACGAATAGTAAGAGTACCCTCATTGAAATTTAACAACAAGTATAAGAAGATTATTTCTCTACGATCCAAATTGTTTAAATTTGGAAAGTGTAATCTTTTATACTTAACTCGTTTCCGACATTTCAACCTTATCTATCCCTCCTCTAAGGGGAGGCTAGGTAAGCCAGATCACTTGTTGCTCCTGAACATCTCCTTAGTTTAAACACCTCAACCAGATCCCACGAATAGAAAACTCAGGTGTACTCGTCGGCTTATTAGAGCCAAGACTAAATCATTTACTTATAACAGCTTTTCTTCAAATTAATTTGTTTAAACTTCTTTAAATAAAATATAAAACCATTAAATCATTTGGTAAAACACTTATTTACTTATTAGAAAACATTTATAAAAGTTTGCAAAAAAATTGTGAAGTTTGAAATCATATTTTAAAAGTTACTGAAAAAGTGCTGAGAAAAATATTGCGAAAGGTGTTTTAAAAGCTATATCAATTAAAACGACTTTTATATCATTTGGAAATTTATATATATAACTTAAATCTCTTTTAAAAAATTTCAAAAGATTTATTTTTTATTTTAAGCATTAAAATATCCATTTTAAATCATTTTTAAACTTTGGTCATTCAGCTGCAAAACTGCGATATTTTTGAAAACTTATTTTGTACTTATTTGAAAATATATAAGATGAAAACTTGATTTTCTTTCATTGATAGTCTGGAAAATTCTTACTACGAAGAATTCCAAGCTATATTCCACTTTATATATACTCATTTGAACTCTACGACGCGAAATACCATTACGCAGCACGCCTGGTTTTGACTCGATTTTTAATTTTCATTTAAAACTTGTCCAGAAAACTCAAATGATTATAAACGTTTATAAAACATTTCTAATGATTTTCAAGGGGTTTAATGATTCCATAATTACTTTTATAACTTGATTTGGAAAGTGATTTCTCGGGTCAGGCTAGCTAGAACTCATCATTAGTAAAGATAACAGTAATAGGAGGAAAGAGAGAATCATTCCGTTGTCAACAACGGAATGGTTCTCTCTTTCCTCCTATTACTGTTATCTTTACTAATGATGAGTTCTAGCTAGTCTATTGTAACACCACTTCAAAATAGAAATAATAGTCCCACATCGTGGATAATACTATAAAGTGGGTGCTTATATACCAAAGCCTTCACCTCATAACAACATCGAGGGCCGAAGGTCGGACTGTTACATTGGTATCAGAGCCATACCCAGCCAGAATTGTGGCCTGTACGTGTTACAGCCACGACGCGCCTGGGTGGTGTTGTGTTCATGAGCCAACGAGGGCGTTGGGCTCTAAAGGGGGGAGATTGTAACACCCATTCAAAATGGAAATAATAGTCCCACATCGTGGATAATACTATAAAGTGGGTGCTTATATACCAAAGCCTTCACCTCATAACAACGTCGAGGGCCGAAGGTCGGACTGTTACATTTTGAAATTCCTTTATTATAGGAAATAAATAGATTTTATATTAGAAAAATAATTTTAAAATACTATATAACAATAATTTGAAATTTTCATTTATTTCAAAAATCACTTCAAAAATGGTTTAGTGAAAACCGTGCTCGAAAATAATGAAAAACAAGGAAGATAACTCAAGACCGATAACTTGAGTTCAAATATGAATTTAATTCAAATTTAACCCAAAATCAATTCAAATTCTGTTTAAATTTGAATTTCAAATTCTCCAAATATAGCTAGCCTATTGATAGGCAGCATAGCTCTCAAAAAATCACAAAACAACATCAAAATCGAATAAGAATGAGAGCAAAAATAAGCAAATACAATTCTAAGTTCAACGAATGTTTGTTGCTGTCATCTTGCTTTCAGGACAGCGACATACAACCATAATTTCGACCAAGCAAACTTTAAAATTATAGAAAACATAAAGAATAAAACTTGTAGCACACGATCTAAGCTTTCTGGAACATCCAAAATTATCAAATTAGGTCAAGAAACGAAGAAGTTATGGCTAATTTTGTTTCAGCTTCAAACACAGAGCAAGTATAGATTTTGCTCTCGGGATAGCAGAAAGAAAATTCAATTTTGACATAGCTAACCTCAAAAGTAGAGAAAACTTAATAAATGAAAATTGCAGTACATGATTTAAGCTTTCCGGAACATCTAAAATTATCAAATTCCATTCAAAAACGAGAAAGTTATGGCTAATTTTGTTTCAGCTTCAAACATAGAGCAAATATAGATTTTGCTCTCGGGATAGCTGAAAGAAAATTCAATTTTCACATAGCTAACCTCTCAAAATTACAGAAAACTCAACACATGAAAATTGTAGATAAATGATTTAGCTTTTAAACAAAAAAAAAGATCATTTAATTTGGATGTATGGTTCAAAAGTTACAATTGAAACAATTTCTCAGATTTGAGTTTGTTAATTCTGTCTTTTAATCAACAGGCTAGCGACAATTTTTTTTTTTTAGACATTTAAACTTCAAAATTGTACAAAACACAAAACAAAAAAGTTGTTCCTTATAAAAATTTCTTTCATCTTAAAAAAACCTCACTCAATTACGACTTTCCAATCAAACGTTATGATGATTTTTATTTCAGATTTCAACTTAAAAAATTTGACACAACAGAACATGTATCAGTTTCAAACCCAATTTTGATCCTTTAAATCACAGAGTTTTCCAAAACATACAAAATGAAAGTTTTAGAACATAGTCCAGGCTTTCCAGAACATTAAGAATTATCAAATTCTGAGGAAAATCAAAAAAGTTATGATGAAAGCAATTTCAGATTCAAAATAAGAAAATTTTGACAAAGACAGAATTGTTCTTCTTTGTTCAATTCTATTTCAGGTCAAGTAAATGGAAAAATTTCGAGTAGTAATCAAAAGCGAAATTGTTTCTCATTGAATCTATTTTCTAACCTGAAAAGAATGAGTCATTTAGGATCATTTTGCACCAATATATCATTGTTTTGCTACAGCGATTTTCATATAAAATTTTCAGCAAACAATCATTGGATTTATTTAACACATACAAGCAATTCAATCAACAACCATTTAATTCAATCCAAATAACAACTAACAATCACACATATGGATTAGAGATAGCAAGTGTGAGTTGTAAATAACTCACCTTTTAGCTTTCTATAGCTTGCTAATCTAAACCAAAGTCTTGCTACTACCTTGCAATCTCTTTGCTAATCTCAAATACACCTAAATGCTCAAAAACCTAAATCCAACCAGCAGCACTTAAATTAAAAATAAAACAAAAATCATACTTTTATAAGTCTAGAAGGTAGAGAAGATTACCTAGCTTTGATTTCTACAAGTATTGACCAAAAGCCCTTTGATTTCTAGCTTAGATTTGAGGATTTAAGAACTAGGTTTTTACTTAGCTTTGAGAAACATACTTCTGATACATTTCAACAAATCTGGGTGAAAATTCGATTTTGATACCAAGCTGTAATGCCCCACACTGAGACCCACCTTAGTAAAGAGAATTAACAAGTAATTTCGTCTACTAAAGCCGAGAATAGGGCTGGTTAAGGGCGACTATCTATAATTTTGTCTTAAACATCTACTGAATACGTCGATAAATGCAATATTTTTTTCTTTTCTTCTCAAGTGGATCGACATACCCAGCAAATGATTAATACAAAACTATAGATAGCTAACGGATCTATCAGAACAAAATACAATAACTGAATGTAAATCACATCACAGAACAGCAACCAACATCATTTATATACATATACACTCGTACATGTTTAGTACAATACAATATGAATACAATAAAGGTGGTACACGACCACGCCAGATACATCGAATCAAATGTAAATACATTAGAGTCAAGCGGAAGAAATATAAACTACCCAAAAGTGCTAGGCTGATATCAAAGCAGATGCATCAAAGAAAAGTCCCGTAACTAATAGCTAACCTAAAACAACTCGGTCTGACCCGAGTACAAAATACATGGGTCAGTCTAGCTAACACAATCAGTTAATGAGGATAGACAATAATATGAAGCATAAGATACAAGGTGATAATTTTCGAATGAGAAGAGGCAACAAAAATAATACGACCCATGACTTAAGTGAACTAATGTCACTTAAGTATACAAAGACCTCATATCATCGGCGACATCCCAAAATGTCTACATAGTTTCCATGAACCATATCTCCTCAAAAGGAGAAACATCAATACAAACTCTCACCAAATGGCAAACATAAAACATTCACAAATAGGATGATTCAAAACTCAAATATAGAAGAATCTCCAAATTCAATTATACCCCATCTGCTCGGTATGAATGTATATAAATCTAAATCTCAACTCACAAAATGGAAAAACCCAGAATATCCTATAAAATCGTGAAATCATCCAAATTCATAACTCAAGGAACTCGATAAGAGTTCAAAACATCATAAATGAAATCACCATATATATAACATCTTATATATCACTAGGTTATCGATGTAATAAAACATCTTAAAGTGGTGAAATCATAATAAAACAGAAAACTCAGAAACCTGGATTGGCCAAATCCCCGATTTGTGTGTGTCATCCTTACGCAGGGGCCATGGTAATCTTCTCTGTATCGTTCCAATTTTATCGGATGTCCCCGTATGTAACAGACCGCACCTCACTTAACGCAGATATTGTCCCCAACTTAGTCACATCCGCCTCATGGGCCAAGCCAAGGTGTGGGGTTTTGTTCCTCAAAAGGCCTCGACGTTGTTATGAGGTGAAGGCTTTGGTATATAAGCACCCACTTTATAGTATTATCCACGATGTGGGACTATTATTTCCATTTTGAAGGGGTGTTACAATCTCCCCCCCCCCCCGCCTTTAGAGCCCAACGTCCTCGTTCGCTCTTGAACACAACACCACCCAGACGTCGTGGCTGTAACACGTACAGACCACAATTCTGGCTGGGTATGGCTCTGATACCATTGTAACGGGACAACACCAATGGGGTAACGCCCACCGTAGCATACAATGGTGTACATGGCTCCCTTCAACAAAATCCAATTTTCACCCAGATTTGTTGCAAATAAAAGAAGAGAATCAATAAAATAAGAAAATGAAAGGTAATCTCCATCCAATACCAAAGGTTTTCAACAAAATCTTTGAATTAAGATATGAATTGTCTGTAATTTTCTTTTGTTTGTTTGCATGTCTGTTTTCAAACTTCTATAGGTTCCTGGAGCTTCTATCTTCATCTAATTTCGCTACTTGCAGCCTAAATCGCTGCTTAATCATCAAGGTGAGTTTAGTACTCACAAATGCTAGCTAGAAAGGTTAAATGCTATTTAAATCGTTCATAGAATTGGATACTATAAATATAAAAGTCTATGTTCTTTATTATCTAAATTCCTTGTTTATGGTTACTACATTGTTTTGGCCATAACTATTTCGTTTCTTATCCAAATTCGATAATCTTGGATGTTTTGGAAAGCCTAGGTCATCACATGTGCTATAATACCATTGTAATAGCCCGCACCTCACTTAACGCAGATATTGTACCCAACTTAGTCACCTCCGCCTCATGGGCCAAGCCAAGGTGTGGGTTTTTGTTCCTCAAAAGGCCTCGACGTTGTTATGAGGTGAAGGCTTTTGGTATATAAGCACCCACTTCATAGTGTTTTTCTACGATGTGAGACTATTATTCCCATTTTAAAGGGGTGTTACAATCTCCCCTCCTTTAGAGCCCAACGTCCTCGTTGGCTCATGAACACAACACTACCCAGGCGTCGTGGCTGTAACACGTACAGGCCACAATTCCGGCTGGGTACATGCCACAATTCCGGCTGGGTAAGTCAAATCTCTGTTAAAACATTTTAAAAGATTTATAAGATTTACTTTTTTTATTTTAAACATTTAAAATATCCATTCTAAATCATTTTTAAACTTTGGTAATTAAACTGCAAAACTGCATTATTTTTGAAAACTTGTTTTGGACTTATTTGAAAATTTATAAGATGAAAACTTGATTTTCTTTCTTTGATTGATAACTATGGGTATAATAGTCAAGAAAATTCTTACTAATAAGATTTTCAAGCTATATTCCAAACTCATTTGAATTCTACAGCGCGAAATCGTGAATTACCGTTACGAGACACACTTATTTTTGACTTAATTTTTAATTTTTGTTCAAAACTTGTTGAGATAAGTTCAAATGATTATAAAAGGTTTATAAATCATTACTAATCATTTTCAAGGGGTTTAATGATTTCATATTTAATTTTATAACTTGATTCGGAAAGTGATTCCTTATGTAATATCGATGTGTATTTAACGTGACTTGTTAAACAACCATATTCAATAATTAATACTTAATGAACAACATATAAATAAGCATCCATTACAATCGTTTCACATCATCACACACATATACAAATATATATATATATATATATTAAATAGAGTTTTTTTACCTTGGAATAAGACGATTAACTAGAAAATGGATTAGCTTCTCTAACTCGAATCGAAGCTCACAAACACTCGTCTCGAAGCACCTATAGGGCTCGGTCTTGCTTGTGAAGAGGGTAGGGGTTCACGACCTTGGTTTATGGAGGTGGTAGGCTCATCAAGGGTGGTTTGCCATGGGTTTGAAGACAAAGAGGAAGGGTGTGGGTGAGTTATGAAGTGCTATATGTGTGTGTACTATATAAATTTAGATATAATTTGCTATAATTTTTTTTTTATTTCTCAGATGAAAGCCATTTAAATGTGGAGGAAGCTTTAGAAAATTGAAGAAGAAGATGAATGAATGAAGTGAAGAAGTGAAGTCATATTTATAGCCAAATGGAAGAGTGTAAACATCTCCTTCTTACATCACCACACGTCACCACGCCACCTCCTCCTCCCATCACCATGCGTGAGCCACCTCCTCCCCTAGGTACGGCCATGGTCACATCATGTAGGGTCAAGGCCATGTGCCTCTTTGATTTGATATTTGATGGTGACTATATGTGATAATTAGCTTAGATTCTTACTCCAGCACCACATGCTCCATCGTCTTCCATTATTACTTTATGCATGGCTACCTCCTTCCACCACCGCCTTAGCTCGACCGTGTCCCTTCCATCACCTCCTAGCTCGACCACGTCACATCAAGGCTGTGCTTACATAGATGTGATTTTTGATGGTAAGTGTTGGTTGCTTACATGAGAGAGAGTTGTTTATATCTTATATGTTTATATATTTAGTATATATGTATATATGTGTATATATAAGTGTTCATGTACATATGCACATGTTTTCTTGGATGGGTATATGTATGTGATCATTTGGATGTCACATAGAATTCACAACATTCTACAACTTTTATACGTTGAATCGTTATGAATTTCAATTTCGATTTCCAATCATATTTTCACTTCTTACTTAATATACATATATTTATAAACAAACTTTGAAAATAATATTTTTATTATTTTTTACAAATAAAAGGAGCTTAATTGATTTAAAACAATTATTTTAATTATTTAAACTAAAATTTTAAGTTCAATCATATATTTTTAAATGATGAATTTATGGGTTGTTACATTATGCCTTTTATTTCATCCTCTTTACTTTTGTTTATTTTATTTCATGCAAGTAGATTAGGTTTATTTTATGTAAAGTAGTGTAGATCTGCTTCTTTTTAATTAGCTCTCTTTCTCCTAGTATTTCTTTTCAAATTGTTAATGTTGAAATCCACTTTTGTTTATATGAATTCAAAGATGAGAAGCTAAACCCCTTCAATTTAAGGGTAATGAAGCTCTCATGAATCATGCAAATTCAACAAAGAGATTTCATTTATGATCTATTTTACTTTAGGCTTAATGTAAACTTAGATGTAGATGGAAATTTGATGTTTACAAATGAAATTGATAGTCTACCTTGTTAGTCACAAATAAGCTATACTTAATCAAATGTACACCCTAGTTACATCTTCATCTAACTATTTGATTTTGATAATGAAGTTGAAAGTAGAATCAAAATTGATGTTCTATGTTACTTGATAAAAAAATGGTAAATGGATCTTGCTTAAATTAGATTTCATTTCTAACTTCATAATCATTTTCATTATATTTGATAAGTGGGTTTGGATGATGTATTAAAGTTTGATGGTTTAAGTTGTGTTAGTTAATATAACAATTAGACCATACTAATAATAAATACATCAACTAATTCTACATATGTTAAAAAAGGGATTATAAATTTAGTTTCTATTGACTTATATGAAATGAGAGTGGATTTAGCTCTAAATTGTCTTTTAACCTCATTATTTGTATTCCATTTTTATTTTAGTTTTTTTCTATAATTTTTAATTAACACATTTTCCAAACTTTTGGGATAGTTTGATCGAGTAATTTTAAAAAAATTCTTTCCTTCCAGATCGACCTATACTCGTATAGGTACTACAATTGCACGTTATGCGCTTGCGGTATTTTATTATGATATAATTCGACGGTTTTCAAATTGATAGAAAATCCATTTCCAAGTTAGAGTTTGCAAAGTGGCATCTTCATTTCTTTTTGTGAAACAAGTCAAATCAGCAAAGTCAAGAAAATGCTTGGGTTTTAATTGCTTACTCTTTTTTTTAAAAAAATATTAGCATTACTATTATTTACATACACCTAACTTAGAATACTGAGGCTAGATATACCATTCATTCACTACCTTTTGGGCTTATGTGAAAAGAGTATAGAGCGTGGAGAGTGTCCACACCTAGGTGTCTACACTTGACTCTAGGTCTTTATTATTACATTATTATTATTTATGTATAAATATTACATACACCTAACTCAGAACACAGAGATCAGATATACCATTCATGCACTGCCTTATGGGCTTACATGAGAAGAGTACAGAGTGTGGCAAGTGTACATACTTAAGTGTGCACACATGACTCTAGATGTTTATTATTATTATTATTATTATTATTATTGTGAGAGAGAGAATTATGCAAAATCATCTTAGTACCACTTAACTTTAACGATCAAAAAAATGTTAACACATATACTTTAAATCAACCACTCTTTAAACAAAGACTATAATCTAGAATAGGCTTCATAACCATCCCCTAAGGATCGCCCTATATACTAGTTACACTATAGTTGCTTGTAATTTAAAATTTTCTTTTTATTATTCATTGAGACAAGAATTTTCCAAAAAAATTCAATTTAATGACCAAAACCGTACGCTTACTATATCGTGCCAATTTAAAAATAATTATGAAAATTTTGTTTGTTTTTGGTTTTTGTAAAAAAATTAAAAGAAAGGGAAAGAAAATGCAAAAATCAATCCATGTAAAATCAATTTAAACATGAGAACTCCTTCTACACTTGTTTTTGATTGTGTCCCCACTGTCAATGCATGATATAATGAGTGTAAAGGAGAATATTATATACATACTTACAAGAGAATGTTAAAATTCCTTACTAGACGTACTGTGGCATATGAAGAATCATGAGCTCCTCCTCTCGGTCACTGATGTGCACGTAAATATGAATATATTTACATCCATATTTTATCTCTTTTTATTTAAATAAACATCATATTTGGGCATTTTAACATGTTTAAAACCAAAATTCAATTATTTTCAAACCATCATATTTTCATCTTCATTCAGGGGCAAAATGGTCATTTTTGTGCTTGTGTCAATTTAAGAATTTTTACTTGGACATTTTTTGATAATTTTTCTAGGAATTTGGATGCATATGGAAGAGGCTTATATGAAGATACATGCATGCACAAATGAAATACAAAGGAATGAAGAGGAAATAATTCAAGTTCAAGATCATGGAGGACCCCACCCACTTACCTAAATGTACAATTATGAGCTAATGGACAACTAAGTGGAGGTTAAAGCTTCATGCACAACAAATGATGGATTAATTAGTGGCTAATGGTTACTTGGTGGCCACACTTCCTAAAGGGCATTTTAGGAAGCCCCCTAAAAATATAATTAGGGTTTTATGCATGTATATATAGCCCTCTTATGTACATGAAACTATCATATACTCTTTCATTTTACTTAGAAAATTAAGAGATCAAATTGTAAGCTCAATGTTCTATGAAATAAAAATGGCTTCCAAGCCTCTTTCTTCTCTCATTTCTACATGCTTTTCTTTGTTTTATTGTTAATGTTTATTTCTATGCTCTCTTTCCTTTAATGTTCATAGCTTAGATTTACATTTATGCAAGTAGTGTAGTTTATATTTTTATGCAAGTAGTTAGTAGCTAATCTCTTTTGCTTTCTTTGCTTATTTTCTATTTTCTTCTCTTTTTAATGTTGAAATTTAGTTGTGTTGCTTCAATGCAACAAATGAGTAGCTAAACCCCTTCAATTTAGGGGTAATGAAGCTCTCAAATATTATGTAATTTCAACATTTGTTATGATTTATGATCTCTTTGTTTGTGCTTTATGAAAGTGAATTTTGATGCAAGTTTATAAAAGTGGGTTTGATAGCTTATATTGCTTATGCAAATGAGCTATACTTATTCAACATAAACACAATTTGCATCATCATTTGCTAATCCATTTTTGATTTTGAAATGAAAGTAAAAATGAAATTTGATGATCTATATTACTAGTTACAATAGTAAATAGATCATACTTAAAATAACTTTTACTTTGGCTTCATTTTCATGAGAATTATAAGTGGTATAATTGTTGTATTATAGTTTGATGGTTTGGGTTATGTTAATTAATAACATAAACAAACCATACTTATGATAAATGCAACACTTATTTTACTTAATATCAAAGTTGGAGATCATAAATTCTTTGTTTGCTGATTTACAAAAATATTAGAGTGGATTTGCCTCTAAATTATCCTCTAGTTTAATAGTTTTTAAATCACATTTTAATTATAGCTTTAGCTTCTTTTTAGTAGTTAACAACTTCATCTCTCTTTGGTCTAATTTGATTGAATAGATTTTTAATCTCTCACAATTCCTTGCGGATCGACCCGTATTCGCACGTACTACAAAGTGTATGCCGTGCGCTTGCTGTAAATTTTATTTCAAAATTCGTTTGGCTATTTTCTAACTCGATAGACATTTAGTCTTCCAAACAAGTTTTTGGCGCCGTTGCCAGGGAGTTGTTTTGATTTTAATTTTCTATTCTTCGGATTAGTGTTGTTTGATTTTCTTGTATGTTTGTTTTGTGTGTTTGTTTGCATATTTAAAAAAAATTCTCTACATTTGTTGTGTGTTTGTATGAAAGTGTGCTTGCATTTTTGTTTGAGTGTTGTTATTGTTTTCTAGTTGTTAGTCTATTTCAATTTGCATATTTTATTATAAAAAAACATTCACACAATCTCAATTAAACCAAAAAGAAAAAAAATCATTCCATTGTCAAATACATTTACAGTTACAATTTGGCATTTTATCTTCGCATTTACAAATTTCATTTTGTTTACCACTTTCTCCCTGCCTCACAGTTTTTCGCTCTGCCTCACTCTCTCTATTTCTACCGTACTTCCTCTACCAACATTACATCATTCATCACTTACCCTTGCCACAATGCAAAACTTCCACCAGAAACTATCATCGCACCCCACTTCTACAAACTTTCATCACAGCTGCCACAACACTTTCCCTCTTCTGACTATCCCACATTTCAAACCACTGCTTCTACAAATCTGTCAACCACCCCAGTCACATCTCCACACTACCAAACCACCACATCCATATACAATTCATCTCCACACTACCAAGCAATCATACAAGTTTACCATCACTACTGCCTGTAATACAACAGTCCATCACGACAATCAGACCATACTCCCAGCCTTGCCACCAATTTCCAGAACATACAACCACCAGACCACCTTTCTTTCTGCCTAATACAACTACACCGGACTTGCTTCCATACTTCATCTTCAAACAACAAGGCTTGAACCAACAAACTACCCCTACCAGATTACCCCTCTGCCTTTTAACAATGCAAGTGCAAGTGCAAATACCATTTTCCCCTACCAATATTTCATCATTGTGCCAGCAACCTATTCACAACCTGTTCATCTGTTTAACACCCCTGCATCACCTTCAAAAATGCCTCATCACATCCACATTTCTGTCAATACTCAAAATTCCTCCAACCATCACACTGCAATACAAGTGCAACCACCTTCATTCATTTCCACCTCTGTCACAAGCTCCCCTGACAGTCCTTCCAAACTTGCCTCTCCTCCAGTCAACAAACCCAATTCTACAAACCACCCTCCACAGTTTACATACAATAGTCCCATTCTACAAACCATCAACCCGTCTTTCTGCTTTCACTTCCTATAACCATCAACCACCATCCATCTCTGATCAGCAGCATCCATCCACTCAACACCATTGCAACTTCCTCATTGACAGCCATATACTTCCTCTGATCCACAATGACCTGCTACTTTCCATTTCTCTCCATCAACCACCAACATCAGCAATCATACCACCATCACAACATTAACAACCTTCATTGCCATAACTATTCATCTACCCTACATCACCACATCAAAAAAATCACTTTGCTCAACAACTATCTGCCTCTGATCACCCATCGACAATCAACAGTTCACAACAACTACATCTCATCTCATTCAACATCTCATCGAACACCCTACATCTCATCGAAAAATTCATCACCTGACGCCATTGAGCAACTCCGACATCGACCATCTCTACCCCTAATTGACCTTAAATCTACACCCAAACGGCAACTACAATCACTGCCAGCAATCGCGACTACAAACCACAAATCCTGTCAACAGCCTCCGCAACCACGACCTTGTCACATTGCCAGACCTGTAATCGCCTATTCACAACAGTCTCTTTCGAGAATCCAGAACCCACATACGAACCATCTCCACTCAACCGATCAACCCCAATTCACAACTGCCTCGACCTGACATCCAGTAACAACCTCGACCACCGCAATTTCAAATCCCAATTCGTGACTTCAAATCGCGAATCCAGAGCCAGAGCAGCAATCGAACAATCCTCTCCTTGCAACCCAATCACCTGCAATCTAATTTTCAATCGCCTTCCGCAATGTGAATCTCGTCCCAATTCACACGAGAATTTTTTTTTGCGGATTTGTTTTTTCTTGGTCTTGGAATTGGTAAGTGAAAGTCGAATTTTCCCTTGCGGTCGTAAGTTGAGAGAGGGACAGTCACTTTGCTATTATTTGTTTTTGTAGGCTTTGTTGTTATTTGGGCCGGGTATGTGTACATGTGTGTTATTAATTTTTTTTTATCCTCTTGTAAGTGTGAGTTAAGTTCTTGTTTATAAAAAAAATTCCGATTTCATTTTATTTTGTGAATGTTGATTTTTTGTTAAATTGTGTTGTGTTGCATTCGATATTTATAAAAAAAAACAAAACAAAAGAGGGTTTGGTTCCATTTTCATTTGGGTCGAAATTTGTTTTTCATCTATTTTAGTAAAACTCTACTTTTAAGTTTCCTCTCCAAAAAGAAAAGGAAAAATTTTTAAAAATCCGAAAAAAAAATCAACTTTGTTTAATTTTCATTTTTCATTTGATTTCACTTGTTTTAGTTTTCATTTATTTTATTTGCAATTGTTTTGTTTTTCGCTTATTTTAGTTTTCATCTTTGATAAACATACTAAATAATAATAATAATAAAAATTGTTGAATATATCTTGTGTTTCATCTCAGGTTGCCAAAGCAGAAATTCAAAAGGAAGAAGTGCTTGCCCAAATAAACTGCTTTGCCTTGCTAAAAAAATTGCCGCTTAAAAAAAATTGCCAATAATCTACACGCTCTGGTATTGTGCTTTCATCTCTAGTGCATTGTTGGTTGCTTGCATTTGCATTTATATATACAAAAAAAATTTACAAAATCCAAAAACAAAAACAAACTTCATTTTAGTTGCATTGTAAATTCACGTTTAATTTTTGTTTTGCATCCATCTCATCTTATTTTCTTTTCTAATGGCAATACCCTAATTCACATAAGGTGAGGGATTTCATCACCCTTTCCTTAGCCCACAAACGCATTTCATCGTAAAATTTGACTAATAATAAAGGTTAGACATTCGACTTAAGGGTGTCACGAGCTCATCTAGGGCTTAATTGTATCTTCACAATTGTTTTCTTTGAACAATTTTATTTCTTGGTGTCTAGGCTATGGCAGAGTAATAACCAGTTATAAAATTACGGTGATACGTAAATATTATACTAGTTGTTCCTCTGAAGGTACTTAAACCTTCGGCTGCATTGCTACGGTGATTCGTGGTGCACTGATAACCCCTGCCCGTTACCTGGCTGAGAAATATTTTTGTTGATTTAAGACAAAGTGTGATTATACAATTTTGGGTTAGGAGCTACTAAGGATAGAAAACTGTAATTAAATCCTTTGCATTCATTTAGTTGCATTAGTTCATGCATATATAAAAAAACAAAAAAAAATCAAAAATCCAAAAATAAAAAAAAATTGTATATTTTTCTTAACTTAGTTTTTAATTCCACAAAAAAATAAAATAAAAAATTTGAAAATTAAAAAAAAATAAAAAATTTGAAAAACCAAAAACAAAACAAAAATCAAACTTCTCTTTTGAAAATAAATTTCACTTGGTAAATATTTTTCTTCCTCTAAAAAAAAATTCACTTCGATTTTCAAATCTTCTTTCATTCACTAAACTCGATTCTAACTTCTTTCTTTTCTCAACTTTCACTTGTGCATGAGTACTTAGACTCGTGACACAACAACAAATCGTTGGACTCGCGACCCTTCTACAAACCGTTTAACTCGAACAGACGATCCTCCCGAAATAGCAAATGAAAATGCCCCTCGAACTCTTATGGATAGAATCTTTCCGGATAGAGTTTCTATTCCATCTTGCATCACGTTACCCGCCCCTACGGGTAACCATTTTGAAATTCACTCAAACCATATTGCCACTCTTCCGAAATTTGGCAATTTTGAACACGATGATCCATACATCTTCTTGACTAAATTCGAACAAGTTTGTGCAACCATTAAACTCCAACAACTTTCTGATGACGGAATCAAACTTTAATTAATCCCATTCGCTCTTACGGATTACGCTGAAAAATGGTTGTACAGCTTACCATCGAACTCGATTAAAACGTGGGAAGAATTCGTAAAAGCTTTCTTAAAAAAGTTCTACCTTTTGGAAAAAACGAGTAGAATCTGAAACGAAATTGTAAACTTTCATCAATTCAAGGAAGAACCATTCGGAAAATATTTTGAAATATTCAAAGAGCTTTTGATAAAATGTCCACACCATAATTTCGAAAAATGGAGGATTTGCCAAATTTTATACGATGGACTCGAAAATAACTCACGTACCATGCTCAAATCAATGTGCCAAGGCAACTTTCTTGCCCAACATCACGACGATGCTTGGCAATTTCTTGAAAACCCCGCCGAAAAATCATCCCAATGGAAACGATCGAATGAAAAATCAGTTTACTCACGATCGAGTGCACACTCGATAGGATCCTCTGTTGCTTTGGAAGCTAAGATCGACGCAATGATTAAAAAATGCGATAATGTTTTCTCATCGAATCAAATGAACCAACCTTCCCAACCGATGTGTTATAAATGCAACGATCCTAATCATATAGCCGATTAGTGTCCCAATTCTGTCGAACAAATCAATGTTTTCAATAAAGCCAAAAATGACCCGTTTTCTCCAACGTACAACCCTGGATGGAGAAATCATCCGAATTTTGCGTTGAACCAAAACAATCCCAACACAAATATGATTCATCCCAATTTTCAAGCATTTCCAAATAATGCTTCGAATCCTCCCTTTCAGCCCAACAATTTTCAACCAAACCTTGCGGGTCCGTCGCATAATCAACCGCAACAAAATGCTGCTCATCCTCCCCAAGACGATAAACGTTTAACTTCACTTGAGAAAACACTTAAAACATTGGCTAAAGCAACCACTCAAAGCCTTCAATAAAACAGCAATTTGGAAAATTTATTGACTTCATATATGCAAAACACGAACCAATCAATTGCAAAACTCGAAATGCAAATGAGTCAATTAGCCACGTCTATGAGCGAACGTGAACGAGGAACATTCCCAAGCCAACCCATTTCAAATCCCATAAATCAAAATGCAAATTCAAATCAAGACCATGTTGTTCAAGATAGCAACGTCACCCAATTTAATGCTATCACAACTCTTCGTTCCGGGAAACAAATCGATAATCAAGTCGTTAATCCAAACGATTTACTGGAAACTTCTCTCGATACTTCTAAAACAACAAATGAATCTGAACAGAACGTGGAGCCAAACGTTGAATCGAATGCCACTCAAAACTCTTCTTCTTCTACTCGAGTAGACCTGCTTACCGAGTATCGTGTCCCATTTCCACATCGTCTTCAACCTAAGAAACACTCGGACCAAATGGAAAAGATGTTGGAAATTTTTAAATAAGTCAAAGTTAACATTCCGCTTCTTGACATCGTTCAGCAAGTCCCAACATACGCGAAATTCCTTAAGGACTTGTGTACCCAAAAGCGACACACTCAAGTGCCCAAAAAAGTCTTCTTAGCCGCCAGTTTGAGTGAAGTCTTGTCCCAATCCATGCCCGTAAAATACAAAGATCCTGGCTGCCCTACGATTTCATGTACAATTGGAGACAAGATGATTAAAAAATGTCTGATGGACTTAGGCGCGAGTGTCATTTTGATTCCATACTCTGTGTACAAACAATTAGGCTTAGGTGAGCTCAAACCCACAAAAGTCACGCTTCAATTTGCCGATCACTCGATTAAGAAACCCGTGGGAGAAATCGAGGACGTGCTCTTTCGAGTAGGGCAATTTATATTCCCCGTTGATTTTATCATTCTCGAAACACAACCCGTGACGAATTCCGCGAGTCAAATTCCATTGATTTTAGGCCGACCATTCTTAGCCACCTCAAATGCCTTAATCAATTGTCATAACGGTTTGATGAAAATTTCTTTTGGAAACATGACTTTGGATCTCAACATTTTCAATCTTGAAAGCCAATCGAATGAATCTCATGACCAAACGTTGGAAGTTAGTGCCATTCACGAAAACCTCGAAAACGGGACAATTGACCTTAGCGACGAACGCGAAGCTGAATATGAAAAATTGTTTCACGAAATTTCCAGCGAAATTGAATACACTCTTCCCTTTGAATCACTTCTAGTAGAGTCTGAATCTCAACCCAATTCTTTGATCGAAAAACTCCCAAAGTTGGACCTCAAACCACTTCCCGATCACCTTAAGTATGCATACTTAGGTGATAACGAAACGTTACCCGTCATAGTTTCTACGACTCTCTCTTGACCAAGAAACCTCCTTAATTTCTATTCTTTCGAAAAACAAGGAAGCGATTGGATGGTCGATCTCTGATATAAAGGTGATTAGCCCTGCTATTGTTCAAAATCGCATCCATTTAATCGACGATGCCAAGCCTGTTCGTGATGCGCAACGAAGGCTTAACCAAAATGAAAGATGCGGTGCGTGATGAAATTCTTAAACTTCTCGACAACGGAATCATTTACCCAATCTCCGATAGTTCATGGGTTAGCCCAATTCACATTGTACCGAAAAAGTCTGGGCTAACCGTTGTCAGGAACGATTCAAACAAACTTATTCCAACTCGTACTCAAACGGGTTGGCGTGTTTGCATTGACTACCGAAAACTAAATGCCGCAACACGAAAATATCACTTTCCCCTTCCTTTTATCGACCAAATGCTCGAACGTTTAGCCGGCCACGAATTTTACTGCTTCCTCGATGGTTATTCCGGCTATAACCAAATTCCCATCGCTCCCAAAGATCAAGAGAAAACGACTTTCACATGTCCATTCGGTACCTTTGCTTATCGATGTATGCCATTCGAACTTTGTAACGCTCCTGCGACCTTCCAACGATGCATGGTTGGAATCTTATCTGACATGATTGAGAGCTTTCTAGAAGTTTTTATGGACGATTTCTCAATTTTTGGCGATTCTTTTTCCCAATGTTTACATCATCTCGAATTGGTTCTAAATCGATGTAAAGAAAAACATTTGACTTTGAATTGGAAAAAATGCCACTTTATGGTCAAACAAGGCATAGTCCTTGGACATATCATCTCAAATAAAGGCATTGAGGTAGACAAAGCAAAAATCGATGTCATTGCAAACCTACCCATTCCCAAAACTGTTAAAGACATTCGATCATTTCTAGGACACGCTGGCTTTTACCGACGCTTTGTGAAAGACTATAGCAAAATTGCTCGTCCTTTGACGACTCTTCTTGGAAAAGACGTTCCTTTCGATTTTAACTCTGATTGTGTCTCTTCCTTTGAATGTCTTAAGAACGAACTCATTTCTGCTCCAATCATTTGTGCACCCAATTGGGATCTTCCTTTCGAGATAATGTGTGATGCTTCAAACTTTGCTGTTGGTGCTGTCTTGGGACAACGCATCAACAAGATTCTTCACGTCATTTACTACGTGAGTATGACTTTGAATGATGCTCAACTCAACTATACAACAACCGAAAAGAGCTTCTAGCCGTCGTTTTTGCTCTCGAAAAATCCCGACAATACTTGATAGGGTCACACATTACTGTGTACATGGACCACTCTGTGCTTCGATATCTCTTTGCTAAAAAGGATGCCAAATCCCGCTTGATTCATTGGATCCTTTTACTTCAAGAATTTGACCTTACAATTAAAGACAAAAAGGATCTGATAACGTCATAGCCGATCACTTGTCTCGTCTTTCGAACGCACCATCTTCTTTGCCAATCAATGAAAACTTCCCCGATGAACAACTCCTTTCAATTTCTATCGACCATGGTACGCTGATATAGTGAACTACTTAGTCACTAAAGAAACTCCCTCATCGTGGTCCAAACAGGACAAATGCAAATTCATGTCCCAAGTAAAGTATTTCTATTGGGACGATCCATACTTGTTCAAATATTGTCCCGACCAAATAATCCGACGTTGCATTCCGGATAATGAGATAAGGAGTGTTCTTTCATTTTGCGACGATCAAGCGTGCGGTGGACATTTCAGTCCTCGAAAAACTACGGAAAAGGTGCTTCAGTGTGGTTTCTATTGGCCTTCTCTCTTCAAAGAATCATTCGAATTTTGTAAAACTTGCGATCGATGTCAAATGCTTGGACGAATTTCTCGACGAGATATGATGCCTCTAAACTCCATTCTTACCATTGAAATCTTCGATGTTTGGGGTATCGACTATATGGGACCTTTTCCCAAATCTTTTGGAAACTTGTATATCCTTCTCGCTGTTGACTACGTCTCAAAATGGGTCTAAGCCGTTCCGTGCAAGACCAATGACCATAGAATTGTTGTGAAATTTCTCAAAGATAACATCTTTTCAAGGTTCGGCTCACCTCGCACAATAATCAGTGATAATGGAACCCATTTTTGTAACCGTTCTTTTGAAACTTTAATGAAGAAATACTCGATAACCCACAAGTTATCCACTCCGTATCATCCTCAGACTTGTGGGCAAGTTGAAGTTTCGAATCGTCAAATAAAACAAATCTTGGAGAAAACTGTCAACAAAAATCGAAAAGATTGGTCTCAGAAATTGACCGACGCACTTTGGGCTTACCGTACTGCTTTTAAAACTAACCTTGGGATGTCCCCATTTCGTTTAGTTTACGGTAAAGCTTGCCATTTACCCGTTGAAATCGAACACAAAGCGTTGTGGGCAATAAAAAACTTAAACTTTGACCTTGAAAAAGCTGGCGAAAACTGAAAATTGCAACTCAACGAATTAGAAGAACTTAGGAATGACGCGTATGAAAACCAGAAAATTTACAAAGAAAGAACAAAAGTTTTTCATGACAAGTCAATCCTAAGAAAAATGTTTTCACCTAACCAGAAAGTTCTTTTATATGACTCGAGACTTCATTTATTTTCGGGGAAACTTAAATCAAGATGGACCGGACCATTTGTGGTACGAACTGTTTTTCCACATGGTGCCGTAGAAATAGAAAACCCCAGTGATGGAATAATTTTCAAAGTCAATGGTCATCGTTTGAAACCTTTCTTGGATTTGCCAAATAACCAAGAGGAGGAGCTCATGATCCTTCATGAGCCAAGCTACGTCTAGTAAGAATGTTAACTCGCTTTTGTAAATATGTACATATTTTTCCCGTTACACTCATTATATCATGCATTGACTATAGGGACACGGTCAAAATTAAGTGTGGGGGGAGTCTCATTTTCATTTTTTTAGTTTTTCATGGTTTTTCATGGCATTTTTGAATTTTCATTTTCTTACTTTAAAAAAAATCTCAAAACTCCTATATCTCAAAAACATTTTCTTTTTACCATTTTGATTTATTTTTGAAGAAACGCTATGGGATAAGTATAAGTTTTGGTTAATATATTGAAATTTTTGAAAATTTGTTTGTCTTAACAAAAATAAAAATGAAGTTTGATTACAAATAACAGTGGTTTAACTGGTATATAGGAAGGTTCATCTATGTTAATTATGAAGTATGTTCTAATTGAAAATCTTTGTTTAAAAAGTGGTAAATTTAAAGTAAAGGATATAACATTTTTGTCTTCTAAGTTAAATGGTGCTAAGATGATTTTGCAAAACTCTCTCTCTCTCTCTCTTAAATATATATATATATATATATAAAATAATATCCAAAGTATTCACTCTCATTTAAAAGTCCTCACGGTTATGCATGGGTGAATTACTTGGAATCTTTAATTATGTGCTTTCATACTCATTTAAAAGTCCTCACGGTTATGCATGTATGGAACACATGTAAAAATACAAAGAACAGACTTAATAAAAACCACCTACGGTCGATAGGTGTATGCATGAAAGTGTGTGCACTCGCCATGCTCTGTACTCCCCTCATATAAGCCCGAAAGGCAGTGCATGGGTGGTATATCTGGCCTCGGTTTACCTGAGCTAGGTGTGTAATTTTTTTACAAATAATGAGAGAGCAAGCAATTGAAATCCTAGCACTATTTTTACTTATTTGATTTGATTTGTTATTGAAAAGAAATGAAAATACCACTTTAATAAACTTTGATAATCAACTAAGGATTTATTTCATAGTTACACTTTGTTATCAGCCGAAACAACGAGTTAAACTATTGTCTATGATGACTTGATTTTTGTGGTAAATTTTGACGAGTAAATGACTTAAATTTTCATGATAATGACAAAGACTTATATTTAACTTCTTTGTGTCGATTTAAGAGTAAATCCGCCATTTGTAAATATTTTCAAGAACTTGCATTCATCCCATTGTAAATAAATCTTGCCTTTTGTAAATATTTTCACTTTGCATCTGGATTTTGTGGGTAGTATCCGCTGAAAGCCCTCACGAGACAACACTCGTCCTACTGGGGATACCCAGAGGTTTAACGGCTTGTTTCATACGCTCAATGCAATCGTGTTCCCTACGAAAACGGATTTATCTTAGTTTTCCTTTATTCGAGGACGAATAAAAAGATTAGTGTGGGGGTATTTGATGTGCACGTAAATGTGCATATATTTACATCCATATTTTATCTCTTTTTATTTAAATAAACATCATATTTGTGCATTTTAATATGTTTAAAACCAAAATTCAATTATTTTCAAACCATCATATTTTCATCTTCATTCAGGGGCAAAATGGTCATTTTTGTGCTTGTGTCAATTTAAGAATTTTTACTTGGACATTTTTTGATAATTTTTATAGGAATTTGGATGCACATGGAAGAGGCTTATATAAAGATACATGCATGCACAAATGAAATACAAAGGAATGAAGAGGAAATAATTCAAGTTCAAGATCATGGAGGACCCCACCCACTTACCTAAATGTACAATTATGAGCTAATGGACAACTAAGTGGAGGTTAAAGCTTCATGCACAATAAATGATGGATTAATTAGTGGCTAATGGTTACTTGGTGGCCACACTTCCTAAAGGACATTTTAGGAAGCCCCCTAAAAATAGAATTAGGGTTTTATGCATGTATATATAGCCCTCTTATCTACATGAAACTATCATCTACTCTTTCATTTTACTTAGGAAATTAAGAGATCAAATTGTAAGCTCAATGTTCTATGAAGTAAAAATGGCTTCCAAGCCTCTTTCTTCTCTCTTTTCTACATTCTTTTCTTTGTTTTATTGTTAATGTTTATTTCTATGCACTCTTTCCTTTAATGTTCATAGCTTAGATTTACATTTATGCAAGTAGTGTAGTTTATATTTTTATGCAAGTAGTTAGTAGCTAATCTCTTTTGCTTTCTTTGCTTATTTTCTATTTTCTTCTCTTTTTAATGTTGAAATTTACTTGTGTTGCTTCAATGCCACAAATGAGTAGCTAAACCCCTTCAATTTAGGGATAATGAAGCTCTCAAATATTATGTAATTTCAACATTTGTTATGATTTATAATCTCTTTGTTTGTGCTTTATGAAAGTGAATTTTGATGCAAGTTTATACAAGTGGGTTTGATAGCTTATATTGCTTATGCAAATGAGCTATACTTATTCAACATAAACACAAGTTGCATCATCATTTGCTAATCCATTTTTGATTTTGAAATGAAAGTAAAAATGAAATTTGATGATCTATATTACTAGTTACAATAGTAAATAGATCATACTTAAAATAAATTTTGTTTTGGCTTCATTTTCATGAGAATTATAAGTGGTATAATTGTTGTATTATAGTTTGATGGTTTGAGTTATGTTAATTAATAACATAAACAAACCATACTTATGATAAATGCAACACTTATTTTACTTAATATCAAAGTTGGAGATCATAAATTCTTTGTTTGTTGATTTACAAAAATATTAGAGTGGATTTGCCTCTAAATTATCCTCTAGTTTAATAGTTTTTAAATCACATTTTAATTATAGCTTTAGCTTCTTTTTAGTAGTTAACAACTTCATCTCTCTTTGGTCTAATTTGATTGAATAGATTTTTATTCTCACACAATTCCCTGCGGATCGACCCGTATTCGCCACGTACTACAAAGTGTACGCCGTGCGCTTGCAGTAAATTTTATTTCAAAATTCGTTCGGCTATTTTCTAACTCGATAGACATTTAGTCTTCCGAACAGTCACTTGCCAATTCCATGTAAGGCTTTAAATAATGACTATTGACCTTACAAATCAATCCATCCCTAGGGTATTCTATTTCTATGACACCATGTGAAAAAATAGTACATACCACATATGGTCATGTCCATCTTGATTTTAATTTACCTGAGAATAAACGAATTCGAGGGTCATACAAAACAACTTTTTGATTTGGCCAAAAAAAATTCTTAGGATTGAATTGTTATAAAAAAACTTTTGTTTTTTCCTTGTAAATTTTTGCATTTTCATACGTGTCATTCCTAATCTCTTCTAATTCATTGGATTGCACATTTCTATTTTCGTTAGCCTTTTCAAGGTCAAAGCTTATGTGCTTTATTGCCCTTATTACTTTATGTTCAAGCTCGATTGGTAATGCTTTACCATATGCTAATCTATAAGGAGACATCCTAAAATTAGTTTTAAAAGTAGTTGTGTAAGCCCAAAGTGTATCCGTTAATTTATGAGACCAATCTTTTCGATTTTCATTAGTGGTTTTCTCCAAAATTTGTTTCATTTGTCAATTTGAAATTACAACTTAACCACAATTTTAAGGATGATGAGGAGTGGATAACTTGTGGGTTATCGAGTATTTCCTCATTAAAGCTTTGAAAGACTGATTACAAAAATGGGTTCTGTTATCACTTACTATTGTACGAGGTGTGCCAAACCTAGAAAAGATGTTGTCTTTAATGAATTTCATAACAATTTTATGGTCATTTGTTTTACATAGAGCAGCTTCAACCCATTTAGAAACGTAATCGATGGAAAGGAGAATATAAAGATTTTCGAAAGTGTTAGGAAACGATCCCATAAAGTTTGTTAGGATTGGGGTCAACGGCATTATGTTTCTTTTCGTAATTTTTCCTAACATTAGACAACGATCACATGCTTTACAAAACTCGAACGTGTCTTTGAAATGTGTAGGCCAATAAAAGCTATATTGGAGCACCTTTTCCATGGTTTTTTTAGGACCGTAATGTCCACCACAAGCTTGGTCATGACAAAATGAAAGAACACTCTTTATTTCGCTATCCGGGACTCATCAAATGATTTAGTCGGAATAATACTTAAACAAGTATGGATCGTCCCAATAGAAATATTTCACTTTGAATAGAAAATTATATTTATCTTGTTTGAACCAAAATGAAGGAGTTTCCTTAATGACTATATATATAGTTCACTATATCGACAAACTATGGATTGATGGAAACTGAAAAGAGTTGTTCGTCGGGAAAATTCTCATTGATGGGTAAAGAAGATGGTGCATTTGGAAGACGAGATAAGTGATCGGCTATGACATTGTTGGATCCTTTTAGGTCCTTGATTATAAGATCAAATTCTTGAAGTAACAAGATGCAATGAATCAAACAAGACTTAGCATAACCTTTTTAGCAAAAAGGTACCTAAGAGAAGAATGGTTAGTGCAGATCGTGATATGTGAGCCTATCAAATAAGGTCTAAACTTTTCTAGTGCAAAAACTACAGCAATAAGCTCTTTTTTTATCGCTGTGTAGTTGCATTGAGCATCATTCAAAGTCATATTAGCGTACTAGATGGCATGAAGGATTTTGTTGATGCATTGTCCTAGAACAGCACCAACCACAAAGTTAGAAGCATCACAAATAATTTGGAAAGGAAGATCCCAATTCGGCAAGCAGATGACTTGAGTAGAAATGAGTTCGTTTTTAAGGCTTTCAAAACAAGAGACACAATCAGAATTAAAATCAAAAGGAACATCTTTTCCCAAAAGAGTAGTCAAAGGTCGAGTAATTTTGCTGAAGTCTTTCATAAGGCATTGATAAAAACCAGCATTCCCTAAGAATGATTGAATGTCCTTAGCAGATTTGGGAATGGGCAGATTTGAAATAACATCAACTTTTGCTTTATCTACCTCAATTCCCTTATTTGAAATGACTTGTCCGAGGACTATGACTTGTTTGAACATAAATTGGCATTTTTTCCAATTTAAAATTTAGTATTTCTCTTTGTATCGATTTAGAACCAAGTCGAGATGATGTAAGCATTCAAAAAAAGAATCTCTAGAGATTGAGAAATTGTCCATAAACACTTCTAAAATGCGTTCGATCATGTCAGAAAAGACGCTAACCATGCATCTTTGGAAAGTCACAGGGGCTTTACAAAGTCCGAATGGCATACGCCGATAAGCAAAGTTGCCGAAAGGACATGTAAAAGTCGTTTTTTCTTGATCTTCAGGAGCAATTAGAATTTGGTTATAGCCGGAATAACAATTAAGAAAATAATAGAATTCATGGCCAGCTAATACATCAAGCATTTAGTCCATGAAAGGAAGAGGGAAACGACCTTTACATGTTGCAGCATTTAATTTTTGATAATCAATGCAAACATGCCAACTCGTTCGAGTATGGATTGTAATGAGTTCGTTAGCATCATTTGTGATAACGGTGAGTCCAGACTTTTTAGGCATGACATGAACTGGGCTAACCCACGAACTATCGAAGATGGGATAAATGATACCATTATCAAGGAGCTTAAGAATTTCATAAACCGGATCTTTCATTTTGGGGTTAAGCCTTCATTGCGGTTCACGAGTAGGCTTGGCTTCGTCAATAAAATGAATATGATGTTGAACAATTATAGGGCTAATTCCTTTAATATCGGTAATGGACTACCCAATCGCTTCTTTGTTTTTCAAAAGAATTAAAAGAAGAGATTCTTCTTATTCAAGAGAAAGATCAGAAGAAATTATTATAGGAAGCATTTCATTGTCATCTAAGTGTGCATACTTAAGGTGAAAAGGAAGAGGTTTGAGCTCTAACCTAGGAGGTTGCTCAGTCAAAGAAATCGGTTGAGTTTCAGACTCAACCATGAGAGGTTCGAAGGGAAGCGTGTCTTCGATCTTGTTTGGCATGTCTTGAAACAACTGTTCGTTATCTGCTTCATATTCATTATTAGGGTCTATTGTCTCATTTTCAAAGTTTTCACAAATAACACTAACTTCCAAAGTGTAGTCGGATGGTTCATTTGACTGATTTTCTAAATTGAAGATGTTAAGATCTATAGTCATGTTACCAAAGGAAATTTTTATTGAACCATTTCGATAATAGATCAAAGCATTCATGGTGGCCAAGAAAGGTCATCCTAAAATCGAAGGAATTTGGCTAGTGAGACTGTTTACAAGTTGTGTTTCAAGGACAATGAAATCGATAGGGAATATGAATTCCCCACTGTAATGAGTATGTCCTTGATTTCTCTTATCGATTTCTTTATAGAACGATCAGCCAATTGAAGGGTGACCTTCGTTAGTTTAAGCTCACCTAAGCCTAGTTGCTAGTAAACTTAATATGGGAGCAAGTTTACGCTAACACCTAGGTCTAACAAACATTTTTTCATTTTCTTGTCACCTATCGTACACAAGATTATAGGGCATCCTGGATCTTTGTATTTCATAGGAATGGATTGAGACAAGACTTTGTTTAGACCGGCCGCCAAAGATTTCTTTTAGCACTTGAGTATGTTTCTTTTGAGTGCACAAGTCCCTTAAAAACTTAGTGTACGTTGGGACTTGTTGAATGATATCTAAGAGAGGAATGTTCACTTTGACTTGTTTGAAAATTTCTAAATTTGTTCCATTTGATCGGAATGTTTCTAAGGTCGAAGTTAATGTGGAAATGGAATTCAAAACTCAATAGATCGGTCTACTTGAGTTGGAAAAGAATTAGACACGGAATTTGGTTCGGGATTCGACTCGTTGTTTTGATCGGAATCGTTTATAGTTTTCGAAGCATCCAGAGGAACTTCCAGTAAGTCATTCAGATTGAAAACTTGGTTATCAATTTGTTTACCAGATCACAATATGGTGACCAAGTCCATTTGATTCACATGGTTATCTTGAACGACATGTGTAACACTCATAATTTGGTGTTAGTTATTTAATTAGTTAGTTAATTAATTTAGGTTTCAAAAATGAAATTTGTGAAAATAATAGAAGTTGACCATGAAACTTGCACCATTGCGTTCATGGTGAAATTCTGAGCAACTTTCATATTTAGATTTTTACGATTGGAGTCCAAACGAAGAAATTACGGACGAAAATGAATTCGAAACGAAATTAATTCGAATAAGAAATTAATGTTTATATATTAATTATCTGGGGCCCATAGGTCGACCCATATATTAGAGCAGTCAACCAGGGGAGGTTGATCCCTAGGGAGGGTGTGGTCGACCGCTTTATGTGTGGCGGCTAGGGTAAGCCTAGCCCAACGGTCCAGATTTAATATATTTCGATCTAACGGTTCTAGTTGATTCTAGCGCTTATAAATTCAAGCCTAACCCTCTCTTCTTTTCTCATATTTTTTCGGACATAATAGCGAAGCTCTGCTATTTCTTATTCCCTACTTTCTTTCTAAATTATAAAAATAAGATATTTATATCTATATTCATACAAATTGGAGAAGAATAGAAATCTAATAAAAAGAAGAAGAGAAGAGAATCAGCTATACGCGTATTTGAGGTAATTTATATAAATTTATATATTTGTATCTATTTTCTCTTCCAATCCATAATCTCTTCTCAGATCTGTAGTTCTAATGTATGTATATACCCTTTTATACATATTTCTTAGATTAAAAAGGGTTTGGAGATGAATTTAAGGTTCTACTTCAGATTTGGAGATTTGGATCGCTTTTAAATAGTTAGTGGAAAATTTTATATGTTATTTATGATTTTAAATCTATTTCATTAACATAAGTTTGATTTTATACCTAAGTCAAATTTATTTGTTAATTGTAGGCATAAATTAGTGGAGAAAGCTATTGCCTATATATTCTTGTTTTAGATCTAATTTGAAATATTATTACACCAAGATTTGAAAATCAGTCCCAAAGATTTTAGATTTCGAATGCTCTATTTTTTATTCCAGATCTGTACTTCGGTGTAAAATAGGATTTTTGGATTATTGCCACAATTTGTGGTAAGTTGTAGATTTTTCATAGTTTAATTTGTGGGCAGAACATCCGTTTGATTTTTATAAATTTGTTTATGTTTTCCACTTTTGATTCAAAAAGGCGCTTGATTTAACAAGAAATAAAACAAAATGGGAAGAGATGTGTAAATTACAGATTTATTCTCCATAGTTTACACTGTTTATTCCAAATAAAAAGAAATTATCCATTCTTTCTAATTTCAAATGTAGTAAATCCTTCCTTTTTGTGTTAAACTAATTTATGGAAATCATAGCGGAAAATCTTCCTAAGAAATTTAATTCTAGCAAATTAAATATGGAAAGTATATTTTAGTTATATATTTATGACTAGAATATATTTGGTTATGAATAGGTAGTTTTATTAGACATTTTATGTGTATATATTACGTTAATAAAGAAGAACAATGTTTATTCGTGCGTTATTTATATGCAAAGTTTGTTAGTTATTATTATATTTAGGGAAGCGAATAGGTAGAAATAAGAAATGTAATCATTCCTATTAATGGGAAATAAATTAGGAATTGCCAACAATTAATAGGAAATATAAGATTTTTAACCCCAATTGATGGGCAATTAATGGGAAATAATGGATAGGATTAGATTAGGGGTTACAATTGGTTAGTTAAAGACCGTAACTCCAATTATGGGCAATTAATGGAAATGAATTTGTGAGTTACAATTTATAAGGACAAATGGATAAAAATAGACTGATAAAAATGGAATGGATATAAAAGGTTACTAATTTGAAATTAGTAATCATACATAAATGTCTTAGGAAATGTCCGCTAGGATTATGGTCAAATTGACATTTATGAGCATTAAAAGGAGATTTATGGATGGATAAGTATTCGAGGTAAATTTTATTGTCTTAAATAAAAAGGGAATTAGTAAGCTAAGTCCAATGTCAACCTAAGATAATATAAGTAAAGATTAGGATGGTTAACTGGATATAGTAGGTTAGTGATGCGAGGTCAGTTGAGTCACTTGACGGAAGACTGCCCTTCACTTTAAGGCTACTAGTAGTCGAGAGTACTTACTACCGATGTGAGATATCACTAATCCTAGGACCTGTGACGACGTGAGAGATTGGGCATGCTTTCTTAATTGAAAAGTATTAAATGGTTCAAATTCGGAATTAGGAGCGATCGGCGATATCTCCATAGGGGTTCGCTTCTAGTTTGAAGTATTGAGTGGCTGCAGGGTCCGCCTCTCTCCAAAAATGAAGTATTAAGTAACCTAGTGAGATTCCAAATAAATAAGGATGTCTCTAAATTGGTTTACTTTAGTATTGAGGTATTAAGTGGCTATTTTAGGACCCGCCTCTTTACCAAAAGAAGTAACATAATGAGATTCCATATTTATAATTAAGAGTGATAGTGGATATCTCAGGAAGGGTTCGCTTTAGGTTTGAGGTATTAAGTGACTGATCTAGGGTTCACCTCTTTCCTAAAAAGAAGTATTAAGTAACCTAGTGAGATTCCAAGTGATTTCAACTAGATAGTACCAGTAAGAAACCCGCCTTAGGGTTAGGTGTTAAATGACAAAGGCCTACCTATAGATAGGTGTTAAATGGTCAGGGTCTGCCTAGTCCTTATTAATGAGGTATTAAGTGGCTTGGGTACAGTCCCTCATATTGCTCAAGCCGTAATAATGGTAGTACCAATGAGGAGTCCGCTTGGGAATAGGTATTAAGTGATGTGAGACCTGCCTAGAATATATGTGTTAAACTGATAGAAGTTCGCCTAGTCCTTTTAATGGTATTAAGTAGTTTGGGTACTGTCTATTACAAGGCTACGCTTTTATTAGCGATAGATGTGGTAATAGTTGGATATTAAATGTTGGAAGCCTTAAACAGTGGTTAGAGGTCTTTGTAGCTAGGACCCACCGACCATTGACAACATTGTTAGAAAATCACCTTGGGAATAGGTCTTAAATGATGGGGTCTACCTTGATTGAGGTGGCCGAGTCTACTTATTTCTCTTTCAAAAGTATTTTGTGGTGATTATAGAGGTCTGCTTCATATTTAGAAGTGTTAAGTGGCAATTGGGTTTGAAGTATTGGGTGGTTGATAAGGCTTCATCGGTATTTTGTACCTTGGGAAGGGGTAGGTAAGTAAACGTGTATGCAATGCAGGATTAGGTTAGAATTGCTAACCTTAATTGACATAACAATTAAATAGAAACCAATCAGTTTAAATTTATGTTATGGATTGTGTTATCTGGCATTTTGACCCAGCTATATTCAAACTGATTGGACTAGTTAGAGTCGACTGTCGTCAAGGCCGGTAAGTCCAGAGTGGTGATTGTTGGGTCCAGAAGTCAAGTACAAATGGTAATATGAAGCCAAAATCGAACGGAATTGAGAGATATACGATGCATATTATTCAAAGTATGGAATATGGTTCAACATGTAGGAGGGATCGGTTAAATCAACCTCCAACATCGGGGTAGGCATGTTTCAGGAAGAAAGTGCACTACAATAGAAAATAATCAATATATCAAGATCCATAAGTACAATGCATCTAAAATTTTGTGAGCAAGATGTGGGGACCCTAAGGAGCCTACCCTAGGGATCACATCTTAAGAAGATGAAATAAGAGGGATCGGCCCTCTTCCCTCAATAGTAATCGGCTGAAATAAGAAGACAACTCATATTGAAGCAAAGATTGAGCAATAACTCAAGTTCTAATACAGTTGGCATGAAACTTGGAGTCAAAGCATAATACAACATTGGGAAGCTACCACAGGGATCGCACCTTTAAATTCTTCTAAAATAGGGATCGGCAACGATTCTTATTCCTTGGAATTTGGGCTATCGATCCCTCTTATGGGTCTATACGGTCTTGGAGGTCCTTCTGTCGAATTTCAGGAAGATGTTTTGCCATCTTCGTCTATAAATACAGGCTTGGTTGTCCATATTTAGGAATTTTATGCTGCCAGTTGCTTTGTACTCTATGATAACTAAGAATTTTCATCTGATCCCTTTACAAAGTGATTAATAAAGCAATCTATTCAAAGTGGACATAGGCTTACAACGCTGAACCACTATAAATCGTTGTGTTCTTATTATTATTTTAATTTCTGCTATCTCATTACTATATTCCTCCATTTTCATTTTATATTATCCATTTATATCTCTATAAAAATACTATTGGGTGTTTGTGCCAATTTTTGGTGTAAACATTTTGGTGCTTTCACTGAGATTCTAATTCTCAGCCCCGTTGGGATCCCTTTGTTGCTACTGGATTGCATAAATCCCTCGAAGAGATTCGGAATTATCTTCAAGAAACTTGCTCGTTCAACTCAGATTTGTAAAGTCTAAGGAAAATTATCTATAATGGTTAGGAATACCAGATCTACATCTCAAAACGTAGAAGGAAATGAGAACGCTAGCATCCAGCAAGGAGGCCTGAGCAATCTACCAATAGATGTGAACTCTACTAATCTAGTTGATGTCCAGAATCCGATTAATTCCATCACAAGAGCTGAATTCTAGAATCAGATAAGAGAGTTGGTGGATAGCCACTGTAGTTGAATCAGCAAATTCAAGCCAATATCGATCTAATAAACCAACTCAGTTAGCAATAGCATGGGAAAGCTAGGAGGCACCCTACCCCTTATTCTACGTTGTAAAGTTCTAGTTCATCAGATGATTATCATAGACATAGACATCGCAGAACTGAGGGAAATCACATAGAAGCTTTAGGACATCAATAGGCAAACCAACATGGTCCGCCGTGACCGATCGATACCAATCTCTCCATACGGATCAGTACCAACCCCTCCTCTAGAGGAGGGAGCCTACCTTTCCATGCTAAAGCCCAAGTAGGAGCTGCTGCGATTGATTTAGATACTGGAGTTCAGATGGATGCAGACCAATTGCCTTCCCAAAATGACAATGAAGCGTATATACATGATATACATTAAGTGGATGTTGAGCCAAGAAAGCATGGAACAGCCTGTAGACATTGACAGGACCAGTCACGTGAAGTGGAGCACGATTGCTGCTTGGCTCCTACTGTCCAAATGCCGGACTTATCGGGTATGGTTAGACAGCTAGTGATGGAGACCCCAGGCTTGACCAATGATGACTGAGGCATCTCGAGAAGCCATACCCTGTTCACTGACAATATCTTACATGTGGATTATCCAAGGAAGTTCAACATGCCATCAATGCTTTCCTATAAGAGAAAAACCAACCCTAGGCAGCACATCATGAGATATGAATGGTTGATGGATTTTGCATGAGCTGATGTTGCAAAAAAATGTAGATGTTTTCCTATTATTCTCTCTAGCATAACAATGGTGTAGTTGACGAGATTATCCTCACAATCAATCTCTAGATTTGACGATTTAGCAATGAAGTTTGTGGAGTAGTTCCATATGCATGCAACTTGCTCGAAAGAAGTAATGTCCCTATCTGGCATGATCCAGGCTTTAGGAGAGTCACTGAAAGCTTATTTGGAGAGATTTCATATAGCTGTCACAAAGTCAGTAATTCGAATGACAATTCAATATTGATGGCGGTAACAAGAGGGATCGATCCAAAATCTGACTTTGGCGATTGGTTACCTAGCAAACCACCCGCAATGTTGGAGCATTTCTATGCAAAAGCAGCTCAGTATTTGAGGTAAGAGGAAGCTAGATGCTCTAGGAAGAAGAATGTTGTAGGACTAAGTGGAGAAGGAGTACAGAGTAACATTATAGGGAAGCAGTCTAGTGATAGTTCTAGAAAGTTCAAGTGAATGTCCAAAATAAACCGAATCAGCAAAAGAAAGGCGGTGATAGAAACCGTGAATGAAAAAGGGATTATGGAAAAGGAAAGCCTAGGATTCCAATGTATGATACCTACGCACTACTAAATACATCTTTAGAGAACATCTATTTGTCTACCTACAATACCATATAGTACAGGAAGCCACCTCCGAAAGAATTGATGGAGAAACAAAAGCAAACTGGAAAATATTCCCGGTTCCACGAATGCTATGGACATAATATGAATGAGTGTAGGTATCTCCTGGATATAATAAAGAAAACGATTCGGAAAAGAAAGTTACAGCAGTTCGTTGAAGCCCCACAGGATGGCAGGCAAGGGACATCTGACTCCAACCGAGGAAAAGCTTCGCATAGGGCTGAGGAACCTCTACAGACTGGTGGAACATTAGTGATCAATACTGTTTGTACCAAAATTGGGCACAACACTCTTTGGACGTATTTGAAGAGATTAAATTGAAGAATATAAATAAAAAGGGAAGTAATCTAACAAAAACGCCAAAACAAACAAACAGAAATGCAAGAACACAGGAATTAGAGTGGTCCGGCATTGTAGCCTACATCCACTATGGAAAGTTTGTTGTTTTATTGAAGTTTATAATCTAATTACAACAGTACACACTCAAGCACTCGAGTTACAGTGAGTCTCCAGTGGAGTATCGGCGTAGTCAAATCAAAAGTCCATTTTCTAGAGGCATATGGTTGCTATTTATAGGCGTAGGCTGAAAATATCTGGCTCAGATCTCGGAATAATCCTTCTCTCACGTGGGTGGGCCCATCAGATCGATCTATGGTCATTTGGGATCGATCCACGATCGATACATGTACCATTCATATCGATCAAGATAAGGTCTTTTTGGGCTGAGATTGATCATGGACATTCTTGAGATGGTACGCAAGCTCTTATGAAAATTTGGTGGCATTTGGACTTGTAGATTTTGAGTTATAATCGATCTTGGATTTGCAATGGGCTAGCATGTTTGTATCGATCCATGACCAGATCGATCAATTCGTATCGATTAAATGATGGTGACTTGGAGCGATAAGCTAGGGCGGATCCATATTTTATGCCGCATGACCGCTTCCTCCTCTTCTTCATGTTTTCTTCGTATCATTCCCAGGAATTACTCTTCGTATCGATCTGGGCAACTATTTTTCTATTGATGCTTTGTGCTCCACTTCGTATCGATGATTTAAAGATTGTTTCGTATCGATTATACGTAGCCGCTCTATATCGATTGTCCTTAGTTTGTTGTATCGATAGAAGATGGTAACTTCGTAGAAATCTGTGACTGATCCATACAAAACATTCTGGGTGGTGGATCGATACGAACTGGATTCATGTGTTACTGCCGATGGATACGAAGAGTGTCATCTTGGATGGATGCGAACATGATGGATACGAATGAAGTTGATTCCCTTGATTGTAATCGATCTATATCTTGAGCATACGAACTCTGATTGACCTGAAATTTGGACTGTTGGCTTTTATAGCTTTGGTTCTCGTGCTATATCAATTGTAGGTCAATCTGGACTCAGACCAAATTTTCCAGTATCCATAGTAGACCTGTGTACAACCGATCTTCGGGACGGACTATCTTTGGTTTCCAGTCAATTCCTTGGTGTCATGACCTTGCCAAAAGGCGGGATAACATTTGCCCTCCAAAGCACGTCTTGTGTGAACATGACATGCTTTGAAAAACTGCAATCTTCACTTTGAAAAGTTCTATCTGATTTGTTGAATAGTCGTAGTCTTTTCGTCAAAAGATGTAACCTTCGATTGATTTCCCGATATATAAATGTTGAGTTGTTGACTTTCAATGATTATGTAGTGCATTGTTGTAACCGAGTGTCGAGTGTTAGCAATTTTTTGTTCGCTGTTGTAATTGTCACCAGGTGAGCATTCAACTCCTGTGAATTTTGAAAATTGATGTTAGTCCGTCACACATGCATGTATGTTAACCTGACCCCCGTTAACGTTTGCACGTCCATGAGTCATTGTCAAGTTTTTTTTAAATCGAGTTTCGTATCGATCCTCTCCTGGATCAATGTGAAATTTGAGTTGTAACAACGCTTGATAGTCGTTTTAGAATATCCCTTCATATCGATCCTCTCCTGGATCGATTTGAGAAGTTGGGATAAGCATTTCGTATCGATGGCTATCGATACGAAATAGTTTGTTCTTTGAAATTTCTTCGCATCGATGGATACGAACTCCTATGGTCTCCAAAGTAATGGATACGAAATTGTTGATTCATATCGATGGATTTAAGTAGCTTCAATAGGCCTTTGTTGTGTCTTTCATACCGATGGCTTGATGGATACGAAAAGCTTGCTCTGGACCGATTTGAGTCGATGGTTACGAACAGTTGCTGCTATAGTTCGATGGTGGATGGATACGAAGTATGATTCGTATCGATGACATAAGATACTGCTCTTTATAGGTTAACATAATTGGGAGGCGAATCATCTCCTTTCCTTGGTTTCGTATCCATAAAAATACTTTTAGGACTTAGAAAACTTTTCACTTGCCTTCATTCCTACATATTGGCTTCATATCGATTAGAGCAAAAGAGAAAAAGAACTTGTCTTCGTTCTCGAGCCTTTCAATCCATTAACCCTTTGAACTATTAGCTTAAATTAGGTAATCAACTCGTAAATCCATACTTAAATGATGAGAGTCGAGATTTAACGCCAATCTATTCATAATCGTGGCCGATTTTGGTGATGTCGTTGCCCGAATCAGGTCGGAGAGTGGTTGAAGGAGGATGAAATGGTAGTTATGTTGCTTGGAGAAGAAGAAGTGTCAAGGGATATGAAGGCAGCATTCATGTTGATCGAGGAAAGTGATTTGTATCGGTCTGAGTGTAACTGGAGTTCGTATCGATTGAAGACAACGGAGCTTTGTATCGGATAAGCGAGCGGCTTCGTATCGATAGGAGGTGGCGGGAGTTCGTATCGATATGGAGCGATCGATATGAAAGACTAACTATTTGATCGATACGAAGTATCGGTTATGTTGAGCGATACGAAGATGTTGCCTATGATCGATACGAGAGGAAAGGCTTTGGATCGATACGAACTGGCCTCCTGGCGACAGATACAAATTCTTTCTCCCACGATTGATATGAATGGAGCTTCTGGTGATCGATCCAAGTTTTGACCTTGATGGATACGAAATTTTTGCACACTCGAACATTTGACTCCGACGGGCTTCTGCCTTGCATAATTGGACTTAACCGTTTCACTGCATATTTGACTGCCCTTCGAAGCTCGTTGATCGAATTGTAACTTAGCAAACTCTGTGAACTGTAACTTGGATCATTCTCCAAAGTCTGGATGGCACGGCTGTGACGGTCAGCGATGACAGTCACTCCAGTTGAATCTCGAAGTCTTGTCGTTTGAACATTCCACGAATTCCGCAGAATTTCTTAAGTATTATGTATCACTGCACTACACAACACATTCTCACACTTCACACTGGGGAGAACACAGGTTTATTGTCGTCTAACGATGATTTTTACTGAGTTCAATAGTTATGGAACCCGGGAGTTCACAATTGCAGGACGTTTAGAGTCCACCTTTTCCCGTAATAGAAATGCCGGCTATTGCAGCTGAAGAACTTAACACTACTCCGGATGAACTGTCGGGAGCAGTCTTTATTATGAACCCGCAGGATTCTGTCCACTCCAATATCTCTGAAGATATGTTAGGTAGGATTTGCCTAAGGCATGGGTTGCTGCTGAACGATGTCTTACTACCAGGGCCAGAAGATAGAGCCAACAATCCCCCTGAAGGTTACACAGCCTGCAACAGATTTATGTGTGTAGCCGGGACTCTTCCTCTATTCAATCAGATCATCTAGGAAGTTTTACTTTTCTTAAGAATTGCTCCATCTTAGTTGCACCCGAACGGGTATGCCTTGCTCAACAATCTGTTCGTTATCTTTATGGAACACCTCTTCCGTCCTCCGACCGTAGAAGAAATCAGATACTTATTCAACATAAAAAGTCACGGGGATAACCCCTCCTTCACTTTCCTAGAAGTAGTTAGTAATTGTCAAGTTATGGCCGGAGCTTGGAGCAAGTTGAGTTACTTCAAAACCGAATGGTTTTTCGTCCGGTGTCCACCGGGATTTGGCAGGAGGTGGCTCTTCAGACATAAGTGCTTCAACTTATTTGTTGATTAATAGGACGATATTAATTGATGTAGAGTCTAACACTTTGCTTCTTATACAGCTTCAATTTCGTAACCTAAAGGAGCTCGGTTCAAAGAAATAGTAAGGGTTCTTTAAGAGGTGCCCACAGTGCAAAGAGAAATCGATGAAGTCCTCACAGACGAAAATCTGATTGCCGTGGGGCTAATTGATAGAGGCCAGAGCATCGAACTTGTAGGAGTTCTTAGGATAGTTTCGGTGAGGAAAATAAGAAGGAGAGCTCCCAAAATTGTTATAACCAAACAAGGCGATGGCGAGAGCTCGTTAGCTAGAGACGAGCCCGTGGATGTGCCTTCGTAGGACCCTCAAGCATCGGGAAAAAGAGAAGGCAAGATCGTTTGTCGCAAATCTCTAAGGCGCAAAACCGTCGTAGTGTCTTTGTCGGCTACTAGTTAAGAGATTCCTCATCCGAAATGGAGAGCTCATTGGAAGGATTGGCGGATGTCCCAATCCCAGACGATCTGACTTCATTTCAAGACTTCGGATTGGAAACCAAGGCAGGCTGGAGCGCTTTAGATGTAGGGGAGCTGACTCCTACAAGCGAAGCCGCCACAATCGGTCGGTTGGGGGGTTTGCACATACATGCACACACTTCACGACACTACACAATCTCTAATCACAAGCTATTAATCTCTAGAGATTACCAACTCTATTTCTCTTTTCATTTTATAGATACGATGTCAAGGTGGGAATCTATGCTTGGTAGTCTCCGTTCTGTGTGCCATTCATCTAGCTCATATTCCGAGTCTCGCAGGCGTAAGGCCGAAAGAGAACGCGATCGCGGCTATTCTAATCAAGAGAGGGAGCGTTACGAGAGGGAAAGAGATAGGGAGAGGGAGAGGAAGTATAGGCGCCGTTCCCGGTCGCGCTCTCTGCCACCTAAAGGTCCAATGCAACCCTCCGGCTCTGGAAAACAAACTACTGAAACCGCACGCCAACCGGTGCCTCCACAAACTTCGAGATCTGGCGAGCAACGCCGTAGAACTGGGACAGTTGTTCCTGTCGTCACTACATCAGCGGCTATGGAGCCCATAGGAGAGGGAGTCATATGAATAGCTCAGTTGAAAAAAAAATTCCCTAATATTTGCTATGATGGCTTTCACTTTCCCCCAAACTTGAAGCAAATTCCCGATAGGGCTAAACAAATTGTGCATGATTATGTATATGATATCTACACCAGTATCGAGAGTGGATGAAGGCCGCGGAGAAAGCTTTAACGGTGGCTTTTGATCGGGCGAAGACAATTGAAAATCTGGAGAAAGATCTTGTCCAAAAAGATCGCATAGTGCAAGCGCTTACCACCAAGAATGATACTTTATGGAACTCGAAAATGGAGGCCCTTAAGAAAGTCGATGAGACAAGCAAGAAGATAGAACAGATGCGACAAGAGCACTTGACCTTGGTCAAGGAGATGGGTCACAGAATCGCCACCGCTATGTTGGAAAGAGATGCCGCGCTTAAAGAGCTTGAAGACCTTAAAGCCAAATTTACTGAAGCGGTCAAAGAGAAAGACGATGCTAACAAGGCTACTCAGGAGGCATGTGATCAGGCCGTGGAACTCAGAGGTGAGCGGGATGCGACCAAGTTAAAAGTCCAAGAAACCGAGGCCAAAATCGAAACCAATGTTAGAGCGGCAGAGGCCAGGTTGGAAGTTGAGATTGAAGATATCCTAGTCACTTATAATGTCAATGTCTTGAAACACTGCAACCTAAGCTAGCTCGATGACTACCTACTTCATCTATACAATGCTTGGTACCGCTTGGTACAGGAGGAAAAGGCGGATCATCACACTATATCTATTGATGATTTTGAGCTGGAGAACCGAATATTAATCGAAGATGAGAGAAAAGTTCTCCACGATGCCATTATCACTTCTGAGAAGGAAAAACTTGCCGGCTAATATCTGAATGTTGGAGAGGGGTTAGGAGTTGAACACCATGAAGCAAGCTCTGAAATGCTTGCAGCAACTCAACCCGAGCTTACTTCTACAATTAACCCTCAAACTGTTCCTGCATATGATCCTGATCAGCCACATTTGTCTCTAGTACGCGAGCATGGCTCCAAAGGCGCACCGGCCCCGCACGTGAGCCAATCTAGGAAGGTACTCTGAACACTTCTTGTGTCCATTGAAAGCCAGGAGTGCTATTAGAAGATGTCACTAATGTTTTCTCTTATCTTTATTCAGTTATAGAATCTGCATCGGTCGAACCTCTTGCAACCCAAGAGCTGCATCATGAGCAGGAGGTCCTTATGATAGAGGCAATCACGACAATGGCCGCTGCACCAACTGAGGGAGTGCACGAGAGCGCTTTCATTTTTGACGAACAAATGAAGGAAGAACTCCTTGGCCATCAAAGTGATCCACTTACCGACTTGCCGTTCGTCATGGGTGAAGGTGTTTTTACAGCTAGCTCTTCGAGCCCAACTAGCAGCATTCCCATGGAAGCCCAAGAAATTCGGGAGGAAGAGATAATGGCAGAGATCAATGCTGAAATGGAAAGAGCCGCACATGCTAGTAGTATTGGAGGTGGCATGGCGGGTCCTGGTCCGATCCCCATGCGTATGATTTCTCCTAGCGGCACAATCGTTGACACTGGCGTGCCTCCCTCGTCCTCTAACATTGAAAGTACCACGATTCCTCCGGCTCCGTATTCAGAGAGTATACCGATCCCCGTGAGTTCGGAGGAAGAGATCACCGTAATTGCCATGGCCAAAGACCAACCAGCAAAAGGAGGTCGGGGAGGCAAAGGCTCGAAAGACAGCCGAGCGGTAGTTCCAGTGGATCTACACCAAGTAAGAAGAAGAAGAAGAAGCTGAAGGAGTAGACATGCCCTTTTGCTCCCTTTTTTGGTAGATAGGTAGGCATTTCTTTTTGCTTTCCATAGGTCGTGTATAGATGCGGGTTCGGTCCCTGCCTATATGAATTCTTGAAATAATTTTTGTACATATCCTTTTCTTTCAAAAAATAGTTGAAATGAAATTTCATTTTGTTTTCAGCATAACTCTGTGTTTATTTGCTTAAGTGTTTGAGCGCCCAAATTTCCATTCAATGTACTTATGAGGCTTTAGTCTCTGAATCGGACTTGAGTTCGATTGTAAAGTCCCGGAGTCATGGCTTCGGGTCATAACCAAACATTAAGTTCAGTCCCAATGTTGTACTATCTCGATCAACAGCTAGTACTTGAGTTTTACCCCCAGTCCTGGGGATGAATTGAAGTGGTCGGTCAATAGTCCCTTTCCGCCTTCAATAAATTTAGCTTAACTTAGTCGGAACAAAGTTGAAGCGAGACGAGTTCAAGTGGTCGAATCACACTGGCTCATCTATTGGTTATCGCATCCGCACTCTGGGGATTGCACTTGTGTGTCGACGATCGGTCACGCCTGCTTAATGTTTAAAGATATGTTCGCGCTACTGGGACTTAAGTTATTTTACGGGCGGTCAGTCACACCCGCTTAATATTTAGAATTACGTCCGCACTCTGGGGACTTAGATTGACTTATGGGTTGTCAGTCACACCCAATTTATGTTTTGTACTCCAGTCCGCACTCTAAGGACTTAGAGTTATCTCGCAGGCAGTCGGTTCACACCCGGTTTGCGTTTATACTCCAGCCCACGCTCTGGGGACTTAGAGTTAGTTGATGAGTGGTCAATCACACCCATCTTGATGTTTATACTCCAGTTCGCACTACGGGAATCTGGAGTTGATTGACAGACGGACAGTGACATCTGCCTAAGTATTGGGATCTCATTCACACTACAGGAATGAGAAGTTGATCAGGAACGTGGACGGTCGGATCATATCCACCCTAAGTAGGCAAGCGAAGTCGTAGATGGATGGGTCCATCCTCCTCAAGCTTGTAAAAATGGAGACGAGGTTGTGGATGGATAGGTCCATCCTCCTCGAGTTTAGATTGTACATGGGCGAAGTCGTGAGTGGATGGATCGATCCACCCTCCTGGAGCCTACATTTTGGATTAGAAGTTTATACTCCAGTTCGCACTCCGGGAACCGGAGTTCATTGGAGAATTGTCGTGTATCAATCCTTTTTGGCTTTAGTGTAGTTGTTCGCTCCTGAGCTCGGGATTTCACTTAGCGAGCGACCGGTCATATCACAGTCACTCCTTATTTGAATAAGCCTCACCGTAGGATGGAACTTAGCTCTCCGTGCTTTGACGAGTTTGCATTTTATTGCTGAAATAAGAAAGTACGGCAAAGTCAGTTGTCTTATTACAAGTTCAAATTTCGATTCAAATGAAAAGCAGACTGAATGAATAAACAAAGCCTGTTATGTGTAGTAGCGATGAAGACTCTCACTATTCTAAGCTCTCGGCAAAGTGAGACCATCCACAGTTGATAATTTGAATGTGCCATCACCAAGTCTACATTTGATGAAATACGGTCTTCCCATGTTGGTTTCATATGCGAAGGGACCGGATTGATTCTCTTGAGTATGAGGTTGCCAAGTTCAAAAGTTCTGGGTCGGACCTTAGCATTGTATAATCGGGCGACTCGACTTCGGTGTGCGGCTGCCCTCAAATTAGCCTCTTCATGCTTCTCATCCAATAAATCCATAGATTCAGCAAGTAATATAGTGTTCGTCTTCGGATCGTAATATGTCACACGATGAGAAGGTACTTCGAATTCAACTGGAATAACGGCCTCAGAGCCGTAGGAAAGTGAAAATGGAGTGTGGTCGGTCGTGGACTTGTGGGTGCTTCGATATGCCCATATGGCCATAGGAAGTTCATCGACCCATCTACCTCCAGCCTTCTCCAGTCGTTTCTTTAGAATGGACTTAATAATTTATTAATAGCTTCGACCTGTCCATTTGTTTGAGGGTGAGCAACTTCCGAGAACTTCTTCTGGATGTGGAAACGTTGACAGAAATTCTTGAACTCGACACTATTGAATTGGGCTCCGTTGTCAGTTATAATTGTATGCGAAAGGCCAAAACGACAGATAATGTAGCATACGACAAAGTTGATTGCTTTCTTCATCGTAAAAGTAACAAGGGGCTCGGCTTTCGCCCACTTGGTAAAGTAGTCAACTACAACGATGGCGTACTTCGCACCACCTTTAGCTAGATTTAAAGATCCGATTATATTGATGCCCCATGTGGCAAACGGCTATGGACTGACCATCTGAGTAATTTCGGTAGGAGGGGCTCTTGGAATTCGAGCATGTTTCTAGCACCTATCACATTTCTTGGCGTAATCCAATGCATCTCAATTCACCGTCGGCCAATAGTACCCATATCGGAGTATCTTCTTAGCAAGGGCTTGCCACCTAGTGTGATCGCCGCATTCTCCCTCGTGCACATCATGTAACACTTGTTTTATCTTGTAATGGGAGATACACCGGAGTAAAGGAACAGAGTATCCTCTCCAGTACATGACTCCATACTGGATAATGAATCGTGAAGCTTTCCGGAGAACTTGTCTTTTCTCACTTTTGCGCTCAGGCAAAGCTCCATGTTTGAGATAGTTTCTGAATGGGTCATCCATAAATCCTTTTCGGGCGTTGCCTCATGCACCCAGTCTGCCTCTATCTGATCGATGCTTAGAGAGGTAAGTGTCTCAATGGAGACGAGCCCCATTTGTTGTGCTTCACCAGTGATGTCCAGTTTTGCTAAAGAATCGGCCTTCTGATTATGCTCCCAGGGTATACAGGGGATGGCATAGTAGTCGAACTGATTCAATACTTCTTGGACCCGAGCAGGATAGGCTGCCAACCTCCAGTCTCTTGCTTGGTGTTCTCCCCGAACCTGGCATACGACCAATTGCGAGTCATTGTAGATCTCCATAGCAATAATTCTCAAGTCTTTGGAAAGTCTGAGTCCGGCAAGTAAAGATTCATATTCGGCCCCGTTGTTAGTCGCGCGGAATTCAAACTTCAAAGCATAACATATTGATCGACCTTCTGGGGTTTTGAGTACAACTCCAATGCCTGACCAGTGTCGATTGATGCACCGTCAGTGTATAGCTTCCATATGTATTTGGGAGATTCACTAGTTTCGGGCAAGTCCTCCGGTATAGTAGATTCAGCTATAAAGTCTCCAAGAACTTGTCCTTGGATGGTTCGTCTTGGTGTATAAACAATATCAAACTGACTTAACTCGATGTTCCACTTGAGTAACCTACTAGACATCTCAGGCCACGTAAGGACCTGTCGTAACGGCTGGTCGTTATAGACTGTAATCGGATGTGCCTGGAAATATAGGCGGAGCTTCCTCGAGGCAATGACTAAGCAATAAGCTAGCTTCTCCAACTTTGGGTTGTTTTTCTCTACCCCTGTCAATTGCTTGCTTATATAATAGACCGGTCGTTGTATCCGATCTTCTTCCCGAGTCAATGCAGCGCTGATCGCATTTGTTGAAACTGCCAAATAGATATATAATCTTTCATGATCAACCGGCTTTGATAGAATAGGTGGCATTGCCAGATGTTGAACCAATGCTTGGAATGCGCCTTCGCACTCTGCCATCCATTCGAAATTGCACTTTCCTTTCCTGATCAGGTCGAAGAAGGGAATGCACTTGTCTTTGGATTTGGAGATGAATCTACTCAAGGCTACCACCTTCACGTTGAGGCTTTGAACTTGCTTTATAGTTTTGGGAGTCTCGAGATTTCGAATCACCCATATTTTCTCAGGATTGGCTTCAATTCCTTGAGCATTGACAATGAATCCAAGGAATTTTCCGGATGCGACTCCGAAGTGACATTTCAATGGGTTGAGCTTCATTCGGTACTGTCGGAGAATGTTGAACATTATTTCTAAGTCTTTGACATGATTGATGAACAGCCGTGACTTTACAAGCATATCGTCCATGTACACCTCCATGGTTTTCCCGATCTGGTTAGCGAACATTCGGTTCACAAGCCTTTGGTAAGTTACCCCAGTGTTCTTGAGTTCGAACGACATCACTTTATAGCAATAAGTCCAAGATCGGTGACAAAGCTAGTATGCTCCTGATCAAGCAGGTGCATCAGTATTTGATTGTAGCCGAAATATGCATCCATGAAAGATTAGAGTTAGTGTCCTGCCATTGAATCTACAAGTTGATCGATTTTGGGAAATGGAAAATTGTCTTTGGGGCATGCTTTATACAAATCTGAGTAGTCCACACAAGTCCTCCATTTCCCGTTGGATTTCCTAGCAAGCACTGGGTTGGATACCCACTTTGGATACAATGCGTATCGAATAAACCCGTTCGACTTGATTTTATCTACCTCTTCCTTCAGGGCGGCAGATCTCTCTAGATCCATACAACGCCTTTTCTGTTTGACCGGGGCATGCCGTAGGTCAATATTCAATGCAAGGCTTGCGATGTTCGGCGAGATCCCGTACATGTCTGAGTGCGTCCAGGCAAACACGTCGAGGTTTGCCTGGAGAAATTCAACCAATTCCTCTCTCATCTGTTGGCTTAGCTGAGATCTGACCTTTATTATTCTGGAGTCGTCGTCATCATCATCAATCGGAACATCGATCGTCGGCATTGCCGGGGAAGCCTGGCTGTCTTTGACTTCCTCTTCATTATCGTCATCTCATGGATCAAGATCTTTCAGGAATGGGTTGTGGTGCCCGAGCCTAGGCGTTAACTGTCAATTTTTAGAAAAACAGACGCGGAGAGATTCCTCCACGTCCTTGCCTTCTCTTTCCGCTGCACATCCCGCAGCTCAGCAACATAACAGGAACGTCCAGCTGTCTGATCTCCTTAAAAAACTCCAACCCCGTTATCTGTGGGGAACTTAAGAGTCAAACACGATGGGACAATGGCTGCCCTGAATTCAGCTAGGGCTGGTCGGCCCAAGAAAGCATCATATGGAGAATTAATGTCCAACATAACGAACTGTAACCTCCGGACTCTCCGGCAATCTCCGATTCCTAACTCAACTGGCAACTCCACCATCCAAGAGGGTATCGTTGCACTCCCATTAAAGCCATGTATGTGAGACTGACACGGCTTCAAGTCCTTCACTTCCATTTTCATCTGGTCATAAGCTTGTTTGAAAAGAATATTTACGGAGCTTCCACTATCTATCAAGATCCTCTTCATCCAAGCAGGACCTATCTGAACCGATATGACTAGTGGATCGATAGTGGGGGCTTCGACTTTATCAACGTCTTTGTTCCAGAAAACGATGTCGTCTATCATCGTTTTCTATTGTTTCACTGGAGCCCCATCATCAATATTACCACAACACTCGAAGTCTGCATGTCTAATCGAACTGGCATACGAATCCATTTCCCTCCAGCTCCGATCAGCTGGATGAGGACCACCACTAATTGTATTAATAACCAATCTCCCGCCAATACATGCGAGTTCTTCCGGTCTAGCCTGATTTTGACCTTGATTCTGGTTTGATGGGCCCGCACCTCCAGCCTGCGGCGCCCGATCAAATTGTTCCAACTTTCTCTCTCCAATTAACTTCTCAATGATGTATTGTAAATGGCGACACTCATTAGCTTATTGATCATAGCAATCATGGAATCTACAGAATTTCCCAGTCTGAATTTGCTTCTCAGATGACTGTTTCGGAGTTGGTTTCTTATATTGTCCAGTATTACAAGTTTGCAAATAAACATTCTCCAGGGATGTATTCAATGGGGTATATTGGTCAAACATAGGAGCTCTGTGTCATGGTCCGCGATTTTGATATCGCTTCTTACCCTGACTTCCATCGCCTTTCTGCTGACTCTGCTTATTCTGTATATTCAACTGCACTTTATCGGAACTCTCACCGGTTTATTTCACAGCAACGTTACTTTGAATGCCTTTGACACTGGGCCCCGCATCATCCTGCTTTCTAGATTGTCTAGAGTCTTCTCTCCTCAAGAACCGTGCCGCCTTAGCATAGAAAGGATCCAATGATGCGGGGGGTTTCCCAGCCAACCAATTGCCAAATTCGGAATCAGGATCGATCCCTTTAGTCAATGCCATCATTATAGAATTGTCATTAGGGTTGCTGATCTCCACACAAACGACATGGAACCTTTCCAGATAACGTTTGAGTGTCTCTCCTGAAGCTTGAGTAATGCGGGATAAGGTGTTAACATCCTTCGGCCTCGTGACGTGCATAAGAAACTGTTTAACGAACTTGATAGCCAACTGATCAAAGCATGAAATGGATTGAGGTGGTAAATGAGTAAACCACATGGTTGCGATGCCCCTAGGGAAATAGGAAAGCTTCTACATTTAACCGCATCATCAGCTCGAGCCACGTTCATGAGCCATTCATAGTTTAGGATGTGCTGATTAGGATCTAAGCTCCCTTCATAAACAGGTAAAGTTGGCATCCTGAATCGGTGAGGTGGCTCAGCATTGAGGATGTCATCAGTGAACGGAGTATGACTTCAAGAGATTCCCCAATTGTCATTGGTGAGGCCTTGACTTCACAGATCATCTGACGGATCATGGTTGGGATGTCGGGCACTTGGACATTCTTCGCTAAAGTGTGGTCGGGCTCCACATTGCGAGGACAGTCCGAGCGTGGTCGACGGTATGTGCCTCACCTCCTTGGATCCAGATCTTTGGGCACATACGGTTCAGGAGCATGATTGTGTTGATGAAAGGCTGGGTATGGTTGATTCTGAAGTTGAGCTTCCATATTTGTCGCAGCAGTAGTTGCATGGCTATTAGTAGTGTGATAAGGAGGTGCCACTCCTTGGGAGGAGGGTCCAGCCTGGTGCCCCATGGAGGGACCAGCTCCAGCTTGCCCAAGATTCAGAATACGATGATGCCCGAAGGCTTGAGCATAGCTTCCATCTAGCCGTGTACATGAAGATCTATGGTTGAAATCATAAGAAGCTGAGCTTTCGGTAGATGAATCGGAAGCACGATCCTTTCTGGATCTCCTTCTTCTCTCCTCGTTCAGTCGGTGGGCTAGCTCCGTGTTGGCACAGATTTGTTGCATGAGCTCCTGACGGCTTTGGGTAAGCTCTTGCATAAGAATCCGGAACTCCTCCCTAGTGACAGGGCCTTGTGGATCTGAGGGTCCAACCGAATTCTGACCTATAGCAGGCAGCTATGCGGGGTTCGGTCTAGCAGCAATAGAAGCAGTCCTTGTGTTCCATGGTTGATGCAGTTCCTTTCTAGATCTGATGCAATCTGGATAGTATGGAATGAACTCCTAGATGGTAGATCTGGATCTTCCTCCTTATATTCTTGCAATCCAACGGCAGTAGTAGATCCAATGAGTAGAAGAAAAGTTGGGTTTTCTTAGTGAAAGCACCAAAATATTTGTACCAAAATTGGGCACAACAGTCTTCCGACGTATTTTAAGAGATTAAAGTGAAGAATATAAATGAAAAAGGAAGTTAATCTAACAAACACGCCAAAACAGACAAACAGAAATGTAAGAACATAGGAATTAGAGTGGTTAGGCGCTGTAGCCTATATCCACTGTGGAAAGTTTGATGTTTTATTGAAGTTTATAATCTGATTACAACAGTACACACCCAAGCACTCGTGTTACAATGAGTCTCCGGCAGAGTATCGGTGTAGTCGAATCAAAAGTCCATTTTCTGGAGGCATATGGCTGCTATTTATAGGTGTAGGCTAAAAATATCTGGCTTAGATCTCGGAATACTCCACTCACGTAGGTGGGCCCATCTGATCGATCCATGGTCATTTGGGATCGATCCATGATCGATAGATGTACCATTCGTATCGATCAAGATGAGGTCCTTTGGGCTGAGATCGATCATGGATATTCTTGAATACGCAAGCTCCTGTGAAAATTTGGTGACATTTGGGCTTGTAGATTTTGAGTTGTGATCGATCCAACTTTGGATTTGCAATGGGCTGGCGTGTTCGTATCGATCCGTGACTAGATCGATCAATTCGTATCGATCAAATGACGGTGACTTGGAGCGATAAGCTAAGGCAGATCCATCATTTATGTCGCGTGACCGCTTCCTCCTCTTCTTCATGTTTTCTTCGTATCGTTCCTAGGAATTACTCTTCGTATCGGTCTGGGAAACTCTTTTCGTATCGATGCTTTGTGCTCCACTTTGTATCGATGATTTAGAGATTGTTTCGTATCGATAATACGTAGCCGCTCTGTATCGAATTTCCTTGGTTTGTTTTGTATCGATTGAAGATGGTAACTTCGCATCGATATGTGACTGATCGATACGAAACATTCTGGGTGGTGGATCGATATGAACTAGATTTATGTGTTACTGCCGATGGATACGAAGAGTGTCATCTTGGATGGATACAAACATGATGGATACGAACGAAGTTGATTCCCTTGATTGTAATCGATCCATACCTTGAGCATACGAACTCCGATTGACCTGAAATTTAGAACATTGGCTTTCATTGCTTTGGTTGTCATGCCATATCAATTGTAGCTCGATCTGGACTTGGACCAAATTTGCCAGTATCCATAGTAGACCTGTGTATAACCGATCTTCGGGACGAACTGTCTTTGGTTTTCAGTCAATTCCTTAGTGTCACGGCCTTGCCAAAAGGCGGGATAACAAATACAATAGTCAAAGGACTGCATCCAACTGATAATGGTTGGCATGAGATGTAGCACTCTGCTAGCACGATCAAGCATATGAATTTTGAGTGTTGTTCGAATATAAAAGATGAAGCTCCAACAAAATAGCAGCATACAATGTTAGATGACATTATATTCAGAGATAGAGATGCAGATAAGGTGGAGGCACCGACAATCGATCCAATGGTCATTTCGGACATGATCGGCTATGCCTTTGTAAGAAGGATTTTGGTTGATTGTGGAAGTTTTGTTAATATATTTTCAAAAAGGCTTACGATCAGATAAGGATGGAAGCCAAGGATTTGAAACCATCTAAAGCCTACATTCATGGCTTTAACTGTGCTATGACCGAAGCTGTTGGATATGTCGAATTTCCTGTGGAGTTGGGAGAAGGTGACCGTAGGAGAGTGCAGATTTTACCATTTGTTGTCTTGGATGTTGACTCTCCATACAATGCTTTTCTAAGCTGACCAGCCCTAGCTGAATTCTGGGCATCTCTTACCCTGTGGTGATTGACTTTGAAGTTCCCAACTGATTACGGTGTTGGAGTTGTGCATGGTGATCAGGCGACCGGACGTGCCTATTATATGGCTGAGTAGAGAGACACTCAACGGAAAGAGAAAGGTAAGGGTGTGGACAAATCTCTCCACATCCAACTCGTCGAAGATTGATAACCGAGGCTCGGGCCTTGGCTTAGGCAACACAGTCAGTTCTATAAACACATAAATCCAAGAGATGACGAGGAGGAGCCCAAAGCTGCCCGGACTGAAATGAAGATTGACATCACGGTCAGCCATGGATGACCTATCATGGGTTTTCTCTAAGCAAATCATGACATGTTCGCTTGGATTCACTCTGACATGTATGGGATCTCGCTTGCCATTGCGAGCCATACATTAAACATCGACCCAAGGCATGTCCCGGTGAAACAAAAAAGGCATGACATGGATCCGGAAAGATCTGCTACCCTTAAAGAGGAGGTGGATAAACTCAAAGGCAATGGGTTTATTCACGACACCCTCTACCCTAAATGGGTATCTAATCGTGTACTTGTGAAAAAGGTGAATGGAAAGTGGGGGACATGCGTTGATTATTCGGACTTGAACAAGGCATGCCCAAAAAATAGTTTTCCCTTTCCAAGGATCGACCAGTTGGTAGACTCAACCCAAGAAATGAATTGCTATCTTTCATGGATGTGTACTCTGGATATGACCAAATCCCGATGCACATTCCCGATTAGGAGCACACCAGCTTTGTTACCGATGTTGGACTGTATTGCTATATGGTAATGTCGTTTGGATTGAAGAATGTTGGAGCGACCTATCAACACCTAGTCAACATAATGTTTAAAGATCAAATTGAAAAGAGGATGGAAGTATACGTAGATGATATGCTCATGAAGTCACGATGATCAAGCGACCACATTAAAGACTTGGCATAGATGTTCGATATCCTTCGATACTACAAAATGAAGTCAATCCTCTAAAGCGTACTTTTGGTGTTGCATCAGGAAAGTTCTTGGGGTTCATCGTCAATGCCTGCGGAATCGAAGCTAATCCCAAAAAGATTCAAGCAATTTGCAACATCCAAGTGCCGAAGACCATCAAAAAAGTACAGAGCTTAAATGGGAAGATTGCTGCTCTAAGTCGATTTATTTCTAGAGCCACCGTTAAATGCATTCTGCTCTTCAATTTGATTAGAAGAGGGAAAAGGAACTTTGAATTGATGCAGGTTTGTGAAGACTCATTTTGAGCTTTGGTGAACCACCTAGAGAGGCCTCTCATCTTGTTTAAACCAGTGGATCACGAAGACTTGTACATCTACTTGGTCGTGTCGGTACAGGCTATAAGTGCCGCACTACTTTGCGAAGAGAATCGAATCCAGAGACCGGTTTATTACGTTAGCAAATGATTAACATGGGCTAAAAAGAACTATCTGAAGATAGAGAAATTAGTGTACCGCTTGTTGATTGCTTCGCGAAAGCCCCGCCCCTATTTTCAGGCTCATCTTATCAATGTTTACACCGACCAGCCATTACGACAGCTCCTACAATGACCTGAGATGTCTGGGAGTTTACTTAAGTGGAACATCGAACTGAGTCAATTTGACATTACTTATATTCCTCGAAGAGCTATCCAAGGACAGGCACTGGCGGACTTTATAGTAGAATTCACTGCATAAGATGATCTCCTAGAGAGTGGTGGAGCCCTTACCATTCGATGGAAAATGTATATGGATGGAGCATCCAATGATCATTGTTCTAGAACCGGAATCATGCTAGTGACCCCAGAAGATTGATCAATTTTCTACGCATTGAAGCTCAACTTCTCTGCAATGAACAGCGAATCTAAGAATGAAGCTCTGATTGCCGGACTCAAACTTGCTAGAGAATTGGGGATAAAATCTCTTGAAATGTTTTATGACTTACAGTTGGTAGTATACCAAGTTAGGGGAGATTACCAAGATAAAGGAAAATGACTTGCTTCGTACCTTATCCAAGTCCAAGAGCTATTGACCAGCTTTGAGTATTACGACTTTACGCACATTCCCCGAGATCAAAATAAAGAGGCTGACTCATTGGCAAAATTCGCTAGCACGGCGGATGCACAACATATGGGCTTGGTTCCAGTTGAAGTACAAGACGCTTCGAGCATAAACCAGAAGGAAATTGACTGGGTACTAGAGACGGAGCTTAAGAATGAGTCGAGGATGACATAGATTAAAGACTATTTGCTACAAGGAGTCTTTCCTGAAAAAAGGAATGAAAGGCGGCAGGTCCTTCACAAAGCATTGTCATAAACCATTCAGGAAGGAGTCATGTATAAAAAGGGTTTTTCCTTTCCCTTGCTCTGATGTATCGCTTACGATGAAGTAAAGCGAATCTTAAAGGAAGTCCACGAAGAGGAATATAGCGATCACACTAGGGGGCAAACCCTAACAAAGAAAATACTCTGTTTTGGGTATTATTGGCCGATTGTCAACCGAGATGATGCTAATTATGTTACGCGATGTGACAAGTGCCAGATGTATGCAAAAGTTCCGAGAGCTCCGCCAATAGAAATCACACAAATGGTCAGTCTATGGCCGTTTTCCATATGGGGCATAGATATTATCGGCTCCTTACCAATATCAAAAGGTGGTGTGAAGTATGCCACCATCGCAGTTGATTACTTCACCAAATGGGCTGAAATAGAACCTTTAGCCACGATTACGACAAAGAAAGTAATCAACTTCATTATCCGGAACATCATTTGTCATTTTGGCCTTCCAAGAACCAATGTGACTGACAATGGAACCCAATTCGACAGCGCTAAATACAATGACTTTTTCCACCGGCATCATATTAAGAAGAGATATGCGACAGTGCCCACCCTCAAGCAAATGGAAAGTTGAAGCTGTGAATAAAATTATAAAGTCCATTCTGAAGAAGCGTTTGGAAAAGGCTACAGGCAAGTGGGTGGATGAACTCCCAACATCATTATGGGCTTACAGAACTACCACAAGTCCGCTACTGGCCATACCCCATTCACCATTTCTTACGGCTTCGAAGCCATTATTCCTGTTGAACTTGAAGTCCCTTCTCATCTAGTAACCTACTACGATCCCAAAATGAATAGGGATCTCCTCTTAGAATCTCTAGACTTTGTAGATGAGAAGTGCGGGGAAGCTGATTTGAGGGCAGCTGCACATCGACACCGAGTCGCCCGATACTACAACACTAAAGTCCAACCTAGAATCTTTGAAATCGGTGATTTCATCCTTAAACGGGTTATTCCTGACTCATTACACATGCATTCTACTTAGGAAGGACCGTATGTCATTGAATAGAGGCTTGGAGAGGGAACGTTCAAGCTAGAGACTGTTGATAGCATCACACTCCCAAGGGCACGAAATAGTGATTATTTACGATGCTATTTCACTTAGTTTATTCTTTTTCATTCATTTGTATTCAATTCCCGAATTTTCTTTAGCATTTAATTTTCCAGATATGTAATAAGATAGATTATGTCATTTCTTTCCATTTGGGAACTAAAGTTTGAAATTTCCTTCATATTTGTGATTGTTGTAACATTACATATTAGTTACGATACCCGACTAACTAATATTGATATGTTCGAGCAGGTTCCCAGACTTTGGAGCTAGCCAATTACATAAGCTCATGATTGAACTAAACAAAATGAGAATGGTCCGACCATTCATTTAAGAATTCTCATTCATACCCCGATGGATGGAATACCCGACGAGGAATGGGTATGATTTGACCATCCAATAACCAAGTTAATCTCACCGAGCGATAGGATAGACATGAATCAATAGCGATTGTGATACAACCAATCGCTAGCTAAGCTAAACCTCAAATTTGAGGGGAATTCAATCAATTGAGGAAAATACGGTAAAACTATTTTCCAAACTAACTCTTATCCCCAGAGTGCGGATATGAGTATAAACAAATGGTTGGGTGCGATCCGACCACCTACCGACTAACTCTTATCCCCAGACTGAAGATATGAGTATAAACAAATAGATGAGTGATGTTCGACCACTCACCATTCCATAGACTCCAACCTAAAACCGACAGGAGGAATATAAACTCGCTATTGAGTTCGACTATCCATTACCTAACTCCGCTAACCCAAGATTGGAGGCAGGTGTATAATCACCCAAACCGTTGAATCCGATAGCGTAGCACTAGGACTCGAGCCCAATGTCTGATACAACTTGAGGCCATGACCACATGGAGGCCTTGAGTGAAAATTAACGGACGATTGTCTGAATTAATGAGTAACTGCATTGAATGGAAAAGTACTAGCTCGATAGATTGGTGTGCTCAACTTGGGAGTACCGAATTATGGACAAAATATATTACGTGTATATATAAATATGTGGTTTAAGTGATATATATATATATATATATATGTATATGTATGTATATGTATGTATTTGTGTATATAATTATAGATGCACGGTTTGGATGATTTATATATATTGGTTTGGTATGCCTGATTTGGGGCAATAGGATAATGCAAGGCACCATAAGAATGAATCATGATCCATACGGGGATGACAATACTTTAGTATTGCATATACATATGGGAAGGGTGTACGTGGGGTAGCTTGAATCCAGATTGTCATCTATAGACAATCGGATGATATCGACTTTGTAAAAGGAATCCATTGTACTATTGAGGCACATGACCTATAGACGTGGTCCCAAAGGAAGGCAGAGAGAGACTGTGATGCCAGTTTAGAGTAGGTCATATACTATTTCATAGTAATCTTGTGTGTTGAGACATGACCTATAGGCCAACTTTTTTTGAGGTGTTGGTTTTTTAATGGAGTCCACAATATAGTTGTGGATCTCAATAGATCTCTTTGGTAGCTAATGGCAATTAAGGATGGGTATCAATTATAGATATTCGTATTTTGGTTTTGGATATGGAGATGCTATGTTAGTAGCACTGTCATATCGCTGTATTTGTTTTGCATTTCATATGCTTCGAATAGTGTTCATTGAATTGATTGGTGTCTGTAGCAGACTCTACCCATCGATAATGATGGGTATTAATTTATTCTATATTCTTCATTTACTGTTAGGTTGTTTGTAGCATATTAGCTAGTTGTTAGCATTATTATGATACTTATATTACCCCTTCATTTGTATATTGGGTTACATTTATCACAGTATATTGTTACATATCAGTCATACTATAATAGTGTGCCGACTCAATGATAGGAGAAGAGCAGGTTATGGTATGATTCCCTACCTTTGAATTGAGCTTACTTTACTTATTTATGGGCTGCCTAGATTATCCTTATGCCATGTTTATGAAGTGAACCGGTTGTACTTCGGTAGTTTCATGTTTACTTGTATATGATTTAATATAAATATTTTTAGATAGTTCTTCTTCACACCTGGCTTTATGTCTGATCTGCGTTTTGTCGTTGTCTGTTTGTATCATGACAACTCTTGGTTACTCGATTGAGAAGTTTGGGAGCAAAGTGCTTTTGGGAATACTCTTCTAGGATAATTCGGGCACTTTGGAGGCAAAGTCGATACTTTGGATATATACTTGATATTATTGTAGCAAATGACAGATATGCTATATATATACGAGACTTGTTGTGTCAGATATTATATTCTAACTTTATGTAGTGATATTTATTTATTAGTTACTGCGATCAGAACAGTCTCTTATATATTGTTTATCCTATTTTCTTCATGTATATTCAATATATTATATATTATTATTCTGTTGTGATATTCTATGGATATGCCTTGGTATGATTTTTTGTCTTAATTTTTACTCCGACGGACTGTCTTTCGTGATATTCTGGAGTCAGACGTTGTTATTCGGCATTAATTCAGGGTATTATGAAGGACGGGTCATTACAATTGGCATCAGAGCTTAAGATCAACACTTGGGACTAGTAGACTAGTTTAAGTTAAGCAACCTGGTACATGGAGATACATTGAGAAAGCGCACTAGTAATCTTCTACTGTATAATACTACATATACCACTTATCCCTTGAACTTAGATTTAATCATTTGCTAGCTGAACGAGCGACTACAGATTAGCAGTTTGGGATGCTTGATTGGTTTAAAGACTATTGAAATACCGCAAGGGATGTTTTTCCATCCACGAATATTCTGATAGCTGCGGTAGGTGTTGGAGGTGGTGTAGCCCTAGGGCATAGTAATAGAAGAGATTAACGTGTAGGCCATGACTTGGATTTATTCTATAAGTCACTTTGGGTCTCGGTTTATTTCTAAGATCGAAGGGGACGTGCAGCTCAAGCATTTCATCCCTTTGCAGTAGGGTAGCTTGTCAATGAAGGAGTATGTTATCCAGTTTAGCCTTTTGGTTAAATGCGGAGTGGAGATGGTTATTACTCCTTTGAAGTAGGCTAGGAAGCTTGCTTAGGGTCTTTATGCATGGATTTGGGATTTATTGCTCAGTCGTATCCAATTCTTGACCCATCGTATTGTAGGTAAATTCTTTTATATTGATTAATCTTGTATGGGGAACCTTGGCTATTAGGCTAATATGCAACGATCAAGAGTACTGCCATTTAAACTTGATGCACAAGCTTTTGAGCGAAGTGGAGTTATTCGGGGAAGTGTGACTTGGATTTTGTATCTTAGTAGGATCTAAGGGTTACCCAGGAATGAGCAAGGACCGATTAGATGACTTATATGTTTTGTATTGAGTCATTCATGTTAGAAGTGTTTAATCTAATGTTAGAATCTTAAGTGATAGGATTAATCCCATGAATTGCAATTATTTTTATAAGGATCAATCCAATCATGTACTAGTTCTTAATACCTAGTTTGAGCGTAAGGTTTCTAGGTGATTTACAATAGTTAGGCAAAGGTTTTCCTCGATTCTTAAAACCAAGAACTTGAGTCGAATTCTTGGGGTGACTTAAAGATTTTTGAAGTACGACTATAGTCCTGAGAGAAAATTTCAGAGATTGAACCAAAGAACTGGATTGAAATTCGCATAAGAGGAATCGGGTGGTCGACCCTAGTTTAATAAGGAAACCTTGCAAGCGAACAATGGATTGGATCGGGCATCATATATTATTCTAGATGATCTTTACTTGTTTTAAAATTAGTTATTATTGAGTACAGTTAGGATAGCCTAGGAGACTTTGGGAAAGGACTTATCGACTAGTTTTGTGATGATTTAAATAATCTTCTAAGTGACGATATAATACTTGCTAGGATAAGCGTCGTAGTGCCCTTAGTATATTATCCTTATTATCATTGTGCGGTTGATGTGAGTTTGAACCCGAGCAAGCTCAAGCATTTGTGGATTGTTATTTAATTAGTGCATTTTTTTCCTTTGGAGAATGAGTTTTGTTCGAAAGGGAAAGGAAAGTTGAGACTTAAATTGTTCGGTTTATTCGAGAGTTTTGAGGATCGATGACATAGACTATCACATAATTTTTCCTTTTATAAAGTGGGAGAGGTGATAGTGTTTCATGTATTGTATTCATGAAAGGAGTTGTAACACTTAAGCATTTTGGATATCAAACAGACTCATGGGAGTTTATAGCTTAGCATGCACACTATGACTATTATTGGTTACTGTGCATGTTGTTATAGACTCCTTTAGAATGATAGATTGTTTGTATGGTAATCGTTGCTTATTGATTGCTTGTTGTTGCTTGATTATTGACTGATTTTTTTTATTGATTGATTTTTTCTTCTTCTTGATTGGTTATTGTTACTTGATTATTGATTGAGTGTTTGTTTTGTTGATTGATTTTGGTTACTTCTTGATTGCTTGTGTTGCTTGATTATTGATTAAATTATTTATTTTTGTTTATTGATTTTTTTTGCTTATTAATTTTTATACTAGCATATTATGTTAATTTTTATTTTCCGTATAAGGAGTGCACGATGTAATTTGTGAATTTTGTTTGTATAAGTGTGAAATTCTAGTGACATCGTCATAATGGGTCGAGTTGGGAAAGTTGATGCGAACCGAATGCGGATTTAGATCTCGAAGGCCTATTTATATTTTTAAGAATAAGGCTATATGGCTTCGGAACAATGGGGTTAAGCTTGTTCGTGTTTGATGGAGCTTTGTATTGATATGTCTCTAATAACTTAAGGAAATTTTTGTTTTCCGTTTTGTTTTGTTAAAATGTAAGAAAACATAGTGTAGAGATAGCTTTGTTGTTGCTTGTATTTTAGAAGTGTTCTTGTTGTTTTCGATGGTAAAATGTTTATCAGAGTTTCCAGTTGCATAGTTTGTTGTAGCATGTTTATTTGAGATGTTGGTTGCATTAGATGTGCTTGTTGCACAGTTGTTATAACATGTTTATTTGTGATACTTATTGCATTAGATCTGTTTGTTGTATAATTAATTGTAACATAGTTATGAAATGATTGCTATATATGACTTAACATGCTTAAATTCATGGTTTAATATTGCAATTGTGTTTAATGCTCTTTGTTGAGTACATGATTAGGTACATGGAAGCAGTTATGCGTTAGTGGATGCTTATTCACTCGGATTCACGTCTAAATAGCATGCCCTTATTGTGAAAGAGGTATGTAAGATCTATACTATAGATGGTATGGGTATATATATACATGCATATATATATATACATATATATATATATATGCTTGTATGTCCTCAGAAATGAGATGCCTCGGATGTGAGATGTATGTATGCGTGTGTGTCTATATATATGTGTGTGTGTTGCTTTGGGATTTTTTTTAGGAGCTAGCCACACAAAGGAGGTGCTGCCGAATTTTTCCAAAACAAGAAGAGTTTTGAAATCCTAAGGGTTAGGTGTTTTATTTTGTGCTTCGGAAATTTTGGTCAGTCAGGTTGCAGTGTCATACTCAGGAATTTCGAGGATTAAATTATTTTAAGGAGGGGAGAATGTAAAAGCATGCATTTTTTCTAACGATTGGATATTTAAATTATTAATTTGAATATTGAATAGTTAATCAATTGAAGGTCCAAATCTGATTTTCCACATACGATCTAATTAGAATTTGAGATTACTTTCGTTGAGTCCAAATCGAGGTTGTGAATCAAAATGAGTATAAATATCGCAATATTTGGAGTCGTGGTATTCTTACGATTTGTGTATAGTTATACGTATTATAATAATACGTGCGTAGTTAGGTCCAGTGGGATCTCGACTGATGGCTTGTATTTCTGGGATTAGGACTTTATAATGAGACATACATTTAAATAATTTTTGGAATCGAGCGATCGAATGAACAAAATAACCTTGATATGCATGAAACTATCATCCCGGAGCACCATCTCGGATGGCGATGAAATTTATACCATTGAGATCCAAAAAATAAGGTGATGTATGCCAATGAGTTTTGTGGCAATTCGATGTGATATGTGATCGTATGAGCTCAAAACGGGTGGCAACTTATTGGAGATAAATAATATATATTATATTATATAAACACATCTCCACACCCTAATATTTAGGACTCACTTTTCTTCTTTTCCCATTTTCATTTTTCTATCCTCCTCCTTACACTTACAGTAAATAATTGCTACTCTTCAATGAATTAAACCAAGCGCTACGGGGGATAAGTAAGGTGGTGGTTGGATCCTTAGATTCAGAGATGGGAGAGCTTCAAATTTATAGCCATTGAGATGTGTAGCCCTGCTTGGCTAGGGTCGACTTTGAGCTTCCATGACTAGGTTTAGAGGTCGTTTGTGTAGAGGTTGAGTTAGGTGAAACAGACAGCACCGTTGAGTCCCTTGTAGCGATATGCACCTTCCCATACAATTTTCTCAAACTCCAAGTACATCGGAGAGGGTGCGACATTCCGTACAGGAAGGGGGAGGTGAGACGTCAGACTTTTTCGAAGGTAGTCGAGCTTGAGATGTTAGGTGCGTTTCATTGAGCATGTGAAGAGGGATGCGCAGGAACTGACCGTTCGTTGATTCATGGAGTATTGGTGGAGAAATTGGAGAGGGGGATGCACGACCATGGGTTTGTGCATGTACATGAAAGTACATATTTAGGGGAAAGAAGAGGACTAGGGGATAAGTGAGATAATTAGTTTTTATTAATTAATTTTAATTAACAAATTGATTATTCAATTCGTATTTAATTCATATCTCTTGCCTATGAGGTCCGATTGAGATGCGGTTCTCACTGTTGCACTCGTAGCAAGATTATCTACGATATGGTTTGGGCTTGGACTAGATATGGACAATTGAGACATTATAGTTTAAGTGAGCGGAATCATAACTCTGAATTTATATTTTGGTATAAATCCTCGTATTTATATATATATTTACAAATATTACCTAAAAGAGGTAGAATAATTTAAATATATATAAACAATAATTTCCCCATTCGATTGGATTTGGTTTGAGTAGATATTCGGGATAATTGATTAAGATCCTATATAATTGTTTTCTATTCGTATCGGATAGAGATAGATAGAGTTGATATTAATTGATAACGTAATCATAAATTATTAACCAAAAGTTAGAAGTTTGACCTTTAAAATAAGCCGTAAGTCTAAAATAGTGATTTAGTTTGGTTAAACTTATATTAAAATGACTTTGAAGTTTATTTGGTCTTGACATTGGTTTATTATGGTGTAATTCAACAATCAACTAACTAGTGAATTTTTATAAGGTGGTTTGAAAAGTCGGAAATTAAAAAAGAAGTATTGTATTATTTAGTGGGTTCGATTAAGGTTATAAAATCTCGAGTATGGTTATAACATGAATTATTAACTTTAGACCTTAAGAAATGGTTTGAGATAGATGTATATACCTGTTAACAAGGTTTTTAGCCAAGATGAAAACATTAGGAGTTAGAATGTTGGTACGAAGACAGAATGTCGACCTGAAACTCGGTAGACACTCAAAAGGACAATGGGAAGGTCTTAAGAAAGTATAAAGCCAAAATAAGCTAAGTGCTAAACTCTGGCCGAGTTAACCACCTTGACTCGACACCGAGTCTAATGCCACATCATGGCATCTTTCTAATTTTTCTAAGTGATCCCCTAGTCTTCCTATGCATATTCATGAAGTTTCGTAGAGTTTTGGTGAGCTAATCATAAGAAATGAAGACGTGACGGTTCAAGCTGCATGATAATCCAAGTCATGGAAGAATGATAATCAAATCTCATCGATGATCTACCAAATTATATGGAGGTCATCTAGACGAAGTAAGGAGTTCGGAATAAAAGGATTTAGCTAAGATTTGGCTAAGGATTAGACTCGGCCCCGAGTCAAGGGCTTGACTCGGTACCGAATCTAAACCTTAACTCGGTTCATCATAATATTTGTTGTGCAATCTTAGGCCAGTCCCTGGATTTCTCTAGTAGTGGGGTTTTGATCCAAAATGACTACTACCCCTATAAATACAAACCATAGAGCAACCAAGAAAGGATCTGGTTTCTGCCATCACTACGTGGAAGCTCTGTCTCTTCTTTAACTCTTTCCTCTACACCATAGTCACCAAGGCAGCTACTTTAGGCAATTCTAGGACTTAAAATCAATCTAACCCCTATACTTATGACTAATTCTTTCTCAATCACCTTGTAATCTCATTCAAGCTAGATCAAACCAATAATCAAAGCTATAAAGTGGACATAGGCTTAGTTAACAACTAAACCACTATAAAATCCATGTGTCTCTTTTACTTTTCTGTTATTTTCTATTATATTTGCTTTGTTCTTGTAGGGCTGGTGCTTTCATTTCATACTCTAGGGTGTTGACCAATTTTTTGGTTTAACAATACATACATACATACATACATACATACATATATATATATATATATAATATATGGATGAGCTATATAATATTTTAAGGCCTTATTGATAACTAGCTAAACTTAATTTAATTAGAAGAATTAAGTGAAACTAAGCTATAGTACGATTGAAAGGCAAATGCATTATTTTATAAAAGTGTGAGGCATCTATAAAATAATGCAAATATATATAATTATTAGATTGGTGACTTAGATAAGATGTTTTTTTGTTGAATTGTTTATATGCTTGTATGTGTGAATTGTTATTGATATTGAGATGATAGATTTGTTACTTTAGTTGTGTATTGTCTTCATGTATATAAATGTGCATGATATTTTTTTTATTAGTTCCATATTGTTAAACTGGTTATATATGCGCACACACACACAGTTACACACATATTGTTAAACGGTGTCAGTCCCTGTCAACATGGATAATCCAACTTGAGTCTTAAAATAGGGTCACAACTTTGGATCAAAATGCAATAAGAATTTATCAAATTTCTTCATGCCAACCTGGACGTGATCGCTTGGATGCATTCTGATATGCATGGATACCTTCAAAGATAGCATGTCATGCACTCAATATTTATCCCAAGTTCACTCCAGTGAGGCAAAAGAGACACGGTTTGGGTTTGGAGCGATCCGCTACACTAAAGGAGGAAGTGGATAAACTGTTGGCTAGTGGTTTTATCCATGATGCGACTTATCCTGAGTGGGTATCAAATCTTGTTCTGCTTAAAATGTCAAATGGGAAGTGGTGAACTTGTGTTGACTACTAAGACATAAAAAAGCTTGTTCAAAGGAAAGCTTCCCACTACCTAGAATTGACCAGCTGGTGGACGGCACTATAGGGCACAAATTACTCTCTTTCATGGACGCCTACTCGAGATATAAATAGATTATGATGCATGAACCCGATCATGAGAACACCGGCTTCATCACTGACCTCAAATTATATTATTACTGAGTAATGACATTCAGCCTGAATAACACCGAGGCAACTTATCAACGGGTTGTTAACACAACCCGTTGATCAGATTTGATGAACAATGGAAGTCTACGTGGATGATATGCTAGTCAAATCACTTGTATCTGGAAATCATTTGGATAACCTCTTTAAAATGTTTGAGATTCTTCGAAAGTATGGAATGAAGCTTAACCCTCTAAAATGCTCTTTCGATGTAGCTTATGGGAACTTTCTAGGTTGCATCGTAAATGCTATGGGCATTGAAGCTAATCTTGAGCAAATTATTGCCTTGCTGAATGTCATAGCCCCTATAACTAAAAAGGAGTTGCAGAGTTAAAATGGAAAGGTCACAACGTTAGGCCGATTCATTTTCGAAGCAACAGACAAGTGTATACCGTTCTTCGACACGTTGAAGAAGGGTAAGAAATTTTTTGAATGGAATCAGGCCTGCCAAACCGCTTGACATATAGAGACCCCACCGGTTCTATCTAAATCGGTGGATAGGGAAGACCTATTCATCTACGTGGCAATGTCAACTCATGCTTTGAGCTAGCACTAGTACGCGAAGAAGCTAGGATCCAGCGGCCCGTTTACTACATTAGTAAGCAATTCACTAGAGCCGAGAAAAACTATCCAAAGTTGGAAAAACTAGCCTATTGCCTGTTGATCGCATCAAAAAAGCTACGACCATATTTCCAAGCTCATCTAGTTAGAGTGTTGAAGAATCAACCTTTAAAACAAGTAATTTATCGACCTATGACTTCAGGGCAACTTCTGAAGTGGAATATTGAATTAAGTCACTATTACCTGACTTATCATCCCGAGAGCCCAATTAACGAACAGGCATTGGCTAATTTCACCATGGAATTCACCATTTGAGATGGAGAAGAGCAGGAGACGAAGGAAGTTGTATCACAATGGAAGCTGTTCGTAGATGGCGCATTAAACGAATTCGGCTTGGGAGCAGGAGTTTTGCTTGAGACTCCCGAAGGATGATGAATCTGCTATGCGTTAAGACTGGAGTTCCCTGCTACTAACAATATGGTGGAGAACGAGGCATTGATAGCTGGATTGAAGATTGTGAAGGAACTAGGAATAAAAGCTGTGCATATCTACAGCGACTGTCAGTTAGTCATTTGTAAGGTAAAGATGGAATTTCAAGCTAAAGGAGCAAATCTTGCTCCCTACTTGGCAAAAGCAAGGGAACTGCTAAATGACATTGAACACCACACGATAACCCATATTCCCAGGGAGCAAAACATGAATGCCGATTACTTAAGCCAAATTGGCCAGTTTCGGAGAGGCACAACTAATGGGATTAGTTCCAGTTGAAGTGTTAACAGCTCCAAGCATAGATCAGATGGATGTAGATTGGGTTCTGGAGACCATGGAAGGGAAAGAGTCATGGATGACGCCAATCAAGGATTGTATGCTCAAAGGAATACTCCCCAGAAACCGGAATGAACAAAACAAGCTCCTTCAAAAGACACCGTGGTTCATGCAATAAGATAGAGTGTTATACATGAGAGGCATCTCCACCCCATTGCTAAGGTGTGTAACCAAAGATGAAGTGAAGAAGATTCTGATGGAAGTCCATGAAGGCAGCTGCGTTGAACACACTGGGGGTAGAGACTGGAAAAAAGGTTTTACGTTACAGATATTTATGACCCACAATCAACCGAGACGCAGCAGCCTACGCTAAATGCTGTGATTGGTGCCAAGGATTTTCCAAGATCCCGAGAACCCCATCCTCGAAACATACTCAAATGGTCAGCCTTTGGTCGTTTGCAATCTAGGAAATCGATCTAATCGGTGTATTACCAATAGCCAAAGGAGGAGCCAAATATGCTATCGTTGCAGTTGATTACTTTGCCAAATTGGCTGAAGCGGAACCGCTCGCCACCATTACCACTAAAAAAGTAATTAACTTTATAACAAAAAACATTATTTGTAGGATTGGAGTACCATAGAAAATCATTATAGACAATGGAGCTCAGTTCGAGAGAGTGAAATTCAAGGACTTCTACAAGCATTATTTGATCTAGAAGAGTTTCTCCACGGTAGCACGCCCGCTGGCAAACGGGTAAGTGGAAGCAGTGAACAAAATCATCAAATCCACCATCAAGAGGAGACCAAGGAAAGCTAAAGGAAACTGGGTAGATGAACTTCCACTTGCATTATGGGCTTATAGAACAACACGTAAATTTATGTCCAGGAACTCACCGTTCGCCCTGGCACATGGTTCAGGAGCAATGATCCTAATGGAACTGGTGGTTCCCTCTCATTGGAGACAACGCTTTAATCAGTTAGAAAATGAGCAGCACTTACTCGAGTCACTGGATCAGATTGATGAGAAGCAGGAGGAATCTGAGCTAAGGACCGCTGCTCACCAAAAGTGAGTGGCACGACACTTCAACACCAAAATTTGCAACCGTACCTTCAAAGTCAGAGATCTCGTCCTCAAACGAATCTTCCCTAGTATGAAGGCACTTGGCCCAAATTGGGAAGGACACTTTGTTCTCGGCGATAAATTTGGAGATGGAACATTCATGCTCGCAACGATCGATAGAATTCTGATTCCCCATACTTGGAAAACTGACTCGCTGCAACACTATTTTATTTAGTGCTTATCTATGTATTTCCAATTTCCGAAAATAAGCCATCTAGGTGAAGGAACCGGGCCAGCCCACAGTGGAAGAAATAGGTGAATTTCAAAAAAAATTACCATTTTAGATATTTAATAGGCATATGAAGTCTAAGTTTCATTTGGAACTTTTCTAAATTTGGTTTAAATAAAATCTTGTATTCTACTTAAAATAGTTAAAGGGAAGTTTAAATAAATTTAATTTCAAATGTATAGTGTGTCAAATTCACCTAACATTTATTTATAAGTGTTAATGTATAGGGAATGAAACCTTTCATTTCTTTCCCTAAAACAAGAATTAATTGTATTAAATGGATAGAGAAACCTTTCATTTTCTCTCTTTAATTTGAATTGATTGATTCATTAAATGTCATTATTAATAATTTATTCATGGGAATATTTATTACTATGTCCATATGTATTCTAATTGTAGAATTTGTAGTTTTAGATTAATTTAATTTAATTTATTTATAAAAGTATACAAACATACATACATATATATATATGCATCATATACATATATATACATATGTATGTGTGTGCATGTGTAACATCATAAACCGTGAAGGGTATATAATGTGCCCGTATATAGATGTTGGGATTTACATTGCAACGGATACATTAGCTCATTTTATGTATACTATAATTTGTCCAAATGTGTGCTTGTATAGTATGTCAAAAAATAATACTAATATATGTGTATGTGTGTGTGTATAATTTATTGAATAAAATATTTTCTGCCATAACAAATTAATGTAAAATAATTATATGACAATAATACAAGTTTTTAAAATTTTAGAAAATCTGGAAACACATTTTGGGTTTAAGATTAATTTATGGAAATTTTACAATTAAAATAATATTTATTACTAAATAATTGATAATAGCCCATAATCAAATAAATTCATAAAAATAGGAATTCAAGTTGAAAATTTCTATAAAAAAAATTTGTAGGTAGCTGAGAACTATTTGGGTCTTAGGAAATTTTTTTGGAATTTTATCAACTGAAATTATATTTTTAATTAAATAATAATTGCATTTTAAAAATAAATTAATTCAAAAAATTAATAAATTAAGTTATAAAAATCAAAAACTTTTTCTAAAGGTTCTAGATACATATTTAAGCCTTAAGAAAAATGTCTATAAATTTCTCAATTGAAATTATATTTTTAATTAAATAATTGATTGCATGACCAAAGTAAATCAACTTTTTAAAATAATAAATTGTTTACAAAATCTAAAATTTTTACTGTAATCTTACTACATGGTGCAGCAAATATAAAAATATAAAATTGGAATTTTGAACCATTAATTATTTTATTCATAATAAACAATTCACAAAACCATTAAATAATAATATATATATATATACACACACATATAAAATAAAATATTTTTATATTTTATGACTCATAATAGGTACAAATCATCATAAGAAAATTTTAAGATTAAATATATATGATTTATAAACACATATACAATTATACATATTCATAATTTGCAAATCTATATACATTTAATATATATATATATAAATAAATCAAAATTCAAACGTTTTTTTAGAAAATTAATTCAATAATAAATCAATAAACAAAATATAACAAGCACATAACCAATCTAATTGTATCAAACATATGTACCCACAAAAATCTCACCTAATCTAAACAATAAACAGATTTGAATACAAAAAGAGGATTTGGATGTAAATCACCTTTTATATGATAAACATAAAATCAAAACAATGATAATAAATAAAAGAGCGCCTCCTAATGAAGCCTTTGAGTCAACGTTGAACAATTATTTCTCTTCTAAGAACAATTCACAATCTGTTAGGTTGCTAATCCTGGATTAGAGACCTTCTACTACAAATTGGTATTTTGAATTGGATTTGAGAATTTTAGCAATGATTTTAGAGGAAAGGGGCTGCCACTAAAATGAAGAAGAGGAAGAAGAAAGTGGTGGCTCAAAAATGAATTAGCTTGTAATTAGGGTTTTGAGATTGGCTTTTATAGGGATAGGAAAAGAGAGCAAACAATGATTTCAACCGCACATCTCAAAACCTAATCACACATGTTGTAGCCACCTCATATCTTTCTACAAACCAACGCATAACCTCTTTAAATCTTATTGCTTGTGAGCCCATTTAACCCAAATTAAATATGTACAATCATATTTAACATATTTTGTTATCGATATCTCATATCGATCAATATATTCATAACTTTTATAAATATACGCAACAATTTTACTTCTCAAATCACATTCAAAATTCATAATTAAATATTAATTTATTTAATTAATTTATAAAAATTATGAACTAATTAAATTGTTTGATCTAAAGATAATTCATCATTTCGGTTGTGTTACTCTTGGATGTAAATTCGAACATTAACGTTCATACTTCACTTAGTAGGTGGTGTGATATTATCGCCAAATTTATCGCTTACTCATTTTTGGAAAAAAACTCATTTTAATTTAATAAGCTTTACCCAGTTGTAACAATTATTTACACCAATTCTCTTCATCAAAACTATATCACTTTGGACTTGCTGAATTTGCTAACGGTCAAAATTCCAACATCATCCACATTCAACTTTATAATCAAAACACAAAGTCCTTGGTTCAATAATAACAATTATTATTGACCGAACTACTCTGGCTAAAGATTTTGACTTTTGGTTGACTTGGGTTGACCGTGGTACTAACCCTATATAATTGTGGAGACGAATCCTCTCTTGAATAGTGCTTCACTTACAATACTTCCACTCGACCCTACTATAGTCACTCAATTAATGTTATGCCATGATTTGACTATAATTAAAGTGGAGCTTTCATATTGAAGATTCACAGTATTGTCAAGTCAAAAGAACTGTGTAAATTAGTCATATCGATATTTTCTGTTTGACCTTAGTTATATTAACCAACAGAAAACTACCGAGTGAGTCATTCCATAGTTATCCAATAACTATCAGTACGTAGCCCCTAGGTGGCCCCAGCAGTCATGAGTAATACACCGTCCAACATTTAAAGAGTGTTACAGACTCTAGTCTCAACGGATATATCGATATCCAGTCTCGATGCACCTTGACTAGGAACATTTAAAATGATATATTTGTTTCATTGTGATAAATTACACACGGTTATAACACTTTGTAACTACTATCACAAAACATACCATTTATGTCTTTTCTATTAAATATACTTTTAACTAAATTAATTAATTAATATAACCACATTATATCAAGTATATAATAGAAATAAAAAACCTTTATTTCGAAAAAGATTGGTCATCGAGTTAGATATATGTAACAAATTACATAATTGCCCCCTAGTGCATACCCCTAACTCTAGCACTAGGGATACTGGGTGCATTGTAAATAGGCAGGATTTGCCTTTCTCTTTATTTTATCAGTAAATTCATTTAACTTCTTGAACCAATGGAACCGCGTTCATGTAAGCAACCCGCTGAGTCAATGGTATCAAATTGACTCAAATCGTCGGATCGACGGAGAAAATTGGTCCCATCCTTCTAAGAACCGGTGTTGCTCCAGAAACATCAAGAGGGCTTAATCCTCACATGCATCCACAAGCTGCACCTCGCTTCTTGGATCGATGCAACCGCGTCCAAGTAGCATCCATTCTTTTGCTATTGGAACCAATGGAACTGCGTTCAAGTGCGCTCCATTTCTTCGCTCCTTGGACGTGGAACCACATCCAAGTAAACACCCTTTCTTTTGCCACTTGAACCGATGGAACTGCGTTCAAGTTTGCTCTGTTTCTTCACTTCTTGGATTGATGCAACCGCCTCCAAGTAAGCATCCATTCTTTTGCCACTTGGACCAATGGAACTGGGTTCAAGTGCGCTCCCTTTCTTCACTTTTTGGACCGATGGAACCGCGTCCAAGTAAGCATCCATTTTATTGCTGCTTGAATCAATGGAACTACGTTCAAGTATGCTCCACTCTCTTGCTTCTTGGGCAATGGAATTGCATCTAAAGTAAGTACATGTTCCTTTGTTGCTTGAACCAATGGAACCATGTTCAAGTGCGCTCCAAATCATTGATGTTACCCTAGTAACATTGTTAGTTTGTAAAAATATCCTAAGTACCGACGTTGCTCCAGAAACATCGAAAAATTCATCAATTGCAGGATTGGTAGAAGCTAATCCTCACCTCCTAAAACTCAACATCGCCCAAATATCGGTAATGTGGAAAGAAAATCCAAGGGATTGAGCTATCCATAGGTCTGTAGAGATAGAAACTAGTATGCGGATAGAACCTCGATACCGAGCTTGGAGAGAATCGACCGCAATCGAAGTATAGGGTGCTCGGAATCGAGCATTCAAATTATAAGTCGCAAGATAGGAGCTACAATACATCTTGGACTGGAGCCAACTAGAGAGTCGCCCAAAGCATCCGTTCTCGTATCAAGTGTTCGGAGTAACTTGCCCCATGGACGGGGGCACACTACACACTAACTGTAACGACTCGGATTTTACATCATTTGATTTTGAATATTTAAATAGTTTTAAATATTGGATTTGGGATAGGAATTGATTTTGAATATGAAGATTTTGGTTGTAATTGTAGAATGAATTTAAATTTTAAATATTGCGATTTATTGTAATACGAAAATGGCGAATAATTGAAATTTGAGTTCAATTTGAATCGAAACAATTTCTAATATTGATATAAATTCTATTTGAATTAGAAATGAGTTAATAAGTTTTTAAACTGGAATTTCAAGTGATTTCATAAATCGATTTAAACGACGCGTTAAAATAGCGATCCCGGGCACAGTCTCGGAATTCGACAAAACCAGTTTCATTGGATCCGTAATATTATATTATTATTAGATTTCAAATATCAAAGCATTTGGAGTTACCGGTTGGTCGTACGGGTAAAAAATGGGTTGAAATTTATATTGTAAATTTAATATAATAATTGGGTTCAAAAAGCTATATTCCACATACGATCGAATTAGGACTCGTGATTTGTTCCATTGCATTTGAAAAAGGGGTATAACATTAGGAACGCCAGGCGGCATGCCTCAATAGGAATTCAAAATTTTATAGTTTATAATTCGAGATATTTTGGGAAAATAAAATAAAAGAAAAAATCAAAACAATATCCTCGAGCTACCCTATCATTGAGAAGCAGACCTTTTTTGTAACTACCCGAGGGATTTTCGACCTTGAAAATCGACATCAATACGCCCACTATATCGAATGTCGAATATTCAAGTGCCGGAAATACCAGGTCATTAGGGTTAAAGCAGAAAGAGGTAGAAGTAGAAGATAGAAAAAAACAACATCAGAATCTCACAATCGCAGCGGAACAAAATATAATATATAACAATAGATTTTTATCTCAAAGAATTTGTAACTGTTTAATACTTACAATCATCAGAGTACACAATCATCACATCAAATCTGGATAGTTTAGTAACTTGTCCTTACACAGCGGAATATACAAATCTACAGAAATACACTTTGTAATCCAGCTCGTTTCCTGAGCTCCACAGCATCCTATCATGTATCTATAATACTCGGTCTGACCCGAGCATTATAATAAAATAACACGTGAGTGAGTCTGGAAAACTAGCGTGGGAAATCACACTCAGTTGAATTATTAAAGTTTTCAAAATCCTTTGAAATCAAAGGTATCTCGTAAGACCACGCCACAAATAAACATGACGAGTTTTTACCTTACGATAACCAAAACATTTTTATCAAATTCGTCCGATATTATAATAGTGTCTATAGAAAGTAAAATAGAATCTAGCTGAAATGCTTGCATCTCACGTTCCAGCAATAGTTGGGCACAATCAAAACCGTATATGCACTTATTGGAGATTGGATTCCATACAATGGCAGGGCTACTGGGGTACCGCCCGTCACAGTACCTGGCCTAGATCAGAGTACCGAGGATCACGCCCAATCCCCTACAACACAAGACCAGAGCTACCTCTTGCTGGATAGTCCGAATAAGATCACCCCGCGGTTGGGATCAACAACCGCCCACTAAGCCGAATAAAAAGGGACATCTGGACAGGGATGACCTTACCCTAATTGGTTGCTAGCCACTTAGCCTTGCTGCACCTCCCCTGTTTTAGCCATTCTCGGTTGATGAGGCTTGAGGCTATGCGTTACCTTTTTAGAACACATTTCACTTAGAATGCTCATCGTCCTTCTGACGATGGTCTGATAGCATTCACCCATACAAGTTGCCCTGGCTCTGGACAAACCGAATCACCGTCTTCATCATCTTCATGGTATTCATTCGCTACGTTCAAACCAGATCGAAGTGGTTTACGGATAATTAAATCCGATCCCGGTCTCTTCGAAACGATCAGTGCATTGGCCAATATTGATAGTCGGTTATTTAACTATCAAATTAAAACAATGATCGAACCAACTGTTTTATTTCTTACTGAAAAGCACCAAGCCTTAATAATTTAGATTTTAAGTAATTTAAATCACTTTACCAAAATATATACTTAACCCTTTAAAATAAACTGCTCAAATCACTTTATTCAAAATGATAGTTATGAAATTCTGTAATAACCTCCCAAGTAAAGCCTTTAAAAAATAAAAGTGATAATACTAACTTAACTTCAAAATATACTTTTTAAAACAAAACTACTTTTAATATAAAAGTCATTTTATAAAATATAAATGTTTAATAATCATAATACTAATTTAACCTTTAAAATAATTTCTAAAATAAATATTTACTTTAACAATCTTTAAACACTAAATAATAATTTTTTTCTAAAATATTCTTTTTTTTTAAATTACTTTTAAAACTGCTAATTTATAGTTAAAAATCTCTCTTAAAAATATACTTGCCTTTTCCGGAAAATACACTTCCCATTTCAATATAGCCCAGCTAATCATTTATAAATCCTCTCGATTTATCCCAATTAAATTTACGTCCCAAACCTATAAATTTCTTTTCCACACTTTTAAAAATAAAACCACCTTTTTTTATTTTTAAAACAAATTACCATCTCCTTATAAATTCCCACCATGAATTTATACTTTCAAATTTATCCACTGATAAATATTTTCACTTTATTTATAAACCCAGTTTATAATGTCCATACCCTAATTTCCCTTTAAAATCACAGTTTTCAAAACATTTAATCGATTTCCCAATCGATTCTCTGAATTACTTCCATTTTAAAATTTTATCTTGACTTACTCAAATTTTTATTCAAAAATCCATTAATTCCATATTCACTCCTTTATTATGATTTAAAACCTTATTTAAACTGAAAATATCCATTTCACCCTTTATTCGAAATTCCCTTTTTATTTTTCCCAACTCATTTTAAACTTGAATTTTTAAAAATAATTTTTTTTCCTTTAAACAATATCACTTAAGTCATCAAATTCTTTTATTCCCATTTATACAAAATCTCCATTTTTCCCATATTCGGAATTTATTTAATAGGGTTTCAAAATCAAACTTTTTATTCTTCTCCAAATACATTTCTTTAATTTATCCAAATTCACTATAATTATTTTACTTAAAAATTTCCCTTTTTATTTTTCTTCAAAAATCCAATCTTTATTATTTTTGACATCTTAAAGTACCAAAATATATACAACCAATCATAGCATTTATTATTTCAATTTCCAATATAATCTATCACAAATTATAAAATAAATCACATCACTGAATATGAAATAATTCAACATTTTGAGGAATCTAGTTGGATCCCTCCAACCTATTTCCCTGCATCCACAGATGTTAGCACAATATAAAATACCAATCCCACTTCGAGGGGGATATCGCGGTATAAAGGGCCATCCACTATTATGCGGGGCGCATAGGGTCTCATCCGCTATATAATGCGGGAATATCAATCACTCCAATATATATATATATATATACATATACTATATATTTAATATCACATATAATATCACATCCAGATTGATAATAAATTATCAATTCAAGCAACCAAATCAATAATTTAAATTTTAACTATCTAAATTAGCCAGAAATCCAATTTGAGTAAGATTAACTCACCTTTGACTTTTAATTTGCAATCTGATCCAAGCTGGCTCGTCTCTCCACGGTTTTGGACCTTGTATAAGCATTATATTGTTTATTAACATTTTAAATAATCGGACCATTAATTACCATTTAATAATTTAATTAACTAACAATTTAATTTAAACAGATAATTTCCCTTTTTAAAAATCCTTTAGTAACTATAATAAATTAAATAAGTCAATTGTACAATTTAATCACCAAATCCATTTTTTTAAAATAACCCGATAAATCTAAAATGTGTGTTTATATATATTTTTATTTTTGAAACTTCGTATACTTATAAAATAATCTATATAGATTTAAAAATCCAATATTTATATAAACTTCCAACATTTTGAATTTCCTAATTTTTTTTCTTTTTCCAAAACCTTACCAATATATATATTTATGTTTATATATATATTTTTAAATCAAAATAAGTATGTGTAAATATACATATACATATATATATATATATATATATATATATCTATACTTGTATTCAAATTTTCCTTTACTGTATACTTTTATACATATATGTTAAAACTGCTATATCTCACTGTTAAATTCTCTTTCTTTTTCCTCTGGTAGATGAAATAATGGATCAACAAACTAAATTACAAGTTTTTAACTTAAGTAATACTAAAAAAACAAGCTACCTTGATACGAACCAGGAAATCAAATCGACAAAACCCTGCACGAGACCGCCCTCGTCGAGTACATTCCACCGCGACACGGCCTCCATCACCATGCTCTACTCCTCGACTACTCCTGACCTTCTCACGTGCAAACGAGATCGCCACTTCCAGCCGACCTGTCTAGCCTCGACAGTTCCCCCTCCATTCGAATGCGATCCCGATTCAAAGCAGCTCGAAAACGAGCTCGCGATTTCTTTATTTTTTTTCAATTGCCGAACTCACGATAAAAGGAAGGGGAAAAGATTACATCTCAATTTGGAAAGGAGGGAGAGGGATTTGTTTTGAACGAAAAAGAAGAAGGCATAGCAGATATTTGTTTAGACTGGAACGAGACTTTGTTTTATTCTTTTAGGGTATCGTCCATGGCCAATAACAATTTAACTTGGAGGGAAGAAATGAAGAAGGCCGAAGATTTCATTGCACGCATATAGACCATATATTCAAATGTTTATATTTCTTTTCATTTTTAAAGGAACGACATGAATTTGAAAGAGGGAAAAAAACAAGACGTTGGCGTGTGAAAAGGATGCTACAGTGATTTTGAAATGAAAGGGGAATAGTTACGATGTGAAATACTTTGACTGGTCAGCCGAAGTAAATATATATTAATTTAAATTTAAATTTAAATTTAAATTCAAATCGTCTCGATAAATGCAACTTAAAATTTCGAACTCCTATTGAGTCATGCCGCTAGGCGTTTATAATGTTATACCCCTATTTCGAACGCAAGGGAAATGGTTTCGAGTCCTAATTCGATCGTATGAAGAAGATAGCTTCTTGGACCCAGTTATTATATTGAATTTTCAATATTGATTTCAATGCGTTTATCTACCATACGATCACACGACAACTCCAAACGCTACGTAAATTGAAATCCGATAATAATACAATATTACGGATCCAATGGAACTGGTTTCGTTGAATTCCGAGACTGTGCCTCAGAAGGCTATTTTAAATATCAATTTAAACGATATATTTTTAAAACTGAACAAAACACTTTTAAATTCAATTTTAAAGGTTCTATTATCCCCAATATTATCAATATAAATTTTATAAGCTTTCAAATTATTTTAACAAGCTCGAAACTCTCGATTTCATATTTTACCCAATTTCCAATTATTTAATTCAATAATTTAATTAACAAATAAACAGTGATATTTCAAATTCAAGTTAAAAATTAACTTTTAAATATTTAAAATCAATTAAATATTCCAATTTCAAATATCCAAAATTCCGTGTCGTTACATTCCTCCCCTCTTAAAAGAATTTCGTCCCCGAAATTGCTAGTTAAGAAGAATGGTCCAATACCCGTTTACTACTTTTCCCAAAGCCAAACAGTTTTTAACAACTTCCCAAAACAATCTTTTTATTAAAGACACATTATTACTCTTGCTAACTTTCCCAAACTCGTTCATAGTTCCCACACGATATTATTTACTCAACCATTCAAATTATAATTTAAAACCAAATTTTAAATTATCAAAATTTTCTAACTCTCTAAATTTTTGAAAAACTTCGCCATTGTCTCCTTTGCGCGGCTAGATCGGAACAACTACAAAATGCCTCTACGGGCCCCAGATTTTCAAAAGAAAACAAAAGCCAAGTGGCTAGGCCAGAAAACCATCAAATCTCAAACGACAAATTAAATACATACCTTTTTGTTGGGCAATCAAATTTATCTTCTGAAATCAAAACACCAATTTTCTTTTGCTTTTAGATACCCGTATTCTACTTAGCAATAATATCCGATCACCAAATTCAAAATCATTTTATTCATTTCTTTTCAGAACTTTCCATATTTGCTTTACTTAACCCCTTACGATGTACATATATCATCCGTACGCAATATCAAATCCGATCGCTCACTCGATCACACAATTTCACTTCCGAACTAGTATCGTTCACACGACTCTCTAGTGTGGACTCAGATTTGGTTCCTTGATCAGAAACCGTCATTCTCCTTGCATAGCCATATACTATGATAGAGAATTTCCAGAATCAATCAAAAATCCATAACCAGGGTTCGCCGTCAAAAATCGAGTGAAAAATCCCAACTCGGATCGATATAACTATCTTGAAATTCTGTGCTCGAATCTGGATCAAATCGCTATGCGAATAAAATATACGTACATCCTACGTATTTATCCTAATTGATTTCAGCTATATCAGTTCTCTTTTATTCACATTTATTTTGATTCTATTCACTTATCCACACTTATCATTTCACGCGCCTTTATTAAATCTTCATTCATATACTAACCTAGTATATCTTCCCCATACCAATTTTACTTAAGAATTTCACCATTTTCTTTCTTAAGTATATTACAACATTTTATAGAATGTTCTTAGATTGATTTCCACTTCATCGCTGAAGTTTTTATCCATTCTATTCAAATTTTAAATTTCAAATTTCGATTTAAGCTCAATTTATCCCTAAACTTTAAATATTGAATTCTATTAACCACATCTCAACCCATATTTACTTTCTTGGTAATTGTAATTAGTTCCATCCACTAATTCGTTTCCAATCAAATTTAATTTTAAATCTGTTCAACTTACTAATTTTAATTAACCACTTCATTTCCAAATTTAATTCCAAATCTCAATAAAAGTTTATTTCCAAACTTTTACTTCTTTTAGTTCCTTCGAACAAATTCTACAATTTCAATTCTATTTACTTATAAATTAAATTAATTTGTTCATTCTCACATTTATTTCCAACTAGATGAAATTTTATTTCAATACTCTTATTATTTTAACTCTTTTCAAGTTGAATTTTATTCTAACAAAATTCAAATTTCTAAGTTATCAAACTCATTTATATTTCAATAAACATTTTTAATCAAACTCTTAGAGTTTAAACAATTTTCTTAAACATTTAAAAAAATCATTTTTGAAGTCATATATACCCAAAATCAGATTATTCCTTTGCATTTCAAAATCAACCCAATTTTGCAAACAAATACCAATCCAAATCATCCCGGCAGCAATTCCTCTCTTGGAAACTCGAAAATAAACATCGATGATGCTGTAGTCATCACCGAAGTTATTTTCTAGCGATCGAAGTGAGTTCAGTGCTTTTACTCTTTTAAAACATTTTCAAATATTTTTAATTCCAAATCCCACCAGATTTCATATCCAATCCAAAATATTTTCGAATAACATCACTATTATTCCGCCAAAATCTTTGAAAATCATTTTCAAACTCAAAGGGAATAAATTTCCCAAATTTCTAAATTTCAAATACTTTCAATCTATATTTAAATATTACCCTGGAATTTTTATTTCATTTTCAATTATAAATCACATTTATACTTCACATTTACAAACTCCATTTTGTTATATAAATTTATCTCTTAACCTTTGGTTATAATTTCATTTTCTTATTCAATTTCCACAACAACAAATGATAATAGTTTAATATTATCATTCTCTAACAACCAAGCACCCATATATAACTATAATAATTTCTGAAAATTATTCCTTTTATATATAAAAATAAATTGGGCAAAACTATTTCATTTACCCTATTTTTAAAAAAAAACTATGTCGAGTTGTTCTATTCAAGTGTTTAGAGATCCCTATCAATAACACTAATTACTCGTATTGACCAGAATCCATAAACCACTCGACAAACCAATCAACACGGTATAAAACAATTTTATATTCACTAACAAATACGTGCTCATATCTATTAATATACTCAAACTAATTCTAGGGCATTACTGACCCCATCTCTAATGAGCAATCCCCACCAGAGCCAAGGTTCTCGCTTAACCTTCAGCTCTGATACCATTGTAACAACCCGAGGGATTTTCGACCTCAAAAATCGACATCAATAAGCCCACTATATCGAATGACGAATTTTTAAGTGCCGGAAATACCAGGTCATTAGGGTTAAAGCAGAAAGAGGTAGAAGAAGAAGATAGAAAAAAACAACATCAGAATCTCACAATCGCAGTGGAACAAAATATAATATATAACAACAGATTTTTATATCAAAGAATCTGTAACTGTTTAATACTTACAATCATCAGAGTACACAATCATCACATCAAATTTGGTCAGTTTAGTAACTTGTCCTTACAGCGGAATATACAAATCTATGGAAATACGCTTCGTCATCCAACTCGTCTCCTAAGCTCCACAGCATCCTATTCTGTATTTGTAATACTCGGTCTGACCCGAGCATTATAATAAAATAACACCCGAGTGAGTCTGGAAAAACAACGTGAGAAATAACACTCAGTTGAATTAATAAAGTTTTCAAAATCCTTTGAAATCAAAGGTATCTCGTAAGACCACGCCACAAATAAACATGTTGGGTTTTTACCTTACGATAGCTAAAATATTTTTATCAATTCCATCTGATATTATAATAGTGTCTATAGAAAGTAAAATAGAATCTAGCTGAAATGCTTGCATCTCACGTTCCAACAATAGTTGGGCACAATCAAAACCGTACAGGCGCTTATTGGAGATTGGATTCTATACAATGGCAGGGCTACTGGGGTACCGCCCGTCACAATACCTGGCCTAGATCAGAGTATCGAGGATCATGCCCTATCCCCTACAACACAAGACCGGAGCTACCCCTTACTGGATAGTCCGAATAAGATCACCTCGCGGTTGGGATCAGCAACCGCCCACTAAGCCGAATAAAAAGGGACATCTAGACAGGGATGACCTTACCCTAATTGGTTGATGGCCACTTAGCCTTGCTGCACCTCCCCTATTTTAGCCATTCCCGGTTGATGAGGCTTGAGGCTATGCGTTACCTTTTTAGAACACATTTCACTTAGAATGCTCATCGTCCTTCTGACGATGGTCATATAGCATTCATCCATACAAGTTGCTTTGGGTCTGGACAAACCGAATCACCGTCTTCATCATCTTCACAGTATTCATTCGCTACGTTCAAACCGGATCGAAGTGGTTTTCGGATAATTAAATCTGATCCCGGTCTCTTCGAAACGATCAATGCATTGGCCAATATTGATAGTCGGTTATTTAACTATCAAATTTAAACAATCATCCAACCAATTGTTTTATTTCCCACTAAAAAGAACCAAGCCTTAATAATTTAGATTTTAAGTAATTTAAATCACTTTATCCAAATATATACTTAACCCTTTAAAATAAACTGCTCAAATCACTTTATTCAAAATGATAGTTATGATATTCTGGAATAACCTCCCAAGTAAAGCCTTTAAAAAATAAAAGTCATAATACTAACTTAACTTCAAAATATACTTTTTAAAACAAAACTACTTTTAATATAAAAGTCATTTTATAAAATATAAATATTTAATAATCACAATACTAATTTAACCTTTAAAATAATTTCTAAAATAAATATTTACTTTAACAATCTTTAAACACTAAATAATAATTTTTTTCTAAAACATTCTTTTTTAAAAAAAATCACTTTTAAAACTGCTAATTTATAGTTAAAAATCTCTCTTAAAAATATACTTGGCTTTTCCGGAAAATACACTTCCCATTTCAATATACAAGTTCCATGCCCTTTAGAATACCACATGCTCACTCTATATTTTCTCCCTGGTTAGTGATAGTGGGGGCAATCCAAATAGTTTATGCAGCTTCAACCTCGCTTGGTCAACGCAATCAAAAAAAAGAATAGCCTATTCTTCTTCTTTTTTTTTAATAAAAACTCATTGGCGCCAAGCATATGGGAATGCTAGACGTTTGGTAATTTCCCCTCCGACCAGAATGAAGGATCTCATTGAAGCGGCTAATCCCATGGTAACCCCACCACTAACTACTTCATTTTCATTTATGAATTTCATAGTAATAGAAAATCGAATTGTTGATTGTATCATAAAGACCGTCGATTTTTTAGACTTAACCTTACATTTTTTACTTCTCACTTATACTTTTTAATCTCTTTTATTTGCTAATCTTATTGCAAATCATGTAAAGACAATTCTTATTTGATATAGCTATTTGTGCAAGTATTTTACGATTATCATCATGAATCCACTGATTTCTGCCGCTTCCGTTATTGCTGCTGGATTGGCCGTAGGGCTTGCTTCTATTGAACCTGGAGTTGGTCAAGGACCTGGAGCTAATCATTTATAAATCCTCTCGATTTATCCCAATTTAATTTACATCCCAAACCTGTAAATTTATTTTCCACACTTTTAAAAATAAAACCACCTTTTTTTATTTTTAAAACAAATTACCATCTCCTTATAAATTCCCACCGTGAATTTATGCTTTCAAATTTATCCACTGGTAAATATTTTCACTTTATTTATAAGCCCAGTTTATAATGTCCATACCCTCATTTCCCTTTTAAATCATAGTTTTCAAAATATTTAATCGATTTCCCAATCGATTCTCTGAATTACTTCCATTTTAAAATTTTATCTTGACTTACTCAAATTTTTATTCCAAAATCCATTAATTCCATATTCACCCCTTTATTATGATTTAAAACCTTATTTAAACTAAAAATATCAATTTCACCCTTTATTCGAAATTCCCCTTTTATTTTTCCCAACTCATTTTAAACTTGAATTTTTAAAAATAAATTTTATTTTTACCTTTAAACAATATCACTTAAGTCGTCAAATTCTTTTATTCCCATTTACACAAAATCTCCATTTTTCCCATATTCGGAATTTATTTAATAGGGTTTCAAAATCAAACTTTTTATTCTTCTCCAAATACATTTCTTCAATTTATCCAAATTCACTATAATTATTTTACTTAAAAATTTCCCTTTTTATTTTTCTTCAAAAATCCAATCTTTATTATTTTTGACATCTTAGAGTACCAAAATATATTTAACCAATCATAGCATTCATTATTACAATTTCCAATATAACCAATATAATCTATCACAGATTATCAAATAAATCACATCACTGAATATGGAATAATTCAACATTTTGAGGAATCCAGTTGGATCCCTCCAACCTGTTTCCCTACATCCACAGATGTTAGCACAATATAAAATACCAATCCCACTTCGAGGGGGATATCGCGGTATAAAGGGTCATCCGCTATTATGTGGGGCGCATAGGGTCTCATCCGCTATATAATGCGGGAATATCAATCACTCCAATATATATACTATATATAATATCACATATAATATCACATCCAGATTGATAATAAATTATCAATTCAAGTAACCAAATCAATAATTTAAATTTTAACTATCTAAATTAGCCAGAAATCCAATTTGAGTGAGATTAACTCACCTTTGACTTTTAATTTGCAATCCGATCCAAACCGGCTCGTCTCTCCACGATTTTGGACCTTGTATAAGCATTATATGGTTTATTAACATTTTAAATAATCGGACCCATTAAAATAAAGCAAGTTTTTCCTCTTTTGGTTTCTAATGGCCTCTCCCGCCCATACCCATCACCATTCCCTGTCTTTTCAAACTGACCTACCCATTCTTTCAACTGTTCCTCCTCCTTCTCTGCTTCCGGCCTCTCTTCCTAACTCCCCCCTAAACTTACATCCTCCTGTTCCTCCTCCAGACTTTTCCACTTTCATCCACCCAGCTCCTTATCCCTCCACTTGATCCTCCCTTTTCAAATCCAAACCCCGAAATGCTGGTGCTTACTTGCCAGTTGACTTTCAGCTATCCTTTGATGGGCAAGTTTTAGTGCCACCTCTTGATGTGCTGAAAGCTGGAAATGAAGTTTGGGGTGGATGGTTGGTTGGGTTCTTCTTTGATAAGCCCCTGTCCTACATGACAGTCATTAACCATCTTAAAAAACTCTGGAAACTCAAAGGTGAAGTCTCTATAAAATGATGGAACCTTGTTCCTTTTCCATCTTTACTATGCAGAGGATAGAAGGAGAATTATTGAAGCCGACCCTATATTTCTTCGGAACAAGATTTTCATTATCAAGGCATGGGATCCATACATTGGGAACAGTTGCAGCACTATCAAATCTGTGCCAGTTTGGTTAAAGTTATCTAACGTCCCACTTTATGCGTGGTCTCATTTAGGGATTAACTGGCTAGCATCTAGGATTGGAAGATTGCTCTGTTTGGATTCTTCCACTGATAAATTGGAGCGTATTGGTTACGCCAAATGTCTAGTTGATGTCACTCCAAACCAGGAATTGGTAGACGAGTTTCCTGTGAAATTAATCGATGGATCAACTCAGATGATAAAGGTTAGTTATCTCTGGAAACCTGAAATTTGTACTGGCTGTAAAGTTTTTGGGCACGTGGATAATGATTGCATGAGAGAAGGAGTAGCAAACGTAAGGAACGAGGATGAGGTAAATCTAAAGGGGAAAATGAATGAAGGACATGTCACTGTGCAGAAGGAAGGAAAGCAGGCAAACTAAAACATTCAGATTTGGAAGAGAGTAGTGAATAAGAAAAATAAAGAAAAGGTTGGAAATTCTCTGAAGTTGACAGTGACAGATGATAAATTAGTACATGCTGAAGTTATTGTGAATAACATTGCTGTACGAGGGATTGATGATAAAGCAGATACAAATGTTGGTGGTATATCTGAGGTTCAGATGGAGGCTTGTGAAATTGATAATGAAATTGGCATAATTAAAACAAGCAATATTTTTGATGTGTTAAAAGACTTGGAGTCTGAGGGTAATAATGTTGTTATGGCATTTTCTGGAGAGCTAAATGATGGGATAGAAAATAATACATTACTGCTGAATGATGAAAACACACAAAGAATGGAAGACTGCCTTGTTCCCCATGAACATCCAAATGCTTCTTTTGTAGTGCAGCAAAACTTGCTGTCCTCACTGGAGCAAAATGAAAATCTTTCTGTGCAAGTTTCAGAATCTCTTGTGCATGCAAATATCTGCATGAATACTCCATGCTCTAGCACCTTGCCCAATCTTGTAATTCCCACTTCCACATGTCAACTAACTACCAAAACAAACTCAAACAAACATGAAGAATCCTTCTGTATCACATTGCAAAAAGAAATTTTTGAACTAGTGTATAGCTTGCATTCCCAGTCTCATTCCATTACATCAGATTCTCCTCCCAACCCAATTTTTCCACCACCAATCATCCCAAAGCCAGGTCAGCCTTATGTGTATCTGGGTTCTATTCCAGGTTGGAAATCGCCATCGGAGGAACCTAAGAACGACAGCTGTCAAGTAAATGATAATGATAAAAGAAAAAAGTCAAAAAAGGCAAAAAACCAAAATCAAAGCTCCACCAAAATTAGTTCTCCTGTTACAAGGAGCATGAGAGAACGATCACATTTAAATTTGGTTTAATTAATGTTACACAACATTGGTGCTTGGAATATCAGAGGATCCCACAACTTTATCAAACTGGATCAGGTTAAACAGTTGATCTCCTCTCATCAACTATCTGTTTTTGCAATTCTTGAAACCAAATTGAATTTGCCTCTAACTGTTAAAGCTGCTAAGTACATAAACCCATCATGGACCTTGAACCACAACCTTCTCGAATCCAGCTATGGGAGAATTATGGTCCTTCGTAATCCAGAGCTACTATCACTTGATCTCATCCTTGCAACTCCTCAAATAATGCATTTTCATGCTAAATATTTCGATTCCTCTTTATCTTTCTATATCTCTTTCATCTATGCTTTTAACTCCCCCTCTTCCAGACAAACTCTTTTCAATCTTCTTCCTGCGCTAAGACAAGACACACATCCTTGGATTTTGCTTGGTGATTTTAACTGCTGCTTCTCTTTGTTTGACAAACATGGGGGTCTTCCTCTCTTGCCTAAGGACATTCTCCCCTTAAACAATGCTATTGATGATTCATCCTTAATCCCTATTAACAAATATGGTGCCCCATACACTTGGAATAATCGATCTAGAACGGGTGCCCGTGTCTTCTCTAACATTGATCACTCTTTCGCTAACTTCAAAGCCCTCTCCACTTGGCCCAACATCACCACTTTTCTTCCCCAACCAATTCTATCTGATCACTCTCCCCTCATCTTGACCACTGGGAAAAAGCCTCTGGAAGCCAAAAGAGGATTTAAATTTTGCAATGCATGGGTCCACGATCCTGAGTATTATGATATAATAAAGAATGCTTGGTTTAATAGGTATTATGGAAACCCTACTTTTATTTTTTGCAGGAAACTCAGAGCTGTTAAGGTAGCTTTGAGGGATTGGGCAAGGGCAAAGTATGGTAATGGCAATCTACAATCAACTAAACTCATGGACCGTTTAAAGCTTGCTCAGGAGCAAATGATGGTTCATCCTGATAATGTATTCTTGGCTGAGAAGGAAGCAACTCTATTCAATGACCTAAATCTTGCTCTAGCTTGTGAGTCTGATATGAAGAGGCAACAATTAAGATTCAAATGGGCAACTGAAGGCGATAGGAATACAAAAATTTTCCATGCCTCTCTGAAGATTAAGCATTCTATCAATAAAATATCATCTATATTGGATGAAGCAGGTAATCTTCAGACTACCCCTGAAACTGTAGAAAAAGCCTTTCTTATGTATTATTCTGGCCTTTTTGGTAATGCTAGAAATTTTGAACCGGATTTAGACATTCTGTCCACTATCTCACTTCCTAGACTTAATCAAGATGAAGCTAATCTTTTGATAGCTAAAGTGACTAATGAAGAAATCAAGAAAACCCTACATGCAATGAATAGTAGCTCGCCTGGTGGTCCAGATGGTTTCAATGTTGTCTTTTTTACTTCGAGCTGGGATATAGTTGGTGACCAATTTTGCAGAGCTGTCCACAATTTCTTTGACAAGTTCAGGATGCTAAGATCAGTGAATTCTACCAACTTGGTCCTAATCCCTAAGATCAAACCTGCTTTGTCTGTCACCTCCTTCCGTCCAATTTCATGTTGTAATGTGATTTATAAATGTATCTCCAAAATCATTGCATCTAGGCTGGTGTTTGTTCTTCAAAGAATTATTTCTAACAACCAAGTGGCCTTCCTCTCTGATAGAAATATCCTTGATAACATTATGCTAGCCCATGAACTAACAAAAGGATACCAATGTGCTAATGTATCACCTCGTGCAATGCTTAAGCTTGATCTGCAGAAGGCTTATGATTCCCTTCAGTGGAAGTCAGTAGTTAGGGTTATGTCACTCATGGGTTTTCCCAAAGTCTTTGTTGCTTGGATTTATGAGTGTATTTCTACTCCCTCCTATTCTCTGATTATCAATGGCACAAGCTTGAGTAACTTTGTTCCAAAGCAGGGAATCAGGCAGGGGGATCCCCTGTCTTCTTATATCTTCATTCTGGTGATGGAAGTTTTCACTAGTCTGTTAAGACCCATGTTTCAAAACAAGCTAATACAATACCACCCCAAGTGCAAAGACCTTCAAATAACAGCTCTCCTTTTTGCTGATGATATTATGATTTTCACTAAACCCAATATGCAATCATTTGAAGGAATTTTAAGTGCTCTTAATACCTTTTACCTGATGACTGGCCTTAAACTTAACCTTCATAAATCTAGCATCTTATTCTCTGGAGTCTCTAGTCTTCAGGAATCGAATCTGACCTCTTTTGCTGGTTTCCAATCTATGTCATCTGATATGAATTATCTTGGGCTTCCATTATGTACATCTAGAGTTACTTATGCTGACTTTCTTCCACTTTATGAAAAGAGCATGGCTGTCATGGATTGTTGGGCCAACAGATTCCTCTCTCAAGCTGGAAGACTAGTGCTAGTTCAATCTGTTAGTCACTCCTTAATGGTTTATTGGGCAAGGACTTTCATTCTACCAATTAAACTTCTGAAATTGGTTAGAAGAGCAATGATGAGATTTTTTTTGGTTTGGCACCATACACACTAGGAAGGTCCTTCCCTGTTCTTTCAATTCCTTTGAAAAGCCAAGAAGCAAAGGGGGTTTGGGTTTGCAAAGTATTGGGATATGGAACAAGGCAGCTTACAGCCATCATTTCAATGCATTGCTGCTCAAGCATGACACTCTGTGGGTGAATTGGACACACAGATACAACATTGGTACAAAAAACTTCTGTCTCATGGACATCCCGCAGTCATGTAGCTGGATTTGGAGGAGCATTTTAAAATTAAGACTCACTTTCAAGCCTCTTGTTCAACTGAAGCTATCTGCGTCAAGCATGTGCAGCTTCTGGCATGACCCATGGCTAAGCAAAGGTGTAATCCTTGACCTTGTTTTCAGTCCTCAATAGAAGTTCCAATGTGGCATTGGAAATAATGCTCTTGCCATTGAACATATTGTTAATGGAAAAATTGAGTTGCCCTGCACTAGTAACCAGGTTGTCAGGAATTTTTGGAGCAATTATGATACTAGCTTCTATGAAACATATGACCATGACACTATTCTGTGGAATGGTCAGGAGCACTCCACTAAAAAGGTTTATGTCGCCTTGTGTGGATTGGACTCTATGCCAGAATGTAAGTGGAGAAAGGTAACTTGGACTATAGCTTCTTGTAGCAGTGATAATCTTATGTTCTGGAAGGTTATTTCTGATGCTCTGTTGACTAGAGATAAGCTGTTGAGATATGGTATGAATGTCCTTCCTGAATGTGAGCTGTGTTATCAACATGCTGAAAGTGTTCTGCATATTGTTTTTGAGTGCCCATATGTAATTTTCATCTGGTCTAAAATGATAAGCTGCTTCCTGAAGGTTTATAATCCTCCAAACTTTAGTAATCAGTGGAACCTTATGGATAGTGCCATTTCATGGAGGGAGGACAATAAGCAGTTCTTTTTCTTCATCTTAAAAAAACTTATGGTGGAGATTTGGAAGGAAAGAAATAAGAGATACTTTGATGGTATTAGCAGAAGTAAAGAAACAATTTGGTCCATCTTAAAGCATGACATTCTGCTGGGGTTGAGAGCTAGCACATACAAGTTCCTTGACATTCATTTGGAACTTTGGATTCCTTAGTTTCCCCCTTTTTTGCTTCTTTTATTTTCTGTTTTGTTGTGTGTGTTTTTCCTTGTGTTTCTTTTTCTTGTATGCTTTCTTCTATGCTTTTGTTGTTTTTCCTTATTTAATAAATCTGGTAGGGGTCCAGTTTTAACCCCGCTTAATCTCCAAAAAAAAATAAAAAAAATAATCGGACCATTAATTACCATTTAATAATTTAATTAACTAACAATTTAATTTAAACAAATAATTTCCCTTTTTAAAAATCCTTTAGTAACTATAATAAATTAAATAAGTCAATTGTACAATTTAATCACCAAATCCATTTTTTTAAAATAACCCAATAAATCTAAAATGTGTGTATATATATTTTTATTTTCGAAACTTCATATACTTATAAAATAATCTATATAGATTTAAAAATCCAATCTTTATATAAACTTCCAACATTTTGAATTTCCTATTTTTTTTTCTTTTTCCAAAACCTTACCAATATATATATTTCTGTTTATCTATATATTTTTAAATTAAAATAGGTATGTGTAAATATACATATATATATATATATCTATACTTGTATTCAACTTTTCCTTTACTGTATACTCCTATACATATATGTTAAAACTACTATATCTCACTGTTAAATTCTCTTTCTTTTTCCTCTGGTAGATGAAATAATGGATCAACAAACTAAATTAGAAGTTTTTAACTTAAGTAATACTAAGAAAACAAGCCACCTTGATACGAACCAGGAAATCAAATCGACAAAACCCTGCACGAGACCGCCCTCGTCGAGCACATTCCACCGCGACACGGCCTCAATTACCATGCTCTACTCCTCGACTACTCCTGCCTCCTCACGTTCGAACGAGATTTCCACTTCCAACCGATCAGTCTAGCCTCAATAGTTCACCCGCCATTCGAACGCGACCCCGATTCAAGACAGCTCAAAAACGAGCTCGCGATTTCTTCATTTTTTTTTCGATTGCCGAACTCACGATAAAAGGAAGGGGAAAAGATTACATCTCGATTTTGAAAGGAGGGAGAGGGATTTGTTTTGAACGAAAAAGAAGAAGGCATAGCAAAGATTTGTTTAGACCGGAACGAGACTTCGTTTTTCTTCTTCTTTTTTTTAAGGTATCGGCCATGGCCAAAAAAAATTTAACTGGGAGGGAAGAAATAAAGAAGACCGAAGATTTCTTTGCATGCATATAGACCATATATTCAAATGTTTATATTTCTTTTCATTTTGAAAGGAACGGCATGAATTTGAAAGAGGGGAAAGAACAAGACGTTGGTGTGTTAAAAGGATACTACAGTGATTTCGAAATGAAAGGTGAAAAGTTACGATGTGAAATAAATTAATATATATTTACTTTGACTGGTCAGTCAAAGTAAATATATATTAATTTAAATTTAAATTTAAATTCAAATCGTCTCGATAAATGCAACTTAAAATTTTGAACTCCTATCGAGGCGTGCCGCTAGGCGTTTATAATGTTATACCCCTATTTCGAACGCAAGGGAAAAGGTTTCGAGTCCTAATTCGTCGTATGAAGAAGATAGCTTCTTGGACCCAGTTATTATATTGAATTTTCAATATAGATTTCAACGCATTTATCTACCATACGATCACACGACAACTTCAAACGCTACAAAAATTGAAATCCGATAATAATACAATATTACGGATCTAATGGAACTGGTTTTGTGGAATTCCGAGACTGTGCCTCGGAAGGCTATTTTAAATATCAATTTAAATGATATATTTTTAAAACTGAACAAAACACTTTTAAATTCAATTTTAAAGGTTCTATTATCCCCAATATTATCAATATAAATTTTATAAGCTTTCAAATTATTTTTAACAAGTTTGAAACTCCCGATTTCATATTTTACCCAATTTCCAATTATTTAATTCAATAATTTAATTAACAAATAAATAGTGATATTTGAAATTCAAGTTAAAAATTAACTTTTAAATATTTAAAATCAATTAAATATTCCAATTTCAAATATCCACAATTCTGGGTAGTTACATATTTCGTTCGTATAGTTGCCTCCTTATCAATTAAATCACGTCCTTCTTCTCTCTAATCGAGATCAACTCGAGAAAAAAAAGCTACGTGCGTTCGCGCGTATGCAAAGGGGAAGTGCGCTCGAGTGCGGTGGTGTTGTTCACGGCATAGGCGAAAAAGGTTGGAGGGGATTCGTTTTAGGGTTGTGGGACGATTTAGGCACGCGAGGTGGTAGTGTGGTAGCGGCGAGGCAAACGCGACGTTACGAAGGGTCGCGAGCAGGTTGACTCGATTGGGGGCTGCGTCTTCTATTCGGAAGGAGGCGCGTGCGTGCACCTGAGCCGCTTCGATCTGGGCGTGTGCGAGGCCAGGGGAGACAGCGATGGTGGGCAGTGGTTGGAGTTGAGGAAGGACTTGCGTTGGCCCCAGGCGAAGGAAGGCAGTGCAGTCATTGTTGGTCGCACCTTAATGCTAAGCGACGAAGTCACGTCTGAGATTTGATGCAGTAAGGTTAGCTTTAAACTTAAGTAATAAGTTGAACTAATTACCGCAATTAAGTGATTGAAAAAAAAGAAAAAAATTTCAAATCTCATAAATATTTTAACCTTTTATTTCGAGTTCATAATCGAACGAAGCAGCGACATTTGATTCATAGTTGCAAAATCTTCAACCTGGAATTAATTTAAAATTGGAACAATCAGCAAATTAAAAATCAAGGTGAGTAAATCTCACTCATTTGGATTGCTAGTTTTTAATTTGAAATATTAAAAATAATTTATTGATTGATTGGATGAGTCGATACTTATTATTATCAGTTGGATGTTATATTATATATATATAGTAGTATATATATTGGTAGTTGGATATATTTCCCATCGATTGGAGCGGATGAGACCCTATGCGCCCCACATAATAGTGGATGATCCTAAATTACCGCGATATCCCGCCTCGAAGCGGGATTGGTATTTTATGTTATATAACATCTGTGGATGCAGGGAAACAGGTTGGAGGGATCCAATTGGATTCCTCAAAAATAATATTGATTGTTTTTCATATGTAGAAATATATGATGTGATTGGATAAATCTGTTATGGATTGTTGTGTGGTTTGTTTATTTGATGCTATAGTAGCACTGGCCTTAGATTTTGGTATTTTAAATACCATAAATATTATTTTTGAATTTGAAAGAATTAAAAAGGTAATTTTGGATATTAAAATATTTATATGGGAACTTGGATTATTTTAAAGGGAATTGTTTTGAATAAAACCAATAATTTGATTTTGGGTTGTACTTAATTATTCGTAAAATGGTTTTAAATTTGAGATTTTTAAAATAAATTATATAAAGGAATTTTAATAATGCATTTTAAATGATGTTTCTGGAATTTGGATAAGGAGTTGAAATCCATATTTAAAATAGATTTGAAAAATAAATGGGTTTGTAAAATAATAGATTTAAAATTTGAAATTTGCAAATGAGGATGTTTTATAAACAAGTAAAACCGGAAATGAGTTTTATAAATTTATAAACAATGTTATTAATAAAGTGAAAGGATATCAATTGACAAATTGGAAATATAAAATTCACAGTGTGAATTTATATCGAGTTATGAAAATTAGTTGTTGGGAAAAATAGTGGAATTTGTTTTTGATTGTGAGAATGATTATGAAATTGAGATGTAGAGATGGCGAAGCTTCAAAGAACTAATGTCTCTAATGATAACCATGTTGAGTGGGAAAGAATCCATGCGAGATCAGGATACAAACATGGAGGAAAGCGAATATTTACCATGGTGATGAAGAGTTTCATTAGCTCAGTATGGAGAGAACGAAACACGAGATTGTTTGATGCCATCAATGCAAAATCTGATGTTGTGTTCAGGCAGTGGATAGTCCATGAAATTAATTCCACTATGAGTATGCTCTCCTTCTCCTTTGATCCGAGCATATTTGTCGCGTTCCAAATGTGTTAGATGTGTGTGTACTTTCTTTTTTTATTTCCTGTTTTTTGTTTCCCTTTGTGCTTGTTGCGCCTAGTCTTCCTCTGTCTTCTTTGAGCTATGCTCTTTGTTGTAAGTGTTCTGTTCCAATTGGGGTAGCAATAAAATGGTCGGGGACCATCTAACCCCGTCGGCCTTGCCAAAAAAAAAAGAAATTGAGATGTAGTCATTCGGATATGAATTAAGAGGGATTTATAATTGAAATTGGAATATTGGATTTTTAAAAAATAAATTTTTGTCGAGAAATTAAAATTGTTGTAAAATGGAATTCCTATTTAGTAAACTATATAGTTAAAGCTATTAGTATTGAAATATTACGGAAAATGGATTATTCAAATATTTAATATTTATTGAAATAAATTCACATTTTATAATAAGCTTTGTCAATCGATTAGTTTTATTTAAAAATGAATTATTCGACGTTCATTTAAAGTGTTTTAATATTTTAAATAATTACTTAAATACGTTTTAAAACTAAATTATTATTCTTTTAAAATACTTATTATATATATAGTTTTGAAATGATTGAAATTTATTTATAAATCCTCTCGAGATTTGTAAACAGGATTTATTTAACGGATATGATTTTATAAGAGAAATCCTATAGTGAAATTCTAGAAACTTAAGAAAATTTCCGAATCATTGAAATAAGAGAACTTCGAAAAACGAATTAGAATTCATAAAAGAAGTTAGAAATGGATATTTGGAATTATAGACAGGTGTAATCGATTTTGGAAATATTAAAGGAAATTTATTAATGAATTCCATGACTTATATGATTCATTATAAGTAAGGTAAGGAATTTACAAAAATAAATTGTAAAAGATTTTGAGAAATAGGAATGAATGGAATATTTCCTAGGTATTGGAAATAAATGATTTTGGAAAAAATATACTTATAAATATTTCCTAAGTAATAAACTGGAAAGGTTTGAAATATTTAACGGTGAGATTATTATCATAGAAATATTTTCAAAGTGTTGAATTATAGATGGAAATTGAAAATTAGAGATATTTCTAAGTATCGATATTATAAATGGGTTTTGAAAATTGCTTATAATATCTCCTAAGTATTGAAAAGAAAGGTTTTGAAATTATTTTAACAATGGAATGATTTATCTAGGAATGTTCCTAAGTATTGAATTATAACTTGAATTCGGAAATATTTCTAAGTGTTGAAATGGTGAATAAAATAGCCTGTTATGGATAAGTATTTGAAATTGTTTTCAAATATTGAAATACTGGAAGAGCTTTGAATATATATATCTTTGAAAAGATATTTTGAATGAAAGTTTGAAGATGTATAAAATAAGGCCTAGTGACTGCTTATGGATGTTATTTGATAGTTAAATAACCGACTATCAAATCTGACCAAATTCATTGATCGTTTCGAAGAGACCGGGATCGGATTTGCTTGGTGATAGGTTCACGCTTGATAGGGGGTTCTCGCTTTGTGTTTAGTGGCAAGCTGGAGGCTCTTACCCCTACATGTCCCTGAGTGGTTGGCTTGCTAGGTGCTTATAGTCGAGAGGCTAGCCGTAAAATCAGATTCGAGGTACGAGTGTATGTAGCGAATTTTAGCCGCTGTCGATGGTTGAAAAGCCTAAACTGCTACACGTGGTATCAGAGCTGAAGGTTAAGCGAGAACCTTGGCTTTGGTGGGGATTACTCATTAGAGATAGGGTCAGTAGTACCGTAGAATGAGTTGAGGGTATACATAGATATGAGCGCGTGTTTGTTAGTGAATATAAAATGTTTTATATTGTGTTGGTTGATTTATTTAGTGGCTTATGAATTCTGGTCGGCATAGTATGTACAATTGTATCAATAAGGGTTTCTAAACACTTGAATAGAGCAATTCGACATGGTATTGTTTTAAAGTGGGCAAATGAAATAAATTTACCCAAATTATATTTTGATATGAAGGAACTAATTTTCTGAAATTATTATAGTATATTGGAGTTTTAGTTGATAATATTATAATCCAAGCAAGATTATAAAATTTAAATGGTTATATATAACCAAATGAAAATTGTATAATTATGAATTATACAAATAAATTATAATTAAAATGGATTCAAACTCAAATTTAGAAATTTAAATCCCAGAGGGTTTGGAGAATATTTTCAAAAGTGTTATGGAAATGAATTGGTGTTATTTTGGAAATATTTTTGAAATATTTTTGAAATAAGTAATGGTAATATTATTGTGGAATGTATTTGAATAGAAAATGTTTCAAAAATTGATTTTGGAAGTGATATAGCACTAAACTCACTTCAGTCACTGGAAAATAATTCTGATGGTGATCGCGACATCATCGGTGTTCATTTTCAAGTTTCTAGTTGACGGATTGCTACCATAGTGATTTGATATGGAAATTTTTGTTGAAAAAAAAAATTGTTACTTTAGAAATTCCAAGGGAGTTTATTTTGGATAAAACCAACTTTGAGTTTAAAATCCCAAGGAAATGGTTTGTTAAAACAAAGAGTTATATATTTATATATATTTTGTTTCAAAATGATTTGAAATAAAAACGATTGTTTGAATTCTGGAATTTCCATTTAAATGATTAGTGAAACCGAAAGAAGATAAGTTTTTGAACTTATAACCTGGAAATGTGAATTTTGATATGAAATTAAAATTTAACTTAAGCTAAGTTAAATAAAATTGGATTGGATTTGAAACCATATTGAATTGAATTGAATATAAAATCCGAGTTGTAAAGTGACTATATAACTATAAGTTATAAATTTTGAATGGAATAAAATTTATGGAACTGTGAATAATAAGATGTATAACTTATAAAAATGGTGATGACTTAAGTGTAAATAAATTGAATATGGCTTAGGGATATTATTTAAATGAATTCGAGTATGAAATTAAGTTTTGAAGTGGAAATGAATATATGTGTTGTATAAAAGGTTATAATAAAACCTTAATATTGATTTTATGAGATGATTCTCAAGTAATATAGTGTAAATTGAGATATACCAAGTAAATGGAAGTGCGAATCAATCGAAGGTGAATAAATTGAATAACAATCAATTTAAAAGTAAATGGAATTTGATTGTAAGGGAAATTAACTTAAGTTATATGGTTGAAATGATTGAAAGTAAATCAATTAACTTAAGTTAATATTTTTGGATGGAAGCTTGGCTTAAGTAAATTTATGAGATGGTTCATAAATAAATTGGCATGGATTGGATTTGTTGTTGAATATAAAATTGAGCAAACAAGATTTTTGTGAATAAATGTTATGTGAATCATTTGGAATTGAATGAAATGGTGTATAAACTGAATTTGAAATGAATAACTGAAGGTTGGAACCCTGTATTTGCATGTACCTTCTAAAATACATGATATACCATGTTGGCGTTATGAGATCATGTGTTTAAAGTAGTTAAAGGCATGTAAAGTTATTAAATTTCATAAATTATGAAACTGATGTGATTATTTGAGTAAGTACAGCTACATGGGGCTGTTTGGCTTGAATTTGGTTGCGCAAATTGCATATAAATTAAGCAAACTCACTTATTAACGCTAAGATAATGTATGCTTACGCATTAAAAGAAAAAATGAAATAAATATTAATATATATTGTGTTACCATCCGTGTGGGTCGATGATATCATTTTTATTATATTTGTCATATTGCAAAAGCTCTCCGTACAAGGGAGACTCTGCCAAAAATATTCGGAAATTTAGGGTATTAGAAAAATTTTGAAAATTTTTGGTAACTAAAATTTGATTTCCAATTGTAATTGAAATAAAGAGGTTTTGAATTAGAAATGGAAACTAATGGTTTTGGTGGAAACTAAAAGATTTAGAAACATGAAATGTCGAGTTTTAACTAAGTGGATTTTTACAAATTAATGGGTTGTTGCATTTTTCCTACTCAGCAATTTCGGGGACGAAATTCTTTTAAGGGGGAAGGAATGTAACGACCCATATTTTCCATCATTTAATTTTGAATATTTAAATAATTTTAAATATTGGATTTGGGATAGGAATTAATTTTGAATATGAAAATTTTGGTTGTAATTGTAGAATGAATTTAAATTTTAAATATAGCGATTTATTGTAATACGAAAATGAAGAATAATTGAAATTTGAGTTGAATTTGAATCGAAACAATTTCTAATGTTGATATAAATTTTATTTGAATTAGAATTAAGTTAATAAGTATTTAAAAATGGAATTTCAACTGATTTTGTAAATTTTTGAAATCGTCGATTTAATCAACGCGTTAAAATAGCGATCCCAGGCACAGTCTCGGAATTTGACTAAACCAGTTCCATTGGATCCGTAATAGTGTATTATTATCGGATTTCAAATTTCGTAGCGTTTGGAGTTACTAGTTGGTCGTACAGGTTAGAAATGCGTTGAAATTTATATCGAAAAATTAATATAATAATTAGGTTCAAAAGCTATCTTCCACATATGATCGAATTAGAGCCTAAGATTTGTTCCATTGCGTTCGGAGAAGCAGACCTATTTCATTCGTATAACCGCCCTATCACTGAGAAGCAGACCTATTTCATTCGTATAGCCGCCTCCTTGCCATTTAAATCGTGTCCTTCTTCTCTTTAATCGAAATCAACTCAAGAAAAGAAAACAAAACTACGCACGTTCGCGCGTATGCGAATGGGAAGTGCACTCGAGTGCGGTGGCGTTGTTCGCGGCATAAGCGACGAAGGTTGGAGTGGATTCGTTTTAGGGTTGTGGGTCGATTTAGGCGTGCAAGGTGGCAGTGAGGTGAACGCGACGTTTCAAGGGGTCGCGAGCAGGTTGACTCGATTGGGGGCTGCGTCTTCTATTCAGGAGGAGGCGCGCGTGTGCACCTGAGGTGCTTCGATCTGGGCGTGGACGAGGCCAGGGAGAAGACGGCGATGGTGGGTGGCGGTTGAAGTTGAGGAAGGACTTGCGTTGGCACCAGGCGAAGGAATGCAGTGCAGTCAATGTTAGTCGCGCCTGAATGCTAAGCGACGAAGTCGCAACTGAGATTTGATGGAGTAAGGTTATTTTTAACTTAAGTAATTAGTTGAACTAATTACCGCAATTAAGTGATTGAAAAAAAAATTCAAGTCTCATTAATATTTAACCTTTTATTTCGAGGTCATATCGAACGAAGCAGCGACATTTGATTCGTAGTTGCGAAATCTACAACTTGGAATTAATTTAAAATTGGAACAATCAGCAAATTAAAAATCAAAGTGAGTAAATCTCACTCATTTGGATTGCTAGTTTTTAATTTGAAATATTAAAAATCATTTATTGATTGATTGGTTGAGTTGGTAATTATTATTATCAGTTGGATGTTATATTATATATATAGTAGTATATATATTGGTAGTTGGATATATTTTCCGCCGATTGGAGCGGATGAGACCCTATGCTCCCCGCATAATAGCGGGTGACCCTATATTGCCGCGATATCCCGCCTCGAAGCAGGATTGGTATTTTATGTTATATAACATCTGTGGATGTAGGGAAACAGGTTGGAGGGATCCAACTGGATTCCTCAAAAAAAATTGATTGTTTTTCATATATAGAAATACTATTGTGTGGCCCGTGCTACGCACACGGGCAGTCGATCTATAAAGATAGTTTAAGTTTTGAAGTTACTGTTTGGTGATTGTGGTTGTATATATTTTTACCTTTTTATAGCGTTTGAACTGTGCTACCTTTCATATGACTTTGTGAGACTCGTAAGAACGGGTATATCATGATTTATGATATAATACCTTAAAATTGTAGATGCTCATGATGATTTCATTCTTTTTTTTAAATGCACTTGGCATTAGTCTCAGTCGGGGAAACCAATCCATTATAAAATACTCTTGTTTAGGACATCTAAATGCAAAATGTACGTTAAGTTTTTCCTATTAGTCCTATATTTTATTGACAATGTGTAGATTATAATTGTATATTTCTATCATTACAGTATTATAGCATTATTTTGCTTATTCTGAGAATGGCGTCGAGATGTTTTGATAGTAGGATGATGAAGTACTAAAAAAATTTCTTCCATTTTTAATGCAAACCAATAAGTGTGGCTGAAGTTGTGAAATTTCCGTAAATGTTTAAATCTGTTGAAAGTGAATCGTGCAATATTATCAAGTATAAAATGCAAGAGATCGGCCTAAAATAATTACAAAAAGTGACTTTAAAATCCTAATTGAATGAGACTTTTTACATAAACAGAGCACAAATAAATAAAGAAATTAAAATATAAGCTTGTATGTAAAAAAGATTTTTAATCAACAAATTTCAGCACTATCATCACTTTTAGTAGCATGGTAGATGCGCACTTCTAGTGCTGCTTCTGTCTTGTTTCCAGCTAATATCAATCAGATTGATGAATCACTAATTTATAGTGTAGATAGAAAGTCCTTCTAGAAGTCTTCTATGTGGTGGCTAGTCGGTAGATTATTTCCTTGTTCTTGCAATTCTACCATGCTTCAGTTGCTTACCTACACCTTTTGTGCTAGTGGTGTCCTTACCATTCATGACATTACTTGGTATAGTTATTATCGACAATTATGGGGCAACTTTGTCATTACGGTCACCATCTAAATCCTGGCATAATACATATTATATATATTAGCATCCATCAAGGCAAAAAATCCTCTAAGAACTGAAAAAACGGTACACATGCGATAACATATGAAATACTGTAATGAACAAAAAATGTTTGATCTGAACAAACGTTTTATTGAAAAATTATGCATGTGAAAATGGATTTCATTCAGTTCACAACTTTATCTAATACTTCATGATGATAGTGAATACATTAAAGTAGATTCGCATGTACTGATTGAATTATGTATTGCTTGGAGTATATGTATTTGATTCAAAATTAACAGTTACATAACGTGTATCACGATTAATAAAATATGAAGAAATTCAATAAAGTGAATGATGATGTGTGACTATAGGCACCATCCATCTCAAGACTGTTTGAACGCTAACCGATGGCAAAAGAATGTTAATTCAAGTTTCAAAAATTGAATGTGAAACTTTTTTCATTCCCCTTTATCAAAGTGAAATTTTAGATTCTACTCAATTCTTTTCAAGTTATCTAAAATCTACCCTAAATAATAGCAAATTGTATGAAAGTTTAAGATGCAAAAGAAATGTTCTTGTGCTAAAGTTTGAGGGTGAAAATATAAGATTTTCTTTACAATTCTTAACTGTTGCGATGATGGACGGACAAGACAATGGAGGAGATGAATTGTTTTGCGTCATTTTGTTATGTCCCAAAACATGAAAAATCAATAAACTATTTTTTATTTTCTATGTTAATTTCATTTTTCAAAATTGTTTGTTTTTCAACAATACATAAGAAGTGTGCATTTTGGTTTGGATGAAAACACAAAACTAAAAACAATAAACCAAACGGACCTTTAACATATCACAAATTTTAAAATCTGGTAATCATGATCATATCCCTCTAGTCCATCAATTCACACTGGTCACACATACTCATCCCAGCCATAACCTCCCGTCTAAGAACTTTGATTGCTTTTCCTTTTTCTACAAACTACTGGAATCATGCAACATCATTTTGCTGATAAATCACCATGTACCTTTAAATTAGATATTTTTGTCAAATAAAATGGTTATTGAATAAAAAAGTATGCTTTGTAAACGAATTTTTTACCATGCATATTCTAAAGTCAATAGGAATATGAGACCGAATATTGATCTCGAGTCCTAATTTAATAATTGAATTGTAAAGCGGGTCTCTGCCTCACTAATTATATAAATTGGGTCTCTGCCTCTTTAACGGGCTCTTTAACGTCACACCCGACAATTATTAGTATTCACCAACTCATTTATTTTCAATCTTTTAAATGTGATAAAAAATTTAAATGTGATAATTTTTTGTAGATTGATTGAATTTAAGAATAGTTTTCACCATTAAATCTCAAATTTAATAAACTTTCATATGGCGATTGTTTCCTGGATATTTGGCCAGGCAACTAGTACTTGGCATCTAGGAGAACTCGGCGTAGTACTCGGCAACCAGTACTCGGCATCAGAGAGTGTCCGGCATTCAGGAGTGTTCGGCGTGGTACTCGGCATCCAGTGGAACTCGGCGTCAGGGAGTACTCGGCATCCAGTGGAACTCGGCGTAGTACTCGGCAACCAATACTCGGCATCAGAGAGTGTCCAGCATTCAGGAGTGTTCGGCGTGGTACTCGGCATCCAGTGGAACTCGGCGTCAGGGAGTACTCGGCATCCAGTGGAACTCGGCGTCAGGGAGTACTCGGCGTCAGGGAGTACTCGGCATCCAGCAGTGTTCGGCGTCAACTGGCACTCGGCGTCAACCAATGCTCGGCATCAAGACTGCTCGGCATACAAGAGTGCTCAGCATCAAGACTGCTCGGCATCAAGACTGCCCGGCATACGAGACTGCTCGGCATATGAGAGCACTCGACATCAAGGAGAACTCGGCAGCATCTGTGGTTCGGCATACATGAGTACTCGGCGTAGTACCCGGTAGCATCAGAAGTACTCGGCACAAGAGTACTCGGCGTCTAGAAGAGCGTTCGGCTTCGATTGACTAACACCCTACACTTCCCAAACATCAAACCACATCGTTCGGCACAGAAAGGACTGCTCGGCATCCGAGCGTTCGGCGAACCTTGCTCGGCATACAGCGACCACTGTACTCGGGCTGGAGTGTTCGGCAATCAGCCCACTTGGGAAGTCCAGCCCATCTTTGCCTATAAATAGAGGGGCAGGGTCACAGTGAAATGGATCCTTTTTTTTGGAGAGAAAACACCGGGGGGACTCTGCCATTTTCAAGACTCATCTTCTCTACTTAACAACTTCACTCAAGCATTTAATTCACGAATTGTATTTGTAATCAACTATAAAGGAAATCAATAAAGTTGTACAAAGTGGACGTAGGCAATTACGCTGAACCACTATAAATTTGGTGTTCTTACTTTCTGCATTTAAATTAGCATTGTCTTCTCTGTTTAATTTACTTTCATCACTTATATCTCCACACAATCTTTCTGAACGAGGTTAGTGACCAATTTTGGTGCTAACACTTTGGTGCTTTCACTGAGAATCGAATTCTCAAACCTCAAGGATCTGCTTTGAAGCTACTGGATTGAACAAATCCCCCAGAGAAGATCCGACTCACTAATAGGACATCCGTTGATTCTACTCAGAGTTCATACCAATAACTCTACAATGGCAAGACCACGTACCAGGTCCACTTCTCACAATGCGGATGCCCACGAGATTGCTAGCGTGCAACAAGCAGGGCCTAGCAATCAACCAGCAATTCCAAATACAGGAGTTGCCACTCAGGACCAAACTCCAGTTGTCACCAGAATAGAGTTCAACGACTTGATGAGAGAGATCAGGGAAAGTAGGAGACAACTAGGAGAGCAGATGCAAGCCAATGCCAAACTGATGGCACAACTTACTCAACAGCAGCAACAGAATGCTGGGGGCAATCCCGCTGCTTACTCCTCATCCGATAGCTCTACTTCCTCTGATGAACCTCCTAGGCGCAGACGCCGTAAGACTGATGCTGCGCGAGCAGATGCTGCTGTTCGAACAGCTGGAGACCGCGACCAAGCAAGAGCTGGAAGCTTCAGGACCGGGATACAGATGGAATATAGAGGCCCAGATCATCAAAATGCTAACGATGTCGAACCTCAAGATGCACGATTGGCAGATCGCCAAGAGAGGAGGCATCAGCATGGACAGGCGCGTAGAACAGACTCCAACCTTCCACCTTCCATACAGACACCCGATCTGACAGCCATGATCAGGCAATTGATGAAAGAGAATCAGGGCTTATCAAATGATGACTGAGGAGTGTCAAGAAGTCATACTCCGTTCACGGATGTTGTGTTGCAAGCGGCGTACCCCAGGAAGTTTAGTATGCCTACTATTCCTGCATATGAAGGAAAGACTGACCCTAGACAACATGTCATGAGGAACGAATGGATGATGGATTCAGCCAGAGCGAATGATGCCACCAAGTGTAGGTGCTTTCCGATTACTCTATCTGGGATCGCTACTATGTGGTTCACCCGACTTCCTCCGCGATCCGTATCAAATTTCGAGGAGTTGGCAAAGAAGTTTATTGAGCAGTTCAGGATACACACTACGCGCCCAAAGGACGTGATGTCTCTGTCAAGTGTAATCCAAAATCATGGGGAATCGTTGAAGGAATATTTGCAAAGACTCCACGTGGCAGCAACTGAAGTCAGTAATCCCAATGACCATGCAATTCTGATGGCTGTAATGAGAGGTGTGGATCCAGACTCTGAGTTTGGAGACTGGCTGGCAGGAAAACCTCCAGCTACGCTAGAGCGTTTCTACTCTAAGGCACACCAGTTCATAAGAAGAGAGGAAGCTAGGTGGGTACGACGAGATAAGGCGCCAGGGCCTGTCCAAGAGTCAATAAAGAGCAACATCGCTGTGAAGCAATCGGGAGACAGCTCGGGAAAGGTCCAAGTCAACGTCCAGAACAAACCTGGGCAACCCAAGGAGTCCGGAGGAAGGAGTCAAGGGAAAAGAAAAGAAGCAGGAAAGTGGAAGTCGAGAATTCCAAGCTACAACGAGTACACTCCGCTAAACACCCCACTTGAAAACATTTACCTATCCACCTGCAATACTTTTCAGTACAGAAAACCACGTCCAAAAGAATCAACTGAAGAACAGAAGCGGACCGGGAAATACTGTCGCTTCCATGAGACTTATGGACACAATACAGAAGAATGTAGACACTTGCACGACGCTATCGAGAAGTTGATCAGGCAGAAGAAATTGCAAGAATTTGTGAAGGATCCACAAGAGGGAGGACAGGGAACGTCCAACCCAGGTCGTGCACCAGCTCCACGTCATCCCGAGGAGCCTGCCCGGACCGTTGGTAGACTGGTCATAAATACAATCATCGGCGGGCCTCACCCCGTGGATAAGAATTGGCAGGAGATGGAGCGATATGCAAGTTCCTTGAAGCATGCAGATTTTGAGTGTTGTTCGAACATGGAGGACGGAGCCCCTGCTAAGCAGCAGCGCGTAATGACAAACGATATTGTGTTCAGAAGTAGAGACGCTGATCAGGTAGAGGCTCCGACCATCGACCCCATGGTCATATCTGCAACGATCGGACCAGCATAAGTAAAAAGAATTCTGATTGATTCTGGAAGTTCAGTCAACATCATCTTCAAGAAGGCCTACGATCAAATGAAGCTAGAAACAAAAGACTTGAAACCATCCAAAGCTCGTATCCACAGCTTTAACGGCGCTGCAATTGATGCAGTGGGATATGTCGAGTTACCAGTTGAACTGGGACAAGGCGAGCGTCGGAGAGTGCGAATTCTACCCTTTGTAGTTTTGGATGTGGACTCTCCATATAACGTTTTCTTGGGCCGGCCGGCCCTGGCGGAGTTTAGGGCAGCGTTAGCCCCATGGTGTTTAACTTTAAAGTTCCCGACTGACAAAGGAGTAGGCATTGTTCACGGCGACCAAGGAGCTGGTCGTTCCTGTTATGTGGCCGAGCTCCGAGAGGCCCACCGGAGAGAGAAGGGAAAGGTTGCGGACAATCCCGTCCGCATCCTCAATGCGGATAATTGACAAGTAGTGCCCGAGCCCTGGCTCGGGCATAGTTCTCGGATCTACGGAGATATAGATCCGAGAGACGACGATGAGAAACCCAGGGAAGAGAAGGCGGCACCGGCCGAATTAACAATTGACATTTCGGTTAGCTGTGACGACCCTTCGCGAATACTGAAGATCGGATCACAGCTAGGCCCCGCAATGACTGAAGACCTTAGCGACTTCCTCCGGGCGAACCTTGATGTTTTCGCCTGGACGCATTCTGATATGTGTGGGATTTCTCCCGCCATCACGAGTCATATGTTGAACATAGACCCGAAATACGTCCCAGTCAAGCAAAAAAGGAGAGGAATGGATCCGGAGAGATCCGCCGCTCTTGGAGAGGAGGTGGACAAACTCAAAGCAAATGGGTTCGTCCGCGACGCCCTCTACCCGGAATGGGTCTCCAACCCCGTGCTAGTAAAGAAGGCGAATGGGAAATGGAGGACTTACGTAGATTATTCCGACTTGAACAAAGCATGCCCTAAGGACAGTTTCCCGTTGCCTAGGATCGATCAGTTGGTCGATTCCACCGCAGTACACGAGTTACTGTCATTCATGGATGCGTACTCAGGATACAACCAAATCCCAATGCATATTCCGGACCAAGAACACACCAGCTTCGTTACAAATGTCGGGCTGTATTGCTATGTAGTGATGCCCTTTGGATTGAAGAATGCTGGAGCAACTTACCAACGTCTGGTGAATCGAATGTTCAAGGACCAGTTGGGTAAAACCATGGAAGTCTATGTGGATGACATGCTCGTGAAGTCACGACGGTCAAACGACCACATTCAAGACTTGGCTGAAATGTTCGACATACTTAGGTTTTATGGCATGAAGATCAACCCGTTGAAGTGTTCTTTCGGCGTTGCATCAGGGAAGTTTTTGGGATTCATCGTCAACGCTAGGGGAATCGAAGCCAACCCAGAAAAGATCCAAGCTATTCGAGATGTACAAGCGCCCAGGACTATAAAGCAGGTACAGAGCTTGAACGGAAAAGTAGCTGCGCTGAGTCGATTTATATCCAAGGCAACTGACAAGTGCATCCCATTCTTTGACATAATAAAGAAAGGAAAGAAAAATTTTGAATGGACGTCTAGCTGTGAGGAAGCATTCCGGAATCTGGTGAGGCATTTGGAGAGCCCACCAATGCTATCAAAACCAGTTGACCATGAGATGTTGTACGTATACTTGGCTGTATCCCCACATGCGATAAGTGCGGCTTTGGTACGAGAGGAGGATCGAATCCAAAAGCCGGTGTATTATGTTAGCAAACGTTTAACAGGGGCCGAGAGGAATTACCCTAAAATAGAGAAACTGGCTTATTGCTTGGTGATTGCATCATGAAAGCTTCGCCCGTACTTTCAAGCACATTCAATCGGTGTTTATTCCGATCAACCCCTGAGGCAGGTACTCCAACGGCCGGAAACTTCTGGAAGATTGCTAAGATGGAACATCGAGTTGAGCCAATTCGATATCGCGTACTTACCACAGAGAGCCATCCGAGGGCAAGCATTAGCAGACTTCATCGCTGAGTTTACCATACCCATCAAACCGGACGATCACGACATCATTCCCCCCGTTCGATGGAAATTATACACTGACGGTGCATCAAACGACCGTTGCTCCGGCGCGGGCGTAGTTCTTGTAACTCCGGAAAACTGATCGATTTGTTATGCCCTGAAGCTCGATTTCCCGGCTACAAATAACGAAGCTGAATATGAAGCACTGATCGCTGGCTTGAAGCTCATCAGGGAACTCGGGATCGAATCAGTCGAAATCTTTTGTGACTCGCAGTTGGTGGTTTACCAAGTACGAGGAGACTACCAAGCAAAGGGACGAAAGCTTGCTCCGTACCTCATTCAGGTCCAAGAACTACTATCAAATCTTGAGCGTTATGACATCTCACATATCCCGCGCGAACAGAACAAAGAAGCCGACTTATTGGCTAAGTTCGCGAGTACCGACGATTCGCAGCAAATGGGATTGTATCCCGTCGAAGTCTTGCATGCCCCGAGCATAGACGAAATGAAAGTCGATCGCGTGTTGGGAACAGAAATCGAGAAGGAATCGTGGATAACCCCATTCAAACTGTACTTGAAAACCGGGGCTTTACCAGGAAAAAGAAGCGAAAGACAGCAGGTCCTTCGAAAGGCCGCGCGTTACATAATGCAGGATGGATCAATGTATCGAAAAGGATTCTCAGTCCCGTTGTTACGATGCATCGCTCATGATGAAACAAAGCGAGTCTTGAGAGAGGTTCACGAAGGGGAATGTGGTGACCATACTGGGGGGCAAACGCTAGCAAAGAAGATCCTCCGCTATGGATATTACTGGCCCACCGTAAACCGGGATGCCGCGGACTATGCAAGAAAATGCGACAAGTGTCAAAGATATGCGAAAATCCCGAAGGCTCCATCAACGGAACTCACACAAATGATCAGTCCTTGGCCATTTGCGATCTGGGGAATCGACATAATCGGCTCTTTGCCTCTATCCAAAGGTGGTGCGAAATACGCAATAGTTGCAGTCGACTATTTCACGAAATGGGCTGAGGCAGATCCTTTGGCCACTATCACCTCTAAGAAGGTCATTAACTTCGTTGTACGAAACATTATATGCCGCTTTGGCCTTCCACTCACCATCATTACAGACAACGGAACGCAATTTGAAAGTAGAGAGTTCAAAGAGTTCTGTTTAAAGTACGGCATCGAGAAAAAGTTCGCCGCCGTTGCACACCCAAAAGCTAACGGACAAGTTGAGGCCGTTAACAAAATAATCAAGTCCATACTGAAGAAACGTCTGGAGAAGGCTGGAGGCAAGTGGGTAGATGAACTCCCGACAGCATTATGGGCGTATAGAACTACCCACAAGTCCGCGACCGGCCACACTCCGTTCGCCTTGGCCTACGGCTCTGAAGCCGTTATACCCATGGAACTTGAAGTTCCATCGCACCGAGTGACATACTATGATCCCAAGGCGAACCAAAGCCTCTTGCTGGAATCACTGGACTGCATCGACGAAAAGCGTGAAGAAGCTGAATTAAGGGCGGCAGCGCACAGACATCGAGTCAAGCGTTACTACGACGGCAGAGTCCGCCCGAGAATCTTTGATGTGGGTGATCTCGTTCTGAAACGAGTCTTCCCGGTACCATCACGCATGAATCCCAGCTGGGAAGGTCCATACGCCATTGAACGGAAGCTTGGAGAAGGAACATTCAAGCTAGCGACCGTTGATGGCGCGACACTCCCCCGAGCATGGAACAGTGAACATTTGCGGCACTATTACATTTAGCATGTTTTCCTTTCTTGTTGTAGGCACTGTTATTTCCTGCATGTTTCCATTCAAGAATGACTTAGTTTCCGTTTTAAAAGTTGTAATCAAGCAATTTAGTTGATTTTCATTAATAAAGGCTTGAAGCCATATTTTCTATGAAGTTTCTATATCTCTTAATTGGATGATAAATTACATCATCCCGCACGACATACAGACTCGTACGAACGATCCCAAATCTCTGAATCCCCAGAGCGCGGATCGGAGTACTCTAAGTCCCCAGAGCGCAGACTAGAGTATAAACGATCCCAAATCTCCGAATCCCCAGAGCGCGGATCGGAGTACTCTAAGTCCCCAGAGCGCGGACTAGAGTATAAACGATTCCAAATCTCCGAATCCCCAGAGCGCGGATCGGAGTACTCTAAGTCCCCAGAGCGCGGACTAGAGTATAAACGATTCCAAATCTCCGAATCCCCAGAGCGCGGATCGGAGTACTCTAAGTCCCTAGAGCGCGGACTGGAGTATAAACGATTCCAAATCTCCGAATCCCCAGAGCGCGGATTGGAGTACTTTAAGTCCCCGGAGCGCGGACTAGAGTATAAACGATCCCAAATCTCTGAATCCCCAGAGCGCGGATCGGAGTACTCTAAGTCCCCAGAGCGCGGACTAGAGTATAAACGATTCCAAATCTCCAAATCCCCAGAGCGCGGATCGGAGTACTCTAAGTCCCCAGAGCGCGGACTAGAGTATAAACGATTCCAAATCTCCGAATCCCCAGAGCATGGATCGGAGTACTCTAAGTCCCCAAAGCGCGGACTGGAGTATAAACGATTCCAAATCTCCGAATCCCCAGAGCGCGGATCAGAGTACTCTAAGTCCCCGGAGCACGGACTGGAGTATAAACGATTCCAAATCTCCGAATCCCCAGAGCGCGGATCGGAGTACTCTAAGTCCCCAGAGCGCGGACTAGAGTATAAACGATTCCAAATCTTCGAATCCCCAGAGCGCGGATCGGAGTACTCTAAGTCCCCAGAGCACGGACTGGAGTATAAACGATTCCAAATCTCCGAATCCCCAGAGCACGGACTGGAGTATAAACGATTCCAAATCTCCGAATCCCCAGAGCACGGATCGGAGTACTCTAAGTCGCCGGAGCGCGGACTAGAGTATAAACGATCTTAAAACTCCGAATCCCCGAAGTGCGGAGCGAAGTACTATAACTCCCCGGAGCGCGGACTAGAGTATAAACTACTTCAAGCCTCCAAGTCCCCGGGGCACAGAGTCAGCAAGAAGTCCAAGTACTCAAAAGATGTGGGACGAGAGGTACGCCATGTCCAAAAATGTTTGAACAGCACAAGAATGGACCAAGAGATAATGCAACTCATAAGAACTTGAGTTATGGCTACAATTAGTCAGCAAACCAAATAAAGACAAGAGAATCATTCAAACAAAAAGAAACTAAAATTTTATTCAATAAGTCAAAAATGGGGATACATGATCACTCCTACAAAATTCAGACCTCTCTATACAAACTACAAGTTGCGGAAGATAAAAACAATTACAAAACTTAAGCAGGAAACTTGTTGAACAAGTGCATCGATTACTTCTTCGACTTCTTCTTCTTGTCTTCCTTTGGTGTTTCCGACGACTCCTCTCCTTCACGCTTTTTCTTAGACTTTTTGCTTGCTAGAGAAACGGAGTCAGGAGTAGGAGACGGAACATCTAGTGGTTTGGACCTGCCCGGGAGAATGATTTTCAAAGGTCTGTTCCGCGGGTCAGTGAGTTCCAGTATTTCAGACTCGACTTTGACTTTGACTTTTCTCTTCTCCTCGTCGGCAAGACGGTCCTTCATGCTCATCTCTGAAGTATGCTTGGAGGCGCCAGTGATTTCAATTTCATCGCTTCCTTCGGCAGGAGACGAACTATCAAGTTTGTCATCATCTAGCGCCCCGATCACTTGAGCGTCTGGACCGGGAGTTACTCCTGCATGAGCAACGTCGCTTGTTTTCTCTGCTTCCTCCTTGGCATCATCGCTCCTCGGAGTTGGCTCGGCGTCAGAGCAACCTGCACGAAAACATAAGGAATGAGCATTAGAACGAGTAGCCACTGCTGAAAAATGACGGGAACTCTTCAACTTCTAGAGAAAGAAGAATTTCCTACCAGGGTCCGGTTGGCTATCGGTGGCACGGGGGGTTTCACCCTCCAGGATAGGTGACAGCACATGAACACCAAGCCCGGGATCTTCGGGATCATAACTAGCATGCTGCTCGAACGGGTCAAGTGTTGGCCGACCGGCCGATTGAGCAGTGTAAGGAGCGGCAATGTGAGGAGTAGTAGCATCGGTGCCAGACGGGCCAGCTTCGTCATTCTTCTCTTTCGGAGGGGAAGAGCCTTTGCTATAAAGTGTCAATGCTGTGGATAAGTCCGATGGCTCATTCCCCCTTAGGAACTCCTTCACCAAGGCATCCTCATCGACCTCGTTGGAGCCCGACTCGACCTTCCTGATCCTTATCAAAGTTTCCCACGCCTCAGCCAGGGATTCGAGGTAGCCGTCGCCCAGAAATGTTAAGTCGTGGTGCATAAGGACGCGGGCTCCATACTCGGCGATCAATGGGTCAAACATACTTTTGACCTCTTCCCTACCGGCTTCTGCGGCCGCCTCGAGGCGAAAATCAAGCTCTTCCACAGCCATTCTTTTGCCCTCCTCACGGGCCTCGTCCTTCATTTTCTCGACCGGCGAGTTCGTCATCGAGCTTTGTCTTCAGGAGTCGGGTAGCAACAATCTCATCACAGTATCGCTGCGATTCTTCTTGAGCGGCTACTTTGTCTTCCTTCTCCTTGGAAAGTAATTCCTTCAGCTCCTTGACTTGGGTAGCAAGTGCGTCCCTTTCCTTTTGGACAGAGTCTTTTTCTAGGGCGAGGGCACCGCTGCGCTGGACTACTTCGTCAAGCTCTTTTTTGTGAGCCGCCTCTAAACGAGTAACTGCCTCGGCAGTATTTTTTGCGCCTTGTTCAGCGGCTTCTAGCTTTGACTTATACGAAGCGAGCTCTTCGTCTTGGAATTTGATGATTTTCTTATCGCTGTCAGCCTCTAGATTCAGACGGTCAATCTCGTGTTGACGCTCAACAGATACTTCCAAGATCTTCTCCACCAAGTGCACGAACGCGTCATGTTGAACATAGATGTCGTTGTTGCAGGCAATGGCACTTTGCTTTACGTGCCCAGGAATGTGATGGATGGCTGGTAGAAATTTCAAGCCGTCAAAACAGATTTTCGGAAACTTGGCCTTAAGGTCGACCATCTTTTCCGCAACAGTTGGGTCCACTGCAGGGGTAGGAGGAGGAGGCTTTGAGAATTCCGTTCTTTTACGTTGCTCTCGAACTTGCCTCGTACTCGATGAACTGGAATGTTGTTCTCGAGCAGCATCAGACTGATAACCCTTCTGCGAAGGCTTCTCTTTATCCGGCTCAGTTGGAGGAGGAAGATCGCGGGACTGGGAAGATTGAAAATGTGCTTTCTTACGGTGAGACGACTCGCGAGGACGATTGTCCCTATCTTCATAATCACCTCGGTCCCTGCGTCTGCCTGAACCCGAATCCCGTCCAGAGTGATGGAATACAGAAGACCCCTGAAGGCGATCAAGTCCGTGAGAGCGGCCCATATCACCTGCAAAGAATGGAGATAGCAACGAGTTAAGGAGAATTCACGAATTAAAAAGACTTGAAGTATATTATGGAATGCGCGTGTGCGTGTGTGTCCTAGTGTTCCCCCCGACGGACCCGTTCGTTTATCTTTGCTAATAGGAGTGTTGTCTCCTTGAGCCGGGAGTTGAACTCCTACATTGCCTCTAGCGGGCGAAGAAAATTTGAGAGCTTCAGGATCATCGAACCCGTAATTAAGTAAATCATCGGGGATGGACAGGTTGGACAGACCCCTCAGAGAACTTTCCAGATGCTGTGAGGAAGCCTCTTTCTCAGGCGAAATAAGTGTGACCTTTGAAGTGCCACCAACTTTCTCCTTTTGAACCGTATACTTCAACTTCTTCTTTCCCTTCGAAGGGGAGGATGATGTCTCAATATCCTGAACTTCGATTGCCGGATTCCAAGCGGGACCCATGTTCTCGCCCTGAGTTTCAGGGGCATCATCCTCTTTGCTCTCGCCTTCTTCGTGCGTGTCGGGAGCGCGACGCGACGACGATCCGACAAGTTTTTTCCCTTTACCGGACGGAGGTTTGGGAATGGTAACACCTTCTGGAAGGCTGATCCGACGACCAGGGGCTAGCAAGCAAAACCCCGACAGCGATTCATTTGAAATGATAGTCCGGATGTCTCGATCCTCAGCAGGAAGAGCTCTAATGGCTTCAACAGCCTCAGAATATCCTCGGGCTTCCGGACGCGGGTTGATACCTGAAAAGATGAAATGAAGAGTTAGGAAAAGCATGACTCAGATTAAATACGAATAGTGATTCAGCAGAGAGACTTACTGCCTTCAACCCATCTCCTAGCGAAACCAGAAGGGCAGCGCACATAGAACCATTCCTATTTGTACAGGGCGAATTTGCTACATGCCCCTGTCAAGATCTAGCATTTGTGGTATGGCTCGAGGAACATAAAGGAAGGACTGTCTTTCCGTCTCTTGAACATATAAATGTATCTGATATCACCGGGGGTTGGAGGTCTGGAGAAGACGGCCATGAAAAGTAAGTAAGTCCCGTATAGGAATGCATGGCCGTTCGGGTGCAGCTGCGACGGAGCCATGTCTATGTACTGCAGAACATCCCGGAGAAATAAATTGAACGGAGGCACGCTGCCCATCCAAAACATGAACTTGTTGCAGGTAGTGTACCCGACTGGGGGCAGATGAGGACGATCGTGTCTCGAAGGAACTAACACGTCGGCAAAAAGAATCCCATGAATGGAGCATATCCGTCGCAGAGCAGCTTCGTTGATCTTTGAGGCTTGAGAATCGATCAGGTTGTCTAGTAAGATGGTTGCCTCCAGAGCATCAGGCGCCAAGTTATGAGCAGGACAAGTCGATGGGTTAGAAGAATCAGCGGCTCCTTGCCTCGATGACGGCCCAGGCCTGTCGGATATGGTAGCGGAGCTAGATTTTCTCGACATCCCAAATAAATAACTAAGTGCTTGAGAGAACTATACTTAAAAAATGTTGAACGTTAGAATTAGCAACACGAGTTTTCCCCCCACGTGGTGTGTGAACTAGTGCAAGCAATTGTGTACAAGCGATAAGAATCTAAAGGTTTTTAAAGATATAATAATTAGCTTCGAATCATCGCCTTCGAAGACCGTCATCGCTGACCGTCTCAAAAAGCTTGCCTTGAGGCGATCACAGTTCCAAATTCAGAAAGCATATGATTTATAAAGTGGCCGGCCTAAGTGTAGTCTGACATTGATACTGTTCGGCATTGAAATTGTTCGACCTAAGTTCTGTTCGGCATACATGTGTGTTAGGCATGTCTAAGTTCTGTTCGGCATATATGTGTGTTCGGCATGTCTAAGTCCTGTTCGGCATATATGTGTGTTCGGCATGACTAAGTCCTGTTCGGCATATATGTGTGTTCGGCATGTCTAAGTCCTGTTCGGCATATATGTGTGTTCGGCATGACTAAGCCCTGTTCGGCATATATGTGTGTTCGGCATGACTAAGTCCTGTTCGGCATATATGTGTGTTCGGCATGTCTAAGTCCTGTTCGGCATGAATGTGTTTGTTCGGCATGTCTAAGTTTTGTTCGGCACGTATGTGTTCGTTCGGCATGTCTAAGTACTGTTCGGCACGACAGTTGTTCGACGATTATGTCATTCGGTCTAAATGATATTCGGCGTGTGTGTCTGTTCGGCATTAGGGTAGTGTTAGGCCTAAGTTCGTTCGGCTAGAGTAGCGCTCCGCCTTCGAACATAACTCCACACAGCTCCCTCTCCATTCACGCCGAACGGCAGAGACAGATCGCCCGGTGCAAGTTACGCCGTTCGACTCCTCATCTTCCTTTTTTCTTCCAATCTTGATCAGCACAAAGGAGCCAGGCTTAACTACCATACACCGTTCGGCGACTACAAGCGAGCAAACCACTTCCACTAGCCACACATTTACAGCTAAGGAAATACCCCGTTTCCGTGTGATGAACCTAAAGTGGAAGTAATGCAATTGTGGAAGGAATGATACCTAATTCGACGATCGAAGTTGAAGACGGATTAATTAGACTTTATATCTGATAGGATGGCAAGAGTTGCAAATCTCTAGGAATGATAGAAAAGAAGACATAAAAGAAAAATGGCGGAAGGGCGCCTGGTTATATAGAGGGAGGTAGAAGTCGAAGAGGCTATACCCGGTAGAACCGGTCAATACCGGAGTGTTCGGCATCGTAGCGGAGAGACGTTCGGCACGCGAGGTACGTTTGGCTTCGAACGTATCGCTCGGCATCCTAACCTCGTTCGTCTTGCACCTCCTTCACTAACATTCTCGAGAAGATACCTCCGAGATAAATTGTACCAGATTCAAAGCGCATCACGTTCGGCCACGCGATACACTTTGGGGGGCAAGTGTTTCCTGGATATTTGGCCAGGCAACTAGTACTCGGCATCTAGGAGAACTCGGCGTAGTACTCGGCAACCAGTACTCGGCATCAGAGAGTGTCCGGCATTCAGGAGTGTTCGGCGTGGTACTCGACATCCAGTGGAACTCGGCGTCAGGGAGTACTCAGCATCCAGTGGAACTCGGCGTAGTACTCGGCAACCAGTACTCGGCATCAGAGAGTGTCCGGCATTCAGGAGTGTTCGGCGTGGTACTCGGCATCCAGTGGAACTCGGCATCAGGGAGTACTCGGCATCCAGTGGAACTCGGCGTCAGGGAGTACTCGGCATCCAGTGGAACTCGGCGTCAGGGAGTACTCGGCATCCAGCAGTGTTCGGCGTCAACTGGCACTCGGCGTCAACCAATGCTCGGCATCAAGACTGCTCGGCATACAAGAGTGCTCAGCATCAAGACTGCTCGGCATCAAGACTGCCCGGCATACGAGACTGCTCGGCATATGAGAGCACTCGACATCAAGGAGAACTCGGCAGCATCTGTGGTTCGGCATACATGAGTACTCGGCGTAGTACCCGGTAGCATCAGAAGTACTCGGCACAAGAGTACTCGGCGTCTAGAAGAGCGTTCGGCTTCGATTGACTAACACCTTGCACTTCCCAAACATCAAACCACATCGTTCGGCACAGAAAGGAATGCTCGGCATCCGAGCGTTCGGCGAACCTTGCTCGGCATACAGCGACCATTGTACTCGGGCTGGAGCGTTCGGCAATCAGCCCACTTGGGAAGTCCAGCCCATCTTTGCCTATAAATAGAGGGGCAGGGTCATAGTGAAATGGATCCTTTTTTTTGGAGAGAAAACACCGGGGGGACTCTGCCATTTTCAAGACTCATCTTCTCTACTTAACAACTTCACTCAAGCATTTGATTCACGAATTGTATTTGTAATCAACTATAAAGGAAATCAATAAAGTTGTACAAAGTGGACGTAGGCAATTACGCTGAACCACTATAAATTTGGTGTTCTTACTTTCTGCATTTAAATTAGCATTGTCTTCTCTGTTTAATTTACTTTCATCACTTATATCTCCACACAATCTTTCTGAACGAGGTTAGTGACCAATTTTGGTGCTAACAGCGATTATTAAATTGCGACAATTGTGTTATGAGGGTTGGAGTCTATGATAAATACATACATTTAATTAGTACAAAGACTACAAAATTAATAAAGGGACATACAAAAAACACGATGTATTGATGTTTAGTGATGAGCATGCATCTGTAGTGCTTTAAATACTTGGAAGGTATATGAGAAAATCATCAATTACTAAATATGGAGAACATTGGATTTTTTGCTCGATAGGTTTTGTGAATGGGTATGACATAATTATTACGGCCAGATTAAACAACTCAAAATCAAAACATTAGTGTTCAACTCTAACAAACATTTATTCAAACATGATTGCCTTTTCTTTGGTGTTAAAATAAACAAATATGGTGGTAAGTTCTGCCAATTGAAAATAAAGGTGAGCCAGTGAAATGCATTAATTACTGTGAAAATAAGGGGCACATCCCTAAAATCAAACTTAATATACAAAACATCTATATATATATATATAAATTGCATCCTTATTTTTAAATAGTACAATTTTCTTCCCTAAAATACCTCTCCGCTTCATGGCTGCAGCGTTGTTTGTTCATCTGTTGATATTATACTCACATCCATAACTGTTTCCACCATTAAATCACAATTTTTATTATCTTTCTAATTAGTGGCATTATTCATATGTAAAAATAATGGCAGACCAAGCTATTAGCTTTTGCCATTGATGTTTTACAAATTTTCTGCAATTATATGGTATAGCTGCAGACAATTCTACTATTATATGGTATATTTGCACTGAATAATTGCAGACTTTTATGCAATTAAGTAGAATAATTGCAGACTTTTCTGCAATTATTCTATATAATTGTGTACTTTTCTGCAATTATTCGATATAATTGCAGAAAAGTACACAATTATATGGTATAATTGCAGAAAAATCTGCAATTATTCTACTTAATTTCATAAAAGTGCAAGTATATAATTCTGTCTTAAATTGATGTTTTTAAAATTTTAATTATCTGTGATAAATGAATTATATAATTGCTGATAAGAATGTAATATTCTGAATATTTGCAGAATTAAATTGCAATTATGCAAAATAATTGTTGATAACTATGCAATTATTATGAAGAATTGCAGAGAAAGTCTGCAATTATATGGTATAGTTATACTTTTCTGCAATTGTATGAAATAATTGCATACATTTTAAGAAAAATTGATATTTTTTTAAAACTGCAAAATTTTCTGCAGATATATAGAATAATTGCAGACTTACTGCAAATATGATTTTTTTTGTATCAACAATGGATCTCATTTTAAAGATTGTAAAATTTGTGGTTGTTTGATGAAAACTGTATGCTGAACTGATGTTTCTATAGAAAGTTATACGCGTTTGAAATGTTAAAAAACGTAAAAAGTAATTGGGTCTTTTGGCGCAGATGAATTTGAAAATAGGGACCAGAATGTAAGTTTATTTTGAGAGGATGTTTTATCCGTTTTGAAACTTATTAGGGATGTGAACCAAACTTTCCCTTAATTAACCAACTGAAGAAATTGGTCAGATTAAATAAAATATAGAAAAATTAAATAGGGGAATTAGTTATCACCAATTAAAGGAATATACTGACCTGGTTTTCCGTTAATGCTGTAAATAAAGGTAAACCAATAAAGCATTTTCGTATAAAATATGTGAAAACAAACAAATAGGGAGTTTAATTATTACCAACTAAAGGACGCAGGTGTTGGAATCAGGTAACATGTGATGGGTAGCAAGTATCCATGTAAAAAGGGATTGGAATTGGCAGTAAAAGTTGTGTAATCTAAAAATACAACATTATCAGGGACATGATATTCGTTTTCCATCTCAGTACTGTTGAGTAAAATGAGTAACAGATAAAACATGCATTGATTTAGTTTGGTTCCAATTATGCAAAGACCTGTTCAAAACTATTATCGCTCTTAAAAGAAATAAAATAAATGTATGCTATTGTTAAAATTGAGAATCACACGGTTCATAGCAAATCTATCTATTAAATAATAGTAAAGCAGAAGATTTTCTGGCTCTCTTATTGATTCTAGGAATTTTCTCTCTTCTCCTTAATTCTCTCATTAGATATTTTATTTTTAAATTCTTTAATTTATACTTTTTGCTTATTTTACTAATTCTCTTCTATTATTTTACATTTTGGTACATACATTCTAAAGTTTGTACAATTATTTACATATAATTTATCAGCTACCTTCTAACATTTTATATTTAAGTCCATACATTTAATTAGGTTAATTAAATAATCCAAAATTTAAGCTATTTAAATAAATTCATTTAATATTTCTTACACACACTAAAGAACGACAATTTAAATATGTATAACATTTAAACAACTATACATAAACCATAATGTTAATTTTTCATTCAACTATAAAGATATATAAATCACATAAACCAAAAATAAAAATTTGTAGTTAATTTATTTCAATAAATTTATCATACATTTTCATTGTAAATTCTACTTTTAACTTCAAATACCTAAATTTAAAATTACCATAATTATTCACAAAACTTGCCTCACTTTTCTCCTAATATTTTACTTTTCACTTTATATGTAACAATTAATTATGCGATCTAAATTTAAACTAATTAGATAAATCCAACTAACAAATATTCTTTAATTCGTTTACTAATTTATGAAAATATCAATATGCACACCATATTCATATTAACAAAATTTTAAAAAATGATTAATGTAAAGATACCTAAGTTATATAACTTAAAGTATATACATAAATAATAATAATAAATCCATTTCACATTTTCTCTCAATAAATTTATCATGAAATGCATTACAAAATTATGTTTTATGTACTCCAAATACCTAGATTATAAATTTTCTATAATCATTTACAGCCTCCTCTCAATTCCTTTATAATATTTTACATTTAAGGCCATATATTGTAATCAATTACATAACTTTAGAACTATTTAAATAATTTCACTATACAGTTTTTCACTGATTTATCAAATAAATATGATCAATATGAACCATATTCATATTAACAAAAATGATAAAAATTTCATTTAAATATATAAATACATCAATCACATAACATAAATCATATTCATAATAATTATTACAAGTTTAAAGTTTTATTCATTTATATCAATATATGTATCATGCATTACATTGTTAAACCTTTTTTAACGTCAAAAACCTGCATTTTGAATTTATATAGTTATTTATAAAACACTTCTCAATATCACCTAGCATTGTACATTAAAGTCGATATTTTCAAATTAATTATGGGATCTTGAATTTAAATTATTTAAATAAATTCAATTAATAATTTTTTGTTAATTCATCTAATAAATGCTAAGATATAACGGTTTCAATATTTTTATACCTATTCATATCAGGCGCAAAGGTGATAAAATTATTTTTTCATTTAAATACAAAGATATATAAGTCACATAACATAAATAAAAGGGTATAAATTAGCCAAAATCTAAAAATAGGGACCTAATTTTCATAATTTATTTGGGAGGGACTTTTCTTACATCATCTTTCAATTTCAGGGACTTGATAGCGATTCCTTGTAAAAAATGTAAAAATAATATGCATAAACAATATTTACAAATTTAATATATTATTCATATATCTAAATTTATGTATAGTGTATGACATTGAAAAATTCTTTTTTTAGCTTCAAATACATACATCTTTACAATTATTTACGAAACCCCCCTCAATTATTTCCTGTTATTTTATATTAAAATCCATGTATTTAAACTACTTACGAAATCTCAAATTTAAATTATTTAAATAATTTCAATGAATATTTAATCTATTCTTCTAATAAATCATAAAAATATATATCAAGTTTAACACACACACATATTCACATTATGGAAAATTATAAGACTATTTTTTTTATTCAACTATAAAGACATATAAATTAGATAACATAAATTGTGCACATAAACATCATAACAAGTTAATTTGTAAATAAGTTATAAATCCTTTATATCAAGAATTTATCATACATTATATTACAAAATTATGTTTTAACTTCAATAAATCCACATCAAAATTATGCATTTTTTTATAAAATTCCTCTCGATTCTTCCTATAGTTTACCTTCAAATCCATGTACGTAAACTGATTACATAAATTTATGTTTGACTTATTTAAACAAATTTCGTTAAATAATATTTTACAGTTCATCTAATAAATTACTAACATACATCAGTTTCAACATGTATATTATATTCATATTAACAAAACTGAATAATTTTTTTATTATATATGTATGTGCGCGCTATGCAACGTAAATTATACACAAACATAATACCAGTTTTAATTTATAGTTCATTTATTTCACTAAATTTATCATAAATTATATAACAAAGTTCTCATTTTAACATTAAAGGTATAATATTATATTTTACAATATTACCATATGCAACACACGGGTTACACACTAGTAATAAAAATGAGTGAAAACAATTTGTGAATAGCAATATAACGTTAAAAAAATTGAGACATGATGAAGATTAATTGCACATTTAAAATTGAAATCTTTTAGTCTGACACGGTGAGGTATCAATATCATATGCTAACCCATTGTATCTCCTATCCCTTGGAAGCAATACTAATCTCTGTAACGGTACCTCAAATTCTAATCAAGAATTACCACCTGAAATCAAAACATGAGCTTTATTGGTAACCTCAAACCGACTCGAAATTGCATATCTCTTCACTCTTATTTCCATCATCATCCTAACTTTTTTTCCATCTATTCATTTTCTATGCATTTTATGCAAATTTCATAATTAGACATATGATGCATAATCTATAAGCATTCAAAAAATTATTTTTAACTGTAGTATTTCCTAACTCGAAATTTATATGAAATCCACAATAAATTAACATATTGATTTACATTAAGGGGATATGAATGCAACATACAAATAAAATCACCATTCAAATAATCTCCTAAATTAAATTATTTATTCCTAGTCCAAGTAGGATGTCTTACCCGTGAAGGTGCAAGAATTGTGTCTTTGTAAACATACTTCATGGATAACATAAATATACTTTCATCAATCATGTTATGATCATTCAATTAAGTACTCTTATAAACCATTTTAATAACTCTAAGTTCTGTAATTAAAATTTTAAGAAACAATTTACTACTGTTTTCTTAAACTATAAACATTTCATGATATCCTATATAATATATACCACTAAAATAACAACAAAGATTAGCACCACTAAATTGGGATATTCAACTAAAATCACTTGTGTGCACATATTTCTATGGTCTTAAGTTGATTAAATGTGTCTTATCTTGCATGACCAAACAATTTATATATGTATTATTTTATCTCCGTTATATTTTTTCGCATAATGGATAAACGTACTATAACATATCAAAATGTAACTAATTAATCTGAATTTGTAGGACATACACCATCGTGGTTAGTTACAGTTGATAAAATCATGCTTCTTTTTTGATATAATCAACTTTATTTGACAATTGAAATATACATTGATTGGTCACAACTAATAAAATCGAGTGTAACAGAACCATTTTGCATGACACAGCTTGAACACAACCATAAGTGTGTAAAAACGACTATTAACTAAATAGAATAAATCTCATGCATAATACATGAAATAAAAAGAAAGTTCAACAACACAATACTTGATGTCGGTTAGATGTATTTGCCGTCACAATTAGTTGCATTTGAATAATTGAAACGCATTTAATCATCGACCTCTTAAGAATCAATACTTTGTCAATACATAGCGCTAGTATGTCATCGTTAATAAAATCAAACATATATTTTAAAATATAGCATACAGTACTTGAAAGCCTTTTCGCTTCAGTATCTTGACACATAATTATCATTGTGTCTTCATTAATAGCACTGTAATTGAGTAGGGATGGGTAAACGGTAAACCTATCAGTTTTGTACAAACATAGTTCTTCACAAGTGTCTAAATATTTGTTCGGCATACCCTTTAGACACCACGATGTGCTTTTTAATTACTTTATGAAAAGCAGTAGTCCAAACTAGTAGCATGTAGATTGAAATTTTATAAAAATTTCAACTTATTCACCTCGATATCAAGTAGTTGAAGATTTATTGAGTATACCTCATTTTTTGTTTTTTGTTGTTGAATTCAAAATTATAGAAATTCTAACTTGAATGCAATCCCAGTTAGGAACATTAGTTGTTTCAGAAAGAAGTTGGCATTATGCGGCCATGCTAATATCTATGATAAAATAATGGAGAAGATGGTGGACGATGGTATATACCGTGGGTGGTATATAAAAATGGTTGAAGTTTAAAGTCGTATAAAACACGGTAATTGTGTAAACTGTACTTCACACAGTGATAGATTTGTAAGACAAAGGAGCAACCATTTAAGCTAACCTTCGTAGAAGAATTTTTTTAGAGCATTAAACATTTTGTTTGTGGTATGAAAGGATAGATCCAATGGCTGGGGGTATTCAAATATGTGTAAGTTCGTTTCTGCAACTGTTGCTGAGTACACGTTATCTTTGAAAACCGACTGTGAGTTGGTTCGGTGTTAATCAGTAGAAGTGGGTACATTTGAATTAGATAGTGGTGTTGACCAATGCTCAGTTACTTTAATGTTTTAACTTTCAAGGCAGTTAGAAAAGGTTGGATTTTATGGAAAAATACATTATGCACCGACATGCACCACTTATTACATTGTACATTTATTTTCATGGATAGAGTTGGTTATATAAGTTTGCTATACAGGATACAATCACCAGTTATACCATGTACAGTTACAGTAGCCAACTATATTTCAAAATCGATGTACTCAACATATATGATTGTGTAAAACATATTAGAAGTGATGTAACATACCAGTATATGAGCATATGTAGATCTTGTATGAAAAGCTCGAATCATTGCAGTAGTTCTCACCATAAGAAAGTTTCTGACAAATAATAAAATATAGAGCATAATAACATACAACCAATTGTTCGTTTAAAAATATACAATTAATATAGCAATTCAAAATCCGATAGTTAGTAAAAAATAAACGTGTTAAGCATTCATCATATAATCAGTAGTTCTCACCTATTTTAATTCTTTAACCACTTAGATCATTCAAGTAAATGAAATCAATTTTCTGCTTTATTGTTTAGGTATTACAGGGTCTTATATTAACCCCCCAAGATAGAATACCAGCGCATTTACATAATGTGTAATTTAATCTAAAATCTAAGATATATTTGCAAATTGAGGTTAACCCATGTAAGTTTGAATCATTATTTCTTTAGCTACTTGTTTGTAATATGTTGACTTAATGGCGATTTCCTCATCTAAAACCAAAAAAAATATACAGATGTTATAATATTGTAGGAGATGAAATATAGTATGAATGCACACAACACACATACTTTCTCTCTCTTTTTGGCAATAATCCTTGAATTTTTTTTCTTCAGATATTCATGTTCACATTGGATCTTAATATTCATTGTTTGACATGGTTGATTCATTAGCTAATTGGATTTACATATGTTCTTCAATTCTTGTGGAATGATAAGGTACAGTTATATGTTTATAAATGAACGTTAGCTGAGTAGTATAGTTCTTCCAATCAATTTTCTAAATCACGTTATTGATTGAATTAGCCAAGAATTAGATTTTGAAAAAATTTCCACTGTGTATAAGGATGAGTACTTGTAGATAACACCTTTAAATGACTAAATTCAAAGTTGCTTAAAAGCCAAATAACTAAGCACTTAAACAGTTTTTTGTAGAATTTGTTTTCTAACCCCCTGCATCCAAGACTTCTTGATTTGGAAACACATTACATTTTAACCATTTTAAACACTTCACTTTTAATAAATATATTCTTAGTATAGTCTTAGGTTCATTATTTGAGCATTTACTGAATGTAAACAATTATTTTGATGTTTTGTCCATTTATTGGCAAATAAAATTTAATTTGCGACCCAAACATTTTTTATATTGCAACTTTCCCAATTTGAATCATGATTCAAATCTTGTTAAAGATATTAAAATTATTTATATATTCTCCCTTTATGAAACCCGTCTTAAACTTTATAAGCCCACCTATTTTTTTGAACGCATATTCAAAATTATATTCTAAAATATGGAGTTAAAACCAAGTTAGATACGAATACATTTTGTGTGCATATAGAGTGAATTTTGCATCGTCGTTTACTTTTTGGGTTGGTCAACTTAAATTGGATTTGGAAAATTAAAATGAAAATTACATTAGAATTTAAACAGCGGGTACAATTTTTAAAACAATTATTAAAGGACTTCCAATTGTGTTGATTGATTCATGCAAATAACAATGATTGCCTAAAGGTGGTTATATGATTATTGTTGTTGTAAAATTAAATGGTTGATATAATTAGACAAAATCAACACTTGCTGGAAGTTTAGGAAGTCTTATCCCATTTATCACTACGCTTTTACCTTAAGATGAATTCTATTCATTTGCTGAAAAATGATTTTCTACACCAAAGATTTTTTTTACTTTGAATTGAACTAATTATAAAATTAGACTTTTTCAGTAATATAAAATGCAATCATCTATTATTAAGCTCAAAGATTTTTTCAATTCAGTGGTAATGGTCCGTATTATATTTTGTACGTTTAGAGAAAGATTTCAATGTTAAGTAGTCGTCATGCAATAATCCAGCTATATGTGTAAGGACATTCCCCAAATGCATAAAAAATGAATAAAATATCCTAAATTTAAGGTTTTTATGAAGGGTTAAGTTATGAAAATAACATAAATTAAACTTGCAGTGATATCTTCCAAATATATGCACAGACGGTATCATTAGTTAAATGGAAACCCCTCAATTCGGATGATTTCCTCAAATTTGAGACTTTGCAATCAAAATCAACGTGTTGAAATCAGTTTTATTTTCTAAAAAAGAAAGCACAAAAACGGTCATACAGATGATGGGAAGATACCGTGTGCAAATAAAATTTAATTTGCAACCCAAACATTTTTTATATTGTAACTTTCCCAATTTGAATCATGATTCAAATCCCGTTGAAGATATTAAAATTATTTATATATTCTCCCTTCATGAAACCCGTCTTAAACTTTATAAGCCTACCTATTTTTTTGAATGCATATTCACACTACAAGGATATTTCTGTTTAGCGTCGGCCTATAGCCGACTACGGCCGACTCCGGCCGACTAGAGCCGTCGCTAAAGGCCGACGCTAAATAGGATGTCGCCAAGTGAAATGGCGAAGGCAAAAGAGACAGCTCCGTCCCCTAATTTAGCATCGGCTAGAGTCGGCTAGCCGACTCCGGCCGACGCTAAACATTGTCCACGTGTAAATAAAATGGGTGACCAATAGGCCGACGCTAGCCGACGCTAGCCGACTCTAATCTGGGTAAAAAAAATTTGTATTTCCAACACCCCTTTCTCCCATCCATCCACACAATCATATATATTCCACAAATATACTACACCAAACAACAATATACATCAAAAATTTGTCCAACTAAGAACCACAAAACATCAATATACATCTCCAAACGTCCATACATCTCCAAACGTTCATCATCACAAATATCCATAATATTTACAAAATTCAACCAAAAGTTCATCAAAAAACATATATAAAAACATGCTACCACTCACCCCAACCATCATCAACACCAGATCCCTGTGATGGCGGCATATTCGTCCCGTGCTCTGCCAAGTAAGCAGCAATCGCCTCGTCTAGTTGCTGCTTCAATCCAATCTTCCTCCAATCGTTCAACTCGGCGACTTGTGCTTGTAGGGCCGCTATTATTTCTTCAGCCTGTTGCTTATTGTAAGCGGCTTGCATCGCGGCCTGTATATTAATAAATTCATAGTTATAGTTTATACGTAATATTCAATAAAATTTATAAACTGGTTAATGAATTAATTAAATTCAATAAATATTACCGCTTGATTGCCATATCCATACTGTCTATTTCTGGTCGGTGGGTCGGTAATCTGAGCGAATATCATGTTTGTCTCCTCAACGGTCAACTGCTCCCTGCCAGACTCTACAAGCACGCGAGCAATCTCCTGATCGCATATGTCCTGTGTTTAGAGATATAATTTTGAGAAGATGAATATTCAATTTAATGTACTGTTAAATAAAAGAAAAAATTTATAGTCTTTATACCCGGATATTCGCTGATTTGGCGTCTGACCATTCATATGTTACGTTGCCATGTTCATCTGTATGCTTGACGGCGTGTGTTCGGGTGAAGACGTCCAAATGAGACGGTGCAACACCACCTCTCTCCCTCGTCTAAAATTAAATATGATTAAAGAATGTATATAAGTAAATTACAAATAACAATTTTTATATTTACCATTTCTTCTCTATATTGCTGAAAAGACTTGGATCCACCGCGGTGTGTTGCAGGATTCCTAAGCCTGTTTGTGGAGTTCCTCGATGCTACTGCCTGTATAATTTAACTATTATATAAATATTTAAACGAATTATAATTACAGACATATGAAAGTAGAAAATTTACCTTCGTGTCTTCGCTTTCCCAATATTGTAGAAACCGCGCATACAGATTTTCACTCATCCAGTTTGGCTTTTTACCGGCCTCTTTTATCTTGGAGAGCGTACCTCTATAGTTTTTCCTCATCTTCCTCTCCCAGTGCGTCCTGAACATCCCGAGATCTTTGGGATCCAAAATAAAGGACGCATGCATGTTGAAATTTAAATGAATTATATAAATTGCATATTAATTTTCAAAGATCAAACATATCAATCTCAAATTAATTAAAATTTTATACTTACCTGGAGGTCAGCCCATATGGCATCTCTGGTATAAAGTGGGATACTATCCCAGTGCTCCCATAAGTCCGTCATCCTACTATGGTAGCTGTTTCGAGACACAACTAGAATGGGCTTGGATGGCTGTAAATCAAAACCCCTGAATACATTTTGATATTTTCAGTTACTAAATCATAAATATACTAGTAGCATGCACTAAATAATATAATGAAGTTGCAGTAAATTAAATACTTACCCTCCATCGGTCTTTGGCACTAGGTATGCTCTCTAGCTATTATCGGCCATACTACTACTACCCTCGCCATGATCATGGCCTCGTGAACCTTGGGACCGCCTACTGTGTGACATAATATCTGCTAGAAACATGCATATATATATATATATCATTTCATATAATGAAAAAAACATATATCATTTCATAATTAGAAAACATGCTTGATTAATAATCACATACACATAGCTCATAGCAGAATAATAAAAGAATAATACAACAAATGATATGAATTTTCATTACATTAACATAGGTTCTAAAATTGACATAATACAACAAACGATACAAATTTCCATCTTATATACATTACATCATCACTAATTAATAACCAGTCTTCATCGTTTTCTGATTCTGACTCGGTCTCGCACTCTATATCGTCATTTCCCTCTAAAGTCTCAAATGTTTCTATTAGAATATTTGATTCATCGTTCAAAGGCCCTATATCAGCATGATCATTAGTTATTATTAATTTATTATTTGGCTCAAGATCTGCTTGATAAGCTGCTTCGTCTGGAATATTATTTCCGTCAAGTGTAAATCTTGCCTTTGTTTTAAAAACAGCTGACCAGTCTGCTTTATCTCGTTTTAGTGATGGATAGGGAGCAAAATAAACCTGTAATGCTTGTTTAGCTAACACGAAAGGATCATACTTTGAGTAACGTGAGTTATGGTTTATTTCAATAAGTTTATAGTCTTTGTGCACGTTGATACCAGAGCCCGGAACATTGTTAAACCAACTTCATCTGAATAAAAATACTTTTTTTGCAGATTGGGCAGAATATGTCAATTCCAAAACCTATGTTAAGACGCCGTAAAAATCTTTTATATGTTCATCTGGATCATCAGTCCCTTTGACAAATACACCGCTGTTATAAGTCATTTTTTCAGCACCGTATTCCTTGGTGTTGAATTTAAATCCATTCACGAAGAATATTGGATAAGTGTTGACATTTCTTTTTGGTCCAATCGCAAGACATTTCAATCCTTCATCACCGACACAATTTCTTTGATCATAAACGTATTTCGTAAACCAGTTAGCAAATTCTTTGCTGAGATCGCCAAGTGGATGTTCTGATTCGTAAATACTGCAAATAAATGTATACGTATATTAAGTGCAAATTCCATTTAAATTGGGTAACTCGTAAATAATGCAAATATGTACTATTATAGAGAATTATCATTCAATATTTACCTAATAAATGGTGCATCAGCACAATTAAGAAGAACGTATGTGTGTGCTATATGGTAATCTCTATCGTCTAACCATATTTCCACACATTTTCCAGCAGCTCGGCCATTCTGTCTAAAAATAGAAAACATTGATTCAGAACAATCTTGTTCAACGGCTTCATCATTACGCGAAACACTTGCAAATGATAAGTTCACATGGTCACTGAAATAGTGAGAGAAAAAGAATGAAGCTTCTTCTTCGATATATGATTTGCAAATCGAACCTTCAACTCGTGCTTTTTGTCTAACTTTTTTTTGAGATGATTCAAGTACCTATTACAAAATTTATTCGATTAAAATTTACTTACATCAAATTCAAATTTTAATTATTATTTCAAATATTCATAATTACCTCTCGAATGGATACATCCATCCATATTGTACAGGACCTCGAAGAAGTGCTTCATATAGAAGATGAACAGGTAAATGCTCCATTACATTAAATAATCCTTGAGGAAATATTTTCTTAAGTTTGCATAGCAGTATAGGGATGTCATTTTCAAGTTTACGAATACGCTCAACTTTTAACGTGGTCGAACAAAGCTCTTTATAAAACAGACTTAATTCTGTTATAGCACTCCACACTTTTACGGGCAATAGTTCTTTGAAAACAACGGGTAAGAAATTTTCCATCATGACATGGCAATCGTGACTTTCCATCCCACTCAATTTATTGTTTTTTAAGTCAACACATCTATGGAGATTTGAAGAAATCCCATCAGGACATCTCAGCCCTTCAATCCACTTCAACACAAGTTTTACTTGATTGCTGTCTAGCTCATAGCATGCTTTGGGTTTTTTTACTGTCATTAGGGTTTATATGAAGTTCGGGACGTTTACAATATTGTTCTATATCACGTCTTGAATTGAGATCGTCCTTAGTTTTACCCTTGACATTCAAAACTGTATTAAACACATTATCAAACACGTTTTTCTCATTGTGCATCACATCAATATTATGTCATAGTAAGAGATGCTTCCAATAAGGTAACTCCCAAAATATACTTTGTTTGCACCAATTATGCCAGTTCGATTTACTTGGAATTTCAGTCTGTACTCCAGTTTCATGTATCTTCAGATATTCTTTAACTAGTTCATATAATTCTTCACCTGATAAAGTCGTTGGTCGTTGTCTTTTCTCTGCTCTATTTACTACAAAGTTTTTCTTATCTCTTCTAAAAGTATGATTAACATGTAGAAAACATCGATGACAATCAAACCATGAAATTTTCCTTCCATGCGGTAATGAAAATGCCCGTGTATTTTCCATGCAATAAGGACAAGCCAGACGACCGGCCGTACTCTAGCCTGAAAGCATTGCGTAAGCTGAAAAATCACCAATAGTCCATAACAAAGATGCAAACATACAAAAATTCTTTTTTTTCGACACGTCATATGTATCCACCCCTTCATACCATAATGTTTTTAACTCTTCGATCAATGGATGTAGATAAACATCGATTCCTTGTGTCGGATCATCAGGACTAGGGACGGCAATCGTAAGAAACATATATGGAGTTTTCATACACATCCATGGAGGTAAATTATAAGGTGTAACGATAATAGGCCAAGATGAATATTTACTACCAAATTGAGAGAATGGTGAAAATCCATCTGTACATAAACCAAGTCTCACATTACAACTCTCTGCGGCAAACGCAGGATAAGTCTTATCGAAATGTTTCCATGCTTCTCCGTCCGATGGATGTATCAAAGTCCCCCTCTTCCTGCGTTCTCACACTGTGCCATCTCATATGTGATGCTGTCGCAGACGACGCATATAACCTTTGAAGTCTGGGAGTGATGGGTAAATAATGCATTCTCTTGTATGGAACTTCCTTTCCTTTTTTTCTTGGTTTGTATCTTTCCTCATTACATATTCTGCATTTCTTAAGATTAATGTTATCTTTCCAATACAACATACAACCTTTTATACATGTATCTATCTTCTGGTAGGGCAAACCGAAAGCAGACATTAGTTTTTTCACTTTATAATGACTATCGCACATCAGATTATTGGGTGGCATATGTCATTTTTCAGCTTGTACAACTGCTGTAAATCCAGCTTCTGTAAAATTGAATTTTGATTTCATAGTAATGTATTCGGCAGTAACTGACAATTCTGTTCCGCTACTACAACCTTCCCACAATGGTCTTTTCGCAGAATCTAGTAAATCATAAATTCTTTTCACCCCCTCGATCGGTTCTTCTTCGACATTTACATCATTAACTTGAACAGTAGGGAACATTGACCGTGCTGCATCTTCCACCATATCTACTATTGGATTTGTCGTAACATTATTGTTATTCACCTCAACCTCGAGCACTATAGAATTAGATGCACCAATTTTTTCTCCATGACGATCCCAGAAATAATAGTTTGGCACAAAACCGGATTTACACAAATGTACAATAACTAAATCCGGTTCCCGATAATGCAAATGTCAACATTTACGACACGGACAACGAATTTGTGTGCCGCCTTCTTCATTATTAGCTTTAGCGAATTTAACAAAATCATGTACACCATCCTTAAAATGTTTTTTCGTAGATTTCATTCCTGTTCGACTTTCATACATCCAGGTACGGTCGAGAAGATAGTTGAACATTTTTCCTAATTTAAAAACATATATATATATATATATATGAAATTTCGACAACATTTCTTTTCTATTCCTATACGCATATATACTTTGCATCTGAAGTTTTATGTGATTATTATCATATTTTCTATTCTGCCAAAGCCTTTTGGGACTAAAGGCTTTGTTGCTATCTTACTTTCATCTAAATTATTTATATTAACTAGAGATAGACTAAAATACCTACATCCAATTATTCCCAATTCACACTTTCACATTTTCAAATTCACACTTTCACACTTTCAAATTCCCAATTCCCAATTCACACTTTCAAATTCTAAATACCTACACCCCAATTATTCCCAATTCACACTTTCAAATTCAACGATTTCATACTAATTAAAAATAACCTAATACACTAAATTAGCAATGCCTACACCCAATTATCATCACAATAATGTACATTTAAATCTAATTAAACATTTTAATTCGAAATTAGGGTTTAGAAAATTACCAAATTCAAGAAGAAGAAGAGATTCTGGCGAGTTCCGGCGAGTTCTAGGCGTCTACGGTGACAACGACGGAGGGTGACGGCTGGAGAGGGTCGGAATCGGTGATGGGGAAGAGTAAAAATTGTTTTTTTGGGGTGAGCAAAGAAAGTGAGGAAGAAGGGTTCAACTGAAACCTGTATACGCGACATGGCGTCGGCTGGCGTCGGCCTGCATCGGCCCGTAGGGCGTCGGCTTGCATCGGCCGTATATTTTTTTTTTAAATTCTTTTTTTACAACTATTTCGTTTATAAAAATAAAAAACACTACTAAATTATAAAATAAAATAAAATAAAATTGACATTTATGATTATTAATATTCACCCAATGACGGGTCGTGATAGGTTAGATTGGTATTTTCGATGATATATGTTCGTGTAATTTGAAAAGTTATCGTTGTTGAAAATCTAACTCGCACGACCAATCGATGCAACTTTTAGTCGATCCGCTATACAAATTCAATAAAGGTGGTTATATGTAACATTTTAAAGAACTAAAATAATTTTTTAAACCGTTGGGTAATCAATTATGAATTTTTAAATGTATTTGGTATAATAAAATTATATAAAATAAATTATGTGGCGTAAAAATAAATACTTTGGATCTTATGTCGATCTAAGGTATTTTGGAGACGTTTCCAGAATATGGTTAAAAAATAAACGAATCTGGGGTGTCGATCTTGAATTTCAAATTTATGACCGTTCGTGGACTTTCGGACAAAAAACATTCGTTCGACGGCCGAACGCCCTTCAAACGAGACCAAATTTGAACCAACGATGCTTTATAGTGTTTTAATCGAATCCGTAAGGTTGGATTCGCAAAAAAATCATCGAAAATAAAATTATCCTAGAAATATGTCATTTTGTAGGAGTTAGCTATAACACTTATATTATAAGTGTTATAGCTATCTCCTAGACAATGATATATTTCTAGGATAATTTTGTAGGCGATGATTTTTTTGCGAATTCATCCAGACGGATTCGATTAAAACACTACAAAGCATCCCTGGATCAAATTTGGTCTCGTTTGAAGGTCGTTCGGCCTTCGAACGAAGGGTTTTTTGTCCGAAAGTCCACGAACGACCATAAATTTGAAATTCAAGATCGACACCCCAGATTCGTGTATTTTTTTAACCATATTCTGGAAACATCTCCAAAATACCTTAGATCGACATAAGATACAAAGAATTTATTTTTACGCCGCATAATTTATTTTATATAATTTTATTATACCAAATACATTTAAAAATTCATAATTGATTACCCAACGGTTTAGAAAATTATTTTAATTCTTTAAAATGTTACATATAACCACCTTTATCGAATTTGTATAGCGGATCGACTAAAAGTTGCATCGATTGGTCGTGCGAGTTAGATTTTCAACAACGATAACTTTTCGAATTACACGAACATATATCATCGAAAATACCAATCTAACCTATCACGACCCGTCATTGGGTGAATATTAATAATCATAAATGTTAATTTTATTTTTTTGTCCATTTAGTACTGTTTTTCATTTTTTTCAAATGAAATAGGTGTATATAAGAAGTAGATTGAGAAAATAATTAAATAGCCGACGCTAGCCGTCTCTAGCCGTTACAGGCCGACTCCAGCCGACGCAAAGTTCAATAAAATATTATGCCGTCCCCAGCGGACTCCAAAAAGGAGACGGAGCCAACTCCGGCCGACTCCATGCTCCGTCCCCATTTTAAAGTATTCTAGTTGTGTCAGAATTATATTCTAAAATATGAAGTTAAAACCAAGTTAGGTACGAATACATTTTGTGCGCATATGGAGAATGAATTTTGCATCGTCGTTTACTTTTTGGGTTGGTCAACTTAAATTGGATTTGGAAACTTAAAATGAAAATTCCATTAGAATTAAAACATTAGCACTTAGATTATTTTAAGTATAATACATTGCCGGTAATCGTCAATTTGGACGTTGAAAAGAGAAACTATAGCCAGGTAAGGATGAGACATATTACTATTCAATAAAATTATGAACACTTAAACAAACGAACATACAGCGGTTACCGAGACATGATACTCAATCTAAACTAGTTGTAGAAAATGTTCTAAGACTAAATCTAAAAGTATATGTTAGATTTGGAAAATAATAGTAATACGCCATTCTTACATATCTTTAATTAAAGTATAATAAGCAGATCCGAGAAGATATCATGTTGACATAATAGTTTAATTTTTAGGTTTACCATTTTACAGTCAGCCACGATCATCAACCACATAAAAACTGAAAAAATATCGCAGATGAAGACTTCATAAATTACCATAGGTAGAAGATTGTGATTTGTATTATCGTCAATTGTCGCATTAAGAGGTGAAAGGCACTCGCAATGAATAACTACTTCTTCCAGATCGCCGTCTATTTTTTCCGTTCGATTTGTTTGATTTGGGCATTTTATTTTAGAGTAGTTGAAGAAGATGGTACACGGTTGGAGTAGAAGAAATAGAGATAAAGGTAACCGTAGTGAAGGGTGCGAAGGATTTTTCTAAAAATTATGTATTGCCATGTGTTGATTAAAGAAGAGGGTGGATTCTCCTTTCCAATATAAGTAATAGATATGATGTGATTGGATAAATCTGTTATGAATTGTTGTGTGGTTTGTTTATTTGATGCTATAGTAGCACTGGCCGTAGATTTTGGTATATTATATACCATTAATATTATTTTGAATTTGAAAGAATTAAAAAGGAAATTTTGGATATAAAAATATTTAAATGGGAATTTGGATTATTTTAAAGGGAATTGTTTTGAATAAAAACAATAATTTGATTTTGGGTTGTACTTAACTATTCGTAAAATGGTTTTAAATTTGAGATTTTTAAAATAAATTATATAAAGGAATTTTAACAGTGCATTTTTAAATGATGTTTCTGGAATATGGATAAGCAGTTGAAATCCATATTTAAAATAGATTTGAATAATAAATAGGCTTATAAAATAATAGATTTAAAATTTGAAATTTATAAATGAGGATGTTTTATAAACAAGTAAAATCGGAAATGAGTTTTATAAATTTATAAACAATGTTATTTATAAAGTGAAAGGATATCAATTGACAAACTGGAAATATAAAATTCACAGTGTGAATTTATATCGAGATATGAAAATTGGTTGCTGGGAAAAATAGCGGAATCTATTTTTGAATGTGGGAATGATTATGAAATTGAGATTTAATCATTGGGATATGAATAGAGAGGGATTTATAAATTGAAATTGGAATGTTTGATTTTTTTTAAATAATATTTGTCGAGAAATTTAAATTGTTTAAAAATGGAATTCCTATTTAATAAACTATATAGTTAAAGCTGTTAGTATTGAAATATTTTGGAAAATGGATTTTTCAAAAATTTAATATTTATTGAAATAAATTCACATTTTATAATAAGCTTTGTAAATCGATTAGTTTTATTTAAAAATGAATTATCGATGTTCATTTAAAGTGTTTTAATATTTTAAATAATTACTTAAATACCTTTTTAAAATAAATTATTATTCTTTTAAAATACTTATTATATATATATATATATGGTTTTGAAATAATTGAAATTTATTTATAAATCCTCTCGAGATTTGTAAACGGTGTTTTTTAACGGATATGATTTTATAAGAGAAATCTTATAGTGAAATTCTGGAAACTTAAGGAAATTTCCGAATTGTTGAAATAAGAGAACTTCGAAAAACGAATTAGAATTCATAAAAGAAGTTAGAAATGGATATTTGGAATTATAGACAAATGTAATCGATTTTGGAAATATTAAAGGAAATTAATTAATGAATTCCAGAACTTATAGAATTCGTTATAAGTGAGTTAAGGAATTTACAAATAAATTGTAAAAGATTTTGAGAAGTAGGAATGAATGGAATATTTCCTAGGTATTGGAAATAAATGATTTTGGGAAAAATATACTTATAAATATTTCCTAAGTATTGAACTGGAAGGGTTTGAAATATTTAACGGCGATATTATTATCATAGAAATATTTTCAAAGTGTTGAATTATATATGGAAATTGAAAATTGGAGATATTTCTAAGTATCGATATTATAAATGGGTTTTGAAAATTGCTTATAATATTTCCTAAGTATTGAAAAGAAAGGTTTTGAAATTATTTTAACAATGGAATGATTTATCTAGGAATGTTCCTAATTATTGAATTATAACATAAATTCGGAAATATTTCTAAGTGTTGAAATGGTGAATAAAATAGCATGTTATGGATAAGTATTTGAAATTGTTTTCAAATATTGAAATACTGGAAGAGCTTTGAATATATATATATATATATATATCTTTGAAAAGGTATTTTGAATGAATGTTTGAAGATGTATAAAATAAGGTCTGGTGACTGCTTATGGATGTTATTTGATAGTTAAATAACCGACTATCAACTCTGGCCAAATTTGTTGATTGTTTCGAAGAGATCAGGATCAGATTTAATTATCCGAAAACCACTTCGATTTGATTTGTTCGTTACGAATTATGATATCTCAAAGATAATGGAGATGGTGATCTTAAAGGAGATTCGGTTTGTTCAGACCCAGAACAACTTGTATGGATGAATGCTATCATTGCATTGCTTGCTTGGAAGGCAGTGTTGGCATTCCCAGTATGAATGCTATTCTAAAGGTAAAACGTAGCCTCATGCCTCATCAAACCGGGAATGACTAAAATAGGGGAGACGCAGCAGGGCTAAGTGGGTTGCACCTAAGTAGGGTATGTTATCACTTTTCTAGATACCCTCTGATATACTATAAAATAATTATGGATATGGTTGTGCATGGAAAAGAGAGCACTCGATTAGGGTGGGAACACCCGGGGTGATAACATATTTGGTACTATCCAGTAAGGGGTAGGCCGGTCCTGTGTTAGCAGAGATTGTTAGGTATGATCTCGGTACATCTTTCTAGAGGTGTACTATGATGGGCGATACCCTAGTAGCCCAGTCATTATATGGAATCCAATATCCACTATGAGCCTTTACGGTTTTGATTGTAGAGCCTAGTATGCTGGAATTTAATTAATGTAACAATTTCTGCAATTTTAATAAGTATTTGTACTTAGACACTATTATAATATCACTGGATTTTCTATAAAAGTGTTTTGGTTATCGTAAGGAAAAAACCCATCGTGTTTATGTGTGACGTGGTCTTACGAGATACTTTTGTTTTCAAAGGATTTTGATAACGGTAATAATTCAAATTGAGTGTGTTTTTCTCACACTAGTTTTCCAGACTGACTCGAGTGTTATTTTATTATAATGCTTGAGTCAGACTGAGTATTACAGATTCAGGTTAGAATGCTATGGAGCTCAGAAGACGAGTTGGAGGAGACTCAGGTGTATTCCACATACTTGATTATATTCCACTGTGCGTGTGTTAAACTAAGTGTTTAGTATTTGTAAGGACAACTTATTATAACTGTCCAGATTGATTGTTGATGATTGTACTCTAATGATTGAATTTATATTACTGTTTAGTTTCTTTGTATAAAGATTTGTTATTATATATTATATTTTGTTCCGCTGCAATTGTGAGATTCTGTGTTATTGTTTCTGTTTTCTTCTATCCTCTTCTTTCTCTTAGTTATTCATCTTTTTGTACAAATTGTGTTGGACAAGTGTGATTAAATGTCAGCTCAAAGGGTACGGAACGGCGGGTCGCTACACTAACACTTGGTCATGATAAAAATCACTCCATGGTTCTGTTACGCCGAACAGAGAATTTTGGCAATCACAATAGAACTAAGTAATTACACCATTCTACACTATTTACACGCATAGAAATGCGATAAATGAGAACATTGTATACCACATAGTATAGCAGTATATACTATGGAAATTGCGAGATAAGCAATCATGATATATACACATACAGTGGTATATAAATAGGCACAGTAATAGAATATAAAAAAGTGTATAGAAGAGATTACAGTGGAAATGCTAATCTATTTCATTACTTATATCATTTTATGTATAATATCAAATAGCGGGGGCCGTGCCCACACAATATCGGCCTATTTCAGACATCAAAAAGCAAAAGTACAGGCGAGACTGATGCTACAACAAAAGGAAAAGACACTAAGTACAGACTCTGTACTTGTACATACTCTAACACCATAGAAACACACAAAAAGACAATGAGTAGCCTGCCCCACCAGTGCTCGAGCTCATCCCGACTTCTTTTCGCCTTTCCCTCCACCTTTACCACCTTCCTGGGTGAATCAGGATCTTCTTTCTGCTATTTTTGTCAGTCTCTCCTCTTGCAAGGAGGTCGAACCCCTCTAACCCTCCGGCAGTCACACTCCCCTCCTTCGGCACCTTCAATGTGATGGTAATGGGAGTCTAGCGCTTTCCATCCTCCTTTTCCTTCTTCATCTGAAGTCCCTTCTTTTCCTTCTCCAGTCTTTCTGGCATAGTCATCTCATTTGTCGGCTCCAATTCATTAGTAATCACCACCTCTTCATCTACAGACTCTGAAATGTCCTCCAAGTTTTACAGCCCCTCTATCTGTTCGGAGTCGGGCCCAGGCCCGGAGGTGGAAACAGGAACTATGCTAGAAGCCATTATAGAGACATCGGTGGAAGGCGTGAAGGTAACAGTAGCTCGTGTACGCTATGGAGCTGAAGGAGGTGGTAGGAGAGTTGGCTGACCTATAAGTTGGGAAAGAGAGGTTCACAATTTAGAAAAGGAGTCCGGAGTAAATCAAAGTGCTTGGAGCACCGTAGAGACAAGAGAAATACCTGAGCTAGGGGTTTGGATATGAACTTCAACCTTGAAGGCTTCGTAATCAATCCCCATCTCAGAGGGTCGCACGATGGCTGGAGAGAAACGACGCTCACCCATGGCTTCGGATGTAATGTGGGTGTGAGCGGCTTTAGAAATAATTGCCATGGATACGGGGATGGTCGCCATCTGCTCTTGAGAAGTGGGAATAAGTGATGGATGCTGACCCTAAGAGCTTGGGCCAGTAAGAGGTTTCGTTGCAGCATCGGCAGTTTCCTTTTCCCTTTCCTCTCTAAGGATCTCTCTACCGATGGCTAAGAAGTCTATGTCCTCAACACTAAGGTAAGCGGCCTTCAGGTCCTTCTTAGAGGGCATATCCTCGGCGTCCTTAGATCTGACCAATACCTCTTACCAAACTATGGGAAGATTCCAGTGATAGTTATTGCCTAACCATTTCATGCTACTCCTATTCATCACGCAGATTGTGTAGAGGTGGAGCATGATGGCATCCTTTCTGCTTATCGCATCATCATACTCTTCCCAAAGCTTTGTAAACTCAGATTTTGTATCCAAATGGTCGATCTCTTTGGCTATCTTAGTGGAGGTAGCATGTTCCTTCTCCTAGACCAGCCATGCATTCTCCTTAAGAAGACGGGTGAGCTTAGAGGCCTTCTCAGTAATGGCAGCAACATAACCAGCCATAGTTTGGTTTTGAGAATTAATGGTGTTTTCTGCTTCGGTAAGCTACTCGTTTAGTTTCCCGAATTCAATATGAGCATCTTTGAGTTGATCCTTTATCACAATAATGGCTCTATCGTGCTCAGTCAATAGCCTATCGCCGACAACCTTTCCTTTTAGGGTTGCGCCCCTCTCAATCTTCAACTGAACTATCTCATCATCACGATCTTTGGTCAGCTTATCATTTTCTTCCCTTTCGGCCTCAAATGAGAGGAACTCCTGATAGCTAATGCGATTTACATCCGAAAGGGCCTTCGCTAAATGATGCATATCACACTTAGCTTTCAAATCCTCATGGACTGTCTCTAGATTGCTTAAAGAAGTGGCTTTGTTAAGGGCTTTATTTTCTTATCAAACTTGACTCCCTTCAAGAATAGATTTGCAAAGCTAGCTTGAAGCATGGATGGAAATGACAGAAGCATGAACTTCTTTGTTCATTTGAAAAAGTAGGGGCCATTGCAACGGTTCTTACTTGAGAAGACAGAATTATTGGCATTTCAGTAGTTCGAGCATCGGTACAGGGAGGAGTAATCGATGATGAGGGCCTACGGCAATCATGAAAGTCTCTGTGGCACTTGTGTATGTCACCGGGGGCACTGCTCTTGTTATCTTTTTTTCTCTTTTCTCCTCTCTTTAGCTCTCGCTCCAGGTGGCGAGCCTCATCCTCCTTTCTTTTCCTTCTCTCCTCATCCGTTTTGCGAGGAGGGTAATATGCCAGATCAGACTTTTTGCCTTTATGGGAGCTAATGTCTTGATGTAACTAATGGTACAACCTACATCCCATGACACCTGAAACGAAAACAAGAATGAAGTTAATACTCGAACTTAGGAACTTAATGCGATGCAAAGATGTGTGTCTGTGATCCTAAAGTGAAGTGTGTAGTGCCGATGACCCTCTATATACTCTACAAACCGTATCAGTAAGGTTTAAGGGTCGAAGTCTTTTCACCACTACTCATAAATGTGCATGATGAAATGCTAATTTCCAAGCCAATCTCAGCTATCATTTCGCAAATGGAGATATCCCCATGTTCATCTACATAGATGGCGACATCTCTTATGAAATCGAAAGTAGAAGTATCTCCAACCGAGATCCCGGTAGCTTGACCTCCGGTAGATTGTGGGATTTCGATAGAAGGTTATTCTTGTATAGGAGAAATCAGGAGTTCGAGGCTTAATGGCTTGGTGGTTAATAAGTCCGAAGAGGGCAACTTGGGAAGATCATGGCGCATCTCCGGCAACTCGATGAAAGATTCATCTTTCTCTTCGGAGATGTGAAATTTGCTATCATCACCGTCCGAACCCTCTTCCTCTCCTTCCTTAACCATAAGTTATTTCCTATCTCTCCTTTGAAATGTTTCGTCCTCTTCTTCGGGGATTGGAGACATCATGTGCATCTTATCCCTGTCCCCCATAGTGTCCTCTCCGGAGGGTAATTCTATGTCAGCTCTAGGAATCTCTTCGGGTTGTGTCTCCTTTGATGGACCAGCTACATATTCTTGAGCCTCCTTGTCAGAGTCATGAGCACGGATTAAATAATGAGTATGTCTCCTAGAGCCACTCGAAGTTGAGGGCTCATCATCTATAAAAAAAATTATCAGGATGAAGCAAGTTGAACCGCCGAAGACTCTCATTTGTCAAAAGAAACTCCACTGTGCGCTCGAAAGCTGTCATTGCCTTAAGAGTTTCAAGCATTGCTTTGAGCTCATTGTTACTTTCCTGCCTCGGGATGACTACAATAATAAATATGATAGGTTATGAAACTAGAAAATCATTTGGAATGGCAGGAGCTAAGGAATAATGACTTACTTCAAGATAACAAGAGGCGGTTAAAACCCTTTGGACGTTGAACGAAGAAGAACTCATTCTTGAAGGCTGAATATTTGTTATGGAGATCTTTTATCAACTTACATCCCCTCCAGGCTTCTATAGTTATAAAGAATGGCTAGTCTTATCTCCTCTTGAAGTGTAGGAGATTTACGAGTTCATTTAACCTTGGGGGTCACCCAAGCCTGGTCATGAATAAGATGTACAGGGAACTTAAGAGCGCATAATCGTTGCAATGAATTTGAAACAGCACCAATCCTAAATGTTGAAGCACTATAGACAAGAACCGATTGAACAACGGCACAGCACCGCTCAGGCACATGTATAGATTACAAGAAATAAAGTCTTCTGGAGGATTGGGTGCAAATTCGGTTCGAGTAGGCAGACGAACATCACCCTCGGGGATGTTGTGCTATATGCATATATTTCCAAGCATTTTAGCTATCGGTATTAAAGGTGCTTGCTCCAAAGGGTTAGTTAGAATTCTCAGCCCAAGAGGTAACTAGTCAAGTATAGGTCTTACTTGAACTAGTAGGCTGTAGAAATCAAAAGTTGTAGATAAACTTGGCCCTATAGGAACGGATGGAGAAATTGGGGTAGTTGATGACTCAGCTTCTGAAGGTGTGGATGCTCCATCAACGGACTTGCAGCGTGTCAACTGGCATTTCATTCTAAACAATAAAACTCGTTGATCACGGTCAAGTACGCTTTATTTCTAATAAGAATTCCCACGTGGTTAACCCTTGAAATCCAAAGGAATTTGGCGTATACTGACCAATTGGATTCCAAGTGTTGACCGAGGCAGATACAGTGTGTTATCTATATGGAATGATTCCAGTGTCCCATACACTACGGATGGACCATCGTGTGTAGATAGCTCGCTCATATTGAAAAATGATTTGTATCATCCTTTGAAATCATTTTTTGGTACTTACCCATTATCGATCAATGATCGATAACAGATTCGTTGTTCGGAGCGATGCAAAAAGTTCTTTCTTTTCAGAAGCACTAAATGTGCAGAAATGCAAAGCAATCGAGCCATTCGATACGTTCAAATCTAAAGCAAATCATCGTATCAGAATTAATTCGATGATCTAGATTTATTCAATTCCATGAAAAGAGATGGCTGGAACTAGAAAGCATGTCTTGTCTCTCAATTCACACACATCTAACATGATATCAAACCCTAACTACACTGTTAACTAATCGTGTTTGGATTCAACCATCTCCGCTCAAAATTGCAACCAACTAAAGAAAATCATCATTTCCATCACTACTCAAGCGTGAATCACCATTGCTAACCTTCGAATCTAGGTGAGGAACAAACTCGGCCTAGGGTTTATATTGAGTCGGGTCTAGGTTTTCCAAACGTTGGCCTGAGTTGCGGCGGCCTGAGCAGGTGACGGCGAGATGCACATCGAGGTGGCGGAGCTCGGCAGTGAGGCTGGAGGTTGAACGATGATGGAGCAGGTGATGGCGAGATGCACATCAAGAGAGACTGGGATGCTAGTTTAAACTATGTTATATATTGTTCCGTTGTACTCTTGGTACTACGATAGGACCTACAGACCAAATTTTTTTGAGGTGTTGGTTTCCAAGGGAGTCTACAATATAGTTGTGGCTCTCGATATGTTTCTTTGGTAGCTAACGACAATTCAAGAACGAATCATGATTCACATGGGGATGACAATACTTTAGTGTTGTGTATATGTGTGGGAAGGGTACGTAGGATAGCTTGAATCTGGATTGCCTATCCATAGACAATTCAATGATATCAGTTTTGTAAAAGAAATCCATTGTACCGTCGAGATGCACGAGCTGCAGACGTGGTCTCGGAGCAAGGGCAGAGAGAGACTGGGATGCCAATCTAGAGTAGGTCAGATATTATATCATAGCACTCTTGGATGCTGCGACAGGACCAACATACCAACTTCTTTTGAGGTGTTGGTTATTAGAGGAGTCCATAATATAGTTTTGGACCTCATAGGTCTCTTTGGTAGCTAATGGAAATTAAGGATGGGTATCAGTTATAGATATCTATATTTCGGTTTTGGATATGGAGATGCTATGTGAGTAGCATTATTATATCGTTGTATTTGTTTTACATTTTAGATGCTTCGATAAGGATCTTTGAATCGATTAGTGTCTGTAATGGACTCCACCCATCAGTAATGGTTGGTATTAATTTATTCTCTATTTTTCATTTACCATTAGGTTGTGTGTAGCATATTAGTTGGTTATTAGTGTTATTGTAATATCTATATTACATATGCATTTGTATATTGGATTACCATTATCATAATATATTGTTACGTATCAGTCACACTATATTAGTGTGCTGAATCGTTGATGATAGGAACAGAGCATTTCATGGTATGATTCTGTGGGTTTAGTTTACTTATTTATGGGTAGTCTGGATTATCCTTGAGCCATGTTTATGGAGTGGACCGGCTGTGCTTCAGTAGATTCATGCTTACTTGTACATGGTTTTGATATGTATTTTTAGATAGTTCTCCTTCACACCAGACTTTATGTCTAGCATGCGTTTTATCTTTGTCTATTTGTGATTACTCTCGGGTACTAGATTGAGTAGTTTTGGAGCCAATTCTTTTGAGGATACGCTTCCAAGACAATTGGGGCATTTTGGAGGTGAAGCAGATACTTTAGATATATGCTTGATATTATGATAGTATATGATAGATATGTTATTTATATATGAGACTTGTTGTATTGGATATTGTATTCTGAGTTTTTTGTAGTGATATTTATTTATCAGTTACTCCTATCAGTACAGTCTCTTATATATTGTTTATCATATTATGTTCATGTATATTAAGTAAATTATATATTATCATTCTGATGTAAGATTCTACCGATATGCCTTGATATGGTGTTTTGTGTTATCCATAAAATATTCTCAAGGATAAAATTATGAAAGAAGGAGCAAGAGAATTGATGAAGATCAGTAGGCAATAGAGTGGTCTATCTCAACATTAGATAATGGTGCCAGCAGCACCCTTCGAAGAGGTCAAAAGGATGTTTCAACAAAGTTTTGGATAAGCAAAGAGCTGCCGACGAGGTCGAAAGCTACCTTCCGAAGGCAATGAATAACATACTTTCAGCATTTTGCACCAAACCATTCGCAGCAATTGGTTTCATCTTCATCTACCTCCATCAGAAATATGTTCAGTCAAACCAACCCTTTTGAAAGCATATATTAGCCTTTCGAATTGGTTAAAGCCATCCTCACCTATAAAGGAAATACTAAACATCTGATAACACCAAAGGACGAGGTTCCGTACAAGCCAAGGAGGATGCTTTCGAATGGAGTATTTTCTAGCAATGGTTTCTACAGTGTTTCGACTCATTCGAAACCCAAAGCACATGTTTCTACAACAGTGGAGGCCAACACCCATGCCAACTTGCACGACACATAAACGGCTAATTGGGAAGCACATCTATACGCCTTTCAAAGAAGTCAAAAGCTACCAAACAACACCTTTCAATGAGGTTAGGAGCAATCAAGCAATGTACCTTCCGACAGAGTCGAAAGGAACAAAGCTAGAAAGAAGGAAACCCGGTCGTAAACGGCAGTGGAAGGGTAGCCACATAGTCCTTTCAACTAGGTCAAAAGCTATGATTCAAGGGATTCACATGAAAGCAGGAAAGCAGACCTCTCGACTGTGTCGAGAGCACTGGGTCGAAAGGTGGCAACCCACACCTATAAATAAAAACCTAGGGGTCGAGTTTAAGGGATCTGATTTCTTTCACTTCTAATTTGTATTTTCTAAAAACTTGTAACCCTAATTCTCAAATAAAATTGGGGATTTGGTCAATTTGAATAATTGAGTTCAATAAAAGGGAGATTATGCTAATCTTGATTACATAGTAATTCTGAGTGTCTTATTTTACACACATATGTCAACCAACTATCAAACTAGTCGAAAGGATCCCCTTCGACTGGGTCGAAACCCCTAGTTTACACATTTCCTAAGGGTTTTAGCTCAAATCCACAAGATAACAAGTGCCTACCCTTTCGACGAACTCGAAACCCTTCCTGCTCAACTATTTTCCAGAAACCATTAAGTCCCCAACTTAGGCCATCTCGTTAGTGTCGGAAGGTGGTTCCGACAGGGTCAGAAAACAATTAATTTGAAAGGATTTTTCTGAAGGAAAAACTAGCCTTTTGACTGTGTCGAAAGGTACTAAAGAGGTGTTTACGACCATCTTTACCTACTCAAAAAGTGTTTGCTACCTTCACTTGTCGAAAGGTGGCTACAAAGGAAATCTCCCATACTTCAAACCTAATTTTGAGGTGTTGACAAATTTTCTTGTTAACATTTTTGGTGCTAGGAGGACTCGAACCTCTGATTCCCAATAACTTTCACCAAGGATTAGTAGAGTACTTCTTTCAAAAGAAGAAGATAGTAAGAGCAAGGAATAATAACAACAATCTAAATGAAGAAGCTGCATCACAATCAACTTTGGAAAATAATATAGTCTCGAACTTCAACTTTGAGAATATGGAAATTGGACTACCTTCAACTCTACAAAGATCGGAAAACAACGAGATTAAAGTCCAGAATCTACAACAACAAATGATAGCAATGCAAAAACTTTTTAAAGGGGCTCCAACTCAAGGATCATTGAAGGTTATGGAGGGAGGAAATGAAGCACAATCTCCAGATGAGGCCGAAGATGAAGAGTTAGACCAAGAAAGTAAAGTAGAAGAGTTCCCTAAGCAATCAAATAGTTTAACCCTGGAAGAAAGTGAAGATCATCACAATGACATTCTCAACCAAATCACAAAGAATACTGTAAAGCAAGTACTCCATGAACTAGAGAAATATGTTATCCTGCAATAGGCTCCATTTTGAGAAGAAATTATGGCAATTAGCATTCCCCCTCGCATTCAAATTCCCGCGCTAAAGTACGATGGAACTACCGATCCAGATGATCATCTTGTAGCATTTGAGAGTTGGATGAACCTATATAATGCCCTTGGGCTAGTTCGTTACAAATTTTTATCGGTAACTTTTCAAGGAGCAGCTATCAAATGGTACAAGAATTAGCAAGTAAAAACTATACATTCCTGGGAAAAAATTTCTTGTGAATTCGTGACGCGGTTTTATGCATAGAATGATCCAACTATGGACTTTAGCTTGTTAGCTACTATCAGACAAAAACTAGGAGAACTATTTGACGAATATTTGAAAAGATTCAGTACAGAAGCACTAAAGGCAGGAAATACAACTGATAGAGAAAAGCTTATGGCGATACGATCAGGACTAATCAAGCAAACCCCTTTCTGGGAAGAACTTCATATTCATGGGTGTAAGAATCAACAACATTTCTATCTCCAAGCTGAAAATTTCGTTCAAATGGACAAAATGCATCATGCCATGAAAGAATCTCAGAAAGTGCAAAAAGGAGAAAGATTTGACTTCAACTGTCACAGCAAAAAGTCTAAATGGAAGGAAACCAAGAAAAACAGCCAAGTGGTGGCGTCTGAATCCAAATTAGCAGAATCAAGAAAATCTCTCTCCTATATTTTTTCCATGATAAAAGATGATGAAAATTTCTCCATTTCCTATAAGACAAGAACTCCCACCGAGCCCAAATAAGAAAAGAACTACTGTGCTTATCATAAAGTGAATGGACATAAAACTAACAATTGCAATGTTTTGGCAAAAATAGTTCGGAACCTAATCAAGTCTGGATCCTTAAAGGAATTTGCCAATAATAATTAGAAGGCCTTTTACCTCGAGAACTACAACTTGATCACTCAAGGCCCCAATAAGGAATCAGATTTATAGCTTCATCTTCAGACTCCTATCAAGCCATGAAGTCTTGCAGCATTTGTTCAACTATGAATTTTCTCCTTTCATAACTTTCTAATTTGATTTGTACATTGATTTTTACTTGTGCTAAAAATTGATCATTACTTATTCAAAATTCGAGTGTCATTATAGGTAAAAGCAAAACCATTCCATAACATACTCTTGGCGTATAACAAATTTTTAGCTACTTGAGAAAGACAGCTCACATGCTTGATACAAAGTGATTACCAATGTTTGAGCCAACGCAGTACAAAGAGTAGTTCTCGTGAGACTTGGACCACTAGTAGTCCCTCACCAATTTCTGAAGAAAAGCCGAAAACTCAACCATTCTGTTGTAGAGCAATACTTACCAAGGTATGGTAATTTATCTGAAAGATAAAACAATCCACTCCAATCCAATGTTTGACAAATTATTTTACCAAGAGAAGTTTCCAAGAAATACTATTTTCAATTATCCCGAAACTTGGGAAAAATAAGATCTTATCTATTCCAAGAACTGATTTAAGCAATCTTCCAAAGATATTATATACATTAGTAAATGCAGACAAAGGATTTCCAACTAAGAAATCTCAACATTTTAAAGTTTTCTAAAAACATTGGCGAGGAGAAGCCTATTCATACTTTTTCAAGAAAATTTTTAAAGTTATCAAAAGCTTATTAAAAAAAACTCAGATTAGAGAATCCTATTCTTAAATAAAAGACTACTGGTTCATGAATCATGACCTTCTAGTCTCCTATTTGAGATCTGTGTCTCTACTATGAGAATGATTTAAAAACCCTTATAGAGGGTGGCACTAAGAAAAGATCGTCATACATCCAAGCACTTTTTCAAAACTAATCCCTCGATATATTAGAAGGGTTCATTCGCAAAAATTCTTTCTCTCAAAAAGATACTGATATTTAAAAAGGATTTTCGTATAATGTTGTAATTGCCAGAAAATGATTTTCATATATAAAGTTCTAGGCTACGGCCAATCCGTAGCACCTCCTAAAAGGAGGGAGGTCCCACAACCACCATTTTAGCTTACGGCCAATTCGTAACACCTTCTAAAAGGAGGGGGATCCTGCACCCACCAAAAGCCTATGGTCAATCCATAGCACTTCCTAAGACGGAGGGACAAAAGCCTACGACGATCTTCCATAGCACCTCCTAGAGGGAGGGTCAAAACCCCTAACGTCCAAATCACCTCTTAGGGGAGGGTCAGGATAAGTACCCATCAGCAACCTTTTAGAAAAAGGTCAACTTAACATACACTACATCCCTTAGAACCAAAGGAAGCCCCTAAAAGTCACCAAATAGACGAAGAAAGAAAAGATGTCTACAACTCAAAACAAAAGTCAAAACTCAAAAGAACAAAGGGTTAAAGAAAGAAATCTATCCACCATCTAAGACAAAGATGAAACCCAAGATAGGGGTACAAACAACGGCAATAGGATGAAGTTGTCTAACACCACAATCGGAAACAAACATGGAATCCAAAACCATAATTAGAGAGGACAAAATAAGAGCTTGCAAATTTCAGTACATCCAAAACCCAAAAGGTGACTCTTGCGCCGAGAAATTAAGAAACTTGCATTCTAAAAAGAGACATGAGACAACAAAATGGATAGAGAGATCCGTAACATGAAATCGAAAGCAAAGATCTATACAAGAACTAAAGGAATGGAATAGATAACAAATTTTTACTACAAAGATAAAAGTGACTTCATTTGAAGAATAGATTAACTAAACCACTCCTGATCCTTAGAAATAAGGCGACCCATTAAGATAGAAGAATGTGTGTGTGTGTGTTAATATGTTATTTAGACCATTGCACTGTTGAATGGCCAAGCAGTAGGACGGAACTTGCATTGCTGAACGACTGACTAGTCAAACAGAGCTTGCACTGCTGAACGGCCAGTCAACTGAACGGAACTACCTGCTGAATGGTTGAATGGCTGAAAAGCTGAAATATTGAACGGAACTACATGCTGAATGGTTGACTGGTCCTATGGAACTACTACTCCGAATGGCTGACTGGTACTACAGAACTACTATTCTGAATGACCGCATGGCATTACGGAACTACTCGGATCCAATATAACAATAATACTATTAGCTTATAGGCACATTAGGAACTACACATATGTTAATAGGATACTTATCTTTGGATAATAGGAATCCCCATTACTATTCAAGGAATGAATTTAAAATAGATCTCTGGCATAACGTTTTAGGTAGAACTTTATAATTAGGTCCAGATAGGATTAAGGACCTTTTACTTAGGTCTACCCGGTTACCATTTCTAGACAGTTTTCTAACCTTATGCTTATACAAAATAAAATTTTGAAATGGTTTATTTGCTAGATGAGATCCTGACAAATTTTCAACTTTTTGAACTTTCAATTTCCTTGATTTATTTCATGAAGATTTCATATTGAAATTTAGAATTCTAACTTTCTTTATTGACTTTTAAGATGATTGATGGATTTCATCTTAGTTTTCTTATTGGATTTTCATGATAATTTCACATTGACCTTCTGGTTTCGCAAACTTGATATTTCTTTATTGATTTGTATGGTGATTTATGGATTTCGTATTCTGGGTTTTCTCATTGGATTTTCGTGGGGATTTCATATTGAGCTTCCAGTTTTGTGAACTTGATATTTCCTATCTGATTTTCATGGTGATTTATGAATTTTGTATGCTGAGTTTCCTCGTTTGATTTTCGTGAAGATCTCTTATTGAAATTTTGGTATCGTGAATTTGATATTTCCTTATTAACTTTTAAGATGATTTGTTGATTTCATCTTCTTAGTTTTCTTGTTTAATTTTCGTGAAGTTTTCTTATTGAATGTTTGGGTTCGTGAACTCGATATTTCCATGTTGATTTTTATGGTAATTTATGGATTTTATATGTTGAGTTTCCTCATTGATTTTTGTAAAGATTTCTTGTTGGATTTCTGGTTTTGTGAATCCAAAATTTTCCTATTGATTTTTATGGTAATCGGTGAATTCCATATTTTTGGCTTCCTAATTCAATTCTTGCAATGATCTCTTATTGAATTTCTAGACTTATGAATTCTGAATTTGCATATTGATTTTTATGACAATTTGTGGATTTTGTATTTTTAGTTTCCTTATTGAACTTTCATAATGATGTCTTGATTAGAGTTCAGGTTTCGTGAATTCTAAATTTCCTTATTGACTTTTAAGACGATTTGTGGATTTCATATACTTGATACCCTCATTGGATTTTCATAATGATTTCTTGTTGATATCTTGATTTTATGAATCCTCAATTTCTGTATTGAATTTTCATGATGGGTTAAGAACCTCCCATGGGATTTTTAACTTAATGAATTTTCTGGATGAATTTTAAGATTTTGTATTGGTATTGAGGATTATTCGAAAATTTAATGTTTCCATACTAATATTAGATAGGAATTCTGAATAAGAATTTCTTGATATCAAACAAACTTTTATTCTTTTTTGTTAGAAGATGATGGTAAAGAGAAATAAGAGCCTTATAGTATTATCAAACAACATCAATGCTTAATTACCTGCTTATTTTTTAATGAATAAATGAAAATCACTAATATACAGCGCAGGGATGAAAATAAAATAATAACAGGGAAATAGGGTGAAACTACCAAAAGTGAGAAATTAACCCCAATTTCTGAAGGAAACATAACTCAAGAGCAAAGGATATGGAGCATGTGATGATCTTTTGGGAAGGTCTATTTACTTAAAATAACAATGGTGGGCCAGGTGATGTCGTTTCATATTACTATTATTGATATTAAAAAGATTTGATCATATAATAATTTGAATGCTTTGCCAAACAAAACTGCTATATGGTGTCATGAATTATAAAGTTGCTCATCGTCGTTTCACAACAAGGCTATAACCCAAATAGAAGTTATCATCTGTTTTACAGGAAACAAAGAAAGAAATTCTTTGAAGTGTTTGTCCTAAAAAACAAAAGCTTCTTTCATACTAGGGGGGCTAAATGTTATCCATAAAATATTCTCAAGAATAAAAGCAAGAAAGAAGGAGCAAGAGAATTGATGAAGATCAGAAGGCATTAGAGTGGTCTATCTCAACATTAGATGATGGCGCCAGTAGCACCCTTCGAAGAGGTCAAAAGGATGTTTCAATAGAGTTTTGGATAAGCAAAGAGCTGCCGACGAGGTTGAAAGCTACCTCCCGAAGGCAATGAATAACATACGTTCAGCATTTTGTGCCAAACCATTCGCAGCGATTGGTTTCGCTTCATTTACCACCATCAGAAATATATTCAGTCAAACCAACCCTTTTGAAAGCGTATATCAGTCTTTCGAATTGGTTAAAGCCATCCTCACCTATAAAGGAAAGACTATACATCTGATAACACCAAAGGACGAGGTTCCGTACAAGCCAAGGAGGATGCTTTCGAATGGAGTCTTTGGCAGCAATGATTTCTATAGTGTTTCGACTCATTCGAAACCAAAAGCACATGTTTCGACAACAATGAAGGCCAACACCCATGCCAACTTGCATGACACATAAACGACTAATTGGGAAGCACATCTATACACCTTTCAAAGAAGTCGAAAGCTACCAAACAACACCTTTCGACGAGCTTAGGAGCAATCAAGCAATATACCTTTTGACAGAGTCGAAAGGAACAAAGCCAGAAAGAAGGAAGCCCAGTCTTCAGTGGAAGGGTGGCTACATAGTCCTTTCAACTAGGTTGGAAGCTATGATAAAAGGGATGCACAAAAAGCAAGAAAGCAGACCTCTCGACTGTGTCGAGAGCATTGGGTCGAAAGGTGCCAATCCGCACCTATAAATAAGACCCTAGGGGTCGGGTTTAAGGGATCTGATTTCTTTCTCTTCTAACTTGTATTTTCTAAAAACTTGTAACCCTAATTCTCAAATCAAATTGGGGATTTGGTCAATTTGAACAATTGAGTTCAATAAAAGGGAGATATGCTAATCTTGATAACATAGTAATTCTGAGTGTCTTATTTTACACACATATGTTAACCAACAATCAAACTATTCAAAAGGATCCCCTTCAACTAGGTCAAAACCCCTAGTTCACAATTTCCTAAGGGTTTTAGCTTAAATCCACAAGATAAAAAGTGCCTACCCTTTCAACAAACTCGAAACCCTTCCTGCTCAACTATTTTCCAAAAACCATTAAGTCCCCAACTTAGGCCATCTCATCAGTATCGAAAGGTTTTTCCAACAGGGTCATAAATCAATTAATTTGAAAGGATTTTTCTGAAGGAAAAACTAGCCTTTCGACCGTGTTGAAAGGTACTAAAGAGGTGTTTACGACCATCTTTACCTACTCAAAAAGTGTTAGCTACCTTCACTTGTTCGAAAGGTGGTCATGAAGGAAATCTCACATACTTCAAACCCTATTTTGAGGTGTTGAAAAATTTTCTTGTTAACATTTTATTTCAATTTTTACCATGAGGACTGTCTTTTGTGGTATTTAGGAGTCAGACGTTGTTATTCGACGTTGATTCATGTTATTACGAAAGATGGGTCATTACAAGAACCTTACATGGAAAGAAATGATTTTTAACGAATTTAATGATAGATCCTATAACCTCTACCATATTAATTCTAATTCCAACAACATGGCTCACTTTTGAAAATCCATATTAATTTTTTTTAATATTTTCAATCTAGAGATTAATAACATAGTCCATTCGGACAACGACACGTCATTTTGGCATGATTGCTGGTTATGCAATATCTCTAAGAGTTTAGTACAAAGAGCTATTTGATATTTGTAAATTCAAAAATGTCTTAATTTTAGAGATTTATAGTCCCCACAACAAATATTCATGAAACTTTAATTCCAACCATACTCTTGAAGATATTATGTTAACCCAATTTGTTTTACTCTTTACTAAGCTAGAATACTATAACTTAGATAATGAGAATGATATCAAAATTTGGTATTGGGATAAAAGTATAACATACTCCTCTAACTTGGTTTATAAATTCTTAAATTTCTTAATGACTAAACTAAAAAATTTCAAATATATTTGAAGTTAAAGTTCCACCCAAAATTAAGCTACACGTGTGGTACCATATATAAAAAGCTAAACGTGATTTAACTTTGTAAAGAATACGCATATAGATAGAAAAATGTGTTTTTTGCAACTTAAACCTAGAAAATGTAATACACCTACACTATAATTGTCCCTTGACTAATTCTATCTTTGCAAACACTCATAATATTTTTGACTTCAACATGATCAGCTCTAACTTTGGCTACGACTACTACTGGAGCAATTTTAGAATTCAATATGCTAAAGGTTATAGAGTTTTACTCGATACCATCTTCACCATTACTTGTTGCCATCCATGGTTTGAAAGGAAATCAACGAATGTTTAGTAATGTAAATATTCCTTCTGATAATCGAATTTTCGATATTGCGCTTTTAAGTTATACTAGAGTTTCAAATCCTAGTTATAAATTAACCAACAATATTTTTTAGGGAATTTATTCATAAAGTAAAAGAACACAATGCTATCATAAAGGTTTAAGGATCTCATAATAATGGAAAACACAATATGGTCTTATGCAATGGCCCAGCTGACACTTTTAATGAATATAACTCTTTGAAACTTTTACTATTGATTGATAATTAATTCCTTAGTTCTTTTTTATCGCACTGTGTTTTTCTTATATATAAATATTTGATTATATACACATATATGTGTCAGTCTCACTGTTTTTGTAATAAACCGCACCTTAATTGACTCGAATTTTCGCTAAATTGAAAACCCATGTCCACTAAAGTACTGATCGGTGATGTTGGCATCCTGTAAATAAACAAAAGTATATAAAAGCACCATCGATAAAACTCATAGTGAAATAGTAAAGTATAGTAAAACATATAATACTGACCAAGGCTAATACCTTTGGTATATATCGCCCTTGTCAGTGATGAGCATGCATAGAAATCCGTCCTTCCGCTACTTCCACCTAGTACCAGTACTCATCCCTCTAAATCTATTCAGTGGATAGTAATAAGAAGGGGTCAGAACAACATTCTAGTGACTTGTAAATTACATACTTTATACATAATATTAGTTTATACTGATATCTTTCCATTACATCTTATGCCTATTTTTTTTAATCATCTTCACTTCATGTATGCGTACGATACGCACCACCTATTCGAGGTATACAATAACTACATACATACATATATGTATGTATATACGTACATATATATACATGAACCATGGTCCCACATTGGACCAGGATACATTCCCCATTAGTATATGTAACTCTGCATCGCGCCACATATCTACTATGTGTGTCTAGACCGACTTGTCCACATACACCAAGGATCTTCCCGTTAGTGCCTAATAATGGCATCACAACTATTAATCGTGTTCTACTCGCTTTGAAGACTCATCTCAGGGTTATCTAGCCATGCCTACTATCTACAAACAAAACAAATAACTATGAGGTGGTGCGTGTCCCATAAGGAACTACACTAGTAAGAGGTGTAGTCCGCGTAAGTGTAACCCATGTCTTCTGCTGACCGCTCCAGGATCGGTGACGCTCTCGATCTATGTGTAAAGCCATACTCCTCACATATATGGTACTGAACTTGCTTGACATAGCCGAGCCTATGCTCACCGTCCCATTTAGATTACTTATTACAATCAAGGAAATGCCCACTTTACTTAATACCCACTATAGGGATTGAAGCAGACCATACTTGGCCCTTTGGCATTTCAAACCGAGGCAAACTCACTTTGTTATATTCCATTCACCTATACACGAACGTATAATTCCATAGGTCCTACAGTTGAAGATGTCTCACATCAGTAAATGTATACACAACAGTTGGTAGCCCCTTTCGAAGAGCAGACTTATGTTGTGTAATTCTAGTGACCTCGCATACCAACCCATACCAATGACTGTGTCATTTTTAATTAATCTAAGTTATTGGTTAGAACCAATAACTCAGACCCTCCATAAACACATACTTGAGGCTATATAAATTTATTTAACTACTATGCCTCCTATGTTCAACTTGTTTGTATTCAGTTATTGTACATAACTTGCTTCTTGTTTCATTAATATCAATTTAATGTCGTTTACCGATTACTTCTAATTTAATAGATTAAATATCTTTTACTACTTAAATTTCACTTGATACTATTAGGTATATTCTACTATTTCTTTTCAACTATTATCATCCTTCTTTGATTACTATAATCTTATTAATTACTCATTTTGTTGCTTTATAGACACCTCATCACTTATTATTTATTTCTACTTATCGCATATATTAGATTACACTTAACTTATTGTTATTATCTTTACTTACAACATTCTGGTCTATACATAGAGAATTCTGCATTTTAATGTGTTGGAATTACATCTTCCCCAAAGGAAATATTAGCACTGTAATTTTCCATAATTTATCTAAAAGAGGACTTGTGTTACGTTTGTACTTACAAGAAATTATCTAGACGACACAAAATACGGTAAACATCATTATTATACATCTCTTTTTTTAGGCATATTCCATGTTATTTCAAATGATACACTTTTATTCATATTTATAAAAATGGACAATTTATAAAAATTTACCTTGCAACACACTTCATTCTAATGAATCAAATACCACTTAAATCTCAATCCAAATTATAACAACTTCCAATTCATGTTTACTAACATATGCCGTTTAACCAACATACCTATATACAATCTCATTTAATTAGGGACTGCTTTCACTCTTACTTTCTAGATTCAAGTATGTGCAATACTTAATCAAAGTTAGCAAATTCACATAATATGTAGGCATGGTTTTCAAATTCATTACATGTATATATTTAAACCTACAACTCGAAAATTACATTCATGCATACAAGGAATGAATTTACAACGATATAAATCTAATATTATATAAAAGTATATAATTTTCCACTCACCTCGAAGCTTCCAAATCTCTAAATCTAAATCCTGTTATTCATGTTCGACTCCTTTTCTTTCCGCCGAAATATGTATCGAAAGCATACACATATTTATTACAAATTTAGATCCGAGAAGAGATTTGAATTTAATTTAAATTTGGATTTACAATTTACCTTGGCTTTGACGATTCGATTTAATCCTATTCTTTTTCTCTATTATTCTCCACTTATATACACATAAATTATAGTTTATATGGATTTAGAATTTGTGGAAAAAAGAAAATGGTAGAGCTTCGCCGTTGTTTCAAAAAATATGGGAAGAAAAGTAAAGGGCTAAACCTGTATTTATAGGGATTCGGATCGATGCCAACTATTAGATTAGATTAGATTAAATCTGGGCCGTTTGGCCTATGTTCAATACATAGCTGTCATAGTACTACCGGTCGACCGCTCCACTTCTACCGGTCGACTGCTTGTAGTCAACCGGTTGAACTTTGGTGTCGACTAATCATGTTGTTTTGTTAAGTGTTGGTTTGTTTCCCTTTAAACGTTATTTGATATGATTTCTTTCTGCCTTGACTAATGTTAACATTGCTTAAACTTTAAGTAATCGTTAACGTTAATTAATCATAAATTAATTATTTTTTCGTTTGAACTTCGATCGTAAAACTTTATATATGAAAATTGATCAAAAAATCGTCACGAATACAATGGTGCAAGTTTCATAGCCAAATTCTGATATTTGTAAAAATTCTATTTTTAACTTTACTAACTATTAATTTATTTCTTTGGAATTAATTGTTGTTCAATTTACGGGGTGTTACACTTTTGTTGAGTTTTTTGTTTTAGTGATTTTTGTCGACTTGATTGTTTATGCCACGGAGCACGAATGTAGGAATGTTGTGATTGGTCACCTTAATAGGCTTGCCAAGCTTTTTATGCCTTCGTTTAGCCCTAGGTGTTTAGGAAGGTTATACTATTCTCGACATCAGTCGTGCTTTTAGTCTTTTACTATACGATTTAGCTTATTTGATCGACATCTTTACTGGATCACTTATTATTTTTTATTCTTTATCATTTTATTATTCCTTTCTTCTCTTAGGACAAGGGAGAGGTCCCTTATTTTACTTTAGTGTATATGAGGTTTTTGCTACCTTGTGAGCTTAATTGACAATATTTTTTTAAGTGTAGAATATAATTATATGAGTGTCATCCTCCTAGATCACTCATTTTACTTAAAAAATTAAAGGTCTTTTAAAAAAATTCTTGATTCTCTATAAAATAGTAAGAACGACAAATTTCAATATTTTTTAGGCATCAGGACATATGCGTCATTTTTATTCGTGAAGGAAATTTTTTATTTGGTAATAAAGCTGAAGGAAAAAGTTTTTAGGCATGAGAACATGATATTTTAGGGTTACATTTTTCCACATCATGGAGTCTGGACGAGGGCAAAGAGGTGAGCAGATCTCGACGGTGGTGCACCTGCTCTCAATGGTGGCAGACTCGAGTTTACCGACCATGATGATGGAGAGAGGCGTGACGGGTTTGACGATGATGGAAGAACGAAATTAAGATGTAGATCGATATGAAGATGGTTAATGAATCAATGTATTGCTATGGTGACAGAAGATGGATATTTTATGTGATTAGAGCTAGAGGTGAAGGAGAAGCAACATGAAATTAGGAAAGAAGAAGATGACACTGCATAATGATACTAATTAGTATCATTTTTATGAAAATAGAATAATTATTTATATTTCTACTACTAATGCTATTTTACACTGGAATTTGTAGATTAAAATGTCTATTTTGTAATATCATTTAATCATCTTGTAATATCATCATGTAGCATCTTTTTAGATGTGAGTGGGAATACTACTGTGCAGTATCATTGTTTGTTTTTTTAATAAATTAAATTATGTATATTTCTATTCGTAATGCTATTTAAAAGTAGCATTTTATGAATTGTAGTTGTAGTTTCTAAATTGTAATAGCTTTTTTAAAATTGTAGTAACAAATTATATTGTAGCTTCTTTTTTGATGTATGTAATAATGATACTGTATAATATCATTTTTTTGTTTCTTCAAAAATATGTGGTTCTATATTTTTCTATTCATAATGCTATTTTATAGTAGTATATTATGAATTGTAGTAGTAGTTTCTAAATTATAATAGCTCTTTAAAATTGCAGTGATAGTTTATTAACAATTATAGCTTCTCTTTAGATGTATGTAGTAATGATACTGTAGAGTATCATTTTTTTAAAATAAATATAGTTATGCATATTTCTATTCATAATGCAACTTTATAAGGGCATTTCATGAATTGTAGTATCAGTTTATGAATTGTTGTGGCTTTTTTAAAATTGTGGTAACATTTTAGAAACAATTGTAGTTTCTTTTTAGATGTGTATATATGTGTGTGTGCGCGTGCGTGTGTTTGAACACTCAGGTAAATCAGATGTCTATATTGGGCGATTCATCTTTAACATTCTGAGGAAGTGTGCACCGACCCCACAATACAAATTTCAGGTAATTCAAAAAGGATTACATCGTCAGGACTCGAAGTTGTGTCAAACGGTTTTCTCATGAATACCTTATCTACTAGGTTACCCTTTAATGGTATATATTTTTTAGATGATGTGTATATTGTATCTCATAACATTATTTTATAATAGCATTATAAATTGTGGTTCCATTTTACAAAGTATATTAATAATTTCTTGATTTGTGGTATGGTTTATGCGCCGTAGTACCCTTTTTGAATTAATATTTTTAAATTCCAACTTCTAGTGTTATTTTAAGTTTTATTGTGGTACCAATACCATTTTTATTTTACTTTTTAAAATTGTAATATTATTTTCATAAATTAATTTATAATGCTACTACATAGCTTTGTAAATGTGATATTATTTTTATTCAATTTTTTGAATATTTATTATTCTACTTTTCATTAATTATTTTATAATATTACGATATAGTATTAGTTTTGTATTTACAGAACTAACATAAAAGAACACAACAACACTATTTCAATTTTATCGTATAATAGTTGACATTATTTTATGTTATCATTTTTTAGTTAAATGATATTACTCAGTAGCATTTTGTAGTTGCTATATTGTTTTTTATATCGTTTTTTCATACGTGGTACGACGTGGGATGCATTAGCGTGGATAGCGGTGATTTTGACCAGCGCGCGAAGAAGGTGTCCTTGTGGTTAATTTTTGTACGTGTTATCCTAAAAGCCAGAAAACTTTGCAGGTTTTTCCGTTGAACTAAATTGCCCTTCTTCTTTGTACATAAAGATACATATAATTAGAACCAGAAGTATAAAGTAATCGCAGTACTAAAGCAATTGTAAACTTTTTCAGTCACAAGGATCTTATATTTAATTGTATAGCATCACATCTTCACATGAAGTTATCTTGCTGTCTACGATATGTTTCCCACAGTTAATATTATTGTATAAAGTTTTAGTAGCGTGGGATAAGTAGAAGCTCTTCTTTTGCATTTATTAATCTCCATTCTTTGGTTATAGGTCAAAAAAGGATAAGAAAAAAAAACCACATTTTAAATTTGATATAAAATAAATTACGGATTAGTAATGACGTACATATACTCAATATATAAGTGGAAAATAGGCATAAGGACAAACTTTGAAAAAAAATTAGGTTGAAGGACAACAAATTTTGTTTATAGGCCGAAGAACAAACTTTGAAAAACATTAGGTTGAAAGACAATGCTAAATATAGTTAGCATTTTGTACAGTGTAAAACTGAATATAATGCTAGTTATAATAGCATTTTCTATACTGTAAAAACTGAATATAATGCTAGTTATAACTAGTATTGTCATTCAGACTAATTTTCTTTCAAAGTTTGTCCTTCAGCTCAAAATAGAAATATGGTGTACTTCAATCTAAATTTTTTCCAAAGTTTATCCTTGTGTCTAATTCCCTCTACTCATATGGTTATGTGGATTTTGATCTAAATGATTAGGCAATATTCTACCAGGCCTAACAAAACATGATTTACCAACTAATTAACAAAACCGACTTTAAATCAGTCAACTAAAGTGACTATATGCAACCTTTAACCTAACTATTTCTTGCTCGATCGACTTGACCATACCAGCATACAATTTGCCATATTATAATCTTTTAGCTGTTTGAAAAGTACCATTACTGTTCAAACTACTACACAGAAACCAAACAAGTACACATTTCGATCTGAATAACTTGGTAGTTCATTAAAAGTTAATATATTTTTTTGTCTAAGCAGCTTCTCTTGTAATATTAATCTTTCTAGTTTGGCAGTTGACCACATAAGATCGAGAGCGTAACTTCTGATCTTTCCAATTAACACATGCATGATGCATTCACACATACCGCATTTTTCAACTCCTCAACTTCATACTTTATGTAATATTTCAACTATCAAATTGTATAAGTCTTCATATCTTTCAACAGAACTATCGCACATTCATCAAAAAAAAAAATGCATATCCAACCTCAACCTCAACTCCAAAAAAACCTGTCAAAACAAAAAAGCTTTTCAATCTCCCTCTCTAAACTCTCATTCTACTTCCTAGTCATTTCGGTATCCATCCTCATACTCCTTCAAATACAAGCACTAAAACTCTTTCTTCCCTTTCCTCTCTCATCTCCATCATGGTCAACACTTAACCCTTACAAAAACTTCCAAAAAGTTGCCGAAAACTTACAGTACTTTCCCCTTAAAGACCTACGATTTGCCGAAACAGCCATGGACGGCAACACTTGGTTCATGAGCTCTATCAACGACACTTTCGAAGATGGCGTGCCTGAACACCTTCTTTTCCCTTCGTCGACAAACAACAAATATCTATGCATACTAGGTCATGATTCTTCAAACGGTACTAGAAACTTTTACACTCTTGCATCAGAAGATTCGCTTCCTTCCAATGCCAATTGGCTTCCCGGGTTAACGTATGTATCGGACACATACTTTGATTATGAAAATTTATACCATGGGTTGACTACTATTGCACCATTTGCAGCATGGTACGAGAAAAAAGAATGTGTTTTACCCTCAAGGTTTGTACTGTTCCATTGGGGTGAGGTTAGAAAACGCATGAGTCCTTGGGTTAAAAATCTGGCAAATGCGGTTTTCGGTAGCGGTAATGTGAAAATCGAAACTTTTGAACAGGATGATGGTACTAGGCCGAATTGTTTTGAAAAGGCGGTTGTGTTCAGGCATAATGAAGGAAAGATGACCAAAGAGAGGAAGCAAGAGGTTTATGGGATGATGAGGTGCAAGACTAGGGCATATTGTAATATTACTAGGGATGTCAATGGAGAGGAGAATGTGGTTAGGTTAACTTTGCTGTTGAGAAGTGGGGCGAGGTCGTTTAAGGATGAAGAAGCAGTGATTCAGGTGTTTGAGAAGGAGTGTAGGAAGGTTGAAGGGTGTCGCCTTAAGGTTGCTCGACCAAATAATCTCACATTTTGTGATCAGGTATATGAAATCGAGTTATAGACATCTATGTGAAATGCCTCACTCTCAATTAAATGGATCAAGTTATACACTATATATTCACCCATTACTCGGAAAGTATTACTACTCATATCGCATTGTTTGATACAATATAGAACAACTTCTAACTTACTAAATAATGAATACCCATATTGTGCAGGTAAGTTTGATGACATCAACAGACATTGTAGCCACGCCACATGGAGCACAGCTAACAAACATGATCTTCATGGACAAGAACAGCAGCATAATGGAGTTCTTCCCTAAAGGCTGGCTTGAGTTAGCGGGTCCGGGTCAGTACGTGTTCCACTGGATCGCACCCTCAACGGGTGTCAACCACAAAGGTACATGGAGGGATCCAAATGGTGAAACATGCCCGGACGTGGGCAATCCCTCAAAATGTTTTTCCTTTTATAAAGATGGCAGGATCGGACATGATGAAAAATATTTCGGTAAGTGGGCTTCTGATGTGATCAAAGAGATGAAGGCATATAAGCTGACTGATGTTGCTCGAAAGATTAGAGAGGTTGAAAGTTCAGATTCGTGTAGATGTTCTTAGATGGGTTATTTTGTTAGCATGTGCTGTAGGGAGAAAATTTACTTGAAGCTGTACATTGATATATCATGTAAATGATATTTGTTTTCGAGTTTCTAGGAAAATTATTCTTAATACTACGATTATTCTTTGGCTATCTTGTAAAAGATTTGTTCTCATATTTTCTGTGTTACTTGAGTTTATGAAATGCAAGAAAAATAAGATCCGCTGTTGCACATGGATAGTAAAAAGATGAAAGATGCATTTTTAAGCAAAGATTAAATTAGTAGATCTGATGAAGGGAATACTTTTAGCACATGATGCTTTGAATTTGCATGTAACTTAAAACTTTGAACCTAGAACAAAATATAATATGACAATGGGTTGAAAAGTCCGATTGCCAAATGAACTCGCAATCAAAATAAAAAAGAAGTAACCGGCCGACAAACCAACTTCTTAATTCAGACACTGGACAAATCTAACGTGCCGGATGTTTTGAACTGAACGCTATTTTCACCGGTTGAAGGAGCACAAGAAAATCGGACTGTTTGAGCTTGAGTTTGAACGGAGGATCGTCACTTTCTCTCTTCCAACACATCATGTTGTGGAAGATTTCAACGAAGAGGTAGCACCATTTGTGTTTATTTTCATGCTGCATTAAAAGTTGTTGCTTTGATGACAAAAGATATAATTTAATTAGATGATCCACTAACACTGTACATAGCAAATAAGAAGGTCTAATCGATATTATCCTTTTTTTCAAAAATTGTATTGAAGCAATAAACGATACACACACAACTGCACATTTACCTCTTAGTATTACCTCGTAGTATTGCACAACTATTTATTCGACGAAAAAGATATACCACACAAAATGTGTTTATTTGATATGACTTTTACATAAATCATGAATCGTTAGGAAAGAACAACACATGATAGTATGGTTTTCAATTTTGCAATAAACAATTGAAACTCAAAAAGGATTCACTGCATTTTATATGTTTCGAATGTATTTACTTTCCACATCCATTAGTATTGTTTAGTTGATTCTGGCCGATATTCTCTAATGGATGGTTATATGGATGCCTCCATATCGAAATGTGAGATATTATCTCTGATTTTCGTGAAACTCAAAACGAACTTAAATCGGATAATGAAATTTTCAATTTCTACCATTCGAGTATTGTATGGTAATTGAAAGAACATTCAAAATATGAAAAAGAATGAGTAATATGTCAACTTTTGGACATCTCATTCAAGTTAAAGTGGTTGTCGCTATAATGGTTATTCACAATTTTAATACAACCGTTGGGATCCAGACTTTATATCATATGATGATCCCGATCTTATTCCAAAAGAATAGCTTAAAAAATACTACAATATTCAAAAAACGAACGAAAAAGAAAATTAACCAATTGAAAATAATATGAACCAATTGAAAATAATAGGAGAAGAAATGAACCTATTGCTGTAAGACTTCGAGTATGTATTTTTTAGTGTGTATTATTGTATCCATATATAAGTTAGGAATTAAATTGCCCCATCTATTCCATTTCTTTTTGTTATAAACTGTCATGCTTTTACTACTGGATTGCATAATCATGCATGACATATCTTAATTACAAATCAATGACCGTTAGCAACAATTCATTACCATTAGCAACAATTATTAGAATACAATTACAAACAATCATTTTCCTTTTCATTTTCCGCTTTTGGTGCTCCATGTTAGGATTATTCCTATAATCTCTACACAATTAGATTTGAGAAGAGATAAGAAAACAAGAAAAAACAATGGACGGATGATTTTCTCTAATTTCTCAAAAATATTATAAGAGAAAACCTTAAAATTGAGAAGAAATCTTAATTCGCAAAGCTCTAAATACAAGATCAATATTTTCCTCACATATTACAATGACCCATATACAACCTATTTATACAAGTCTAAAGTGATCCCGGTCATTGGATCAACGATATGCAGAGATCTTTGGTGGAAATTTAAAGATACCTTAAGAAATGATGAAATTACCCTTGAATCCCTAAGTTACCCCAGATTTCCCGATTAATCGACTGGAATTACTATCAATCGATTGGTACCAATCGACCTATAAAGTGTTCCAGTCGACTTGAAACAGAAATGTGTTATGTGGTCCAAATTGCTCCAAAATCTAGTCGATTGGATAGGTTTACCAATCAACTGGAAAAGGTTCCAATCGGTTGGTAGTCTTTTCCAGTCGACTAAATGCCTTAGCTTAAGCTATACAAGCCCTGCAGTGTTCCATCTTTCTTCTTCGTCCTCGCTGCTTCTTTTTTGCAACTTCAAGTGATGTTTTTCTACATCAACCTAGAAATATTGTATCACATATCCCAACAATCACTAACTTGATACTATATTTTCATAAAACTGTCCAAACCCACCTGCAATTCAAGCTTCAAGTAGTCTCCAAAATCACCATGGAAACAAATACCTCTCTCTCTAACATAAAAACTTAACAAACGTCCAAACCACCTAATTATGCATGTCCCTCAAACGGACATGCATATCATCAATGAATTATAAACTATAATGATCCGGAATTTAATCGCTAAATATACAACAACAACAAAACCATTATTTCCAAACAAGTTAGGGTCGGCTAGAAATGGATCCCAAAACTAAATGACAAAGCTAATTTAAAGGTTATAACAATAACAATAGAAATAATAAAATAAAGTCAAACAAGTAAATTAATAATAATAGTAACTAAGTAAAGTAAAAATAAAGATAAAAATACATATATGTGTAAAAAATAAATAAATGATGATACTAGTATAAATAGTAATGATGGTGCTGGTACGTGAATCGCTAACTTCCACGCGCTATGACTTAGGCTCCTTTTTCCTAATCCTATAATCTAAAACTTATAAAACTCATAGCTCATGGTTCTAGTACGTGAATCGCTAACTTTCATGCGCTCCTATCCGTTACCAGCTCTTCGGATATATACCAATCCTTCAAGTCCCTTTTTACTACTTTCTCTCATGTCAACCTTGGTCGACCTCTGCCTCTCTTTGTGCATACGACGCGGCCTATAATTCCAACGCGCAAAGGTGCCTAGGGCGGCCTTCGTTGGAGATGTCCAAACCATCTTAAGCGATGTTGAATTAGCTTCTCCTCAATTGGTGCTACTCCAAGCTTTTCACGTATATCATCATTTCTAATTTGGTCTCTTCTTGTATGACCGCAACTCCATCGCAGCATACGCATCTCTGCTACGCTTATCTTTTGGACGTGTTGGTTTTTAGTAGGCCAACATTCTGCACCATACAACATTGCAGGCCTGATTGCCGTTCTGTAGAACTTTCCTTAAAGATTCTGTGGGACTTTCCTATCATAGAGAATGCCAGATGCTTGTCACCATTTCACCCATCCCACTCGAATTCTAAAACTAACATCTTCATCAATCTCACCATTACACTGCAACATTGATCCTAAATATCGAAAGGATTCCTTCATAGGAACTATTTGTCCGACCAGAGTGACATCTTCATCCTCTGACCTGACACCGCTGAACTCGCACTTCATATACTCTGTTTTAGTACTGTTAAGCCTAAATCCCTTTGATTCTAAAGTCTGTCTCCACAACTCAAGTTGTCTATCAACCACAATCCTACTTTCATCAATTAGCACAACATCATCAGCAAATAGCATGCACCAAGGAATTTCCTCTTGTATACCCTTCGTAACCTCATCCATCACTAGGGCAAAAATGTAGGGGCTCAAAGCTGACCCTTGATGTAATTCTATGTTAATGGGAAAGTCACTGGTTACACCATCGCATGCTCTGACACTAGTCACAACATCACCGTACATATCCTTTATAAGGGTAATGTACTTTGTTTCTTTTCCAGAGCCCACCACATTACCTTTCGCGGTACTTTATCATAAGCTTTCTCCAAATCGATAAATACCATGTGTAGATCCTTCTTTTGCTCCTTAAACCTCACCATAAGTTGTCTTATCAAGAAAATTGCCTCTATGGTCGACCTCCCAAGCATGAAGCTAAATTGGTTTTTTGAAACGCTTGTCATTCTTCTTAATCGATGTTTCAATGACTCTCTCCCAAAGCTTCATCGTATGGCTCATAAGCTTAATTCCTCTGTAGTTTATGCAACTTTAGATATCCCCTTTATTCTTAAAAATTGAAACTAATATGCTTCTCCTCCACTCATCTGGCATTTTGTTTGATTTGAAAATATTATTGAACAACTTAGTTAGCCAGGTTATCCCTGCATCTTCAAGGCATCTCCACACCTCAATGGGGATGCCATCAAGCCCTAATACCTTGCTTGCTTTCATCCGTTTTAGCGCCTCCTTTACCTCGGATTCTTGAATTCTCCGAACAAAATGCCTACTGGTGTCATCAAAAGAGTCGTCTATCTCGATCATAGTGCTATCACCTTCTTTATTAAATAGCTTGTCGAAGTAATCTCTCCATCTATTTTTTATCTCATCGTCCTTCACCAAAAGTCTATTATTGTCATCTTTGATGCATTTAACTTGGTTGAAGTCTCTTGTCTTCCTCTCACGGAGCTTAACTATCATATAGACGTCTTTTCACCCTCCTTTGTACCTAGATTATGATACAGGTCTTCATACGCCCGACCCCTCGCTTCACTCACCGCTCTCTTTGCGTTATTCTTTACCACTTTGTATATTTGCATGTTGTCCTCGCTCCTATGATGATGCAAGCACTTATAGCATTCCTTCTTCTCTTTGATAGCCTTTCGCACATCACTGTTCCACCACCACGAATCTTTAGGTTCGCATTTATTTCCTTTCATTACCCCAAACACCTCAGTAGCCACTTTCCGAATGCGCATTGCCATCTCATCCCACATGTGATTTGCTTCTCCTTCCAAATTCCATGCCCCTTCTCCCATCAACCTATCCTTAAACACCCGTGAAGCGTCTCCTTTGAGCTTCCACCATTTCATTCGACTAATCTTAGCTCCTTTATCCTATCGAACACGTATTCGAAGACGAAACTCGGATATCAAAAGCTGATGTTGTGAGACGACGCATTCTCCAGGTATGACTTTGCAATCTACACAAGCTCGTTTGTCATCTCTTCTAGTAAGGGAAAAGTCAATCTGGCTAAAGTGTTGGCCACTACTAAAAGTAACTAAGTGTGACCGTCTCTTTCTAAAGAAGGTATTAGCTATCATGAGGTCATAAGCAATAGCGAAATTCAGTATTTCTCTCCTTCTTGGTTCCTATCGCCATATCCAAAACCACCATGCACTCTCTCAAACCCACCACTAGCTGTACCAACATGTCCGTTGAAATCTCCTCCTATGAAATTTTTTTTCTCTACTAGGAACATCTCTAACCATAATATCTAGCTCTTCCCAGAAATTCCTCTTGACGGCTTCACTTAGACCTACTTGTGGGGCATAGGCACTAATGACGTTCAGAATCATACCGTCCACTACCAGCTTGACTAGGATGATCTTGTCCCCTTGTCTCCTAACGTCGACAACTCCGTTTCTAAGGTTCTTGTCAATTAAGATGCCTACCTTGAAAGGGACGCGGAAGATGATCTTAAGGCTATTTAACACTAGAGGGGGGGTGAATAGTGTTTTAAGAATTTCTTTAAAACTTCTTTGATTTAAATTGAATTAACTAACTTAATGCAAATACACAATCACAGATCAAATCACAGAATCACAAACAAATGCAAATATAAATAAAAAGCAAGTAAAGGAAAGAACACACCAGGAATTTTATACTGGTTCGATGTTACCCTACATCCAGTCCCGCACAACCCGTACGGCTTTCTATTCAACAATAATCTAGATTACAATCCCTCGATTCCAAGGCAATGAGGTACACCCTCCAGATTCTCAGGTCTCTGGGTAGAACCACTTGATTCACAGGACACAAGTTCACCCGATCAATTTCCAAGGACACGATCACACCTTTATAACCCCACACAAGTTTCTTTGAGTACAAATATATCTATAACTCTGATAAGCACTGAGATTCTTTGGAGAGAGTGGCAGAGAATCAAACTAGAGATATTCTGGTTTGATTCACTTAAGATTTCGGCAGAATATGGATAGGATGATTAGAAAATAAGATAAGAGAGTAAAGAGGAGAGAAAATAAAGAAAGTAGTTTTTGGAAAACGTCCATAACAGTCTCTATTTATAGAGAATGAATGGATGTGTCCATTCGAAGAGGTTTAAACGAATAGACACTTCTTTTGAAAACAACCTTTGCTGTAACGGGAAGCATGTCGACATGACAGGTAAATAGGATGTCGACATGGTCTAGTAAAAAGTGATGATTTGCTTTACTTTGAAAATGATGATTTAAAACATATGCAACTTTATTCAAATGGACTCTATGTATTTGTAGAAGGTATTTAGAAGTAGAAATACTTATGAATGTATATATGTATATATACTAAAATATATTTAAAATCAAAGTAAATAAAGTAAAGTAAATATAATATTAAAATAGATTTTGAGGCTAAAATATCAAGGACAATTTTGAAATCAAAATATAACAAAATGATAAATATGATTTTGAGGCTAAAACATTTTTGGAAATGTGAACGAAGGTTTTTCTTTTGAAAAGGAATATTTGAAAATCATTTTATAAAACAAGAGATAATTTTGAAAATCATTTTGAATCAAAATTAGTGGATAACAAAATAGGGCTACTATCTGTTCCACTAGATATTTCGTGAGTTCCATCTCACTAGGGTTCCATCCCTTTAACAAGAACGAAGTGGATTCCATTCCACGAGTAAATTGGATAAAAAAGAATGATAGTGCTTTCAAGGAGTTTTAACAAATATCTAACCTAACTATATTATTTGTCTTGAACTCTTGAATATCTTGAATCTCATGAGTCTTCAATCTTGAACTCTTGATCTTTGTCTTCATCAATTTTGTTTTCTTTACTGTACAGTCTTCTTCTGTTGATACCTGCATATAGATTTCCTGCACATATATGTTTTATAACACTTCTATAGTTGTTGTCATCAAAACCACTATCCTATGGACTAACATTCTCCCCCTTTTTGATGATGACAACCTTTGTTTATAAAATATTTATATTCTCCTTATAACTCCCCCTAAACCTAATAACTCCCCCTTAATCTATGCCTAACTAACCTATTTTATACTTCTCCCCCTTTGTCATCAACAAAAAAATGACACTAACTCCCCCTAAATCTATGATATTAATGATAGTGTTATCATTAATAATACTGAAACTAGATATAACAATGCTAAATATTGTATACTCAGAATGATATATATGAGTAATATAAGAATGAGAATAATAAGTGTAACCACAAATTATTTTATTCATATCACTATATACATAACTGTTAAAAGAAAATGCATACAATAAGTAGACAAATCAATCAAACATAAGCACACCTATTTATGTCTTATTACATAATCAATATAGTAAGTTATCATAAATCAACCATGTTTAAAACCAAACCAAATCAAGTATTTCAAATCAAATCAATTTTAAACCAAATCAAACAAGTTAAATGTTACGTGGAACTTCAACCCATCCCTCTTTTCCAAAGATGGGATCCGCTTTGATTACTTCCCAATCTTCATCGTCCTGGAGCAATGTCTTCGGTGGATTTACTTGGAGATCCTCTTTGTTGAGAGCGGAGATCATCCATCGTAGTGCATCGAAATGCCTTTCTTGTTCCTTTATCATCTGCATTTGACTCAGTTCTAAGTGCCTCTGATTTCGTAGAATAAAAGTAAGAATATCTTTGAAGGATTTGAGAGTTTCTTCAAGATTATCACTTAGATTTGAAGAGGATGAAGCCATTTTGATGATAAGTAAGAAGGAAATAAGTAGATAAGAGTAGAGAGAAGTTATGAGAAGTTTTCTGGAAGAAAATAGGACTTAAATAGACAGGAAAGTCGTTTGAAATGAATAGACATAAGGAGTTATTTTGAATTTCAAATTGAAATGTCCATTCAGAATATTACCAGTATATGTCGACATGACCTCTATACAGTATGTCGACATACATAGCAGATTTTGCACATCTTATTTTTGAATTTTCAGTGTATATATATATGATTTATATATATTACTTGATATAAATAAGAGTAACAGCAAGATAAACAGAGAATAAGCTTCATTTCATACTAGAACAGAGAAGTACATGAATTTCATAAAGAAAAGATACAACTTTCAATACACCAAATTTCATTGATATACAAAAAGTAAACTCTAGAAACTAGTAGATGAGGATGAAGATGATGAGATATTGAGCTTCTTGTTGACTTTGGAGAAGAACTTGTTCATAGTATTGGACATTCTATCCAATTTTTTGTTTACGGAGTGTTTGAGAGCTTTTTGATTTTTCACAATCACTCGTTGATTGTGAAGGAGAGTCTTGTTTGATGGTCGTGTGGGAAAATCAATACTCTCTAAGGAAGTTTCTTCACTTTCTTCCTCTTCTTCTTCCTCACCTTCACCTTCTTCTTCCTCCTCTTCCTCTTCTTCTTCTTCCTCCTCATCTTCTTGCATTTCCTCATACCCCAATCGTGCTTCTTTTTCCGTTAGTGTTTCGTATGGTTGAAACACGTGCGGAATTTTCATAAGTGAAATATTGGAATGATTAAAAACCTTTCGTGGAAAGAATTCTTCACCTCTCATATCCACTCCAAAGTAATTAAAAATTCTAGTGAGGTATATTCCATGATATAATGCATTCTCTCCCGAATCCAAGTTTTTGTGTCGAAATTCATCCAAGATAACTTGTGCCCAATTAATATCATAATTTCCAAAAATTGCAAAAAGAGCCTTACACACTTTTTGAGTCGGGTTATTGTAATTTCCCGATCTCGGAGTAATAGTGCGTTGAAGGAGAAGATTAACAATACGAGCTTTTGGTCGAAAAAATTTGTTTTTGAAATCCAATTCTTCCTCAAAAATATTGTGAAAAGTTTCACGATCGGTTTCCTCGATTTCAAAAGAAGAAAGATTGGAACCGGTACTTTTACACTCAAGTATGGTTCCTAAAACATCGGTATCCAAAACAATTTGTGTCCCCTTGACACTACTCCACACTTCATTATCCCTTCCATTATAAAAACCACGATTTAAATTTGCATAAAACATTTTGACAAGGTTTGGATAGCAAACAAAATCATTTTGGTTATTGTCAACCAAGCTTAGAATACCATTGTTTTGAAAGAGAGCATCAATTGGGGGGGGGTGAATAGTGTTTTAAGAATTTCTTTAAAACTTCTTTGATTTAAATTGAATTAACTAACTTAATGCAAATACACAATCACAGATCAAATCACAGAATCACAAACAAATGCAAATATAAATAAAAAACAAGTAAAGGAAAGAACACACCAGGAATTTTATACTGGTTCGGTGTTACCCTACATCCAGTCCCGCACAACCCGTACGGCTTTCTATTCAACAATAATCTAGATTACAATCCCTCGATTCCAAGGCAACGAGGTACACCCTCCAGATTCTCAGGTCTCTGGGTAGAACCACTTGATTCACAGGACACAAGTTCACCCGATCGATTTCCAAGGACACGATCACACCTTTATAACCCCACATAAGTTTCTTTGAGTACAAATATATCTATAACTCTGATAAGCACTGAGATTCTTTGGAGAGAGTGGCAGAGAATCAAACTAGAGATATTTTGGTTTGATTCACTTAAGATTTCGGCAGAATATGGATAGGATGATTAGAAAATAAGATAAGAGAGTAAAGAGGAGAGAAAATAAAGAAAGTAGTTTTTGGAAAACGTCCATAACAGTCTCTATTTATAGAGAATGAATGGATGTGTCCATTCGAAGAGGTTTAAACGAATAGACACTTCTTTTGAAAACAACCTTTGCTGTAACGGGAAGCATGTCGACATGACAGGTAAATAGGATGTCGACATGGTCTAGTAAAAAGTGATGATTTGCTTTACTTTGAAAATGATGATTTAAAACATATGCAACTTTATTCAAATGGACTCTATGTATTTGTAGAAGGTATTTAGAAGTAGAAATACTTATGAATGTATATATGTATATATACTAAAATATATTTAAAATCAAAGTAAATAAAGTAAAGTAAATATAATATTAAAATAGATTTTGAGGCTAAAATATCAAGGACAATTTTGAAATCAAAATATAACAAAATGATAAATATGATTTTGAGGCTAAAACATTTTTGGAAATGTGAACGAAGGTTTATCTTTTGAAAAGGAATATTTGAAAATCATTTTATAAAACAAGAGATAATTTTGAAAATCATTTTGAATCAAAATTAGTGGATAACAAAATAGGGCTACTATCCGTTCCACTAGATATTTCGTGAGTTCCATCTCACTAGGGTTCCATCCCTTTAACAAGAACGAAGTGGATTCCATTCCACGAGTAAATTGGATAAAAAAGAATGATAGTGCTTTCAAGGAGTTTTAACAAATATCTAACCTAACTATATTATTTGTCTTGAACTCTTGAATATCTTGAATCTCATGAGTCTTCAATCTTGAACTCTTGATCTTTGTCTTCATCAATTTTGTTTTCTTTACTGTACAGTCTTCTTCTGTTGATACCTGCATATAGATTTCCTGCACATATATATTTTATAACACTTCTATAGTTGTTGTCATCAAAACCACTATCCTATGGACTAACATACCTCATTCTTGTTACGTTCTTTTCTTGTGTACCACAACTTGAAGCCTGTGTTCTCTACCTCCTTCGCCTTCTGGCTCGTCCATTTGGTCTCCTGAACGCATAAGATATTTACACGTCTCCTAGTCATAGTATCAACTATCTCTCTTAGCTTTCCTATTAATGATCCTACATTCCAACTACCTAACCGAATCCTACTTTCATCGACTAGCTTCCTTGCCCCTCGCACTCGCCGAGTAAAGTGCGAAGACCCTTGCTCATTTATCACTACATCGGGGCGTCGATGCAGCGCACCACTAAGGGAGTGACGACCCAACCCTTGCATATTTATCACCATACCCAAGCCTCGATATGGTGCGCCACTAAGGGAGTGGCGATCTAGTCCTTGCTCACTTTTCACCATACCCGAGTCTCGATATGGCGTGTTGTTAAGAGGGTTACGCCCCAAGGAAATATAATTAGGTTCCATTTCCATAAGAGAGGCTGTGGTTTTTACCTTGGCTCGCCAAGCCTATCACAACCCTCCTCCTTTATCCTGATTTGGGACAGGCTGCATAGAAAACTACACAGGCGGAGTTTAATCGCTAAATATGAATATTTTAAATATATTTTAAATAATAAATAAATGGATTTTTATTAACAAATAAAACTATTTTAAATATTAACTAATGATGATAAAATCGTTTTCAAATTTTGTTTACCAATATATATAGTTTAGAAAAAAAATGTGATCAGAAATTATTTTTCGAAATCTTGATTTTTCATTGGTTAAAAGTTATCCAAAATGTCGTAGCACTATTGTAAACACATATATACACATTACAAACTATTTTAGCATGATGAATACTTGTATATATGCATGTATTTACTTCTCTTTAAAGTGTGTGTGTAGGTAAAGATAAGAGAAAATATTTTTATAAAGAAAAGTGTACATATTTTATTATATAAAAATGCTTCTTTCAACTCATAGTACTTAAGATCATGGCATGAATATTTGCATGAGAGAGAGAAGGTACAAGTGCGGACAGAAATGGTGGAAGGGGAATGGAGGTGCATGCATGTGGTATTATTTAATTCAAAGCACTTTATATTTTTAAAATATTTTCCTAAGCCTATAAGTACCAATACTCTTTCATATTTCTCATTTTACAATCCTCCTCTCCACTTTAAATTCCTAAGACTTGATAATATACATACATGTCTTCTCTTCATATTTTCTAATTTGAGCAAAACCACTTCTTTTCTACTTAAAAACACTTCTACGCATACTACAACACCTCATCTTCCAAAATACAAGCACCATCCTCCACTAGCCCATATGGCCAAGCCCAATCTCCACCAGGCCGAGCCTAACTAGCCCCTGGCCGAGCCCATTTAGGGTGCTCTAGCATTCAAAGCTTTCGATTTTTGCAAGATCCTAGGCTGTTTCAAAGTTTTAGTAAAAGTTCGTCTTGAGTTAGTAAAGTTTCGGAGATAAAACTCTTATTTTTGGAAAAGAAAACAACTTGATTTTGATGAACTATATGTTGTGAGAATATAGTGTTTGTTGTGTTGAAATATCATGTTGTTTGGATGGCATATGGTTACAAGTTTGTGATTGAGCTTGGATTTGTGATTTGGATGTTAAATGATATGTTTGGATATGAATATGTGAATGGTTGGTTATGATATGATGGTAGTGTATTATGAAACAAAAACCAAGTGTATGTGATGTAAATGTTGTGAAGTTAGCATCTTTAAATGTCGCAAAGGACTTGAGATCCGATTTGAAAATAAAAGCTTGTTTTCTAGTTTTGGATTTAGTAAATGTTTTTCCAAGTTTTCACCTTTTGTTAAGTTTTCAAAACTCTTTCATTTGTGTTTTGAAAACATGTCATAGCTAGAGTTGAAGTTAGATAAACAATTAGAAATAAATTCCAGCGATATGCGCTCATAGCGATAGTCGCTATGGATGTAGTTCGGAAAATTTCACGATTTCAACTTTTAAAATGTTTTCTTTTGGATTATTTTTGGAAAATCGTTTCAAAACATTTAAGTAAGTCAAAAGTTAAGTTTATTATTTAGTATTTATTTATTTAATTTATTAATTAGGGTAATTATTATTTAATTAAGTAATTATGTTAAGTAATTAGAGTTTAAGGAATTATTAACCAAGTTAAATATTTTTAATTAAGGAAGTTTTAAATAATGATTAATTAAGACAAAAGGAAATTAATTTTTATTTAATCAAGTTTATTTTCTTTCATAAATTATTTAATTAGAGTTAATTATTTAATTAATTATTATTTAAGTAATGGCCAATCATCCACTTAATTAGGGTTTAATTCTTAAATGAATGTTATTTAATTAAAGTTTAATTATAAATAAAAAATTTAAGGTTTAAATTATAATTTTTTATTTAATTAAGATTAATTAAATTCTAATTAAGTTTTAAACTTATGATTTAATCAAGGTTTATTTATTTTAAAGTTCTTTCAAAACTCTATCGGTTATTTATTATTAACCAATTTTCTTGTTTAAGTAAATTATTTTAAAACTAGAGGATCTCTTGTCCATGCTATTAGGCAGTCAAATGAATTAAAGTAATTGTAATAAAACGTTGACATGTTTTATTGAAAGTAAGTCGACTTGTACCTATCACAAATACCGCACTTCGGGACGTGATGAATACAAGGAGGTTAACTTCGATAAGCGGGCCATGATAATCTAAGCATATGGAACGTATTTTCATATGTAAATCTTACACCCTGATAGTGGAATGATCCACTATAAACAACTTGACCTTTTAAATTATCGAACGTTGGTTTGGAGAGACCGGGATCAGATAGCAGTTGTTGTCTGAAAATCACTTCGAACTAACGTAAGCGTTCGAATTGGAGATAGTAAAAGCAAGAGCCAAGATGAAGATTTTGAAGTGAAAGGGCTATTTGCTACTGAGGGTGATTCCAAAATGGGCGTAGTGGAAGTAGTGTCTTCGGTTCGTTCAACTCTTGAATGACTTGTATGGATGAATGCTGACATTCTGTCAGCATCTGAAAGGTGATGTAGCATTCCAAGTGGCAATGCTCTAGTAAAGATGAACTTAGCCTCAGGCCTCATCAACCTGAAATGACCAAAACAGTGTATGCAGCAAGGTTATGTGGGTCGCTCCCATCAGGGTATGTCATCACCATATCTAGAATCGATATTTGACTCATTTTGTATGCTCCGGTATGGTTTCTAATCCCAACCATGGCGGTGATGTATCCGGTACTACTAGTCAAGTGGTAGGTCGGTTCTGTGTAGCAAGGGTACAAGATGTTCTTGTCAGACCCCAGGAGTATTTTATCTTGAGGTGCATCTTTCGGAAGGTAGTTCCTTACTTGGTCATGTATGGAATCCATTCTCCAATAATTACCGTACGGATTTAGTTGTACCAAATATGTTGAAATGTGAGATGCAAGCATTTCAGCTATGTTCTATTTTACTTGAAAACCCTATACATTATCATAATATCACTGGATTCTATATAAAGTGTTTTGGTTATCGTAAGGTAAAAACCCATCCGTGTTTATGTGCGGTGTGGTCTTACGGGATACCTTTGATTTTCAAAGTGTTTTATAAAAGAAAAAAAATTAAGTTGTTTTTGAATTTACTCACATCAGACCCTTGTTTGATCCAGAGTTTTATTTTCTTTTCCTAAAACCCTTGGGTACTCAAATTTGTATGAGTAGCCAAGTGATCCAAGTTTCTCACGATTGCATTTTGGAGGAGCTGAAGCAGGTGGCTTTGCCGTTAGCTAATTGTTTCTATTTCCGTTGTGCATTTATTTATGATCTATGTATTTTGTATGGGTAGGTAGTTATAACTGTCCAATTGAAGGTTGTAATTTAATGACTCTGATGTAATATTATGGTAGTGGCTATGTAATATCCTATATTATCTATTATATGTTGTTCTGATTCATGGTGAGATTCTATGATTGTGTAGTTTCTTCTTATCTTTCTTTTTCTTCTACCCTTAATGACTCGTCTTTCGAAGTAATAAAGACGGTTCTTTACATAAACGCTTGTAATACTAGAAACACCTTCGTGCAGACTTTGTAGTTTTTCGTTCCTGGCTCCACCTTGATTCAAATAAATTTGTTTCTTGAACATCGCTTTGAAAGGTCCCTTCATTCTCCATTGTTTTTTAAAACAATTTATATATGTTTTGCTTCCATGCTTTACGCGCAGCATCTCCATGTTGTCCTTCCAAATCCTTGTGGCACCATCTCTGAAAAGTTGCAGCATTTTTCTTCCAACTATCATACTACAATAAGATTCTTTTGAATTTTTGGGTCATGCCTAACTCCCGTAAGCTTCACCTTATTTTCATCATATATTTCAACCTAACTAAACCTATGCATTTAACATGCAGGTCTCCACCGTTAGCGAATTCCACCTTGTCTTCTTGCTCCTTATGGGCAATGGATGCTCCATTTTGGTTGCATACATGAAAAAATGCAACGGAATCAAGCACTCATTTCCATCCCTTTTGTCAACACAGAGTACATCATTACTAATACTAAATTCACCTCATCGTTATTGTCTTCCTCAAGTTTGTCTTTATCATCCTCTAATGCTTTCTTCTTTTCATTATCCCTTTTTAGCTTACATAAAATCTCGATTAGTGATCAGGTTTTTAATAGTAATGCAGATGAAATCCCTTCCAATGTTTTATCTATTTGATCACCTTTCCATATTTAACGGTTATCCTTTCTTGCAAAATGCACCTCTTCAATCAAGTTTTCTTTTTCCCCTTCTTCATCAACCTTTCTATAACACCCCTAATTTTTGATAACATTATTCAACAGATTTAATTAGATAAATTAAATAGAATAATGTAAATCTTAAAGTGATAAGGGGATTGAGATTTGAAAATAAACCTAAGGGCCGAACTTAATTAAATAAATGGGCTACAAATGGTTATACATGTTAATTAACTAACACAAGGGTATTCGGGTAATTATCGCACCATATTTCCATCACCCTTATATTCTCATGCCTTAACAATTCACGTTCATTTTGACAAAATAAAAACAAACATAAGAAAAGAAGGGAGCCGGCCATTACTAGGAGAAAAGAAGAAAATTCAAGCAAAGCTTAGGATTCAAGCTAGGGGAAATTAATCTACAAAAAATCTCAAAGTCCTTATCATAATTAAGGTGAATAATAATTTATACCATCTCTATTTTTTTATAATCATTTGTTTTCGGGTTTAAGATTAAATTCATTTTAATGATGATTTAGATGATGACGTGCTTGGATTTATATCATGTTTGATTTAAATCAAATTGTTTAAATATGGATTTATACGGTTTTAGGGAAAAACCGATTATAAATTATTTCGAATGCCATGAAAAATATATGTTATGTAAAATATGATTTTGGAGATGGGTTTCAATTTTTATAATTTTCCAAGCTATAGAATATTTAATATGAATTTTCAAAGAAAAATATGTGTAATTGGGTTTGGAATTTTATTTCGGTTATTTTAGGAGGAAATTGGGTTTGAAATTTTTATATGTTAGACAACATGTTGAAAGTGAATTTCTATAATTTTTGAGGATTTTCCTAAGTGATTTACTAAGGAAATTAAATTATTTTAGAAGAAGGATTTAATTGCATATTTGGTTTTACTTAATGGAATGGCTTAATTGTTAAATTTTTCGTAACGACTCGTAAATTTTAACGGTTTTAATAACGTAATTAACTGAAATTTTGCTTGAAATTAAATAATTGAATTTGAAAATAAAATTTTGATATTTGTAATACGTCTATTTAAACATAACAAATGGTAAATTTTCATCTGATAATATATAAGTTTATTTTCTAGTGTAATTTTATTTAAATTTAAATCAGTTAATATTTGATGATAATAAAATGTTTTCCAAACCTGGATATTTTTATATAATAAATTTGTAAGTCATCTTCTGAGTGAGACGTCATATTTCGTTTCGTCAAATTTTGACTGCTATTGCTCCGTTTTACTTAATTCCGGCATTTTAGCAGTATTTTCGGTACCGAATATTGACTTTTGATAGGATTATCGTATCGCTGATATCTGTATACCGTTTTGATCGTCTTGTCGTACTGACCTCCGTAGTATATTCATTCCTGTATTTCGACGTCAGGTACGCGGCAAAAACCAAAATTCAATCTATTTAATCTATTTAAATTAAATAAATGATCATATCGGGCATTTTAACTTGTTTAAACCAAGATTCATATTATTTTCAAATCGTCACATATTCATCTTCATCCAAGGGCAAAATGGTCATTTTTGTGCATATATTAATTTGAGAAAAATTAATTGGAAATTTATATATATTTGTGTAGGAATTTGATCTCAAATAGGGATGGTTTCATGAAGACACATGCATGCACAAGAGTGAAGAGAACAAATGAAGATGGAAATAATTCAAAGTGGTGATCATGGAGGACCCCACCCACTTACCTTGATTTTTAAATTAGGAGCTAAGCACATGATAAAAGGACATTAAAGCTTCATGTACATTTAAGTGGGGATTAGTGGATGTTAATGATTACTTGGCCACCACACTATCTCAAGGGCAATTTGGGCATTCCCCAAAAATATGAATTAGGGTTTAACACATGTATAAAATCCCCTTATGTTTCATGTAACTCCTCTCCCCCTTAGTCTCTCTTACTTAGTTTTTAGCTTAGGAAATAAATCAAAGCTTTTCTCTCTTCTTTTTCCATGGCTACTTAGCCATTTTATTTCATGTAATTTTTGTTTCTTTTATGCAATGTTAATTCTCTTTTATTTACATGCTTATTCTCTTTCATGCTAGTAGTGTAGTTTGATTTTAATGCAAGTAGATTAGTTTTATTTCTTGTTAATTAGCTCTCTTTTCCTCTTCTTTTTCATTCATGTTGCAAGCTACTTGTGTTGTTATGATAACAAAAATGAGAGGCTAATCCCTTCAATTTAGGGGTAATGAAGCCTCTAATCATGTAGCTTCAACATTTTGATAATTATTGCTCTCTTTTGTGCTTAAAATGAATGTTGATGTGATTTATTGTTTCATATTGAATTTGATAGTCTATGTTGTTCATAACAAATAGGCTATGCTTAAACAATCACAAGCAAAAATTGCCTCTTCATCTAAATATGATTATGGCAAAGAAGTGAATGTTGAAATTGAAATTTGATGGTCTATATTTCTAATTAATAGTTAATAGACCATACTTAAAATAGATTTTGCTTTCAACTTGTTGTCATTTTTCATGAGAATTAAAAATGGTTTAAAGGTTGTGTTATAGTTTGATGGCTTATGTTGAGCTAATTAATAGCACAAATGAGCCATACTTATGATAAACACATCATTTAAACTCATTTATGACCAAAGAAGAGAGATCATAATTTCATAAACTGTTGAACTATATGATCTAGTGAGTGGAATTATCTCTAAATTGTCATTTAACTCTCATTTTTCTATCAATTTTCTTTTTCTAGTTTTCTACATTTTTAGCTTCACACTTTTCAACTTTGGTTAATTTGATTGAGTAGAAAATTTAAATCATCAATTCCCTGCGGATCGACCCGTATTCGCCACGTACTACAAGTGTACGCCGTGCGCTTGCGGTTATATTTATTTCTAAATTCGTTCGACGGTTTTCTAAACCGATAGAATTTCGGTCGACGAACAAGTTTTTGGCGCCGTTGCTGGGGAGTAGCTTTGATTTTAATTTTCTATTCTTCGGATTATTTTTGTGTGATTTTATTGTGTGTTTGTGTTTGTTTTGTGTGTTTACTTGCATTTAAAAAAAAAGTTTGTGTGGTGTGTTTGTTGTGTGATTTTTGTTTTCATTTTTGTTTGTGTGCTTGTAATTCTTTCTAGTTGCTTTTGCATTTTTATTCAAAAAAAAATTGCATTCCTTTTGTTACATTTTATTTATGTTGCATTTGGAGTTTTGTTGGTTCCTTAGAAAAAAATACACAGTGACATCATTCACATTTCCATTGTACATATACACTGTGCACTACATTTGTCCCTTCTCTGTTTTGCACCTCTGTTTCATCTTGTTTCATTTCAGTTTGCATTTGTTTGTGTAGTACATTTCAGTTTGCATTCACACTTCATTTTAGTTTGCATTTCTTACACAAAAGTCATTTTCTATTGAAAACTACAAATACATTTCTGTTTCACATTCCACAATATCATTCACTGCTGCAACACAGTGCCACTACCCCATAGACACTACCACTTCCCTTCACATCTACAATTTCCTCCAAAGCACACAATTCAGTGCATCACCATTTTGTCTTGCATTTCCCGTACATACACATACAACTTGCCTTCATTACCACCACATTTCTACATTTGCGGCTACCATCTCATTTTCGACAGCTACCACCTACCATAAACCACAGCACATTTCATCATCCTCCGAACTGCCTCAACCACTCCTGTCATAACCTCACTGCTCTGTGCACTACTACCTGACTGTATCATCACTGTCATCTGCTTGCACACAGTCACACTATCATCAACAGCTGCTGCCAACTACTGCACTTCAGCCATAGAGACCAACCACCTCCAGTACTACCAGTTACAACAGCAAATCCAATCACTTGCATCTTAGCCTATTTCTCTTCCACCAACCTACTATCAACCCGGAACCATCATCAACTCAGTGCACTTCACACATATCCCTCAACAGTGCTATCAACAGCAAATACCCTCAAAACTCAACAAGACTGCAGCCATCGACTTACAGCTGCATCACCCCATACAACCATTTTACATCTCCCGACCAACATACAAACATTTCCACTGTGCACTGTGCACTGTCATAACCAACTGACCAAACTCTCAACTCATTTCCATAGAACCTACTTTAACACTTATACATACTCTCAAAATTGCACCTCTACCATACAATCACCACTCATCCCTCCCCTGAATCGAAACCACAACACTACAATGGTTCTGAACTTCTGTTGTTACCACTTCTTACATCAATCTACCACTCGAGTGCACTCAACAGTCCAAGCTTCTACCTCATCCAATTCGACAGCCTCCAACACCTCAGATCGCCAAACTCCCAACCATCCACTGTTCTACAATTCGCAAACCACCGATACATAAGACTGCTGCAACTTCCTCATTGACAACTTCACGAAACTCAAACCGTTGTCGAACCACTTCCTTCAACCAACGTACAACCGAACACCATCAACTCGACAACCATAGCGAACCATCCCTTGCCTCAACCGAAAAAAAATCAAAACCCTACAGTTCACTTACCAGAACTTCAATCGCGAGTAAGAAAAACTCGAGCAAACCCGCAATTGCCAACCGCAATCGAATTGCACTTCGCCCTTGTATTCCTCATCACGCGACACCCACAACCCAATCACAGCCGTAATCATTTCTCACCCGAACATCACCTCCTCGATCAATTGAAAATTTGTTGATTTTTGAATTTGGTTGCGAATTCGATTTGTTTGGAAATTTTTGGTTTAGTTTAATCGAACGGTTTGGGTGAGTTGTTTGCGAATTTGATTTGTTTTAGGAAATGTCAATTTGTGTTTTGGAGAGTGTTCGACTGTGTGTTTTTATTTTGGGTTAGTATTGGATTTGTAATTGGGCCGGGTGAAAATTCTTTTGTTTATTACATTTGTCTATTTTTTTTTGCATTGATTTTTTAGTTCATTTTTCTTATTATCCTTTCATCTCTTAAAAAAATATTTGCTTTGTTTAGGGTTTTATTTTCTTTAAAAATATATATATATATATATATATATATATATATATATATATTTAAGTAAAACTCTACTTTTAAGTTTCCATTCAAAAAAAATTTACAATTTCAAAAAAAAGGGTTGTTTTGAATTTATTTTCATTTAGTTTTTTCTGGTTTTTCATTTTTCTTTGATATATATATATATATATATATATATATATATATATATAATCTGTGTATATATCATTGGTTTTTACTTTTCAGGTTGCCAAAGCAGATAGGAAAAGTGCTTGCTTCGCTGTGCTTGCGAAAAAATAATAATTGCCTACTTGTTTATAAATAACTTTTGGTTCTTTTTACTCCTATTTATTGTTTTTAATTTCTTGCATTGTTGATTGCTTGCATTTGCATTTGTATATAAAAAAAATCAAAAAAAAATCAAAAAGAAAAAAAACAAACAAAAATCCATTCGTAGTTGCATTGTTAATACATGTTTAATTTCTGCTTTGCATTTCATCCTAGAATTTGTTAATAATAACGGTTAGACATCGATAGCTCTTAATTGTATATTTGCAAGTTGTCTTCTTTGAACAATTTAATTTCTTGGTGTTTAGGCTACGGCAGAGTAATAACCATTTATAAATATTACGGTGATTCGTAAATAATATAGTGGTTGTTCCTCTGAAGGTACTTAAACCTTCGGCTGCATTGCTACGGTGATTCGTGGTGCACCGATAACTCCTGCCCGTTACCTGGCTGAGAACTATCTTGTTGATCCAAGACAATTTGTAATTATACAATTTTGGTTTAACTTAGGATAAATCATTTGTAATTAAACCTTGCATTCATTTAGTTGCATTAGTTCATGCATATTTAAAAAAAACAAAAAAATCCTAAAATCCAAAACTAAAAAAATTGTGAATATTCCTTTTCTCTTGAAATTTTTAAATCCTTTTCCTTTGAAATTTCAAAAAAATCCAAAAAACAATTTAGAAAAACCAAAATCCAAAAAAATTATAAAACCTTTTCACAAACAAAGAAAAAATTGAAAAACCAAAAAAAAAAACAAAAATTAATCTTCCTTTTGAAAAATAAATTTTATTTGAAAATATTTTTCCTTTACAGAAAAAAACAAAAACAAAAACATTCTTGAAAATGTCCGAGTTTCCCCGCTCACTTGAATTTTACAATAGTTGTGAAAATCAGTATAATTCATACGATTTCACTCCAAATTCATATGGATATTTTAACGACAACTATTCTTTAATCAATTCGAATTTTGAACAATAAAATTTTCAAAACGATGACCAACCCTCGATTCTCGAAAAGAGCATTTCGTCTTTACTTGAAATCTCTACACAACAAAATCAAATGATAAATGATTTGTGTAATTCATATTTAGGAAATGATTCAAATCAAAGTTTTTAAAATAATCAAAATTTTAATTCACTTCAAAATTCAAACGATTTTGAGTATAACCCATGCCAATTCAATTTTGAACTCCAAAATGAATTTCAAAATCAAAACGAAAATGTGATCCACTTTTCAAATAATTTTGGCAATGGGAATAATCTCGACTATGATGCATGTGAAAATTTTTGTTCTCAACAAATCCAAATCGAAAATTCTCAAGTTAATAACTACAAATTGGATTTTGTAGAACAAATGAACGAAATTTACGATGACCACACGGATTCGTTGTTTGAAACTTATATGAAACAACGTGAACAACAAAACCAAATCCCAACGTGTGACGAGTTAAGTAATAATCCATCTTATACCCAAATCGACAATTTTCAAATAACAACTTTTGAAATTGAAAATAATAACCTTAATGAAGTTGTTGAAAACACGGTAATTGAGTTGGATTTCAACTCTTTTGAGGGTGTGGAACCAAATTTAAAATTCGATCTTCCTTTTCCCGACTTCGAAAATTTGAATACAACTTTGGATTTTGAACTTAATATATACGATGAAGTTGTTAATAATCAAAATAAGGAAGACGAATTCAATGAACACAATTTCTTTGGACTTTTCGAAAATGAGTTGTCGAATTCTGTAGGGGAAGATTTACATCACCATTTTGATTTTGAAATCGATAATTTTGAAGAAGTTTTCAATGATAAGTTTGAACTTCAACTTGGTGATAATAAATTTGAATTTCAGTCAATTATTCTATCAACCCCGAAAATCATCGAAAACAAAACAACTCGTACGATTTTTAATAAAACGGCATTCATTTTTCCAAATCCAAATTTAACTTCGAAATCTTGTATGATTTGGTTTTTCGAGCTTAAGCTGTGTCTCGTATACTTGACGAGACAAATGAATCGGTCTTTGGAAGACCATTTCATTTACTTTTTGATGATATACTTTCTGATCTCGTGTAAATACCGTTCACCTTCATGTAAATATAGGTCATCTTTTTATTTTATTTTTATTTTTCTCCTTCTACTTGGGTTGACTGTGGGGACACAGTCAAAATCAAGTGTGGGGGGAGACTCATCTTCATTTTTAGAATTTTCATGGTTTATTTTTGCTTTGTTCTTTTTTAAAAAAACTCAAAAAAAAAATCTCAAAAACATATTTTCTTTTGATTTATTTTTAAAGAAACACTATAGGATAAATATATGGTTTTGGTTTATTAAATTGAAATTTTTGAAATTTAATTTGTCTTAACAAAAATAAAAATGAAGTTTGATTACAAATAACGATAGCTTAACTAGTATATAGGAAGGTTCATACGTGATAATTATGAAGTAAATCCTAATTGAAAATCTTTGTTTTAAAAAGTGGTTGATTTAAAGTAAAGGATATAACATTTTTTTTGTCTTCTAAGTTAAGTGGTGCTAAGATGATTTTGCAAAAATCTCTCTTTGAAAAAAAATACAAAAAGAAAAAAATATTAAAAAAATGTTTCTTGTATATATGTATAGTTTTTAATAAACACCAAGAGTCATGTGTTCACACTTGTGTGTTCACTCGCCATGCTCTGTACCATTCTCACGTATGCCCGAAAGGCAATGCACGATCAGTATATCTGGCCTCAGTTTATCTGAGTTAGGTGTGTGTATATAAAAATTATTTTACTAATAACGCCTACAGTCAATAGGTGTTCACACTTGTGTGTTTACTCGCCACGCTCTGTATTCCCCTCACATTAGTCCGCAAGGCAGTGCATGGGTAATATATCTGGCCTCGGTTTACCTGAGTTAGGCATATGTAAAAATTGTTAATATCAATAAAATTTTCAAAAATAAGAGAGAGTAAGCAATTGAAATCCAAGCACTGTTTTAACTTATTTGATTTGACTTGTTATTGAAAAAAAATGAATATACCACTTTGATAAACTTTGATAATCAACTAAGGATCCATTTCATAGTTACACTTTGTTATCAACCGAAACAACGAGTTAAACTATAGTCTATTTGTTATGATAACTTGATTTTAATTGGAAATTTTGATAAGTAAAATGACTTCAATTTTCAAGATATCAACCAAAACCTATATTTAACTTATTTGTGTCAATTTAAAAATAAATCCTTCATTGTAAATATTTTCAAAAACTTGCATTCATCTCCTTGTAAATAAATCTTGCATTTTGTAAATATTTTCATCCTGCATTTGGATTTTGTGGGTAGTATCCGTTGAAAACCCTCACAAGACAACACTCGTCCTACTGGGGACACCCAGAGGTTTAACGGCTTGTTGCATACGCTCAATGCAATCGTGCTCCCTACGAAAATGGATTTATCTTAGTTTTTTCTTTATTCGAGGACGAATAAAAAGATAAGTGTGGGGGTATTTGATGTGCAAGTAAATGTGCATATTTTTACCACCATATTTAATCTATTTAAATTAAATAAATGATCATATCGGGCATTTTAACTTGTTTACACCAAAATTCATATTATTTTCAAATCGTCACATATTCATCTTCATCCAAGGGCAAAATGGTCATTTTTGTGCATATATTAATTTGAGAAAAATTAATTGGAAATTTATATATATTTGTGTCGGAATTTGATCTCAAATAGGGATGGTTTCATGAAGACACATGCATGCACAAGAGTGAAGAGAACAAATGAAGATGGAAATAATTCAAAGTGGTGATCATGGAGGACCCCACCCACTTACCTTGATTTTTAAATTAGGAGCTAAGCACATGATAAAAGGACATTAAAGCTTCATATACATTTAAGTGGGGATTAGTGGATGTTAATGATTACTTGGCCACCACACTATCTCAAGGGCAATTTGGGCATTCCCCAAAAATATGAATTAGGGTTTAACACATGTATAAAATCCCCTTATGTTTCATGTAACTCCTCTCCCCCTTAGTCTCTCTTACTTAGTTTTTAGCTTAGGAAATAAATCAAAGCTTTTCTCTCTTCTTTTTCCGTGGCTACTTAGCCATTTTATTTCATGTAATTTTTGTTTCTTTTATGCAATGTTAATTCTCTTTTATTTACATGCTTATTCTCTTTCATGCTAGTAGTGTAGTTTGATTTTAATGTAAGTAGATTAGTTTTATTTCTTGTTAATTAGCTCTCTTTTCCTCTTCTTTTTCATTCATGTTGCAAGCTACTTGTGTTGTTATGATAACACAAATGAGAGGCTAATCCCATCAATTTAGGGGTAATGAAGCCTCTAATCATGTAGCTTCAATATTTTGATAATTATTGCTCTCTTTTGTGCTTAAAATGAATGTTGATGTAATTTATTGTTTCATATTGAATTTGATAGTCTATGTTGTTCATAACAAATAGGCTATGCTTAAACAATCACAAACAAAAATTGCCTCTTCATCTAAATATGATTATGGCAAAGAAGTGAATGTTGAAATTGAAATTTGATGGTCTATATTTCTAATTAATAGTTAATAGACCATACTTAAAATAGATTTTGCTTTCAACTTGTTGTCATTTTTCATGAGAATTAAAAATGGTTTAAAGGTTGTGTTATAGTTTGATGGCTTATGTTGAGCTAATTAATAGCACAAATGAGCCATACTTATGATAAACACATCATTTAAACTCATTTATGACCAAAGAAGAGAGATCATAATTTCATAAATTGTTGAACTATATGATCTAGAGAGTGGAATTATCTCTAAATTGTCATTTAACTCTCATTTTTCTATCAATTTTCTTTTGCTAGTTTTCTACATTTTTAGCTTCACACTTTTCAACTTTGGTTAATTTGATTGAGTAGAAAATTTAAATCATCAATTCCCTGCGGATCGACCCGTATTCGCTACGTACTACAAGTGTACGCCGTGCGCTTGCGGTTATATTTATTTCTAAATTCGTTCGACGGTTTTTTAAACTGATAGAATTTCGATCGACGAACACCTCCGTAGTATATTCATTCCTGTATTTCGACGTCAGGTACGCGGCAAAAACCGCGAAATAGTTAACCACATCGGTGTCAATTTTGGTCCTTTGAGTTTTCCAGTGTCCATCCGCTTATCCAACCATTGAAAAATAAATGGGCACTGCTTTTAATATTTCCAGACTTGATTATTGGCTTTGACTATTCGCATTTGGTTTATTTATTTTGGTTCGTTCCATTTCTCCGTCAGTTTGATAAAGTAATAATATAGTATTATATAATTGAAAGCCTGTTCATCATCCTTCACAAAATCTTCTCTGCCTTCTTCTTTTAAGCCTTCTCTCTAAAACAAACTTGCACCCCTTCTCACCTTTGCTCTGCTAAACCTTGTATCACCACTTTCAAAGCTGCTCTGCTAAATCTTCTCACAAAATATATAAACATTGTATATATCAAAGCTGCTCTTCGTATGCCTACCCTTTTACTTGCTCCCCACTTTCATGCCATCCCTTGTTCGCCACCATTCACCACCTCATACCCATCTCACGGCAGTGCTCCCCACCCTTACCTTCGGCCATCAAACCAGCCCGTAACCAAGACCCGCCTCGGCATCACCTCCACGTCCATCACTCCGTCACGTGGGCAGCATGGTAGAGCACCCCCTCAACCTGGCAACCGAACACTCCGCACTCCGTACTCTCCATTCGAGCACCGTTCGCCAACACCATCTCAACCGGCCTCTTCTTCCACCCATGCTTCCAATCATCAGACCACCAAGTCACCCCTTTCCTCTTGCCTGAAGTTCCCTCTACCTGTTCTATTTCTTATCTTTCTTATTGTTTAAAAATGTAAGTTCAGGATTCCTTTTGTTTATTTTTTTCAGTTTTGTATATTCAAGTGCTCTTACTTTTTATTTTCTGCTCGTCCCTATTGTTTGAAACCTTTCGTGATTTTCTTTCTGTTCTTCTTGTTCTTTGTTATATTATATTATCATATACTTTAAAGGATAAGTATATGGGTGTTGTGCACATACATTATGAGGTTTGTTTATAAATGGTCACTTTATAAAGCTAAACTGAATCGGGTTATACTGATTTGTACATATATATATACACTATAAAGCAAAACCTTGGTCAAAGCGGTCAAAGTGAAGCCTTTTATTCACTTCCCAAATTGTCCACCGTTCATAATAGAAAGAAATCGGTATAGAAGGGCAACTCAGTCTTTTACCGACCGCTTCCCACGTTTCCCACCTTCACTGTCTGCACGTTTATTTACCTACCTCTTCTATTTCTCTTCCCTTCTCCTTTCATCCGCTTTTTTCCTATCCTTCCAATTTCACATCTCCTACAGAAAAATGGCTACTCCCTTCGAACAGCCGACAGTACTCCCAGTGAGAAATGCGGATTAAGGATCTTATGTCTAGAATAAACACTAGAGGGCGGTGAATAGTGTTTTCAGGAATTACTAATCCTTTTTGAGTTTATCTTAATTTGAACACAAATATATGCAATATTCAGACACAAATATGATCACAAAATCAAACACAGATGTAGATATAAAGTAAAAGCAATAAAGGAAAGAACACACCGGATTTTATATTGATTCGGAGTTACCCTACATCCAATCCCGCAACACAAGTACGGATTTCCTTTCAAAATCAATTCTTACAATTACACCCTTGATTTCAAGGCCACGAGGTACACCGCTCTAGATTTACAATCCTCTAGGTAGAGATACTTGATTTTACGGGCAACAAGTTCACCCGATTGATTTTCCAGGCTACAATCACACCTTTCTCGCTCGATTGATTACAAAGAAATCTATAACTCTGAATAGCATTGGGATCTTGTTGAGATAGTGATAGATAATCAAACCAAAGATGATCTAGTTAGATTCAATGGTGATTTTGGCAGAGTAATGGTAAAATGTATATAAAGAAATGTGGAAGAAGAAGAGGAGTGAAATCAGAGAAAATATGAATATAAATTCATTTAAAACATCCCCTATTTATAGTAGAACAATAGCCATGTCCATTCGTGAAAGGATATGACAAATAGACACTTCCTTTGAAATTCAAACTTTTGAAATAAATTGTCACCTCGTCGACAAGGGGTACTTGGGGTTGTCGACAGGCCTATGTTATTTTTGGTAATTTGTTTTTCTTTGGAAAATAATTTCTATCTTGTATTAAAACTATTTTAAACTTTATAAATATACTTAACTATAGTTAAAATACATAAATAAGTATAGAGAATAATATTTTGGTATATATAAAATTGTACTATAATTTTATATTTAAATCTAAGTATAAATATTAAAAGTTAAATATATTATAATTAAAAGATAGTTTAAAACCAAGAATAATTTGATATTGAAAATAAAGATTATTTTAAGGCTAAAAGTATTTTAAAACCAGGATAGATGTTTTGATTTAAAAAAGGAAGATTTTGAAATCATTTTGTAAAACATTTGAATAAAAGTTAGTGGATACAAAACAATGTTCCACTAGATTTTTCATAGGTTCCATCCTACTTAGGGTTCCATCCCTTTAACGGGCTCGAAGTGGATTCCATTCCACGAATAAAATGGATATTAAGATGTCAGTGCTTTTCTAGGAGTTTTAACAAAATTCCTAACTAAATTACATATCTTGAAATCTTGAACTCTTGATAATCTTGATACTCATGAGTCTTGAATCTTGATATCTTAGATCTTGAATTCATCAGTTCTTGAATCTCTATACTGTACAGTCTTCATTCTTTGGTACCTGCATATACATCTTGCATATACATATATATCTAAACCATACTATTAGTATTTATATTTTATAATCTTATTCTAAGGTTGTTGTCATCAAAACCAACTTCCCAGGGACTAACTATCTCCCTCTTTTTGATGATGACAACCTTTGTTTATAAAATATCACTTCTATCCTAATAACTCCCCCTAAAAACTAATAACTCCCCCTTAATCTATGCCTAACTATCCTATTTTATACTTCTCCCCCTTTGTCATCAATAAAAACTAACTCCTAACTATATAACTCCCCCTTATTCTTGTACTAGAGTACCTGCATTAATAAAATATATAATGGAGTATATAATAGATAGATTAAGAGATAATTATACTGATAGACATGATAACTAATCAAAGATCATATAAATATCATTGTATTTATACATATTATGTTTTGCACACCAATTATCAATCCACACCAAACCAAATCAAATCAAATCAAATCAAATCAAATCAATCCAAGCAATCAATTCAAATTAAACAAAACAATAAAATCAAACATTACGAGGAACTTCCACCCATCCTTCTTCTCCAAATATAGGGTCTGCTTTAATGGCATCCCAATTTTCATTTTCATTGGTGAGAGAGACTGGAGGATGTGCTTCATTATCATCTTTGTGTAGGGAGGAAATCATCCATCGAATCGCATCGAAATGCTTTTCTTGCTCCTTGATCATCTGCATTTGACTCAACTCTAAGTGTCGCTGATTACGGAGAATGAAAGAAAGAATATTCTTGAAAGAATTAAGGGTTTCTTCAAGATTCTCAGTCAAACTATGAATTGGATCGGCCATATTTGAGTTTGTGAAAGGAAATATAGATAGAGTATATAAGAAATGATTTTGAATGATGAATTCTGGAAGAAATATGTATTTATATGTGTAGAAATTTGTTTGAAATGAATAGACACAAGGTAGTTATTCAAATTTCAAATTTAAAATGAAAAGTCATTTCTGACCAGTACTTGTCGACAGGGTCTCTAGGGGGTTGTCGACAGGGGTTAGTTAATTTTGATGACTCATTTTGATTTCGTGAATAATTGTGTATATATATATATATTTATATAATATACTAACATTTATTCTAGAGATAAGATAAGCTAGATAACAGAAAAGTAATTCAATTTCATTTCATAATAGAACGATACAATGAGAATAACACGAACATTCAAATCAAAACAAACTAAAACCAATACAACATGACATGAAAAGGTAGAACTAGTTAGAGGATGACGAAGATGAAGATAATCCAAGCTTCTTGCTGACTTTGGAGAAAAACTTGTTCATCTTGGATGACATTTTATCCAATCTCTTACTAACGGATCGTTTAAGAGTCCGTTGATTCTCTACAATGGTCTTTTAATTTTTGAGTAAGGTTTTGTTTGTTGGATTAGAGGGATAGTCAATACTTTCCAAGGATGTTTCACCTTCTTCTTCTTCTTCTTCTTCTATTTCCATTTCATCCCCTTCTTCTTCCTCCTCCTCCTCTTCCATCTCCTCATGAGCCAAACGCTCTTCCTTTTCGGCAAGAGTCTCATATGGTTGAAAAACATATGGAATTTTCATAAGAGAAATGTTTGAGTGATTAAATGCTTTTCTTGAAACAAAATTTTCTCCTTTGAAATCCACACCAAAATAATTAAAAATCCGAGCGAGATAGATTCCATGATACAAAGTGTTTTCACCCATTTCAAAATTTTTGGGACGAAGTTCATCCAAAATAACTTGCGCCTAATTAATATCATAATTTCCAAAAATAGCAAAAAGTGCTTTGCAAACTTTTGAAGTTGGATTGTTAAAACTCCCCGATCTTGGGGTCAAAGTATGTTGTAAAAGAAGATTAACAATTCTAGCTTTTGGTCGAAAGTTTCAATTTAAGAATTCAAAGTTATCATTTCCTTCGAAAATGTGATGAAATGTCTCACGATCATTTTCATCGATATTAAAACTAGAAAGATCCATTCCCGTGCTCTTGCAATTGAGAATGGTACCCAAAACATCACAATTTAAAATGATTCTTGTGCCTTTGACACTACTCCAAATTTCATCATCATTTCCATTATAAAATCCACGGTTGAGATTTGCATAGAAAATTTTAACAAGATTTGGATAACAAACAAAGTCATTTTGTGAAGCATCAACAAAACTAAGAACTTGATTGTTTGCAAAAAGAGAATCGATTTCATAAGTAGAGAAATCTTGAAATAAAGCAAACTTTCCGGGATGGACTTTTCCATAGTTAGCATAGTTGATATATGCTTTTATAGCCTCCGGATTATTGAAAAGTTGCTCTTTTATATTTCTGGAAAGTCTCATTATGGAAGGGTTGCTTGAAGAAGCCATTAGAGTAGAGAGTAGAAAGCTTGATATTTTGAAATAAGAGTTTGAATTTGAAAATGAAAGTGAAAAGTTGTGATAAGAGATAGTAAATAAATAGATTCTCAAGGGACAGGTTCTCTGGTCAAAAGGTGACTTTTCAAAGACTTGAATGAAATGAAAAGATGGAGGGAAATTCAAACATTTTAATTCAAATTTGAATTTCAAATTTCTGTACCCTTGTCGACAACGTGGGGGGGCCTTATCGACAGGTGTCTTTGAATTTTTATGATTTAATTCTCTTAATTATTCTAATATATATATATATATATATATATATATTATTTTTAATGTCTATATAATATCTGGAATATTACTAGAATTATAGTATATTCCATAAAATATTATGATACTATTTAAAAAAATAAAAATAATAATAAAATAATAGTAAAAATATAATAAAATAATAATAAAAATTTTAAAATTCAAACGACACACCAATTCAAAATCAACCAATCAAACATCCAATCCTAAGTATGCAATTTCAACCAATGTATTGTAAACGTGTACCTTTTTCTGAGTCCGTTTCTCTGAATTCGTTGGAGTCGTGAATTGCCGTGAAACAAATATTTGAATTATCTGTCTTATGATCATCATCGCTTGAGGACGAGTCTGAATCATCTAGAGTAGTGGTAAATGCACGTTTTCGTTTCTTTGAGGAATCATTGTTTATAGGAAGATTTTGCTTATTTGGATGCGGACAGTCTCTTTTGATATGGCTTGGTTCATCAAAGTTGAAACATTTGATATAGTTTGGCACTATATTCTGATTACCAGAGTTCTTATAGTTGTTTCTCTTGAGATTATTCATCTTTCTATATTTTAGGAATTTCCGAAAGTTCTTGGTCATAAAGGCTATCTCTTCATCATTGTCGCTATTTGAGTCGGATCCATCGGTCAATGCATTGAATGCAATTGATTTCTTTTCAGATGCTTTGCTTTCTCTTCTCCCAATCATTTGGACTTCAAACGACATTAGATTTCCAATTAATTCTTCTATCTTTAAGGTACTGATGTCATTTGCCTCTTCGATCGCAAGTGTCTTTTGATCCCATTCTGGAGTAAGAGAATTTAAGATTTTCTAACTTGAACTTCTTCCGAAAATACCTTTCCCAAGGATATTAGAGAATGCACAATATCCTGAAATCTACTATACATATCTGAAATAGACTCATTAGGATTCATTTTAAATAATTGAAACTGATTTGTGAGCATGGAAATTTTGGTCTGTTTAACTTTGCTCGTTCCTTCGTGAGTAACTTGCAAAGTTTTCCAGATTTCATATGCAGACTTACAAACCGACACTCTATTAAATTCATTCCTATCAAGTGAATAAAATAGAATATTCATAGCTTTAGATTTATTTTGTGCAATGGCCTTTTGCTCAGCAGTCCACTGTGAAAAATCAGTTGTGGGTTCAAAATATTCAGTCTGTGTGATATTCCAAGTGTCTAGTCCTATAGATTGTAAATATATTTTCATCCTACATGCCCAATATGCATAGTTACTACCATAAAAAAGTGGTGGTCTGATAGTAGACTGACCTTCTACAAATGAACTAGTAACAGAGGTAATAGAACTAGTGTTGGTAGTAGTAACAGTACCAGTGTTGGTAGCCATTTTAAAAAATTTCAAAATTCAGATTATGAAACTTTGAAAACCTTGCTCCGATACCAAATGTGAGAAATGCGGATTAAGGATCTTAAGGCTAGAATAAACACTAGAGGGGGGTGAATAGTGTTTTCAGGAATTACTAATTCTTTTTGAGTTTATCTTAATTTGAACACAAATATATGCAATATTCAGATACAGATATGATCACAAAATCAAACACAGATGCAGATATAAAGTAAAAGCAATAAAGGAAAGAACACACCGGATTTTATACCGGTTCGGGGTTACCCTACATCCAGTCCCGCAACACAAGTACAAATTTCCTTTCAAAATCAATTCTTACAATTACACCCTCGATTTCAAGGCCACGAGGTACACCGCTCCAGATTCACAATCCTCTGGGTAGAGATACTTGATTTTACGGGCAACAAGTTCACCCGATTAATTTTCCAGGCTACAATCACACCTTTTCTCGATCGATTGATTACAAAGAAATCTATAACTCTGAATAGCACTGGGATCTTGTTGAGATAGTGATATAGAATCAAACCAAAGATGATCTAGTTAGATTCAGTGGTGATTTCGGCAGAGTAATGGTAAAAATGTATATAAAGAAATGTGGAAGAAGACGAGGAGTGAAATCAGAGAAAATATGAATATAAATTCGTTTAAAACATCCTCTATTTATAGTAGAACAACAACCATGTCCATTCGTGAAAGGAAATGACGAATAGACACTTCCTTTGAAATTCAAACTTTTGAAATAAACTGTCACCTTGTCGACAAGGGGTACTTGGGGTTGTCGACAGGCCTATCTTATTTTTGGTAATTTGTTTTTCTTTGAAAATAATTTCTATCTTGTATTAAAACTATTTTAAACTTTATAAATATACTTAACTATAGTTAAAATACATAAATAAGTATAGAGAATAATATTTTGGTATATATAAAATTTCACTATAATTTTATATTTAAATCTAAGTATAAATATTAAAAGTTAAATATATTATAATTAAAAGATAGTTTAAAACCAAGAATAATTTGATATTGAAAATAAAGATTATTTTAAGGCTAAAAGTATTTTAAAACCAGGATAGATGTTTTGATTTAAAAAAGGAAGATTTTGAAAACAAGATATAATTTTGTAAAACATTTGAATAAAAGTTAGTGGATACAAAACAATGTTCCACTAGATTTTTTGTAGGTTCCATCCTACTTAGGGTTCCATCCCTTTAATGGGCTCGAAGTGGATTCCATTCCACGAATAAAATGGATATTAAGATGTCAGTGCTTTTTTAGGAGTTTTAACAAAATTCCTAACTAAATTACATATCTTGAAATCTTGAACTCTTGATACTCATGAGTCTTGAATCTTGATATCTTCGATCTTGAATTCATCAGTTCTTGAATCTCTATACTGTACAGTCTTCATTCTTTGGTACCTGCATATACATCCTGCATATACATATATATCTAAACCATACTGTTAGTATTTATATTTTATAATCTTATTCTAAGGTTGTTGTCATCAAAACCAACTTCTCAGGGACTAACACTCCCTGCTCTCCCGGTCGTGGTCGTTCATCAACATATCACTCTATCCATACTCACGACGGACGTCGACAACAACTTGGTGACCGATTACTGTTCAAAGCAAAAGAAGATGAGTTTACTCTTTTTCTCTCCGTTGTTAAAATTTTATTTTCATTTATTTATGACCCACAATACCCCGTTTGTGCATTTATGGCTATTACTGCTTTAAATTTTTTACTCACGTTTACATGTTTGCATACAAACTGTTTGACTGAATGTGCATAACAATTGTGATAGAAATATACTATCGTTTTCTTCTTTGCTTATTTTTGTGTCGAATTCTGATAGTAGATTAATATGCAGCAAGTATTTTTCTATTCATTCATACTCCTATAACGTGCTCATTTACTCTTCCCTCACCTCTGTTATATCTAACATTATAGAACAGTAGTACAACTTAGAAGACAGAATTATTGAAGGCCAATAACAATGAATCTTCTCCTGCAGTGAAGTTTGAAATAGATGAAATAGAAGCGAAGGCAGAAGTTAATGAAACCTTTCTTATGCTTTTCGTCTCAGCAGCCATTGAGGATATTTTTGTCATTACTTTTCCCACGTTCGAACCATTTTCCCATTTTTCCCATGAACCTCTTATTTGCTTCTCCAGTAGCTTCGGAGGCGGTGAAGAAACATGAAAGTTACGTTCGAAAGCTGGAGGCTTTGTTCTCTAATCTGAATCCATTGGACAAGGAATTCATTCATGTTTGCTAAAAGATTGAATGTAGATGCTCCTCTTTTTGTTGATTCGATGGACCACTATAATAATTATTACAATAACATGGATTTCAGGCACGATGTTTTTTGGAAATCCTGAGAGTTATCAAAAGGTAAATTTATTTATTTTTGTAGAAGTTTGATTGCTTTGGATTCTGATGTAATTCAAATATTGAAATTTTATATAGATACAAACGGTTTGGACAAGTGTTTATTTGCAGGTAGGAGAAAGGAGCTTAAGCATGAAATTGTGTTATTGGTAGCAAGACTAGAATCCAGCTTAAATATTGAAATTCCAACAAAGCAAGGCTCCTCGGGACCATCTGATGGAATTTGATAGGCTACCACTACGAGATCTAAGTTTATAGCATCGATACTGTATTCTGAATCAAAGTTGATACATACTCCAATTTCTCTAAACTCTCATCCTTACTCTGCGTCTTGAAGGGACACGGTGCAGCTGCCTGGCTAGACTGATGCTGAGACATAGTCGAAGCAAAATGGTTAAACGCAGAGAGCAGCGCTTCCAGTTCGACTATGGGATGTTTTTATCATTTAAACAAATAGTAGAGGTTAGTTATTGCAGATTCTCACCCATTATTACTGCATCCCTCTCAAATTTTACCTTGCTGTATTATTATTTTTTCTTTGAATTTATGAGAAGATGTGAATTTCTTGGGTACATGGGCCAATGATATGAGATTATTATTAGATAATGAAGTTTCAGTTTTAAAGATACGGTCTTCTTCATTTTTAGAGGTATAGTTTTCACTAAATGTAGGTACTGTTTCATTTTTTCATTTAATAAAATAATATAATTTGTCCAATGCCTGGCTAGACTGATGTTGAGACATAGTCGAAGCGAAAAGGTTAAACGGAGAGAACAGCACTTCCAGTTCGACTATGGGATGTTTTTATCATTTAAACAAATAGTAGAGGTTAGTTATTGCAAGTTCTCACCCATTATCCCTGCATCACTCTCAAATTTTAATATGCGAAGCAAATTTTAGCAGCCGCTCTAAGCTTTTTAAGGTTTAGGTTTGGGTAAGTCGCCGTCATAATTCACAGTTTTCGGTTTTGCTTACTTATCTTCAATTATAATCTTATTTTGTCCACTTTCAAATTTTAGTTATTTAGTAGCAGAGATGGTGGTTCCTTTGTCGACGAATAAGATCATTGAGAAAAGAGTGAAGAAATTTAAGAGGCATTATAGCGGTCATTGCAAATGCCTTCAGGCTTTTTTCTTGCTTTTTTGTTATTTTTTATTAGTTGATTGATTATCTTATTTTGATATAAAATAATTTTTTGAACTTGCATAGTTTGATATTACATCAAGTGTATGGAAAATACCACTGTTCAAAATTTTTATGTACTGCATCTATATCCCGTTTGGAAAGTACTAAGCATCTTGAGTTATATATATATATATATATGGCTTATAAAATGATATAAGACATACAAATTATTATTTGATTGTTTTTCTATGTGTTATTTGCAGAAAGTAAAATGCTTCAGTCAAGTCATGAACTTCTTAGTTTCGTTGTGAAAAGGATTATTCTTATATTGGTTGGTCTAATAATAATTTATTAATTTAGTATGATATGAAGTTCAACTAAAACTCTATGTTTTCGTAAGTGCCAACGTATAGGATTTTATTTACATTGTTATTAGATTAGTTAAAGCTTATGGTTAATACATCAACTGTTACTAACAATTACATTATGACTAGCATTCCTAGGATTATAAATAGTTTAGAAAAAACATGCTACTGCAAGCAACAGCAGGAGCTGCTGCTCCAATCAAGAGCACGTTGCTGCATGAAAGAAAAATAATAAAAGTCTTTTGATTCTCTTTTTAATATGGATATGGTTCATCAGTTTGATCTTTCTTTTTTAATGAATTATGCTTTATATTTTGTGAAGCTCCTATTGTAAAGGATTTAAATGCATGATCTTTACCATGTCTGAAGTAGTCAGTTGACTTCATGTTGACTACATTTTATGTTATGTTACAAGTCTGTATTATATTGATGAATTACTTGCATTTTCATATAGAGTTGGCATGTCAGTTTGTTCTACTGTATTAAAATGGTAATATTTTGCTACGAGGAATAATGAGAAAAGTGCAAAGTTTTGAGCAAGCTAAAGAAGACCGGTAAAAGGATATGATAGAAAAAGTTCAAATCCTAACTTAATTTTGTTCATAATTTCTATAATTATTTGATGGTGCTTGGAAACTTTAGTAATTTTACAAAGCTATACCATTTAACTTCACATTTTTTATATATAAGAGATTCATTTTGTTATTAGATATAAACATTGTCATTGTGGTTTGTATTCTAAATGTGGATTTCACCTTTTGATTTATTGGAGTTTACATAATAGGTTGCCAAACTTAGGTTATGTACATAGAATTTTTCTCTTTAGATGAGCAAACAAATCTAATTGAAATTACTTGATTGCTTGAATTCTACACTCATATATTGCAGCTGTATTTGACGGAAACACGTAAAAGATGTAGATAAATAAAGCTTATGTTAAATCTTGACTTGGTATATTTCTTAATTGCTACTTTATTGTAAAACGACTGTTAAACTCAATAGATGTTCCCAGATATTTTTAAATTTAAATATTCAGTTCACCGTCTATTTAGCTTCATTCAAAATAATAATTTATGTAAATAGATGAAGGTACATAAAATATCTGAAATTAAGATAATATTGTAGCTAGTTCTAATAGCGTTTCATTTTTGGAGCCTACCAATTTCGCTGCAACTTACAGTGAATTTTCTTTAGAATTTAGTTTTGTGGACGCTTCATTATTATCGTGTTTGATTTTTGGTTCTTGGTTGTAGTTTCAATCCGCAATAAAACTTAGTGCATGTTCTACAATCTATGGTCTCTAATTATCATATATAACTTTATATTACTATGAGTGAATGTAAAAATATTGATTGCATACAATAGGAAAATAATTTCTCACTGCCTATATTTTTCACCATTTTCCTATCTCTTCTCTTCCAATTTGTTCACAAAACCCACAAATTCATTACTTTTTTATTTTTGGAAAAGTAATCAAGCATAAGTAAAGCAACAAATAATGAAGTTAGAATTGAGGTTACTCATGGAAAATGACATATTAAGTGTAAGTAAAAATGTCTTGATTTATTACTTGAACAATATGCTATGGTACTAAAGTGCCTGACCCCATGCGTACATTTGTTCAGTTAGATTTTATTTTTATGGCTAATTTTATCCAGTTTCTGCTCAAAACATTATTGTATTTTGTTTGCAGTGGTAGATGTTGACAGCCACGGTCACAAAGAAACTGATGATGGGTGCTAAATGTGGCAGATTTGATAAGTAAGCATGAGTTTGATTAAATATTTTTGTTTTGTATATTTGTCCTTTATTTTCTTTGGTGTATGAGAATATGAACAAAAATTTGGATCTTTATGAAATAGGTACAATTAATATCTGTATTTTCAAGATGTTCATCAGTTGATTTATGTTTTAGCTTTTTGTTCCTTTCTTAACATTTATACAAAGAAGCTAAAGTCATTAGACTCATGGCCAAAAGAAAAATATTTATATTTTTACCGATAGTATTATGATTAATTTAGTGATCAACGATATGTCTCCAATTTGATTCTCATAGTGGTTTTTCTAATAACCTGCCTATGAAAGCCACTATGTGCATACCATGGCAATGATTCTAATATGCTTTTAGCTTTTCTACGTCACTATCACTTTTTCTACACATGAGTGGGCCGATGGAATGTCAACAAGGTTCTCTTGATGACATACGGTGACAAGTGCCCAATTTAAGTTCATTTCCAGTTTTTGGTCAAATTTGTCATGCACACGTCCATCGGACGTGCATGCATACTTGTGTATATATATATATTGATTTATACATATTTATACAAAGCAAAATGAGTATATATATATACATGTATATATATAAAGTATATTTTTTTTATGTAAGTTATATTTTTTAGCTGTAGTTTATATAGTAGTTTATATAATAGATATATATCATTTGGTTGTAGGTTATATAGATTTATGTATATAGTATATATGTATTGTGATGTACAGGTTGCATATGATATGTTTACATATATATAATTAATATCATCAGTTGGTCGGTTTTAACTTGCTGCTTATAATATATTTCAGGTTTATATATATATATATATATATGTATGTATGTATATTTAGTTATATATATAGTGTCTAGATTTCAGTTTTATATACATTATATATTGATTCGTATACATTTGTCGCTGCCTGTACCTAGATATTTTGTTTTAAGGTATGAGTTTATAGTATAAATATTGTTTACAACATTTAATCTAGGAAGAAGATTTTATATGTTTCTTTGTTTTACATTTTACTGTTATATATGTAGGTATATATATTAGTTTATATATATGCATGAATTTGGTTTGTATCAGTATATTATATTATTAGTTTATATATATATATATAAGTTTTAATGTTAATTTATATGTATTAAAATAAAGCAAGTTTATATGAATTTGTTTTAAATATAAATGTTAAAGATATAACATGTATGTAAGTATTTGTATTTTAAATAAATAAATAAATATATGTATTTATTTCAAAATATATAATGTATATATGTTTGATTTTATATATGTGTTTTAATTTAAAACCATGATTTTTGAAAACCATATTTATATTTAATTTAATATATGTTTGGATTTAGAATATGACTTTATATATAGTAATATATGGTTATATGTATATAAGTTCACTTATACCAATTATCTTCATCGATCTAGTTCTGATTTGATTCGTCTATTTCTATTTATCAGCTTTGTTCGTCAAACCATGTCCATCTAGCATTGTTTTAGTATTCGTAGCTCATTTCTCTGTCAAATCTATCTAGCCTCGAAAGGTGAGCAATCACCCACGATTAACGTTCTTATATTATTAAGTTTGATTTCACTTGAAACGACAATTGAAGTATGCTGCTAAATTGAACTGTTAATTATTTAATTGTTATATATGATATGCTATTATCTGAAATTGTTCACTTGTGGGATATGACACCATATCCTATTGTTTATATTTTATTTAATTTGTTATTGATGATATATCTCTGTTGTTGATATGTTATATTATTATTTTAACTGTTGTCACTCTGCAAGTTCCTTGTTAGTATAGAATTCTCTATGGGTTGAAATGATACATACCCAAACGATCTTGTAGAATAGGAGAAATCGTTATGCGTTGAAATGATAAACCCAAGTGATTTTCATTTAATTGAATTTGGGATTGTGGGTTGAAAAGATATATACCCGTAGATATTTAAATTGCAGATTGAAATGATAAATATCCGTATCACTTGACCATAGGATAGAAAATTATATACAGGCACCGTTGGTATATATATATTTTGAAAATGATTTCCAAGGTTTCAAAAAGAAATATATGTGGTTTTAATAAATATTGATTTCAAGATATTATATTTTTAATATAGATTTTATAATAATTTAAGTTGGAAAGAGAAATAGAAATTAATTTTAAATTTATTTGAATTTTTCTTAAATAAAACGATTTAAAACTTATTAAATTTGAGATTTTAAAGATATGATTTATAACTTGATTTTTGATTTAAAGTGATTAAATGAATATTTCAAGTAAATAAAATTGAAGGGAATATTTAGTTTACATAAATTGTAATTCGAGGTTTTATCTAAATGATATTGGATGACTAAGTGAATTTTTCAATATTAAATAATGGTAAGGTTGAATTTGAAATATAAATGAATTTTAGCTTTGAAATCTATTGAAATTGAAATGGTTTAAATTGTAGTATATATATGTATTTGAAATCGATATAAATTTTAAATGGTTTGAACTGAATTGAAATTGGTGAATTAAGATTAAATTAAATTGAATTTTGGAATTCGAGTTGATCTGAATCGATTTGTGAAATTTGAGGAAACTATTTTATTATATAAAGTACTTTAAATTATATTTAAAACTATTTTAATATTTTACTTTATAAATTAATTAAATATAAACTATTTTGATTTTTAACTATTTTCAATATACTAATTAATTATTTTTATAAACTATTTTATTATATATACTATTTTAATATCTAAACTGTTAAGTGGGAGTAATATGATTTCAAAGTGCTATGAATTTTCCAAGTGTTATGATTTCCAAGTGTTACGATTTCCTAAATGTTATGGTTTCAAAAACGTTATAATTTCAGAAGTGTTAATTTTGGAAAGTGTTATGATTTTGGAAATGAATATTATTTTAAGTGAATAATGATATCGTATTTGATATGGGTTTGAAATAGATATGATATTTTGGTTTTGAAATATGATTTGAAATGAAATGACCACGGTGTTATAATAACGTTTGGTTGTTAAAGAGACCGGGATCGGATATTGTCATACTCTCTACCAATACCAAAAACCACTTTAACAACTGTGTACGTGGTGGAGATTCCAAAATGAAGTATGATGGTTTGGTGACGATTCTATATGGTATTTATGCAGTCCTGACTCCTGTGAGTCGGCTTGATGCGGCTAAAACAGGAGCCATGCCGGGCCAAGTGAGGTCATTCCTCCTATCGGACACATTTCTTCGATATCAGTCTATTGCTTTTGTGATTTGATTGGGTGCACCCTTTGATTTTGGGAGTATGTCACGAGGTGGGCAGTAGTAGCTGCTATGTGTTATTACCAGTCCGGATCCGCAAACAGTATATCTACCCTGGCATTGCCTCGAGTGCCTTGTCGCATGCCTTATCGCGCCTTCTACGAGTTTGTTTTGTACCATACCTATGGAGTGTCCTCTGATAGCCCTCCAGTTTACGGAGGAATTACGGTACTGTATAAACTATGGGAATATATAAAAATGTGTTAAGGGGGATATGGGTAACGGCTTAACGGTATTTTAATAGTTTACTTTTCTATAGACATATTATAATAGCGTATTGTACTACATAGTAGATAGTTCCACGGATCCTTAGAGGATGGTTATCCCAAGCATTCTTTGAATTATTTGTATTTCAGTTAACATTTCACTTGAGTTGAATTTATTAATATAAGATTGTTAATCCTGACTCGAGTGTTTTATTTTTTTCTTTACGCTCGGGTTAGACTGAGTGTCACAGCATTTGAGACTCACCTTTGGAGTTTGGAGCTTCACTTGGAGATCCATCTGTATCTATTCAGCTTTCAGCTATCCAGTTGTTGGTTTAGAATTGTCATCAGTTTGTATTCGAGACTCCATTGTATTTGAGATATTATGTTGTATTTTATTTCAAACTCTGATGTTTATATAGTAGCTTCATGAACTACTATTTATCTATTTCCGCTGCTTATTATTATAATACTCTGTGTCTGTGATTCTGTGATTGATTTATTTACTGTATATGTAGAGTTTTGCCAAATATAAATTAACAATCTGATATTTTGAGCAATTTAAGTCCGACATGTGCGGATGTGAATAGCACGAAATAGCGGGTCGTTACATGTTCCTTGATTTGGATCTGTAAATACGCGGTAGTTATTTTATAGAGGATTTGAAAAGTTTTAAGGCAACTAATCAATGCATTATAAATAGGCAGGTTAGTTATAAAGTAATAACTATAAATAGCTTTAATTCAGCTTTACCCAGAAAAGCTGGTTCCGCCTCTTTCAAAAGTGCCTTTCGACTCCTATGCTTCCGCTTCGACTCAGTTGAAACCTACTAAAGCCGAAACCAATATACATGGTATCAATGCGATTGATACGAAGTGGATTAGAGAGAGGCGGAAGGCATTGTGTCGAAAGCCTTGCTTCCGATGCGGTCGAAACCTTTGCTTTATTTTCAAATGTTAAGCGCCTGCTTTGTTTTACTAAAAGCTTTCGAAGGAGTCGAAACATATGTTTTCGAAAGAGGTTTCTAAACAGCTTTCGAATAGGGTTTCCATCTTATATTTTGAAGTATAAGCTTTTGAATGAGTTCCTTTATTTACAAAACAATGCTTTCGAAAGAAGTGGTTCCGACCTAGTCGAAACCCTACTGTCGTTTCTTTTGCCTTTCGGGTGTATTAAAGTCATCAATACTTTCGAATGGTAGCCTTTGTTGTAAACTTATACTAAGTCACTTCCTAAATGCTTTCCAAAGGGTTCAAGGGTTTCGAAGGCAATGGCTTCAAAATGGGGTTTCGATGCTATCCTTCAAAGTTTTACTTAAAGGCTTCAAGCTTTCGAACGGATGGTTCCGAAGCCATCAAATTTTTCCACAAACAATTTTCTACAATGGTAAAAGGTTTCGAAAGAGATACTTTCATACTTATTCACTTTTACCCAAAGGATGTTTTAAAGTAATACCCAATGGCTTCGAAAGAGTTACTTTCATTGGTTTCGAAGCTATGTTTCTAAAGAGTTTTTGTACCTTCGAAAGGTACATTTGGGTCTCGAAAGAAATAGTTTAAAGAGATTTGAAAGGTATATATCTGGTGTTTTGAAAAGAAGTTTTCAATGCTTACGAAGGAGATTATCCGGGGGTTTCAAAAGTGATGTTTTAAGGTTTCAAACAAATAACTCAGTCGCATTTTAAAAGAAAAACCATGGTATAAACAAAGAGTTTTGAGATGGAGTTTTTAAAGAAGTTTTCCTTGATTAACAGGTTAAAGGGATTAACCAAGTTTTATATAAAGTGATTTCAAGGATATTAAACCACATTTGTTAGTATTATTAAGTTGTTATGATTGCTTATTCGTATATTGATTCACATTGTAATGGACCCATAACAATAATTTGGGGAAGGGTAGAATAACCAGCTAGGTTGACCCAGTAGTGAATATAAATTAAATTAACTCCTGAATGAGTAGAGTTGCATCCGGGAGGTCAGGAAGACCAGAATATAGGATGCTAAAATATTAATTAAAGATATTGGCAGGGGTCAATAGGTTTATAGTAAGCCTATGAAAACTATGTATACACAAAGATGTGAGGAAGACATTTATAGTAAGCCCATGAAAATTGTGATTTGATTGAGATATTGGTAGGGGCCAATAGGTTTGTAGTGAACCCATGAAAACTATATCCAGATTAAGATATTGATAGAAGTCAATAGGTTCCTAGTCAACCCATGAAAACTAGGATAAGAGGAAATATATTGGAGTTACCAATAGGTTCAGAGAGAACCCTTGAAATAGTAAAGATATTGGCAGAGGCCAATAGGTTTTTAGTGATCCACGAAAACTATGAAATCGGGCAGGGAGTCATATATATTAAACAGGTTATTAGTAATCCCATGAAAACAAATAGGTTAATAGTGACCCTAGAAACTATAAATAACACAGATAGTCAGAATAAATGGGGATGGGTAATTCAGAATTGGTTTACTTGTTTGCATATCATTATATTATTTTGAATTGTTTTAAGCGTTGTAGATACAGGAGCACAGTATATGGTTTTATAAAGTTTTTAGGATACTAGTGAGGGAAAAACCCATTCCGCTAAGCGGCGTGGTCTCACTAGGTATCTAAATGGTTTGAGATGCAAGATTATTATCCATTCCAAGCTTTATGTCTGACTCGAAGTTTTTGTTTTCCCCTTAAACTCTCGGGTGCTCGATTGATTTTGAGTAGTTTGAGGGTTAAGGTTTTCAGGTTCTTCTTTTAGACGAATAAAGCTTCCGTAGACGTGCAGGAGGCAAGCTAGTTGATAAGAGTTATTTTTATTCCGTTGTGTTTTGGTTTTAAAGGCAAATTTGTTTTATTGCATTATTATATACTCTGATCAACCAATGGGGTATCTTCATATGTCGCTCTTGGCGTATGTTGTAATAAGTATATTTTGTCTGAACGTGGTTACGATTATGGTATTATGTAATGAACTTAAATGTTTTGAAATGGAATGTGGAATGTGTTTTGATATTTTAAAATTTCTCCACATTCAAGTGTTTCTATATATCAATGTATCTAACATTACCGTATTTGGTCGTCGAGGATTAATAACTATGGATGACTACAGCATCCGTAGCCGTAAGTTTTGTTCCTTCAAGTGGGGGATGTTACACTTTCTTTCCATTAGAATCATCCTCCGCATCTCCTCATCAAACATGCTACTAACCACCGAACTCATAGAAATAACTCAATTCATATTTAATTGTTTAATATCACGACAAGTGTTTCCCAACTTTTCTGTAATGAACTCATCAACATCAGGGTTTGTGCCTCATCATCCACCTTATAATTTACGACTACCAATTGATTCACAATTGCATGAAAATTATTAAGATGCTCTTCAATTTACCTACCTAACTTATGTTTCAAATTTACCAATCTTCTAATTAGAAGCACCTTGTTTGTTTTAGAGTTCTTTACGTAGAGCCCTTCCAATTTCTTCTAAATTGCATAAGTAGATGTTTCAATAGCAACAATACGAAACATTGTATTCTCCAAAAAGCATCGAATAACCATCATTGCCTTCTCATACATAATTTTTCACTTTTCTACAGTTACACCACTAGGTTTCTCTGCTTTGTTCTCCAATGGTTGGTGAATATCATTTAGGTATATAAAATCCTCTATCTTCACCCTTCGTAAGTCTTAATTTCTTCCAATGAGTTTTTCAATATTTATCTTCTCCATAACCAAACTCTTTTCAAAAAAATTTGTGTAATAGGCTATGATAAGAATTATCCCAAGGATCCCTACACAATTAGATGAGAAGAGATATGAAGTGAAGAAAAACAATGGATAGATAATTTCCTCTAAACAAACTTTATTAATTCCACCAAAAGAATGTAGGCGAAAGTCTTAAAATTGAGAATAAATCTCAATCCTCAAAACCTTAAATACAAAATCCTTTTCCACACAATTACAATGACCCCCGATACAAGCCTATTTATAGAAGTCTAAAGTAATCCCAGATATTGGATCAATGATATGGAAGATCTATGATGGAAAATCAAAGACACCTCAAAAATGATGAAATTTCTCCTGAGTCCCAAACTCAAAGTTGGGCTAGATTTACTGGTACAAACGATTAGAATTGCCATCAATCAGATGATAAAGTGTTATAGTCGATTGGAAGAACAAATGTGTTCTTGGGTCCAAATTGCTCTAAAATCCACTAGACGGGATGGGTTTAACAATCAACTGGAAAGGGTTCCATTTGAATGGATATAATTACAGTTGATTGGTAACCTTTTCCAATTAATTAAATGTCTACAGCTTATGTTACAGTTGTAACATCTCGGAATTTATCGTTTTGATTTTTGAATATTTAATTAATTTTAAATATTTAAAAATAATTGGTTATAGAGTTAAATTACTAATATTCAAATATAGTGATTATTTAAATATTTGATTATGAATTAAATATTAATTAAATGGATTCAATAGCTTTATTAAACTCCTTTTAATTACTAAATAATAATGGTAAACCCATTTTGTAAATTTATTTACAATAATAAATAGTTCGAATAAATAATAAGAAAATCAATTTTTAATAAAACGACTTGATTTTTAATGATGTATTTTTAATTTAATTTATAGGATTTTCCTATAATTTTTAATTTGGAAAATATTAAAATTGTCGTTTGACGTAATTTACGGCAAACGATGGTATTTTTGAAATTTTACAAAATGAAATAACCAGTGTATATTATTATTGTTTTGTGGTCATATTGCACTTTTGTGCGCGATCATATTTTTGTTTTGTCGTTCGCAGTTCGTGCGCAAATGGAATTCTGTGCAGCGAGATGACGGAAATTAATAACATATCCTTAATACTTAACCTACCTCTCATTTTTCATTTTCCCTCTTCTGTTTTATTTTACCTCTTCCAGTAAAAAGAAAAGTTAAACATCCACCTTCAAAAATAAAAAATCAAACAATCCATTTCATAAAGAAATATAAAGATGGATTCTTTAAACTCTTGAGGGCAAGATCTACAAATCCATGGTAGTTTAGTTGAGTACGATGGTGTTTGGGGGAGTTCGACTATTTTGGGCATGGAGGTCTAAGGCCGGGGTTTCTATTTTCGGGAGTTATAGGGGACGAGAGGCTTCGGGGTCTGTTGCTTTGAGTTTCTCGTGAGTTGGAGCACATTGTGGCCGAAAATGGTAAGGTGTGATGCTATTTTGAGGGGCGCGACTATTTTTGGTCGTAGCAAAAAGCTCTAGGTCGTGATTATTTGCAAGGAGTCGAGCTTGTCGAGGTGGGTTCTAATGCAGAGCACGTGCGAGGAGATGAACTTTGGGAAGGTAGCGCGCGTTTTCGTGGAGCATAGAGGGAGCTAGGGGAGGAGCATGCACGGTCGGTTGGGTTTGTGCATCCTATGCATGTACAGGTAGAAGAAGTGAGGGAGGGAATGATGCAGCTCAGGCCAGAGGTGAAGGTCTAAGTCGCACACGACTTAAGGGTCTAAGTCGCACACGACTTAAAGAAGAAGCTATAGGTCATGGACGACCTATAGAGTCACGTGAGGAGGAGCTGCGACTTAGTTCCAGGGGGTTACGACTTAGCCAAGCTCGGGGAAAAAGGCTCCGACCTAACAAGGTTTTTAAGTCGTTGGAACGACTTAGTGAAGATAGGCGAGTTAACGAGCAGTTAGATCGAGTGGACAAGGTACGACCTACTGGTGATGCAGTAAATCAGGAGGTAGCGTCTGGGATATGCCATAGGTCGGTGACGAGTTACGACCTAACGAAGCCACGACCTACCATAGGTCGCTGAAGATTCTTAACTCGTGAAGTCTTTAGGTCGTAAGTCACGTAAAGCTGGTTATCTCTTAAGACGTCTGCATGGTAAGTCGTTACATGTTTTAGGTCGTTACCGACCTAAGTTAAGTCGCTGAAGATTGAAGCCGTGGATTCCTATGCCGCTTTACTCTATGCCATTTATTGTTTTAAGTCGCGAAGAATGTTAGGTCGCTGCTGTTGAGTCGTTGGGCCTGTTAAGTCATAGGTCGCAGGTTATAGGTCGGAAACGACCTAAGTGTTGTAAATTCGTGATGTGTTGTATGTGTTGCTTTGTTAAGTCGCTATGTACTATTTGGTGTGTCTTTAAGTCGTAAGTCGTCTGATTTTTTAAGTCGTGGGTTGTTAGGTCGGAGACGACTTATGTGTTGTACAATTTTGTTTGTGGCGTGAGTTGTAGCCTATAAATAGGCAAGTTGAGTCATTTGTAAAAGTTAGTTGATTTGAAAAAAAAAACTTTGTTTTGTTAGCTTTGTGCTTTCACCAAATTGGTAGTTGAGTGTAATCTCCTATCTCCACTCTCGGATAATCGAGTGCGCTCGATTCAACGACAGCTGAAGCCGATTCATGGAATCTAGTGCGCTAGATCAACGTGTGAAGAATCGCAGATCTTTGACCCCGGTATCGTGCGCGATCAACCTGTTCGGGATAGCTAGAATTCGGTATCTTCGGATCAACGAATTTGGGCATTTCAGTATTCATCAATCCACTGATTGCTACTTTCATCGTTCTACCTTGTTTTTGTATAATCTGCTGCGTCAGTTTGGTATCAGAGCTTGTTTTAGCCAATCATAGCTAGATCGAGTCTTGGATCCAATACTTTTGAAGAATTTCGAAGTTGAAGTGTTAGCCGAGCTTGAAGTGTGGAAGCCGAGCTAAGCAGAGTGTAGATCGAGCATCATTTCATTGTCTAGCCGAGAAGTTATTGTTCATCGTGTTCATCGCAAATTGCAACAAAGTGGGAATTTCGATCCATTTCATTTTGGATCTAAGTTCGAAAGTGTTTGAAACTTGAAGTGTGAATTTGTGAAGTGTTTGAGGAAATTTTGAATCATGCCACCAAGGAGAGCTAATCGTCATCAAAACGTAGAAGCATTGTATCGAAGAGAAGAAGCTGATGAGATGGAGCAAAGGATTAATGAAAACTTTAGTGAAAACCTTAATGAAGGGATTGGACGATTAGAGAAGATGATGTTAGAGATGAATCAAAATCGGAGAAGGGTTTCACCTGAATCCAACCATGGGGGAAGTAGAGTCTCACCACATTCCAATCGAGAAAGAAGTGTTGATGATGATCAAAGACGTGATAGGAATGTGAATGATTGAGAATGGAGGAATGTAGATAGAAGGGATGATGGTGGAAGACGTTATGGCAGTAGAGATGTTGGTGGTCAGGATCGACATCGATATACATCTGATTTTGAAGAGGAATATGATGGTGGAAGTGTTCATGGACAAGGACGTGGACAAGGAAGAAATCAGTCAGAGTATGATCACAAGTGGGAATCTGGGATGAAGACTGAAATTCCAGAGTTCAAAGGAGGTATGCAAACTGAAGAGTTTTTGGACTGGTTGTCTAATGTGGAGGAGATTTTTGACTTCAAGGAAGTTCCAGAACATCGTAGAGTGAAGTTGGTTGCTACAAGGTTGAGGAGTAGAGCTTTGGCATGGTGGCAGCAAACTAAACTTACACGTGAACGGATGGGGAAGTCAAAGGTTGAATCATGGGAAAAGATGAGGAAAATTATGAAAGCCACATTCTTACCTTATAACTATCAGTCGCTTATGTATCAGAGGCTGCAAAACTTGAGGCAAGGAACGAAGTCTGTGAATGACTATGCTGATGAATTCTATCAACTAATTGCAAGGAACGATATCATGGAGACAGAAGAACAATTGACAGCTAGATTTGTTGGAGGGTTGCGAATGCAGATACAGGATATGGTTAACATGTTTGATCCCAGATCAGTTGCTGAAGCACACCAGAAGGCATTAGCTTGGGAGAAACAGGGAAGACGAGGAGGTGGTGTGTTTACAAATTCCAACAATCCAGTGAAGGGTGTTAGTGGAAGTTCTAATGTTTCAAAAGCTATTGCAAGACCAGTTGTGAATGAGGTTGGGAAGACGAAAGTCAATAATGGTTTCAAGTGTTATAATTGCCAAGAAATGGGCCACAAAAGTAGCGAATGTCCAAAGCCGAAGAAGAGAGCTATGATAGCGGACGTAGAGGATGAGGATGAAGAAGCTGAATGTTCCAATTCACCACCTGATGAGGAGGAAGAAGAAGTGTCAGGAGATGAAGGTTGTAATCTGATGATGAGGAGGTCTTGTTTGACACCAAAGCTAGAGGAGGATTGTAGTTGGTTGAGGAGCAATATATTCCAGTCGACATGTACTATTCTAGGGAAAGTTTGCAAATTTGTTATTGATGCTGGAAGCTGTGATAATATAATTTCGTCAGAGGCTGTGAGGAAGTTGGCATTGAAGACTGAGAAACATCTGAAACCGTACAAACTGGCTTGGTTGAGAAAAGGCGGGGAGGTGAAGGTTGGACGAAGGGCTTGTGTGAATTTTTCAATTGGAAAGAAATACAAGGATGAAATCTGGTGCGATGTGGTAGATATGGATGTCTGTCATTTGTTGCTGGGGAGACCGTGGCAGTATGATAGGGCGGTGCAACATGACGGGCGTACCAACAGTTATAGCTTTACGTTTGAAGGCACAAAGATTACTCTAGTTCCAAAGAAGCGTCAACAAGAAGAGAACAAACTGGAGGAGACTGAAGAGCTGAAAACTTTATTATCCTTGAAGGAGTTTGTTAAAGAAGTTGAAGAGGAGCCAGAAGTGTTTTTGTTGATTGGGCGAGAGAGCGGTGAAGAGGTTGAAATTCTAGAAGAAGTGAAACCAGTATTGAAAGAATTTGAGGATGTATTTCCAAAGGAGTTACCAAAGGAGTTACCGCCACTAAGAGACATTCAACATCAAATCGATCTTGTTCCGGGAGCAATGTTGCCGCATAGACCACATTATCGAATGAGTCCGAAGGAACATGAAGAGTTGCGGAGGCAGGTGGAAGAATTGCTTGAACATGGGCGTGTGCAGGAGAGTTTAAGTCCTTGTGCTGTACCAGCTTTATTGGTACCCAAAAAGGATGGAACGTGGAGGATGTGCATAGATAGTAGAGCATTGAATAAGATCACAGTCAGATACAGATTTCCAATGCCGAGGCTTGATGATTTATTGGATCAAATCAGTGGGTCCGTAATCTTTTCTAAGATTGACTTGAAGAGCGGTTATCATCAGATTCGCATTAGACCAGGGGACGAATGGAAGACAGCATTCAAGATGAGGGAAGGATTGTATGAATGGCTGGTAATGCCGTTTGGTCTATCGAATGCACCGAGTACATTCATGAGGGTGATGAACCAAATTTTCAGGCCGTACATTGGGAAATTTGTGGTGGTTTACATTGATGATATTCTGATCTACAGTGCTAGTACAAAAGAGCATGTTCAGCATTTGAAGAAAGTGTTAATTATTCTTCGTGAAGAACAATTCTATGCTGCTACAAAGAAGTGTGTTTTTATGGCAAGGAGTGTTTTATTTCTGGGGTATGTTGTATCAAAGGAAGGGATACAGGTGGATCGGAGTAAAGTAGAGGCGATTAGAGATTGGCCACAGCCCAAGACGATAATAGAGGTTCGGAGTTTTCATGGGTTGGCTTCGTTTTACAGAAGATTTATCCCACACTTTAGTAGTGTGATGGCGCCTGTGACTGATTGTATGAAGGGTAAACAGTTTGCATGGACGGAGGAAGCAGGGGTTGCTTTTGAGCGAATCAAAGAACTCTTGACGTCAGCACCAATTCTAGTGCTGCCAGATTTTCAGCTAGTGTTTGAACTACATACTGATGCATCCAAAGTTGGGATTGGAGGAGTGTTGAGTCAAAGGGGACACCCTATTGCATATTTCAGTGAGAAGTTATCAGGAGCGAAGATGAGATATAGTACATATGACGTGGAATTTTATGCTGTTGTGCAAGCTATTAAACACTGGAGACACTATCTATTTCAGAAAGAGTTTGTTCTGTATACTGATCATGAGGCGTTGAAGCATTTACAAGGGCAAGACAAGATTTCAGCAAGACATGCATCATGGATCGCCTATTTACAACAGTTTACGTTTGTGGTGAAGCATAAATCTGGAGTGACGAATCGTGTTGCGGATGCGTTGAGCAGAAGGAACCATTTGTTAACTACAATGAAGGTCGAAGTGACAGGGTTTGATGTGCTACCAGAAGTAATTGTTGAAGATCCTTACTTTATGAAGCTTGTAGATAAAGTCAAGAATGGGGAGACGGATGAGTTTATGATAGTAGATGGTTTTCTGTTCAAAGGAAATCGATTGTGCATACCTGATTGTAGTTTGAGAATGAAAATTGTGAAGGAGCTACATGAAGAAGGCCACATGGGTAGAGACCGTACACTACAGCTGATTTCTCAATCTTATTTTTGGCCATCGATGAGAAAAGAGGTTGAGCGATTTGTGGAACGATGTCATATCTGTCAGGTTTCGAAAGGAACTGCGACCAACGCTGGATTATATATGCCGTTACCTGTACCAACTAAGCCTTGGGTTGATGTGAGTATGGACTTTGTGTTGGGATTGCCGAGAACGCAGCGTGGTAATGATTCCATTTATGTGGTGGTTGACCGATTTTCGAAAATGGCACATTTTATTGCTTGTAAGAAGACGGCGGATGCTGTTCATGTTGCTCAGTTATTTTTCAAAGAGATATATCGACTTCATGGATTGCCAGAATCTATTGTGTCGGATAGAGATACTCGTTTTCAGAGTCATTTTTGGCTAAGTTTGTGGAAGATGGTGGGAACGAAGTTGAACTTTAGCAGCGCTTATCATCCGCAAACAGATGGACATACCGAGGTTGTGAACAAATCATTGGGAAATTTGTTGAGATGTCTTGTGCAAGACAATTTGAAAAGTTGGGATATGAAGTTATGTCAAGCGGAGTTTGCTCATAATCATGCTGTGAACCGTAGTACGGGTTTCAGTCCGTTTCAGATTGTATATTCTAGTTTGCCAAAGGGACCGTTGGAGTTAACGGTCATACCACAACCAAAGAAGATAGTTAAAAGGGCTGTTGATTTTGTTGAAGGGTTGACGGAATGTCATAAAGACGTTCAGGAACGATTGGAGAAAGCGAATGAGAGGTATAAAAAGTCCGCAGATTCGAAGCGAAGAAGTGTTGAGTTTAATGAAGGAGATTTGGTATATGCTGTGTTAACTAAAGATCGTTTTCCAGTGGGCGCTTATAACAAGTTAAAAGCCAGAAAAATTGGTCTTGTAAAAGTCGTGAAACGGATTAATGAAAATGCTTATAAGTTGAAGCTGCCGGAGGATGTGTATACATCTGATGTGTTTAATGTTAAACATCTCGTACCATATTATGGGAATGAACAATCTGACGTGGGAGAATTTACAAATTCGAGGATGAATTTTTCTCAACCTGGGGAGGATGATGCAGCTCAGGCCAGAGGTGAAGGTCTAAGTCGCACACGACTTAAGGGTCTAAGTCGCACACGACTTAAGGAAGAAGCTATAGGTCATGGACGACCTATAGAGTCACGTGAGGAGGAGCTGCGACTTAGTTCCAGGGGGTTACGACTTAGCCAAGCTCGGGGAAAAAGGCTCCGACCTAACAAGGTTTTTAATTCGTTGGAACGACTTAGTGAAGATAGGCGAGTTAACGAGCAGTTAGATCGAGTGGACAAGGTACGACCTACTGGTGATGCAGTAAAACAGGAGGTAGCGTCTGGGATATGCCATAGGTCGGTGACGAGTTACGACCTAATGAAGCCACGACCTACCATAGGTCGCTGAAGATTCTTAACTCGTGAAGTCTTTAGGTCGTAAGTCGCGTAAAGCTGGTTATCTCTTAAGACGTCTGCATGGTAAGTCGTTACATGTTTTAGGTCGTTACCGACCTAAGTTAAGTCGCTAAAGATTGAAGCCGTGGATTCCTATGCCGCTTTACTCTATGCCGTTGATTGTTTTAAGTCGCGAAGAATGTTAGGTCGCTGCTGTTGAGTCGTTGGGCCTGTTAAGTCATAGGTCGTAGGTTATAGGTCGGAAACGACCTAAGTGTTGTAAATTCGTGATGTGTTGTATGTGTTGCTTTGTTAAGTCGCTATGTACTATTTGGTGTGTCTTTAAGTCGTAAGTCGTCTGATTTTTGTGTTGCGAAGAATGTTAGGTCGCGAAGAATGTTAGGTCGGAGACGACTTATGTGTTGTACAATTTTGTTTGTGGCGTGAGTTGTAGCCTATAAATAGGCAAGTTGAGTCATTTGTAAAAGTTAGTTGATTTGAAAAAAAAACTTTGTTTTGTTAGCTTTGTTCTTTCACCAAATTGGTAGTTGAGTGTAATCTCCTATCTCCACTCTCGGATAATCGAGTGCGCTCGATTCAACGACAGCTGAAGCCGATTCACGGAATCTAGTGCGCTAGATCAACGTGTGAAGAATCGCAGATCTTTGAACCCGGTATCGTGCGCGATCAACGTGTTCGGGATAGCTAGAATTCGGTATCTTCGGATCAACGAATTTGGGCATTTCAGTATTCATCAATCCACCGATTGCTACTTTCATCGTTCTACCTTGTTTTTGTATAATCCGCTGCGTCAGGGAAGAAGATGATTATATAGGGTAATTAAAAGATAATTAGTAATTATTAATTATTTTAATTCGAAAGCTTGTTAAACCAATAACTTCTTCATACGAGGTTGGATTTGGACGCGGTCTTTTGCGTTGGACTCGTGTTGACGTTATCTACGGGTTGGAATTGATTTTGTTGAATTTAGAGCTAGTTGAATTTCGAGCTAGATCGAACCAAAACACAAAAGCACCAAATGGAATTTCGATGAGTTTACTCACCTCTAAATAGACTGTATAATATTATTGTTGCTATAGATTATTATTGAATATTTGGATGATAGTTGATAGTTTTAATGAATTATAAATTAATAATAAAATTATAGTGCTTTAATTTAATTACGTTTAACATAGTCAAATTTGTTATACTGCATTGTGATATCTATTTAGCGGAATAAAATACTGTCCTACTATAATTAAATTGAATATATTATTTTGGACATCTATCCAGTAGAATAAATCACCGTTCTGTACTTGCAAAGTAAAAAGATTATTTTTGAAGTTAATTAATATGTGAATTAATTAATAAACGATATGTTAGCTATTGATTGCTAATTGTTGATAATAATATTTTTTATTATTATTTGATTGTTTGTTTGGATTTGATTTCCCGCTTCAAAAACGGATTTCATAAATAACCATTATTTGCAGGGGACTTTTGTAAAGAGGCCCTGAGAGGTTTCTCGCCATTATTAATTTACCGTTATATGCATCTTACTTATATTCTTATGTTGATTATATTAATGTTTGGTTGAAATATCTGTGACATACTCTATGAAATATCATCTCCTTAAACCCTTGTTGTATGTTGAACTTGAGCTTGTAATTTTACAAAATAAATGTTTGGTCGTGTTTTTGTACTTTGAAAGTTGTTTAAACCAAATTTTCAAGTACTTAGATAATTTTGAAAATAATGGATAAGTGTTGATTAAAAATTTATAAAAGAAGTTATAAATTTAACTAATTATCTTTCGGGATAGTTAACGCTGTTTAAATTTATAAAGGATAATAAATTTGATTGATTATTTTTCAAGATAATTAATATCGTTTTAAATTTATAAAAGATTATAAATTGGATTTAATTATCTTTTGGGATAATTAATGTTGTTTAAATTTATAAAGGTTATTTACCTCAAATATGTTGTAACTTCTTTTCAAATGGGTTTGTCAGGATTGTATAAGTATTTTAAAAAATTGGAGGTTTAAATATATTCTTAATTATTATACTATAAAAAATTTAATTAATAAATTTATTAATGATGTTTAAAGTTAATTAACTGATTAATAAAGGTGGAATTAGTTTAAAGAACAAAAATTTGTACTTTTTAGCCTCAAGGACATAACCTCCATATTTTAACCACAAGGACAAACATTCTTCCAAAATTAGCATAAAGACAAACCGCTAAAATTACCAACCACCATTCCTCGCACCACCACCCGCTGCCATCACCTGCACCACCAGCCTCGTTGTCGCTCCCAACACCACCACAATCGCCAAAATCTGAAATTTTAGTAGCAGATTCAATACTGCTACAATGTAGTATCAGATTCCTTTTATAAAATAAAATGATACTGGGTAGTATCATTAATGTCATTATAAGCTAAATATATATATATATACTTCTACTTTTCCAATTTAAATTTACTCCTTCATAATCACCATCAATACATATCCTACTATACATAAAGAAAAGGTGCATCATTAATTTTTTTGAAAAAAAAAAGAAAAGGAAAACCGATACTGCAAATTATCATTTATATCTGCTATCAAAAAACTGCTATTATCAAATGTGTATAAAACTGCTACTATCAAATGTATATCTACTATCAAAAAACTGCTACTATCAAATGTGTATGTGCTATAAAAAAACTACTACTATTAAATATGTATAAAATTTCTATTATCAAAATGTGTATATAATACCATTTACTGCTACTATTAGTAAATACAAAATGTGTATGAAACTGCTACTATAATTCATAAATACTATCAAATGTTTATAAACTACAACTATAATTCATAAATACTACTAAATGGGTATAAACTGCTACTACAATTCAAAAAAAACTAAAATTAATGAACTGCTACTAAAAACATAATAAATGCACACTTCATCTATAAAATGGTACATTTTTTCAAAAACTCCTACTAAAATTCATAAACTGCTACTATAATTCATAATACTATTAAATGTGTATAAACTGTTACTACAATTCAAAAAAAACAACTACAATTCAGAAACTGCTACTATAACCATAATAAGTATTAAAAAATAAAATAAAATGATAGTACAACTGTAATTTTTATTACAAGTAAAATACAACAAACAACGCTGAACAAAAATGATACTATATAGTATTATTATTATACATCGTAAAATGCTACTACAAAATAGCAATATAGTCTAAGATTACACACTCCATCTACAAAATGATATTACAAATCATAAAAATACCACGACAAATCAAAAAATGTTAAATACTTCAAAACTGCTACTGCAATTCACAAAACTGATACTACACAGTAGCACTGTCCTTGAAACTAAATTATCCTTCTGCTATATTATATTGAGAATTTTTTCCTTCTAACTAAAAAATTAAAAGCATGTCCTTAAAGCTAAAAAAATGATGAATTTTATCATTCATACTATTTTCATGTTTAATAAAAATGATAAAAGTTAATTAACTGATTAATAAAGGTGTTTAAAGTTAATTAATTGATTTACTAAAGGGGTTACAAATTTGATTAATTGTCTCTTGGTATAATTAATGTGGTTTTAAATTTATAAAAGAATTATATCAATTATCTTTCAAGATGATTAACATTGTTTTAAATTTAGAAAGATATTTTAAATTCATTTATTATCGTCCAAGATAATAAATGTTGTTTAAAAAATTATAAATGATAGTTTATAAATAAGAAAATCTTTAAAAGAGAATGTTTAAAATAATAGCTAAGTGTTAATTGTTTTGGGTTTATAGTAAATTTTTTTTTTTGACCCTTCCTTCTAATGCACTTATAAATATAATTAGCTCTTTAAAAGGAATATTTTAAAGAGTGTTTTTAAAAGCGTTTTACAGATATTTGTGATGTGAAAATCAAGCACAGGTGTGAGTCAAATGTTTAAGAGATTTAATTTTCATACACGACCATACTTTTATTCTGATTTATTGACTATCGATCCTACTATCTTCTTTGGGTTTCTTCATTTTAAGATGATTTGTTGCTCATTTGAGCGTTGATATCCTTGGTTGGAAATGACTAAAAGCAGAAAGCGAGTGGACGTCAAGCTATGTGAGATTGTTCCTATTAGGGTATCTTCACATCTACTCTAGATTGGATTCGGTTGTATACGCGTGGAAATGTGAAAATACTCGAATTCTCGGTAAGGTTGGCGGGGTCCATCTTGTACATTTCTGAGAAAATCACAGAGAAAATGACTATCTCAACTATATTGTTTAGAGGTATACTTTCAGTAAGACGGACACAATCTCCTAATCATTGTTGGAAAATTCATTTTCCTTATTTGATTCAAATCTTTGAATCTTTTTTTAATTGCATCGAGAAGTGCCTAGAGCTCTTCTCGGTGTTTAATTATTTGTTTCCATTCTGTCAAGTCTGATTTTGTTCCGACTTGATTCCATTCTTTCATCTATGGATGTTGTTCTTGTGAGGTAAAAACTCATTGTTCTCACAAAATTATTGTATGTTAACCATATTACTTGAGTTTTCTCACGCTGGTTTTTTAGACTGATCCGTGTGTCATTTTATTATAATGTCTGGGTCAGACCGAGTATTTTTCCAGGTTGTCGTTGGGGGACATAAAACTCATGGAGTATAGTTGGATGTTCACCTACCAAAGTATTTTTATTTCCGCTATATTATTATATGTATACATCAGCAATTGTAAGATCAAGAAGTTATAGCTGTCCAAGCTGATGAGATTTGTTTTTAACTTTTAGTGTCTTTATTATAGTATATGTTGTAGTTCCGCATGAAATTATGTTTCCCCTGTTTGTTCGTTTGATTTCACTATAACAATGTGTCTTTCCAATGATTGGATGTTCGGTATTGGAATACTGTGGATGTACTTTGTGCCGACTTTTGATGGTCGAAAAGGCAGGTCATTACAATAGGCCCTCCATGCTCCATCTTTCTTCTTCGTTTTCCTTCTTCTTCGTCGCTTCTCTTCGCCCAACTCAATTTCATGTATCCATCAATTTCTAAATGCTAAATTTTTTGCCTTTGTGATATACACATCATTAGTGTCATCTCTGCAGGAAATTAGCTTACACTACAAGAAAACTTTGATTTTGCAACGGCAAAATCCATTGCTAAATGGTCGCTCGCTAAATTGCATTTACCGATGGATTTACGATAGTTGGTCCAGGACAGTAAATTCATAGTTGGTAAACTACCGTCAATTTAACGACGGAATTTAACGTGAAATCATCTACGTTTTTCCAACGTCGATGTAATAAAAATTATCTCGTGTAAAAATATATTTAATAAATTAACATCGGTAAACCGTAGCTATATAATGTGGGATTAACAATGGATGTAAGAAGCTTCCATCGCTAATCACACACTGATTAGCGAAGGTTTAGCGGCGGATTATGTAATTTTTGTATAACCACTCACCATTATCTATGATATATTAGTAGTGGTTTTGTTTGTAATTTCCACTGGTATTATATTTCCATTCCATTGGCCATTGTAATTTGCTATGCTAAATTTTTATTGTTTACAAATTTCTTTGTACAGTAGTTGCCAAACCTTTGACAACCAATAATAAAATCATCTATAGATATATGTACATGCGCATTGTATATAAATGAATAAAATAAAAAATGAAAATGCAATTATAAATCATTAGTCCATATACACACTAAGCCAAATTCTAAACAACAAAGTTATTCAACTAGCGTTAATATCCTATATAAAAAACAATATCATCCACATCCATGACTGATATCACATATGAAAAACCACAAAATTTCAATTACAACAAAATTTGCTGTGCTCGCCTTCTCTTCCTCGAGTCCTTACTCGCTAACACTCCATAAAATTAAGTTCAAAACAGAATGCACTACATTCAAAAACATAATGCACCGCTGTAAAAACATAATGCAGTCCATAAAATAGTAGTAATTAACTAGAATAAGAAAATTTTCAAATTGAATAAGAAAATTTATACAAAAAATCTATAATATAAAATATTTTATAGGATTGGAATGTGATACAAAAGACAACAAATCAAGAAATCAACACAACACTATATACATAATATTTCGATATATTCACTACTAGAAAAGGCTGAAATATCGACAGCTGCTAGCGACGGTTTCCGATGGCCAATTTCCGCGGCTTTCGATAGGCCGTCGATGGTCGTTGGAAGCCGTCCGAAATTCGCAAATTTCAGGGCTCAGTTGAGACCTTTCTTCCTCATTTCTCAGTACGCAAACAAAAAATACCCTAAATCCCAATTTCAAGCTTCCAATTCCCAAATTCAAGTTTCCAGATCATCCACGGCTGCCTAACTACACTCTAATGCTTTCAATCTTTAGTATAATCTCTTATTTTTGCGAAATATCTAATTTTTACCCTAAATCTAGATTTACATAAGTTGGTAAATTAGGGCTAATTAGTGATTCTAATTGTTTCTAATAGCCTAATGATGGTTTATATTATCCCATCGAATACCTATTTCATTATTAGCGTGAAATTGTAAAGAATATGTATAATTTGTGATTTTGTGTGTATATGTAAACCATTATATATATGTTGTTTCTACCTGTTGTAAAATTTTCAAATAACTTTGGGGTTTGGGTTTTGATTTGGAAGAGAAGAAGTAAAGAGGAAGAAGAGAATATTAGTCCCACATGGTAGAAAATTATATAAAATATTTGTATAAATATAGTTTTCTCATGTGGATGTTGGGGCCTTGGGGCTCCCACATGTTTGCTTTGTTATGAGGAGAGAAGTCATGCAATACCACATGCGCGCCGCCGCCGTCCGTCCGACCGAACCGGGCCGGGTCGGGTACGGGTTTCGGGTCCGAAAATATTTTTGGATCATATGTAAACAGTAACGGGTCGGATTTCAGCCCGTTAAGGACCCAAAACCGAAATTTCTAAACTTGAATTACTGGCGGGAAATTGTAGCGTTTTTTAAAACGTTACAGAATGAATAGGTGCGACCGTTGCAAAATGAATAGACGCGACCGTTGCAAACGGTTGTGATGCTTGGCGAATAGGCACCTCTCTACCACTATAAATAGTGACGTCCAGAAATCGTTGACAGTAATCAAAATTCTGATTCTTCTTCTTCTTCAAAAAGCATTTTTGCGATGCCAGAACTCCGTCGCCATTACTCTGTTTTGTGACGCCTCCGAGGTGTTGCAAACTCAGAAAACGTCGCAGAATTGCTCTCTTCTTCCTCTCCATTCTATTCTATACAAATTGCATCATCGGAAACTTTGCTAAAGTGTTCTTGGTCGGATCAAAGGCGTGCAAACTTTGAATCTGATTACGCTGTTATAGGGCTTTATTGAATCCTGAAAGTCGATAGTTCGATAACCCGTTTGTACCTGGTGGGTTGAACTATTGTCTGAAAGAATCTATTCCATAGATCCTTGAAGTCGGAAGTACAACATTATCTTCATCGCAATCTCCATCAAACTTGTCCCGAACCGCAAAATCCCCAACAAATTTCAGACAATAGTCTTCAACCATGGAAGGTTCGAGCACTCTACAAGTTATGAATCAGCATCTATCTCGATTAGAGCGTTTTGATGGCGACAATTTCACTCATTGGCAAGAGACGATGAAATTTTTCTTGGTCACCGTCAAGTTGTTCTACATTCTGGAAGATGACTTGGAAGAAATCCCGGAGGAAATTGATAAAGATGATGCTGCTCTAAAGGCTAGACGTGCAAAGCGCAAAGAGGACGATTTTCTATGCAGAGGCCATATTCTGAATGCGCTATCTACCCCAATCTACAATGCTCATAGGACCTTGGAAAAAGTGAAGGCACTCTGGACTGCACTGGAGAATAAGTACCGCATATCCGAGGCAAGTAATAAAAGTTTCTTATTTCCAATTTTATGGATTTCAAAATGGTCACCAATAAGTCCATAATTGGATAAGTAAGCGAAATCTTACTGTTGGTGAATCAACTTAAAGATGCTGGAATTGATCTCCCTGAATCTTTTGTTGTTGGAGTTATAATTTCGAGACTTTCGCATAGTTGGAATGATTATAAGAAAAAGATGAAGCATGCGGAAACGGATTATAATTTAGACAATTTACAGCATCATCTTCGTATTGAAGAAGACTCTCGCAAACGCGATCTAAATGATAATCCGCAAACTGAGTCCCATTCTAAGGCAAATAATGTTGAAATTACTGATTCGTTAAAGCCAAAGAATGAGACACGGTTTAAGAAGAAAAATCATTCCAAAACCAACAACAAAAAGAAAGGTGCTTGTTATTTTTGTAACAAGCCTGGCCACTATGCCCGAGACTGCCGTCTGCGGAAGAAACAACAAAAAGTGAATGTGGTCGAAGACTCGCTTGCGGCTGTAGTGCAAGAGGCGAACTCCGTTAGAGGCAATGATAATGATTGGTGGTTCGATACTGGAGCAACCATTCATATTTGCAAAGACCGTAATCTGTTCAAGAGTTACGAAGAAAATAAAGGAGAAGCCGACAAAGTTACTGGGGCAAATAAGGTTTCAAGTAAAGTTCTGGGAAAAGGCACTATAGAACTTCTTTTCACCCCTGAAAAGTTTTTACATTAGTAAATGTATTTTATGTACCTGATATGTGTAAGAATTTGGTCTCTGGATACCTTCTTAACAAAGGAGGATTCAAGATGGTATATGAGTCTGACAAGCTAGTGTTGTCTAAGAATGGTAGATTCATTGGACAGGGATACTCTTGTAACGGCATAATTAAGTTGAATCTAATAAAGAAATCTTCTGTTTATATTGTTGATTCTATTAATTTATGGCATAGTAGATTAGGACATGTTAATTATAATTCCATTAAAAATATACATAAATTAGGATTAATTTCTGATTGTGATTCGATACCATCTCTAAATGTGAAATATGTGTTCAAGCAAAAATACACCAAAAATCCTTTAAATCCGTAGAAAGGAAAACTGGTTTGCTTGATTTGGTATATAGTGATGTGGGTGACTTAAAAAGTCATATCACCTATGGTGGTAACCAATACTATATAACATTCATTGATGATTATACTAGATATGCATATATATATATATATATATATATATATATATATCTAATGAAAACTAAAGATGAGGCTTTTGATAAATTCAAAATTTACAAAGTAGAGGTCGAAACACAATTAGGAGTTAAAATTAAAATATTACATTCAGATTGTGGTGGTGAATATTTCTCAAACGAATTCACCTTGTTTTGTAAACAACAAGGTATAGTTCACCAATGTACTGCCCCATATACACTACAACAAAATGGTGTTGCTGAAAGGAAGAATAGAACTTTAGTAGAAATGGTTAATGCCATGCTCATAAGTTCTAATTTACCTTATAACCTATGGGGTGATGCTATGTTATCTACATGTTGTATTTTAAATAGAGTACCACTTAAAAAGAATAATATTTCCCCTTATGAATTATGGTTTAATATGAAACCTAACCTAACTAGACTTAAAGTTTGGGGTTGCTTAGCATATGTTAGAAAACCAGACCCTAAACGACCAAAGTTAGGAAATAGAGCATTTTAATGTGTATTCATAGGATATTCACTTAATAGTATAACTTATAGATTCCTTATTCTTGACACCCTAGAAGTTATAGAATCTATAGAAGTAGATTTTTTTGAAAATCAAACTGTTGAGATCCCATTGAGATCATCTAGTCCAGAACCTAGTTTGGATAATGCTATCAATGACGATGATTATGCTCCTGCTCAAAACAGCAAGGAAGTATCAGTACCAGATAATAGTACTGAACAACGGAGAAGTAAAAGAGCGAGAATAGAGAAGGACTATGGTCCTGACTTCATTACATATCTTGTAGAAGGCAGTAAGGACGAAGTCCTTAATGTGACTAAATATGTAATGAACGTCGATGACGATCCCAAAACTTATTCTGAGGCTATGAGTTCCAGAGATTCCAATTTCTAGAAAGAAGCTATCAATGATGAAATGAATTCCATACTGTTAAACCAAACTTGGGTTTTAACTGATTTACCTCCTGGTGCTAAACCTATAGGATATAAATGGATATTCAAGAAAAATTTGAATACAAATGGATCCATTGATAAGTTTAAAGCCAGATTAGTTGCTAAGGGATATAAGCAAAGACATGGAGTAGATTACTTTGATACATATGCTCCAGTTGCTCTCATATCTTCAATACGCTGTTTAATTGCACTTGCATCAATTCATAAATTAGTCATACATCAAATGGATGTAAAGACTGCCTTTCTAAATGGAGATTTAGAAGAAGAGATATATATGAAACAACCTGAAGGTTTCAAAACCCCAGGCCAAGAAAAGAAAGTTTGCAAATTAGTGAAATCTCTTTATGGCCTGAAGCAAGCTCCCATGCAATGGCATGAGAAATTTGATAAAGTTGCACTGTCATATGGATTCATTGTTAATGATGCTGATAAATGTATTTATAGCAAATCGGATAACAACAGTAGTGTTATAATATGTTTATACGTTGATGACATGCTAATATTTGGTTCCAATATATCATGTGTGAAAGAAACTAAAAAGTTTCTGTCTTCTAAATTCGGTATGAAAGATCTAGGAGAGGCTGATGTAATTTTGGGAATTAAAATTATTAGGAAAGAGGGGGAGTTATTACTAACTCAATATCATTACATAGAGAAATTCCTACAAAAGTATGGTCATTCCGATGACAAACCAGCACCAACTCCTTTAGATCCTAGTATTAAATTAGAAAAGAACACTGGACGTACTATCTCTCAACTAGAGTATTCCAGTGTTATTGGGAGTCTTATGTATGCTATGCATTGCACTAGACCAGACATCGCACATGTTATAAGTGTATTGTGTCGATTTACGAGTAATCCAGGTTTAGAACATTGGAAATCTATTTCCAGAGTTTTAGCTTATTTGAAAGGAACCATTGAATATGGTTTATCTTATAAAGGATATCCTGCTGTAATAGAAGGATATAGTGATGCAACCTGGAACAATGTAGAATCCAAATCCAAGTCTATGACTGGATGGATCTTTACATTAGGAGGCGCTGTTGTGTCTTGGGCTTCCAAGAAGCAGACCTGTATTTCTAACTCAACAATGTTGTCAGAATTGATTGCATTAGCAGATGCATGTAAAGAAGCAGAATGGCTTAGGAATTTATTAATGGAAATCCCTTTATGGAAGAAGCCATCTCCAGCAGTCTTGATTAATTGTGACAATCAAGCAGCGATATACAATGTGTCTAATAAGACATATAATGGAAAGTCTAGACATGTGAGTCTAAGACATCAAATGGTGAGACAGTTACTCAAACGAGGAGTTATAACTGTTGACTACATAGAAACGAAGAAAAACTTGGCTGACCCACTTACGAAGAGTCTTCCAAAGGCAATGGTTTCTATAAAGTCACAAGAAATGGGACTAAGGTCTGTGAATGAAGGTTGATCATCCTTAACAGAAACCCAACTTATGTCTTGAAAAGGATAGACAAAGTTCAATGGGTACCAACAAGTTAAGAGAATGATTATGGAACACTAAATCGATAATCCCATAATATTTAGTGTTGGATTCTGCAAGAACAAAGGATGGATATATATCTTTAATAAGTCTAGAAATCTTAAAAGGTGAATCGCAGAAACACCTTAAGAGACTTACCTATATGAGTATGGAAATCAGGTCGTTTCCTAGGAAAGTAAGACCGCTTTCTAAGTAGACTCATGAACCAGGATTTAAGCACATGGCCATTAACGTGCTGAGCAATACAGAACACTTTACCTAAGGAAATCAACATGTGTGATTGTTCCGGTTTTATCATTATGAATACTTGGTTCAAGATTCGTTCACCATAGAATCTAGATAAGGCTTTGAATGGTTTACACTAAGTAAAGGTTCAAATCCAAAAGATACCTTTTATTTATGTGTTGGTTTTCACGATGATGCAAAACTTGATCTTAGAACTACATAAGCTTGATCCCACTTGGGTATGTAGGAAGTCACTCTAGTGATGGAGCTATTTTATTTATTAATTTTTCTTATTTTGAAAATTGGGGGAGATTGTTGTAAAATTTTCAAATAACTTTGGGGTTTGGGTTTTGATTTGGAAGAGAAGAAGTAAAGAGGAAGAAGAGAATATTAGTCCCACATGGTAGAAAATTATACAAAATATTTGTATAAATATAGTTTTCTCATGTGGATGTTGGGGCCTTGGGGCTCCCACATGTTTGCTTTGTTGTGAGGAGAGAAGTCATGCAATACCACACGCGCGCCGCCGCCGTCCGTCCGACCAAACCGGGCCGGGTCGGGTACGGGTTTCGGATCCGAAAATATTTTTGGATCATATGTAAACAGTAACAGGTCGGATTTCAGCCCGTTAAGGACCCAAAACCGAAATTTCTAAACTTGAATTAATGGCGGGAAATTGTAGTGTTTTTTAAAACGTTACAGAATGAATAGGCGCGACCGTTGCAAAATGAATAGACGCGACCGTTGCAAACGGTTGTGATGCTTGGCGAATAGGCACCTCTCTACCACTATAAATAGTGACGTCCAGAAATCGTTGACAGTAATTAAAATTCTGATTCTTCTTCTTCTTCTTCTTCTTCAAAAAGCAGTTTTGCGACGCCAGAACTCCGTCGCCATTACTCCGTTTTGTGATGCCTCCGAGGTGTTGCAAACTCAGAAAACATCGCAGAATTGCTCTCTTCTTCCTCTCCATTCTATTCTATACAAATTGCATCATCAGAAACTTTGCTAAAGTGTTCTTGGTCGGATCAAAGGCGTGCAAACTTTGAATCCGATTACGCTGTTATAGGGCTTCATTGAATCTTGAAAGTCGATAGTTCGATAACCCGTTTGTACCTGGTGGGTTGAACTATTGTTTGAAAGAATCTATTCCATAGATCCTTGAAGTCGAAAGTACAACATTATCTTCATCGCAATCGCCATCAAACTTGTCTCGAACCACAAAATCCCCAACACTACCATTGTCTTATGTTAATTGGAATAAGCCATAGAACTTGAAAACAAGTTACGTATCGAAAAACAGAGATACATTCTACTTCAGTCGAATTTAGAATCATCCATGTCCATTGCTTTTAAACATCTGACTTGTATAAAAATGAATGCATGAGTCTCAAGAAGAAATTGACTGCATTGAAAAATGACAATAATATTGAAACAACCTTATTCGATAAAATACGTGGAATAATGTGGTAAATTAATAATTTTTTGAAATATATAAAATTAGTAAATTTTCAACTGTTCACAAACAATAATATATTACATAATAAATAAGAAGACAAACTATAAAACTTCCGCTTTTTGTATAAACTACTTTTTTATTACGTACCTTAAAGAGTTTTTGGCTCCGTCCGACAAGTGTTGTACATGGTCGTTACATAAATATTCATTTTTGTCACAAAACGAACATTTATATTCATTTGGTACAATACCTATTGAATTTGTTCCTGCATTGGACAAGTTCTAAATACAGTAAACAATTACATTTTGTACATTATTTCATTTTAAACGGTCCACAAAATTTCGCCGCCACTTTTCTTTTTTGTTTCCTGTGTACACGCATTTGTGTACAATGCAGGAAACAAAGGGGAAGTGCTGCTGAAATTTTATTGAATCATTTAAAACAAAATAATGTATGAAATGTAAGTATTTACTATGTTTGTAATGGGAAGTAGGATGGCTGACCAACAAAAAAGAAAACCATAAACCAACATTTCAATATTGTATTCTTAAGTGGGGTAAAATTGACGCGTATAAAAGTTTATGTATCAATACATTGAAAATAAAATGTCAATTTGTAAAAATGGCCAATATTTATTTTTGAATTTGTGACATATTTTTTAAATAGGAAAAATGATCGATTATTTTGTTGATCGGAGGAGATGGATGTATCAAAGAAGGGGATTGAGAGGCTCAATAAAGGAAGATTTTTATAATGGTATAAATGTATTTGTTGAATTCGCTTTAAGTAATAACGGAAACGGTGTAGAAATTCATTGTCTGTGTAGTAGGAGTAAACATTTGAAGTATTTGTTACCCGATATTGTGAAAGTTCATCTGTGCAAAAGCGGTTTCGCGCTGGAGTATTATGTTTGGGATCGTCATGGAGAAGTTGTGGCACATACTTCTGTAGAGTCTGAATTAGGGATTGCTGGTAATGCAATTTTTATGACGAACCGTATATAAAATATGGTTGTAGATGTAGCACAATCAACCTTCCCCACGGTTGAAGTTGACGACGACGATGTAAAGGTTGAAGAACCAAATATTGAAGATTTTTTTTACGATTTATTGGATGCTGCTAAGAAACGTCTTTGGAATGGTTGTAAAAGCAGCACTCAGCTATCAGTAACCGCAAAATACATTGCGATGAAGTAAAAATACAATATTACGGAAGCTGGATTTACAGCTGTTGTACAAGCTGCAAAACAACATATACCGCCCGATAAATTAGTGTGTGAAAATCACTAGAAAGTTAAAAAACTTATGTCGGCTTTTGGTTTACCTTATCAAAAAATAGATACATGTTTAAATGGCTGCATGTTGTTTTGGAAGAGGACATCACTCTTAGCAAGTGTAGAATATGTAATGAGGAAATGTACAAACCAAGAAAAAAGAAGGGAAAGGAAGTTCTATATAAACGTATGCATTATTTTCCCATCACTTCTAGGCTTCAAAGATTATATGCATCTTTTGTAATGCACCTCATATGAGATGGCATAGTGTGAGAACAGAGGAAGAAGGTACGTTGACACATCCAGCTGATGGAGATGTGAGAAATGCAGATTACGGATCTTAAGACTGGAATAACACTAGAGGGGGTGAATAGTGTTTTATGCATTTTTTAAATCTTTTTTAATTTTATTCAATTTAAACACCAACAAATGCAATTCACAAACACATATATAATCACAGAATTAGACATAGATGCAAATACTAAATAAAAGTAGTAAAATAAAGAACACACCAGGATTTTATACTGGTTCGGAGTTACCATACATCCAGTCCCGTACAATCGTACGGATTTCTTATCAAAATAATCTCCCAGATTACACCCTCGGTTTCAAGGCTACGAGGTACACCCTCCTGCATTCGAGTCCAGGGAAAACTCTCTTGATTTAACCAGGCTACAAGATCACCTAATTGATTTTCGGGGCTACAATCACACCCAATTGATTTCAAGGCTCAACCGCACCTTTTACTCAACAGTTTGATTTACAAAAGATTATATAACTCTGAATAGCACTGAGATCTATGAAGAGAGTGGCAGAGAATCAAACAAGAGATAATCAAGTTTGATTCACTTGGTATTTCGGCAGAGTATAGTTTAGGATTCTTTAGAATAAATGTGGAAGATGAAGAGGAGAGAAAATAAATGAAATCTGGTAAAAATTCGTTTAGAACTTACTGGTATTTATAGTAGAGCAACAACCATATCTATTCGTAGACACTTCTTTTGAAAATTTAAGTTTGAAAATAACGGATACCATGTTGACATGGGGGGTTGAGGGATGTCGACATGCTCAAGGCAAAATTGATGTTTTGATTTTCTTATTATTAAAATTGGTTTCTATAATTTGTCAAAACAATTTCTAAACTTTGTAAATATATTTGAATATAGTTTAAACATATAAAAGAGTTTAGAAAATAATTTTTAATATATATAATCTTAATCTATAAAGTGATTTAAAATTTGAGTATATAAATATTTAAAGCTAAATATTTTAAAGCTAAATATTTAAAACAAGAGATGGTTTAAAAACAAGGACAATTTTGAAATCAAAATATTAAAAATGATAAAAATAGTTTTGAGGCTAAAATATTTCAAACAAGAGAGATGTCTTTTCGAAAAGAAAGTTTTGAAAACATTTTAAAAAAACAAGAGATATATTTTTGAAAAACATTTTTATAAAATTAGTGGATATCAAAATAGGACCACTATATGTTCCACTTGATATTGTCGTTGGTTCCATCCCACTAGGGTTCCATCCCTTTAACAGGCTCGAAGTGGATTCCATTCCACGAATAAATTTTGAATAAAGATGTAAGTGCTTTCAAGAAGTTTTAACATAATTCTATACCAACTACATTATCTTATACTGTTTGAAATCTTGAACTCTTGATAACTTGATTTCTTGATACTCATGAGTCTTCAATCTTGATATCTTCGATCTTTAAATTCATCAGTCTTGTATCTCTATACTGTACAGTCTTCATTCTTGGTACCTACATGTTTATATTCTGCATATACATATATATCTAAACCATAACGTTAGTATTTATATTTTATAACAAGTCCTAAGGTTGTTGTCATCAAAACCATCATCTCAAGGACTAACAATCTCCCCTTTTTTATGATGACAACCTATGTTTATAAAATATACTTCACCTTCACTATAACTCCCCCTAAAACTAATAACTCCTTCTTAATCTAAGCCTAACTACTCTATTTTATACTTCTCCCCCTTTGTCATCAACAAAAACTAATTCTAAACTTATATATAACTCCCACATAATCTAATATTATCCAAACTAAATACTAATAAGGAAGTATAATAAGCGAAACAAAAATTTTATTATATACGATGTTATATTTACATATATATATATATATATGTATATATGAAACATAAACACAAAAATATATTCAAGTACATAAATTATATAATAACACTACTAACGAGAGTTTTTGATAATTAGAGATTTGTGAATCGAACAATTTGGATAATGAAAACAAAAGTTTCCACGTTGTTCAACCAAATTCCCATCTTTGTCAAAACAGACTTCGCCTACACAGACCATGTTGTCATCTTCTTCCATAGGTGCTTCTTCCTCTTTTTCTTCTTCCTCTTCGTTGTGCTCTAAAGGGTTATGCACTTGAATGTTGGGAGAATCTTCTTCAATCACAATAGGATTTGCATGATTATCCATCAGGAATTTTTGCAAATTTCGAAGAATTTTGCCTTGCTTTTCTTGTTCTTTTGCCATCCTTATTTGCACAACTTGAAGTTCAGTCAACATTTGCATGGCATCCTTCATAGATTCTTCAATCTTTATTACACGTGCCAGTGTAGTGCGTTGGAATGGACCAGAATGAGGAGAAGGGAAAGAAACGGTGTCATTTTGGTTTGATTTAGTGGAGGAAGCCATTAATTTTAAATTTTAGAAGTTTATTATAGAGAAAGAGAAGTGAGAAGGCAGAAAAAGTCGAAATACATAGGTTTATATAACTACCAAACTGATTTTAGAGGGAAAATCAAATTTTCAAATTTTATCGTTGTATGTCGACATGGATGGTAGGGGTATGTCGACATCCCTATGAAAAATTTGGTTTTCTTGTATATCTCTGTTTATTAAAAATATATGTTACTATATCTATATTTTATATCTCAGTTATTGAACAAATGCCTAGTTCTCTTCTTAATTTAGTAAATATAGGTTGATTTAAGGGTTTGGTTAAAATATCAGCAATTCGATTTTCGGAGTTGATAAATTCAAGAGAAATAATCACTTTACTTATATTATCTCTGAGAAAATGATGTCTGATATCAATATGTTTAGTCCTAGCATGATGAGTAGGATTTTTAGATAAATTTATTGCACTAGTATTATCACAATAAATTAGTGATTTTGAAATTGTTAATCCAAAATCTTTTAGGGTTTGTTGCATATAAATGACTTGAGAGCAATCCAAAGCAGCAAAGATATATTCTGCTTCAGTTGTTGATAAAGAAATAGTGTTTTGCTTTTTACTAAACCATGAAATCAGAGAATGCTCCAAAAAGTGACAAGTTCCCCTTGTACTTTTTGGATTAGATTTGCAACCAGCATAGTCAGCATCACAATAAGAGATTAAATCAAATGAATGATTTTTAGGGTAAAATAAACCATAGTCAAAAGTATGTTTAACATATCTTATGATACGTTTCATAGCTTTTAAGTGAGTCTCTTTGGGTTGAGATTGGTATCTTGCACAGAGACAAACACTATGCATGATATCAGGTCTACACGCAGTAATATAGAGTAGTGATCCAATCATTCCCCTATATAGTTTTTGATTTACATCTTCTGAAAGATCTTATTTATTTAAAGCTTCATTGGTTGCCATGGGAGTGAGTTTTCCACTCGCAGTAGTCATACCAAATTTACTAACTAGATCCCTAGCATATTTTTCTTGACTAATAAAAATACCATTATCTAATTGTTTTATTTGTAAACCTAAGAAGAAAGTAAGTTCAATCATATAACTCATCTCAAACTCTTTTGTCATTATTTCAGAAAATTCTTTATTCATTCATGATCAGTTGAACCAAAAATAATATCATCTACATAAACTTGTACTAGTTGGATATCATTTTTATTTCTTTTAATGAAAAGAGTATTATCTACTTTACCAATTTCAAAATTTGATTGTAATAAAAAAAGATCTTAGTCTGTCATACCATGCTCTAGGAGCTTGTTTCAGATTATATAGAGCTTTCTTAAGTTTGAAAACATGGTTTGGAAAATTTTCATCTTCAAAGAGTGGAGGTTGTTCAACATAAACTTCCTCTTTAACAAATCCATTTAGAAAAGTACTTTTAACATCCATTTGAAATAATTTGAAATTATTATAGTTTGAGAAAGCAAGTAGAATTCTAATGGCTTCTAATCTTGCTACGGGTGCAAAGGTTTCATCAAAATATATTCCTTCTTCTTGACAATAACCTTGTGCGACTAATCGAGCTTTATTTCTAACGACCTCACCTAGTTCATTCATTTTATTTTTATAAACCCATTTAGTTCCTATTATAGTTTTATCCTCGGGTCTAGGAACAAGTTCCCAAACATCATTTCTGGTGAATTGATTTAGTTCTTCTTGCATAACCAAAATCCATGAATCATCAGACGATGCTTCCTTTGGATTTTTAGGTTCAATAGATGATATAAAAGCTATATTACTCATGTTATTTAGTTGATTTCTAGTTCTAACAACAGATTCAATATCTCCTAGTATATTTTCTATAGGATGATCTTTTAAAAGCTTAACCTTTTTATTTGAATGAATAAGATCATTATTTGTTTCAATTGATTCATTATTTAGGGTAGCAAAATCTTCTTCATCATTAATTTATTCAACATCTTTGAAATTTTCATCAAACGAAACATGCATTGTTTCTTCAATGGTACTAGTTCTTAAATTGAAAACTCTATATGCTTTACTTCTATTAGAATATCCGATAAAGATTCCTTTGTCGGATTTAGGATCAAATTTATCCAAATTGTCTTTTGTATTTAGAATAAAACATTTACTTCCAAAGATTCTAAAATAAGATACCTTCGGTTTCTTCTTGTAAAGAAGTTCATAAGGTGTTTTATCAGTTAACGGTCTAATTAATATTCTATTCAAAATGTAGCAAGCTGTAGCGACAGCTTCAGCCCAAAAATGTTTTGGTAAATTACTATCTGAAAGCATTGTTCTAACACACTCTTGAATCGTCCTATTTTTACGTTTTACCACTCCGTTTTGTTGTGGAGTTCTTGGAAAAGAGAAATTATGAGTTATTCCCTTTTTATTGCAGAATCTCTCAAAATTTTCATTTTCAAATTCCCCACCGTGATCACTACGAACAGTTATAATTTTTAAAGAAAGTTGGTTTTGGAGTCTTTTTGTAAAAAATTTAAATGAATCAAAAGTATCACTTTTATGTTTCATAAAAATTGTCCATGTAAACCTAGAATAATCATCTACAATTACGAAGACATATTTATTGTGATTTATTGATTGAATTTGAGATTGACCAAACAAATCTAGATGAAGTAACTCAAGAGGTTTTGAAGTTGAAATCATATCTTGTAATTTGAAAGAACTCTTCCTAAGTTTTCCTAACTAACAAGCATCACATATACTATCTATTTTAAAATTCATTCTAGGGAGACCTCTTACTAGATCAAGTTTAGAAAGTCTAGATAAGAGTTTAAAATTCAAATTCCCAAATCTTTTATGCCAAATCCAAGGGTCACTTGTATTAGCCAAAAGACATAGATTATCATTTGAGATTTTAATACTAAGAATATAAATATTTTTCTTCCTAATTCCTTCAAATATAATATTTGAATTATTATCTTCGATGTGACACTTATCTTTTTCAAATTTAATTTTGTATTCTTTATCGCAAAGTTGACTAATGCTAAGCAGATTGTGTTTCAGATTCTTAACTAATAAAACATTAGAAATAGTAGGAGTTTTAGAGTTACCGACATTGCCGATGCCAATCACATATCCTTTAGAGTTGTCTCGAAAATTAACCAATCCTCCATCTTTATAGATAATATCATTCAGCATATCTGGATTACCAATCATGTGTCTTGAACATCCACTATCAAGTATCCACCTATTCATCTTGATTTGCACAATTTGTCCATTGAGTGTTGATTCTTCAAAGGCCATATAACATTTTTCTTTCTGCACAAAATACAAACTCGGTCGATAACTTGATTTTCTATAATAACTATATGCAGACTTATGAGACAACGATGATTTGAATAGTTTTAAACTAGTGTTAACAAAATCCAAAAAAATAGCCATTTTAAAAACTTTTTCAAAATTCAGATTACGAAAACTTTGAAAACCTGGCTCCGATACCAAATGTGAGAAATGCGAATTACGGATCTTAAGGCTGGAATAACACTAGAGGGGGGTGAATAGTGTTTTATGGATTTTTTAAATTTTTTTGAATTTTATTCAATTTAAACACCAACAAATGCAATTCACAAACACAGATATAATCACAGAATCAGACACAGATGCAAACACTAAATAAAAGCAGTAAAGGAAAGAACACACCAGGATTTTATACTGGTTCGGAGTTACCCTACATCTGTACAATCATATAGATTTCTTATCAAAATAATCTCCCAGATTACACCCTCGGTTTCAAGGCTACGAGGTACACCCTCCTGTATTCGAGTCCAGGGCAAACTCTCTTGATTTAACTAGGCTACAAGATCACCTAATTGATTTCCAAGGCTACAATCACACCCAATTGATTTCAAGGCTCAACCGCACATTTTACTCAACAATTTGATTTACAAAATATTCTATAACTCTGAATAGCACCGAGATCTTATAGAGAGAGTGGCAGAGAATCAAACAAGAGATAATCAAGTTTGATTCACTTGGTATTTCGGCAGAGTATAGTTTAGGATTCTTTAGAATAAATGTGGAAGATGAAGAGGAGAGAAAATAAATGAAATCTGGTAAAAATTCGTTTAGAACTTACTGGTATTTATAGTAGAGCAACAGCCATATCTATTCGTGAAAGGATACGACGAATAGACACTTCTTTTGAAAATTGAAATTTGAAAATAACGGACACCATGTCGACATGGGGGGTTGAGGGATGTCAACATGCTCAAGGCAAAATTGATGTTTTGATTTTCTTATTATTAAAATTGGTTTCTATAATTTGTCAAAACAATTTCTAAACATTGAAAATATATTTGAATATTGTTTAAACATATAAAAGAGTTTAGAAAATAATTTTTAATATATATAATCTTAATCTATAAAGTGATTTAAAATCTGAGTATATAAATATTTTAAAGCTAAATATTTAAAACAAGAGATGGTTTAAAAACAAGGACAATTTTGAAATCAAAATATTAAAAATGATAAAAATAGTTTTGAGGCTAAAATATTTCAAACAAGAGAGATGTCTTTTCGAAAGGAAAGTTTTGAAAACAGTTTTAAAAAACAAGAGATATATTTTTGAAAAACATTTTTATAAAATTAGTGAATATCAAAATAGGACCACTATATGTTCCACTAGATATTGTCGTGGGTTTCATCCCACTAGGGTTCCATCCCTTTAACAGGCTCGAAATGGATTCCATTCCACGAATAAATTTAGAATAAAGATGTAAGTGCTTTCAAGAAGTTTTTACATAATTCTATACCAACTACATTATCTTGTACTGTTTGAAATCTTGAACTCTTGATAACTTGATTTCTTGATACTCATGAGTCTTCAATCTTGATATCTTCGATCTTTAAATTCATCAGTCTTGTATCTCTATACTGTACAGTCTTCATTCTTGGTACTTACATGTTTATATTCTGCATATACATATATATCTAAACCATAACGTTAGTATTTATATTTTATAACAAGTCCTAAGGTTGTTGTCATCAAAACCATCATCTCAAGGACTAACAGGAGATGCATGGAAGTATTTCGACAAAATTTATCTTAATTTTGCAGCGGAGAGTGATAATGTTAGACTTGGATTATGTACGGATGGTTTTCCACCATTTTTTCAATTTGGTGCTAAATATTCATCTTGGCCCATTATCATCACACTTTATAATTTACCTCTGTGGATATATATGAAAACGCAATATATGTTTCTTATAGTTGTCGTTCTTGGCCCCGACGATCCAACAAAAGGAATCAATGTTTATTTACAACCGTTGATTGAGGAGTTAAAAATACTGTGAAACGAAGGAGTAGAAAGATACGACGTTTCAAAGAAAAAAATTCATATGTTTGCTTCTTTGTTGTGGAATATAAGTGATTTTCCTGTCTATGCAATGCTTTCAGGATGGAGTACATCCGGTCGTCTAGCTTGTCCTTATTGCATGGAAGAAATACGGGCATTTTCTTTACCGAATGGTAAGAAAATTTCATGATTTGACTGCCATCGATGTTTTCTCCATGTCAATCATCCCTTCAGAGGAGATAGAAAAAAAATTTAGCTAATAGAGTAGAAACCAGACAACCACCAACGATATGGTCAAACGAAGACATATACGAACTTGTAAGGGACTATCCAAAGATATATGAAATTGGAGTGCAAACAAAAATTGCAGGTAAATCGACTATTCATAATTGGTGCAAACAAAGTATATTTTAGGAGTTGCCTTATTGGAAAGATCTTTTGCTTCGTCGTAATATTGATGTGATGCACAACGAGAAAATTGTATTTGATAATGTTTTTAACACAATTTTGAATGTCAAGGGGAAGACTAATGACGATTTGAAATCAAGACGCGATATACAAGAATTATGCAAACGTCCTGAGCTTCATACAAAACCAAACGACGGTAAAAAACCCAAAGCGTGTTATGAGTTAGATAATAATCAAGTTAAAGTTGTGTTAAAATGGGTGGAAGGTTTAAGATTTCCTTATGGAATTTCATCAAATCTTCGTAGATGCGTTGATTTTAAAAATGGTAGATTGAGTGGAATGAAAAGCCATGATTATTACATAATGATGGAAAATTTATTACCTGTTGTATTCAAAGAACTATTGCACTTAAAAGTTTGGAAGGTAATAACGAAACTTAGTCTGTTTTACAAAGAGCTTTGTTCGACTACGTTAAAAGTGCAACGTTTACGTAAAATTGAAGAAGATATTCCTATATTGCTCTGCAAATTGAAGAAAATATTTCCACCAAGTTTTTTTAATGTAATGGAACATTTACCTGTTCATCTCTCATCTAAAGCACGACTTCGAGGTCTTATGCAATATGGATGGATGTATCCATTCGAGAGGTATGAAATATGTTACCTACTAATTTAATTACATTCGGAAGTTAAAGTTAATGTAAATTAATTTTGCATAGATACTTGAATCATCTGGAAAAAAAGTGAGGCAAAAAGCACGAGTTGAAGATTCGATATGTAAATCTTACATCGAAGAAGAAGCTTCGTTCTTTTTCTCTCATTATTTCAATGACCATATGAACATATCATTTGAAAGTGTTCCACGTAATGATGAAGGCGATGAACAGGAGTCCTCTCAAACAATGTTATCTATTTTTAGACAACATGGTCGACCTTCTGAAAAATGTGTAGAAGTATGGTTAGACGATAGAGATTTTAATGTAGCACACACTTATATTCTCCTTAATTGTGCTGAGATGACACCATTTGTTAGGTAATATGAAATAATAATTTTTGATTTATTCATTTCAATAATGCATGCACGTGTAGAATTTAAAGCAATATTTTATTCATATATGCAGTATTTATGAAAGTGAACATCCACGCGGAGATCTTGGTAAATAATTTTCTGATTGATTTTCAAAGTACGTTTATGAACCGAGAAATTGTGTGGTCGATGAAGGATTGAAACATCTTTCGTTGGGACCAAAAAGAAATGTCAAGCCATATCCAATATATTTCGCCGATGGATATAAATTTAACACCAAAGAATACGGTGCAGAAAAATTAACTAATAATACATGTGTATTTGTTAAAGGTAGTGATGATCCAGAAAATCACATAAATGATTTTTATGGCGTTTTAACTCAAATTTTGCAATTGATATATTTCTCACGACCCACAGAGGATGTGTTTCTGTTTAGATGCAATTGATTTAGCAATGTTCCAAGTTCTAAAATTAATGTGCACAAGGATTATAATCTTATTGAAATAATGCACACATCACATTATCACAAGCACGATCCTTTTGTACTAGCGAAACAAGCATTGCAAGTTTATTACGCTCCTTATCCATCTCCAAAAAGAGATAAAGCAGATTGATCAGCAGTTTTTAAAACAAAGGCAAGATTTACGTTTGATGGGAAGAATATTCCAAACGAACAAGCTTATCAGGCAGATCTTGAGCAAAGCAACGAAATAATAATAACAGACGATCGTACTGTATTTGGACCTATGAACGATGAATCAAACGTTTTGGTAGAAGCATTTGAGAGTAGGGAGGAAAATAACGTAGAATATGAGACCGAATCTGAATCAGAAGACGATGAGGATTGATATAAATATTATGTTGAACTCTTATGTATTATGCAATTTATGTAATTGAAGAGATTTATTTTGCAAGTTATGTAATTTATGTCATTTATGAAACCGAATTTGTTAATCGTTATTTAAATTATTTATGTCACTACCATTTCTGTCATTTATTTAGCAATTTATGTTTAAAATGCAACGTATTCTGCTTATCATCGGAATATGAGACCCAGTTTGAATCAGGTATATTTTGCACTTTATGTACTTTATGTCATTTAACTATAAAATATATTTCATTATTATGTTACTATTCTCTTTTAAAATGATGTGTATGTGACAGGTATCATGCCGTCCAGAAAAGGAGTTTTTCCCATTCATCAGGAGACGATGGCAGCGGCCCATCGCAACCGCTACAGTGTCCCGCTGTGTATCTGGTACATAGAGTGGAGGGGTAAGTATTAAAAAAATTCAGCATCTTAAATATTTTGTGTACGATATAATAATCCGTATCATATTTAACGTAGGGGGTTTGACCTACAGCCGTTAGTTGTAGTTCTATCAGTTTCGAGAAATTCGTACAAGAGTAGGATGTCGGCTTGTTGGCCCAAGTGGGATAATATCAATTCCCACATCATGGAGTGCATATGGCAGGATTTCATTGTAAGTATAATATTCTGTTTTCCATTCTTAATTTTTTTGTCGCTTATTTATTGTTCACCTTTTATTGTTTAATTATGTCGCTTGTTTATCATGAAATGCAGGCCGCAGTCGACGTATAATCAGATGACCTACAGCTGGTACGACACTATTGGATGTAGAAGATGAAGAAGAATTACCGGGTTCTATGTCGGCTGTGAAGCATAAAGGGCAGAAGTCGAACTGGATGGGAGCGAGTGTATGGAAAGGGTAGCTGGCGTATTGGGATAGTGACGAAGCGAAGGTAAGTGTATTAAACTTTTATTAATTATTTGATTGATACGTAAATATCAAAATATTTGGTAAGTAAATAATGTTTTTTTTTATTTAAATGTACAGACAGAGTCGGAAAGAAACTCTACAAATAGGAACAGAAATCCTGTCACTCATTGAGGAGGGTCCAAGTCATTCCAACAATATCGCCAGGAGTTGGTAAATTTATTAAATGTAAATTGTAAATTTTTATTGTGCTGTATAATTTTGAATATACAATAATAGTACATAATAATCAATTTCAAGAAGTTGAGGTGTATGGTCCCGTATCGTACATGGATGTATTTACCCGTACTCATGCCGTCAAGCATGTAAATCCAAACGGGACTGTTTCATATAAATGGCATGACGATAAATCGCGGGCGAGCCATGTAAGCATATTTTAGTTTATCTACTATTAGTAATTTTTTTAATTATTAAAGTATAATGAATTAAGATATCATGCTATTAATTTTAAAAATATTTTTATTTGTTCACGCAGGCAAGATTTATCGAACAACGACAGAAACTCCTGGAGAAAACTGGTCGAGAGCACCTGACTACGAACAAGGAGATGTCATTTTTGAGTCGGTCATGGATCCACTTTCACTGAACAGGCGTTACGACTTTGACAATCAAGTGGTAATGAATAATATATTAAGATATAACATTTTAGTAATCTTTCAATTCTAAAGAACTTCACATCTCTTTAGTTTCAATAATAAGTTTATAGATAGATATAACAATTAATATATTATGTTGTAGTTTAGATAGTAAGATTATAGCAATTGAACTTTTACTAAATTAAATACGTATTGCAGGGAAGACAGAGAAGAGCTGGCCAAACCAGAGCTCATATCGATCTAGCAGAGATCGAAGAGTTGAGAGCTAGGATGGCGCAGCTGGAGGAGTAGAACCATCGGCAGGCCATTGAGATGACACAGCTGCTGGACCAGCGTATTGCTGAGTACGTGCAGCAGTATGGTGGCCGCTTTCCATCTTCAGCTGGTTTCGGAGATTTTGGAGGTGATTGACAGAAGTGATAGATATATATTTTTTGTTTTGCGTCATTATTTGATAATTTTTGACGATACATTGAGTTGGTGGAGTTGGATACTTTGAAATGTTGTGTATATTATTTGATGATACATTTGGTGATGGTAGTTTTAACATTTGGTAGTTGATGTTCCACGATGTATATTTCATACAATAAGATGTATGTACATTATGTTAACGAAGTGTTGGTTTGATTTTATGTGAGTTATGCTTGATTTATTTCTTTATGTGATTTGATTATATTTGTATGATTTAATATTATATTAAATATCTGAATTAGGTATGTGCTTGTGTGTGAATATATTATGTTTCTGGATTGGGTATGGTAGGCTAAAACGCAACAGAAAATGCAAAAAACAGTTTCAAGATTTCCGACGGCTGGCGACCGCCTGTAGATCGAAATTTTCAGACGGCTTCCGACGTCTTGCGGTGGCTTTATACCGACGGCTTCTGATGGCTAACGACGGTTTTTTTGCACTACCGTGATCGTCCACGTGTCTTTGACGGCCGTCTGGAGCGGTCGGTCTGTCTGTTGGTAGCCGTCGGAAATATTACGACGGACGTTGTTGGATACCATCGGAAAAACAGTGCGGCGACGGGTATAGTTACGACGGCTTTTTGCGTCGGTTTACGATGACCGCCGACGACCGCCAACCGTCGGAAACTGTACGTTTTCTTGTAGTGATTGAGCACTCAAGTACCTGCATTGTGATTGTGTATTAGCCACAACTTAGCAACGTTGCAGTGGTATGGACGCTCCGAAAGAAACTTAAATAGGGTAGCCACAACTTAGCAACGTTGCACTCAAATACTGACCTGAAATTTAAGCCTTAAGATATTGCAACAAATATTTATTTCTGAAATTATACAACCTTAACTGTTCAATTTCTCCACCGTCGGTTGCACTAGTTAAGTAGAAAACCAACTAAGTATGCAAATGTTACCTTTTTGTCTTTGACCATTTTGTACAAATTTTTGATGGTCATATGTTTAGCTTGCTACAGTATATGTATGATTTACTTATAATGTTGCTATATGAAATATGTGAAGTATGTTCATATATCCAAATGCGTTTCATGTTTCAACTTTGCACTTCACTCGTGGTTCACAAAATCTACCATTATAAGAAAAAACTCATAACTTGCATTTATTAAATATGGGTCTTGCTACTAAAGCAAAACTATTTGATAGGCCCATCAGTACAGTGACCCAGAATGAAATCAAAAAACAATATAAAAGCAACAGTCTTGCACTAAAGGAAAATCTTACCAACCTAAAATTTAATTCGTCACATGATTTAGATATTTCTATAGCATAGATTACTTCACATGATTTAGTTTCCTCTATCCTATATATACATAAGACTACAGGAAAGAAGATAGTAATATTATTACTGAAAACAAAAGAACCATAAATTTACATGTCTACATGAACAGGTTTAATAAACTGATAGGGATTTTAGCAGGGGAGAAGGTAAGAAGGGAATTCAGGAGGGGAAAGAAGTCATGGCAGGTAGAAAAGGAAGAAAACAGAGAGAAATGAGCAATAACTTTCTTCTATATCCTTTTGCATTCCCAAATCAGGTACATATATAAGCCTTCTAATAACAAACTTCTTACGTGGCATGCCTATCCTATTCTAGATAACAACTTTTGATTCCTTGGTTATCATTGTAACCGACAAAAAAAAGAAAAAGCATACTAAATACAGAATAAAGCAAGGATAGTGCCTACTAAATACAGAATAGAGTAAGGATAATGCTGGTGCGTATTGCATGTGGCCTGTAACCGAATTGCAATTCACCATTCTTCAATCTAACAGTCTTTTTGGTATTTGCACAGCTCTTCTCGGACGTGCATTACTGATTGGTGCATCTGCATGGTGAGCATGTGGTGTGGTAACATTGTTGGGCGTATCAATATCCATCCCTTCGAGATCGACCTTGCCCTCAAGGTCGTTTGTAGCAGTGCTGTAAGGTAATGGTTGAAGTATTGCCGATGCTGGTTTAGGGCAGTGTTTAAGCAAAGACACGTGAAAGACTGGATGAATGCGAGAGTCGGGTGGGAGCTGCAGTTTGTATGCAACATTGCCTATTTTTTCACTAATTTGATATGGTCCAAAATACCTTTTTGACAATTTGTTGCAAGAGTTTCTAACTGAGGTCTGATGATACGGTTGTAACTTCACATATGCCCATGAACCTGGTTCAAACTGCTTGTCTTGTCGGTTTTGGTCAGCCTGAGATTTCATTCTTGCTTGTGCCTTAAGCAGATTTTGTTTAATTACTTCTAGTAGTTTGTCTCGAGATTCTGTCCAGTCAGTAAGGGCGGGTATTGCTGGTGGTGAGGACATGTAATTGGCGATGACGGGAGGTGGTCTGCCGTAAACAACCTGGAACGGAGACATCTTCAATGATGAATGTGTGGTTGTATTGTACCAATACTCTGCCCATGGTAAGCACTTTACCCATTTTGTTGGCACATCCCCAACGACCGCCCGTAAGTACGTCTCTAAGCAGCGATTGACCACTTCAGATTGGCCATCAGTTTGTGGGTGGTATGCGCTGCTCATGCGTAGTTTGGTGCCGTGGAGACGGAATAGCTCTTTCCAAAAGGTACTTGTAAAGAGGCGATCTCTGTCGGAAATTATTGTACGAGGAAATCCGTGTAAGCGCACATATTCTTGTAAAAACTGAGAGGCTAGCTGAGTGGCTGATATCGATGGTGGGAGAGCAAAAAAGTGCGCGTATTTGGATAGACGATCGACAATCACCCATATTGTAGTTTTCCCGGCTGATGGTGGCAGGTGCGTAATGAAATCCATTGTAATGTCTTCCCAGATTTGCATCGGAATAGGCAGTGGTTGAAGTAATCCTTTATATCTGGTGTTTTCTGGTTTTGTTTGGAGGCAAGTGTGGCATGTTTTTACAAATTCCTGAACAGTGGTAGAGAGCTTTGGCCAAAAAAAATTACTTGAAATTCTGGAAATTGTTGCCTTAATCCCCGAGTGACCACCAGTGTGTGAGTTGTGAAAGTCGTTGATGATAGCAGTTTTCAGATCATCATTGTTTGGTACAAAAATCCTATTTCCCCAAAACAGCAAGTTATTTCGAAATTGGTAATTAGAGTTTGAACAAGTACCTGCTGTGATCTGCTGTATTATTGCCTGGGCTTCTGGATCGTTTGCAAGCGCGCGTTGAATATCGGTTAGGATAGAGAAGGATGGTCCCGAAATTGCTGCCATTGTAGCTTCACTGGTGAACCGCGATAATCCATCGGCCACCACATTTTGTTTCCCTGGATGAAAGTGTATTGTAAAATCAAATCTCAAAAGTTTAGTGAGCCACCTTTGTTGTTCGGGCGTTTGTATTGCCTGCGAGTTTAATTCTCTCAAACTCTGATGATCGGTGAAGATCTTGAAGGGTCGGCCAAGCAGATAATGCCGCCATTTTTTTACAGAAGAAGTTATTGCATACATTTCTCGTGAATAAGTGGAGGATTTTTGGAGGGTACGGGGAAGTTTTAGGCTGAAATAGGCGATGGGATGATCGGATTGTGATAGAACTGTACCTATGGCCATGGCTGATGCGTCCGTGGTGACTGTGAAAGGTTCGGAGAAGTTGGGAAGTGATAGCGTGGGGGTGGAAGAAACAACCTGCTTCAAAATTTCAAAGGCTAATTGGGTGTGTGGGCTCCAGGCGAAGTTGTTTTGTTTCAGCAGATCGGTTAACGGGCTTGCAATGTGGGCATAATGTTTAATAAATCGGCGATAATACCCAGTCAAGCCCAGGAACCCATGGAGTTCGGTAATTGTTTTAGGGGAGGGCCATTGTAACATTGATTCAATCTTCGCAGGGTCTACGCGTACGCCTGCATTGGAAATTATGTGGCCCAAGTAATCTATTTCCGTTAGGCCAAATTTGCACTTTTTGGGATTGGCGAAAAATTTGTTGTGGTCGAGTATTTCCAATGTAGTTCGGAGGTGGTTTAAGTGTGTATTCCAAGAGGTGCTGTAAACTAAGATGTCGTCAAAAAATACTAGGATGAATTTGCAAAGGTAAGCACGAAAAATATTATTCATTGTGGCTTGAAAAGTTGATGGAGCATTGGTTAAGCCGAATGGCATAACTAAAAATTCATAATGGCCTTCGTGCGTTCGAAAAGCGGTTTTTGGTATGTCGGGTTCATGGACACGGATTTGGAAATAGCTGCTTCGTAGGTCTATTTTTGAAAAAAAATTTGCGCCGTGCAATTCATCTAATAGCTCATCGACAGTGGGAATAGGAAAACGGTCTTTGATGGTAATTGCGTTAAGTGCACGGTAATCAACGCAAAAACGCCACGAGCCATCTTTTTTTTGACCAAAAGGACGGATGAAGAAAAAGGGCTAGTTGATGGTTGAATTAGTTTGGACTTGAGCATGTCTTGGATTTGACGTTTGATTTCGTTTTTTTGAAAGTATGGGTAACGATATGGCCGTGTGTTAATAGGGTTCGAGTTTGGTATTAGGTTGATGTGGTGTTGGGACTCACGTACTGGTGGTAGAGATGTTGGCGTGGTAAATATGTGGTTAAATGAACTTAGCAGGTCATCGAGTGTTGGGTCGGTTGGTGGGGTGAGTGGGCCTTGGGCTGATGGAATGTGGGTTTGAAGTTGGAGATAAAAATAGGTAGAAATGGCTGAAGTGTTGTCAAGGCGTTTGAGCTGTTGAAAGGATATTTGTGATGGGTTGCCGGCTGGGCCCAGCCCAGTAAGAATAATGGGCTTGTTTTGGTAATTAAAGGACATGGTTAATAACTTATGGTCTATGGTTATCGGGCCCAGTTGCTCTAACCATTGCACTCCAATTACTCCATCAGATCCGACAATATCGAGTAAATGAAAATCGATAAGAAATTCGTGGCCGTGAATATTGACACGCACGTTGGGGCAGCTGCCAGCGCTTTTAAGTTTCTCGCCGTTGCCCACCGTGACCGTGAACGTCGCTTTGGAATCAATGTCTAAGCCCAGAAATTTGGCTGTCTTTGGATGTAGGTAATTATGTGTGGAGCCTGTGTCCACCAAGATGGAGATTGGTTTATTGTGAATTGAAGCCGGAAGGCGAAGCGCTCGAGGATGGGATGAGCCGGTAAAGGCGTGGAATGATATTTCTTGAGGATTGTCATTTGTTGGTGGTATGGCTTCTTGTATGTTTGTTTCAGCTATGATGTCCAGTGTAGGGTCGGGAGGTGGTTCGTCATTTGGATTTGTGTCTGGTAGAATCATAAGTATGTGCGTGGGTTTACAGCGGTGGCCAAACTGATATTTTTCGTCACAGTTGAAGCATAAACCTTGTTGCTTTCTGATATTCATTTCGGCCTGTGACAATTGTTTAATTGGGACATTTGGTTTGGGGTTTTGTAGTTGAGGTGTTTGTGAATTTGCTTGTGTAGGTGGTGAAAAAGGTTTATAGTAGGGTTGGCTGGTTTTTGTGTATGGGAATTTCGCCAAGTCTGGTAGTTTCTTTTCAATTAGCTTAGCTCCATCTATGGCGTCGACGATATTGGTTGGGTTAATGATGTAGAGTTCGTTTTGTATATTGAGTTTGAGGCCGGAGATAAAACAATGTAGGATGGATTCATTGGATAGGGTGGTAATTCGATTGCATAAAGTTTCAAAAGTAGCTTGATAGTTTTCCACGGTGGTTACCTGTTTCAGCTTGAATAATGTATTTTCCGGATGGAGGAAAGTGGGTGGTCTGAAGCGCTTTTCTATTGCGTTTGTCAATGCTGCCCATGTAGAGATTTGATTATTACGGTGCATCCATTGGAACCACGATAGTGCCTGGCCTTGCATGTGAAAACTTGCTAGATCTACCCGCTGATCTTCGGGTGTGGAGTAATACGCGAAAAACTGATCCGCCTGAAAAATCCAATCATGTGGATTGGAGCCATCAAATGTTGTGAGTGAACACTTTGGGGTTCTTGAGGGTTGTGGTGTTGACAGGATAGGTGGTTGACGGTTGTTGAAAATTGGTGGGTGTGTAGTGGATGATTGATTGGTTGGGGAGATGAGTGGTTGGTTGTCGATTTTGCGGTGAAGGTCAGTTAATTGGTTGGTGATAGAAGTCATTTGAGTAGTGAGGGCCTGTATGGCAGTTTTGATATCTATATTATCAGTTGTCAGGTTTTGAAGCATGGTACTGTGAGAGGATTGTGTGGTTTGAATGGTGTCAATGGAGGTTTGGTGAGCTGCTAGTTGTTGGAATGCATCATCAACTCTGGTCATTGTGGTTGGGGTGTATGAGTGAATGAGGAAGAGAGAGCAATCGATGAAGGTTACAGGGAAGAGGGAGGAGAGAAGAGCGGTGAAAGCACCAAAATGATAGGGATTTTAGCAGGGGAGAAGGTAAGAAGGGAATTCAGGAGGGGAAAGAAGTCATGGCAGGTAGAAAAGGAAGAAAACAGAGAGAAATGAGCAATAACTTTCTTCTATATCCTTTTGCATTCCCAAATCAGGTACATATATAAGCCTTCTAATAACAAACTTCTTACATGGCATGCCTATCCTATTCTAGATAACAACTTTTGATTCCTTGGTTATCATTGTAACCGACAAAAAAAAAGAAAAAGCATACTAAATACAGAATAAAGCAAGGATAGTGCCTACTAAATACAGAATAGAGTAAGGATAATGCTGGTGCGTATTGCATGTGGCCTGTAACCGAATTGCAATTCACCATTCTTCAATCTAACAGTCTTTTTGGTATTTGCACAGCTCTTCTCGGACGTGCATTACTGATTGGTGCATCTGCATGGTGAGCATGTGGTGTGGTAACATTGTTGGGCGTATCATAAACAAATTCTATAGCAAATTTTGAAGGAAGATGCCAAGCTGAATTAGCAAAACGTTCCTAACACCATTTGATATAAAAACTTGAAACATTTTGTAGTTTAGAATTTTTTTCCACTAGATGGCAGTGGCAGAGCTAGCAAAAGTATATTCGATGGGCACTGACATTACTATTGAACATTTTAAAGGTTCAAACAACTTCTGTAGCAAATATTTTAGGAGTTATTTGGAGGTTTGGAAAGGGAACTTGTACTGTAAACATATTTTTAGCATTTTAAACTTTGTTAACTTTACCAGTTACTAAGAGATTTTAAGATGTAAGTTCATTTTGATTCTGGTTTTTCAACTCTCTAGAACTCTAGATTGAATCAAGTAATTGTGTAAACATCCAAAGACGAAAATTTGAAGTTTTTTATTTTTTTTATTTTTGAAAAAGCACAAAATGCAGGGTGTTGTATCTAAATAAATAGATGATATACAGTAAAAATAGAGACACTTGGACTTTGCTCATATATTGTTTTATACATTGAACCCATCTTTGTTGTTGTATTTAATCGTTGTTATTATTATTAATTTTTTTTTAAAAAAAAAATCCTATGTAAGGCACTTGCCTACTCAATATTCAAAGAAGCTTTTCCCTTGTAAAGGGTATAAAAGATCGGATAAAAGTTTATAACTATCTATGTTTCTAAGTGTATGGCCTAGTTTTCCTATAATACACAATAATAAGATAACATCACCGCAAATGGATCCCATAATGAAATCCCATTTACTTATTATACATTTAAATTTTAGCAACGGAAAAAATCAATACAAAAGACAAAAACAAAAGAATAAAGCATTAACATCTCACAAAACAACATGGCAAACCGGTGTTGTTTTTAGCATAACAAAAGATTAGGTTGTTAAATCTTCCAAAAGTTAGTGGGAACTGGGAATGCAAATAATTTTGAAATCAAAATGCCCAACATGTTTATGCACTCAGTTAGACAAAATTTGTTATTCCAGATGGGAACTATAACCATGAAATGCATGTGCAACACTTACATTACAATCAACCTCCCACATAATCATGAATTTAACCTCAATAGTCGTATGATAGTTGCTTTCAAGAGCCAAAACTACCAAAATACAGTTCAACATAACACAATTTGCTGGTATACCACCAATGAGCAAAACAAATGATAGGGCTATCGAAATTCTAGATAAAAATTATTAGTTATATGCAATGTATAACATATTGTGGTTTGTGCAGCGCATGATGAGTACATACAAGTCAACATATTGAAACATTTAGCTTCAAATATCCGAGGAGTTATGAATACCTGTTGCAGGTTAAGTCTGGTTTGCTTCTGTGTGGCAATGCAGAATAAAGTTTGTTATGGATTGTAGAGTCTGAACTTGAATATAACAAGATTTCTTGTGTCCATACACACTTGCAGGGCTGGAGGCATGTTGTGGTTGAGCTGGGCACGTGACCCTCCCACGAAAATTGAAAAAAATAAATAGAAAACCATTTTCGTTCAAAATTTCAAACGCAGCTGAACCCTAGATCTACTCCATCGGCAACCCTAAATCTTCATTCAGCTCTACAGCTTCACAGCCTTCCTCCACCGTGCTTCTTTGCGTTCTCCTCCACTGCACTCCTTCGCCTTCTCCTCTGCAACGCTCTAGACCCTTCTAGATTCATGTATCCCGTATGCAACCAATGTTAGTTCTTTCTCCTATTACTGAAAAAATAGCCTAATTTTGTACTACACGGTTGATATTGGTTTGTTGGTATAAATAATTTGGTTGATATTTGACACAAAAGGCTTTATTACTTTGATCGGGATGAAAAATAAAGCTCTTGTAGACTAAACAGTTGTACAAAAGGTTGAAGACAACATGGCTGAGCTTACTTTGATTAGTTTAATAATTTGTTGGGTTGAATCAAATTAGTTTGTTCAGCTAATTTGTTGCAATGAATAACTTTAGTTTTGGGAAAATTTTCTTGAATGATTAATGAACTTGGTTTTAATTTTTACTTTAGATTTGCAGAACTATTTTAAAAGACCATTTGAAAATATTTCTTCAAAAGCTGGATCTGGAATTATCATCGCGTTCAAAATACGAGAACTCGATATGGACAACTTTAAACTTGTAGCATCTTTGTATGATTGTATTAGTCTACAAGATCAATAGTTGATCGATTTTGTATGAAACATTATCATATAAATATTTAGTTGTTGTTATTTAATGGTTTGTTACAAGTATTTATACACTGATTTGAATGATTGGATGGAAAAATATTTGATGGCTTCCCTTGAGCACTCAAATTTTTTACCATTGTGACCCTGCCAGACTTATTTTCTGCCTACGCCACTGCACACTTGTCACATATAAATCATAATTGAACAAACTCAAATTGGGAATATTTCTGTTATCCCGTCTTTTGGCAAGACCGTGACACCGAGGACTTGACTAGAGACTGAAGACAAGCCGCCCTGGAGATCGGTTATCTACAGGTCCACGATGGATACAGGAAAATTTGGTTCGAGTCCGGATCGAGCTACAATTATCAAAGTATGACAAGAAAAGCTATGGAAGGCTACATTCCAAATTTCAGGTCAATCGGAGTTCGTATGCCCAAGTTATGGATTGATCAAGATCCATGTGAAATACATCAATTTCGTATCCATCAACCCACATCCATCATTTCGTATCGCCATCATTTTGTATCCATCCAGATCGATACGAAATGAGCACAAGTCCATAACTCAGCATCCATCATTCGTATCCATCAAGTTTGAACATGTACCGATGGCCCTTAGCATTCCTTGGATCGATCGCCCTTCAACAGCTGCATACTTTGTATCGATCAGCTACTCGATCAATACGAAGAAAGGGGCTAGAGATCGATACGAAAATAAGGACATAGCATCGATACGAGAAGTAACGTATAAGATGGATACGAAGGAAGAGGTCAACTCGAAGGAAACAGTCTCCATGCACAAAATATGGATCTCCAACGCCACATCATCAAGACGAGATGATCGATACAAATTGTATCGATACGAAGAGGATCGATGTGCAATCGATCGATATGAAGCCTTCAGCCTTACTAGCAAACTCAACCTTGGATCGATCATATCTCTCAAACTACAAGTCCATATACCATGAAATTTTCACAGGAGCTTGCATATTGACTAAAGAACGTCCATGATCGATCGCAGCTCGATTGAGGCCAATCTTGATCAATACGAAGACAACATGGATCGATCAGGGATCGATCCCAAACAACCCCAGATCTATATGGTGGGCCCACCTAGGCATGAGAAAGGATATTCCAAGTTTTGGGGTCGATATTTCCAAATCTACTCCTATAAATAGCACCCTTGCACCTATAGAAAAAGGACTTTTGGCTCTTCTACGTCGTTACTCTGTCGGAGATCTATTGTAACTTGAGTGTTTGAGTTATTCTTTGTTGTAATCAGTTAGTAATCATCAATAAAACAACAAATCTTTCAAAATGGACGTAGGCTACAACACCGAACCACTATAAATCTCTTTTTTCTTACATTTCTGTTTGCTTATTTTGGCGTGTTTGTTAGATTAGCCTCTTTTTACATTTAGATTCTTCATTCTAATCTCTTCAAATACGTCCGAAGAGTGCTGTGCCCAATTTTGGCACTAACACTTTGGTGCTTTCACTGAGAAAACTCTGCTTTTCTCTGATTCCTTGGATCCCATGCCGTTGTTGGATTGGTAAAATCTAAGGAGGAGATCCAGATCTAGCTTCCAGAGGTTCCTTCTATTCTATTCAGATTGCTCCAGATCTAAGAAGAACTACATTCGACATGGTGCGCACTACCATACTTTCCAGATCCAAAGAGCTCCTCCTTTGAGCTCTCAAAAAGCTCCTCCTCTGAGCCCTTCAAAAAATTCCAACTCCTGATTTTCCTATCCATAATTTCGTATCCAGAAAATATGCTGATTTACGTATCCATGTCTTCATATCCAAAAAAGATGACTGATTTGTATCCAGACTTTTCAGATCGATCCAGTTATACCACTTTCGTGTCGATCCATATGTCCAACTTTCGTATCATCCAGATGTCCACTTTTTAAATCGATCAAGTTGTACCACTTTCGTATCGATCCATATGTCCACTTTTCGAATCGATCTAGATGTCCACTTTTCGGATCGATCCAGTTGTACCACTTTCGTATCGATCCATATGTCCACTTTCGTATCGATCCAGATGTCCACTTTTCGGATCGATCTAGTTGTACCACTTTCATATCGATCAATTTGCCCACTTTTCGGATCAATCCAGATGTCAACTTTTCGGATCGATCCAGTTGTGCAACTTTCGTATCGATCCAAATGTCCACTTTTGTATCGATCCAGATGTTTTATATCAAACATCTAACTTCCATTACTAAGAACGATACGAAATTAAAAAAAAAATCGGGTATGATTCAAATTTCCAAAAAAGAGGCTAATTTTTTTTTCGAGTAGTGCCTGAACCTTAGCCGCAGCGCAGTGCCTCCGCATAGTGAATTCAAAAATCAACTCAATGAAGGAACATTCCATCCACTCTCCTGATCGTTCCATGACTGAACGGGACATAGGAGATTAAAACAACAGATGTTAAATTGCAATCAAGGAATGGGCAAGGAACTACTACGCAAACAGTGCACCCAGACGTTGGAGAACCAAGCTAATACGCCAAGAACTAGAGTAGGTTACTATATCATGCTTCCAAGGTGGATTGCAACTTCCCCCAATTGACCAGCTTTCAAATGCCTGAATTGAAAACTATGGTACGATGACTAATGTGACAACTTCCCTATACTGTTTACTCTGCCAACTCAAAGCATAGCTAGTCACCACTGAACCATCTTCAAATGCCCGTATCTTGGTCATGCTGTCTCCATATGACTAGAAGCATGGCATACAACCTCGAGAGGACTTCCTCAGTACCCTATATGGGTCTCCTTCCTGGATGAGAGTTTGGGACAATCACCAATCTATGAGCCCATCTTAACCAACTCACCATCCAATCGGCGTTACCAACCACTCAAACGTTGGATAATCATGCATATATCATTCACCAGTATTACAAGACCCCAAAGCTAGAAAATGGACCTGATAATGATGATTGGAGTATCTTTCCCAGTCGAGACCTATTCATTGAAACCATTCTACATGCAAAATTTTCAGTGAAAATTCAACATGCTGACCATGTCGGTGTACTGTGGAAACACAACCCCCGACACTACCTCATGAAGTGAATGGCGCATGGATTCCACCAAGAGTGATGAATGCCATCTAAAGCAGATTTCTTCTGTCATTGCTCAAAGAAGACTATCAACCGTGATTAGTCATACCAGTTCTACTTCTCATATTACTGAAGGGAATAAAGAAGCTGGTAACCAACGAATTGATCAAAATTCACAGCCAGTTGCTGCCAATACTCATAATGAATTCATCACAAGAGCTTATTTTCAAACTTTGATCAGTGAACCAATGGATAATCGCCAACAACTATACCAACATATCCAGGCCAATATTGAGTTGATGAACCAGGTGAAGGATCAATGTGGCGAGATAAGGAGGGAACCTACTCCATACTCCAAATTGAAAAACTCCTCTCCTTTAGATGGCTACCGTAGACGCCGGCGCCATAAGCCTGCTTTGGAAAAGAAAGCTTCGATAATATGTGCAAGCTCCATAAAATGAAGGGCAGGGAACACCCGACCCCTATCAATCAAAAAAATTTGATAAAATTGAACCACCTGCATTAGACTTCCAACTGAGAAGGGCTGAACCGAAGGGCAATAGCGAGCATACGACACTGCTTCACTTATCAATGAGATTTAATATGATCGTTTTGAATTATTTCAATTTCAATTTCATTTATGTTGCGAAATATTACCAACTTGGATTAAACTACTTGCAAATGGTGTAGGTAACTAAGTACTCAAGGTTGGGTGCCAAACAACCTCCACGGACTATGATCAGGTCATTGAGGTATCATCATGACGAGTGTGATTCAACCACTCATCGGCTGCTATATGCCCTTGACTGGGGGGCAAGGCATCAAAGCGGAAGAGACTGACAAGGTTAGGACTCCAGTACAAAGTGGATGCTACCAACCATCCACTCATCTACTTACGCAATTCAATTGGAGATCTAAGAATGACTTGAAGTGATATGTCCCAACAATGCACTCCCCATCTCGTACTTGAAGCTCGCCAAAATACTTATGCTTCTTTCAATGCATAGTAAGATCGGAACCACACCAGGGGTGGACGTGACATTACCGTCCATGCATCAAATCCTACATTAGACACTTGGGGTTGTTTGAGAACACAAGTCTAAAGTGGATATGATTTGACCATTCACTCTCCAGCTCGCGTTTGTGATTCGGAAAAACAATCATGCCCTAAACCGACTTCGTCAAGGCCGGAGCCCCAATTTATAGTCATCATGGACTGATTGCCAGCTCTCTAATCATTAGGAGCAATCATTTCGACTCTCTTCCACGACCTAACCAGAAGAGCGTGAAGTATCAAGTGGACGCAACTCGATTGTCCACTCTCCAATTCTTTCCCCTGACACTGGGGGCAAAGACATGACTCTAAGTGCATGTGGTTCGACCATCCACTCTTTCGTCCAAACTCAAAGTTCTCCAGAGCATTACTCTTAGTCCTTAAGCTTGGCAGAAGCAGAATCTAAATCTAAATCAAAGATGATGGTACGACCGTCCATGTGTCGGTTCCCATCTCGGATGCAAGGGGCAGTTTTACAGCCCAAGCTTAAATTAGACGTGATCCGACCGTCCAACTCGAGGAGGATGGATCTGTCCATCCATGATCTCGCTTTCTAGCTCGAGGAGGATATGATCCGTCCACCCATGACCTTAATTAACTCTTATCCCCAGAGTATGGGTAGGAGCATCTTTCCTAAACAGATGTGATCGACTGTCTGTTAAACAACCCTAGATTCCCGGAGTGCAAACTGGAATATAAACATTGACGGGTGTGACTGACCACCCATCAACTAACTCTAGTCCTGAGAGCACAGACTAGAGTATAAACACCAAATGGGTGTGACTGACCACCCATCAACTAACTTTGATCTCGAGAGCGCGGACTGGAGTATAAACACCAAATAGGCGTGACTAACCATCCATCAACTAACTCTGGTCCCGAGAGCGTGGACTGGAGTATAAACACCAAATGGGTATGACTGACCACCCATCAACTAACTCCGGTCCCGAGAGCGCGGACTGGAGTATAAACACCAAATGGGTGTGACTGACCACCCATCAACTAACTCTGGCCCTGAGAGCACGGACTGGAGTATAAACACCAAATGAGTGTGACTAACCACCCATCGACCAACTCCAGTCCTCAAAGCATGGATTGGAATATAAATACCAGAAGGGATGTAATTCGACTGTCCATCTATCGACTCTGATTCCTCGACAAGTTCTGTAGTATAAAAAGTGGATGTGGTTCGACCGTCCGCTTTCCAACTCTTCCCCTGACTTGAGGGTACATTTATCACAAAAAATCGGATGCGATCCAACCATCCAGCATTAAGCGGGCGCGAGACGACCGTTCGTGCATCAACTCTTGTCCTCGGCATGGGACCCATAACATAAATTTATAGGGATGAACTCCATCCCCACAAGACAAAATTTCTTCCTTGATTCGACAGGGAGACACAGATTTGCAAAATAGGCCTAGTTGGACGTCCTATTCTGAATGGATGTGACTACCCATCCTACCACAAATGAACATGACATGACTGTTCATCCGCTAACTCTCTCCTATGATCCGACAGGTTATGCGTGCAACATGGACAGATGTGACCCAACCACCCGCCAATCAATTCTTTCCTACAATTCAGTAGGAGAAACATCAAATTAAAGTTATTGTAATGTGACTGACCACACTTCGACTTTTGCCCTTGACTGGGGGCAGAGGAATTGACCGAGGAAAATGCTGTCCGACCATTTCCTACAAAAACTCTTAGTCCCCAGAGTTTGGACAGGAGTATAAACTCACTACAGATGCAATTAGACCATCCGCAAACTAACTCTGCTAGCCCAAGATTGGGGTCAAAAGTACAAATCACAGAAAGAAGAGAAAGGGTACTCGCTACATCTCCAGCTTAGCGTCTTTTACAACTTAAGGCAACGACTACAAGGAGGCCTTAATGATAACCAATCAGAATAACGTCCGAAGTTATAGGCGACCAATTATATCATACCGTTGGATCGACGGGCAATATCAATCTGGACTTTTCATATCATAACATTGGATCAATAGGAAATGAGGTCCGAGCTTTTTGCATTGTGCCACTGAATCAATGGTCAATATCGATCTACATTGACCACAAATGGGAGTGACACAAACGTCCTTTGAACAACTCCGATCAGCATAGCGTGGATAGGTTAATAAACCATGGATGAGTGTGACTTGACGATTCATTGTCCATATACCTTCTTTGATCTATCAGGAGGAGTATGAAACCGGATGAGCATGACCCGACTACATCGGAGTTAACTTTATCCCATAACCCGAATGGGAGAATATAAATCAAATTGGATGTGACTGACCGTCCGAATCCGGATGAATGTGATGCGACCGTCCGTGCACTGATTCTTGCCCTTGGTTTGATGAAAGGATCATGTCCCCATATTGGATATGATATAATCATCCATTCTCTAGTCCAACCCAGAGTATGGCAACACCTGCAACAAAGGTGGATGTGATTGACCGTCCAATATCTAGCTCATGCCCAAAATTCGATGGAGCATTGAAGTATTCCGCCAAGAAGGAAGACCATAAAACGATGCAGGGTAGGCGTGACTCAGCATTCCATAAATTAACTCGGTCCCATGGTTTGATGGGAAAGAATACGAGATACGAGATTAAAGTGGACGTGATTTGCCTTGCCACTTATCGATGTATGCCCCAGACTTGAGGGCACGAGCGAGAAGATAAGATGAATGTGATTCGACCAATCATCAATCAACTCTGATTCTTAAAGCTTGAATTATAGTATAAACATAGCTAGGACGAGACTCGACCGTCTGCGTAATGCATCCACCAACCCAAGACTAGGGGAAAAAGAGTGATTATCTAATAGTTGACTATAACAACTCCATCCTATGATCCATGCCTGATATTTGTAACAACTCTAGGTTATGGTCGAAAGGATGCCTAGAGATAGAATCATCGGATCGGTGCCCGGACTTATAGGCAACTAATCATCATTCCAACCCTTACAACGAGCAGTGAATCACGAGTACATTGAATGGTGAGTGCATTACTCAGAAACACAAGCAGATTCACACCCAAAGCAGGAGCCAATTATGCAGCTCCATGCGATACAAGGCTAAACTCCACCAAGCCTTTGGTTCAACGTGCCTATAAGGCTGATCATTAACCATTGCAAATAAGCACATGAAGCACCTACAACCCATTATGAGTATTGAAGATCAGATCACAACTCAGCGCAATGATAATGAAAGAGTTAACTGCTTTGCTCCAGGTGAATCTAGATGTGTTCGCTTGGACTCAATCTCATGTATATATGTTGACTCTCGCCAGCCATTGAAAACCCTGCATTAAATGTTGACCCGAGGCATGTCTCAGTGAATAAAAATGATACGATATGGATCCGGAAAGATCTGCTGCACTTAAAGAGGAGGTGAATCTACTCAAAACCGATGGGTTCATCCATGATACCCTCTACCCAAAATGAGTATCCAATCCTTTACTTATGAGAGAAACAAACGGAGAATGGTGGACGTACGTCGACTACTCAAATTTTCCCAAGGCATGACAAAGCACAACTTTCCACTTCCAAGGATCAACCAACTGGTGGACTTGACCATCGGACGTGAATTACTCACTTCCATGGACGCAAGATCTAGATACAATCAGATACTGAAGCTATCCCAGACCAGGAATATAATAGTTTCGTTACTGACCTGGGCCTATAGTGCTATGTTGCAATCCCCGGATTCAAACTTAAGGACACTGGCGCTACTTACCGAAGGACGGTTAACAGATCGTTCAAAATCAGATCAGCCGATCAATGAAAGTATATTTGGCAATACGCTCGTGAGATCATGACTATCAAACGACCACATCGATGACTTGGCAGAGATATTCAGTGCTCTTCAAAAAATGCAGAATGAAACTCGATCCTTTGAAATGCTCTTTCAGCGTTGCATTAGAAAAATTCTTGGGTTTCATCATCAATTCTTGTGGATTTGAGGCTAATTTCTAGAAAATTCTGACAATTAGAGACATCCATGTACCGAGGACAACCATGGAGGTACAGAGCCTAAGTCGGAGGATTACTGTCCTAAGTTGATTCAACTCTAGGGCCATCTACAAGTATATTCTCTTCTTCAACCTGACCAAGAGAGGAAAGAGAACTTTTGAATTTACTAACAACTGCGTTGATGCAATTCCAGCTCGGATAGATAGCTTAGTGAGACCTCCCATTTTACCCAAGCCGTTGGATCGTGAAGTACATCAATTGGGCCGTGTCAACACATGCCATAAGCATCGCAATGCTATGTGAAGAGAAACGAATCCAAAGACCAGTTTATGATGAAAGCTAGCTATTGAAAAGCTCACTCCTTAACGTCTATATCGACCAGCCATTACGATAGGTCCTATAACAACCTTAGATGTCCGGAAGGTTACTCAAATGGAATGTCGAGCTAAGCCAATTTGATATCACTTATCTCCCTCGAAGAGCTACCTATGGTAAAACATTAGCATACTTCATATCTGAATTCACTGCATTAGACGACTATCCAAAGAGCAGCGGAGAACCGTCCAACCAATGGAGAATGTACACAGATGGAACTTCCAACAACCGGTTTTCTAGCATCGAAGTTGCGTTAATGACTCCTGAGGAACGATCGATCTGCTACGCCATGAAACTCAACTTCCCTACAACAAATAATGAAGCTAAGTATGAAGCCTTGGTCGCCACGCTCAAACTTGCAAGAAAACTAGGAATGGAAACTTTACATATCTTATGTGATTTCTGGTTAGTGGTATGCCAAGTCAGGGAAGATTATCTGACTAGGGGGCAACATCTTCCTCCTTATCTCAGCTGGGTCCAAGAGCTACTAGCCGACTTTGAGTATTACACCATTACACACATGCTCAGAGAACAAAATGAAAAAGCCGAGTCACTGGCTAAGCTAGCCAGTTCTAAGGATGCGCGACAAATAGACTTTGTCCCAATTGAAATACTTATTATTCCAAGCATTGACAGATGAAGATCGACTAGATCTTAGAGACGGAGCCAAAAAAGGAGTCATGGATGACTCTTATCAAAGATTATCTACAACAAGGAATCCTTCTTGAACAAAGGAATGAGAAACGACATATCCTCCGTGAAGCTGTCGAATGAGTTAACGCTTGTAAATTTCGTATCCATCGATACAAAGCACACCTTATGTAAGTCCATCTCATATCAATAACCATCGATACGAAGTCTACCTTAATTCATGCCAGATCGATCAAAGAGAGGATCAATACAAAGAAGGGATCAAAACAACCATCGATCGTTGTTGCCACTCAGGTTTTACATCGATCCAGGAGAGGATCTATACAAAACTCGATTCTAAAGAAACCATCAGTCGATGGCAAGGATCTCTTTTCACCAAGATCCATCAAAAAAAGGAAAAAGAACTTGACAACGGCCCGTGAACGTGCAAGCATAAATAGAAGTTAGGTTAAAACACGTGCATGTATGCCATACTAACATTTGATTTTCAAAGTTAACAAGAATCGAATGCTTTCCTGGTGACATTCGGAACAGTAAACAACAAATTGCTAGCACTTGACCTTCAGTTACAACAAAAAACTGCATGATCATTGGCAGTCTACAACTCAACATTTATATTAGTGGAATTCTACCAAAGGTCACATCACTTGATGAAAGAACGACAACTGTTCAGTAAATCAGATAGAACCTTTTTAGAATGAAGATTGTAGCTTTTCAAAGCGCGTCATGTTCACACATGACGTACTTTGGGGGGCAAATGTTATCCCGCCTTTTGGCAAGACCGTCAAACCGAGGACTTGACTAGAAACTGAAGACAATCCGCCGTACAGATCGGTTATCTATAGGCCCACAATGGATACAAGCTAATTTGGTTCGAGTCTGGATCAAGCTACAATTATCATGGTATGACAAGCAAAGCTATGGAAGGCCACATTCCAAATTTCAGGTCAATGGGAGTTCGCATGCCCATGTTATGAATCGATCAAGATCCATGTGAAATACATCAATTTCGCATCCATCAACCCACATCCATCATTTAGTATCCACTCAGATCGATACGAAATGAGCACAAATCCATCACTCGGCATCCATCATTCGTATCCATCAAGTTTGAACATGTATCGATGGCCCTCGGCATTCCTTGGATCGATTGCCCTTCAACAGCTGCATACTTCGTATCGATCAACTACTCGATCGATACGAAGAAAGGGGCTAGAGATCAATATGAAACCATAGACCGAGATTGATATGAAAACAATGACATAGCATCGATATGATAAGTAACGTATAAGATGGATACGAAGGAAGAGGTTAATTTGAAGGAAACGATCTTCATGCACAAAATATGGATCTCCAGCGCCATATCATTAAGATGAGATGATCGATACGAATTGATCAATACGAAGAGGATCGATGTGCAGTCATCGATATGAAGCCTTCAGCCTTACTAGAAAATTCAACCTTGGATCGATCATATATCTCAAGCTACAAGTCCAAATGCCATGAAATTTTCACAGGAGCTTGCATATCGACTAAAGAACGTCCATGATCGATCGCAGCTTGATTGGAGCCAATCTTGATCGATACGAAGACAACATGGATCGATCAGGGATCGATCCCAAACAACCCTAGATCGATCTGGTAGGCCTACCTACGCATGAGAAAGGGTATTCCAAGTTTTGGGGCAGATATTTCCAGATCTACTCCTAAAAATATCACCCTTACACCAACAGAAAAAGGACTTTTGCACTTTGACGCAGTTACTCTACTAGAGATCCATTGTAACTTGAGCGTTTGAGTTATTCTCTGTTGTAACCAGTTAGTAATCATCAATAAAACAACAAATCTTTCAAAGTGGACATAGGCTACAACGCCGAACCACTATAAATCTCTGTCTTCTTACATTTGTGTTTGCTTATTTTGGCGTGTTTGTTAGATTAGCCTCTTTTTACATTTAGATTCTTCATTCTAATCTCTTCAAATACGTCCGAAGAGTGTTGTGCCCAATTTTGGTACAAACAATTTCCATTTGATAAAACATGATCAAAAAGTAATTAGTAAATTCAAGTAATTACTTTCAATTCACTACAAGGTTGCAAAGGGAAAATTAAAACTAACAATCTAAACCAGATTCTACTAGAGAGCCAAAAATGTTCTAATAAAATAATGAAGCAACGTTTTCAAATGGAATGTAACAATTTAGTTGTTAACAACAAAAATTATATACAAATTACCTTTTTATTAGAATTTGTTGTAGACAGGTTAGGAGCGGATGTGAGATAGAGAACGCCGAATAGGCAATCGAGCAACAGTGCAGAATGAAATCGAAGTAGCAGTGAAGACGGTGGAAGGAGATCGATTCAATTTCATTCGCGGAGGCAGCGGTTTTTGATTATGGATTTAGGAATAGGGTTGGAAACAAACGCTAAAAAATAAAATAAACGATACTTCCTAGAGAAATATCATGGATGTTGTGCATAATAACGAGAGGGAATTTTGGAGCCAATTTTTTTTTGGTGGCACGCAAAGTGGGACTGTGGGATCGCTAACCTAATCCAAGGGCTGAGATCTAAATCACGTGGATCGGTAATTTTATACAATGACAACTTTTGAGTATTGATCATCTTTTGTAATACAAATAATAAAGGACAAATTTTCAAAGTGGTCTAGTTTTCGAAACAATTCCGCGATAGGAGCTGCTTGTGAAACTTATTATCAAATAGGGCTAGTTTCTGCCCAATCAGAAGCCAAGTCAGCAGACTTGTAACTGCCCAAGAATGTGCACAACTAAGAGTTGTGCCTATACCATTTTCAAACCATACACAACTCTTAGATGCGCCCTTTTTTTATGTGATATGTAATAAGCGCAACTTATAGTTGCGCACATATATGTTAAGCCATGTGCGCAACTATGAGCTGCGCCTAAATATTTTAGATCCATATGCGCAACTCATATTTGCGCTTGCTTTGTTTTGGTGCAGGCGCAACTATGAGTTGCGCCTGCACAGGTTGCTGCTGCTATAACAGATGCAGCAACAACATATAACCCCCCATCCCATTTCATTTTCCCAAACTCCTCCCCTCTTCCTCAAGCCCGAACCCAACACCCCCAAGCCCTAGTTTTAGGTTTTTTTACCATCAATTTCTCTCAAATTTTGCAAATTTCTTCATCAATCTTTGATTAAACTAAAGCTACAATAATCCCTCCACCCCACACACTAACATTACCATTCATTCATCGTTCCGAATTTTCCTATTTCGAACCTAGGCCACAACAATCTTTGTAATGTAATTGTGTAAACCCTGTTTTTGAATTTTTTGACATTTTGAAGTGTTTATGTTGTTGATTTATAGTTCCATGCCTTTCAGGTTAAGCTAGCCGAATCGATATGGATAATTGGGAGATCTCAGATGAAGTATTGGTGAAATATGTTGAACAGATGGAAGCTGAATATGAATTTGTTCTTGAAACTCAGTTTGAAATAGTTCTTGAAACTCAATTTGATATAGTTCCTCCAAATAATGGTGTTGTTGTTCAAGCTGCTTTGGATAATCAAGTTTTCTTAGGTGAACCGAATCAAAGACCGGGGAAACAAACTAGCGGTGAAGGTCGAGTGAGACAACCAACACATCAACTTTGTCGCCATGGAGATATTTGTGTGATAGTTGTATGCAAGACTCAAAAAAATGTTGGACGTCGGTGTTATGGATGTGCTTCTTACCTTGATCATATAACTAACCCGAAAGGTGTTGAGTGCTGTAAATTCTTCAAATGGTTAGATCGTCCGTTGACCCCTAGGGGAGTTGAGTATGCACTAGAGAGGCAAGCCGAAGTGAGATGTTTGGAAAGGGAAAATAGTCTCCTACGACATCAAGTAAACTATTTGTAGTCCTTAAATCCAATTTGGAAAGGGGTCTAGTAAACTAGATAGTGCAACTATAATGTAATGGTTCTGTATTAGACTTGTTTAATGGAGTTATGTATGCTTTAGTTTTAATGAATGTTGTATTACTAGGTTTTTTTTACCTGGTTGTTGTAATGGTTATGCAATAGTTGATGTGTTACTGTTTGGTCGTTATGTTTATTTAATGTTAGATGTAATACTTTGCTGCCGTTCCATGTCGCGAAAATTTGTACAAAAGCTGCATATAAAATAAATCAAAGTTACATAACATGGCAACTAACATACATGTTTGACATAAGATAACTTTTAAAATCAAAGTTGCATACAGAATAAAAATAGAAGTTATACAGTACACAAATGACATAAGTAGTAAAAACAAGTAAATTATTTATTGCTTCCTACATGTTCTTCTCTTATGACCCAAGTTACCGCATTATCCACATCTGTCCTGTCTTCTATCCCCCATTTCGTCCATGACTCCACTATATCTTATGGACCTAGGTCTTCCTGTATTCCTACGCATTGGCGGCGGGAGTATAGTAGGGCTTTCATGTACATCCGAATATCTACTGTCGGGTACTGGATGAAAAATTGGAGAATACCTATGTCTATAACTATCTGCTGTAAACTAGGATGAAATAAGATCATGGTAAGCTCTTTTCGCTCCTCCTCTACATCGTGCGCATGCTGCCAAAACACGGGAACATGGGAAATGGGAAAGAATAGGAATATTGCATGAAGAACTGCAGTTGTCATTGACAATATTTACTGTGTAGTTGCACGCGTTAGTGCCTGTTACTTGCCACTCCATCAAGCTAAACCCGTTAATGCTCATATTTCGTGCTTCTGTTTCATATTTTTCCTTCATTTTTTCATAAGTTGGCGTGAGCGTAGATGTGTAATCCAGTTCATCAGTACGTCTTTTGTAGAAGTAGCTATTAAGACGATGAAAGGTAGGTGTTACTAACGCCTTTACCGGTAATGATCTTGCACCTTTAAGAACTCCATTGAAACTCTCTGAAGCATTGGTAGTCATCATACAAAAACGTTCACCGTTGTCCTTGTAAAGAGCCCAATGTTCATCCTTATGTCTCGGATTTCTATCAATCCATCTATTAGTAGCCGGACTTACATTTTTTAGTTGCTTTCTGGGTTCATTGTATGTAACTCGTCTCTTGCTTTAGCATAAGCATGAAATAAGTTTTGCAAAATCTTACTACCAAAACCAGCCTATTTGAAGTTTGCTTTCAAATGACGAAGGCAAAAGCGATGATGATGTGGTCTTCTACACTTCTCTTGCAAGGCGGTTGGAATTCCTTTCATTCTATCAGAAATGAATGCAATGCATCTTGCATTTAAAGATGGAATTAAGTGTCCCATGCATGAAAAGAACCATTCCCAAGTCTCTGCCAACTCCATCCGTACAATAGTAAATGCCAAAAGAAAAGGAGAGTTGTTTGCATCAACTCCTTTAGCCACAAGCAATGTACCTTGATATTTACCATACAGATGTGTTCTGTCAATAGAAAGAACAAGACGATAATGCTTGAAACCTTCAATGCTCGGTCTAAATGCCCCGAAAGCCCCCCAAAATTGAACGCCTTCTATATGTACATGATAAACAGTACCTGGATTGCATTTCTGTATTGCACGAAGAAACTATGACAAGTCATTATACAAGATTCCCAATCGTCAAATATTTTAGATACGGCTTTGCTAAGTCCTTTCCAAGCTCTCATGTAGCTTATTTGAATTTTGTAAGTGTTTGCCATAAGCTCTTGGACAGATTTTGCAGTGTAACTTGGATTCGAACGAATATCTGGAAGGACTTTGGTACAGATGAATTTGGCCGTTGCTTGTTTGTGGTTCGAGTTGATGATTGGATTTGAGCAAGTATGATCACCATCGTATTTATTTATCATCCACCACCCAGCATGATCTCTTTTAGAAATAATTGCATAAATCCGCCACGGACAATTAGCATCAATATCACACATAGTAGTGAACTCTCTAGCATGAGACTTTATATTTTTAAATGAAATTGAACACTTTATCGACCATTCACTTATATGTTCAATTAAAGATTCCTTTGATTTAAAAATCATACCAACTTGAAGGCCTTTCTCCACACATTCCAGTCCAAATATTTCATCGGTAAATTGAAATTATTGAATAACAGATCTTTCCATAATTGTATCATTGCATTGGTCATCTTCTAATGGTTCTTCCATCTCGATATGCTCATCAGTATCATCAACTTGCTCTGAAATATCATCTAAAGGAGCATCGTTGTTAACATTCATAGCATTTATCCATGTTTCATCTTCGTCAAGTGAAGCGGTGATTTCCATGCTATCCAAATGGGAAATTTCGTTATCAGCATTTCCACCCTTTATATCCTCAGTTTCAACATCTTCATCTTCAATTTTGTGCAAGTATTTGTTTGAATTCGGTATTAGAATTGACTATGGAGGATACGATGGATATGACATGAAACCATACCTGGGTGACTGCGATGGATATGGCATGATACCGTAGCTGGGTGTCTGTGGATACAACCTGTACACAAATATTTGAGTGTTAAGTATAGAAAACATGAATGAAACATACATACAGCATATAAAACCATACCTAGCTGTTTGTGCGTAAATGTTCGGTGACTGGTAGGAGTAGTGTGGGTAATACATTTGACTTTGCTCGACAGTATTACTGGGTCCAAATTGGCTTGCATAATCAAAGATTTGAGCTTGCTGTTCAGTTGTTTGTACCACCTCTATCTTCTTAACATACAACTCGATTACTTTCATCCCCATGCAAACCATAGAATCAACATCGTCATCATCGTTCACCTCAATAGCAATTGGGCCATCACCCATAACCAATTTACTTACCAATGAGATGTCGAATTCGGTAGAAGCAATCTTTGTAGCTTTGTAAATTGTCGTTTTCAGCTCAAGAAAATTACAACCCTTCCTCACTTTAGATCCTTTATGTTTTCCACCAACATAGGCTGGCTTGCTATTTTCGTCGATTACTAAACCGTCATAATGACAAATAATCGACACAGTAGTCATAGATTTATCAAAATTACAACAAACTAAATGTCAATAATTGATCTATCAAAATTAGTGGAGTAGGGTTTCAAAGCTTTACCTCAATTTTAGATGAATGTGAAATCTTGTGTTGAACTTCGTTGATTTAAACGATTTTGAGTGGATTCTTGTGTTGCTGATAGTGAAAGTAATAGCAATGGAGTTTAGGGTTTCTGAAATAAAATGGGTTTGAGGAGGTATGTTTATTTGGGGAGGAGAACAATGGTTATAAGCTGATGTTGGGCCAGGAATAGACCATGAAGACAGGCGCGACTATGCACATACTTCTATTGGTAAGCGCATCTACTAATTGCGCATTGGTAATACTACGTGAAATATTCTGGGTGCATGTCTAAGTTGTGCATCTGCTATTCACACATGCGCAACTGGAAGTTGCACCTGCAACTTTCTGCCGGACAGCAGCTGACATATGCAAAGAACCTAGATGTTTCATAGAATAACAGCTATATATACCAAACCATCATATTTCATACAAAACCATCATATTTCACGCCAATATAATTCGACTATATATTTCATACAAAACCATCATATTTCATACAACATCATATTTCACGCCAATATTACAACATCATATCACCTACAAACCATCAAGTTTCAAGCCAATACAAGTTCAAGATAACATATTACAAATTCAAATGAAAGCAACCAACCAACAAACCATTACAACACCTATCTTCTTAAGTTTCTAAGTTCGCGTGGTGTTCTTTGAGTTTGCGTTGGAGGTGGTTGAGATGGTTCAGCTGCAACTATGTCCTGCCCTGGCTTGCTACCTTGTGAAGAACCCCCCGTGCCTCTAAAACGTCTTCTTTGGTATGTACGACCAAAAGCCTGGGGGGACGAGGCACATACGGCGGTGATCGTTTGAGCTTATGCCTACTAAGAAGCGACTTGATAATTTCTTTGATGTTCAAGCACTTGCCTTTTACTCTATCTTCATCTACAGGATCTACTAGAACATCTTCATTAGAAATCATGTACAACCCTTGAACCTAAAACAAAAGAAGTAATGACGCAAGTAAGTAAAGCTAGTTGAAGGAGTTAAAAGATGAAAACTTATAAACACGCACCAAGTCACATTCCACTGGTCCCCGTGGAGCATATCTAGGCATCCTAGTAGACGATTCTTTAAGAACAAGTCACCGCGTTATATGCTAGTACCAACTGTAGTATTGTCCGATTGCAATTCTTGGTACGCGTTCAACTTAAACATGATCCAATATGTAATCCCACCTTGCTACCTACGTGTTGTACAAGTCTCTGTTCCAACCGTGTGGGAAAATTTACTTGGATGGATCTAATATATGCTGGTGAAGGCCAAATTGCCTCATCACTCTATCCGGGTAGTGCATGGCCACTCTTTGCAAGCAAAAGATCGGGGTTCTTGCATACCAAGTCTATTCTCCATCCAAGTAAATAGGCGGCAAATCATGTACAATCTCAGCCGTGTATGGCGTCCAATCAACATTATGCTTATCCATAACATCGAGCTCATTATGATAAAATGTGGGATGACGGGCTGGATTATCTCTCCAATGTTTATCTCCAGTCCCTCTACAGTCAGTAACAAAATAATGTGTGAATATTGTACTAAATCATAAAGTTTTCATTATAAATTACTAGTGGCTTTTACCTGGCCCGGTACAGTAATCCAAGCGCGACGTTGGTACGAATATTTGGCCGCCAAACAGAAATATGCGTCCATGACCATACCTACACATTATTAGTGTTAAGAAACGTCTTTAAAAGTATTAGTACACATATAAGTCAAAATTGACATACCTGCAGAAGGGTTAGACAACCTGCTAACCGGTTCGACTTTCTTAGTGCCACATTATCCAACTCCTTATATAATGCGCATAAAACCGCGATACCGCATAAATAGTCAGAAATAGTGGCAAAATCCTCTAGCAAGTACAACCATTTTATGCTAACTCTACACTTCAAATGGTTCGGAAATAGACAAGATGCTATAAGAAGCAATATGATAGCCTGTGTGAACTATTCTAGCTCCTTAACGGATGAATCGACCGAAATGTCCCTACCAATTATAAGGTCATTTATCCATTTGACCTTCAAGTCTCTTCTATTAACAACCGCTTCTTGGGGTGGAGTTTCACCAAGCAAATGGTGACAAACCTCATCGGCATCCACATTACCACCGTAATTCAAAACAGCGCCTTCAATTGGAAAGCCAAGCAAAATAGAAACATCTTGCAACGTAATTGCCATTTCTCCAACGGAAAAATGAAAGGAGCAAGTCTCAAGTCTCCATCTATCGCATAATGCTGTGAGTAAAGACCTGTCAAATCAGATGTATTTTATCTGCATGAAATACCAGAAGATTGCTAGATGAAGTAATTGTTAAACCGATGATCATCAACCATCTCCATCAAATCTTCAAAACTTTGCGAATGATCCAGACAATGCACTGGTTTTACACTCTACAAAACAAAGAATTATAACATATAGTTAATTCGAAATGCTAAAAATCTTAAACTATTTACTATATTTACAATATAAATAATATTACCCTCATTAACTCTATAAAATTAGTGCGGTGATTATCCTGTAAATATAGCATGCTACCATCGATGGGTCCACTTTCTGGTTCTTCAAAGTTCATGCCCAAAAACCTAAATTTTAGACATCGTTTACAATCAACGAGTGATTCAACTCTACAAATTGGATTACTAACATGTAGAACAAGCTAATTGACAATGTTTCTAGCAAATATAAACAAATAATACGCAAATTAGAAATTAATCAAAAAAACTAGAGTTTAAAAATTATCAAAATCTATTTATGTTGAAGAAGATCCCGCTTCCATTGTTGTAGCTTTGGTTTAATCGAAGAATGATGAAAAAATTTGCCAAATTTGAGAGAATTTGGTGGAGAAAACCTAAAACTAAGGTTTGGAGGAGTTGGGTTCGGACTTAAGGGAGAGGAAGGAGTTTGTGAAAAGTGAATGGGGGTGGGGGTGGGGGTTATATGTTGCTGCTGCCTTTGTTATAGCAGTAGCAACCTGTGCAGCAGGCGCAACTATGAGTTGCGCCTATGGATCTAAAATATTTAGGCACAACTCATAGTTGCGCACATGGCTTAACATATGTGTGCGCAACTATAAGTTGAGCTTATTACATATCTCTTAAAAAAAGGCGCATCTAAGAGTTGCGTATGGTTTGAAAATTGTATAGGCGCAACTCTTAGTTGCGCACAATCCTGGGAAGTTACAAGGCCGCCGACTTGGCTGCTGACTGGGCAGAAATTAGCCATGTTTGGTAATAAGTTTCAAAAGCAGCTCCTATCGCGAAATTATTTTGAAAAATAGCCCACTTTGAAAATTTGTCCAATAGTAAATTGTTATTGATGACAGCTAATCTAGAACAAAAATTTATTTTTCATCCATCCTTTGAAACTCTTTTGACCTTTCTGAAAGTTTGGAGATTCTATAATATTAACATTTTTGTAACGAAACTCAAAATATTCAGGAATTTTTATAAAATTAGATTTTCTTCAAAAAAATACAAATAAATCACCTCCCTTATGAAAACAAAATCTTGTTTATTTTGTTTTGAAAAATGATTTTTTAGTATAATCTGACTTTTTCTTTCTTTCGATCTTTTCATTATATTTTGTGAATTTTTGAAATAATCTAGGTCTATTTTCAAAAAAGAAAATTGATATTCTAAAATTTCTTTATACAGCATTTAGCAAAAGAAGTAAATATAAAAGTTTTACAATGTTTGAAAGACCTTATAAATTTTTTTCGCTCCTATAACGTGTAATAAAAATTAGGAAATTCTTTATATACGACGTTACAAAAAAGATATTATACATGACTGTTTACAACTATTTTGTGAAACACTGTAAGTACAAGTTAATTCAAACATTTTTTGAGACAATGTTGTCACTAAATATTATTTTACAATGTTTTCAAAATCAAACGTTGTAGCAGGATTGGTTTTCTGCAATAGTTCAGTTATCGTAAAATATATTTTTTCTTGTAGTGATTATTAATTATTAAACAATCATTATTTATTATTAATTGTTAGTTATTAATTATTAATAGTAATTATTTAATATTTGTTATTAATTATTAATTATTTAATTGTAGTTATTAATTACTAAAAATTAATTATCGATTGTTATATATATTTAATACAAAATTCATCGCCATTAAGTTGGATAAGCCCCTCAAAATTTTATACTTACAAAAAATAACATAAGTGCCCTTGCAAATTCCTTGGAAATCTACCGCAAGATAGCTTCAAAAAGTAAGTATCGGTAATCTGCCTCAATTTGCAATGGAAATTAGTGTCAGAATATTTCTATCGGTAAATCGATGTAATTTGCAATGGTTTAGTGGCAGATATAATAAGTGGACGGTGATAATATAAATGAACTTGAAATGGAGAAAACTCAATATTACCCCTTGTAAATCACACAGAAATCCATCGTAAATTTAGCGACGGAAAATTTTGTCACTATAATCTACTGCTATTTTCGGCTTTTTTGTAGTGTTATTTTGATAAATTTAGACTAATAAAATTACTTGTACAATATATTGCATATTAAAAATATTTATTATAGTCGTTGATTATAAAGTAATAATTTTATATGCTTAGAAATATCAGAAAAAGCCAAATTTTTGCACAGATGATGTTCATGATGTGAAGATCATGCTTACAAAGCATTATGGAATTTGGACATTCGTAGATGCTTATACATATGTATGTTTGTGTTGTATGCATGTATGTATGTATATTGTATGTATATAAGGGTATGATGTCCTTCTCTTTCTCTAACCATATTCTATACCCTACGGTTTTGATGTTACGTTATTCTAAATCAAATGAAACTTTAGGGTTGTTCAATCTACATTATGAACATCATGTCCACAAAAAATGAGATCGTTTAGAAACTCCTAACATGTTCGAAATGTTAAGATGAATATCAACCGCTAAAACACTTATTTTAACCATTGATTTGAAACGTGATTTGAACATGTTAGTATTATTCAAATTAAGCCAAATTTCGTAGAGATGATATTGAGTTATGTAAGAATATATTTACTAGTTTTCGTTTGATTTCAAATTACGTAGGTCAAAAAATAGGAGACATGTAGATGAACTATAGCGGAACCCTACCACCTCTCTCTCTACACACACACAACCAATGAGATTATTATGGATATATGGTTCGAGTTTGAGAATGACCACCTGCATTGCATGATAGGTATGTATGTGTTTCTTTATAATCAACTAATTGTACAAATTTGTTAGCAAGGATGATAAAAATAATAGAATGCTCTATTCAGTTTCGGTTTAAGGGTAGGCTGTCTAGGCGGCTGCCTAAGGCAACCCCCGAGTGGGGGCAACAAAGTGGAGAGAAAAATGTTAAACCGATGTCAAGTTATAGATAAATTGCTATATTGCTTAGCAAACAAGCGTTCCTAGGTCAGACAGTGGTATATATGCTTGTCCATGGCGAGGTCCTATGTTTAGTTACTGGGCTGCTTATTTTTTTTTTCACTATTCTACCTTCGATTCCTTGGCTGGTCGATATTTTTCCCACTAGTTTGCCTTTAAATCTTTAGTTGCCTAGAGCAATCCAAGTGGTTAAGCCGGCACTGGCTCTATTACATCCTTAAAACTAATTATCTCGGTCTTAGTTGTACTAGTAAGTTAGGTGAAATGGACAAGAAGGTAATGCTTGATATTGATTAGGATCGAAGCTTTATTTACTCTATGAATGTGATGTATAGATTATTTCTTCGACCTTGTCAAAACTATTCGAAGACAAAATAAATGGTTAAATTTCCTCATAAAATAATAAATCCAATGTAATTTTATTTTAGTATTATCCATATGTAATACTTTATAAGTGATTTGGTGATTGGATAACTCAACTCCACTCCTTTAACAATAAAAGTGGTGGGCGGTGGTTCAAACCTATTTGCCTTGCGAAGAAAGAAAATCAAATTATGAGATAACCTTTTGTTTTAGTATTTAAAAAGAATGAAAACAAATAGTAAAATAAAGGAAATTATTAGCTTTAAGGATAAACTTGAACCAAATATTAACTTTTATGACATAAGTTTGCAGAATTAGCGTGAAGAACATGGACCATGTTTTCTGCCTTCTCTATGCCTCACCATTCGTCACGACGTAATCCCATCCATTATGATGTATCCACCACTTGCCACTACACCGAATGTCGCCACCTCCATGCCATCATCATCGCACCACAACCTCGCGTGTTTCTAACCCTATGCTTACTACCTTCGTCAACCCCTCTCACGTCGTCCCAAAACCCTGGTAGCATCTAATTTTCCAACTTTTCCTCAACACATCACTTCCTCTCACCACTAATTGCACCACCTCCCTTATCTACATCATGTCATACCACACACCATTAAGTTGCACCAATAATGAAATTTAGCTACAGGTATGAAACATTACAATATAGTAGCAACAACAAGTACAAAAATACAGAATCAAATGTCACTGCAATGTAGAAACATTATAACATGAAATGTTACACTCGATATTCTAGTTCACATAATTCTGTTAAAATTAGCGTTAAAACATTATATAATACCATAAGAAAAAATTGTAATATAAAATAATATTTCAGGGTTTCAATTCATGTATTACTACTATAAAAACCATTAAAACATGAAAAGGTACAATATGGTAGCATTATAAGAACAATAAACAACAAATATAAACTATATTATAATAAAAAGAAAATCAAAATGATGTCAAATGCTAAATAAAGAATGAAATGCAAAAAACAATGTACTAACCTTGTAAAGAAAACAAATGCTACTAAATGATAATAAAAGGTAACATTATATCATAGAAAGTATATATAAAAAAGAAATGAAGAATAAATGATACAACAATGTAGCATTATAATGTGAACTACTGTATTTGCCTTTTCAATTCACATGTTATTGCTATAACTAGAATTAAAATATAACATGTTACCAACTTATAACATTATAACGTGAAATGCTATATTCAATTTCTTAATTCACATAATATTATTATAACTAACATCAAACTGTGAAAATGCTACTACTAGGTAAAAATATAGAATAGCTTTCTAAAAAAGATAGATAACTTTTTTTACAAAAAACATTTTCTTCGAATATAATTTATAAGTAGCACTACAATTATAGGTAGAAATAAAATATAAAATTCTACATAATAATAATGTACAATTCTATCCATAATTAAGTGTTTATATGCTGCATAAAAAATATAAAAACGTACAAAGTTAAAAAGTTATTACTATGTAGTGTGGATGTAGATTTTCATTACAATGACAACAAACGGTCGAAGGTTGACTTTGTTGTAGGAGCTTCATTCTTTACAATCGATCCAGTGTAATAAGAATCTTATTAGTAGTAAATGCAAGAGATATTAAGTAAATTCTAAAATAGATCATAGAAAAGCACCGAAGTTAATAATCATCAGGGAAAAAACTCCTACATCCACTATTGTTAATTTTCTAATTTAGCATTATTCAGGAAAATAATGGACTTAAGCTAGAAGACATTACTGAGTTTTTACAGTTTTCTCTAATCTAGAGAAGTACTCTACTATCTTTTATTATCAGAATTATTGCTTGCTGGTTATTGTGGTATCTGTGCCTGTTTAGGGTATTTTGTAATAGGTTTGAATTGATGGCGTGGCACACTTGGTTGGAGCGACCGTTAGACTGTTTACATTGGGCATTCATCTATTGTTCATGCCTTTACAATTGATTATGTGTTATTTGTTGATGCCCATCTCTCTTTGGAAGCTCTATATGATGTTGACATGTGGCTTTATTAAATGGTTGTGATTATATAATATCGTAGGATTTTTTTGTATGTATCTAGGGTGCTCTTTTCTGGGTTGATCTTCCGTGATTCAGCTAAATGCCTATGAACTTTATACATTCAATGAATATTACCTTCACATCTTAGCGTTTGAGTTCCTACACTTATTTTATTATTAAAACAATAAAACAATGATATTACAATTCCCTCGGGTTTAAACCATTCGGCTATTATCCATTACAATATTTTATTAGAAAGAATATGCCAAAAAATTTCGAAAAACGAGTGCAAACCCATGCTACGCATATAGATTATTTTGCAAATATTGTTATATTAAATAACATGATAATTTTGTAATAAGTATTAGTAATCATTTCCATATAGAAAAAATTTAAATGAATTTGTAGCATAAGTAAAGAGTTGGTCAAGTTTCTCGTTTATTACATTTTATGCACATTGTGTTTCACGAAATAGTTGTAGTCAAACATGAATTCAGCCATATTATATATATATATATATTATGTTTATAGGCACCAATAACGGGGATGATCCTTGTTATGCTACAGTGGGTTTGTACTACTTACAACCATGTTCGTTATATATGCTAATAATTCATGCAAACTGATACTACATGATGATAAAACAAAACAGGCGTATAATTGCTCATTTAGCTCTCAGTTAATATTACTAACTGTGTGATTTTATTGGTTATATATGGATAGTTTATAGTATATGGAAACATATATTATGTGTTGTTTACATGGGAAATTAATAATTTGACTCTAAACCCAACTCTAACTTTAATTGTTGATATAAAAGATTGACTGCTTTTGCATAAACTCATAGTGCAACAAATCTAGCATCAACTTTAACTAAGCACATGGTTAAGGTTTTGTATATATATGACTATTTTTTGATTTGGAATAGATGGTGTCAACTTCCAAGATTGCAATCATATATTTGTTATCCTTTCTATAATTTCTGCACATTTTCCTGAAAAATGTGCTATAGGCTAATCCGAGAACATAAGCCTTAAATATACAAATTCAATGATCAACTAAATGTAGTATTAGTTGCCATTAAGATTTTTGGACTTATCAACTAAATGGAAGAATGCTTTAGTCAATGTGCACCATTGACATTTTTGTTAAATTTAAAAAGTAAGTTACCAAGGAGAACGAATAAAAACAAAAATATGTCTATAGGAAAAGAAATAACTATTAGTCCACCCTATTACGAAATAGAGGTAAAAAAATCCAACAAAACTATCAAACTTGTGGCATTTTAAAATATGGATAATGTTGCAAAATTATAAGATGAAGAACCAGAAGATGTGTCTAGGTTAAAAGTTAACCACTCTAAATATCAGAAGAAATAGCAACAACCAATAGAAAATAATAATAGTTAATTAGTTAATGTATTCTTAAAAGAAAGCAAGCCTTGAAAAGTTGTTTTAGATATGACAGAACTTACCATTGACAATAATACCGAGGGAAAAATTAATCTGAATAAAAATGACAAATGAATGTATAAAAGATTTGATATGATGAACATTATTGCACATTTGGAAACATCTGGTTTAAGAACAATTGATATGATGGACAGAACTTACCAAAGTAAATCAATAGCTAGACACTATCTAGTTTGCGAACATGGATAAACGGTATTGTTTGGAAAGAAAATGAATTATCGTGTAAATAGAGCTACTTATGCCATCTTGGTTGCCCACCGTTTATGTTTCTTCCTGTAAAATAGCATAGTCATGAAAGGTTGTTATAACAGTTGACTTAATAAATCTTGTTATAATTTTTAGATCTTGTGTCGGAAATATATTATTATGAATTTTATTGAACATTAAAAAAACCTTGTTGATAGGGTTGTAAAATGGGAATCAATTTTTGTGTTATGTAGGCTTAGGACATTAATCCAAAGATAGTAATATTAGTTAGGACTCATGGGCAATTGTATATAATGCACCTAGTAGTTATCATACAACTTAATAAATTCAAAAAATGTAAATCAAAGAATTACATTTTTAATTACCATTGTACTTACAATTTTGAAGCTCAAACTGGAATAGATCAGAATATGCAGTGCTTTATCCATAATAGACAAACGATAGCATCAGTTTAAGGTAATTGATGAAATAATAAAATTTAATTATCGCAAATAAATGAAAAACATACATTCATTTACTGAGTAGTAGTAATCATAGTTATAACTTTCGGATATGTTAAGTTTTTTTCGTCACAACAAATCTGAGTCAGGTTCCAAAACATCAAGATACTAAAATGATTGTGTGTAGATCATGGTACAAATGACTGACACATGAAATTGATATGTATTCCAAGCACTGTCGTTGCAGGAAACACTGGAAACTATGGTTGTGAATATAAGTTGTTGGCTGTCAGTATTTAACAGAGTAAATAGATTTTAGCGATGAAAAACTGGAATGAAAGTAAATGTATACATATTGCATATAGTGCTAAAACTTTTAAGCTATATCTCTTAGTTTGCAAAAAATGACTTCACTGCATGTTAATGTTGATGAATAGCTACCCAATGTTAAATTGATATTGTTTCTATAGTGTGCAGCAATAAGACGCATGAATCAAACAATACCTATAACATTTGTTATAAATTTCTAACTTAAATTACGCAATTATGCCTTAAAATTTTGTCTTTATCCTAACTTTTTAGGCTTTTTTCAAAAAGAACTTATAATATTTTATTTAAATTACGAACTCGTGCGACACACATGAGGTTTTCAAAAAATGATATAAAACATTACTTACTCAAACATATGCCTATGTAATCATGAACCAACAAAGTATAACTTATTTTTTTGAAGCATAATATTTTTATCCAACAAATACCAATTGTAACAACCCGGAATTTCACCACATTAATTTCCGAATATTTAATTAATTTTAAATATTCAAATAATAGATTTATAATTAAAATAAGATAAAACAAGCACCATTGTCCCAGTGGTTAAGTGATTCGACTTTGGTGCGAGAGGTCACAAGTTTGAAACTTTCGTAACGTGATTCGAACATTTATTGACACATGATTTGTGGTTTGTTGTCCCAGTGATATGTTGTATTTAAGTACCATTTCAAAAAAAATATTGAAGATAAAATAGTTTTCAAAACTAGTTTACAAAAATATTTAGTTCGAAGAAAAATCGAAAATGAGACCGAAACTGATTTTCGAATTTTCAACGTTTCATCATACAAAAGTTGTTTGAAATACTATGAGCCTTATTTATATTTGAAACAACATTAATATACTTAAGAATGTAAATTAGTTAGTATATGTGTATATATATATGTGTGTGTATTAGTGTATGTGTATATGTATTTATAACTAAGTATATAAAGCTTAAAATAAAAATATAAATGTCAAATCATTAGAAACATTTTAGCAACTAAGTACAAAACATGTTCAAACATGTTTTCTCATTAAAAGAGGGGAGGGGGACAAGAAGGTGGTTGAAGGAAATGGGGTTTATGAGGCTAGATCAGGTGGCAAGAGAGTAGTGGAGGTTAAATGTAACGACCCCGAAATTTAAATTTATTTAAATTAATAATTAAATGGATTTTTGAATTAAATTGAGTAATTAAATAAATTTTTGGATAAAAATTTGTAAATTTAATTAGAAAATTGGAGCGGGTTTCCCCGATCCAAATATGAGTGAATTTGAAAATAATAAATATATAGATATATATATTTTGACTTGAGTTTAAATTGTAAATAAATGGTTTAATAATAATAAATAATAATAATAATAAATAATTTTGAATTTTGAATTTATTATGGGTGGTTTAATAAAAATTTAAACTAGAAATACAAGACAATAAATGTAAGTTAAACAAATAAATTAAAATAGAAATCTACTTATATTATTAAGCCATAAGCAAAGAAAACAACACTTACAATATAAAACAATAAAGTAAATAAACAAAAGATAAACAAAACAAAGTACAAACAAATACAAAACAAAGTTGAAAACAATCAACACTTAAATACAAAACAGAAGCAAAGCAAGTATGAACAACATTATAATAAGTAAAAATAAAACAAAACCAATACACAATCATCTTCCAGCCACCATAACATCATAACAGCCGAGAAAAACAAAATAGACTAAGCAAAGTAAGTAAAAATATTTGTCAACAAAAGAAATACAACATATCCTGTCAGCCGAAGTAAAGGAAGAAAGGAATATGTAAAGTTGTACAAAATCCTCCCTATATCACCTCAGCCATACCTCCAACAATACCCTGTACAAACATTATCTTCACCCAAGCTATAAGCAAGATCATTTCACCCCATACCCAAGAGAACCATCAGCCACCCAGTACAAGAAAAGTAAACATCTCCCTGTAATCTCATTCCCATTTATACATCATTTCTTTTTCCATTCATTCGTTTATCCAAGCTGAAGGAATAAAAGATTTAAAAGCAAACCGGAGATTCAAAAGGCAGTGAAACTCAAACATAAATCAAAATCTACTTCCGGTGTTCAAATTGTTCCAGGTTTTCAAGCTTGCCTCTGTTCCAAGTATAGGTGAGCAAATTCATCTTTAATCCATGATATGTTAAGATGAATGCCTGAATCAATTTGCTTCTCTAAGATATGACATTCTGGTTGGTATGCGTATACTTGTTGCTGTAGGTATGTATATTTATATATATACAATAGAAAAATCTGAGATTAAAAGAAAAGAAAAAGAAATCTGAAGTAATATCAAATCTGGAAGTTACAAACTTGAAGCAATGTAAAGAAGATCAAGCAAACAACTTCAACTAAAATCAAGTGAGGCTAAATAAAAATTCCAGATCAAAGTTTAAAACAGTTCTCTTCTTTCAAACATCAAGTTCAGGTGAGTAACATTTAAAATTTAAAAACTATAGTAAGTAGATGTTTGCTTGCTTCTGAAGCTCTGTGATGGATGATACTTGTTTATGCTTATATAAGTGTTAACTCTGTGATTGGAATATATGTGAGCATGCATGTCTGATATGTATATCTGTGACATTTAACCCCCTCTGTTTTAGATTTTCTAGCTTAAATTGTTCATGTTTCCTTATCACTCGATCTAGGCTCTGTCAAGTTTTGAAATACAAATGAAGTATGATTGTTATATCATAATTGTTAGTTTAAAATTTTATAGTTAGTTAGAACAACATAGTATTGTTCAGGAAATAACAAAATACAGTGAAATCTTCAATCAAGTCAAAAATTTGGTTGTCATAGATTATAGATTCAGGTGTATGAATCAAATGCAAAAGCTAAAATATGATTTTTAAAACAAAAATGGGAATTTTTAATGGAGAAATAAAGGAGCAGTTTACCGTTGAACAAAAATCATTCTTTTGTAAAATTCTGTTGAACTAATAAATTTTTGATGCTGAAATTTGTTGTGGAGTTAAATCATTGATTAGTGGATATAGGAAAAATATTGGAAAAATTTTCTACTACAAGAATTTGTAACTCGAATGGGATTTAGGGTTTAAGAATGGTTTTGGACGAGGCTCAGTGTTTCGATTCGTTTGTCCCCTTCGATTGATCGAGTTCAACGAAACTCGAGGGGATGGTAGTAGAGATGTAGACGGAGACGTGGACGGAGTTGGGACAGCTCCGGTGAGCTGAGCGACGGGGGCGAGATGGTTTTCGATGAGCCATGTTGTTCCAGGCGAAGTTCGATTTACTCGTTTTTCGATTCTTGGCAATTTCGTCGGAGCTGGAATATTGGGATCACTGGTGGGGTCGATTGCGACGAGTTGATGGTCAGGGGAATGGTCGAAGTTGGTCAAGGGACTTGTGCACGTACACGGAGCACGTGTATATCTGAGGACTGTGAAAAGTTTGGGGAAGATGAAGGCTATCTGGAAGACGAGTTCGAAGTTACTCGTGTGTTTGTCTAGGGTAACTCGCGTTTTACTCGAAGCATCGGGTGTAATGACTCGAAGTCATTTTTGATTAGCTCGGATCTGTTAACTAGATTCCAGGTTCCAGGATTTAGAACTTTGAAAATAATAATGTACCAGGGTTTTAGGAGAGTCGAGCAAGATATTTTTAAGATATTGGGATAATCTGGATTTCAAAGAAGAAGAAAAAAATTGTTAAAGCAAGTTTTTCAAACAAGTTTCGAATTCATTAACAAACTTTACAAACAGGATTTTTAAGCATTGTAATTTAATAAATGTTTTAACAACTTAAGAAGTTTTAAAATTTCTTAATTAATGCTTAACAATGTTCTTAAACCCTTAATTATTGTAATTAAACAATTAATTTAAATTTAGTATAAAGTTAACTAACAATTAAGCTTGTAGTTAACACTATAATTGATTTTCAAAATTTAAAAGGAGACTTCTAAATGTTTTTGAACAATTAGATCAATTTATTAATTTATAATTGAAATTAGAGTTTGAATTTATTAATGATTAAGTGATTAATAAATGGTAATTAACTACTAAGTTAATAAATGAATGATTAATAGTTAATTAATGATTTTAAATTAATTTATAAGTAGAAATGATTTATAATGATTTAATCTAAGATAATTTTCTTAAGAAAGTGATTAAGAAATGTTATTAGTTGATGAAGAAAATTAACTAAGAATTATTAAGTATGGATTAAGGTGATTAAGGAATGATAATAAATTGAGGGTAAATTTATTTATTAGCTAATGAATAATTTAATTAAAGGATAAATAAATTAATGACTAAAAGTTAATTAATAATTTAATTAAAGGGTAATTAATGCAAATGGTTTGTAATTAATAATTAATTAACCAGGATTTGTAATTTATTCATAAGAAATTAATTTGATTTAAATTTATCAAATATTAATTGATTCTACTTATGAGTGTTTGGATTCTATTGGATGATTTGATTGTTTGATATCCCTGATATATGATGCTTTGTGATTCGTCCTGATTTATGTCATGATCTGTGATTTCTGTTTCTGTGATATATTGTTATATTAATATGAAACCCCTTGGCCCGTAAAACGGCACTTGAATTTCGATGCGACAGGGAGTCGGATTTCAGTTGGTTATCCGAAACCCACATCGAATTATAATTGTGAATCTTTGTGACCGATAAATTTATTTTATCTATGAATCTGTGAATGAAGATAAGCGTTATCGATTATACCGCTTATCGATATATCTGTGATGATTGATGTTGCACTATTGTGTGTTAAAACCCCTGGACTACACCATACACACACAAATATGGATTTCACGTGGAAATCGGTTAAGTCACAGATAATTTAAATCTGATGTTTTTGAAATTTGAAATTTTAATTTCAATTGATTTTGAAATTAGAAATTTGGGTTTAAAGTGAAAAGCTTTTGAAATGGAATTTCAAAGATAAAATTTATTTTGAATAACTTAATCGAGTTTTGAAAATTTAAATAATTGGATTTGAATTCAAGTTTAAAAATTGAATTCTAAAATTTGAAACTAGGGATTAAAGATGTTTATATATGGGTTAAACTATTTTAAAAAGTATTGATTTTGGAATGTGAATATAATTCAAGGACTTTAACCCGTGCAAATAAAATTGGATTTCTCTTAAATGAAAACTGTTTGTTTTCAAATGATAAAAGCTTTCGTATATATAAGAAATGAAATTCCAATTTAAAGGGATTTCAAGTATAAATTGAAAGATGGTTTTCCAAGTTATGAATGAATTCTTTTTGAAAACTATGAATTGAATCTGTTTATTTTTAACAGATTTAGAATGATGTTTTGTTTAAACCATTCGAAATGAAATTGTTTTGAAAGCTATAAGTTGAATCTTTATTTTAAAGATTTAACGAGTTAATCCAATTGAAACAGAAATTGTTTTGGAAAAACTGTGAAGGAATCTTTGTGAAAACTGAGTGAACTTTGTGAAATAAATCTTTTTGTTTAAAAGATTTGAAATGGTAATCGATTGAAACCATTTAAAAAGAAATTGAATTATTAAGTTGTGACTTAATTGAAATCACATATCCATATGTTTTTGAATATTGCGCTCGTTATTCGAGTTAACCGGGAAAAGACATTTGTGTCATATAACCCATTCCGAATAATGATACGTCGTATATGGATAGCATTTGAAGACCAGTGTTGAAGACCGGATATTCACGAAAACGAAAGGACAACTCGTCGAATGTCTCTGCACCGACTGGTCCCCGGTATAGAGATTTTATCACCCTTTGTGATGGGAAGTCCGGACGGGATTGTGAATACCTGGAATTGCAAGGGCTTCGTAAGAAGTGCCTTCGGTTCTGTTCGAACCCGGAACAGACTTGTATGGTTACATGTCTGACATTACACTTTGAGATATAAAGCCGATTTCTTTCAAATACATTTCTGTTGGTGGCGGAGAATTTATTCTCTTAGCTTAACACCCTTCTCTGAGACGTACGAGCTCAGAGGTTATGTAGTTGAAATTTATCAGCGATATATCCCAATTTGGTAATGTGGCATGCTGAGTGTTGCTGTGTGATGATCAGTGTTTGATCATTTGTGATATGATCATTTGTTTGATCTTATATCTTTGTGATCATAGGTTGATCATTTGTTTGACCCGAAGCATGGCTTTGTGAACAAAGCGTAGCTTTGTGGACGAGACTTCGTCGAGCCTCACACCCCGGAAATGGTCGAAACAGGAAGGATGCAGCAAGGTTCTAGGGAGTAGCGCCCCTTAGTGTATGTCATTCTTTCTGGATAGAGGTGGTATCATGGTATGGAGCCCAGATACTTAACCTATGTGGTTACTGCATTATTATTCTGATGTGGTTGTTGGAAATCGAGGATCCTCGGGAAGATCGGTTACGATCGGGGGATGTCATACGCGTGTCAGTAGTTACCTATTTTTGCAGAGGTAACCCGGCCTTGTGTTGGCAGAGATCCGGTTAGGTTCTCGGGACGTCATTCCAGAGGCGTTTCCATGTGGCAATGGGAAGTTCCTTGGCCTGATCATTTGTTGGAAATCCAAACTCCAATACGAACTTGTATGGTATTAGTTGTAGAACCTGCCATTTACGTACGGTGGTCACCACTGTTTAGATGGTAGCTATAGTAGGCATACGATACTGGTCGTATGTTGGCTAAGATTAATATTATACTTTCGAAATGATTTCTACACTATGCACTAATAATAATATCAAAAATGATTTGATTTTTTTCGTAGTAAGCATCTTTGACTATCATAAGAAGAAATCTCCTCCAATTCTGTGTTTGCATTGTGTGTGTGGTGGGAGGTCTTATGGTAGTTTCATTTTCAAAAAGCATTGCGAATTGACTTTAAAATTCTCTGCTATTTATTTTAAAGATAAACTGTTTTTGTTGCTCACACCAGTCCCATGACTGATCCGGAGTTTATTGTTTCTTTCCTAAACTCTGGATGCTCAAAATTTTTCTACACGAGCAGTCTAGAGTTTGGTTTTTCAGATAGTCAGGTTCAGTAGATTTTCTGGAGCTAGTTCAGTCTTTGGATCGGACTGCACTTGCTTATTCTTGGTGTATCGTTATTGGGAGTTCGAGCTACTGCTGGAGTTCTCGCTTGAAGACTATCTTAGAGTTATTTGTTTTGCTGCTGATGTTAGTTATCTATTTTTGTTTTCCGCTGCTATTTGTTGTATCATCTCTGATGTATATTGATATTCATTGTATCACTCTGTTGTATCATATATTGTATCAGATATTGTATATCAATGTATTATTCTTTTTATTCCGCTGTGTTATTTACTTAACTGTGTTATAAGCTCCGGAGAACCAGATTTGGCATTTGAATCTACGGCATTCGAGTACGATGTAAAGTACGGGTGCCGATTTTCGAAGGCCAACTTTTGGGTCTTCACATTTGGTATCAGAGCTAAGGTTGAATTTTAGCTCAGGAGTATAACACGTTAAGTAGCTCATTAGAGATAGAGTGAAGTAAACTCTAGAATGAGTGTATCCTTAAGATATCCGTCTGAACGTCTCAGTAAATTCTCTTACTATCCACTGATAGTGAGTATGAGTGCAAGAAGAAGACGAGATAGAGGACAGGGGAGTACGACTATAAATGGTCAATACCCTGTAACAGTGGAAATAACTTTCTTATCAATATTCTTTGATTCGATTCCAAATTGTTTTGATTTCTTCGTACCAGCTACAAGAAGAAGTTTCGGTGTGATGGTGATTCTACGAATCGTTGTAGAAAATTCTTACTTAGTATTTTCATCGGTTTCTTATCAGTTTTTGATTTTAAACCTTAATGAATTTGAAATTGGAAATTTGAAATTGAGTTAAATTGATTAATAGAATATGAGGATAAAATTGAATTGTATCGATAAAACGATTTTGTTTAAAACCAAATTTGAAATTCTATAGTAATTTCTTGTGAAGACTGAAGTCCGAAGAGGGACAAATTGATATGTATTTTGAGATATTCCGACTTGAGTTTGGAATCCGTATCTTGTGTTTGAGGAGTTATAGGAGATCGAATCTGTCTATCTATCTTTGTGTTTTCGTGCCTGCGAATTTCGAGGACGAAATTTTTTTAAGGGGGGAAGTTTGTAACGACCCCGAAATTTAAATTTATTTAAATTAATAATTAAATGGATTTTTGAATTAAATTGAGTAATTAAATAAATTTTTGGATAAAAATTTGTAAATTTAATTAGAAAATTGGAGCGGGTTTCCCCGATCCAAATATGAGTGAATTTGAAAATAATAAATATATAGATATATATTTTGACTTGAGTTTAAATTGTAAATAAATGGTTTAATAATAATAAATAATAATAATAATAAATAATTTTGAATTTTGAATTTATTATGGGTGGTTTAATAAAAATTTAAACTAGAAATACAAGACAATAAATGTAAGTTAAACAAATAAATTAAAATAGAAATCTACTTATATTATTAAGCCATAAGCAAAGAAAACAACACTTACAATATAAAACAATAAAGTAAATAAACAAAAGATAAACAAAACAAAGTACAAACAAATACAAAACAAAGTTGAAAACAATCAACACTTAAATACAAAACAGAAGCAAAACAAGTATGAACAACATTATAATAAGTAAAAATAAAACAAAACCAATACACAATCATCTTCCAGCCACCATAACATCATAACAGCCGAGAAAAACAAAATAGACTAAGCAAAGTAAGTAAAAATATTTGTCAACAAAAGAAATACAACATATCCTGTCAGCCGAAGTAAAGGAAGAAAGGAATATGTAAAGTTGTACAAAATCCTCCCTATATCACCTCAGCCATACCTCCAACAATACCCTGTACAAACATTATCTTCACCCATGCTATAAGCAAGATCATTTCACCCCATACCCAAGAGAACCATCAGCCACCCAGTACAAGAAAAGTAAACATCTCCCTGTAATCTCATTCCCATTTATACATCATTTCTTTTTCCATTCATTCGTTTATCCAAGCTGAAGGAATAAAAGATTTAAAAGCAAACCGGAGATTCAAAAGGCAGTGAAACTCAAACATAAATCAAAATCTACTTCCGGTGTTCAAATTGTTCCAGGTTTTCAAGCTTGCCTCTGTTCCAAGTATAGGTGAGCAAATTCGTCTTTAATCCATGATATGTTAAGATGAATGCCTGAATCAATTTGCTTCTCTAAGATATGACATTCTGGTTGGTATGCGTATACTTGTTGCTGTAGGTATGTATATTTATATATATACAATAGAAAAATCTGAGATTAAAAGAAAAGAAAATGAAATCTGAAGTAATATCAAATCTGGAAGTTACAAACTTGAAGCAATGTAAAGAAGATCAAGCAAACAACTTCAACTAAAATCAAGTGAGGCTAAATAAAAATTCCAGATCAAAGTTTAAAACAGTTCTCTGCTTTCAAACATCAAGTTCAGGTGAGTAACATTTAAAATTTAAAAACTATAGTAAGTAGATGTTTGCTTGCTTCTGAAGCTCTGTGATGGATGATACTTGTTTATGCTTATATAAGTGTTAACTCTGTGATTGGAATATATGTGAGCATGCATGTCTGATATGTATATCTGTGACATTTAACCCCCTCTGTTTTAGATTTTCTAGCTTAAATTGTTCATGTTTCCTTATCACTCGATCTAGGCTCTGTCAAGTTTTGAAATACAAATGAAGTATGATTGTTATATCATAATTGTTAGTTTAAAATTTTATAGTTAGTTAGAACAACATAGTATTGTTCAGGAAATAACAAAATACAGTGAAATCTTCAATCAAGTCAAAAATTTGGTTGTCATAGATTATAGATTCAGGTGTATGAATCAAATGCAAAAGCTAAAATATGATTTTTAAAACAAAAATGGGAATTTTTAATGGAGAAATAAAGGAGCAGTTTACCGTTGAACAAAAATCATTCTTTTGTAAAATTCTGTTGAACTAATAAATTTTTGATGCTGAAATTTGTTGTGGAGTTAAATCATTGATTAGTGGATATAGGAAAAATATTGGAAAAATTTTCTACTACAAGAATTTGTAACTCGAATGGGATTTAGGGTTTAAGAATGGTTTTGGACGAGGCTCAGTGTTTCGATTCGTTTGTCCCCTTCGATTGATCGAGTTCAACGAAACTCGAGGGGATGGTAGTAGAGATGTAGACGGAGACGTGGACGGAGTTGGGACAGCTCCGGTGAGCTGAGCGACGGGGGCGAGATGGTTTTCGATGAGCCATGTTGTTCCAGGCGAAGTTCGATTTACTCGTTTTTCGATTCTTGGCAATTTCGTCGGAGCTGGAATATTGGGATCACTGGTGGGGTCGATTGCGACGAGTTGATGGTCAGGGGAATGGTCGAAGTTGGTCAAGGGACTTGTGCACGTACACGGTGCACGTGTATATCTGAGGACTGTGAAAAGTTTGGGGAAGATGAAGGCTATCTGGAAGACAAGTTCGAAGTTACTCGTGTGTTTGTCTAGGGTAACTCGCGTTTTTCTCGAAGCATCGGGTGTAATGACTCGAAGTCATTTTTGATTAGCTCGGATCTGTTAACTAGATTCCAGGTTCCAGGATTTAGAACTTTGAAAATAATAATGTACCAGGGTTTTAGGAGAGTCGAGCAAGATATTTTTAACATATTGGGATAATCTGGATTTCAAAGAAGAAGAAAAAAATTGTTAAAGCAAGTTTTTCAAACAAGTTTCGAATTCATTAACAAACTTTACAAACAGGATTTTTAAGCATTGTAATTTAATAAATGTTTTAACAACTTAAGAAGTTTTAAAATTTCTTAATTAATGCTTAACAATGTTCTTAAACCCTTAATTATTGTAATTAAACAATTAATTTAAATTTAGTATAAAGTTAACTAACAATTAAGCTTGTAGTTAACACTATAATTGATTTTCAAAATTTAAAAGGAGACTTCTAAATGTTTTTGAACAATTAGATCAATTTATTAATTTATAATTGAAATTAGAGTTTGAATTTATTAATGATTAAGTGATTAATAAATGGTAATTAACTACTAAGTTAATAAATGAATGATTAATAGTTAATTAATGATTTTAAATTAATTTATAAGTAGAAATGATTTATAATGATTTAATCTAAGATAATTTTCTTAAGAAAGTGATTAAGAAATGTTATTAGTTGATGAAGAAAATTAACTAAGAATTATTAAGTATGGATTAAGGTGATTAAGGAATGATAATAAATTGAGGGTAAATTTATTTATTAGCTAATGAATAATTTAATTAAAGGATAAATAAATTAATGACTAAAAGTTAATTAATAATTTAATTAAAGGGTAATTAATGCAAATGGTTTGTAATTAATAATTAATTAACCAGGATTTGTAATTTATTCATAAGAAATTAATTTGATTTAAATTTATCAAATATTAATTGATTCTACTTATGAGTGTTTGGATTCTATTGGATGATTTGATTGTTTGATATCCCTGATATATGATGCTTTGTGATACGTCCTGATTTATGTCATGATCTGTGATTTCTGTTTCTGTGATATATTGTTATATTAATATGAAACCCATTGGCCCGTAAAACGGCACTTGAATTTCGATGCGACAGGGAGTCGGATTTCAGTTGGTTATCCGAAACCCACATCGAATTATAATTGTGAATCTTTGTGACCGATAAATTTATTTTATCTATGAATCTGTGAATGAAGATAAGCGTTATCGATTATACCGCTTATCGATATATCTGTGATGATTGATGTTGCACTATTGTGTGTTAAAACCCCTGGACTACACCATACACACACAAATATGGATTTCACGTGGAAATCGGTTAAGTCACAGATAATTTAAATCTGATGTTTTTGAAATTTGAAATTTTAATTTCAATTGATTTTGAAATTAGAAATTTGGGTTTAAAGTGAAAAGCTTTTGAAATGGAATTTCAAAGATAAAATTTATTTTGAATAACTTAATCGAGTTTTGAAAATTTAAATAATTGGATTTGAATTCAAGTTTAAAAATTGAATTCTAAAATTTGAAACTAGGGATTAAAGATGTTTATATATGGGTTAAACTATTTTAAAAAGTATTGATTTTGGAATGTGAATATAATTCAAGGACTTTAACCCGTGCAAATAAAATTGGATTTCTCTTAAATGAAAACTGTTTGTTTTCAAATGATAAAAGCTTTCGTATATATAAGAAATGAAATTCCAATTTAAAGGGATTTCAAGTATAAATTGAAAGATGGTTTTCCAAGTTATGAATGAATTCTTTTTGAAAACTATGAATTGAATCTGTTTATTTTTAACAGATTTAGAATGATGTTTTGTTTAAACCATTCGAAATGAAATTGTTTTGAAAGCTATAAGTTGAATCTTTATTTTAAAGATTTAACGAGTTAATCCAATTGAAACAGAAATTGTTTTGGAAAAACTGTGAAGGAATCTTTGTGAAAACTGAGTGAACTTTGTGAAATAAATCTTTTTGTTTAAAAGATTTGAAATGGTAATCGATTGAAACCATTTAAAAAGAAATTGAATTATTAAGTTGTGACTTAATTGAAATCACATATCCATATGTTTTTGAATATTGCGCTCGTTATTCGAGTTAACCGGGAAAAGACATTTGTGTCATATAACCCATTCCGAATAATGATACGTCGTATATGGATAGCATTTGAAGACCAGTGTTGAAGACCGGATATTCACGAAAACGAAAGGACAACTCGTCGAATGTCTCTGCACCGACTGGTCCCCGGTATAGAGATTTTATCACCCTTTGTGATGGGAAGTCCGGACGGGATTGTGAATACCCGGAATTGCAAGGGCTTCGTAAGAAGTGCCTTCGGTTCTGTTCGAACCCGGAACAGACTTGTATGGTTACATGTCTGACATTACACTTTGAGATATAAAGCCGATTTCTTTCAAATACATTTCTGTTGGTGGCGGAGAATTTATTCTCTTAGCTTAACACCCTTCTCTGAGACGTACGAGCTCAGAGGTTATGTAGTTGAAATTTATCAGCGATATATCCCAATTTGGTAATGTGGCATGCTGAGTGTTGCTGTGTGATGATCAGTGTTTGATCATTTGTGATATGATCATTTGTTTGATCTTATATCTTTGTGATCATAGGTTGATCATTTGTTTGACCCGAAGCATGGCTTTGTGAACAAAGCGTAGCTTTGTGGACGAGACTTCGTCGAGCCTCACACCCCGGAAATGGTCGAAACAGGAAGGATGCAGCAAGGTTCTAGGGAGTAGCGCCCCTTAGTGTATGTCATTCTTTCTGGATAGAGGTGGTATCATGGTATGGAGCCCAGATACTTAACCTATGTGGTTACTGCATTATTATTCTGATGTGGTTGTTGGAAATCGAGGATCCTCGGGAGGATCGGTTACGATCGGGGGATGGCATACGCGTGTCAGTAGTTACCTATTTTTGCAGAGGTAACCCGGCCTTGTGTTGGCAGAGATCCGGTTAGGTTCTCGGGACGTCATTCCAGAGGCGTTTCCATGTGGCAATGGGAAGTTCCTTGGCCTGATCATTTGTTGGAAATCCAAACTCCAATACGAACTTGTACGGTATTAGTTGTAGAACCTGCCATTTACGTACGGTGGTCACCACTGTTTAGATGGTAGCTATAGTAGGCATACGATACTGGTCGTATGTTGGCTAAGATTAATATTATACTTTCGAAATGATTTCTACACTATGCACTAATAGTAATATCAAAAATGATTTGATTTTTTTCGTAGTAAGCATCTTTGACTATCATAAGAAGAAATCTCCTCCAATTCTGCGTTTGCATTGTGTGTGTGGTGGGAGGTCTTATGGTAGTTTCATTTTCAAAAAGCATTGCGAATTGACTTTAAAATTCTCTGCTATTTGTTTTAAAGATAAACTGTTTTTGTTGCTCACACCAGTCCCATGACTGATCCGGAGTTTATTGTTTCTTTCCTAAACTCTGGATGCTCAAAATTTTTCTACACGAGCAGTCTAGAGTTTGGTTTTTCAGATAGTCAGGTTCAGTAGATTTTCTGGAGCTAGTTCAGTCTTTGGATCGGACTGCACTTGCTTATTCTTGGTGTATCGTTATTGGGAGTTCGAGCTACTGCTGGAGTTCTCTCTTGAAGACTATCTTAGAGTTATTTGTTCCGCTGCTGATGTTAGTTATCTATTTTTCTTTTCCGCTGCTATTTGTTGTATCATCTCTGATGTATATTGATATTCATTGTATCACTCTGTTGTATCATATATTGTATCAGATATTGTATATCAATGTATTATTCTTTTTATTCCGCTGTGTTATTTACTTAACTGTGTTATAAGCTCCGGAGAACCAGATTTGGCATTTGAATCTACGGCATTCGAGTACGATGTAAAGTACGGGTGCCGATTTTCGAAGGCCAACTTTTGGGTCTTCACAGTAAAGAACATTGGGTGTTTAGGTAATTTACACTTTCACTTGCTTATAAATACCCCTTTCACTTCTTCAATTTCACTTCTTTTACTTCTGCCATATCTTTCTCAAAACTTAATCAAGTGGATTATTTCTTTTATTCATACCGTAGAAAATTCCAATGGCTACAACTTTTATTTGTACCACTTCTTCTAATTTTGAGCTTAACCATGTCCAAAATTCATTTCTTTACGGAGCATTTTCGGAACCAAAACTTCAAGTCCGAAAATGGTCCTTCTTCTTTTGACCATATCTTCTTCAGAACTAATCAAAATTGAGTAATTATTTTTTTATAATTGTATAGAAAAGAATTTTCTAAAACTTTCCTTTTTACCACTTTTACAAAATCCGAGAGCAGATAGTCCAAAACCAGTTGGAAAATGACCTATTTTCGAGTTTATTTTTGAGAGTTTGATCATCATCCAAAGTCACTCCACCTTACCAAAACAAGTTTCACTTCCTTTTTCTTTCAAGGTCAAGCCTACTTAGTGTATTAATGGTCCAAAAATCCATCTTTTACTTAGGAATGGAAGTGCTAGGTCATACCCTAAGATAGCAAAGGTTTGGATAGCTTTCGGTGAGTAAAACTCTTAACTTTTTTTTGGAAAATATTTTTCTTTAGTTATAGTGTGATTTAAATTGCTTACTTGGGTTGGATATGATGTGAATTTTTTCATATTTAGTTTGGAAATGTATATGTCTGATGGATGCAAACATGTTAAGTAAATGTTAGTTAACAAACTAGTTAGTAAGTAAAATTTTACCCTCAAAAAAACCAAAGCTTTAAAACTATATTCGTGTTCATATTTATTGCCTATGAATGCTTGTTGTACGTATGCTTAAACCATTACTATGTGATGTTTGGTTGTATGGCTAATGTCATAAGTTTGTTTGCCGAACTGCCCGTATAGCGATAGTCGCTACATTGGCACATTTGGAAAATCACTTCTTATCAAGCCATTTGGTTTCATCTTCGTGCTTGGAATTGTTTTACAAGTTAAGCAAGATTTTTATTAATGACATTTTCAAAAATAATTAATTATTGCAATAATTATTATTTAATTTAATTAATTATCTAGTTAATAAGGATTAAGTTTAACTAATTAGCTTATTAATGATGTGTTTTAAATTTAACTAATTACTTAGTTAATGATGTTTTAAATTTAATTAATCATTTTATTTAATGATGTTTAAGGCTAATTAATCTTTTGAAAATGATGGATTAAAGTTATTTAATCAATTAATTAATGATGATTTAAAATTAATTAATCTTTTTAATTAATGACTTTAAAAGGAAATCAACTTGTTTTAACTTTAATTAATCTTTCCTTAACGATGGTTTAAATTGATTAATCATTTTAAAATAATGATATTTAATTACTAATTAACTAATTTAATTAATTAATTAAATTAATGATGTTTTAAAGGTGATTTGCCCTTTTTTAATTAAAGGATAGTGAAGTTAATGAATCAGCTTAATTTATGAAGTTTCAAAGTGAATTTGTCAAAGTAACAAGGATGTTTTGACTTTTTTATTCATTTAAATAATGATAATTAATTGTTCATTAACTTATTATATTTTACTAATTAATTGGATTAATAAGATTTAAAGTGGTTTACCCTTTTAATTATTTAAAGTCATTTGAAGTTCAAAAATCAAATTGTGTGATGAAGTTTAAAGTTAATTAATCAATGTAATAAAGATGTTTTAGGTTATTAAATCCTTTCTAAATCGATGTTTTAAGTTAATGAACTCTTTTAACAAAGTGTTTTAAAGCTAATACGTGTAATGTAAGGCTAAACACGAATTCGGGTTTTTAAAAGAAAAGGTTTGATTCGTTTATGAAAATAAATTAATTTCCATAAAGCGATTCACTAATATGGAATGATTTATTTGTACACTTAGCACTAAACATCGAAGAAGTAGACTCGTCACTATTTTGAAAGTTAAGGATAATCATGAGACATGACTTTGAAGTAACACTATCTTGACTTATCTGCTATTATTGTTAACCAAGAAATAGTATAAATTGGAATTCGATGAGTGGTGATAAGTATACAAGACTTAATTTCCATATATGATCATTTTATATCCTCGATAGTTGGTTTTTCAACTATCGGTTATTTCAGCTTATTTATTATCGTCATTCTAAGACGATGTGTTGCTCTATTGAGCTTTAATATCCTTTGTCGGAGATGACTAAAACCCAAGAGCGAGTGGGGGCCAAGCTATGTGGGGTTGCTCCCGTTATGGTATTTTCACATCCACTCTAGATTGGATTAAGTGTAGCGCATTGAGATGTGAAATACTCGGATACTCGGTAATAGTTGGTGGGGTTCGGCTTGGAGATTTCCAAGATCCATCAGGGTTCTTAAGTATATTTCTAGAGGTATACTTTCGATAAGGGGGTGCACCCTCATGGTCATTGTAGGAAAATTTCCTTTCCTTATTTGATTCGAACCTTTGCATCTGCTTTCTTTAATCACAACAAGAAGAGTCAACTACTCTTCGTGGTGTTCAATTATTGGTTTTGTCCATTCTATCGAGTTTGGACAGTTATCTTGTTTAGTCCATTCTATCGAGTTTGGACTGTTGTCTTGTTTTATCCATTCTGTCCAGTGTGGATTTTTATTTAGACTATTTCCATTCTTTTAAGTCTGAATTTATACTAATTGTACCCATCATCTATGTTTGGATTTGTTCCCTGTTGTTCATTTCCATTTTTGTTATGTTTGATTATTGTATATGTGGGAGAAAACCCATTCCACGTTAGCGGTGTGGTCCTACGTATTATTATTTAAATACACCCTATTTGTTTCATAGTTTTACTCAAACCAGACATTTTGTCTGACTCGAGTTGTTTATTTTCCTAAACTCTCGGGTACTCAGTTATATTTGGATAGTTTGAGAATAGTAGGTTTTCTTTAAAGCTCTTTGAAGACGGTGATCAAGCAAGCGGCTCCTTAGTTATCTAGTTATTTATTTTTGTTGTATGATTATGTAGGTGTATTTTGTATCTTAAAAATGAAAAGTCAGAATTTATAGCTGCAAATCTATTAGATGTAGTATTTTTTTAACTCTGATAACTCCTTATAATGAATAACCTTTTATACTATATCATTTTATATTATATGTAGCCATCCTCATGTAAGGTTTATCTATTCTGTTTTGTTTTGTTCTTTATTTTACCTTAAGACAATTTATCTTTCAGATGCTTGGGCAATGACACATGAATAACGAGTATGTATTAAGTGTCATTCTCAAGGATCAGAAAGGTGGGTCGTCACACCAATAACAACTATCGGTATTCCTAGCTTGATAAGAGTTATATATTAAGCATGCCTATTAATTTTGAAATGCAAGAGACATAGGTTTAAAAGGGTTTATCATACTTTTAACATATAAATTTGAATATGTACATAATTCTATACAATAATAGTATTACAAATATTGTATAGTGAAATTGTTGTAGAATTGAAATTGTCCATGTGTATTTTAAAGGAATAACAGACCAAGAATTATTTTAGTACACTTTTTAACATCATCCATTATTAATTGACTTGGAAAAAACAATAGCTTTGAAACACGATGTTTTCAAATAAATATAAGATAAAATGATATGGGAAACTTACATAAAGCATAAAGATTATGCAGTTTGATTTTCTGAATAACCAAATTGTTTTTTACATCAAATATCCATATGGATAAAATAATTTAAATAGTAAATTAAGTAGAACAATTCAAAATGATGTAGTATATTACCATGATAAAAAATACGTATAAATATATATAAAAATACCTTCGATGTTATTTCACTGAAGATGATAGTGAGATAAGTACAATCAATGAATTAAACTGCTAAAAATTAACTAATACTATTGGAACTAATTAAACTACTAAACATTACTTATAGCTAGCAATTTTTTTAGTAGGCTTTATTATAGAACATAACAAACTAATTTATAAAATGTGTACCTGGCATAGAATGAAAGAAATATTTAAATGAATTTAGAAATGATATTTAGTAAAATAATGGGTATACAGAATGCAATAAATTACCAATACTAATTGTTTATTATGAACTAAATTTTGAAGGAACCATGATTTATTAAAAAAATAAATTATGTCATTTTTCAACAAATAGGGAAGACAAAACTTGCATATCAACTATATAGATCAAAGATTGTCTTTATTTTTTGAATTCCTTTTAAAATGAGCTAAATAAAAAAATATCAATCGTATCGAAATCCAGAAGAAAAACCATAAATTTAACCATAAATTAAATAAATAAACAAATAAGAAAAATGAAGATCAAATTTCTAAATTGTGTTAAATTGACCCATAAACAAATATATTTTTTACTTTTAGATATTGTTTACATAAAAGTCAATCCTAAAAAACAATAAGTAGAAACATAGCAACTAGAAATGATAAAACCAAATAAAATTTTAGGAGAGTAAAAAAAGCACTATTGAATAATTAAATTAAATTCTGTTAAGATTGGAAACTAATAAGATCAATCAAAAAATTAATTGGAATGAATTCTTAGTCGATATAGATTAAAAATACAATTTTTGAATTGTGATATAAATATGAACTAAAAATGGGAAGAAGAGAAAATCAAGACAAAATATGGAACATGATATAGAGAAAGTTAATATGAAAAATAAACTAAGAAGTTCCAAAAAAATATCTTGTTGAAAGTGTAGAGAAGAGAAAGAAATACACTATTAGGCTATAAAGGTGTAATTAAGGTAAAGAGTGTGGTGAATGAAAATATATAATTTTTTGTGAAATTAGTATAATAAAGATTTAATGGTACAAAATTAGGACTTTGTTCCTAAAATTATAAAAGAAAACGAACACAGATGGTAAACGATCGAACTTTTATCTATATAATAGAATAGATTAATATATAAAGCAATATCAATCATATCAAAACAAATAGATTTATGCATAAGTTATCTACCAGTTGAACATATTATAGAAATCAAATTATACCCACCATACTTTAAGATATGTATGTCGTCTCATAGGTTATCCTTCACATGATAGAATGATGATCATCAATAAAAAAGGATATCTAAAGTAATCAAGATAAAGAACAGAAATTTCAACTACATGATGCTGAAACATGAAAACTATTATATGTACTTTAAAATTGAAAAAGAAATAAATTGATTTAGGATTTGTTTCCCTGAAATTATAAAAGAAAAATAATACAATTGGTCAACTATCGAACTTCTATCTACAAAATAGAACATATTCTTTCATAAAAAAATATTGATCATATCAATTATGAAAAAATAGATTTATGCATAAGTTATGTACTAGTAGAACAATTATAGAAATCAAATTATACCCACCACACTTTAAGATATGCATGTCGTCTCATATGTTATCCTTCATATGATAGAGTAGTGATCATCAACACAAAGGGATATCTAAAGTAGTCAAAATAGAAAACATAAATTTCAACTACATTATGCTGAAACTTGAAAACAATTATATGTATGTAAGAACTGAAAAAAGAAAATAAATTGACACCCATATTCAAATAGTGTAGATACTACAAAATAATTGAATATATACAAAAATATGACAAATAAGAATTGCCACCTGTATTGATTTAAAAATGTAATAAATTTTAAAATAAACTAAAACCATGTGTATTGGAGTTACCATGGAAGTTGAATCAAAATCTCTTCCAATTTGTTTATTTTGACATTTCAATGAGCAAATTACCTATAGATAAAGAAAAGCAACTGTGTTAATTTTTTGGAAGAATGATCTATAAAAATAATCACTTTTTGGGGAGTAAATTTGTTTTATTTTACATAGTATCTTATGAAGTCAAACTAATCCCAACAAGCCCTAATATAGAGAAAAATAAAACATTACATATCCAAAATTAAGGCGCATGCTATGAAACGTGGAAGATAGAATTCTACAACTATAACAAAAGTTAAAAAAACAAAAACAACCAAAGGAGCAAACTTTCCACTTGGATTTAAAGGTAAAAAAAATTAGAAGATAATATTTAAGGATTAAATTTTTATTTTAGACAAAGAAGATGAGGAAATAAAAGTAAAAAATAGAAATGGATTGAGACAAAAAGTTAATATAGATACAATAACACAATTAAATAGATACAAAAGTTAAACCAATTAGAATTAACAAAAAATGATACAAAAATATAATAAATTCAAAAATAAATCAAAAGTATGTGTATTGAAATTACCATGGATGTTGATGCAAAATCCATTCCAATTTATTTACTTTGACATTTCAGCGAATGGATTAACTACAACTATAGAAGACAACTATGATATCGTCTTAGAAAATGATATCTTTTAATTTGACTACTTGTTGGAAACTAAGAATGTTCTATTTTACATATTAATTTTTTGAAGAAGCCAACCCTAATCCCTTAAACCAAACTAATATAAAATAAAATAAAATAAAATATTACATACCTAAGCAAATGCCATTATTGATGGAAGAGGTAATTCTACGATTACAACCAAAGCTAAAAGAAAACTCAACCAACAAAAGAGGAAAACTTTCCACTTAGATGTAAAAGGTAAAAAAACAAAACTGCTGATAGTATTAAGGATTAGAAAAGGTGAAAATGAAAGTAAAATGTTGAAATGAAAGTGGAAAATACATTTGAGCGGATGAAATTAAATAAAAAGGATAAGAAAATGAAAGTAAAATTGGAAAATGAAGATGGAATATATTTCTGAGTAGATGAAATAGAAAATGAAAGATCATACTTTTATGGTTTTCCAACTATAATGGAAATTTATGTGTTAGCTTGAAGTGATAAATAATTGTTAGGGGTAAGTGATAATTTTCCCTTAAATTAAGAAGAGAAGAGGATCCTAAATGAGAGTGAATGAGAAGTAAGAATTCAAATAGTCACTTATTCTCTTTAATATGTAATAGATAAATAGAATAGATAATATAAGAATAATATTTTTGTTGGAGGTCTATATTGCAAAGAATGAGGCAAATTAAGGAGATGGCGGTATTTTATTTCTAAAATTCTAAGAAAATAGGAAAAAAATCGTAAGAGATCCTCTCATAAGGTATATAGTATAAGATATGACACTTAGAAAAAAATTCACAAAAATACATAGTATGTGAAAAATAGAAAGTCGCTAATTGAATTTATTTGAAATAGTAGCATAAGACAAGATGTGTTGGAGTGTGAAAGCCACATAAAGGATTGAGTAAGTTTGGTTTGATAGAAGATTGCAGATATGAAGAAAGTTTAGGGTATGAGTTGTATGTGACGTTTCACTATAACGAATTGCGAGGACGCAATTGTCTTAAGGGAGAAGTCTGTAATAACCTTGCTTTCTGCATCGTACGTATAAATAAATTTAATTAAATGTTTTAATTTGAAATTTAATAATTAGTATTTTAAAAATAATTTTTTAGTTAATTAAATACTATTTAGTAAAATATTTTGATTTAATAGATTGAACTAAATTTATAAATTCTTTTCAAATAATATATTGGAATTGAATAAATTATTTTAATTGAATACAAAATATTTTTATAAGTGTAAATAAATGCTTGTGATTAAAATAGTGAAGAATTAATAGGCGGGCATCAAATTGAATGAAATTAGATGGATTAAAAATATGTTCAATATAATGAAGTGTAAATTAATTTAAATCAAATTGAAATTTATTACGAATAAATTAAAAGGATATGAAAAGAAAATAAGAAGAAATGAATTGATTTAAATCAAAACCAAAGGTCAATAAGATACAAGCCCATTTCTAATCCATTTATATCTCATTTCCTCTAGAAGCCTCCTTTGCTTACTTTGATTTAGAAGACTGAACCCATTCTTACCCATGCCTAATTCTCCCCAGCCCTAATCAAAAATCACGACATCCAATAAAAAAACCTTAATCCCTTAATTGATTTCAAAATTGATCATAAAAAAGAGTGCCGTAATGCCCGACCTCTATATCCACATTATCAAAGGATATTACGAGGTAATATCGTCTGAATAAGGCTAGTTAGGAGCGACCAACCGTGAATATTACTTTGAGCGAGTATCGGCACGTCGAATTATGTAATGATATTTTTTCTTCTTAGAGTTGATTTCGACGTAAACGGTGCAGGCACAAAACAATTTCAGGTTGGCTTATAAGATTCGGAACAATACAAAATACCATAGAACGCAGATTCACAGAGTGCGGCTATACAAAAGGATACGAGATTAGATACATATACACAAGACAGGTTTACAAAGGTGATTATAAAGATCCTCATAATTTACAATATAGAGTACAACTCTAAACTCAAAGGAATGTATATTTAAAAAGTCACTATAACCACAAATGGTATACACAAACTCAAAGGTCTAGATAAAAGATATAAATATCATTTATGTAACTATCTCCAAGCTAAACCAAGTACTCTGGAAGTCATTAAGTGGTGTACTTGAAATATCTCGGTCTAACCTGAGTATTATAAAAATAATAAATGAATCAGTCCAGTTCTAATCCAAAATAGTGAGATGATGATAAACAAAATAGGCGAATCATATGAAGTATGATCAAGATTTCACTTAATTGCATTACGTCAAACATGGTGAAATGGCACAACCAAAAGGGTATAGTCACAGTCTAGAAATAAGTCTAGATAAAACAAATGGCATTATCAACACAGAAATTACCATGTCACAAAACCCAAATTATGCCTTTCATAGGCAAACATAGAAATATGGTGGTTCACATATTATTAATCAAAACACAAGGTTTCAATAAATAAAATAAATTAAATATAAAAACTCTAATCTTTGATCCAATATTCAAGTGAAGGAAAATTGAATGAAATTGAGAGAGAAATCATAAATCAAAGGATTAGGAAGGGGATTGTCGATTATCTTTGTCCTTACCTCCTGCCTCTCCTTCCTCCTTCCGTTCAGGCCTTGCGACTTTTTTATATTTTATAGAGATGTTGGATTTTCTTCTAATGATGCGTCTTTTTAATAGTGTTTTGAAAATATCGTCGCCCTGGAAATCTTGTGGCCCAAAGCAGTTGCTTTTACTGCTTTGGACAAAGGCCAGCTCTATATGCTTTTAGCTCCCGCATATCCCAAGTTTAGACTCTTGATCCAAACACATATACATTTTTTGATATATGTAAGATTATATATCATAAGTAGACTAATATATATGAAATTTGGTGAAATCAAAGGTGTACTCGAATTCATGGACAATAATATAAGTAGCAGCGGGCAATGTAGGAATATGAAACATATGGTTGGAGTTCTGGGCTAGACAAGAGATGGAACAAAAATTATTATCTTGGATTGAAAATTTTATATAAGGTAAAATATGATGATTATGGTTTTTGGTGAAATTTTGAGATTTTTCATATGCATTTCCAAATTTATGCGAATTATTTTGCAAATAGAAGAGCTAATTACAAAAGGGTAATTAATTAATTAATTAGGAAGGTAGTTAATAATTCTAAAAATAAAACTGCATAAAGCCTTGGTAAACCAATGAGAATCCGACATATAATTGGGTTAGGTGAAATGTACTCTTTTAAATAAAATAAAACATTTTCAAGTTAATTACTAAATTGCCATATCAACTAGATATAGTTGATATCAACTGGAGATATCAACTTACGATAGCTAATATCAATTGGAGAAATCAGCCTGTGATGGTTGTTATCAACTGGATATTTCAACTTGTCATAGCTTAATATCAATTGGAGATAGCTAATATCAACTGAATATATCAACATGTGATAGCTAATTTTAACAGGAGATATCAAATTACAATAGCTTAATATCAACTAGAGATAGTTGATATCAACTAGAGATATCAATTTGTAATAGCTAATATCAACTGGATATATCAATTTGCGATAACTGATATCAACTGGAGATATCAACTCATGATAACTCAATATCAACTAGAGATAGCTGATACCAACTGGAGATATCAACTTGCGATAGTTGATATCAATTGGAGATATCATCTTGCGATAGTTGATATCAATTAGAGATATCAACTCGTAATAACTTAATTTCAACTGGAAATAGCTTAATGTCGACTAAAGATATCAACTCATGATAGCTTAATATCAATTGGAGATAGCTTAATGTCAACTAGAGATATCAACTAGAGATAGCTTAATATGAACTAGAGATATCAATTGGAGATAGCTTAATATGAACCAGGGATATCAACCGGAGATAGCTTAATATCAACTAAAATTATCACTTGGAGGTAGCTTAATGTCAACTAGAGATATGAACTAGGGATATCCACTGGAGATAGCTTAATATCAACTAGATTTATCAACTGCAGATAGCTTAATGTCAACTTAAGATAGCTAAAAAACTTATTAACCAGCTATAGTTTAATTTTAACTTGAGATAGCTATATAACTTATCAACTTGCATTAGCCTTCGACCTACGATGGCTATGTTCTAACAACCTGCGATAGCTAATGATGCTAAGTAATTCTAAGTAAATAAACAAACTTTTTGTAGCACTTAGGAAGTCTTCTTCTTAAGTGATGGTTGATTATTTCATAAAGGTGAAATGGCCATGGAGAATAATAAGTTAAAATGAAATAACTTACTTAAAGAATGAAAGTGAGACTAAGCAATAGTGAGCTATGTGATGATACATTGGATCATCAGAAATAATAAAAATGTAAATATATGGCCCGATGGCACAACTATGTCTAATCACGAATTATACTTGATGATTGGTGGTGTAAGGCCTGTGTGGCAACCATTTGTCTGAACATTGCATTATATTTGATGATTGGTGGTGGAAGGTGTGTGTGTCGCAATCATGTGTCTAAACACGATATTATATTTAATGATTGGTGGTGGCAGGCTTGTGCGGTAGCCTTTTGTCTAAACACATTATTATATTTGATGATTGGTGGTTTAAGGCCTATGTGTTAACCATTTGTCTATACACGACATTAGATTTAATGATTAATGGTTTAAGGCCTGTGTGGCAACCATTTTCTAAACATGACATATAGTTAATGATGGATGGTGTAAGGCTTTGGTAGCAACCTACTAATATGTTTATGATAAATTTAGGAAAATTCAAATAAAACACCCAAGTGCTAACCTTAAGTGTCTAGTACCCTTGTTGAACCCGTAAGAGTAAGGCCTGAGTGACAAATTTAAAAATGAACCGACTACAGAAATTAATCGAAAATGTTGTAAAGGGGATCTCACACTTAAGTTGAAATTAATGATTTTCATTGACCATGATTTGATATTATTACATAATATGATGTAACTGATGAAACTGGAATAGTGAGTAGAAAACTTTTTCTATGCTTTAGCGGTAGGTCTCACTATATGATTGTTTATTTAAGGTAAACTATTACTCATACCGGGTTTTATGTTTGACCATTGTTTTTAGTATAAACTCGCGGGCACTCATTTGAGTAGGCGGAGTTAATAGTACTGACCGGTAGCTTTTGGAAAAGATAAATAAAGTCTTAGAAGATGAAGCAAGAGCCTTATTTGGCAAGTAAAAGATATTTTAAAATTCTGTTATGTAAGACCAAAATTTATAACTGGTTAAGTGTCCATGACGGCTTCCTCATATGTCGGGCATGGCACTCTATTTATATTTTATTATATATTTACCCCTACATGGGAACAAGATGGGTTAATGATGACGTAATGACTTTTGTAAAACATTTGATGTAATGAAATTACTTAGCTGCTCTATTTACTTAATATTGTGATTTTTTTTACTTATCTCACTTTCTCGCCAGAGAATAATTCTGGTGATGACTGCAGCATCATCGACGTTCATTTTCAGGTCTCAAAGTGAGGGATGTTACATGATCGATTTTGGATACGAACCAGAGTGCAAACTGAAGACATTAAGTGATGTATTTTTCCTTATTGAATATTGTGGAAGCGATGGTTTAGTGCAGATGATCTGGGTTGGTCAATGGAGGAGAAGAAGTTCAGCGATGGGTTCGACTTTAGGCCATCACCACCGTAATCAAAAATATTAGAATGGTTACGTTCGTTAAGGAGAGAGGTGAGAGTGGTTTTGGTCGCTAGGATATTAGATGAATGAGGCGATGGTGGTTCTTGATCAAAGGTGACAACCATGGAGCTGACTGATGTAGATGAATATCATAGATGACATGATAGATGCTAGAAGATTTGTCTCAAGGAGATGAGCACTTTGGTGCTTGGCGCTTGAAGTTCAGTGGACTATATCAATTGCAACTGGAGCTACAGTGGAGGCATGTCCACATGTAGTTCTCTTAGGGTGGAGCCAAGCCAGATAACGTTTGTATAGGAAGGAGCTAATTCAGACTGAGTGCAATGCGGGTGAAGGCAAGGCCATTCGTTGCGTGTAGTGGGGGAGCAAGTGGCTCAAGTCCATATTAAGCACATATAGGAGAAAACAAAAAAAATGGAGATGGATATTTTGAGCTTAAGTCATTGGGTTTTATCAAACTGCAGCTTAGGTATAATAATTTATATACAAATAATCTAAATTACCATAATATATAGTAACTAATTCACACTATATACGTTTAAGATACGTCTCACATCACTAGAATCATTATGAAATTAGGTCCTTTTGATATAACTTATTTACCAACACAAAGTATTATAAAATTATCAAGTAGAACTTCAAAAGAATATGCCATGACTTATTGTGTACTCTAGGCTCTTTTGTGGTCTTCATTACCGTACTGTTATCACAAAACAATGCCATAGGAATCTCGGTATTGGGAATCACTCCAAGCTCACTTAAAAACTTATGCATCCAGACTGCTTATTTAGCTACTTCATTAAGGGCGATGTACTCGGCCTCCATCGCAGAATTAGCTACTGTTTCTTATTTGGAACCTTTCCAGCTAACGGCTCAACTATTAATCTTAAAGACATAACCAAACAATGATTTAATATCATCTATATTTCTTTGAAAGCTTGAATCCATATACCCCTTCATAAAGAGGTCTCCATTCTTGTATATAAGGAATATGTCCCGAGTATTTCTTAAATATTTTAGTGTATATTTTACAGTCATCCAACGTTTTTCTTTGGGATTAAACTGGTATCGGCTTACGCATCCTGATGTGCATGCCATATCCATTCTAGCACATAACATAACATGCATTATGGATCTAATGGCTAAAGCATAGGAGATCCTCTTTATATGCTCTTTCTCCTTATTGGTATGGGGAGCATCCTTCTTAGAAAGGAAGATTCTAGACTGTATTGGAACGTTTCCATGCTTGGAATTTTCCATAACGAACCTTTTCAGTATGACATCTAGATACAGGGATTAGGACAATTCCAATAGCCTCTTAGATCTATCTCTGTAGATCTGTATACCTAGTATATAGGCTGCTTCTCCCAAATCATTCATAGAGAATTTTTTGGAAAGCCAAGTTTTCACTGATTGCAACAACGAAGTGTCATCGCCAACTAATAAAAGATCATCAATATAGAGCGCTATAAAAACTATAGCATTGCACTAATCCTTTATGTATACACATGCTTCCTCTATGTTCGGATAAAAACCGAATTGTTTGATTACTTTATCAAAACACTTGTTCCAACTCCTTAAAGCTTTTTTAATTCAATAAATGGACTTACTAATATCTTGCAAGCCTTGCCCTCACTTCCACTAACCACAAAACCCTTGGTTGCAACATATAAACAATTTCTTGTAAATCACCATTAAGAAAAGTCGTCTTTAAATCCATTTGTCGTACTTCATAGTCATAGAATGTAGCAATGGCTAGCATGATCTGAATTGACTTAAGCATGGCTATGGGCGAAAAGGTCTCATCATTATCAATACCTTGAATTTAACGAAATTCTTTCACAACTAGCCTTGCGTTATAAGTCTCTACTTCCCCATCTACATTTAGCTTTTTCATAAAAATCCATTTGCAGCCGATGTGTTTTTGTACACAGAATCCATCTCAAATTTCATTGCTCTAAGCTTATAACTTTGTGTATTTTCATATACGGGTGAACTAGGTTCTCCCACTAGTTTGGCCTCAGTGTTAGTTTCTTGGATCTCATCCAAGTCTATAACTTTTATGTTAATTCCATCTGACAGAAATTCCTTTTCCAAATGACAGTGTGTGTGTGTGGCAATAATCACTTTTTGTTCTCTATGTTATGGAAAATACATCCCATAGAATTCTTTGGATATCCTATAAACTTAAAGAAAACTGATCTCGCCTTCAACTTACTAGGGCCTATGTTCTTAACATAGGTCGGACAACCCCACACCTTGAAATAATCAAAGTGTGGTTTCTTCCTATGCCGTATCTATGGCATCTTAGGCATAGATTTAGTAGGTAACAAGTTCAACATATGCGCCATGGTTTCTATTTCATATACCCAATAAGACAGAGGTAACTTAGCCTTACTAATCATGGAAAGAACCATATCTACTAAGGTGGTTCTTTTACTCCGAAACACTGTTGTGTTGCAGAGTATATGGTGGAGTAACTTAAGAGATAATCTCGTTAACTTACAAGTATTCTTGGAAATCCTATCCAACATACTCACCTCCTCGATTTGATTGAAGAATCTTAACCTTACAGCCCGTTTGGTTTTCTACCATATTTTTATATTTAACAAATTTCACATGGACATAATATTTTTTCTTGATAAGATACAGATATCCTAGTCTTGAAAAATTATCGATGAAGGTAACAAAGTAAGAACTGCTATCTTTAGTAATTATAAGCATCGGGCCACATACATCACTATGTGCTAACTCTAAGTGTTTGGCAATCCTTTCATTAGTCCCCCTAAAGGACCGCTTGGTCATTTTACCCTTGAGAAACTCACATGTGTCAAATGATTCAGAATCAATTGACGGAAGAAAACCTTCGGTTTTCAATTTGTGTAGTCATTTCTCACTGATATGACCTAACCTGTAATGCCAAAGATAATTATTATTTATATCATTAGAAGCATTATTTATAGAACACACATAATTAGTATTAATCACATAAATGCCATTTTCAAGAATACCATTACAGACTTTATTTCCATCCAAACTAATGTTCATAACATTATTTGCACAATGAAACATATATCTAGTCTTAGATAATGTAGAAACAGAAATAATCCCACAAATAAAGTCTTTTACAAAATAACAATTATTTAATAGTAATACTACTCCATTAGGCAAAACTAAACGATAATCTCCTACCGCTATCTCATTTATAATAGATCCATCCGGAACTTGGTGCCTCATCTCTCCTTTTTCTATGCAATGCCAGTTCATAAGCCCGTGTAGCAAACTATGTATATGGGTACCAAACCCATTTCTAAGACCCAATACATTTTATTGATTACAAAACAATTTTGAATCATAAATGTACCTAATGGAGCCATAGAACCATTCTACTTCTTTTCTCTAACAGTCTTCAAGTAGTCAGGACAATTCCTTTCCAGTGACTTTTCTTGTGGCAGTGGTTACATTCATCCTTATCATTGGTCTTCTTACTTTTATTTTTCTTACCTTCTATTTTCCATTTCTTTGAACTCTTGGAAGATGATGCACTATCCTTAATAGTATGCACAGCCCCTTGATCCTTTGATGTAGATTCCGCCAACCTCAACATACCGAGGAGGTCCATGAGACTCACATTTAATTTAACTGGTTCATATTATAATTCAGTATGAACTATTCATACTAAGGAGTAAGTAAACCAAGGATTAAATCTACTTGCAATTTGTTGCTTATTTGTATGTCTAATTGCAAAAGCCTATCAGAGTAGCCCTTCATTATTAGGACGTAATTGTCCACTTTCTGTCCTTTGGTCATCTTAGTATTGAACAGCTCGTTCGTAAGCTAATACCTTCTGAACTGTGACTGTTCGCCAAAAAGAGCCTTAAGACAACCAAATATCTCATGAACAGACATATTTTCATGCTACCTCTATAATAACTTGTCTACGTAGACAGCACAAAAACTTGGGCAATCTTTAGGTTTGACACTTATTTTTCAAAAGAGAGTCATCGTTCAAGGTCCGCTTCATCACTGGGTTCCTCTTTGGGTTTGCATGTGCTAGCTAACCATAGGCGCTTGTAAGTTAACACAATTTTAATTGCACTTAGCCAGTCGGTATAGTTAGGTCTAGTAAGCTTGTCATTTTCAGAAAACGGTTTTGGAGCTATCATTTTCTACAAGTTAAAGTGGTTGATTATCAGGACAAATCAGAATAGATGTTCTTATAATATTAGTAAGGTTAAACTTTATGTTTCATTCTACTAACAAGCTCCCACTAGTCTTTTATGTTTCACCAAACCTTAAGTCGAAACATATTTCTACTTTAATAGTAAGTGTTAGGACTCGTATGTCTTAGGATTTTGACCTTGAGGAAAGCTCAATAAATCATACTCTCATATACAATGGATAATCCCTTATTGGTTGTATCATATACAATTCATAACCCACGGTACTTTGTCCTAATCCCTCCTTACCTTGAAGAAAGCTCAACAAATAAAATAGGATTATTCACTCAGACCAACCATTTTACGATGGCCTAAGTATAATTCACATACCTAAATGAAATCTCAACAAATATGTGCAGTTATCTTACCTCGTCTATTTAATATATTAATAGTGCTACATATAACTTCCTTGGCTTAAGGAAAGCTCAACAACTAGAGAATATGCATGTAATACATACCTATACATATACATATATATATGTATACATTCATATATATGTATATATATTTATGTATATGGTAGATGATAACATTATATTGATGATTCAAAATCTTTAATATATTTCATATTGAGTGATATCGACTTATAGGATAGTATAATTCTTATGGGTTCCTCTCGTGATTTAAGTATTGGCCACATCGAAATCATGGTATACGTACATTTACGTATGTGTTTTGTCCTTAAATTTATTTGGGTTTCTATAATGTTCCACTTTTAGTTTATACATTCATATTGTATAAGTTTTATTATTATATAACTTTTACATTTCATATTACTTGTATAATATGCTTATGTATAATATTATATTAATTAAATTTACCTAATTAATTTTAATTAATTAGCATTTTATTTAATTTTATATTATCTTAATATAACAATATCGAATATTTATTTTGTACTATAATCTTTATAGTATAACACATATACCATATATATATGTACATAATTCAATTAATTAACCTTGTAATTAATATATTTAATTAAACTATTTTACTTAAATTATTTAAATTTCAAAATTCATTTCTTATACATACATGTACACTTATGTTATTTTAAACATTTTAAATAACATAATATATATCATAATATATAATACATGTATACATTTATTCATTATTTATTTTATTAGTAAATTTTAGGAATTTCAAAATTAATTTATATATATTTTTCAAACATTTTGAAATTTTTTATCATATTTTAACTTTTGTAATATATTTATATCTAATTTAAAATTTAACTTTAAATTTAAAAATTTTAATTTTTAATTTTCAAACATTTTTGAAAATTCCCAAGGCCCAATTCAAATTGGGTCTTTTCTATCATGGGCAACCTTTAGGCTATGAGCTTAATATTTAACCCTAACATGAATAATTTAGATTGCATAGGCTATGGGCTCTAATACCATTGTTGGAATTAGGCTAGCCCACAGCGGAAGTAATGGATAAATTTCAATTTTTTTTACCCTATTGGATCTTTATCGGGTCTATAAAGTCTAGTTTATTTAGAACATATCTATATTTTATTTAAATGAAATATTTTATTTTATTTAAATTTTAAATTAATATAGTCTTATTTAATTTATGTTATGATATATATATATATATATCTGTATGTGTGTGTGTGTGTATCTATGTGTATACGTGCATGTGTTACATATCAATCCATGCAAGATATAACATGCCGGTGTATAAATGTTGGGATTTACACTGTAATGGACACGTTAGGTCATCCAATATGCAAATATATAATCCAAATATATGTATATATACTTTTTTTACGTATATAAAATACTTTAAATATATTTATATATATAAACTTCAATTAATTTTTTTATAAATATAAATGTATATAAATAAACTTATAAACATAACTATGAAATATTAGCATATGAATATATATATATATATTGTTTGCAACGAAAATGGGTACAAACACTTAACAGAGAAATAAATAAAGAATAATCAAAATTAAACAGAGAGGATAAGTAAATAAGCAATAAGAACTAAGCAGTAATAGAAACACAAGGATTTATAGTGGTTCGGCGTTCCATGCCTACATCCACTTTGAAGAGCAAACTTTATTGATCACTTGTAAATCTGATTACAATGAATTATTGATAATGGCACTTGATTACAATGGATACCAAAGCAACAAGCAACATCCAAATCCTCTAAATGAACATAGATGCCGATATTTATAGGGGAAGACGATAAAATATCTCGTTGGAAATTCGGTAGAAGACTCTCCAGATCCGTAGGGGCACGCACAAATGATCACAGGTGCCAATACGATCGTTCGTGATTGCTCTAATGAGGGTGCGATCGTTCCTATAAGCTCCCTCATGCCTCTAATCCATGTTCCCAAAGTTTGATGTCATTCTGACTTGCTGTTAGTGTGATATTGATTAATATTCATTGAGTTGAATCGTTAAAGCTGAAATGATACGATCGTTCTTGAACGGTGTATACTGATCATTCTTAGTAGCTCATCTTGTCATGCGAGTATTTCTAAGGGGTCCTCTCTTCAGTATATTGATGTTCATAAAGTTTCATGTGTAATGGATTTGTAGATTTTGAGATATCGATCGATCATCATTGAATTGAGTTGTGGAATTGATACGATACGACCCATAATGTTGCATATGGATTGTACCCGATCCATCTTCAGGGAGTAGTGAGTTTTCATGCTTCTTCTTTGCTTTTGCTTTGCTACCGCTTCAGGTCATTATACTTGTCCGATCCTTGGACTTCATGATCGTTAACCTGATGCATCAATTCTGATGACAATTAAGTCTGTCCCGTCTGATCGGTCCAGATATAGCCGAGCCAAAAGGCCAAATAACACTTGCCCCTCCAAAGTACATCTTGTTTGAACATAACGTGCTTTGAATCGTTGAAAACTTGATTCGTCGAAAAGAATTCCATTCAATTTACTGAACATTCGCCATCCTCCTATTGAGTCGCTTTTTTACGGAGAGTCGAATCTCTTTCTATTTGTCATGACTATTGGTCGATTTCCAATAGTATAAATGCTTGTTTATGGTTTGTTGATGATTACCTTGTATCATCTCCAGGAATTTTTAAGCCCTAGCAATTTGGCTTAAACACTTCAATTTTTGTCGATTTCAAAAACTGAATTTTTGGAACGTATACTAGCACGTACACAGGTTTATACCCGATCCCGGGTCATGATCACACATTCACAAGTCGTTGTCAAGTTTTTTTGAAATAATTGCATTCGATCATTCACTGCTAAGGCAAATTATCGGATCGTTTTGTACCGATCGTTTGAAAAAGATCGTAGCATTGTCTTAATGGAACGATCGGTCTTGCTCCTGGGCTATAAAGGATCGGCCCATTATCTTATATAAATACTTCTACTTCACCGCACCCATCTTCTTCACTTCACTTTGCACCGTCCCTACTTGAACTGAAAAGAAAATAAATCGCTCGCCCTTTCTTCTTCATCGTTCCAACAACGATCCGACCCTTGAATTGAAGATCGCTCCTCCACTATTTAACTTCCTATCAAGTACCCTTTTCACTGAACCCCTTATTGTTATTTTCATCTCCCCAATTCATGAGAAATGATTTCAAATAGACTCCATCCTTCGAATTTTGGCATAGGTAAGTCGAACTTGACTATTGAAGGTGAGACTTCGGGTTTATGTTCATTGACGTTTGAGTGAAATGGTATAACCATTAGATTCAATGACGGTTGGAGGAGATGAAGGTTACTGATGATCGTTTTTCTTATACTGGTCATTTTGGAGATGGAGAAGTTGATGCATTGTCAAAAGGAAGTGGTTGGCCAATCGTTATTGAGTGGGGTAGCAGTTTTATTGTGGAACAATGCTTTTAATACTTAACCGATCGTTATTCTTCGTATAACGATGGCATGTTTTGGTGATTAGAATTGAAGCTGAGTGTGGATCTTGGTTGATGGTTGGAACGATCGTATAAGAATGATTGGTGGAAGTGGGTATGAACATCGGATGGAGGGTTGGTTCAAACGATCGGTTGAAGGACTGGTTTGAAGGATTGGATGGAGGATGATATGAACGATCGGATTTATCGCGGCATCTGATTTGGTTATGGACGATCATTATGGAACGATCGGCTATACTTCGATGAAACGATCGGTTGTTAGCAACGAACTCTAAAATGAAATTTGATCTCATGAACTTGGACTTTAAGACGAGCTTCGGCCTTAAACACTTGAGTGAACATACATGACTTGCACATGACTTGAACTGCATACTTGGAAATACATGACATTCTAACTATGACATAGAAAAATGCCTCGAATAATTATCTTGAAGCCTATCTATTTTTGAGTATAAAAATCAAACTTAAGACCGCTAAAAATCGATCCTGAGGTTCAAGCTGAATCATTTCCTATCGATGCAAAGAACTGATTGAGACGGTCAGCAATGACGGTCGCTCCAGTCGAATCTCGAAGTCTTATCACAATTTTTATCTTTAATTCTTTATCATTTATCACTACTTTGCACAGCACTTCACCACACAACACTAGCATTCACTCTACATGGGGGTATAGGTTATTTTTTCTAATGATGAATATATACTGAATTTAGTAGTCATGGGTTCCAAACGCTCAATGCGTTTAGCTGCCATGTCTTCTGAACAAATTTTACAGCACAACAGTATGAGTGACAAATTGAGTTCCACAACTGCTTCCGATGAATTTCTCCCCAGTCATCAAGTAGAACAACTGGAAAGTTCCTACCTATCATTCGACCTCTTCTCTATCGTTCCTATTCTTCCAGCAGAAGTGATAGACCCCGCTCCTGACACTAGAAAATGCTATACTTTTGGAAGATCTAGAAGATTCTTTAGCTTCGAAGATTAATGAAGCCTCTCTTCATAGAATCTGTGCAAGGCATGGGATTCTGTTTGACAATGTGAGAGTCCCGACTCGGGATGATATAGCTCATATCCCCTTTGAAGGGTTCACTACATGCAACAAGTTCATGTGTTGGGCAAGACGTGTCCTACCCTTTAACTCATTCATCCTAGAAATGTTACATCAAATAAGGCTAGCATCGCACAACTGCATCCAAATGGCTATGCCCTGCTCAACTGTACTTATATGGCATTCATGGAGTTTTTGTTTTGTCCTCCAACTCTCAAAGATATTCGATTCCTTTTCACCTTGAAGCGTCGAAAGGGAAGCCTTTCATTAACATTCCTCGAGTCAGTCAAGAAGTGCCAGATCCTGACTGGTACTTGGAACAAGCTGAGCGCCTTCAAAAGCAAACGGTTCTAAATCTTATGCCTGCTCGACTTTGCTAGATGGTGGTTGGAAGGATGTAAGCATTATGCCTTACTTAATCTCTTGAGTGCTAGTATCCAAGTCGTATCATGAACTAAGAAATTTCTCTAGTTTGTGCATGTTCTTATCCATGACCTAGTAGGAAACAATATTCAGGCATGGTCTTGGCGCCAAAAAGGATTCCATCAAAAGATAGAGATATTGAGAATCTCCTTACTGATGAATGTCTAATTATCTATAGCCGAATGGAAGAGGGTCGCAGCATAGGGCTACTACACACCACTGGAGTTATAGTAGCTAAACAGCAGGATGCGGATGGTGATGAAGGTCATCAAGCCAATCCCATCATGCCCCCAGTTGAGGGAACTCGGGAAGCTACTAATAAAGACGCGGTGGGAGATAAGGGTGACGATCTCGGCAGTGACGAAGTGGGTTCTAGTTTTTTGGCTGCGGCCGGATCTTCGCAAACTTTACAGCCTCCCGCTCTCAAAAAAGGAAGAAGGAAGAAACTTGTGTACAGGTTCTCCAAGAGTCATCTCTTTAAATAGCACATGCTATCCATCGATCCTTAGGTTGTTCCAGATTAGTCTACTTCTCAACCGTCAAAACACTTAGACGAAACGTTTGAGGCACTATCCGTTCTTCCAATACCGAACGACGTTGGTGCCTTTTGTTTTACTGACATGAGCATTAGCGAATCAGAGTCTCCCTTCAGAGCTGGGGCCGGAATCTCTCTTACCACTAGTGGAGAGGTTACTCTTTCTAGTAAAGCTTCAATAACTAGTCTGTTGGGGGGACTCAAGGACACCCACGTTCGCATGCACTTCACAATATTGCATTTCACCTATTCCAAGTCCTTCAATACTTAAAACTGATTCGTTCTTTGTTTTTATTTGGAGAAATAATGATGATGAAGAAGAACATGTTTCAGTCTCTATAGAAAATATCATGTCAGAATCCTAGTTCTCGCTTAGGTTCGTATCGTCAAGGTAGCGGTCGTAAATATGACCCTAGCTATCGCTCCAGCCAGGACTGTGATTATCGGAATAAAGGTGACAGAGACATGTCCTTCGATGAAAAATATTGGTACAGATCTAGAGCTCCTCCTCCTAAAGATTCTGGAAAGGAACAAGATCCTCACGACGAAGTTCTTCCTATTGACACCTCCCACGGTCCCCCTTCTACTTCAGTTTCTTTACAGTCTGTTGTTCCATCCTATCCTCAGCGACCTAGTGATCATCTGCGTTATAATGTTCACCAATAGAGGTCGGGCAAAGAAAGCACTGAACCCAAGTTGTCACCGAAGCTCAACAAGCCGATGCCGCCGCTCGCATGGCCCAACTTAAGTCAGATTTCCAAATGTATATCTTGACGAATTTTTCTTTGTACCTAATCTTAAGAAAATTCCTAAAAAGTCCAACAAACGACTATTGATTGTGTGACTGATATCCACAAGCAGTCTAATGAGTGAATGAAAGCAGCGGAGAGGATTTCCAAAGTGTCTTGCGAGAGAGTGGCAGAAATTGAGAAACTGAAACACCGAGAGGCCCAGGACAATTGGATCATCGAAACTCTAAGTAATGAGTAGTATATTTAAGGGACTCACAAGTAGAAGTCAAGAGAAAAGTAGAGACCGCCATCAAGACACTTGAAGATGAGAAAGCCAGGCACTTGGCCAAGTTCGAAATGCTCATTATTGGCATCCTAAACTGCTGCTAGAAAGGGGCGTGGTTTAAAGAAGCGTAGTTGAGTATAAAACTAAATTCGAGCATGAATCCAAAGACAAAGAAGAAGCATAGAAAATCGATCAAGACGCCTGCGAGGAATTGGTTACCGTTAGGCTTGAAAGGGACGCAGCTGTCGAAAAGTCTAAAGACATTGATGCCCTTGTTAAACGAGAAGTGGAGGCCATGAAAGAAAAGGTCTAGGAGGAGGTTATGGAGGAATTGGATCTACTGCTCATTCTTTATAATGCCAATGCCTTAAAGTGTAGAAACTTGGAGTGGCTCCGGGGTGATTACCCTACCATTTTGTACACGCTTGGGAGCATCTTGTTCAAGAGGGGAAGGAGTCTCTTGGCATTGAACAAATTGATTTGGTAAGGGTGGAAGGTGAAATTCTATTGAGTGATGAACCAAAAGTTCTTCACGAAACTCAACTTATACTTCAAAAAGAGCATGCTGCAACTTCTCAACATAAGGCTGGAGAAGGTTCTGGGTCCATATCACACTGTGTTGGGGATGACCAAAATTTGATGGCCCAAGCTATTCCCATCACCATTGTGGGTCTTTCTGTCGAGCCCAGTTACAATCTGGAGAAGCTACTTATCGCTACATCTAGTGGGCTCTCCCCAATTATAGAAGGAGGTTTCGGTGGCACTTCGGCTCACATAGGAGATCAATCTGGAGAAAGTATTGCCTTAAACTCACCCGTCCTTCAAAAAGTTAGAGTGTTGCCGGTCGATATATCTAATCTTTTTAGTTATGTTTCCTCAGCTTTAGATCCATTGGCTGTGGTTCCACCTCTTCCCAAAGATTCTCAACCAGGATCCCAGGTGCCAACAACGGAGTCCGTTACTGTCATGGCTTCAACGATAACCTAAAATGTCGTAGAAGAGGAAACTTTTATAATCGATGAGCACCTGGTGGACGCTTTATTGAGGGAAGAAAGTGATCCACGTTAAGAAATTCCCATTGATGACGATGATGTGATTAGACCTGTCAAATGGGTTGGGTCAAAACGGGTTGGGTCGAGTTTGACCCGACCCATTTATAACCCATTCTTTTTGACCCATTTATGACCCAACCCATTTATGGCCCAACCCATTTAATAAGCGGGTTACCCATTTAACACATTTAAAGATTTAAATTTGATTTGACTAATAAAAAACAAATAAATATAAACTAATTCTAATTTCAATTTTTACGTTTTAAATTTCGATAAAAATTAAAATTTAAAATTTTAATTTTCATCAAAATTCAAATATGGGGATGCGGTAGCTGGTTATTTTCTAAGTACAACAGTTAATCTCCATGGAGAACTACAGTGTGCGTTAACAATATAGAGTATCCGAGTGTTCCATATTGTCCGTAATTTAGGTGGGAGTTATTCGATCGAAGTCTCGCTTGATTCTGAGTTAGTATGAAGAAGTTATTACAGTCTGAACAAAAAAAATAGCGGCTTCTGCACTAGGCGGAGTTCAAATATGGGGATATGGTAGTCTGTTATTTTCTAAGTACAACTGTCAGTCTCCATGGAGAACTACAGTGTGCGTTAACAATATGAAGTATCTGAGTGTTCCATATTGTCCGTAATTTAGGTGGGAGTTAATCGGTCAAAGTCTCGCCCGATTCCGAGTTGATATGAAGAAGTTATTGCAGTCTGAATAAAAAAATAGCGGCTTCTACACTAGACGGAATTCAAATATAGTGATGTGGTAGCCTGTTATTTTCTAAGTACAACTGTCAGTCTTCATGGAGAACTACAGTGTGCGTTAATAATATGAAGTATCCGAGTGTTTCATATTGTCCGTAATTTAGGTGGGAGTTAATCGGTCAAAGTCTTGTCCGATTCCGAGTTGATATGAAGAAGTTGTTGCAGTCTGAACAAAAAATATAGCGGCTTCTGCACTAGGCGGAGTTCAAATATGGGGATGTGGTAGCCTGTTATTTTCTAAGTAGAACTGTCAGTCTCCATGGAGAACTATAGTGTGCGTCAACAATATAAAGTATCCGAGTGTTTCATATTTGTCCGTAATTTAGGTGGGAGTAAATCGGTCAAAGTCTCATCCGATTCCGAGTTGATATGAAGAAGTTATTGCAGTCTGAATAAAAAAAATAGCAGCTTCTGCACTAGACGGGGTTTAAATATGAGGATGTGGTAGCCTGTTCTTTTCTAAGTACAACTATCAGTCTCCATGGGGAACTACAATGTGTGCCAACAATATAAAGTATATAAGTGTTCCATACTATCCGTAATTTAGGTGGGAGTTATTCGGTCGAAGTCTCGCCCAATTCCGAGTTAGTATGAAGAAGTTATTACAGCACGAACAAAAAGAAATAGCGGCTTCTGCACTAGGCGGAGTTCAAATATGGGGATGTGGTAGCCTGTTGTTTTCTAAGTACAACTGTCAGTTTCCATGGAGAACTCTAATGTGCGTTAACAATATAAAGTATCTGATTATTCTGTATTATATGTAATTTGGGTGGTAGTTAATCGGTCAAAGTCTCCTCTGATTCCGAGTTAGTATGAAGAAGTTATTGCAGTCTGAATAAAAAAAATACCGGCTTCTGCACTAGACGGGGTTCAAATATGGGAATGTAATTTTAAATGGGTAAATAGATTACCCATTTATAACCCTTTTAAAAATGGGTCAACCCAACCCATAACCTATTAAATAAAATACATAAATGGGTTAACCCAACCCATTTATAAATAGAGTAAATGGGTTGGGTTAATGGGTTGGGTCATATTTTGACAGGTCTAGTTTTGATTATTGGAACTTCTCAATCCTTTTTAGGTCCCTCCATGCAGGAAATGGCATAGAAACTTGAAGCGGACATTGCTCTCGAAGTGAAAGTCAAGTAGGAGAAAATGGAGATCATTCCTCCTTCCATCTCCATTATTTTTCATGGAGAAACTATGGAACCCTCCATTCTTCAGCCAAAACCTGTTCAAGGTGCACCTAATGGATCAACCTAGTCTACTTCGTCTAAAGGCTAAGGAAGTGGGAGGAGAGGGGAAAAGAGAAGTGGAGAAAGCTCAAGTGAAATCTCTCTTGATTCCAAGAAAATGAAAAGGAAGCTGAGGAGGAAGTGATTCTTTGCACGCGCTCATGCTCCAAAGTTTTCTGGGTTCTTTTTTATTGGTCGAAATTTGTCCGTGATCAGCCCCTCATTTTTTGATTCCTTTACGTAAATACTTGTACTTGACTTTCCAAGCTTATGTAAATAAAGTTCTTTACTTTTGTCGAACTCTTGTGTGAAATTTGTTTAAGTAGTTGAGCTATTACTTTTTCATTCAATGAACTTGTAATCCATTGCTCATTAATTTGGACAATTGTTCCATTAACTTTTTACTTAAGGCCCCCATGTGGTCATGGTCTTTAGTTGTATCAAACACTAAGGCTTGAGCCCAGTGTTATGCCATCGGATTCAACAGTTTGAGTGATTGTACTCCTACCCCCCAGTCTTGGGTTAGCGAAGTTAGATAGTGGATGGTCGAACTCCATCCTTAGTGAATTTATACCCCTGCTATCGGTTTTAGATCAGAGTTTATGGAATAATGAGTGATCGAATCGCACTCATCTTATTTGTTCAAATTCATATCCGCACTCTAGGGATAGGAGTTCGTTGGCAGGTGGTCGAATCATAACCAATCCGTGTTTATACTCCAGACCACACTCTGGGGACTTAGAGTTATTTTGAAAAATAGTCGAATAGTAATTTCCTTAATTGATTGATTTACCCTAAATTCTGATGTTAGACTTAGCGAGCGATCGGTCGTGTCACAATCGCTTTTGATTCATGTCCATCCCATCGCTTAGTGGGACTAACTTGGTTATCAGATGGTCGAGTCATATCCATTCCTCATTATGTACTCCGTCCATCGGGTTGTAAATGAGAATCATCAAATGAAAAGTCGAACCACGTTCATTTTTTTAATTCAATCATGAACTAACGTAATTGGCTAGCTCCAAACTTTAGGAACTTGCTCGGACATATCAATATTAGTTAGTCTGGTATCGTAACTAATATGTAATGCTACAGCAATCACAGATACGAAGGAAATTTAAAACTTTATTTGCCAAATTGAAAGAAATGACATAATTTGTCTTATTATATGTCTGGAAAATCAAATGCTAAAGCAAATTCTGAAATTGAATACGTCTAAATGAAGAAAAATAAGCTAAGTGAAATAATGTCGTAAATGCTCGCTATTCCATGCTCTTGGGAGTGTGAAGCCATCAATAGTCGCTAGCTTAAAAATTCCCTCTCCAAGCCTCTATTCAATGACATATGGTCCTTCCAAAGTAGGATTCATGTGCAACGGAGCAGGAAAAACCCGTTTCATGATGAAATCACTGATTTCAAAGGTTCTAGGTTGGACTTTAGTGTTGTAGTATCAGGCGACTCATGTCGATGTGCAGCTGCCCTCAAATCAGTTTCCTCACGCTTCTCATCAACAAAACCTAGAAATTCCAACAAGAGATCTCTATTTGTTTTGGGATCATAACAGGTCACTCGGTGAGAAGGGACTTCGACTTCAATCGGAATAATGGCTTTGGAGCCGTAAGCATGGGCGAATAGAGTATGGCCAGTCATAGACTTGTGGGTGGTTCTGTAAGCCCATAGTGCTGTTGGGATTTCATCCACCCACTTGCCTTCAGTCTTTTCCAAATGCTTCTTCAGGATGGACTCTATGATTTTGTTCACAGCTTCAACTTGTCCATTTGCTTGAGGCTGCGCAACTACAGCACATCTCTTTTCAATATGATGCCGATGACAGAAGTCTTTGAATTCAATGCTGTCGAATTGAGTCCCATTATCAGTTGTAATGGTTTGCAAAAGGTGAAAATGGTAGATGACGTTTTAGACAATGAAGTTGATTACTTTTTTTTCATGATCGTGGCTAAAAGTTTCGCTTCGTCCTATTTGGTGAATAATCAACTGTGACGATGGCGTACTTCACACCTCCTTTAAAGATTGATAAGGAACCGATAACATCTATGCCCCATATGGCAAATGGCCATGGACTGACCATTTATGTGATTTTCGTTGGCGGAGCCCTTGGAACTTTTGCGTATATCTGGCATTTGTCACATCACCTAGCGTAATTAGCAGCATCTCAGTTGATAGTCCGCCAATAATACCCATAACGGAGTATTTTCTTTGCTAGGGTTTGCCCCCTGGTGTGATCGCCACATTCTCCTTTATGAACTTCCTATAGGACTCATTTTATTTCATCATGAGCAATACACCAGAGTAGGGGGATGGAAAAACCTTTTCTATACATGACTCCTTCTTAAATGATATATCGTGAAGCTTTGCGAAGGACTTGTCATTTTTCATTCCCCCATTGAGGAAGAACTCCTTGTAGCAAATATTCTTTTATCAGAGTCATCCACGAATCCTTCTCAGGCTCCATCTCTAGTACCCGGTCGATTTCCCTCAGGTTTATGCTCGAAGCATCTAGTACTTCGATTGGAACTAAGCCTATTTGTTGTACATCCCCGATGCTAGCAAACTTTGCCAATGAGTCAGCCTTTTTATTCCGATCTCAGTGAATGTGCATGATATTGTAATACTCAAAGTCAACCAATAGGTATTGGACTTGGGTAAGGTACGGAGCGAGTCATTGTCCTTTAGCTTGGTAATCTCCCCTGACTTGGTATACTACCAACTGTGAGTCGTAAAAGATTTCAAGAGATTTTATCTCTAGTTATCTAGCAAGTTTAAGTCCAGCAATAAAAGCTTCATACTTAGCTTCGTTGTTCATTGCACGAAAATCAAGCTTTAAAGCATAGCAACTTGACCAATCTTCTGGAGTTATTAGCACCATTCCAGCTCTAGAACAACGATCATTGAATGCTCCATCCGTATACATCTTTTGCCATATGTAGGGGTTCAACTGCTCTTTAGGAGATCATCCTATGCAGTGAATTCTACTATAAAATTTGCCAGTGCCTGACCCTGGATAGCCTTCCGAGGAAGGTAAGTGATGTCGAATTGGCTCAACTCGATATTCCACTTGCGTAACCTACCAGACGTCTTAATTCGCTGTAGGACCTATCGTAACGGCTGGTCGGTGTAAACATTGATAGGATAAGCCTAAAAATAGGGGAGGAGCTTTCGTGAAGCAATCAACAAGCAGTACGCCAATTTCTTTATCTTTGGGTAATTCCTTTCAGCTCCTATTAATCGCTTGCTAACATAATAGACCAGTCTCTGAATTCATTTCTCTTTGCGAAGCAGTATGACACTTATAGCGTGTACTGATATGGCTAAGTAGATATACAAGTCTTCATGATCAATGGCTTTGACAAGATGGGAGATCTCTCTAAGTGGTTCATCAAAGCTTGGAATGCATCTTTACAATCCTATGTCCATTCAAAATTCATTTTCCCTCATTTAATCAAGTCAAAGAAAGGAATGAATTTATCGGTAGCTCTAGAAATAAATCGACTTAGGACGACAACCTTCCTGTTTAGGCTTTGTACTTCTTTGATGATCTTCGGCGCTTAGATGTTGCGAATTGCTTGAATCTTCTTAGGATTAGCTTCGATTCCGGGGACATTGACAATGAAACCCAAGAACTTTCCTGATGCTACGCCAAAAGAACATTTCAAGGGATTGATCTTCGATTTGTAATATTGGAGGATGTCTAACATTTCTGCTAAGTCTCTAATGTGGTCGCTAGATCATCGTAACTTCATGAGCATATCATCCACGTATACCTCCATCGTCTTTCCAATCGATCTTTAAACATTCTGTTGACTAGATGTTGATAGGTCGCTCAATCATTCTTTAATCCAAATGGCATCACCATATAGAATTACCATCCAACATCAGTAACGAAACTGGTGTGCTCTTGATCGGGAATGTGCATTGAGATTTGGTTATATCCAGATTATGCATCCATGAAAGACAACAATTCGTGTCCTGCGGTTGAGTTTACTAACTGGTCGATCCTTGGAAGGAGAAACTGTCTTTCGGGCATGCCTTGTTCAAGTCCGAATAATCAACGAATGTCTGCCACTTTCCATTTGCCTTTTTCACAAGTACAAGATTAGATACCCATTTAAGGTAGATGGCGTCATGAATAAACCCATTGCCTTTGAGTCTATCCACCTCCTCTTTAAGAGCAGCAGATCTCTCCGGATCCATGCCATGCCTTTTTTGTTACCCTAGGACATGCCTTGGGTAGATATTTAATGTGTGGCTCACAATAGCAGGCGAGATCCCATACATGTCAGAGTGAGTCCAAGCATACACGTCAAGATTCACTCGGAGAAAACTAGCAAGTTCTTTCATCATCGGGGATTGAGCCATGATCCGATCTTTAGGACCCATGATGGGTCACCGTGGCTAACTGTTATGTCAACTGTCAGCTCAACTGGTGCAACCTTGGTATCTTTAGACTCCTCCTCATCATCCCTCGAATCTATGTTTTTATAGAATCCACAGTGACGCCCGAGCCAAGGCCCAGGCGTTGGTTGTCACTCTTTGGCGGTTTGGATGCGGAGAGACTTATCCACACCCTTACCTTTCTCCTTCCACTGAGCGTCTCTCAATTTAGCTACATAACAGGCACGTCTGGTTGCCTGATCGCCATGCATAACTCCAACACCGTTATTTCTTGGGAACTTCAAAGTCAAACACCACGGGGCAAGAGCTGCTTGGAATTCAGCTAAGGCCGGTTGGCCCAGAAAAGATTTTATGGAGAGTCAATATCCAAGACAACAAACGGTAAGATCCGCACTCTCCTATGATCGCCTTCTCCGAACTCCATGGGCAATTCGACATATCCGACAGCTTCGGTCGCAGCATCGTTAAAACAATAAATGCGGGCTTTAAACGGTTTCAAGTCCTTGGCCTCCATCCTCACTTGATCGTAAGCTTTTTTGAAAATTATATAAATAGTACTTCCACAACGAACCAAAATCCTTCTTAATAAGGTAGGGCTGATCATGGCCAAAATGACCATTGGATCGATCGTTGGTGCCTCCACCTTATCTGCATCTCTATCTGTGAATACAATGCTATCTGCCATTGTACGCTTCTATTTTTACGGAGCTCCATCTTCTATATTTAAACAACACTTAAAATTCATATGCTTGATCACGCTAGCATAGCACTCCATCTCATGCCATCTCTTATTAGCTGGATGCGATCCTTCGACTATCGTATTGATTACTAACCTTCCACCAGTCCGCATAGGCTCCTCGGCCCTGTGTGGAGTTTGTCCTCGGTTGGGATCAGATGTCCCTTGCCCGCCATCCTGCGGGGCTTTAACAAACTGCTGTAACTTTCTTTTCCGAATCAATTTCTCGATAATATCCTGGAGATGCTTACACTCATTTTTGTTATGACCATAGCATTCATGGAACCGACAATATTTTCCAATCTGTTTTAGCTTCTCCGTCGTTTCTTTCGGAGATAGCTTCATGTACTACATGGCATTACATATAGACAAATAGACGTTCTCTAGAGATGTATTGAGTGGTCTGTAGGTATCGTACATCAAAATTCTAGGCCTTCCTCTTCCAAAATATCTCTTTCATTCACGACTCCTATCTCCGCATTTCTTTTGCTGATTCAGTTTATTTTGGACATTCGCTTGAACATTCCCATAAATGTCGCCAGACTGCTTCACTACAATGTTACTCTGTAGTTATTCTCCACTTGGTCCTATAACATTCTTCTTACTAGAACATCTAGCTTCCTCTTTCCTCACATACTGAGCTGCTTTTGCATAGAAACGCTCCAACGTTGTGGGTGGTTTGCCAGCTAACCAATCGCCAAAGTCCGATTCTAGACCAATCCCTCTCGTTACTACCATCAATATTGAATGGTCATTCGGATTACTGACTTCTGTGATAGCTATATGAAATCTCTCCAAGTACTCCTTTAGCAATTCTCTCGGAGCCTGGATCATGCTAGATAGGGACATTACATCTTTGGGGCTAGTTGCATGCATATTGAACTGCTCGACAAATTTCATTGCTAAATCATCAAATCTATAGGTTGACCGTGGGGTAATCTCGTGAACCACATCGTTGCTATGCTAGAGAGAGTAATAGGAAAAAATCTACATTTTATTGCCTTATCAGCTCATGTGGAATCCATTAGCCATTCATATCTCATGATGTGCTGTCTGGGGTCGATTTTTTCCTCATAGTTAGGCATTAATGGTATGCTGAACCTTCTTGGATACTCCGCATGTAATATATTGTCGGTGAACAGGGTATGGCTTCTAAAGATGCCCCAATCATCATTGGTTAAGCCTTGGCTCTCCCTTACTAGCTGTCTAAACATAGCCGACAAGTCGGGCGTTTGGATAGTTGCAGCCAAGCGGTAGTCGTGCTCAACCTCACGGGAATGGTCCGGTCAATGTCTACGGGCCGCCTTCTTGGCTCAACATCCGCTCGATGTACATCACACACGTTCACTTCGTCATCATTCCAGAGAGGTAACTGGTATGCATTCACCTGAACTTCAGCATCCAAATAGATCATAGCGTCTCCAGTGTGTGCTCTTACCACTAGGTGATGTGAGCTGCCTCCAGGAGTTAGATCAGTACCGACCGTTCCAGATGGATCGGTACCGATCGTTACCGATCTGTTTGGATCGGTCGGGTGATAGCGGGTCGACAGTTCAATGTGGTATCTGTTGGTTATCCGATGTCTTCATCTGTGATAGTCCTCTAATGAAGTTGAGCTCTCTAATGCAGAATAGGAATTGGCACCCTCCTAGCTTTCCCACGTTATTGCTGACTGAGTTGGTTCATTAGATCAATATTGGCATAAATTTGCTGATTCAACTATCGGCGGTTATCCACTAGCTATCTCATTAGATTCTGAAATTCAGCTCTTGTAATGGAATCAGCTGGATTTTGGACATCAATAGGATTGGTAGCATTCACATCTAGATTTGATTGCTCAGGCCTCCTTGTTGGATTCTAGCGTTCTCATTTCCTTCTGCATTCTGAGAAATAGATCTGGTGTTCCTAACCATTGTTGATAATTTTTTGTAGACTTCTGCAAATATGAATAGAACAAACAAGCTACTCAAGACAAATATGGATCTCCTTCAGGGGATTTATGTAATCCAGTAGCAACAAATGGATCCGAATAAGCTAAGAATCAAGCATTATCAGTGAAAGCACCAAAATGTTTGCACCAAAAATGGGCAGAAACACTTAAGAATAGAATAGTAGAGAAATAAATGAAGAATAATCAAAATTAAATAGAGAGGATAAGTAAATAACCAATAAGAACTAAGTTGTAACAAAATCAGAAGGATTTATATTGGTTCGGGGTTGCGTGCCTACGTCCACTTTGAAGAGTAAACTTTATTGATCACTTGTAAATCTGGTTACAATAAATTATTGATAATTGCACTTGATTACAATGGTCTAGAGCAACAAGCAGTGTTCAGATCCTCTAAATGAACAAAGACTCCTATATTTATAGGGGAAGATGACGAAATATCTCGTTAGAAATTTGGCAGAAGACTCTCCAGATCTGTAGGGGCCTACACAAACAATCGCAGGTGCAAATCCGATCGTTGGAACGATCTGTATCGAATGTTTGTGATTGCTCCAATGAGGGTGCAATCGTTCCTACAAGCTCCCTCATGCCACTGATCCATGTTCCTAAAGTTTGGAGTCATTCTGACTTGCCGCTAGTGAGATATTGATTAATCTTCATTGGGTTGAATCGTCAAAGCTGAAACGATACGATCGTTCATGAATGATGTATACCAACCATTTTTAGTAGCTCATCTTGTCATGCGACCATTTCTAGCGGGTCCTCTCGTCAGTATATTGATGTTCACAAAGTTGCATATGTAATGAATTTGTAGATTTTGAGATATCGATTGATCATCATTGAATTGAGCTGTGGAATCGATACGATACGATCCATAATGTTGCATATGGATCGTACCTAATCCATTTTCGGGGAGTGGTAAGCTTTCATGATTTTTCTTTGCTACTGCTTCAGGTCATTGTACTTATCTGATCTTTGGACTTCATGATCGTTAACCTAATGCATCAATTCTGATGACAATTAAGTCTGTCCCATCCGATCAGTCTAGATATTATCAGGTCAAAAGGCCGGATAACATATATATAATTATGTGAATTTTTTTAAATCAATTATAAATATATTAAATAAAATAAATAATGAAAAAATTTAAACCATAAATAATATACATATATATGTAAATAAAATATGTTTTTAATATATATACATCTTATATTAATTACTTATTAATAAATCGATAATAATATATTAAAATATAGATTAATACTTATAAATATAATAAAATATTTTTTAATAAAAATATATACCTAATCTTGCGCATGACTCAAAAATGTTTTTAAAATTTTAAATATTATTTAAATTAATATCCATATAGTTTTTAGTTTAAAAATTAATATAAAATAATTTCAAAACATAATTTTAAAATTTGAATTTCCACTAAAATTCTTAATGATATAGAAAATTTATTTCATAATTTTATGATTTAAAAATAATTTTATAATTAATTATTGATTTTTGACTTATAACTAAAATACTTTTAAGTAATAAAAAATGCTTTTCTATTTTCTACCGAGCATGTATTTGGTGATAATATAATTTTATGAAATGTGAAGCATAAGTTTTATTTAGTATATATATTAATATATTTAATTTATGTAATTAAATGGTTTAAATAATATATATATATATATAAAATTAGCAAAGCTAGCCGGCTTTATAGTAGGTCGTGCCACTTGGTAAATAATAGAAAATAGGTGTTCTGCACATGCACAAAAGAGCTAAATGGGAGCAGACCCAACCACAAATAAAAAAAATAAAGTACGGGAGCTAGACAAAAAGGAGCCTAAACTAATAAACAACAAGACTACGCACCCTTCGAAGAGGAGCGGCTAGAACTAACATCAGACGACGGTCCAATAACATGCACAAACCCAGAGAAAAGAGCAGCCAGATTTGGATCATAACCATCAGAAACGGGCGAGTAAATAAATTTCCTATTCCAAGTGACATCATAAAACTTACTTTTATTCTCCTTACCAATCTCACCAGTTCTAGTAAGAGAAAGACTCTCACCGTCGATATGATACAAATACGACTCTCTCCCTCAACATCACTGATAAAGGCATAGTAAGTGTCAGATTCTGGCGAGTAATGCATATCAGAAGGAACATGAATCCAGGCTCGCTCCTCAAAATTCCAAGTAATAGAATCAGACAAAATAGCAGATACATCCATAGACTGGGCCTCACCAACAGGATCATCAATAACAAGGGCGTCAACAGCAGGAATGTCAACAGCAGAAACGACAACAGGAGCATTGATAGCGGGAGCATGAACAGTAGGAGTCACATCAGCAAGAGCAACTACAGGAGGTGAAACAGAGGGAAGCAAAGCTACCTTCGGGACCCACCTCCTGATAGGTGGACGAGGCATAGGAACCCGATTAGATAGGGGAATGCCAGTAGAGGCCGAACTGGAACACGCCACCGAAACATGCCCAAAGGACTGAAAAACCATACATATATCCAGTTTCCAACTGTATCGCACTCTGACCTCATTAAAATGGCCCTCATCAATTCTAACTTTTAGCACTGAAGGTAATGGTTTGATCGGAGTTATTTCAGTCAAATCTTTGGCATAAACTAATCTATTTCTAGCTATTGTGTTTGCATCATAACAAATCACCTTTCCAACAAGACCTGCTAGCCAATCAATCCCGATAAGAGGCAGGAGAATAGAAGGAATGTGTGAAAAATGGGCCCAAACAGGAATACATAAAACATGAGACCGTGCCATATCCACTGATGGACTCCGAGTAGTAATAATGAATGGTTTCCCTTCTATGAGAATTGGGTCGGCTTCGAGTATATGTTGTCTTTCATCACTTCTCAGTTAAAATAGAACATTTCATTGTCAAAATGAACACTCAAGCCCCCTCTTGGCTTCCAAACTTGGTTGCATCTAGCTTTTACAATATGATAGGGAGGATTAGAGTCGAGGAAAAACCCACCAGAAAATCTTTCCAGAAAACAATACCGGCCTCAATCACTTCCTTAGGAGGAATCATAACACCGTCAATCTCAACATTGTCAAAGAAAACTGGAGAATAGATACCAGCATTATTAGGCATTTTGGTGAAAAGGGACGACCACAGAGGAGTAGACCTAGGTGGAGATAGTCCCAACAGGGAAGTGTGACTATCAAAAGGCAATTGTCGACAATAAGGCGAATTAACTGTGGCGATAACTGGTTTAGCATTACCATAAACATTTGGTGTGCACCCATGCAACACACCACTGTAAATAGACTTGGACCCTACAACTTCATACCCATGTACACGTTTATTTCTGCCAACATCAACAATAGCTAATGAACCATTTACAACTTCAATGTGCTCGCTTTCATCATAACCATTAGTAGAACCATCGTGCAAACCCCTTTCAGACTGTAACCAAGAGGAATTACCTGTATTCGCTAACAGCGGCGATAGACTGTGCTCTCTAACAACCAACTGACAAGGTGATAAATGCTTGGAGGCAAAAATAGGAGAGTTCATATCCTTTAGCAGAGAGGCAAGAGGATTATTAGAGAGGGGGTTGCCATCGCCAGCAGAAACCAAGGCGGGGACAGAAGCAGAAATCGGAGAGATCCGAGAGATGTTACAGTCGACTACTGGTAGACCTGATAGCGCGACAGCAGGAGGAGCTCGGTTCAAAGAAGTAGATCACATTACAGCTCGTTCTAGATTTGGCAGAGTAGGAGTAGGCAGAGGTTTTTTCTTCGGAGGCATAGGGACGCGCTACTACCAGGAATTGACGAGGAGGGGACGGAGAAGTTAAGTCGAAAAGAAGAGAACCGTAAGCGCGATATTAATCGCAGTCGCCAGAAAACAAAGCCGCCATGAAGAACCATTACCTATAAATATTTTTATTATGCCAAATATAATATATGTATAATACTTTATATAAAAATTTATATAACGTATCTATATAAAGTATGATGAAGTAATTAAATTATAAATTATATTTATAAGCATATATTCATAATATATATACATATATATTGTTTAAAAAAATTATTTCTAAGCTGTGCCATTATAGGTATGAACATAACAAAAAACAATATTTTTTATAAGTATATATGTGCATACAACCAAAATAATTTTATGACAATATCACTTGCATATCAGAACCGTCACCTAACTAACAATAATATATATATATAATAAAACATTATCTAAGCTTTTATAATTATATTTTGATTAGAAATATACCTCACTTCCAATGCCTTGAAGTACACCTTGAAATGATGATGCGTGCTCCTTGAAACAATTACTGATCCAAAAGAGTGCTAGTCCTTGAATTGTTGATCACCAACTATTGAATATCAGTTGAATTGATTTAAGCTTGGAAAATTAAAGAGATGCTAAGGGAAATTCGACACCAATGTATGGGGATGGAGGCTTCAAAAAGATCCATATAAATTAAGGTAGAGATGCTTAAATAGAGGAAGAAAATGAGAGAATTGGGATTTCATCTTTTACAATCTCCTTCCATCTCAGCCATCCAAAATCAACCTGCTCTCTCCCAAATTTTGAGCTGCCTATAGCCCCATGTTTTAGCCGAAACAACTAGCCCCCATAATGGTCTTTAAACCCATTTAAAGCCTGAATAAATATTTTGTTTCAAATCCAGCTTAACGCTAATCGAAATCATATATCGATTAATATATTTATAGCTGTTATAAATATATTTAATAATATTTATTCATTGTATCAAAATCGTATTTTATAATTAATATTTTGTAAATATTAATTAACTTAATAGTTTATAATAATTACAAATTAAATACATTATTTGGTCAAAGGAAAATTCATCGTTTCTAATTATGGGACTCATTTGGCGTAAATTTGGTCATCAATATCAAACTATTTAAATATTAACATTCACGCATCACTTAGTAGGTGGTGTGACATTTTGACCAAATTTATCGCTAACTTGGTTTCTGTAAAATCCAATTTTACTTTGTTAAGCGTTACCCAGGTGCAGGTAGTCCGCATCTTCACAGACATGTCTATTTCACCAAGCCTCTCTCTGAGATAGTGCCCAGATCGCTATGCCTTTCATGTGGGTCGGAACTTAGCCGACAAGGAATTTCGCTACCTTAGGACCGTTATAGTTACGAGCGACTGTGACTTTTATTTACACCAATTCCCTTCATCAAAACTATATCATTTTGGACTTATGGAATTTGGTATTGGTCAAAATTCCTATATCATCCATATTCAAATTTATAGTCCAAACACAAAGTGCTTGGTTCAAAATAACAACTATTATTAACCGATGTATTCTAGGCAGAGATTTTGACTTTGAGTTGACTTGAGTTGATCGTGATATTAACTTTATATAACCGAGGAGATGAATCCTCTCTGCAATAATGTTCCACTTCTAATACTTCCACTCAACCCAATTATAGTCACTCGAAGGACGCTTTGCCATGATTTGACTATAATCAAACTGGAGTTTTCGCATTGAAGATCAATAATATTCTCAAGTCGAGAGAACTGTGTAAATCAGTCACACCGATATTTTCTATTTGACTTTAGTTGTATTAACCAACATAAAACTATTGACTGAGTTGTTATATACAACGGAAAGAAAACACACCTTTATTACGAACAAGAAATGATTACAGAGTTAATTAATTTATAATAAATTACAGAATTGGCCATTGAGTATAGGCTAAACTCTAACAAGATGTAACTGATGTGGGTTGATTGGCTCGACCAACAGCTAAGGGGTATAAAGATTTGATTCCCTTGCAACCATAGTAGGCTAGGGAATTGATGAGATCAACTTGATCCTTCCGAATCTTAAAGGAGCCTATGCGGAAAAGTCTGCCCGCTCGTAGATGCAGATTTAGTCATCTATAATAAACAGGCAAACTAATTACTGAACCACCCCGATTTACATAAGGATTGAGTAGGCTCAGAGTCAAGTTTTCCCCATCGCAAAAATAGGCGAACCTGGGTCATTTAACAAGTCCGCTGAAATAAAAACTTTAGCTCGAAGCCGGCTGTGAGGCCCTCGACCACTACCAGTCACTGCCTAATTCTAATTATGTATCATGGCCCATTATGCATCTTCCCGTTCTAATGGGGGTGGGGGTAGTTCAGTAATTTTGACTACAGTGAAGATTTCCTAGATGATCTAGTCAATACACAATGTCGAACGATCACCATTAATCTTACGACGATGGTCGTTTGATGCCTGCTCAGTGAATGTTCGTTAGAACAACACTGTTATTCATGTTACAAAACTAAAGTAATATCAAAGCAATAAAACGATTCTATATGCAAAAACAACTCGAGTTTCGACACCGCAATCAAAATAAAATAGCAAAACAGAATACATGTAAAATAGGAGGTACTCACTGAATAGGATCAAGATTCGAAGTTGAAAGCTTTTTGTTGGAGCTAGAAAACCTAGGGGCTCAACCTCTGTTTAATGGTAGAAATAGTAGATTTTGATAAGGAATTGAAGGAGAAGAGATGAAGAAGTTATATAGGCAATGAGGTTCAATTTAAGCCATCAGACCAACTAAGCGGGAGGCAGTCTACACCATTTAGGTTTCATTAACAAATCTATCAAATCACATGTCGGATAACCAAATCGTCTCTGCATTATCTTAAGAAACAAACCGCCCTCGCCAATGGCGTAATGACATGTGTTGGCAACATTAAATGCATGAATGACAAGTCTACCCCCACTTATAGGCACGAACTTGGGGAGCAAAATGTTGCTCGTTTTTCTTGTAAGTATTGAATAGATTGGCCTACATAACCCAACCATTCCACTTCGTTTGAACAGCCAACATATTAGTCGGCATCTTTGCCAGCATTATGGTTCGCGTCTTGGACAGTGCATTTCTAGAAGCCCATATCTTAGCTTACCCATTTCATAGCCCGCTCGACATCAGTGCCCACATCTACCCAGCAAAGCCTATAGTGGTTATCAATGGACCCTTAGCAATATATAGTGGCTCGATATAAAAAAAACTCTCAAGGTGGAGCATTCCTACCAACGGCCTACTCTCTAATAAGGTCCGCTGCTCACCTTTCATCTCAACCGCCTACACCTTCTAAAGCCCACTTGTCTTGACTCGATAGGCTTTGGCAACAAGCGTCTGACTGCCCCAGCAAAAAGAAGCCTCACATGCACTTTTTCCCTGAAAAGACTGGTTCATAAGACATTATTCATTTGACATAAGCTCCACTATGCAGTGATCATGCTATGCCCTTCATTGCTACCCTGGTAATACACCCTGCACAACCTCCCCCTGATCTCATGCCATTTGCCACTAACTAAGGCATGCTTTAGTGCGAACTACCAGTTGGAACTATATGCACCACATATTCCAACTAGCATCCTAACTAGCGCACATCAGCTAAGTGCCTCAACCAATGACCCAAAGTGATTTCTAGACCTTGGTAGCAGAATCTTAATCATTCAACGTGGATTCAAACAGCTATACGAACATTAAGACATGCATTTTAATAAGGGTTGAACAACACAAGCTCTCAAACATTTATTTTCTCTAATGGGTAAGATGGTTGGTGTGGTGGTGTGTGAAATTTGATTAGTGTTGGTAGTGTTTGGTGGCGGCTGGTGGGTTTGACGGCGTCACGAATGAACAGGCCTAATTGAGGTGGCTGCGGTTTTCAATGTCGGGGTCGTAGGTGTGGCCGATTTGAAAACGAGGCAACACAATTGCATTAGTGAGGATATAAAGTTGATGACTCCAATGCATGTGTGAGGTGGTAATGTGGGGAAAAAGGAACTACAGTAGGTAATTCCTTTATTTACTTTATTTATGAAATTACCGAAATGCCCCTGATCTTTAAACTTGTATATCTTTCACATAGGACTTTGATTTACGTACGATTTCTTCCATGGACTGTGGCGGAATTCTAAACAATTTGGCATTGGGTTTGCTGAGTTAGGAGGTTGTTAGAAAAAGTGCATTGGTATGAACTATTTAATTTAATTAATTGAATTTTAAATTATAAAATAGATTCATATTAATGAAAATTATAATTATTGATATATTTTGTATTCTATAAGTGACTATTTAGTTGTTGTGATATGTTATATGTATTGTGCCTTGGTTGGGTAATTAATGTTGATGGTTATGTTTTTGGATGTTTAACTAAAATGAATAATTAAATTGAATTAGGAAATAAATAATTGAAATGGATAGTGATGGGAAATTTAAATAAATGATAGACACGATTATTTACAGTTTTCGCATGATGTTTGTAAATTCTATTGGTTGAACGAAATAAATGAAATTAGTGGAAGAAATTCAATAAGGTTATTATTTACAAATTTATAGAAAAATTTATAAATAATAATGGAAAATATATTTTAAACTAAATTTGAAATGTTTATTATTATTAATTAGTAAATTGAGATTTTAATAATAATATGATGTTTGGTATAACTACGAAGTTTTTAGTAAATGACAAAAAGGTTGATTTTAGGATATTTATAGTATGAGATATTATTACTATTTGAGTAATAAAATAAAAAGGTTTTTTCTCGATAATAATTATAATAGTAAAGAAATGTTTTCCAAAAGTGTCTTTGCATAAAATAGCAACAATTTTAGATAAATAGAAATAAAAAGATGTTTTGATGATTTAAAATAAAATGTTGGATTTTTGGAATAATAAGTAATAAATTGATTTGGAAGGCATTAAAGAGGTTTTAATCTATGTTATCATTTTGATGTAAAATAATAATAATATAGTTTTAAAAAGCGATTTGATGAAGATTACTATTTTGATTTAAAATACGATGCTTTGGGATATTTGAAGAGATTGATGTATAATAAAGAATTTGAATAGTATATTATTGTTTAAAAAGATTTATTATTGTTTTTAGGATGAATAAATAAAGATGATTTTATAATGAACGATAATACGACGATTTTATATGTAAGAGAATAGTGCAAATATATTTTGATGATGGTTGAATGTATGATTAATTGTTGATTGTGACTATCACATATATTTAATGTTTGATAATGATATCAAATTTTGACGAGTGTGCGATATTTTACCATTATTTCTACTAGTTAATAGGTAGTTAATTATGGTTATTTGATGATGGATGTTGTGTTGCTAATGTTGATTGTACTAGTGCGCATTTGATGATTTATGTTTACATTAATGATGATGTATACAAGTATATTTGGGCATTATGATTTTATTATTTAATGGATTGGGGTTGTCATTGAATATCGTTGATGTTTGATAGTTGTGTACTATTATGGTTGTTACCTCATAAGATGATTTATTGTGATGGATGAGTAGGAATATTGCTTTCCACTTCTACTATTTGCATTGGTTGTATTGGTTGTGATGGTTGTCGTAGTTGCATGGATGCTATGGTTGCTATGTACTAACAAGTATTTAGATGTAGGAGAAGAGCAGGAAACAAACCTATGTAGGATTACTCCCCTAAAAGGAGTACGTAGGCAATCTTTTCCTATGCAATAGCTGTTGAGTCTATGGCCGTAGTGTTTAGGATTAGTCGCAGTCTAAACATAGCTGAAACCTTTTCCCTTTATTCTATGTTCATGTGTATTTGTAAGTTTGTAAGTGAAAGTAAAGAAAGGAGAAAAGGGTTTGAAAGGAGTCATATCTGCATGATAGATCGGTATATCTCTTGTATCAAATTTTTTTTGTTTTAATAATTGATGTACTGAAAAATGTATAATTTCTAATGTACTGGATTTGTATAATATTTAATTATCAATATGAGATTGTATATGTATGTCAATGTTTAAATTCCACCATGAAGTTTTCCCTTTTTGTTCATTATTTTAAAACTTTTAATAGTTTTCTATCCACGATCCACTACTTTTAATGTATGAAATTAGTTGTAAGCGTACTTTGATGTTGTTTATAATTGATTTCGAATGTTAAAAATAGTGGGTCATCACTAAATTGAATTCTTTTATTCCTTTTGTATGTAATGTTTTCTACTACCGTTTTATGTTCTATGAACATATCATAGATGCAATACTTGTGTGTCAAACGCACATGTTCAATTCTATGATAATTCATCGGTAAATTTTAATGAAGTGGATATGTTTTTGTACCATTAGACCTTCGACTGCATTCATTTATACGTATAAATCTGAAGAGTTCGCCAACTTTTATATCGCTCCCACTAAATTGGTGCTTTGCTCTTAATCAATTGAGAAACAATTCACTAATAACACATGATTGGTAATCATATGATTAATGAATTAGTTCTCAAAGATATCACCAACATCATTTTCTCTTAATCATTTTTAGTATGAAAACAAATACCATAAATTCATCTTATAATGAATATTCATTATATTCATATTAAAATAAAAATATATCTATTTTCAGACAATACTGAAAAATCATTATTATTTCATGAATAATACTTGGTATGTATACACAAAGACAATCTTTTATAATTTTATGCATTCAGCAACAACTGCCATATGGTACCCTCCTACTATTTATGCTATTACAATAATAGCTCATCAAAAACGGGGCTTTTTTCAATCAATTTTATGGGATTTTGTTTCATCCACCATAGCTATTTTACACTTAAGAGTTTTAGATCAAATATCTTGAACTCATAAAAAAACTCTTATAGAAAAAAATTCTATATAAAATTACATTTGAATAGAAATCACATTTCTTATTCCATATTAAGCATCTATTAATATTTTACACAATTCTCATTTCTGGTGTCTCTTCATGAAGTGGTGATGACCATTCACTCACTCCATCCCAACTGTTTCATAGTTACATCCACTCTCATACATTTGCTTTCCTTTCCAAATGGTTGAACTATTCAATAGAAATTCTTACTATATGATCGCACCAAACTCTTTGCAAAAGGGCATTAGGTAATCCTTAACATTTAAGGATATCGAATAAATTGCACTTTATGTAAACTGATCAAACTGACATTTAAGTGATCGAATTCGTAGGTCTGTCTAGTAGTTCTTGGTCTGTAACGAACCCGAATTTTACATATATTTAAATTGATAATTTATTGAATTTTTGAATTAAAAATTTGAGAAATTAATCAATAAAGTGATGCGAGTTTCCCCGAATCCAAATAAATTCTGTATAAATCATTTAAAATTTAAATATGGTAAATATTTTATATATGTGAATATATATATATTTGGGTATATATGAGTAAAATTGAATATATATGTATATATTTGATTTGAATTTAAATCTTAAATAAATGAGTTAGAAATAAATGGTTTAATAATAAATGATAATAATAAATATTAAAATTGATGGTTAACAATGATTTCAATTTATAAAATAAATACAAGATGATAAATATTAAAGTAAAATAATAGTCATAAATTAAGCTAGGAATAGAAAGCAATAATAGAAGATAAATTATAGATAAATACATATAGTAAATACATTAAATAAATTATAACAACAAATTAAAATAGAAATTGTTTATATTACAAAATAATAAGATTTAAAGAAAATAAAATACATTTAAATATGAATAAATGTAGAAAAATATGAAACAAATAATACAAATATATACATGAATTAGATTATAAAAGAAAAGATAAATATATGTAGACTTGTAAAAGAATGAAGAAAAAAAGGATAAGTAAAAGCTTGCAAAGGAAGATAAAGCAAAGGAAGCCACATTTAAACTATTTCATTTTTTTTGTACAGCCGAGATGGAAGAAGGAATACTATATAAATATAAATATTATACAATCCTAATTAATGTAAATGTCTTTAGTACACTACCATTTATCACTTCAGCCACCAAGCAAGATCTGTAGCCACCATAATCTCGAACAGGTACAGTTGAAAATGAGAAAAATATACATTTGTACAAAGTCAATTAATGAAGCCATTAATACAAGTATTATCAGCCACCAAAAGAAGAAAGAAAGTCTCTGATGTTGTACAAATACATATAACATCACTTGTACAAAATAATACATACCCTGTAAACTCATTTCATTTCCTATATACATCCATCTCTTATTCATTTCAGTTTCGTCCCATTCCAACTGAGAAACAAAGATTCTAAATAAAACATCCTCTTAAACTTAAACAATACTTCAACTTAAAACAACTCTACAAACCAGATTTATCAAAAGATCAACGAAGAAGTTTTCAACTTTCAGATTTTAAAAAGGATTTCAACTTCAAAGGCTCTGGAACTAAGATGTGGAAGGTGAGTAAACTGACACCATAAAAGCCTAAATCTATTTTTATATCTGATGATTATGATTAATACTTGAATGTTGTCGTGAAAAATATTTGTATATGCATGCATGTGATATATATATATATATATATATCTGTGTGTGTGTAAATAGGGTGTGTATGTTTGGAAAACAGGAAAAACTTGCCTCTGCTTATACTTTCCAGGTTTACAGGGTTTAAAAACCTATTCAAAAATTTATATCACCCAAAAGAATTAATGATATGCTTTGATTTATAAACAAAATTTGATTATAAGACCATAATAAGAATTGTAAAAATAGCTTTAAGAATTTATATTAAGTGAGTTTATCAAAAAGATAAGATTACAGAGGAAATTGTTTCAAACTGGAAAATTCAATGATTAGGTTTTCAAGTATCAATTATAGAAATGAATTCGCAATTCAAAATAATGATTTTTAATAATCATTTCAGAAATTTTAAGCTTATATTGATCGAGAAATTCTGAGATGATCAGAAATGGGGTTTCGAGTGATTTCCGGTGGTCGGCGATTTTGTTCGACTCGTGATTGGAACTGTAGCTAGCTGAGAGGTTGATGAGTCATGGAAAAATGCTCGTTGATTTTCTAGTTCATCGTGGATGATGAATGAGGTAAATCTAGGGTTTAAAACTGAGTTTTAGTCGAGGGCCGATATTGGGTTGTTGTGGCAACGTCATCGCATCGGAGTCGAACGCACCGGTGGCGATCGAAAGGAGAGAGGTAGGCGAAGCTGTAGTCGTGGTGGCGAGGCGTAAGGTGGTCGAGATCATCGTCGGCAAAGCAGTTTTTGTTGATTAAGGTTTGAATGCCTGGGTGGTCGAGTAGGTTGTTTCGAATTCCAGTCGAACTCGATGGAATTAAATGGTCAGGAAGCTCGTGGAAATCGTCATTGACTTGGCGAAGTGGGCGAGGTTGGTCGGAGACGACCTGAGCGCTTGTGCACGTGCACGAATGTATCACTTGTATCTGTTGTATTTGGGTGATCGGGGAAGATGGGTTTTATCGGGGTGAACTCGAAGAATTCGCGCAATGACTCTGGGAAATAAATGATGTACGAGAACTCGAGGTTGGTCTCGGGATAATTGATGTTTGGCTCGGGTTATTTGAAGTACAGCGGGTTTCAAAAATTTAAAATAAATAAATAACAAAGTTTAAAAGCAATGGAAATTTAAATCAAGATTTCAAGATATATTAACTATGTTTTAGAAGCCAAATTAAATTATAAACAAGTTTTAAGTCAAGTTTTCAAAGATCTGATTTTCAAATTAAAATATGTTTAAAAATTGTTTTGGGTTTTGAATAATTATATTGGGATGCTTGTTTAAAGATTCTTAAGTATTTTCAAATAGAAATTGATGATGTGATTAATTAAGTGATTAAGATAAATGGGTTATCTTAAGATTAAAAGATCATTAATTTGAAATTTATTGATAATTACTTAATTAAAAGTTAATTAAGTATTAATTAAGGATTGATCAATTTGTTGAGAGTTAATTAATTAATGATGAGTAATTTAAGGATAATTACTTAATGATAGTAATTAAAGAAAAATTAATCAATTTCCTAATTGATGATTAAAGGGTAATTAATTACTTAAAGATAATTACTTAATTAAAGATAATTGATTTATGATCAAAGTGATTAATTAAAGCATAATTAATTAATAGGGTTAATTAATTAAAGAGATTAATTTGAGGGTAAGTAATTAATTAAGATTAATTAATTAAGGAAAGTAATTAAAGTTAATTAATTAAGGACAATTAAATTAAGATAATTAATTGGTTAAATTAATTAAGGATAAGTGATTACTTAATTAATTAGGGGTAATTACCAAATGAAAGTAATTGAAAGTAAAATTACTTAAGGGAAGTAATTAAAAATTCATTTCTTAGGGTACTTAATCAAAGGATTAATAAATTTTAATTGTGAATGTTTGGACTTGACTGAATGGTCGAATTGTTGATATTTCCTGATCTGTGATGCTTTGTGATATATTCTGATTTGTGTGTGACCTGTACTGTAGTTTATTTATCTGGGATAAATGTAATATATTATCTGTAATTTATATATTTGTGATCTGTGAATAAAAGATAAGTGTTATCGTTATACCGCTTATCAACTATATTTCTGTATTTGAATCTGTGATGATTGAATGATGTCGCACTACTGTGTAAAACCCCTGGACTACACCATACACACACAATTATGGATTTCACGTGGAAATCGGTTAAGTCACAGATAATTTAAAATGTAATATTTTTGAAATTGAAATTTTAATTTCAATTGATTTTGGAAATGGATTTGGGTTGAATATTAAAGCTTTTGAAATGGGGTTTTAAGATGAAAGTTATTTTAAATAACCTGGTAAGGTTTTCAATTTAAATAATTCAATTTGAATTTGAATTCAAAATTTGGAATTGAATTCTATGTTTGGAAATTACGATTAAAAATGTTATAAATGTGTTTATATGAAGTTAAACCATTTTGAAAGTATAATTTTGAGAATTTGGATTTAACCCAAGAACTTTAACTCGTATGAATGAATCAGATTTTCCGAAATGAAAACTGTTTGTTTTCAAATGATAAAAGCTTTCATATAAGAAAAGAAATTCCAATTTAAGTTAAAGGAATTTCAAGTTTGAATTGAAAAATGGTTTTTCAAGTTATGAATGAATTCTTTTTGAAAGCTATGAATTGAATCTGTTTATTTTTAACAGATTTAAATTGGTGATTTGTTTAAACCATTCGAAATGGAATTGTTTTGAAAGCTATCAGTTAAATCTTTGTTTTAAAAGTTTAACGAGTTAAGCCAACTGAAATGGAAATTGATTTGAAAATCTATGAATGGATCTTTGTGAACAACTGGGTGAACTTTGTGAATTGAATCTTTTTGTTTAAGAATTTGAAATGGTGATTCGTTTAAACCATTTAAAGAAAAGGTTTAGGTTTTAAGTTGTGACTTAATTGAAATTCCCTATCCATATGTTTTTAAATATTGCGTTCATTATTCGGATTAGTCGGGAGAGGACCTTTGTGTCACGTAACCCATTCCGAATAATGATACGTCGTATATGGATCGCATTTGCTATATTACAACATGATAGGGGGTTCTCGCTTCGCGGTTTGGTGGCGAACGGGAGACTCTTACCCCGACATGTCCCTGAGTGGGAGGGGTTGGTTGTGACAGTCGAGAGGCTAGCCGTAAAAGTAAATGCGAGGTGCCATTGTATGTCATGGTGGGTCTGGGATGGTTGCAAAGCCTACCGGTCCCCACTGTCTTCGAATCTTTACAATTTGGTATCAGAACTGAGGGTTAAACTTTAGCTCAGGAGTATAACACATTGAGTAGCTCATTAGAGATAGGGTGAAGTATACCCTAGAGTGAGTAATCCTTAAGATATCCGTTCGAATGCCTCAGTAAATTCCCGTACTATCCACTGATAGTGAGTATGAGTGCAAGAAGAGGATGAGATAGGGGACAGGGGAATACGACTATAAATGGTCAATACCCTGTAACAACAAGGAAACAATCTTTTGTCCATCAATCTCTTTTGTTCAGCATATTTTCTCAATTCTTCGATAATTTCTGGTAGATCCAGGAAGGAGATTCGATATATTAATATGGGACATAAACTCCAGATAGACCAAAATTGTTTATTTGGATGTATTGGTTGCCTTGTTTGCTTTGGTTGCTATGGTTGATAGGTATAATTTGGTCTCTAAACTAAAAGTTTTGGAATTGTATCCATATATCTATCTATTCTTTCGGTCCTAATATGTTCTACGAATGGTTAGTTATCCCTTCAAACTAACCGATGCCCTTGCATATTTCATAGATCTGGATAACCCGAGTATCTTGTTAAGTGTCAAATAGATTCATTCTTGTATCTATTATTGATATTCTGATTTGGTAAGCCAAATGTAGAATAGACGTTCAGTTTGATTTGATGAAATATTCTTCATCTATCTTTGTGTCTCATTGGCAATTTCGAAGACGAAATTCTTTTAAGGGGGGAAATCTGTAACGACCCCGAATTTTACATATATTTAAATTGATAATTTATTGAAATTTTGAATTAAAAATTTGAGAAATTAATCAATAAAGTGATGCGAGTTTCCCCGAATCCAAATAAATTCTGTATAAATCATTTAAAATTTAAATATGGTAAATATTGTATATATGTGAATATATATATATATATATATATATTTGGGTATATATGAGTAAAATTGAATATATATATATGTATATATTTGATTTGAATTTAAATCTTAAATAAATGAGTTAGAAATAAATGGTTTAATAATAAATGATAATAATAAATATTAAAATTGATGGTTAACAATGATTTCAATTTATAAAATAAATACAAGATGATAAATATTAAAGTAAAATAATAGTCATAAATTAAGCTAGGAATAGAAAGCAATAATAGAAGATAAATTATAGATAAATACATATAGTAAATACATTAAATAAATTATAACAACAAATTAAAATAGAAATTGTTTATATTACAAAATAATAAGATTTAAAGAAAATAAAATACATTTAAATATGAATAAATGTAGAAAAATATGAAACAAATAATACAAATATATACATGAATTAGATTATAAAAGAAAAGATAAATATATGTAGACTTGTAAAAGAATGAAGAAAAAAAGGATAAGTAAAAGCTTGCAAAGGAAGATAAAGCAAAGGAAGCCACATTTAAACTATTTCATTTTTTTTGTACAGCCGAGATGGAAGAAGGAATACTATATAAATATAAATATTATACAAGCCTAATTAATGTAAATGTCTTTAGTACACTACCATTTATCACTTCAGCCACCAAGCAAGATCTGTAGCCACCATAATCTCAAATAGGTACATCTGAAAATGAGAAAAATATACATTTGTACAAAGTCAATTAATGAAGCCATTAATACAAGTATTATCAGCCACCAAAAGAAGAAAGAAAGTCTCTGATGTTGTGCAAATACATATAACATCACTTGTACAAAATAATACATACCCTGTAAACTCATTTCATATCCTATATACATCCATCTCTTATTCATTTCAGTTTCGTCCAATTCCAACTGAGAAACAAAGATCTGAAATAAAACATCCTCTTAAACTTAAACAATACTTCAACTTAAAACAACTCTACAAACCAGATTTATCAAAGATCAAAGAAGAAGTTTTCAACTTTCAGATTTTAAAAAGGATTTCAACTTCAAAGGCTCTGGAACTAAGATGTGGAAGGTGAGTAAACTGACACCCTAAAAGCCTAAATATGTTTTTATATCTGATGATTATGATTAATACTTGAATGTTGTCGTGAAAAATATTTGTATATGCATGCATGTGATATATATATGTGTGTGTGTGTGTGTGTAAATAGGGTGTGTATGTTTGGAAAACAGGCAAAACTTGCCTCTATTTATACTTTCCAGGTTTACAGGGTTTAAAAACCTATTCAAAAATTTATATCACCCAAAAGAATTAATGATATGCTTTGATTTATAAACAAAATTTGATTATAAGACCATAATAAGAATTGTAAAAATAGTTTTAAGAATTTATATTAAGTGAGTTTATCAAAAAGATAAGATTACAGAGGAAATTGTTTCAAACTGGAAAATTCGATGATCAGGTTTTCAAGTATCAATTATAGAAATGAATTCGCAATTCAAAATAATGATTTTTAATAATCATTTCAGAAATTTTAAGCTTATATTGATCGAGAAATTCTGAGATGATCAGAAATGGGGTTTCGAGTGATTTCCGGTGGTCGGCGATTTTGTTTGACTCGTGATTGGAACTGTAGCTAGCTAAGAGGTTGATGAGTCATGGAAAAATGCTCGTTGATTTTCTAGTTCATCGTGGATGATGAACGAGGTAAATCTAGGGTTTAAAACTGAGTTTTAGACGAGGGCAGATATTGGGTTGCTGTGGCAACGTCATCTCATTGGAGTCGATCGCATCGGTGGCGATCGAAAGGAGAGAGGTAGGCGAAGCTGTAGTCGTGGTGGCGAGGCGTAAGGTGGTCGGGATCATCATCGGCAAAGCAGTTTTTGTTGAATGCCTGGTGGTCGAGTAGCTTGTTTTGAATTCAAGTCGAACTCGATGGAATTAGATGGTCAGGAAGCTCATGGAAATAGTCGTTGACTTGGCGAAGTGAGCGAGGTTGGTCGGAGACGACCTGAGCGCTTGTGCACGTGCACGAATGTATCACTTGTATCTGTTGTATTTGGGTGATCGGGGAAGATGGGTTTTATCGGAGTGAACTCGAAGAATTCGCGCAATGACTCTGGGAAATAAATAATGTACGAGAACTCGAGGTTGGTCTCGGGATAATTGATGTTTGGCTCGGGTTATTTGTAGTACAGCGGGTTTCAGAAATTTAAAATAAATAAATAACAAAGTTTAAAAGCAATGGAAATTTAAATCAAGATTTCAAGATATATTAACTATGTTTTAGAAGCCAAATTAAATTATAAACAAGTTTAAGTCAAGTTTTCAAAGATCTAATTTTCAAATTAAAATATGTTTAAAAAAATTATATTGGGTTTTGAATAATTATATTGGGATGCTTGTTTAAAGATTCTTAAGTATTTTCAAATAGAAATTGATGATGTGATTAATTAAGTGATTAAGATAAATGGGTTATCTTAAGATTAAAAGATCATTAATTTGAAATTTATTGATAATTGCTTAATTAAAAGTTAATTAAGTATTAATTAAGGATTGATCAATTTGTTGAGAGTTAATTAATTAATGATGAGTAATTTAAGGATAATTACTTAATGATAGTAATTAAAGAAAAATTAATCAATTTCCTAATTGATGATTAAAGGGTAATTAATTACTTAAAGATAATTATTTAATTAAAGATAATTGATTTATGATCAAAGTGATTAATTAAAGCATAATTAATTAATAGGGTTAATTAATTAAAGAGATTAATTTGAGGGTAAGTAATTAATTAAGATTAATTAATTAAGGAAAGTAATTAAAGTTAATTAATTAAGGACAATTAAATTAAGATAATTAATTGGTTAAATTAATTAAGGATAAGTGATTACTTAATTAATTAGGGGTAATTACCAAATGAAAGTAATTCAAAGTAAAATTACTTAAGGGAAGTAATTAAAAATTCATTTCTTAGGGTAATTAATCAAAGGATTAATAAATTTTAATTGTGAATGTTTGGACTTGACTGAATGGTCGAATTGTTGATATTTCCTGATTTGTGATGCTTTGTGATATATTCTGATTTGTGTGTGACCTGTACTGTAGTTTATTTATCTGGGATAAATGTAATATATTATCTGTAATTTATATATCTGTGATCTGTGAATAAAAGATAAGCGTTATCGTTATACCGCTTATCAACTATATTTCTGTATTTGAATCTGTGATGATTGAATGATGTCGCACTACTGTGTAAAACCCCTGGACTACACCATACACACACAATTATGGATTTCACGTGGAAATCGATTAAGTCATAGATAATTTAAAATGTAATATTTTTGAAATTGAAATTTTAATTTCAATTGATTTTGGAAATGGATTTGGGTTGAATATTAAAGCTTTTGAAATGGGGTTTTTAAGATGAAAGTTATTTTAAATAACCTGGTAAGGTTTTCAATTTAAATAATTCAATTTGAATTTGAATTCAAAATTTGGAATTGAATTCTATGTTTGGAAATTACGATTAAAAATGTTATAAATGTGTTTATATGAAGTTAAACCATTTTGAAAGTATAATTTTGAGAATTTGGATTTAACCCAAGAACTTTAACTCGTATGAATGAATCAGATTTTCCGAAATGAAAACTGTTTGTTTTCAAATGATAAAAGCTTTCATATAAGAAAAGAAATTCCAATTTAAGTTAAAGGAATTTCAAGTTTGAATTGAAAAATGGTTTTTCAAGTTATGAATGAATTCTTTTTGAAAGCTATGAATTGAATCTGTTTATTTTTAACAGATTTAAATTAGTGATTTGTTTAAACCATTCGAAATGGAATTGTTTTGAAAGCTATCAGTTAAATCTTTGTTTTAAAAGTTTAACGAGTTAAGCCAACTGAAATGGAAATTGATTTGAAAATCTATGAATGGATCTTTATGAACAACTGGGTGAACTTTGTGAATTGAATCTTTTTGTTTAAGAATTTGAAATGGTGATTCGTTAAAACCATTTAAAGAAAAGGTTTGGGTTTTAAGTTGTGACTTAATTGAAATTCCCTATCCATATGTTTTTAAATATTGCGTTCATTATTCGGATTAGCCGGGAGAGGACCTTTGTGTCACGTAACCCATTTCGAATAATGATACGTCGTATATGGATCGCATTTGCTATATTACAGCATGATAGGGGGTTCTCGCTTCGCGGTTTGGTGGCGAACAGGAGACTCTTACCCCTACATGTCCCTGAGTGGGAGGGGTTGGTTGTGATAGTCGAGAGGCTGGTCGTAAAAGTAAATGCGAGGTGCCATTGTATGCCACGGTGGGTCTGGGATGGTTGCAAAGCCTACCGGTCCCCACTGTCTTCGAATCTTTACAATTTGGTATCAGAACTGAGGGTTAAACTTTAGCTCAGGAGTATAACACATTAAGTAGCTCATTAGAGATAGGGTGAAGTATACCCTAGAGTGAGTAATCCTTAAGATATCCGTTCGAATGCCTCAGTAAATTCTCTTACTATCCACTGATAGTGAGTATGAGTTCAAGAAGAGGATGAGATAGGGACAGGGGAATACGACTATAAATGGTCAATACCCTGTAACAACAAGGAAACAATCTTTTCTCCATCAATCTCTTTTGTTCAGCATCTTTTCTCAATTCTTCGATAATTTCTGCTAGATCCAGGAAGGAGATTCGATATATTAATATGGGACATAAACTCCAGATAGACCAAAATTGTTTATTTGGATGTATTGGTTGCCTTGTTTGCTTTGGTTTCTATGGTTGATAGGTATAATTTGGTCTCTAAACTAAAAGTTTTGGAATTGTATCCATATATCTATCTATTCTTTCGGTCCCAATATGTTCTACGAATGGTTAGTTATCCCGTCGAACTAACCGATGCCCTTGCATATTTCATAGATCTGGATAATCCGAGTATCTTGTGAAGTGTCATATAGATTCATTCTTGTATCTATTATTGATATTCTGATTTGGTAAGCCAAATGCAGAATAGACGTTCAGTTTGATTTGATGAAATATTCTTCATCTATCTTTGTGTCTCATTGGCAATTTCGAGGACGAAATTCTTTTAAGGGGGGAAATCTGTAACGACCCCGAATTTTACATATATTTAAATTGATAATTTATTGAATTTTTGAATTAAAAATTTGAGAAATTAATCAATAAAGTGATGCGAGTTTCCCCGAATCCAAATAAATTCTGTATAAATCATTTAAAATTTAAATATGGTAAATATTGTATATATGTGAATATATATATATATATATATATATATTTGGGTATATATGAGTAAAATTGAATATATATGTATATATTTGATTTGAATTTAAATCTTAAATAAATGAGTTAGAAATAAATGGTTTAATAATAAATGATAATAATAAATATTAAAATTGATGGTTAACAATGATTTCAATTTATAAAATAAATACAAGATGATAAATATTAAAGTAAAATAATAGTCATAAATTAAGCTAGGAATAGAAAGCAATAATAAAAGATAAATTATAGATAAATACATATAGTAAATACATTAAATAAATTATAACAACAAATTGAAATAGAAATTGTTTATATTACAAAATAATAAGATTTAAAGAAAATAAAATACATTTAAATATGAATAAATGTAGACAAATATGAAACAAATAATACAAATATATACATGAATTAGATTATAAACGAAAAGATAAATATATGTAGACTTGAAAAAGAATGAAGAAAAAAAAGGATAAGTAAAAGCTTGCAAAGGAAGATAAAGCAAAGAAAGCCACATTTAAGCTATTTCATTTTTTTGTACAGCCGAGATGAAAGAAGGAATACTATATAAATATAAATAAAGCCTAATTAATGTAAATGTCTTTAGTACACTACCATTTATCACTTCAGCCACCAAGCAAGATCTGTAGCCACCATAATCTCGAACAGGTACGGCTGAAAATGAGAAAAATATACATTTGTACAAAGTCAATTAATGAAGCCATTAATACAAGTATTATCAGCCACCAAAAGAAGAAAGAAAGTCTCTGATGTTGTACAAATACATATAACATCACTTGTACAAAATAATACATACCCTGTAAACTCATTTCATTTCCTATATACATCCATCTCTTATTCATTTCAGTTTCGTCCCATTCCAACTGAGAAACAAAGATCTGAAATAAAACATCCTCTTAAACTTAAACAATACTTCAACTTAAAACAACTCTACAAACCAGATTTATCAAAGATCAAAGAAGAAGTTTTCTACTTTCAGATTTTAAAAAGGATTTCAACTTCAAAGGCTCTGGAACTAAGATGTGGAAGGTGAGTAAACTACCACCTTAAAAGCCTAAATCTGTTTTTATATCTGATGATTATGATTAATACTTGAATGTTGTCGTGAAAAATATTTGTATATGCCTGCATGTGATATATATATATATGTGTGTGTGTGTGTGTGTGTAAATAGGGTGTGTATGTCTGGAAAACAGGCAAAACTTGCCTCTGTTTATACTTTCCAGGTTTATAGGGTTTAAAAACCTATTCAAAAATTTATATCACCCAAAAGAATTAATGATAGGCTTTGATTTCTAAACAAAATTTGATTATAAGACCATAATAAGAATTGTAAAAATAGTTTTAAGAATTTATATTAAGTGAGTTTATTAAAAAGATAAGATTACAGAGGAAATTGTTTCAAACTGGAAAATTCGATGATCAGGTTTTCAAGTATCAATTATAGAAATGAATTCGCAATTCAAAATAATGATTTTTAATAATCATTTAAGAAATTTTAAGTTTATATTGATCGAGAAATTCTGAGATGATCAGAAACGGGGTTTCGAGTGATTTCCGGTGGTCGGCGATTTTGTTCGACTCATGATTGGAACTGTAGCTAGCTGAGAGGTTGACGAGTCAAGGAAAAATGCTCGTTGATTTTCTAGTTCATCGTGGATGATGAACGAGGTAAATCTAGGGTTTAAAACTGAGTTTTAGTCGAGGGCAGATATTGGGTTGCTGTGGCAACGTCGTTGCATCGGAGTCGATCGCACCGGTGGCGATCGAAAGGAGAGAGGTAGGCGAAGCTGTAGTCGTGGTGGCGAGGCGTAAGGTGGTCGGGATCATCGTCGGCAAAGCAGTTTTTGTTGATTAAGGTTTGAATGCCTGGGTGGTAGAGTAGCTTGTTTCGAATTCTAGTCGAACTCGATGGAATTAGATGGTCAGGAAGCTCGTGGAAATCGTCGTTGACTTGGCGAAGTGGGTGAGGTTGGTCGGAGATGACCTGAACGCTTGTGCACGTGCACGAATGTATCACTTGTATCTGTTGTATTTGGGTGATCGGGGAAGATGGGTTTTATCGGGGTGAACTCGAAGAATTCGCGCAATGACTCTGGGATATAAATGATGTACGAGAACTCGAGGTTGGTCTCGGGATAATTGATGTTTGGCTCGGGTTATTTGAAGTACAGCGGATTTCGGAAATTTAAAATAAATAAATAACAAAGTTTAAAAGCAATGGAAATTTAAATCAAGATTTCAAGATATATTAACTATGTTTTAGAAGCCAAATTAAATTATAAACAAGTTTTAAGTCAAGTTTTCAAAGATCTGATTTTCAAATTAAAATATGTTTAAAAATTGTTTTAGGTTTTGAATAATTATATTGGAATGCTTGTTTAAAGATTCTTAAGTATTTTCAAATAGAAATTGATGATGTGATTAATTAAGTGATTAAGATAAATGGGTTATCTTAAGATTAAAAGATCATTAATTTGAAATTTATTGATAATTACTTAATTAAAAGTTAATTAAGTATTAATTAAGGATTGGTCAATTTGTTGAGAGATAATTAATTAATGATGAGTAATTTAAGGATAATTACTTAATGATAGTAATTAAAGAATAATTAATCAATTTCCTAATTGATGATTAAAGGGTAATTAATTACTTAAAGATAATTACTTAATTAAAGATAATTGATTTATGATCAAAGTGATTAATTAAAGCATAATTAATTAATAGGGTTAATTAATTAAAGAGATTAATTTGAGGGTAAGTAATTAATTAAGATTAATTAATTAAGGAAAGTAATTAAAGTTAATTAATTAAGGACAATTAAATTAAGATAATTAATTGGTTAAATTAATTAAGGATAAGTGATTACTTAATTAATTAGGGGTAATTACCAAATGAAAGTAATTGAAAGTAAAATTACTTAAGGGAAGTAATTAAAAATTCATTTCTTAAGGTAATTAATCAAAGGATTAATAAATTTTAATTGTGAATGTTTGGACTTGACTGAATGGTCGAATTGTTGATATTTCCTGATCTGTGATGCTTTGTGATATATTCTGATTTGTGTATGACCTGTACTGTAGTTTATTTATCTGGGATAAATTTAATATATTATCTGTAATTTATATATCTGTGATCTGTGAATAAATGATAAGCGTTATCATTATACCGCTTATCAACTATATTTCTGTATTTGAATCTGTGATGATTGAATGATGTTGCACTACTGTGTAAAACCCCTGGACTACATCATACACACACAATTATGGATTTCACGTGGAAATCGGTTAAGTCACAGATAATTTAAAATGTAATATTTTTGAAATTGAAATTTTAATTTCAATTGATTTTGGAAATGGATTTGGGTTGAATATTAAAGCTTTTGAAATGGGGTTTTTAAGATGAAAGTTATTTTAAATAACCTGGTAAGGTTTTCAATTTAAATAATTCAATTTGAATTTGAATTCAAAATTTGGAATTGAATTCTATGTTTGGAAATTACGATTAAAAATGTTATAAATGTGTTTATATGAAGTTAAACCATTTTGAAAGTATAATTTTGAGAATTTGGATTTAACCCAAGAACTTTAACTCGTATGAATGAATCAGATTTTTCGAAATGAAAACTGTTTGTTTTCAAATGATAAAAGCTTTCATATAAGAAAAGAAATTCCAATTTAAGTTAAAGGAATTTCAAGTTTGAATTGAAAAATGGTTTTTCAAGCTATGAATGAATTCTTTTTGAAAGCTATGAATTGAATCTGTTTATTTTTAACAGATTTAAATTGGTGATTTGTTTAAACCATTCGAAATGGAATTGTTTTGAAAGCTATCAGTTAAATCTTTGTTTTAAAAGTTTAACGAGTTAAGCCAACTGAAATGGAAATTGATTTGAAAATCTATGAATGGATCTTTGTGAACAACTGGGTGAACTTTGTGAATTGAATCTTTTTGTTTAAGAATTTGAAATGGTGATTCGTTTAAACCATTTAAAGAAAAGGTTTGGGTTTTAAGTTGTGACTTAATTGAAATTCCCTATCCATATGTTTTTAAATATTGCATTCATTATTCGGATTAGCCGGGAGAGGACCTTTGTGTCACGTAACCCATTCCCTGAGTGGGAGGGGTAGGTTGTGACAGTCGAGAGGCTGGCCGTAAAAGTAAATGCGAGGTGCCATTGTATGCCACGGTGGGTCTGGGATGGTTGCAAAGCCTACCGGTCCCCACTGTCTTCGAATCTTTACAATTTGGTATCAGAACTGAGGGTTAAACTTTAGCTCAGGAGTATAACACATAAAGTAGCTCATTAGAGATAGGGTGAAGTGTAACAACCCGCATATTTGTCAATTCTATATTTAAATATTTTATTTAAATATTTTATAGTTAAGTCGGATGTTAGTACAAAAAGCTACTTTTTGCATACGGTCAAATTAGGACTCGAGACCACCCCCATTGAGTTCGAAATGACGTTTGCGATCTTTTTGAGTGTAAACTTCGATATGTTCGGAGATAGCGAAATTTTCGTCACTTTTCCCACTTGTGACTTTGGTTTGGACTACACCTTCTTTAGTTCAGCCCAACCCTCTTTCTCACTTCATTCACCATTTGTTTTAACATTCAAGCTTCATCAAAAATGGTGGTGGGAAGTGGAAATTAAAACTCCAAACTTAAATTCTATTGCAAATCCGAGATTCAACATCAAATTCAAGTAGAAGATAGTGGATTCAAGCTTTGGATTGCTTCTCCTTGCTTTCAATCTCCATCTTCATCCATTTTAGTGAAAAGGTGAGATTTTTGATCTCACATCTTGCCTATAGATGTCATTGGGCTGTTGGGAATGATCCCCTATTGCATTTGTATGAATATCTGCATTTGGTTTGGATTGGATTGGCGAAAAACTCCAATTTTCAGCGTTTTTGGTGATTTTCTGGCACTAGGTCGTTCTGGAATATTAGCTCGTCTGGCCTTAGGTCGTTTCCGACCTATTATCACTCGGCAAACACTAGGTCGTTCTGGAATATTAGCTCGTCTGGCCTTAGGTCGTTTCCGACCTATTATCACTCGGCAAACACTAGGTCGTTCGTCCCAGTTTAGGTCGTAGGTCGCATTGGCTCTAGGTCGTTCGCGAGTTGAGCCTTAGGTCGTTGGGCCTTTACAACGTTAGGTCGCTCGCGTGTTAAAAGCGTTAGGTCGCTCGACTTCGCTAAGTCAGAGGTCGACTCCGACCTTATATCACCCGGACTGTTTGAGTTAGGTCGCGCCACTTTTAGGTCGCGTCACTTTTAGGTCGCGCCACTTTTACGTCGCGCTTCTTTTAGGTAGCGCCTCTTTTAGGTCGCGCCTCTTTTAGGTCGCTAGGTCGTTGGGAAATTAACTCGTCCGGCTTTGCCTGCTTGTTAGCTCGTGTATCCCCTAGGTCGCTCGCGTGCTTAGGTCGTAGGTCGCGCTGGCACTTAGGTCGTAGGTCGCATTGGATCTTAGGTCGCTCGCCTCTAGGTCGCAGACCTTAGGTTGCTTGGCCTCACTTACTCTGTTAGGTCGCTCTGCCATTCCAGTTAGGTCGCTCGGCCACTTTGTTAAGTCGCCCACCTTTTTAAACTTAGGTCGCATGACCCCTTAGGTCATTTGGCTTCTCGAGGCCGCTTGTCTTCACTAGGTCGAACACCGTAGCAGGGGCGTTGCCCCGCACCCCCCTGGACCCCCCTCCGTAGGCGATCTTATCTGAAAAACATTCAACAGAACTTCCACTTTGATGCATTTTGAGCTGATTTCCTTGTATTTTGTTCACGTCTTCGAATGTGAATTTTTGTGATTTGTCACTTTAAAAATATGAAGGTTTCAATACTAGTAGTAAATATCAAAACTCTTTTATCAAAGCGATTTCAACTCTATTTTATTACAAAGCTCTTTTTTCCTAAACCGTTTTCCAACCTATTAGTATATACAAGCCTTTACTTCACTCGGATGAGAAATCGAATTAAATGACTTAGTAAAACAAGTGGTATGAAACGCTTGCGTTCACTTCGTCGGTTAGCTCTTGGACTTGTTCGATTGAACCCTTTATGTGACAATTTCCTAGTGAAGATTTACAGCTTGTTCGTAAATATTTAAGTTAAGCAAGTGGTTATGGGACATGAAGCTAAACTCATATATTTACTGGCTTGGTGTGATTGACACTTCCTTACGATCATGACGATCATTCTTGTGATTTAGACTAGCGATTGAGCGATGTCTCTTTGTTTACGAGGGAGACTAGACCCCGCTTGGGTGATGTTTCTACTCACATATATGGGGCTGCACCCCATGGTCTTTGGGCCGTTCGTGTGTCAAAGGCCTTCGGGCCATCCGTGTGTTCGGAAAATTAAATGGATAGCTTCCATGAGATAGCTTCTCGTCCGTGTGCTCGGACTTCTCCCTTTTAGTGATTTCTGGATTTCGTGTGTTGATTTCTGGGATTTGTTCTGGATTTCGTGTGTTGATTTTTGGATTTAGTGCTTCACCAACTTTTGTGGTTTTCATTGATATGATATCAGTTTTTGTGTATTGGTGAATTTGTGTGTCATTACCTTTTTATGGGTTTGGATCTTTGAGAAGATCCTTGTGAAATTGATTAATCTCTTGTTGATTATCATTTATGTACTTATAGTAGTACGACGTTATGGTTATTACATGTTCATGTCATGTCGTTTACTTTATACCATATCATCTGATATTTATAGCTAGACTGATCCGTTTATTATTTTCTTATAAATAATACTCGGGTCAGACCGAGATGTTACAGGTGCTTCTGCTTGACTTCTCTTCAGGATTATTCTGACTTTTGGGTAACTACATAGATTAGTAGTTTTTGGATGTACGCATTTGAGATATAGACTCTATGTTGTGTACTTATTCTTTTGTGTAGCACGTGATGCTATTCTTTTGTATTATCGTGGATCTTTCTGACCATGACTTTGATGTACACTTTCATGTGATATATATTTATTCATATCTTCTTCCGCCTTTGTGATATGGATGTCTGTGACTGATTTATGTTATTATTATTTCTATGTTTGTTTCCAAAGATTATATATAGCCACCGTGTGATAGCTTTGTGTCTGTATCGGTATGTCGGACTTCCTCCTTAAAAGATATGCATTCTATTCTATCTGACGTATCGGTGCTCGCACAAAGAAGTTACATGGATGGTCGCTCCTCCACAGCCTTATTCTCCGTGCTAATTGACAACACTACATCGTAGTGTTCTTGGTTAGTGTGGGTATAGAGGTGGGGCGTCACAGCTTGGTATCAGAGCCAAACTTCGGAACAATGTAGAATAACTTAACAAGGATCATCGTCCTAAGTCCACCTTAGGAGTTGTGTTTCAGGATTTAGTTCGAATTCTTCGAACCGATTCATCCTGTTTTCTTTATGATCCCTTGTTTCATCTATCAAGATTTGCTTGATATTCATTTGGTGAATAACCTTTTTCTTCTTCTCTCTTTCTTAAAGAGAAGAATGTCTAGACCAGGTCGTCCCAGAGCTGGACCGTCTACTGTTACTCCCCAGGATGGAGTTTTCATGACTGCTCAACAGCTTCTTGATTTAGTGAAGAATGCTCAAGCAGCTGGTCCTAATCAGGAACCTACTCATCCAAAGTCTGGATTTGCACGTTTGTGCAACGATTATACCAACTTGGGTGGGAAACCATTCAAAGGTTCCGAAACTATTATCGAGGTCCAGGCCTGGTTAAGAACATGCGATAGAATCTTTTCTCGCATGAATCTTGTCGATCTTCACCGTGTTCAGGTGGCCTCCAGTATGCTCCAAGAGAGAGCATTGGATTGGTATGAACTCCTTATTTCAGAGATTAATGAAGCGGATCTCACCTGGGAGAAATTCCGGGAACGCTTCGAATTAAAGTTCGTACCAGAAGCAGAGAAAGTAACATTGGCTCGTCGTTTCATAGACCTTGTTCAAGGTACATCCTCTATGACAAATTATGTCGCGTCTTTCGAGTCACTGTCTAAGTATGGGGTTGAATACATCAACACCCCGTTGAAGAAGAACCATAGATTCGTTTATGGCTTAAACAAGAACCTCAAGAAGCCATTACTTCTAAAATTAGAAGTTTCTTTCGATCAACTGATTGATATTGCTCTTCGTCTTGAAGAGGCTGATAAGGACAGTGATGTTGAAGTGGTGGCTTCCAAACCAAACTTCAACAACAAGAAGAGGCCTAACAAGTTCAAAGGTCCTTATCCCAACAAAATGGATAAGCAAGCAGCTCCTGCTGCAAAGACTTTTTCCCCTAGTGATGGGAAATGCTATAACTGTGGTGCTAGGGGCCATTTTGCGAACAAGTGTTCAAAGCCCCGTTCTTGTCACTATTGTAAGAGCCCGGATCATTATATACATTTGTGCCCCAGACGTCAAGGCAATAAGGAGGGAAAGCTTAATGTGGCTCAAGCCCCTGGTAACACATCTCGCGGTCAAGGTATGTCTCATTCTGTCCTTGATGGCATTATTTTATTTCATGATCAACCTATTAGAGTTCTCTTTGATACGGGTGCATCCCATTCTTTTATATCAAAGGAACTTGTCGATACTTTTTCTTTAAGTGTTGTTGCTTTAATGACTTCTTTAAGAATTGCGAATCCAGTTGGTGGATCCGCAACTCTTAGTCTGCTTTGTAAAGATGTCGAGATTATTTTGTGTGATTTTTCCTTCCTAGCCGATTTGCATGTCATGCGTTACTTAGGCTTTGGTATGATTTTGGGTATGGATTGGCTTAATCGTGATGAAGCTCATATCCTATGTCCTGAGCGGACTATTCATCTCCGACATCCGCAATCTGTTAATCAGATTTCTATTATTCTTAAAGATTCGAATTCCGCTTTGATTGCATCTTTATATTCTTTAAATCCTCATGATAATGATAATGATGATGAGGAAGACGTCATTTCTCTTATTCGCATTGTTCGCGAATTTTCCGACATCTTTGAGCTCGTTTTAGGATTACCACCTAAACGAGCAATTGAGTTCAAAATTAATCTTATACCTGGAGCTCAACCTATTACCCGTCCTCCTTATCGCATGTCCAATAAGGAGAATGAAGAGATGCGCAAACAACTATCCGAGTTGGAGACGAAGCAACTTATCCGCTCTAGTTCCTCGCCTTGGGGAGCTTCAGCTATTTTCGTAAGTAAGTCCGATGGTACACTTAGGCTTTGCGTCGACTACTGCAAGCTTAATGATCTTACTATTAAGAATAAATATCCATTGCCTCAGATTGATGATCTGTTTGATCAACTTTGTGGTGCTAGAGTCTTTTCACAATTGGACTTGGCTACCGGTTTCCATCAGCTTCGTATTGCAGAGGATAGTATTCCTTTGACTTCGTTCCGTACACGCTATGGATCTTAGGAATGGCTAGTTATGCCATTCGGTTTAACGAATGCTCCGGCTTATTTCGTTGACCTTATGAATAGAGTTTTCAAAGATTTCCTCGATCGGTTTGTTCTCATCTTTATTGATGATATTCTTGTGTATTCTAAAACCGAGGAGGAACACGAAAAGCATCTTCGAATTATATTGGAAACTCTTAGGAGCAATCAACTAAAAGCAAAATTTTCTAAATGCCATTTTTGGCAATCTAGTGTGAAGTTTCTCGGTCATATTATTTCCGAATCCGGAATATCAGTGGATCCTTCAAAGATTGAAGCGATTCAAAATTGGAAGAGACCGGAGAGCGTGACTGAAATCCGTAGCTTTCTCGGATTGGCAGGTTATTACCGCTGTTTTATAAAAGACTTTTCTAAGATTGCCGTTCCTCTTACTGGCTTAACAAAGAAAGATGTTAAATACATTTGATCGGACAAATGTGAAACTTCTTTTCAGAAATTAAAAGAACTCCTTTCTGATGCTCATATTCTTATTATTCCCGAAGGGAATCAAGACTTTGTCGTTTATACCGATGCTAGTCGCGTTGGTTTGGGTGTCGTTCTTATGCAAAAAGAATGTGTTATTGCTTATGCTTCTAGGCAATTGAAGCCGGCTGAGACTAGATATGCCACACATGATTTAGAACTCGCGGCTATCGTTTTCGCCCTTCGAATTTGGCGACATTATCTTTTGGGAGAAAAGTTTATACTTTATACTGATCATAAGTCTTTGAAATATTTATTCTCTCCAAAGGAACTTAATTTGCGTCAACAGCGTTGGCTCGAATTCCTTGCATCTTATGATCTTGATATCCTTTATACTCCCGGAAAGGGAAATCGAGTTGCTGACGCACTTAGTCGAAAACAATAAGCGGTTGTATCCATGATGATATCTGAATGGAACGATCTCGAACTTTTATCCACTTGTGAAATTCGAGATCGTGTTTCCGAATTATGTTCATCTCTTGTTTTATGGAGCCTTGAGGCTCATCCTTCTCTATTAGACCGCATTCTTGAAGCTCAAAGGCTAGATCCTGAATTGGCTTTGCTTAGCCATAATATTAGGGATAAAACCGATATTGAAGGTTTGAAAGACTTTGATATTGATTTTCATGGCGGCATTCGAAAATTTGGTAGATTGATCGTACCAAATATTAGTGATCTTCGTAGAGACATTCTAGAATATTCTCATCGTTCCAAGTATTCCATTCATCCCGGTAGCAGTAAAATGTACGCTGATATGAAGCGACTTTATTATTGGGAAGGAATGAAATCTGATATCGCTAACTTTGTTAAGTGTTGCATGACTTGCCAACTTGTTAAGGCTGAACATCAAAGGCCCGGTGGGTTATTGCAACCATTGGAAATTCCAGTATGGAAGTGGGATCAAATTTCCATGGATTTTATTGATGGCCTTCCCCGTTCTCGTTCGGGTCATAATAGCTTATGGGTGATTGTTGATAGACTTACTAAATCTGCCCATTTTATTCCTGTTCGGTCGAACCGAAACGTTCCTCTTCTGGCCAAGCTCTTTATTAAAGAAATTGTTAAACTGCATGGAGTTCCTTTTTCCATTGTTAGTGATCGTGATCCATTGTTTACTAGTGGATTCTGGAAGAGTCTTCAAAAAGCTTTGGGAACGAAGCTTAATTTTAGCACCGCTTATCACCCCCAGTCCGATGGACAAACTGAGCGTGTGAATCAAACACTTGAAGATCTTCTTCGTGCTTGTGTTCTTGACTTTGGTGGAAGTTGGGATGATCATATTTCACTTGTTGAGTTTTCCTATAATAACAGCTTTCAATCTAGTATTGGTATGGCTCCTTTCAAGGCACTCTATGGAAGGCCATGCTGATCTCCTTCTTGTTGGCTTGAGGCCGGTGAGAAACTGGTTTTAGGACCAGATTTTATTCGAGATTCCACAGAAAAGATTGAACTTATTCGACATAGGATGAAAGAAGCCCAGAGTAGACAAAAATCCTATGCCGATAACCGAAGAAGGAAATTAGAATTTTCTGTTGGTGATCTTGTATTTATTCGTGTTTCACCAATGAAGGGTGTTGTACGTTTCAGTCGATCGGGAAAGTTAGCGCCTCGATATATTGGGCCATTTCCTGTCACTGAACGTATTGGTTCCTTGGCTTATCGCCTTTCATTACCGGCTCAGTTTTCTGCTATGCATGACGTGTTCCACGTATCTCAATTACGGAAGTGCCTTCGGGATTCCGATTCCATTCTTGAGCCCGGTGTTGTGGAAGAGATAGAAGTTTCACCTAATTTAACTTATGAGCAGCATCCTATTCAAATTATTGCTTCGGAGATCAAACGATTTCGAAATAAAGATGTTCCGCTTGTTAAAGTTCAATGGTCCTCAAATCCTAAGGATTGCTCTTGGGAAACTAGAGAATTCATCGAGCGTACACATCCGGAATTACTTTCTCATGCTCTTTGAGGTATTCTTATTTCAAATTCCTTTTGTGTTAATATGCATTTTAAGGTTGTTACTTTTTATTTTCGTCTTATATATTGCGAGGACGCAATTTCTTTAAGGAGGGGAGTCTGTAACAACCCGCATATTTATCAATTCTATATTTAAATATTTTATAGTTAAGTCAGATGTTAGTCCAAAAAGCTACTTTTTGCATACGGTCAAATTAGGACTCGAGACCACCCCCATTGAGTTCTAAATGACGTTTGCGATCTTTTTGAGTGTAAACTTCGATATGTTCGGAGATAGCGAAATTTTCGTCACTTTTCCCACTTGTGACTTTGGTTTGGACTGCACCTTCTTTAGTTCAGCCCAACCCTCTTTCTCACTTCATTCACCATTTGTTTTAACATTCAAACTTCATCAAAAATGGTGGTGGGAAGTGGAAATTAAAACTCCAAACTTAAATTCTATTGCAAATCCGAGATTCAACATCAAATTCAAGTAGAAGATAGTGGATTCAAGCTTTGGATTGCTTCTCCTTGCTTTCAATCTCCATCTTCATCCATTTCAGTGAAAAGGTGAGATTTTTGATCTCACATCTTGCCTATAGATGTCATTGGGCTGTTGGGAATGATCCCCTATTGCATTTGTATGAATATCTGCATTTGGTTTGGATTGGATTGGCGAAAAACTCCAATTTTCAGCGTTTTTGGTGATTTTCTGGCACTAGGTCGTTCTGGAATATTAGCTCGTCTGGCCTTAGGTCGTTTCCGACCTATTATCACTCGGCAAATACTAGGTCGTTCTGGAATATTAGCTCGTCTGGCCTTAGGTCGTTTCTGACCTATTATCACTCGGCAAACACTAGGTCGTTCGTCCCAGTTTAGGTCGTAGGTCGCATTGGCTCTAGGTCGTTCACGAGTTGAGCCTTAAGTCGTTGGGCCTTTACAACGTTAGGTCGCTCGCATGTTAAAAGCGTTAGGTCGCTCGACTTCGCTAAGTCGTAGGTCGACTCCGACCTTATATCGCCCGGATTGTTTGCGTTAGGTCGCGCCACTTTTAGGTCGCGTCACTTTTAGGTCGCGCCACTTTTAGGTCGCGCCTCTTTTAGGTCGCGCCTCTTTTAGGTCGCGCCTCTTTTAGGTCACTAGGTCGTTGGGAAATTAACTTGTCCGGCTTTGCCTGCTTTTTAGCTTGTTTATCCCCTAGGTCGCTCGCGTGCTTAGGTCGTAGGTCGCGTTGGCACTTAGGTCGTAGTTCGCATTGGCTCTTAGGTCGCTCGCCTCTAGGTCGCAGACCTTAGGTCGCTTGGCCTCACTTACTCTATTAGGTCGCTCTGCCATTCTAGTTAGTTCGCTCGACCACTTTGTTAAGTCGCCCACCTTTTTAAACTTAGGTCGCATGACCCCTTAGGTCGTTTGGCTTCTCGAGGCCGCTTGTCTTCACTAGGTCGAACACCATAGCAGAGGCGTTGCCCCCGCACCCCCACCTAGGGGGTTGCCACCCCCCTGGACCCCCCTCCGTAGGCGATCTTATCTGAAAAACATTCAACAGAACTTCCACTTTGATGCATTTTGAGCTGATTTCCTTGGATTTTGTTCACGTCTTCGAATGTGAATTTTTGTGATAGATTGTTTCTACAATCATTTTTGTGATTTGTCACTTTAAAAATATGAAGGTTTCAATACTAGTAGTAAATATCAAAACTCTTTTATCAAAGCGATTTCAACTCTATTTTATTACAAAGCTCTTTTTTCCTAAACCGTTTTCCAACCTATTAGTATATACAAGCCTTTACTTCACTCGGATGAGAAATCGAATTAAATGACTTAGTAAAACGATTGGTATGAAACGCTTGCATTCACTTCGTCGGTTAGCTCTTGGACTTGTTCGATTGAACCCTTTATGTGACAATTTCCTAGTGAAGATTTACAGCTTGTTCGTAAATATTTAAGTTAAGCAAGTGGTTATGGGACATGAAGCTAAACTCATATATTTACTGGCTTGGTGTGATTGACACTTCCTTACGATCATGACGATCATTCTTGTGATTTAGACTAGCGATTGAGCGATGTCTCTTTGTTTGCGAGGGAGACTAGACCCCGCTTGGGTGGTGTTTCTACTCACATATATGGGGCTTCACCCCATGGTCTTCGGGCCGTTCGTGTGTCAAAGGCCGTCGGGCCATCCGTGTGTTCGGAAAATTAAATGGATAGCTTCCATGAGATAGCTTCTCGTCCGTATGCTCGGACTTCTCCCTTTTAGTGATTTCTGGATTTCGTGTGTTGATTTCTGGGATTTGTTCTGGATTTCGTGTGTTGATTTCTGGATTTAGTGCTTCACCAACTTTTGTGGTTTTCATTGATATGATATCAGTTTTTGTGTATTGGTGAATTTGTGTGTCATTACCTTTTTATGGGTTTGGATCTTTGAGAAGATCCTTGTGAAATTGATTAATCTCTTGTTGATTATCATTTACGTACTTATAGTAGTACGACGTTATGGTTATTACATTTTCATGTCATGTCGTTTACTTTATACCATATCATCTGATATTTATAGCTAGACTGATCCGTTTATTATTTTCTTATAAATAATACTCGGGTCAGACCGAGATGTTACAGGTGCTTCTGCTTGACTTCTCTTCAGGATTATTCTGACTTTTGGGTAACTACATAGATTAGTAGTTTTTGGATGTATGCATTTGAGATATAGACTCTATGTTGTGTACTTATTCTTTTGTATAGCATGTGATGTTATTCTTTTGTATTATCGTGGATCTTTCTGACCATGACTCTGATGTACACTTTCATGTGATATATATTTATTCATATCTTCTTCCGCCTTTGTGATATGGATGTCTGTGACTGATTTATGTTATGATTATTTCTATGTTTGTTTCCAAAGATTATATATAGCCACCGTGTGATAGCTTTGTGTTTGTATCGGTATGTCGGACTTCCTCCTTAAAAGATATGCATTATATTCTATCTGTCGTATCGGTGCTCGCACAAAGAAGTTACATGGATGGTCGCTCCTCCACAGCCTTATTCTCCGTGCTAATTGACAACACTACATCGTAGTGTTCTTGGTTAGCGTGGGTATAGAGGTGGGGCGTCACAGCTTGGTATCAGAGCCAAACTTCGGAACAATGTAGAATAACTTAACAAGGATCATCGTCCTAAGTCCACCTTAGGAGTTGTGTTTCAGGATTTAGTTCGAATCTTCGAACCGATTCATCTTGTTTTCTTTATGATTCCTTGTTTCATCTATCAAGATTTGCTTGATATTCATTTGGTGAATAACCTTTTTCTTCTTCTCTCTTTCTTAAAGAGAAGAATGTCTAGACCAGGTCGTCCCAGAGCTGGACCGTCTACTGTTACTCCCCAGGATGGAGTTTTCATGACTGCTCAACAGCTTCTTGATTTAGTGAAGAATGCTCAAGCAGCTGGTCCTAATCAGGAACCTACTCATCCAAAGTCTGGATTTGCACGTTTGTGCAACGATTATACCAACTTGGGTGGGAAACCATTCAAAGGTTCCGAAACTATTATCGAGGTCCAGGCCTGGTTAAGAACATGCGATAGAATCTTTTCTCACATGAATCTTGTCGATCTTCACCGTGTTCAGGTGGCCTCCAGTATGCTCCAAGAGAGAGCATTGGATTGGTATGAACTCCTTATTTCAGAGATTAATGAAGCGGATCTCACCTGGGAGCAATTCCGAGAACGCTTCGAATTAAAGTTCGTACCAGAAGTAGAGAAAGTTACATTGGCTCGTCGTTTCATAGACCTTGTTCAAGGTACATCCTCTATGACAAATTATGTCGCATCTTTCGAGTCACTGTCTAAGTATGGGGTTGAATACATCAACACCCCGTTGAAGAAGAACCAAAGATTCATTTATGGCTTGAAAAAGAACCTCAAGAAGCCATTACTTCTAAAATTAGAAGTTTCTTTCGATCAACTGATTGATATTGCTCTTCGTCTTGAAGAGGCTGATAAGGACAGTGATGTTGAAGTGGTGGCTTCCAAACCAAACTTCAACAACAAGAAGAGGCCTAACAAGTTCAAAGGTCCTTATCCCAACAAAAAGGATAAGCAAGCAGCTCCTGCTGCAAAGACCTTTTTCCCTAGTGATGGAAAATGCTATAACTGTGGTGCTAGGGGCCATTTTGCGAACAAGTGTTCAAAGCCTCGTTCTTGTCGCTATTGTAAGAGCCCGGATCATTATATACATTTATGCCCTAGACGTCAAGGCAATAAGGAGGGAAAGCTTAATGTGGCTCAAGCCCCTGGTAACACATCTCGCGGTCAAGGTATGTCTCATTCTGTCCTTGATGGCATTATATTATTTCATGATCAACCTATTAGAGTTCTCTTTGATACGGGTGCATCCCATTCTTTTATATCAAAGGAACTTGTCGATACTTTTTCTTTAAGTGTTGTTGCTTTAATGACTTCTTTAAGAATTGCGAATCCAGTTGGTGGATCTGCAACTCTTAGTCTGCTTTATAAAGATGTCGAGATTATTTTGTGTGATTTTTACTTCCTAGCCGATTTTCATGTCATGCGTTACTTAGGCTTTGGTATGATTTTGGGTATGGATTGGCTTAATCGTTATGAAGCTCATATCCTATGTCCTGAGTGGACTATTCATCTCCGACATCCGCAATCTGTTAATCAGATTTCTATTATTCTTAAAGATTCGAATTCCGCTTTGATTGCATCTTTATATTCTTTAAATCCTCGTGATAATGATAATGATGATGAGGAAGACGTCATTTCTCTTATTCGCATTGTTCGCGAATTTTTCGACATCTTTGAGCCCGTTTTAGGATTACCACCTAAACGAGCAATTGAGTTCAAAATTAATCTTATACCTAGAGCTCAACCTATTACCCGTCCTCCTTATCGCATGTCCAAAAAGGAAAATAAAGAGATGCGCAAACAACTATCCGAGTTGGAGACGAAGCAACTTATCCGCTCTAGTTCCTCGCCTTGGGGAGCTTCAGCTATTTTCGTAAGTAAGTCCGATGGTACACTTAGGCTTTGCGTCGACTACCGCAAGCTTAATGATCTTACTATTAAGAATAAATATCCATTGCCTCGGATTGATGATCTGTTTGATCAACTTTGTGGTGCTAGAGTCTTTTCACAATTGGACTTGGCTACCGGTTTTTATCAGCTTCGTATTGCAGAGGATAGTATTCCTTTGACTTCGTTCCGTACAAGCTATGGATCTTATGAATGGCTAGTTATGCCATTCGGTTTAACGAATGCTCCGGCTTATTTCGTTAACCTTATGAATAGTGTTTTCAAAGATTTCCTCGATCGGTTTGTTCTCATCTTTATTGATGATATTCTTGTGTATTCTAAAACCGACGAGGAACACGAAAAGCATCTTCGAATTGTATTGGAAACTCTTAGGAGCAATCAACTAAAAGAAAAATTTTCTAAATGCCATTTTTGGCAATCTAGTGTGAAGTTTCTCGGTCATATTATTTCCGAATCCGGAATATCAGTGGATCCTTCAAAGATTGAAGCGATTCAAAATTGGAAGAGACCGGAGAGCGTGACTGAAATCCGTAGCTTTCTCGGATTGGCAGGTTATTACCGCCGATTTATAAAAGACTTTTCTAAGATTGTCGTTCCTCTTACTGGCTTAACAAAGAAAGGTGTTAAATACATTTGGTCGGACAAATGTGAAACTTCTTTTCAGAAATTAAAAGAACTCCTTTCTGATGCTCATATTCTTATTATTCCCGAAGGGAATCAAGACTTTGTCGTTTATACCGATGCTAGTCGCGTTGGTTTGGGTGCCGTTCTTATGCAAAAAGAACGTATTATTGCTTATGCTTCTAGGCAATTGAAGCCGGCTGAGACTTGATATGCCACACATGATTTAGAACTCGCGGCTATCGTTTTCGCCCTTCGAATTTGGTGACATTATCTTTTGGGAGAAAAGTTTATACTTTATACTGATCATAAGTCTTTGAAATATTTATTCTCTCAAAAGGAACTTAATTTGCGTCAACACCGTTGGCTCGAATTCCTTGCCTCTTATGATCTTGATATCCTTTATACTCCCGGAAAGGGAAATCGAGTTGCTGACGCACTTAGTCGAAAACAATAAGCGGTTGTTTCCATGATGATATCTGAATGGAACGATCTCGAACTTTTATCCACTTGTGAAATTCGAGATCGTGTTTCCGAATTATGTTCATCTCTTGTTTTATGTAGCCTTGAGGCTCATCCTTCTCTATTAGACCGCATTCTTGAAGCTCAAAGGCTATATCCTGAATTGGCTTTGCTTAGCCATAATATTAGGGATAAAACCGATATTGAAGGTTTGAAAGACTTTGATATTGATTTTCGTGGCGGCATTCGAAAATTTGGTAGATTGATCATACCAAATATTAGTGATCTTCGTAGAGACATTCTAGAAGATTCTCATCGTTCCAAGTATTCCATTCATCCCGGTAGCAGTAAAATGTACGCTGATATGAAGCGACTTTATTATTGGGAAGGAATGAAATCTGATATCGCTAACTTTGTTAAGTGTTGCATGACTTGCCAACTTGTTAAGGCTGAACATCAAAGGCCCGGTGGGTTATTGCAACCATTGGAAATTCCAGTATGGAAGTGGGATCAAATTTCCATGGATTTTATTGATGGCCTTCCCCGTTCTCGTTCGGGTCATAATAGCTTATGGGTGATTGTTGATAGACTTACTAAATCTGCCCATTTTATTCCTGTTCGGTCGAACCGAACCGTTCCTCTTCTGGCCAAGCTCTTTATTAAAGAAATTGTTAAACTGCATGGAGTTCCTTCTTCCATTGTTAGTGATCATGATCCATTGTTTACTAGTGGATTCTGGAAGAGTCTTCAAAAAGCTTTGGGAACGAAGCTTAATTTTAGCACCGCTTATCACCCCCAGTCCGATGGACAAACTGAGCGTGTGAATCAAACACTTGAAGATCTTCTTCGTGCTTGTGTTCTTGACTTTGGTGGAAGTTGAGAAGATCATATTTCACTTGTTGAGTTTTCCTATAATAACAGCTTCCAATCTAGTATTGGTATGGCTCCTTTCGAGGCACTCTATGGAAGGCCATGCTGATCTCCTTCTTGTTGGCTTGAGGCCGGTGAGAAACTGGTTTTAGGACCAGATTTTATTCGAGATTCCACAGAAAAGATTGAACTTATTCGACATAGGATGAAAGAAGCCCAGAGTAGACAAAAATCCTATGCCGATAACCGAAGAAGGAAATTAGAATTTTCTGTTGGTGATCTTGTATTTATTCGTGTTTCACCAATGAAGGGTGTTGTACGTTTCAGTCGATCGGGAAAGTTAGCGCCTCGATATATTGGGCCATTTCCTGTCACTGAACGTATTGGTTCCTTGGCTTATCGCCTTTCATTACCGGCTCAGTTTTTTGCTATGCATGACGTGTTCCACGTATCTCAATTATGGAAGTGCCTTCGGGATTCCGATTCCATTCTTGAGCCCGGTGTTGTGGAAGAGATAGAAGTTTCACCTAATTTAACTTATGAGCAGCATCCTATTCGAATTAATGCTTCGGAGATCAAACGACTTCGAAATAAAGATGTTCCGCTTGTTAAAGTTCAATGGTCCTCAAATCCTAAGGATTTCTCTTGGGAAACTAGAGAATTCATCGAGCGTACACATCCGGAATTACTTTCTCATGCTCTTTGAGGTATTCTTATTTCAAATTCCTTTTGTGTTAATATGCATTTTAAGGTTGTTACTTTTTATTTTCGTCTTATATATTGCGAGGACGCAATTTCTTTAAGGAGGGGAGTCTGTAACAACCCGCATATTTATCAATTCTATATTTAAATATTTTATTTAAATATTTTATTTAAATATTTTATAGTTAAGTCAGATGTTAGTCCAAAAAGCTACTTTTTGCATACGGTCAAATTAGGACTCGAGACTACCCTTCATTGAGTTCTAAATGACGTTTGCGATCTTTTTGAGTGTAAACTTCGATATGTTCGGAGATAGCGAAATTTTCGTCACTTTTCCCACTTGTGACTTTGGTTTGGACTGCACCTTCTTTAGTTCAGCCCAACCCTCTTTCTCACTTCATTCACCATTTGTTTTAACATTCAAGCTTCATCAAAAATGGTGGTGGGAAGTGGAAATTAAAACTCCAAACTTAAATTCTATTGCAAATCCAAGATTCAACATCAAATTCAAGTAGAAGATAGTGGATTCAAGCTTTGGATTGCTTCTCCTTGCTTTCAATCTCCATCTTCATCCATTTTAGAGAAAAGGTGAGATTTTTGATCTCACATCTTGCCTATAGATGTCATTGGGCTGTTGGGAATGATCCCCTTTTGCATTTGTATGAATATCTGCATTTGGTTTGGATTGGATTGGTGAAAAACTCCAATTTTTAGCCTTTTTGGTGATTTTCTGGCACTAGGTCGTTCTGGAATATTAGCTCGTCTGGCCTTAGGTCGTTTCCGACCTATTATCACTCGGCAAACACTAGGTCGTTCGTCCCAGTTTAGGTCGTAGGTCGCATTGGCTCTAGGTCGTTCGCGAGTTGAGCCTTAGGTCGTTGGGCCTTTACAACGTTAGGTCGCTCGCGTGTTAAAAGCGTTTGGTCACTCGACTTCGCTAAGTCGTAGGTCGACTCCGACCTTATATCGCCCGGATTGTTTGAGTTAGGTCGCGCCACTTTTAGGTCGCGTCACTTTTAGGTCGCGCCACTTTTAGGTCGTGCCTCTTTTAGTTCGCGCCTCTTTTAGGTCGCTAGGTCGTTGGGAAATTAACTCATCCGGCTTTGCCTGCTTGTTAGCTTGTTTATCCCCTAGGTCGCTCGCGTGCTTAGGTCGTAGGTCGCGTTGGCACTTAGGTCGTAGGTCGCATTGGCTCTTAGATCGCACGCCTCTAGGTCGCAGACCTTAGGTCGCTTGGCCTTACTTACTCTGTTAGGTCGCTCTGCCATTCCAGTTAGGTCGCTCGGCCACTTTGTTAAGTCGCCCACCTTTTTAAACTTAGGTCGCATGACCCCTTAGGTCGTTTGGCTTCTCGAGGCCGCTTGTCTTCACTAGGTCGAACACCATAGCAGGGGCGTTGCCCCCGCACCCCTACCTAGGGGGTTGCCACCCCCTGGACCCCCCTCCGTAGGCGATCTTATCTGAAAAACATTCAACAGAACTTCCACTTTGATGCATTTTGAGCTGATTTCCTTGGATTTTGTTCACGTCTTCGAATGTGAATTTTTGTGATAGATTGTTTCTACAATCATTTTTGTGATTTGTCACTTTAAAAATATGAAGGTTTCAATACTAGTAGTAAATATCAAAACTCTTTTATCAAAGCGATTTCAACTCTATTTTATTACAAAGCTCTTTTTTCCTAAACCGTTTTCCAACCTATTAGTATATACAAGCCTTTACTTCACTTGGATGAGAAATTGAATTAAACGACTTAGTAAAACGAGTGGTATGAAACGTTTGCGTTCACTTCGTCGGTTAGCTCTTGGACTTGTTCGATTGAACCCTTTATGTGACAATTTCCTAGTGAAGATTTACAGCTTGTTCATAAATATTTAAGTTAAGCAAGTGGTTATGGGACATGAAGCTAAACTCATATATTTACTGGCTTGGTGTGATTGACACTTCCTTACGATCATGACGATCATTCTTGTGATTTAGACTAGCGATTGAGCGATGTCTCTTTGTTTGCGAGGGAGACTAGACCCCGCTTGGGTGATGTTTCTACTCACATATATGGGGCTGCACCCCATGGTCTTCGGGCCGTTCGTGTGTCAAAGGCCTTCGGGCCATCCGTGTGTTCGGAAAATTAAATGGATAGCTTCCATGAGATAGCTTCTCGTCCGTGTGCTCGGACTTCTCCCTTTTAGTGATTTCTGGATTTCGTGTGTTGATTTCTGGGATTTGTTCTGGATTTCGTGTGTTGATTTCTGGATTTAGTGCTTCACCAACTTTTGTGGTTTTCATTGATATGATATCAGTTTTTGTGTATTGGTGAATTTGTGTGTCATTACCTTTTTATGGGTTTGGATCTTTGAGAAGATCCTTGTGAAATTGATTAATCTCTTATTGATTATCATTTACATACTTATAGTAGTACGACGTTATGGTTATTACATGTTCATGTCATGTCGTTTACTTTATACCATATCATCTGATATTTATAGCTAGACTGATCCGTTTATTATTTTATTATAAATAATACTCGGGTCAGACCGAGATGTTACAGGTGCTTCTGCTTGACTTCTCTTCAAGATTATTCTGACTTTTAGCTAACTACATAGATTAGTAGTTTTTGGATGTACGCATTTGAGATATAGACTCTATGTTGTGTACTTATTCTTTTGTATAGCACGTGATGCTATTCTTTTGTATTATCGTGGATCTTTTTGACCACGACTCTGATGTACACTTTCATGTGATATATATTTATTCATATCTTCTTCCGCCTTTGTGATATGGATGTCTGTGACTGATTTATGTTATGATTATTTCTATGTTTGTTTCCGAAGATTATATATAGCCACCGTGTGATAGCTTTGTGTTTGTATCGGTATGTCGGACTTCCTCCTTAAAAGATATGCATTCTATTCTATCTGACGTATCGGTGCTCGCACAAAGAAGTTACATGGATGGTCGCTCCTCCACAGCCTTATTCTCCGTGCTAATTGATAGCACTACATCGTAGTGTTCTTGGTTAGCGTGGGTATAGAGGTGGGGCGTCACATGAAGTATACTCTAGAGTGAGTAATCCTTAAGATATCCGTTCGAATGCCTCAGTAAATTCTCTTACTATCCACTGATAGTGAGTATGAGTGCAAGAAGAGGATGAGATAGGGGACAGGGGAATACGACTATAAATGGTCAATACCCTGTAACAACAAGGAAACAATCTTTTCTCCATCAATCTCTTTTGTTCAGCATCTTTTCTCAATTCTTCGATAATTTCTGGTAGATCCAGGAAGGAGATTCGATATATTAATATGGGACATAAACTCCAGATAGACCAAAATTGTTTATTTGGATGTATTGGTTGCCTTGTTTGCTTTGGTTGCTATGGTTGATAGGTATAATTTGGTCTCTAAACTAAAAGTTTTGGAATTGTATCCATATATCTATCTATTCTTTCGGTCCCAATATGTTCTACGAATGGTTAGTTATCCCTTCGAACTAACCGATGCCCTTGCATATTTCGTAGATCTGGATAACCCGAGTATCTTGTGAAGTGTCAAATAGATTCATTCTTGTATCTATTATTGATATTCTGATTTGGTAAGCCAAATGCAGAATAGACGTTCAGTTTGATTTGATGAAATATTCTTCATCTATCTTTGTGTCTCATTGGCAATTTCGAGGACGAAATTCTTTTAAAGGGGGAAATCTGTAACGACCTCGAATTTTACATATATATAAATTGATAATTTATTGAATTTTTGAATTAAAAATTTGAGAAATTAATCAATAAAGTGATGTGATTCCCCGAATCCAAATAAATTATGTATAAATCATTTAAAATTTAAATATGGTAAATATTGTATATATGTGAATATATATATATTTGGGTATATATGAGTAAAATTGAATATATATGTATATATTTGATTTGAATTTAAATCTTAAATAAATGAGTTAGAAATAAATGGTTTAATAATAAATGATAATAATAAATATTAAAATTGATGGTTAACAATGATTTCAATTTATAAAATAAATACAAGATGATAAATATTAAAGTAAAATAATAGTCATAAATTAAGCTAGGAATAGAAAGCAATAATAAAAGATAAATTATAGATAAATACATATAGTAAATACATTAAATAAATTATAACAACAAATTAAAATAGAAATTGTTTATATTACAAAATAATAAGATTTAAAGAAAATAAAATACATTTAAATATGAATAAATGTAGACAAATATGAAACAAATAATAAAAATATATACATGAATTAGATTATAAAAGAAAAGATAAATATATGTAGACTTTTAAAAGAATGAAGAAAAAAAAGGATAAGTAAAAGCTTGCAAAGGAAGATAAAGCAAAGGAAGCCACATTTAAACTATTTCATTTTTTTGTACAACCGAGATGGAAGAAGGAATACTATATAAATATAAATATTATATAATCCTAATTAATGTAAATGTCTTTAGTACACTACCATTTATCACTTCAGCCACCAAGCAAGATCTATAGCCACCATAATCTCGAACAGGTACATCTGAAAATGAGAAAAATATACATTTGTCCAAAGTCAATTAATGAAGCCATTAATACAAGTATTATCAGCCACCAAAAGAAGAAAGAAAGTCTCTGATGTTGTACAAATACATATAACCTCACTTGTACAAAATAATACATACCCTGTAAACTCATTTCATTTCCTATATACATCCATCTCTTATTCATTTCAGTTTCGTCCCATTCCAACTGAGAAACAAAGATCTGAAATAAAACATCCTCTTAAACTTAAACAGTACTTCAACTTAAAACAACTCTACAAACCAGATTTATCAAAGAAGAAGTTTTCAACTTTCAGATTTTAAAAAGGATTTCAACTTCAAAGGCTCTGGAACTAAGATGTGGAAGGTGAGTAAACTAACACCCTAAAAGCCTAAATCTGTTTTTATATCTAATGATTATGATTAATACTTGAATGTTGTCGTGAAAAATATTTGTATATGCCTGCATGTGATATATATATATGTGTGTGTGTAAATAGGGTGTGTATGTTTGGAAAACAGGCAAAACTTGCCTCTGTTTATACTTTCCAGGTTTACAGGGTTTAAAAACCTATTCAAAAATTTATATCACCCAAAAGAATTAATGATAGGCTTTGATTTCTAAACAAAATTTGATTATAAGACCATAATAAGAATTGTAAAAATAGTTTTAAGAATTTATATTAAGTGAGTTTATCAAAAAGATAAGATTATAGAGGAAATTGTTTCAAACTGGAAAATTCGATGATCAGGTTTTCAAGTATCAATTATAGAAATGAATTCGCAATTCAAAATAATGATTTTTAATAATCTTTTCAGAAATTTTAAGTTTATATCGATCGATAAATTTTGAGATGATCAGAAATGGGGTTTCGAGTGATTTCCGGTGGTCGGCGATTTTGTTCGACTCGTGATTGGAACTGTAGCTAGCTGAGAGGTTGACGAGTCAAGGAAAAATGCTCGTTGATTTTCTAGTTCATCGTGGATGATGAACGAGGTAAATATAGGGTTTAAAACTAAGTTTTAGTCGAGGGCAGATATTGGGTTGCTGTGGCAACGTCGTCGCATCGGAGTCGATCGAACTGGTGGCGATCGAAAGGTGAGAGGTAGGCGAAGCTGTAGTCGTGGTGGTGAGGCGTAAGGTGGTCGGGATCATCGTCGGCAAAGCAGTTTTTGTTGGTTAAGGTTTGAATGCCTGGGTGGTCGAGTAGCTTGTTTCGAATTCCAGTCGAACTCGATGGAATAAGATGGTCAGGAAGCTCGTGGAAATCGTCGTTGACTTGGCGAAGTGGGCGAGGTTGGTCGGAGACGACCTGAGCGCTTGTGCACGTGCACGAATGTATCACTTGTATCTGTTGTATTTGGGTGATCGGGGAAGATGGGTTTTATCGGGGTGAACTCGAAGAATTCGCGCAATGACTCGGGGAAATAAATGATGTACGAGAACTCGAGGTTGGTCTCGGGATAATTGATGTTTGGCTCGGGTTATTTGAAGTACAGCGGGTTTTAGAAATTTAAAATAAATAAATAACAAAGTTTAAAAGCAATGGAAATTTAAATCAAGATTTCAAGATATATTAACTATGTTTTAGAACCCAAATTAAATTATAAACAAGTTTTAAGTCAAGTTTTCAAAGATCTGATTTTCAAATTAAAATATGTTTAAAAATTGTTTTGGGTTTTGAATAATTATATTGGAATGCTTGTTTAAAGATTCTTAAGTATTTTCAAATAGAAATTGATGATGTGATTAATTAAGTGATTAAGATAAATGGGTTATCTTAAGATTAAAAGATCATTAATTTGAAATTTATTGATAAATACTTAACTAAAAGTTAATTAAGTATTAATTAAGGATTGATCAATTTGTTGAGAGTTGATTAATTAATGATGAGTAATTTAAGGATAATTACTTAATGATAGTAATTAAAGAATAATTAATCAATTTCCTAATTGATGATTAAAGGGTAATTAATTACTTAAAGATAATTACTTAATTAAAGATAATTGATTTATGATCAAAGTGATTAATTAAAGCATAATTAATTAATAGGGTTAATTAATTAAAGAGATTAATTTGAGGGTAAGTAATTAATTAAGATTAATTAATTAAGGAAAGTAATTAAAGTTAATTAATTAAGGACAATTAAATTAAGATAATTAATTGGTTAAATTAATTAAGGATAAGTGATTACTTAATTAATTAGGGGTAATTACCAAATGAAAGTAATTGAAAGTAAAATTACTTAAGGGAAGTAATTAAAAATTCATTTCTTAGGGTAATTAATCAAAGGATTAATAAATTTTAATTGTGAATGTTTGGACTTGACTGAATGGTCGAATTGTTGATATTTCCTGATCTGTGATGCTTTGTGATATATTCTGATTTGTGTGTGACCTGTACTATAGTTTATTTATCTGGGATAAATGTAATATATTATCTGTAATTTATATATCTGTGATCTGTGAATAAAAGATAAGCATTATCGTTATACCGCTTATCAACTATATTTCTGTATTTGAATCTATGATGATTGAATGATGTTGCACTACTGTGTAAAACCCCTGGACTACACCATACACACACAATTATGGATTTCACGTGGAAATCGGTTAAGTCACAGATAATTTAAAATGTAAAATTTTTGAAATTGAAATTTTAATTTCAATTGATTTTGGAAATGGATTTGGGTTGAATATTAAAGCTTTTGAAATGGGATTTTTAAGATGAAAGTTATTTTAAATAACCTGGTAAGGTTTTCAATTTGAATTTGAATTCAAAATTTCGAATTGAATTCTATGTTTGGAAATTACGATTAAAAATGTTATAAATGTGTTTATATGAAGTTAAATCATTTTGAAAGTATAATTTTGAGAATTTGGATTTAACCTAAGAACTTTAACTCGTATGAATGAATCAGATTTTCCGAAATGAAAATTGTTTGTTTTCAAATGATAAAAGCTTTCATATAAGAAAAGAAATTCCAATTTAAGTTAAAGGAATTTCAAGTTTGAATTGAAAAATGGTTTTTCAAGTTATGAATGAATTCTTTTTGAAAGCTATGATTTGAATCTATTTATTTTTAACAGATTTAAATTGGTGATTTGTTTAAACCATTCGAAATGGAATTGTTTTGAAAGCTATCAGTTAAATCTTTGTTTTAAAAGTTTAACGAGTTAAGCCAACTGAAATGGAAATTGATTTGAAAATCTATGAATGGATCTTTGTGAACAACTGGGTGAACTTTGTGAATTGAATCTTTTTGTTTAAGAATTTGAAATGGTGATTCGTTTAAACCATTTAAAGAAAAGGTTTGGGTTTTAAGTTGTGACTTAATTGAAATTCCCTATCCATATGTTTTTAAATATTGCGTTCATTATTCGGATTAGCCGGGAGAGGACCTCTGTGTCACGTAACCCATTCCGAATAATGATACGTCGTATATGGATAGCATTTGAAGACCGGTGTTGAAGACCGGGTATTTGCAAAAACGATATAACCTATCGATTGTCTCTGCACTGAGTTGCTCTGCTATAGAGAATTCCTAAGTGATGGGAAGTCCGATCGGGATTGTGAATACCCGGATTGCAAGGACTTCTTCGGAAGTGCCTTCGGTTCTGTTCGAACCCGGAACAGACTTGTATGGTTACATGTCTGACATTACATTTTGAGATATAAAGCAGATTTCTTTCAAATACATTTCTGTTGGTGGCGGAGAATTTATTATCTTAGCTTAACACCCTTCTCTAAGACGTACGAGCTCAGAGGTTATGTAGTTGAAGGTTATCAGCGATATACTCCCAATTTGGTAATGTGGCATGCTGAGTGTTGCTGTGTGATGATCATTTATTGATAATTTATGATCAAATCATGGCTTTGTGAAACGCGTAGCTTTGTGGACGAGACCTCTTCGAACCTCACAGACCGTAAATGGTCGAAATAGGAATGATGCGGCAAGGTTATGAGGGTCGCGCCCTTTAGGGTATGTCATTTCCTTCTGGAAAAGGGTGGTATCACGGTATGGAGCCCAGATACTTACTCATGTGGACACACTATATTTATTATGTGTGATGTTGGTATAGAGAGCTCTCGGATAAAGGTCCCAAAGGACCGGGAAGTGGCATACTCGAGAAGTAGTTACCTATTCCCAGAGGTAACCCGGCCTTATGTTGGCAGAGAGTCGGGTAGGTTCTCAGGACGTCCATCCAGAGGCGTACCCATTGACAGTGGGAAGTTCCTTAGCCCGACCATTTGTTGGAAATCCAAAGAAACAATACGAACCTTGTACGGTTTTAGTTGTATAACCTGCTATGGAATGTGGCGGTAACCTGCTATTGAACATAGTAGCTATAGTAGGCATAAGTGCGGAATGCCTATGCTGGCTAAGATTAATATTATACTTTCGAAATGTTTTCTGCACTATGCACTAGTAATAATATGGAAAAGAAATTCTTTCATATCAAGCATGTTTGACTATCATAAGAAGAAATCTCCTCCAATTCTGCGTTTGCATTGTGTGTGTGGCGGGAGGTCTTATGGTAGTTTCATTTTCCAAAAGCATTGCGTATTTCAATGTTTAAAATTCTTTTGTTGTTGTTTTAAAGATAAACTGTTTTTGTTGCTCACACCAGTCCCACGACTGAATCGGAGTTTATTGTTCCCTTCCTAAACTCTGGGTGCCCACAAATTTCCACACGGGCAGTCTAGAGTTGGGTTTTCTGATATTCAGGTTTAGTAGACTAGTTGGAGCTAGTTCCGTGTTTGGAGTTCACTGACGACTGGAGTTGCTTATCTTTGTGCATCGTGATGGTGGTTCGAGCTGATGTTGGAGTTGTTGGAGTCATTCTCTTTTGTAGATCATTTGGAGTGATCTCTTCCATTATTGTTATTTCCGCTATAGCATTGTATCATATCTCTGATATTGCTGTGTATTATTGATATCATTGTTGTATATCATTCTGGATATTGTATTCATTGGAGTTGTATATGATATCATTGATTTCTTTATTCCGCTGTGTTGTTATACTTAATGGTGTTATAAGCTCTGGGGAGCCAGATTCGGCGTTTGAATCTACGGCATTTTGAGTACAAGTGAAGTACGGGTGCCGATTTTCGAAGGCCGAGTTTTTTGGAACCTCACATGATCCATGTTGCTTTTGACATAATAAGATATGTATTGTATTTAATCATATTGAACACGTCATCTTGCATTATAGTTTACTTACTCATTTTGAATTATCTAAATTTTTATCGAGGTTTTGTACATTACAAATTATGATTGTTCACCATATAATATTTATATGTGATTAAATATGGATCAAATATCCATATTCTTATATTTGCTTTAGAGTTCAAAACTCATGCAAGACAATACACATTCTTAGGAAAATGAAGACATGAGCAACAAGCAACGAATGTAATTGGTAGTTGTATGATTTGGCTCTTGCATGAGTTATGACGTGACAACATGCCAAAAGATTTATTGATAAGTATACTTTATAGTTCTATGTCAATCGTAATGTAGTTCATTTGTATATTTTAATCAATTAAATTTTATCAATTTATATTAGTTGCATAAATTTATCAATGTAGATTATTTTATCTATAAATAGCATATGTACTTATAATATTATAATAGACATCTTTTGATTTCTTTAGTGGGTGTTTGGACTTGCTTTCCTTGGGATTATGGCCTTAAGTTTTCTCAACAAATCATAGGTTCATAAGTGATGGATAGCACTTTATCGGTTCTATCATATATAAGTCCTAACCCATGGACATTGTCCTAATCTAAATGTCGACCATGAGTTTGCTCAACAAATTGTAAGATATTATTCACTATCACCGACCATTTAACAATGGTCTAAGTATAATGCACGTACCTTGAGTTTGCTCAACAAATATGTGCATGTATCTTACCTTGTCTAATAATATATTAATAATACTAATATAACATCTCTATTTTCAGATTGCTCAACAACCAAAGAGTATGCAAATAATCTATTAATATATAGATGATAGAGGAAAACTTATATATTAAGGATTCATAATCTTTATACATACATACGTACCATACGTACGTACGTACAAACATACATATATTGAGTGATACCAATGTAAGGAATGATGTATTTCTTATGTAAAACCCTTATGATTCAAGTTCTAGACACATCTGAAATCATAGTGTATGTACAATACATATGTGTTTATTCATATAATCTGTTTTGGGTTTATTTAAGTTCCACTTATGTTTATACATATACAGTTATATAAGTTTTAATTTATTTATAGCTTCTAAAATTTAATTAACTTATAATACATATATATGTTATATATACCAAATAGATTAAATACCAACATGAATGCATTAATAGACAGCACTCAAACAGCTTTCATCAATGGTAGGAGTATCACAGACGGTGTAGCAGTTATTTAAGAATATTGTAACGACTCGTAATTTTACCACTTTAAAATTGAGATATTTAATTTATTTTAAATATTCAAATATAAAATTTTCAAACTTAATCATTATGTTTTGTATGATAAACTTATTTTTAGAATTAAATAAAGATTTTGAAGTTTTGTCGTCAAACTGACAAAAGCGGGTTTTCGATAAAATTTAATATACATTTGAATAATTATTATAAATGGTAAATAACTCTTTTTAATGGTTATATAATGATATTATAATAATATAAATTTGATTTATAATGATTTATAAACATAAGTGCTTGTTTATAAAAATCGACAAATTTTATCGCATGTTGACAAATCAACGTCGTATTTTTATAATTGAATTTTAATATTATTTAATACGGTTTTATAACTAAAATGAACTTTTTTTAATTAATTAAAAATGATAAAAAACATATTTTCAAGTTTTGTTTACATAAATAAATATTTTAGCAAAAACGTAAAAATATGACTGTAAAACATTTTATCGAAAATCAATGTTTTATTCAATATAAGTTGTCGCAACGTTGTTGCACATTTATTTACATATACATGCACACATATTTAAATAGGGTAAGTATTAATAAAGTCACTGAACAAGATTACTTTTCCTAAACAAGTTTAGTAATTTCTAGAATATCATTAACAAAAAGTAAGCACTAAAAGACAAACATGTCAAAATCAAATCTAAACAAAAATCTTATTTTATTTTACTAAATAACTAAGTGATTAAGACATAAAATAGTAAAATGAAAGGTGATGTTAAGTATTGAAAAAATATAGTTTATTTAAAGATGAATAAGGGTATTTTGGTCATTTCACATCATAATATTTTATTCCAAACTTTTTCTATAAATACCCTTCACTTCTTTCACAAATTCCATACACTTTCCATTCTTCTTCCTTTTCCTTTTCTAAGCTTATCCTTCTTCTTCCTTATAGCTTTAACGGCTTCCATGCTACCATAAAATAATTTAAAATAATAATAAAGTTCTGTCGAAAAATCGGAAGTTAATAGCCCACTTTCATAATCAAGATAGCGGAGCTACAGCGGATTTCAAGAAGTTTCGAGAAGTAGTAGCGAAGCTTTAGTCAAATCCGTAGTGACAAAGTTAGCAAAATTGTTAGGAAGTATGGTTTAAATCTGAAGTTCCTTGCCTTAAAGTTTGACGGAGTGGAATCCAAAGTCAGTTATTTTTTCCTTTAAGTTCATTAAAATCATTGTTAAGTTGAAGGAACTTTAAGTGTTAAGAGTTGTTTGAAAACCCTTGTTGAATGCTTGTTTACTTTGTTTGCTAAAACCATGGTTTTATTTCCTTGTTTGACTATCTGGATGGTTAATTAAGGATTTTAAAATTTAGAAGTTAAATACTTCATCGGGTATGCGAAAATGACTAGTACACGTGTTTCGTTTGTGAGATCCAAGAAGACTTGGGCGAGGAACGGAACATGTCGAGGGGAAAGCCTGGATGCTCCAAAATAAATATAAAACCGTTTTAACCCAAGATAAAATATATTTTTTATAAATATGTGATAGAATGAAGCATTGATTATCATTTTTTGTTATGTTTATTTCATTGATTGATTGATTGAATTAGGCTCGGATAGTTTATGAGCACTGATTATTATTTATTGATTGGTGACTTTGCTCGACCAGTTTATGAGCAAATAATTATCCATATGCATGGGCTGGATAGAAAATAATTGTAGGCTAACACTTTGTGATTTATTTCATGATTTGACTATAAGGTGTTTAGCGGTACTATTTGATTCACTTCAATTTAATGAATTGTTTTGAAATTGATTTTCAAGTTGAAATGTTATGAAATGTTTTCCTTTATAAGAGAAAAAAAGAGATATTTGAGAATAAATATTTTGAAGTGATTTTATATAAAAGTGGTTTATATAAAGAATGGTTTTATAAAAGTGTTTTATAAAATGGAAAGAATTTTCAGGACTAAAACCGATGGTTTTAAGATGATTTTGAAAGAATTTGGAAAAGGAAATTATTATAGATTAGAAGTATTTGTAATTATTAGTGTAAATGATTTGCCACTTGGGGATATAAAGTGATTTGTTATGTTACCAAAGATTCGGGTAATCCATAATCTACAAAACACATGGGCAAGGGAGGTGCAAATGTTCTATAGCCTCGGTGTAGTCCGCTCTTGGAAAGAGGGATGCACTAATCTATTACTTATTCAGAAGGCTAGACCTAGAGGCCAGGTTATGGCTAGAAACCTCCTAAGATTTGTAGCATATAGTTTTGTATGCTTGTATATAGGTAACGTTTCAAAATGATGTTTTGTTTTCATATCCCGAAGTAAAAATAGTTTGAATATAAATGATATATATTTATATATATATATATATACATTTCAAAAAATTTGAAATAAAAATTCAGGAATAAAGTCCAAAGAGATAATTTCCGTAAAGGTAATTATATCTAAAAATCTAAATTTGAAGATTAAGCCAAAGTGGGTAGTTTTGAGAATTGCATATTGTTTGTTGCATCATAGGCTCTATGAGTCATATTTGTAGTAGGAGAACTACATTGGCTTGTTCCTGTTAATTAGATAAGGGTACGAAGGCAGTACAAGTGGAAGTAATGCAGCCCCAATAATAACATAACATTTTTCTGTTTATTGTTTGTTATATATCGTGTATTGATGTATTTTTTCTACTTACTATTTTATTCTGCATTTGACATGTTTATTGAGTTTGTAGAAATGACTATTGTTGTCTCTCTCATCAGAGTTGTGCAGTGTTAGATATTTGCATCTGTATTTGGTATGTATTAAAGCATACATAGTAGATTAAATTGATTACTCTGATAACTTATATAAATAAAATTGTATCCTATACATTAAATAGTTTTGAATATTTATCAAATATTTTATGTTAAAATGATAATTTTCATTCAAAGTTTTAGAATGAATGGATTTTTTGGCGATTTTGACTGGTCCGAAAACCCGGGTCGTTACAAATATATTAATTACTATTGCAAAAATAATATTACTCATGCACTTTAAAACTTTATTTTGCTAAAGCTTTTGATTCAATTGATTGGATTTTTCCTAAAGATGTATTAGCAGCTAGGGTTTTAGTGTTAGGTGGATAGGATGGATTATGTCTTTGCTTAAAATGGGTAATTCTAGTATTATGGTTAATGATACATTAGGAAACAAAATTCAATCAAAACATGGACCTAGAGAAGGAGATCCACTATCACCTTTATTATAACTTAGTTGTGGATGTTTTTTCTAGAATTATCAAATTAGCTGCTAGTAATAGAATACTAGATAGTATAGGTAATAAGGTTACTAGTGATAGCCTTTCTGTTTTACAGTTTGCAAATGATACTATGATTTTTACTTCCCATTTACCTAAACATATTATTACTCTTAAATTTATTTTATATAGTCTCGAACTTCTTTCAGGTTTAAAGATTAATTTTGATAAAAGCTCTATTTTACTATTTAATGATACAGACAACATTGAAAACCAAATTGCACACACATTGAATTGTAATAATGAGATTTCCTATAGAATTTTAGGTTTTTTAATTAGGCCGAAAAAACTAAAACACGATGATTGGAATACCAATATAGATAAAATTAATAAAAGACTGTCCAAATAGAATAGTAAATTCTTATCGAGAGCAGGTAGGATTGTTCTTATCAATTTAGTTTTTCTGCATTACCTATTTATTGGTTTTCATTTTTTCATTTTTTTTATATAGGTAATAGATAAAATTGATAAAATTAGAAGAGGCTTTCTCTGGAGTGGTGATAATCCAAATAGTAGCTCTAAATGTCTTGTAAATTAGGAAATGGTTTGTAAGTCCAAAAAAGAGGGAGGTTTAGGGATTGTAGATTTAAATAATTTAAATGTATCCCTTCTAGGAAAATGATTATAGAAATTTCGTGATAGTAATGTAAATCTATTATGGAAAGAATTAGTAGCAAACCAATGGTATTGAGATACTTTTAATTTATATCACTTATTTACAAATGATACAAATAACATATCTCACTTTTGGAAATCAATAATTTTAAATTCTGATATATTTAAATTAGGAATTAATAATATTGTACATTCTGGTAACAACACCTCGTTTTGGCATGAATGTTGGTTATAAATTATTCCACTTAAAAGTGGAATTTAAAGAATTATACGAAATTTGCAATTTTCAAAATATTCTAATCTTTTGATATTTATAGACCTAATCTAAATTTTCCTTGGGAATTTAAGTTTAATCATACGTTAACTGGGAATACTTTTACACAATTGGCTTTATTGTGTGCTAAATTAGAATTAGTTACTATTGATAATGAAAAAGATATTTAAACATGGTGTTGGGACATTAGCAAGGAATACACATCTAATTTATTTTATAAGTTCATAAATTTTTTGGAAATTAAATTGAAAATATTTAAATACATTTGGAATATTAGTGCCCCATCTAAAGCTAAGGTACACATGTGGTTAATTTTACACAAGAAGTTGAATACTATATAATTTTTAAAAAAGAAAAATATATTTAACGATAAAAAATGTTGTTTTTGTAATAATAAAATGGAAGATATTAAGCACTTGTATTTTAAATGTAATATCACTAGATTTATCCTTGTAAATTTATTTGATTTTAATATAAATTATACACAAATTGATTATGAGTTATATTGGAACAATATTAGATATTTTTTTTTGAAATGGTACTTAGATACAACATGTTACTGGGACAACATATCACAACTCACATGTCAATAAATGTTCGAATCACGCTACGCAAGTTTCGAACTTGTGACATCTCGCACCAAAGTGGAATCACTTAACCACTGGGACAATGGTGCTTGTCAATATTAGATTTTATTATAAGGGTCATAATAGATTTTTACTAAATACTATTTATACAAGTACATGTTGGTATATTTGGTTTAAAAGAAACCAATGAGCATTTAATAATATTAGTATTGGCTTGGATAATGTAATATATGTAATTTCGCTTTTTAGTTTTAATTGGATTTCAAATCCAAGCTATAAATTAAATAAAATTTTGAGTTTTATAGAGTTTCTTCAAAGAATAAAAGCTCGCATTGATTTTTTAAAGAATAATATCATTTTAAAGAATAGAAATAATAATAAGGAGCTAGTTCTAGTTTGCTTGGATAACATTAATATAGTAACTTATGATTCTTCGCTTTTGTTGGGTTTGTAGCTTTGTTTAATGTCTTTTAATAGTTTCTTTTTATGTTATGATTACATTAAGAGATTTATGGAAACATTAGAGATGATTTTGGTTTGAAAATCCATTGTAGGGCCGTTAACTAAATTTAGTTTTAATTGGATTTCAAATCCTAGTTATAAATTAAATAAATATTTAAGTTTTAAAGAGTTTCTTATAAAATAAAACATTATTTTGAGTCCTTAAAGAACAAAATTAATTCAAATAATAAGAATAATTTAGGACTAAATTTTGTATCCATGGATAATCTGACTAAAAATTCTTTTGTTCTTTATTTCTATTAGATTATTAGTATGTTAGTTAATTTTTTCCTTCATTTGCTTGTTCTTTGTAAGTTATTCTCTTTATTAGGATATATATTAGTCTTTATAAATCTTATATATTATTTTATTTTTTAATTTTATTTTTATCGGTTGTTCTTTGTATTCTTAGCACTTTTTTTAGTACAATTCATTTCATTTGAAGCAACATAAGTTTGTTTAGTAATATTCTTTTTTCACATTTCATAATAAGATTGAGTTGTCATGAGTCTTAGAAGTCCAAGAAGTTTTGTTTTCATTAAGTTTATGTTTATTTAACAGTAGCTTTTAAAATGTAAGGCTATAGTTGTTAGGGCCTTGTGTGAATTTATTTTAGCGTTATTGCTTTCATTAAACAAAATTGATTTTGAAAAGTGGGGAAATATTCTTATTTTTTTAGTTTCCTATATTGTTTTTGTAATTGTTTTCAAATCATGTTTTCAGATTAGTAAATCTAGTTTACAAAATTAGTTTTAAAATATAAAATTGTTAGCTAGAAATTAAAAAATTGGATTCGGTTGTGCAAGTCTTGTTAAGCCATATACTTTTCTGACCATACTCTCAACAACAAGGTCACCTAAGACCATAGAATGATGATGACTTTAGGGTTATTTATAGGGTTTGATTCCCTATTGTTTTTGTTTGAAATTTTCGATCTAAACATTTTGACTTTTCTTTTTTAGTTATATTTCTGATCAAATGATTAATTATACTAGTATAACCGTACAACGGTGGGGAAACCGACCGTTGTGGTATTTGATATAAAAAAATGTTTTTGTTTATTTGTAGCTCAAACGTATTAATGTAATTTAAAAAAAAATCAAAAAAATATCACCGCAATATACATCATCATAATTTTCAATACTTAATTAAAGAAGACTACTAATGGGAAAATTGATTTAATAAATAAATCTCATATTATTGAACTACAATGTTTAAGTAAATTACCTAAAAATAGCATTACTATATGAAGAACTAACACTGCTGAAGTAAAAACAAGAAATAAACTAAAATTACTGAAACAAAAAAAAACTAAATTGTGGATTCTGCCATTGCTGATATTTCTTCTAACAAGAAACTTGATTCCGCCACATAATTAATAACTGATTGAGATATAACATGGATTTTTTGTTTTTTTTCATTCATGTGCTCTATTTGGGCAACACCAACTCTGAATAGACGAGGGATCCATAACAACTCCTTTAGATTTTGTTCGTATATATCTTCACCTTCATCATTCTTAATCTTATAAAGGTCATCAGCACTGCAACCTATGATTTCCTCTGCTGGTTCATTAAAAGCAGTAATCCAAGCTTCAGCGGTTGGATCAGTAATTTTCATTACCATAATATATTTGCATTAAACAAACATATTATTACATATATTACTGATTACTATAAATAATTAACTAAACTTTGGTGTTATGGGTCACAAGTTCCGAAACTTGCGTAGCGTGATTTGAACATTTATTAACATGTGATATATTATCCTAGTGATATATCGTATATAAAGTACCATTTTAAATAATAATAATAATAATTAGCTCTTAAATTTTTACCTCAAAATACAAGAGCTTTCATTATGTTGGCATGTTTCACATCAGTAGCCCGTTTCTACAGATTCAGTTACCTTTTTTTTGCAACTCTTACAGGCTTGATACCATAATTTCTGACCCTTAATATAAGTTATGTAAGCAAACACGCTGAAGAATGCAGACTATGAATGGAATAAAAATAAACAATTAATATGAAATTATTAATGTTACAATATAGTTCGAAACGATATGGACAAACCTTGTCATGACCCAATGTTGGATCATTTATTATATGAGAAAGCATAACTCTATCATAAGTGGTAGATGAGATTATTGAATTTTTGCCTTACCAACTTCTAAGCTTTTTAGCTTCTGGTATGTTTGGATTTATATATAAATTGCTTTTACGCAATGTTGATAAAGATAAACCTGCAGTAAGATTAAATAATATTAAAAAATGATGGCTTTACAAGGACTAAAAAAACAGAACAATTTTTACCTTGAAAATCTCCAACTTTGGCATATTTAATAGCTATTATAGGACATTCATCAACCATTTGTTCCAGCTCAGCACCGACTTTCATAGCAAGTTCTCCCCATAAAGTCACATTGTCACATCCCGAAATTTTCGACTTTCGAAAATTCAACATCGATACTCACTTTATCGACTGCCGAGAAATCGAGTGCCGGAAACTCCAATAGTGAGGGTTTTAGAAAGAAGAAATAGGTAGAAGAAGAAGATAAGAAGAAAAAGAAAGAAGAACACATCAGAACAACATCAGAACAGAAAACAATATTCAGAATCTTACACATCGCAGCGGAACAGTATATAATAGATAAATCAGTAATCTTTAAAACAAAGAATTTTATCAGTTTTTATACATACATCAATCAGAGTCAATATACAACAATGGACAGTTTTATAAACTCGTCCTCATACAGAATACACAGCGGAATAAATACTATCAGATACAAATACTACGTCTCATCATCCAGCTTATCTCCAAAGCTCCAGAATATCCAGAATATCCTGATAACATAACTCTAGGCTGCCCGTGTGGAAATTGGTGGGCACCCAGAGTTTAGAAGGGAACAATAAACTCCGAGTCAGTCATGGTGACTGGTGTGAGATCGTAAAACAGTTATTCTTTAAAATAAACAACAGGATAATTTTAAAGTCAATTCGAAATGCTTTTGGAAAATGAAACTACCATAAGACCTCCCACCACACACACAATGCAAACGCAGAATTGGAGGAGATTTCTTCTTATGATAGTCAAAGATGCTTACTACGCAAAATCAAATCATTTCTGATATTATTATTAGTGCATAGTGTAGAAAACATTTCGAAAGTATAATATTAATCTTAGCCAACATACGACCAGTATCGTATGCCTACTATAGCTACCATCTAAACAGTGGTGACCACCGTACGTAAATGGCAGGTTCTACAACTAATACCGTACAAAGTTCGTATTGGAGTTTGTATTTCCAACAAATGGTCAGGCTAAGGAACTTCCTATCCACGATGGGTACGTCCCTGGAATAGACGACCCGAGAACCTAACCGGATCTCTGCCAACACAAGGCCGGGTTACCTCTGCAAAAATAGGTAACTACTGACACGCATATGCCATCCCCCGATCGTCACCGATCTTCCCGAGGATCCCCGATTTCCAACAAACCACAAAGTAATAATAACTGTGCAGCAACCACAGAGGTTAAGTATCTGGGCTCCATACCATGATACCACCTTTATCCAGAAGGAATGACATACACTAAGGGGCGCTACTCCCTAGAACCTTGCTGCATCCTTCCTGTTTTGACCATTTCCGGGGCGTGAGGCTCGACGAAGTCTCGTCCACAAAGCTACGCTTTCTACAAAAAGCCCTGCTTCGGGTCAAACAAAATGATCAACCTATGATCACAAAGATATAAGATCAAACAAATGATCATATCACAAATGATCAAACACTGATCATTTCACAGCAACACTCAGTATGCCACGTTACCAAATTGGGATATATCGCTGATAAATTTCAACTACATAACCTCTGAGCTCGTACGTCTCAGAGAAGGGTGTTAAGCTAAGAGAATAAATTCTCCGCCACCAACAGAAATGTATTTGAAAGAAATCAGCTCTATATCTCAAATTGTAACGTCAGACACACAATCCATACAAGTCTGTTCCGGGATCGAACAGAACCGAAGGCACTTCTCACGAAGCCCTTGCATTTCCGGATAAATTTCTAATCACGTCAGGACTTCCCGTCACTAAGGGTGATAAAACCTCTAAATCGGAGATCAGCCGATGTAGAGTAACTCGACGGTCATCCTTTCGTTTTCAAAAATATCCGGTCTTCGAATGCAATTCATAACGACGTATCACATATTCGGAATGGGTTATACGACCCCAGGGTCCTTTCCCGGCTAACCCGAATAGTGAGCGTTTATTTAAAAACAAGTGTGGCATTCAAATTCATCCAATTCACAACAAATACCTATCTAAGGTAATTATTGATAGTCGGTTATTTAACTATCAATAAAGATGCGCAACATCATCAGATTCCAAATAATTTTCCCAAATTATTTATTCTTCAAAAATATCTTACTAGATATATAATTTCCACACTTCAAAAATAAATCAACGTTTATTTTTAAAACGAATTCCCATTTCTTTTATAAATTCCGTATTGAATTTACATTTTCGAATATCTACTGATATTCGATTTTCAAATCGCTTTCAATATTCAATCTCAATTTATCTTTACAAGGATAAATCCTCAAAACGTTCATTTCATATTGGAAAAGCAATTCCATACTTATTTAATAAGTAATTGTTTCACAAATCTATTCATTTTCAACACTTGAAAATATTCGATATACTTAAATCAATTTAAGTATATATTCATCCTTTAAGGAAAATATTCTTTTAACACATTTATTTGAGTCAAAACGAATGTTGCGTAAAACATCGTTACGACGACTCGAAATCACTAGTATAGGGATTCGGAATTAAGATAGATATATAAATCCCAATACTACATCAAAACATTTCCTTTCGGAAATCATTTACTATAACAACAGTGTTATAGTCCATCATTTCCTTATTCTTCTCGAAAACGTCTATTTCAACAATAAATGTTGAAATCTATGATTTCGATATTTAACACGTTTTAAAACATCCTTTAAAACAATTACTTCACTTCAAATATCACTTTTCCAAAATTATATCCATTTTACTTAACAATATATTCACTGTCCAAAATCGTGAATATACTTCACTAATTACATTTCACTATTTTCTACACGTTTTATTTCAATGATAATTCGCTATCCAAAATCGCGAATATATCTCCTTTAAAAATCTTCTATATTTAATTTATCAAATCCAATTGGTTTCGAATTTATAAACACGGTTATAAATTCTATTTCTATTTATAAAAACTTCAGTTTATAAATCTTCTTTATTTACCAATTCAATTCACAATTCAATTTATATACCACAATCCATATTATAAGTTAAATACTTATAATTTCATTTATTTACAAAGATCATTCTTTTAAAACTTTACAGCTGTAAAATTTACCCTTTTATAAACCCATTTTAACGTCATTTCCAAATACTACATCAATTACAGATTGATTTCCAAAATTTTATCATTTCTAAATAATTTTCCTTATTCTTTCCAATTTATTCAATATTCTATTTTTAAAAGAATTCTTCAATTTGAAATCATTTTTACATTGATTTCCCAAGTTATTTCAATTCATAAATTTAATTTCTAATTGGACTTCCAACTTATTTCATTTTAAATAAATTCCTTTTGAAGAGGATAAATTTCTTTGTCTCTTTCAATCTATTTAAAAATACAAATTTAAATTAAATTCTTCAATTTATAATCACTGTTTTATGAAATTCTTTTATTTAGCAATTTCACTTTATTCTGGAATTTATTCCATAAGATTATAAAAATTAACTTTTTATACTCTAAAAATTCCTTTCTTCAAAATTATTAAATTTCTAAAATTGATTCATTTAGAAATTTCTATTTTTGATTTCAAAAATCCAATTTCGTATATTTTGGAATCCAATGATATCAAACATCCATTCGGCCAATTTTTATTTTCAAACAATTCCCAATCATCAATATCATCGATCGTATCAATATAATCATTCACAGAATTATCATATCACAATAAAATAAATTCACAACAATATTGAGGGGTCCAGTTGGATCCCTCCAACCTGTTTCCCTGCATCCAAAGACGTTAGCACAATACCAATTCCGCTCCAGTACGGAATTATCGCGGTATATAGGTTTTTTTATAAATCCGCTTACTAACGGCGCAATAGGGTCTCATCCGCTATACGAGGCGGGAAATCATCAATCCAATATATACATATGCCAATATGTATATACTGCTATATATATAGATATATCCTATCATATCTAATAGCACATTCAAACAGAAATCAAACAGTCAATAACTGCAATCAATTTATAAATCTGAGTGAGGAGATCTCACCTTAGTTTTTAATTTTCCATCCATTACCATTTAATTTCATCCCAGCTTATTTCCTTTCAGATTTCGACCTTGAATAAATAATTTATAAAATTTATTAATATTCGAGATAAGTTGAATAATTAATTACCATTTTTAAAATTTATTTAACTTAAAATTTTGTTTAAAACTGATTCCCCTTGATATATTGATAAATTGGTAAATTTAAAATATATATATTTATTTTCTATGTATGTATATATATTCACAAGATAATCTATATCTGATTGTTATAAACCTCACTGAAAAATCATTTCATATATATATACATACCAATTGAAAACAGAACTATTCTTTTCAAATTAAATAGAAATTTTATCCTTACTGTAAAATTCAAAATTAGGTTTATAAAAAAATAAAAAAAAAACAGTTTACCTTGTTGCCGAATCGAGTTCGATCTCGAACGAGACACGTCAAGGCGCCATTATCGTTGCCGATCATTACGACCGCGTTGCCCAAACCCTAGCCTCGTCATCAACGTCGCCGCCTTATCGTTGCGATGTCGCTGCCCAGTCGCGAGCGCGAGCCACTACACCCCCTACAGATCGAACGTGAGCCACGCGCGTCTCCAATTCGCGAGCGCCACCACCTGCCGAGACCACGTCGCTTGCCCCAGCTCGACGTTGCCCTACCCTTATGCACGCGAGCTTCCTCCACAAACGACTTCGATCGCGAATCACCATAGTTCACGCGAGCCTTGCCGAGAGATTCGATGAATCTTTTCTCGAGTTCGTCTTTGATTTCGAACTCGCGATTATCATATATATTTTTTTTCCTGTGAGTGGAAGGCTTCGGCCATTTCTTAGTTTTCATTTTGATTTAAAGAGGGGGAACGAAGATTTTTTCTTTCGTTTGTTTTGAACTGAAGTATGGGGAAAGGAAGAATGGCTCGCGTGATAAAGGAACAGAAGGGGACACGAGAACGTGATTGTTGCAGAGAATAGTCGTGCTTACACGATTTTGTATCGCGATTTTTAGGCGCGATTTGGGGAGATGATGTGCTGATGTGATAAGCACGTGAATATATATATATATATATAATTTTAAATTTCGATATAAATGTTCAACGCGTTTACCTGTCGTATTCCCACATAACAACTCCGAACGATACGAAATTTGAAATCCGGTAATAACTCGATATTACGGACCCAATGGAACTGGTTTCGTCAAATTCCGAGACTGTTTGAAAAATGACTATTTTTAAATATCGATTCGAACAATTAAATTCAAAACTGAATAAATCGATTTCAGATTCGATTCTGAAGTTTTAATTATCTTCAGTAAAATCAATATAAATTTTACCATCCTTTGAAATATTTTTAATCGGCCTAAATTTGAAGATTCAAATTTTTTTTTTATTCATTTTCAATAGATAAAATTTTATAATTTAAATAGTCAGCTTCAAATTTAAATCGGGGATTCAAATTAAATTATCGTTCAAATATTTAAAATAAATTAAATATTTCCAATTTAATTCGTTCGAAATTCTGGGTCGTTACAAACTTCCCCCCTTAAAAGAATTTCGTCCTCGAAATTACAAGTTAGGAAAAAATGTCCTTAACTCGTCTACTATCTTTCACAATCTAAATAGTTTTATCAAATTCTTTCAAAACAAATCTTCTTACTAAAGATTCGTTATCATTCAACTAAATTTTCCAACTTGAATTCTAAGTTCCAAACAACATTGTTTAACTTCTAAATTCAAATTCGAGTTTAAATTCAAACTTAAACTTTCAAAATTTTCTCAAAAATTTTCTAACACTCGAAATTTTCGAAAAATTTCGCCAGCGTCTCCTTTGCGCGGCTAATACGGCACGACTACAAAACGTCCCTACGGACTCTCAGATTTCAAAAAGAAAAAGAAAAAGCCAAGCGGCTAGAGAGAAATCATCAAAAACTCATATTATAATTCAAATACATACCTTTTTCGAGCAATTCGAATTATCTGTGAAATAAATTTTCCAATCCCTTTATACACCTGTATATCCTACTAGCCATTATATCTAGTTACAGCATTCAAATCATTTTGCAAATTCAATTACAAATTTTCAATATAAACTACTTATATCATCTTTTAGTTCACTATTGAAGTTATATCCATTATCTTCAATTTTACATTTCAAATTTTATTTGAATTCAATTTCACATTTCAATTTCTCATTTGAGTTCAATTCACAATTCCAATCTAATTTGGATTCAATTTACTTTCAATTCTGAAATATTGAATTTTATTAATTATCTGTCATTTACAACTGCACTATCTTAAATTAGTTCCAATTACTAATTCATTCGTCTTCAAACTTATTCATTCGGTCAATATTCAATTAGCTTTACTTACTAATTCCATTATGAATTCTATTTTCAATTATAAATTCATATTCACAATTTCATCCCATTATTGAATTTTAAACTTTCAATTACCTTCTTGAATTCTATTCCAAGTTATAAATTCATTTACAATTTGAATTTCATTCCAATCAGATCTCAATATTTTATAAATATTTTTATATAGCATTCCAGAGTCTTTTCAACCTTTCAAAGCCATTTTGAAAACAATTCAAATTATCTTTTTGAATTTCCAAAACAAAACCCAAATTTTCCAAACACTTCCATTTAAAACAATTTGGCAGCAATTCCTCTTTTGGAAACCCGAAAATGAACACCAACGATGCCGCGGTCATCATCGAAGTTATTTTCCAGCGACCGAAAAGAGTTTAGAGCTTTTCATCTCTTCAAAATATTTTTTTCAAAAACCTTTGAAAATCACTTTCAAACCAAAAATGATTTAAACTTTCCAAATCTCCAAAATTTTCAAACTCCTTTTCAAAACATTTCCAAAAACTTCTCTGGAACTCCGTTTTAAATTACAAACCACATTTATAATTTATAATCTCAAATTTCATTTGTAAATCACATTTACAATTCATATCCATAATTTTATTCTTATATGAATTTATTTCCAAATCTTTGGTTGTTATTTTCAATTTCTTATTCGATTTCAGATAACAATGATAATGTTTCAATGTTATTACTTCCTAACAACCAAACATCCATATACTATAGTATTTCATAGAAAATCATTTCTTTTCTATACAAAAATAGTTTTGGGTAAAATTATTTCATTTACCCTATTTAAAACAATACTGTGTCGTCTTGCCTCGTTTAAGTGTTTAGAAATCTTTATCGATAATATGGCGTCCCACATACCGACCAAAACTCATAAACATCTCAACGGATAAGCAAACACAATATAAAACATTTTTATATTCACTAACAAATACGCGCTCGTATCTATTATTACACTCAACTCATTCTAGAGTACTACTGACTCTATCTCTAATGAGTAACACCCAACAGAGCAGGGTTGTCGCTTAACCATATGCTCTGATACCACTTGTCACATCCCGAAATTTTCGACTTTCGAAAATTCAACATCGATACTCACTTTATCGACTGCCGAGAAATCGAGTGCCGGAAACTCCAATAGTGAGGGTTTTAGAAAGAAGAAATAGGTAGAAGAAGAAGAAAAGAAGAAAAAGAAAGAAGAACACATCAGAACAACATCAGAACAGAAAACAATATTCAGAATCTTACACATCGCAGCGGAACAATATATAATAGATAAATCAGTAATCTTTAAAACAAAGAATTTTATCAGTTTTTATACATACATCAATCAGAGTCAATATACAACAATGGACAGTTTTATAAACTCGTCCTCATACAGAATACATAGCGGAATAAATACTATCAGATACAAATACTACGTCTCATCATCCAGCTTATCTCCAAAGCTCCAGAATATCCAGAATATCCTGATAACATAACTCTAGGCTGCCCGTGTGGAAATTGGTGGGCACCCAGAGTTTAGAAGGGAACAATAAACTCCGAGTCAGTCATGGTGACTGGTGTGAGATCGTAAAACAGTTATTCTTTAAAATAAACAACAGGATAATTTTAAAGTCAATTCGAAATGCTTTTGGAAAATGAAACTACCATAAGACCTCCCACCACACACACAATGCAAACGCAGAATTGGAGGAGATTTCTTCTTATGATAGTCAAAGATGCTTACTACGCAAAATCAAATCATTTCTGATATTATTATTAGTGCATAGTGTAGAAAACATTTCGAAAGTATAATATTAATCTTAGCCAACATACGACCAGTATCGTATGCCTACTATAGCTACCATCTAAACAGTGGTGACCACCGTACGTAAATGGCAGGTTCTACAACTAATACCGTACAAAGTTCGTATTGGAGTTTGGATTTCCAACAAATGGTCAGGCTAAGGAACTTCCTATCCACGATGGGTACGTCCCTGGAATAGACGACCCGAGAACCTAACCGGATCTCTGCCAACACAAGGCCGGGTTACCTCTGCAAAAATAGGTAACTACTGACACGCATATGCCATCCCCCGATCGTCACCGATCTTCCCGAGGATCCCCGATTTCCAACAAACCACAAAGTAATAATAACTGTGCAGCAACCACAGAGGTTAAGTATCTGGGCTCCATACCATGATACCACCTTTATCCAGAAGGAATGACATACACTAAGGGGCGCTACTCCCTAGAACCTTGCTGCATCCTTCCTGTTTTGACCATTTCCGGGGCGTGAGGCTCGACGAAGTCTCGTCCACAAAGCTACGCTTTCTACAAAAAGCCCTGCTTCGGGTCAAACAAAATGATCAACCTATGATCACAAAGATATAAGATCAAACAAATGATCATATCACAAATGATCAAACACTGATCATTTCACAGCAACACTCAGTATGCCACGTTACCAAATTGGGATATATCGCTGATAAATTTCAACTACATAACCTCTGAGCTCGTACGTCTCAGAGAAGGGTGTTAAGCTAAGAGAATAAATTCTCCGCCACCAACAGAAATGTATTTGAAAGAAATCAGCTCTATATCTCAAATTGTAACGTCAGACACACAATCCATACAAGTCTGTTCCGGGATCGAACAGAACCGAAGGCACTTCTCACGAAGCCCTTGCATTTCCGGATAAATTTCTAATCACGTCAGGACTTCCCGTCACTAAGGGTGATAAAACCTCTAAATCGGAGATCAGCCGATGTAGAGTAACTCGACGGTCATCCTTTCGTTTTCAAAAATATCCGGTCTTCGACACCGGTCTTCGAATGCAATTCATAACGACGTATCACATATTCGGAATGGGTTATACGACCCCAGGGTCCTTTCCCGGCTAACCCGAATAGTGAGCGTTTATTTAAAAACAAGTGTGGCATTCAAATTCATCCAATTCACAACAAATACCTATCTAAGGTAATTATTGATAGTCGGTTATTTAACTATCAATAAAGATGCGCAACATCATCAGATTCCAAATAATTTTCCCAAATTATTTATTCATCAAAAATATCTTACTAGATATATAATTTCCACACTTCAAAAATAAATCAACGTTTATTTTTAAAACGAATTCCCATTTCTTTTATAAATTCCGTATTGAATTTACATTTTCGAATATCTACTGATATTCGATTTTCAAATCGCTTTCAATATTCAATCTCAATTTATCTTTACAAGGATAAATCCTCAAAACGTTCATTTCATATTGGAAAAGCAATTCCATACTTATTTAATAAGTAATTGTTTCACAAATCTATTCATTTTCAACACTTGAAAATATTCGATATACTTAAATCAATTTAAGTATATATTCATCCTTTAAGGAAAATATTCTTTTAACACATTTATTTGAGTCAAAACGAATGTTGCGTAAAACATCGTTACGACGACTCGAAATCACTAGTATAGGGATTCGGAATTAAGATAGATATATAAATCCCAATACTACATCAAAACATTTCCTTTCGGAAATCATTTACTATAACAACAGTGTTATAGTCCATCATTTCCTTATTCTTCTCGAAAACGTCTATTTCAACAATAAATGTTGAAATCTATGATTTCGATATTTAACACGTTTTAAAACATCCTTTAAAACAATTACTTCACTTCAAATATCACTTTTCCAAAATTATATCCATTTTACTTAACAATATATTCACTGTCCAAAATCGTGAATATACTTCACTAATTACATTTCACTATTTTCTACACGTTTTATTTCAATGATAATTCGCTATCCAAAATCGCGAATATATCTCCTTTAAAAATCTTCTATATTTAATTTATCAAATCCAATTGGTTTCGAATTTATAAACACGGTTATAAATTCTATTTCTATTTATAAAAACTTCAGTTTATAAATCTTCTTTATTTACCAATTCAATTCACAATTCAATTTATATACCACAATCCATATTATAAGTTAAATACTTATAATTTCATTTATTTACAAAGATCATTCTTTTAAAACTTTACAGCTGTAAAATTTACCCTTTTATAAACCCATTTTAACGTCATTTCCAAATACTACATCAATTACAGATTGATTTCCAAAATTTTATCATTTCTAAATAATTTTCCTTATTCTTTCCAATTTATTCAATATTCTATTTTTAAAAGAATTCTTCAATTTGAAATCATTTTTACATTGATTTCCCAAGTTATTTCAATTCATAAATTTAATTTCTAATTGGACTTCCAACTTATTTCATTTTAAATAAATTCCTTTTGAAGAGGATAAATTTCTTTGTCTCTTTCAATCTATTTAAAAATACAAATTTAAATTAAATTCTTCAATTTATAATCACTGTTTTATGAAATTCTTTTATTTAGCAATTTCACTTTATTCTGGAATTTATTCCATAAGATTATAAAAATTAACTTTTTATACTCTAAAAATTCCTTTCTTCAAAATTATTAAATTTCTAAAATTGATTCATTTAGAAATTTCTATTTTTGATTTCAAAAATCCAATTTCGTATATTTTGGAATCCAATGATATCAAACATCCATTCGGCCAATTTTTATTTTCAAACAATTCCCAATCATCAATATCATCGATCGTATCAATATAATCATTCACAGAATTATCATATCACAATAAAATAAATTCACAACAATATTGAGGGGTCCAGTTGGATCCCTCCAACCTGTTTCCCTGCATCCAAAGACGTTAGCACAATACCAATTCCGCTCCAGTACGGAATTATCGCGGTATATAGGTTTTTTTATAAATCCGCTTACTAACGGCGCAATAGGGTCTCATCCGCTATACGAGGCGGGAAATCATCAATCCAATATATACATATGCCAATATGTATATACTGCTATATATATAGATATATCCTATCATATCTAATAGCACATTCAAACAGAAATCAAACAGTCAATAACTGCAATCAATTTATAAATCTGAGTGAGGAGATCTCACCTTAGTTTTTAATTTGCCATCCATTACCATTTAATTTCATCCTAGCTTATTTCCTTTCAGATTTCGACCTTGAATAAATAATTTATAAAATTTATTAATATTCGAGATAAGTTGAATAATTAATTACCATTTTTAAAATTTATTTAACTTAAAATTTTGTTTAAAACTGATTCCCCTTGATATATTGATAAATTGGTAAATTTAAAATATATATATTTATTTTCTATGTATGTATATATATTCACAAGATAATCTATATCTGATTGTTATAAACCTCACTGAAAAATCATTTCATATATATATACATACCAATTGAAAACAGAACTATTCTTTTCAAATTAAATAGAAATTTTATCCTTACTGTAAAATTCAAAATTAGGTTTATAAAAAAAAAAAAAAAACAGTTTACCTTGTTGCCGAATCGAGTTCGATCTCGAACGAGACACGTCAAGGCGCCATTATCGTTGCCGATCATTACGACCGCGTTGCCCAAACCCTAGCCTCGTCATCAACGTCGCCGCCTTATCGTTGCGATGTCGCTGCCCAGTCGCGAGCGCGAGCCACTACACCCCCTATAGATCGAACGTGAGCCACGCGCGTCTCCAATTCGTGAGCGCCACCACCTGCCGAGACCACGTCGCTTGCCCCAGCTCGACGTTGCCCTACCCTTATGCGCGCGAGCTTCCTCCACAAACGACTTCGATCGCGAATCACCATAGTTCACACGAGCCTTGCCGAGAGATTCGATGAATCCTTTCTCGAGTTCGTCTTTGATTTCGAACTCGCGATTATCATATATATTTTTTTTCCTGTGAGTGGAAGGCTTCGGCCATTTCTTAGTTTTCATTTTGATTTAAAGAGGGGGAACGAAGATTTTTTCTTTCGTTTGTTTTGAACTGAAGTATGGGGAAAGGAAGAATGGCTCGCGTGATAAAGGAACAGAAGGGGACACGAGAACGTGATTGTTGCAGAGAATAGTCGTGCTTACACGATTTTGTATCGCGATTTTTAGGCGCGATTTGGGGAGATGATGTGCTGATGTGATAAGCACGTGAATATATATATATATATAATTTTAAATTTCGATATAAATGTTCAACGCGTTTACCTGTCGTATTCCCACATAACAACTCCGAACGATATGAAATTTGAAATCCGGTAATAACTCGATATTACGGACCCAATGGAACTGGTTTCGTCAAATTCCGAGACTGTTTGAAAAATGACTATTTTTAAATATCGATTCGAACAATTAAATTCAAAACTGAATAAATCGATTTCAGATTCGATTCTGAAGTTTTAATTATCTTCAGTAAAATCAATATAAATTTTACCATCCTTTGAAATATTTTTAATCGGCCTAAATTTGAAGATTCAAAATTTTTTTTTTATTCATTTTCAATAGATAAAATTTTATAATTTAAATCGTCAGCTTCAAATTTAAATCGGGGATTCAAATTAAATTATCGTTCAAATATTTAAAATAAATTAAATATTTCCAATTTAATTCGTTCGAAATTCTGGGTCGTTACACACATTAACAGTTTTACTTCTGTAATTTAAATCTAAGCATAAATATTTTGAGTAAACAAATTTATTGGTTTAATATGTGTACTTACGAATCGTCTGCAATGGTTATATCACGTTTTGGAATATTCTCATTGTTGATTTTTCTTCGAATGCCTTTGATTGATGAGACACTTTGAACTAGGCCGATTACATCTAAAATATACTTATGTTAAGCAAACATACAATGATTTATAAAAAATTAATAATATGGATGCATTACCTACAACTTCTTTTCCTGCAATATATTTTTGAAGTTGGTTAATCTTTACTAAGTTGTATACGATATCGGGTATACTAGAGTTCGCATCATCCATCCATTCGACTAATGAGTACTCATTTATAATAATCTCGTACTCGTTTTTTATAGTACTAAATTCTTTATTTGCAGGCTTAACGTTTCCTTTAGAAATATAATAAACTTTTCCACGTTGAAATATAGGATAGTACTTGTCAGCAGCTTTATTAAACATTGTAGCTTGAATTTGGGTACCCTGTGAATTTGAATAGAACAATTATTATAACAATAACTTAATGATAGCACAAATAGATAAAATATTATTGAAAGCATTAAGATTAAAAAAACTACATCTTCATCGGTGAGTTCTATACTACACACGCAACCTTCTCCTTTAATATTTTTATAAGATCTCAAATTGCTTTTATTTGTCACTCGAACTTTGATGATCCAATTACGATGGTATGGATTCAGTAGTGCAAGAGGAAAAACATTTGTACCCAAATTCATTTGAGTAATAGTGCTAACAATGATTAATATAATATTAGAAAACAGACATAATACAAATTTAAACAAAGTAATCTCAACAAGATACTAATTATGATAAAAGATAATATTAGAAATATAAAAGATAAAAGATAAAAGTAAATATGTCATCGCAAAGGGTTACGAATAGAACAAAATAATTATCAGAAAATTAGAATACAAGAAATCATCAACTAAGAGAATGCAATTTCAAATCATTATAAACAATAAAAAGTTGCACGGATAATTTTGAACTAAAAAACTAATCACATAGGTAACTATTACAAAAACATCTATAGTTTACTCTCTGTGTAAAAAACATTATGTGTAAAATAAGAATAATTTTTGTCACATCCACATTTTATGCAATACTGGATTAATTGAGATGAAATGCTGGTTCACATTTTGTCACATCTCATTAAAAACGCAGTATATTATGCAATTATATTTCGCATTTGGTAACATGATATATTTGATCAAGTTTTATATTAGTACAAAACGCGTAAATAATTGTTCAATACTTGCTAGTGTTTCATATTAGTATTTTATACGAGGTTCAAAACTGCATTCAGATATCTGCATGTTGAGTTGAGATATCATCAACTGAGAATCATAAACAGTGTGTTGTTGAGCTAAAATATAGGTGAATTTGACAGTTCCAGTAGTCAGATCATACCATCAAGTGGCTGATAAAACGGAAATATAAAATATATTGTTTATTATTTTGTGAATTATACTAAACCAATAACACAAGCAAGGCCACACACAATAAACTCAAAAAATGCATGGTCTATTTACTGTGCATCTGGACTATCAACCTGCATCCAATTATTATATACTTGCTTGTTTGGACAACCATTGTCAAATTAACATGGCGCTACTACTTCTGAACATATCTACTCAAACAGCTATCAAATAAAAGCTCAATGATATGGAAACCAGAAAGAAGTAATTGATGTTTGCGTGGTGGAAAGCGAATTAATATGGCATCATATTTATAGAGTGGGAAGAATTACTCCCGTCATTATCTTACCACAGTAATAGGCATGTGACTTGCTCAATTAGCTTGCAGCTGTATAAATATTATTGGACATATGACTTGCTTAATTTATAGTTCATTTACTCAGTAAACCTAAGCCTCAGTGCACTAAATTGGGGGAGAAAGAAACGGGGAAAAAAATAACAAAACATGGGGAATGTTTTTTTGGCTTCAGGAAAATTGATTTTGCCTAGTAGAAGTAGGCAAACCTCCCTACGGTCGGTTTGATGATGTCTTGACTTGTTCAAGTTTTTGATATATAATTGAACACTCAGATGTATACATATTTGATTTTATTTTGTGCTTTGTTATAACTTTGATTTCGATCATAATTAGCTCAAATCGGGTTTCAATTAATTTTCTAAATAATCGGATCTTTCAGAGAGATAATTGTAGTGTTATATGATGCCTTATTTATGGGTTTCAGAGAGATTATATATCCCCAGATCTTGAAAATTCATTCACAAATTTGATGACTCACATTCATTCAGTGTTTCATTCACCGTCTCAATTTGTTGTTTAATTTAATGGTCTGTAATATATTTTTGATTAAATGTATATATGTTTTTGTTATTTCCAAGCTCTGGGTACTTGTTAATATTGTTTATATGCCAATCTTGTTTACTGAGCTACACTAAGCTTTTTCAATTAGTCTAAGGGTGCCGATTGTCTTTTTGTATCCTCGGAATTAGATGCTATATCAGTCCTGTTGTTATTTTCAGTGTGATGTTTGGCTGTGATGGTTTGTTATCTTAATTGAATTCAATATAGAAATAAATAAGTGATTTGTAATCTTGGTTTCCTTTTAGTCTAAAGGAAACAATTCAAAATCTAATAGCTTGTCAAATTCTTATAATGATGTTCCAGTGGTCGGTTGACATTGTGGGATTAGTGTTACTTATAAGTTAAAAATGAAGCATATGAATTTTAAGCATTATTATCTGATTTTTAGCCAATATTAATCTCTGTTTTGTGAACTAAATGAGTTGAACCTTAATAATGAATATATTATGGCCTGTCAGCTGGGCATTTTTTAAATTCACTGCATTTTACTTGGTTAGTTCAAGTATTTTATATTAGTAGTTGTAGTTTATTTGCATAACATTGCCTTTGTATTGGTGTATACGTGTCTATTTGTTCTTTTGTTATTAGAATATTTAGAGTTTATGCCTAATAATTGTTTGTTCACTGTGCATAGAATTGCCTTTTACTCTGAAATTGTTTTGATTTGTACATGATTGTTTGTATTGGTTTGCACATGTCAGTGAATGCCTTTTACTAGATTTGTATGTGCCTGGTATATTTTTTATTTTTTATTTGCATATATATATATATATATGCGTATATATGTATGTATGTGTGTAACGATCCGGAAATTTTAACGGTTTTAATAACATAATTAACTGAATTATGTGAAATTTTAAATAATTGAATTTGGAAATAAAAAATTTATATTTGGTATGCGTCTATTTAAACGTAGCAAATGTCAGATTTTCATCAGAAAATGTTGAAGTTTATTCAGCTGTGTAATTTTCAATTTCAATATTAAATCACTTGAAATTAGATGAAAATAAAATATTTTTGAAACCTGAGTATTTTATATAATAAATTGTAAATTTATTTCTGAGTGAGACGTCATAATTCATTTCATCAAATTTGGACTTCTCTAGCCCCGTTTATCTTATTTTCGGCGTTTTAGCAGTATTTTCGGTAGCGAAAAATCGACCTTTGATAGAATGATCATATCACTCATATCTGTGTACCATCCTGGTCGTCTCGTCGTGTTGATCTCCGTAGTATATTCATTTGTGTGTTTCGGAGTCCGGTACGCAGCGAAATCCGTGGAAACAGATCGCCATATCGGTACCCGTCTCAAGTCTCTCTAAAATTTTTGTGTCTGTTCACTTGTCAAACGGCTGCAAATAAAAATAGCCATCAGTTATTAAACTTTTGTTATTCCCTGACTATCTCCATTCCATCGTTTCAATATAACATTTTATTTTATTTTGGACCGTTCATTTTCGGTCTGTTCGTTGCTTTGATATAAAATGATAAAACACAAGTTATATATTCCTGAAACCTTTTAGTGACATCCCTTTCTCTTTCTTTTTCTCTTTCTCTTTTGCTTCCTCGCCTGTTCATTTTCTTCTAAGCATCCTCCACTGCATTTTTTTTACTCGACCTCCACCACGATGCAGCCGTTCGTTCCACCTCTCACCCAAGCACCGGTCGAACAACCCTCCAGAGTCTACCACTTCCCTCCAACACATATGCAACCAACCCTTCCTTCCACCGTGACAGCGGCCCCACTCCATAGTTCACGTTATTGCTCATTTTACCCACCTCCGCTGCTCCTTCCCCCTCTCCCACTTGGGTCACCGCCAGCCACTACCCAGTGCACGCAATACCAAACGACCCATGTCCATGCAGCCACGTATAGCCAGTCGTAGCCTCCGCCTTGGATCCGACTCCCAGAGATCTACCACCTAGCTGTACAAAACAAAGCGCCACCTCCCCTCTTCCTCCTATTGCAGCCATGGCTTTTGTTCTGTGAATATATATATATATATATATATATATGTGTGTGTAAGTGGTTATTGGGTTCTCTTGTTTACGTTTTCTTATTCCCAGTTTGATATATATGGCATTGATGATATAAGAGAGTCCACATATAAGTATGGGTAATAAGTTCTGTTGGGATTTTTTATAGCATATATATATTTTACAGTTTAATATATATGCGTTTTAACACGTGTTAGAGTCAAAATCTTTTGTTACAATTCATACTAAAGAGTATGTTACAAATTCTTGTTTATATATTAGTTTATATAGTTAATTTATATACATGAGTTTATGATTTGCCTATATATATTTTTTTCTTCTTACAGGTTTACAGCATGATTTTATATATTACGTATATATATGTAACAAGTAATTCGTTTTAAATTTTTGATGTCGAAATAGATTTTGTAATGATTTTTAAAACATATATTGATTTGAAATTTTATACATACACATGCGTGTATATATGAATTTTGAAAGGGTAATATATTTGTTTTATAAAATACTGATTTTTAAATTTTTTTTATATAATATAAAGTGTTTGCAATGGATAGTTATACTTGTTATAATCAGGTATGTTGGTTTAAATACCTGTTTAAATGAGAAACGCAATCTCTTTATTTATATATAAATTTATACACGTTATATAAACCTGTTTGTGTACTAAATATTTTTACTGTATATATATATATATATTAAATTATATATATATATAGTAGTTGTGATATGTAATTATATATATATATATTTGTGTGTGTGTGTGTATAATCTGTTGTATACATATGTATATAAGTTATTTAAGTTATGTAAGATCTGCATAAGTTCATAGCCTGCATATACCTATTGGAACCGCCAACATATATTGTTGCTTATATATTTAGTTTATATAGGGTCTGTATATATTATCTTATAGCTTGAATACACATATAGTTAGATATTTTATATAGTGTCTTGCATATATTAACCTGCATATATTTTGTTTTCATATGTATATAGTGGTCTGCATAAGTTTGTTTGAAGAAACCCACATATGTTTGGTTAAATATATATATATATATATATATATATATATGGGTTGTATATGGTTTTGAGTAGCTTAAATATACATATATGCATAGAAAGAATATTGATTTATAAGAAATATTAATATCACATATATAGATGGAAATTTTATTTATACGTGTTTAACTTAAATATTGATTTGAAAATGTATATTTTATTTTAAATATATATTTTTAAATTTTGTTTTAGAGAAAATTTAATTTTATATATATAAACATATATTTTGTTCGGTTCATATCCAACTAGTTGATTTGTTCTCATCGAGTCCTATTTGTCAGCTTCGTTCCTCAAATTCGTGTTCACCTTACTTTGCTTTGGAAATCGTCGTTTGGATCGGTCGATTTCGCAATTCAAATCGTAGCTTGTTGTGTTGTCTATCTTCTCTAGCCTCGAAAGGTGAGCAATCACTCACGATTAACATTCTTATATTTAGTAAATTTGATTTCACTTGAAACGACAATTGAAATATGCTGTTAAAAATTGAATTGCTATTTATTTAATTGTTAAATATGATATGGTATTATGTGCAATTATTCACCTGTGGTATATGACATCATATCTTGTTGTGTATATTTTGTTAAATTTGTTACTGATGATATATGCATGTTGTTGATATGTTATATCATTATTATATTTGTTCTCACTCTTCAATTTCCCTGTTAATTTAGAATTCCCTATGGGTTGAAATGATACATACCCGAACGATATTATAGATTAGGGGAAAATTGTTATGGATTGAAATGATAAACCCAAGCGATTTTCATTAATTTTGAATTTTTGTGATTGCGGGTTGAAATGATATATACCCGTAAATATTAAATTGCGGATTGAAATGATAAATATCCATATCACTTGACCATAGGATAGAAAATTTATACGAACACCGTTGGTCGGTTTTGAAAAATGATTTTGATTGTTTTGGAAGGAAACATATGGATTTTATTAAATATTAATTTTTAAATATATTGAAAAGATATTTTATTTTGTAAAATTAGATTTTTTATTTATATGTTTGGAAATTTTAAATTTACAAGTTAGTTTGAAAATATAACTTTAAAAAAAATTACTTATAAAAATATATTATTATATATAAAATAATATTTAAAATAGATTTATGAATAAGATTTAATTTAATATAAATTATTTAATTAAAATTTAATTTAATTAGTGTATATATATAATTTGTTTAAATATTTATTTAAAATTTTACATTAAAATTTTAAATAAAAAAAATTCAATGACTTTAAATAAATAGAGGTTAGAAAATAAAGAAAAATCGACTTGAAATTTTAATTGGTTAATAATTGAATTTAAATAAGAATTTATTTGAACTTATTGATTTTTAGATTTTGAAAAATATGATTTATAACTTGATTTGATAAAAAGTGATTAAATGAATATTCTCAATTTTAAAAAAAATTGAGATTGAATATTTAATATTGATTTAAATATATAAATTTGGATTTAAATAGATTTTTATTAAAAATGATTAAGTGAATATTTTCCAATTTGAATAAAATTAAAGTTAAATGTTGAAATATAAAAAAAATTGTAAATATTTGAATATTTAACTTGAATCTTTTTAAGTGATAGTTCAAACCTGGATTTGAAATTGGTTTATTTAGAATTTGAATTGAATCTTTGTCCTTTAAATTGAAATGGTTAAACTGGAATTGATTTAAAGTGAATTTTAGAAATTAAGCTGATTTGTATCAGTTTGTGAAATTTGAGGAACTATTTTATTATATAAAGTATTTTTAATATATATACAATTTTAATATATAAATTATTTTAATATATAAACTATTTTAATTTATAACTATTTTAATATATATACTATTTTCGATATCTAAACTGTTTAAGTCGGAAATGTTATGATTTTAAAGTGTTATGATTTCAAAAGTGTTATGATTTCAAAAGTGCTATGGTTTCGAAAGTGTTATAATTTTGAAAGTGTTATGATTCTGGAAATGGATATTTTTTAAAGTGAAAAATGATATCAAAATAGATATGGTTTTGAAATGAATAAGATATTTTGATCTATTTGAAATGAAATGATCATAGTGTGAAATAAGCGTTTGGTTGTTAAAGAGATCGGGATCGGATATTGTCATACTCTCTGCCAATACCGAAAACCACTTTAACAACTGTGTACGTGGTGGAGATTCCAGAAATGAAGTAGGATAGTTTGGTGACGATTCTATATGGTATTTACGTAGCCCTGACTCCCGTGAGTCAGCTTGATGCGGCTAAAACAGGAGCCACACCGGGACAAGTGAGGTCATTCCTCCGATCGGGCACATTTCTTCGATACCATTCTATTGCTTTTCTGATTTGATTGGGTGCACCCTTTGATTCAGGAGTGTGTCACGAGGTGGGCGGTAGTAGCTGCTATGCGTTACCACCTGTCCGGATACGCAAACGATATATCTACCCTGGCATTGCCTCGAGTGCCTTGTCGCATGCATTATCGCGCCTTCTAGGCGTTTGTTTTGTACCGTACCTATGTGGTGTCCTCTATGTAAACCACCGGTTTGGTGGAGCGTACGGCATTGTATAGACTACGGAAATATATATAATGTGTTAAGGGGGATATGGGTAACGCCTTAACGCTATTTTAATAGTTTTACTTTACTATAAACATATTATAATAGCATATTGTACTACATAGTAGATAGTTCCACGGATCCTTAAAGGATGGAAATCCCAAACATCCTTTAAGTTATTTGTATTTCAGTTGACATTTCACTTGAGTTGAATTTATTAATATAAGAATGTTAATCCTGACTCGAGTGTTTTGTGTTTTGCTTTATGCTCGGGTCAGACTGAGTGTCACAGCATTTGAGACTTGCCTTTGGAGTTGGAGCTTCACTTGGAGATCGATCTATATCTATTCAGCTTTCAGCTATCCAGTTGTTTTGTTCAGAATTTTCATCTATTTGCATTCGAGACTATATTGTATTTGAGATATTTTTGTTTATATAGTAGCTTCATGAACTACTATTTATCTATTCCGCTGCTTATTGTTATATTACTCTGTGTCTGTGATTCTGTGATTGATTTATTGCCTGTATATGTTAAAGTTCTGCCAATTATAAATTAACAATCGGTTAGTTTGAGCAATTCAATTCCGACATGTGTGGATGCGAATGGTTCAAAATAGCGGGTCGTTACATTGATATCAGAGCTCTGGTTTAGGCAAAACTTAGCATATAGAGTAAATTTAATTACCGAATCACCTTCGTTCGAGCTTGAGTTTCTTCCTCTTTGACTAGGGTTTCCTTTGAATTTTGGAACTTTCCCCTTTGTTCGGAAATCCCTTCTTGTCTCTCCCTATTCGTGTTCTTCTTGATACTGGGGCATCCCATAACTCCACTTCTGTTATGACAACCTAAATATGATATGTAAAGGGGTGAAACTCCTTTACAACAGACATTGATTCACAGGAGATTTCTGCATCCTCGGTTTAGATGTTGCTATCTCTTGCTATGCCTGAATGTTTCTCTAGTCGATGACCAGGGTAATTGTAACGACCCGTAAATTTCAACTGTTTTAATAACGTTATTAGTTGAAATTTGTGAAATTTTAAACGATAAAATTTTGAAATAAAAATTTAATATTTGGAATACGTCTAGTTAAACATAGCAACTGGTAAATTTTTATCCGAAAATATGGAAGTTTATTTCGCGCGTAAATTTACTTCAATTTAATCGGTTAAAAAGCGTTGAAATTAAAACGTTTTCAAAATCTAAATATTTTTACATAGAAAAATTCTAAACCATCTTCTGAGCAAGATGTTAGTTTGTAGTTTTTCAAAATTTGGACATCTATTGCTCCGTCATTCTTATTTTTTGCAAAATAGTAGTATTCTGGTACCGATATCGATTTTTATCGGATGATCGTACCACTGGTATCTGTATACCATTTTGATCGTCTCGTTGTGCTGATCTCTACGGTATATTTATTTCTACGTTTTGAGATTTGGTACGCGACAGAAGCGATAAACTGTTCATTGTAACGGTACCCCAAATAATGACCATACATTCCTCTTCGGTTTCAAAATTTAAAACGTTGCTGGCCAAAATTAATTGCTTTGACTATCACTAACCCTTTTATATTCACGAGATTTATTTTTGCCTTTTTCTATTTTCAAAAAATTTCGTAGTTATTGCTAATCCTATCGGTTCAAGCTAAAATGAATGTTGACAGCCAAACCATTGAATTGCCTTCTCACGTTACTGCTTCCCACCCTTTGTCTCTTCCATTTCTTTTCCACCTTTTTCTTTTTCCACCAAGCCTTAAAAAAAAAGATGGTAATATGGCTGCTACTCTCGTGGTCTTCGCCTTTCCTTGCTTTCCTACCCTCCTCATGCCGAATACCTCCATTCCCATCATCTCCAGCCACTACACCCTAGCCTTCACGTCACCATCACCCACCACATCTCCCCTGCGGCCACGTTTTCCCTCCACCACCGCCATCTCATTCGCCTCCGCTCTCCAGATACTCTTCACCGATGCTTCACCCCACCTCTTCAACACGCCAGCAGCCCCACCTTGCAGCGGATGACCGCATCTACCAGTAGCCACCACCAGAGCCGCCACCCTCATCACATGTCAGCTGCGCCAAGCATGACGTCCTCCACTTGCTCCCCGGTCGTCCCGCCTCCCAAGGCCGAAGACGCCCTCTGTCCTCTCTGACCCAAATATCCGCACTGCCTCCTTCGCCATCCCCTGACCGAAAAACCTCCGCCTGCGACCGCTAGTTCACCCAAACCCACTCCTTCTCCTGTGCTTGCTTTCAGTCACCCATGGCAGCAACTCAAGTCGACCTTCATAACCATCGCCTCACAACAGTCCTTCGCAACCTATGCACCTCCCTCATGTCCGCTCTACACCATTCTATAATCACGGCCACCATATCCTTAGCCATCCGCCTCCTCCGATCCCGGCCCCATCAACTTCTACAGGCCGAGCACAGCTTCCCTCCTTCTACCATGCTCTGGTTAGTATCGGCTTTGTTCCTATTTCAATATGCACTTGTATGACTTCTAATACATTATACATAGGATTAGATATATTATAAACGTGGGCTAGATTTGTATAGTTCTGTTTCCAATTTAAGAGGTCACTTTCATTTCCTGAAGCTTGAATTTTATATATATTTGGTACTTATATATAGATCTATATGAATAAGTTGTATTAGTATTTATTTTATATATATACGATTTAGTAACTATTGTAAATAGTTTTGCGTGTTGCAGTGGGTGTAGTAGCTTATATCAGTGGGGTACCTTATTATATTATTTAAAAAAAAAATTGAAATTACTGTTTAAGTAGTATATTATGTTTTGAAATTTTATACGTTTGGCAGTCTAAAGGAATATTTTATGTAAGTTTTGTTTTCTGGTGGTGTATTATATTATTATGGGTTGTATGTATATATATACGTTGATCTAGAAATAATGTGTTTATATGTTTGGTTTTGTGTGTGTCGAGTAATATTAGTATGGTTCAGCTAATGTATAGTGTAACGTACGCTATAATATTTTAAAAGACTATATTTTGAAAATTGTACTGTAAAGTGTATATATAGTATAAAGGTGAAATGTTTTGTTGGATTTCGTACAAATAAATAGTTCCGTATATAAGCATATTTTATAACATGTCATAGTTTATAAGTATGTATGTTTTAATTTAGTATGTGTTTAAATTTAGAGTATGGTTTTAAATATAACGTGTATGTTAAACAATATTTTTTGAATGTGTATATATATATAGAAATTTTATGTGTTTGAAATAATTATTGGTATAAAATGTATACATCGAAATTAAGTTGAAACGTATACATATATTTCCTGTATATGTCTAGCTGATTCTAATTATCTCGTCGATTCCCATCTTTCAGCTTTGTCAGTCAGAAATCCGCTTCCAGCTTACTTTGCCTTGAATTGTTATTTGGATTATTCAATGGTCTAGATCGTGATCAAATTCCTATCTTGTCGAGTCGTCAAACTTTTTCTAGCCTCGAAAGGTGAGCACTCACTCACGATTAACGTTCTTTTATTTATTAAATTTGATTTCAATTGAAACGACAATTGAAATATGCTGCTGTTAGATATTTACACTGCTATTACCTGTATCAGTTCACCTATGACATCTGACACCATTATCTGTTAATTATTTATGCGATGACAATACAGTTTGGCTGATAATTGATCGATTGTTGATGTTTATATTGGACGTTAAATTGTTAATGTTAAAATGATAAATAGTATGAAATTGAACTTGATATAGGATAATTAAATGTAAAATTTGATTAACTGACATTTGTATAATATGACCCCTTTAACTGTTAAATTTATTAACACGTAGGATTTGTTTAATTACATCTTGAACCACTGAATGTATGTTGTTAAATTGATGATGTATGAAATTGTAAATTGGATGACAAGTGAAAACCGTAATGTGATAATCTTTAATCTACATGAAATGATAGTGTAGATTCTAGAAATAATTATATTAATTCGTACGAATAACAATGCGAATTAATACGGTTATTTCGGGATTATTTGAATTGATTATTGGATTGTTATTGATTGTTGTTATTGCATGTTTATTTACTTTGACACCATCCCAGTTATCACACTGCAAGTTCCCTTTTGATATGTTTTGATTTTGAATTGAATTGGAATCGGGTTGAAATGATAAATACCCAAATTGAATTTTTACCTAGGATAGGAAATTAAATAAAACCCGATTGGTCAATAATTTGATTTAAAAATAAAATGAAGATTTTATTTGAATAAATAATATGGTTTTGAAACGAAGTTGGAAATTGAATTTAATGAAATTTAAACGTGAATATTTAATAATCTGAAATGAAATATTAATAAAGAAATGGATGAAAGAAGGTTGTTTAATTTGAGAAATGATATAATTAAGTTTGAAATTATTAAACTTTGAAATGATTTAATAATGAAGTTTGAAATTATAATTAAGTTTGGAATTATTAAAACTTTGAAATTATTTAATAATTAAGTTTTGAATTATTTAATAATTAAATAAAATTGAATTATTTAATGATTAAATTTAATTGGATTCTTTAATAAGAAAAATTGAATTTTTGAATAAGTGAATTTTACTTCGTAAATAATTGAAATTGAGTTTCTTTATTAATTAAGTTTTGGAAATTTATTTAAGTAAGTAAATAAGTAAAATTGAATTTCTTTAACAAGAAATAAAATGTGATTTATTGAAATTAATGTAAGACTTGAAATTTAAGGAATTTGATTTGATGAATTTAATTTAATTCAATTTGTAAGATTTGATATAATGAAGCTGAATTTGAATAATGGACTTAATGAATTGGAAATTTAATAGAAATTGTTTTGAATGGCAAAATGAATATTGAATGAAATCGATAAATGAATTTAAATTGATTTAAATGTTAAATCAAATTAATTTAAATGATTTCGGAATGAAACGTATATATGAACTTGAAGCAATATTTGAATGGTTTAAAATAAAATTTGAATTTGATTTATAAGATTTTGAAATGGTAAATTGGAAGTTTTGAAACGAAAATTTTGGAAATTGGTTTAGAAAGACAAATGAAATGTTGATTTATGGATTCTATTTGGAATTGAAATTGATTTGGTTTTGAAATAAACAAACGACAATCGGTGTAATAATTACGAAAGTTATTAAAGAGACCGGGATCGGTAATGGATATACTCTCTATCTGAACCGAAACCACTTTAATAACTATACGCGGAGTGTTGATCCAGAACGAAGTGGATGGTTTTGGTGAACGCGTTGACTGAAGAAAGAGAACGATTTTGGATGACCCTTGACATGACTAAAACAGGAGCCGCGCCGGGCCATTGAGGATCGCCATCTCTAGCGGACACACTTCTTCGATACCATATCTATTACTTTTGTGATTCGATTTGGGTGCACCCCTCGATTATGGGAGTGTTGTTTCGCGGTGTTGGGGTAGTAGCTGCTATGCCCAACATCAGTCCGGATCAGGCAACTACTAGTATCCTAGTTGGTATCGCCTCATGTACCTTGTCATACTGATTATCCTATTCGCGACAACTACGATTTTGATTTGTACCTTTAGTATATGGATTGCCCTCTGGTGACTTCCGGTTTTGGGGAAACTACGGTCTTGTATATGCTTTTGGGAATAAAAATGTGTTAAGGGTGGAATGGGTCATGACTTAACGCTATTTTGATATCTTCTTATATTACTGATAGACATTATCTACTTATCGTACACTACTACATAGTAGATAGTTTGACGGATCCTTAAAGGATGGTTATTCCAAACATCCTTTTAGTTACTTGTATTTCAATTGCTATTTCACTTGAGTTGGATTTATTAATATAAGAATGTTAATCCTGACTCGAGTGTTTTGTATTTTGCTTTACGCTCGGGTCAGACTGAGTGGTTCAGCTTTTGAGACTCACCTTTGAAGTTGGAGCTTTGCTTGAAGATCCAGCCTTCTATTCTGCTTCAGTATTCGATGATTCCAGTGATGTACTCTGATTTGTATCTGATGTACCGTATTACTCTTCTGTTGTAAACTCTGATGTATTTTATATATTCATATAGTAGCTTCATGAACTACTATCTCTTTTATTTCTGCTGCATTTATTACTCTGTGTCTGTGATCTGTGATTATATATATTTACTGTATATGTTCAGTTTTGCCAAATTTAAATTAACAACGCGGTATTTTGAGCAATTCAACTCCGGCATGAGTGTCTACCTATACACTTATAATGGATGCGAATGGTCCAAAATATCGGGTCGTTACAGTTGGTATCAGAGCTTTGGTAGCTCTAGGCAAAACTCAACATATATGGTAAATGTATTTACAGAATCACTCTCATTCGAGTTTCAATATCTCCCTTGACTCAATTCCTTTGAATTTTGGAACGTTTCCCTCGATTCCGAAATTCATTCGTGTCCTTCACTATTTGTCTTCTTTCAATTCTAGAGCACCCCATAACTCCATTTTGAATGATATTTATAATAGATCGGCGGTCTCGCCAATCTTCGAATGATTCGTAAAGGAGCAAAACTCCTTTACAATAGGCATCGATTTATCGGAGATTTCTGAATCCTCGGTTTACGATGCTATCTATCTCCTACTATGCCTGAATTCTATCTCTTGCGATCGAATGTAGATTTACCTCGGAATTCTGCATCGATCTTATTCTTGAAGTCACGGTCGACCCGGTTAAGGTTGCCGCGATTTAATAAACTTATTCGTCTTCCTATTTTGATTATTTAATAATCTTGGCTTTGTTTCAATCTATCTTCGAATTTAAAATTCTCTTTGATTTAAGTCCATCAAAATTTGAATCTCTATCCTTGCTTTGAAATCCATTCTTGTATCGTCAAGCGAGGAAGTGTATGTGTAAATTAATCTTAAAAATGTTTTAAAATATATCGTGTTGTTTGAGTTGTTGATGTTGATTTGGGTTTTCAATCGATTCGTCTGATCAGCGCTATCGATAGGATTTCCAAAACACTTGAACAGAACAAACTGACACAATGTTGTTTTCAAATTTGATAAACAAAATAAAAGTTTTGTATGATTATATTATATATAAATATAAGTTTTCTGAAATTAAATTGTTAATGAATTGTTGTCAGAAATAATAATATTTGATTTTCATTTATTGTTTTGTAAACCTTTGACTATTGCATAATATAAATAAATGAATTTTTAAACATGGGTTATAAACTGATTTGAAATTTAAATGAATTTAAAATTTAGAATTTGAGAATTTAATTTCCTAAAATTTCAAGCTTTGGTTTTTAAATTTTTGAAATGAATATTATTGAACGTATTCTCAAATAGAAACCGTTTTCAAAGAATTTTAAAATATTGAAATCGGTGCTCTTCTCTTTGTCGCTGGAAAATAATTTCGGTGATGGCGGCCGCATCATCGACATTCATTTTCGAGTTTCGAAGTGGAGAAACCATTCTTTAGCTTTGCTACGGTTTTGTTTTGAGAAAAAAAAATATTTTGATTTGAATTTCTTCAGTAAAATTTGATTTATATATATATGGGTATCTTATTTTAAAATTTAATTTGATTTGATATAAATATATTATATATATCTCTAAATTGTTTAAAGTTAATCGGAAATCTAATTCTTAAATTTTGTTAAACGATGATTTTAATTATAAATAAAACCAAAATTTGGAATAAATATTTAAACTGGAATAATTGAATTGGGTAAATTTTATTTGTATATTGTTCAACTGCATTCTAATACAACTTACCTAAATCATTCAGAAGTTGAATATGTAATTGGATAATATACAATATAAATGATTTTATAAATAAAATTGGGTGTTTATAATAAATGTTATACACTAAATTTTGATTATAAAGATGTTAATAGAGTTAGATAGGATAATAAGTAAACTCAGTTAATAATGAAATAAATTATTTTGAAAGAATTAACAAATTTGTTTGGAAAGAATTAATAGATTGAAATTTGATCAACATATGGAAATACCTTGAATTTAAAGGCAATTAGTGAATATAAATTTATTTAAATCGAAACTTTTATGGTTTAAAATAATCAAATGGATTAAATCAATTATTGAATATCAATTAATTTAATTTGAATTTATATGGTTTAAATTAATTGTTATTTTATATTTCAAATATGTTTTCTTTCTGGTTGTTTCTATTCTCCAACCTCGTTCCTTTTCGGGGATGAAAAGTTTTGAGTGAGGGAGAGTGTAACGACCCGTAAATTTCAACTGTTTTAATAACGTTATTAGTTGAAATTTGTGAAATTTTAAACGATAAAATTTTGAAATAAAAATTTAATATTTGGAATACGTCTAGTTAAACATAGCAACTGGTAAATTTTTATCCGAAAATATGGAAGTTTATTTCGCGCGTAAATTTACTTCAATTTAATCGGTTAAAAAGCGTTGAAATTAAAACGTTTTCAAAATCTAAATATTTTTACATAGAAAAATTCTAAACCATCTTCTGAGCAAGATGTTAGTTTGTAGTTTTTCAAAATTTGGACATCTATTGCTCCGTCATTCTTATTTTCTGCAAAATAGTAGTATTCTGGTACCGATATCGATTTTTATCGGATGATCGTACCACTGGTATCTGTATACCATTTTGATCGTCTCGTTGTGCTGATCTCTGCGGTATATTTATTTCTGCGTTTTGAGATTTGGTACGCGACAGAAGCGATAAACTGTTCATTGTAACGGTACCCCAAATAATGACCATACATTCCTCTTCGGTTTCAAAATTTAAAACGTTGCTGGCCAAAATTAATTGCTTTGACTATCACTAACCCTTTTATATTCACGAGATTTATTTTTGCCTTTTTCTATTTTCAAAAAATTTCGTAGTTATTGCTAATCCTATCGGTTCAAGCTAAAATGAATGTTGACAGCCAAACCATTGAATTGCCTTCTCACGTTACTGCTTCCCACCCTTTGTCTCTTCCATTTCTTTTCCACCTTTTTCTTTTTCCACCAAGCCTTAAAAAAAAAAAAAGATGATAATATGGCTGCTACTCTCGTGGTCTTCGCCTTTCCTTGCTTTCCTACCCTCCTCATGCCGAATACCTCCATTCCCATCATCTCCAGCCACTACACCCTAGCCTTCACGTCACCATCACCCACCACATCTCCCCTGCGGCCACGTTTTCCCTCCACCACCGCCATCTCATTCGCCTCCGCTCTCCAGATACTCTTCACCGATGCTTCACCCCACCTCTTCAACACGCCAGCAGCCCCACCTTGCAGCGGATGACCGCATCTACCAGTAGCCACCACCAGAGCCGCCACCCTCATCACATGTCAGCTGCGCCAAGCATGACGTCCTCCACTTGCTCCCCAGTCGTCCCGCCTCCCAAGGCCGAAGACGCCCTCTGTCCTCTCTGACCCAAATATCCGCACTGCCTCCTTCGCCATCCCCTGACCGAAAAACCTCCGCCTGCGACCGCTAGTTCACCCAAACCCACTCCTTCTCCTGTGCTTGCTTTCAGTCACCCATGGCAGCAACTCAAGTCGACCTTCATAACCATCGCCTCACAACAGTCCTTCGCAACCTATGCACCTCCCTCATGTCCGCTCTACACCATTCTATAATCACGGCCACCATATCCTTAGCCATCCGCCTTCTCCGATCCCGGCCCCGTCAACTTCTACAGGCCGAGCACAGCTTCCCTCCTTCTACCATGCTCTGGTTAGTATCGGCTTTGTTCCTATTTCAATATGCACTTGTATGACTTCTAATACATTATACATAGGATTAGATATATTATAAACGTGGGCTAGATTTGTATAGTTCTGTTTCCAATTTAAGAGGTCACTTTCATTTCCTGAAGCTTGAATTTTATATATATTTGGTACTTATATATAGATCTATATGAATAAGTTGTATTAGTATTTATTTTATATATATACGATTTAGTAACTATTGTAAATAGTTTTGCGCGTTGCAGTGGGTGTAGTAGCTTATATCAGTGGGGTACCTTATTATATTATTTAAAAAAAATTGAAATTACTGTTTAAGTAGTATATTATGTTTTGAAATTTTATACGTTTAGCAGTCTAAAGGAATATTTTATGTAAGTTTTGTTTTCTGGTGGTGTATTATATTATTATGGGTTGTATGTATATATATACGTTGATCTAGAAATAATGTGTTTATATGTTTGGTTTTGTGTGTGTCGAGTAATATTAGTATGGTTCAGCTAATGTATAGTGTAACGTACGCTATAATATTTTAAAAGACTATATTTTGAAAATTGTACTGTAAAGTGTATATATAGTATAAAGGTGAAATGTTTTGTTGGATTTCGTACAAATAAATAGTTCCGTATATAAGCATATTTTATAACATGTCATAGTTTATAAGTATGTATGTTTTAATTTAGTATGTGTTTAAATTTAGAGTATGGTTTTAAATATAACGTGTATGTTAAACAATATTTTTTGAATGTGTATATATATATATAGAAATTTTATGTGTTTGAAATAATTATTGGTATAAAATGTATACATCGAAATTAAGTTGAAACGTATACATATATTTCCTGTATATGTCTAGCTGATTCTAATTATCTCGTCGATTCCCATCTTTTAGCTTTGTCAGTCAGAAATCCGCTTCCAGCTTACTTTGCCTTGAATTGTTATTTGGATTATTCGATGGTCTAGATCGTGATCAAATTCCTATCTTGTCGAGTCGTCAAACTTTTTCTAGCCTCGAAAGGTGAGCACTCACTCACGATTAACGTTCTTTTATTTATTAAATTTGATTTCAATTGAAACGACAATTGAAATATGCTGCTGTTAGATATTTACACTGCTATTACCTGTATCAGTTCACCTATGACATCTGACACCATTATCTGTTAATTATTTATGCGATGATAATACAGTTTGGCTGATAATTGATCGATTGTTGATGTTTATATTGGACGTTAAATTGTTAATGTTAAAATGATAAATAGTATGAAATTGAACTTGATATAGGATAATTAAATGTAAAATTTGATTAACTGACATTTGTATAATATGACCCCTTTAACTGTTAAATTTATTAACACGTAGGATTTGTTTAATTACATCTTGAACCACTGAATGTATGTTGTTAAATTGATGATGTATGAAATTGTAAATTGGATGACAAGTGAAAACCGTAATGTGATAATCTTTAATCTACATGAAATGATAGTGTAGATTCTAGAAATAATTATATTAATTCGTACGAATAACAATGCGAATTAATACGGTTATTTCGGGATTATTTGAATTGATTATTGGATTGTTATTGATTGTTGTTATTGCATGTTTATTTACTTTGACACCATCCCAGTTATCACACTGCAAGTTCCCTTTTGATATGTTTTGATTTTGAATTGAATTGGAATCGGGTTGAAATGATAAATACCCAAATTGAATTTTTACCTAGGATAGGAAATTAAATAAAACCCGATTGGTCAACAATTTGATTTAAAAATAAAATGAAGATTTTATTTGAATAAATAATATGGTTTTGAAACGAAGTTGGAAATTGAATTTAATGAAATTTAAACGTGAATATTTAATAATCTGAAATGAAATATTAATAAAGAAATGGATGAAAGAAGGTTGTTTAATTTGAGAAATGATATAATTAAGTTTGAAATTATTAAACTTTGAAATGATTTAATAATGAAGTTTGAAATTATAATTAAGTTTGGAATTATTAAAACTTTGAAATTATTTAATAATTAAGTTTTGAATTATTTAATAATTAAATAAAATTGAATTATTTAATGATTAAATTTAATTGGATTCTTTAATAAGAAAAATTGAATTTTTGAATAAGTGAATTTTACTTCGTAAATAATTGAAATTGAGTTTCTTTATTAATTAAGTTTTGGAAATTTATTTAAGTAAGTAAATAAGTAAAATTGAATTTCTTTAACAAGAAATAAAATGTGATTTATTGAAATTAATGTAAGACTTGAAATTTAAGGAATTTGATTTGATGAATTTAATTTAATTCAATCTGTAAGATTTGATATAATGAAGCTGAATTTGAATAATGGACTTAATGAATTGGAAATTTAATAGAAATTGTTTTGAATGGCAAAATGAATATTGAATGAAATCGATAAATGAATTTAAATTGATTTAAATGTTAAATCAAATTAATTTAAATGATTTCGGAATGAAACGTATATATGAACTTGAAGCAATATTTGAATGGTTTAAAATAAAATTTGAATTTGATTTATAAGATTTTGAAATGGTAAATTGGAAGTTTTGAAACGAAAATTTTGGAAATTGGTTTAGAAAGACAAATGAAATGTTGATTTATGGATTCTATTTGGAATTGAAATTGATTTGGTTTTGAAATAAACAAACGACCAATCGGTGTAATAATTACGAAAGTTATTAAAGAGACCGGGATCGGTAATGGATATACTCTCTATCTGAACCGAAACCACTTTAATAACTATACGCGGAGTGTTGATCCAGAACGAAGTGGATGGTTTCGGTGAACGCATTGACTGAAGAAAGAGAACGATTTTGGATGACCCTTGACATGACTAAAACAGGAGCCGCGCCGGGCCATTGAGGATCGCCATCTCTAGCGGACACACTTCTTCGATACCATATCTATTACTTTTGTGATTCGATTTGGGTGCACCCCTCGATTATGGGAGTTTTGTTTCGCGGTGTTGGGGTAGTAGCTGCTATGCCCAACATCAGTCCGGATCAGGCAACTACTAGTATCCTAGTTGGTATCGCCTCATGTACCTTGTCATACTGATTATCCTATTCGCGACAACTACGATTTTGATTTGTACCTTTAGTATATGGATTGCCCTCTGGTGACTTCCGGTTTTGGGGAAACTACGGTCTTGTATATGCTTTTGGGAATAAAAATGTGTTAAGGGTGGAATGGGCCATGACTTAACGCTATTTTGATATCTTCTTATATTACTGATAGACATTATCTACTTATCGTACACTACTACATAGTAGATAGTTTGACGGATCCTTAAAGGATGGTTATTCCAAACATCCTTTTAGTTACTTGTATTTCAATTGCTATTTCACTTGAGTTGGATTTATTAATATAAGAATGTTAATCCTGACTCGAGTGTTTTGTATTTTGCTTTACGCTCGGGTCAGACTGAGTGGTTCAGCTTTCGAGACTCACCTTTGAAGTTGGAGCTTTGCTTGAAGATCCAGCCTTCTATTCTGCTTCAGTATTCGATGATTCCAGTGATGTACTCTGATTTGTATCTGATGTACCGTATTACTCTTCTGTTGTAAACTCTGATGTATTTTATATATTCATATAGTAGCTTCATGAACTACTATCTCTTTTATTTCCGCTGCATTTATTACTCTGTGTCTGTGATCTGTGATTATATCTATTTACTGTATATGTTCAGTTTTGCCAAATTTAAATTAACAACGCGGTATTTTGAGCAATTCAACTCCGGCATGAGTGTCTACCTATACACTTATAATGGATGCGAATGGTCCAAAATATCGGGTCGTTACAGTAATTCTCTTGTGATCAAATGTCGATTTGCCTCAGAATTCTACATCGATCTTATTCTTGAAGTCAAGGTTGACTCGGTAAGGGTCGCCCGCGATTTATATAAGTCTACCCATCTTTTCTTTTTTGTTATTTAATCATCTTATCTTTGTTTCGAGCTTATCTTCTAGTTAGAATTCTACATGATTTGGATTCCTCTAAATTTGAATCTCTATCCTTGTTCTATGATCCATTCTTGAATTATCGTGTGAGGGAGTGTATTTGTATTTAATATAAAATGTTTTATATGGTGTTGATTGAGTTGTTAAGGTTGATTTGGGATTTCGATCGATTCGTCTGGCCAACGCTATCGATGGGAATCCAAAACACTCGAACAAAGCAAACCGGCACGATATCGTTTTCGAAATTAAAAATGAAATAGTTATGTATGATAATGTTTTATATATAAAGGTATAATTTTCTGTAATTTGATAGTTAAATGGATTGGTTGTTAGAAATAATAATACTAGATTTTCATTTATTGTTTTGTCAACATTCCTTAACTGCTAACTATTGTTGTATGCTATAAAGAGTCAAAAAATTTGTAAATATGATTTATAAATCTAATTTGCAAATAAAATGAATTTAAATATAGAATTTGAGGATTAAATTTTCGGTACTTTTCAAAATTTGGTTTTCAAAGTTTTGTAAATATATATTATTTGAAAGTATTTTTGAATGAAATTTTTTTTCAAAGACTTTTAAAAAGAAGTGAGTCGGTACTCTCCTCTATTGTCGCTCGAAAATAATTTCGATGATGACTGCAGCATCATCGACATTCATTTTCGAGTCTCAGAGTGGGGAGACCAAGTAACAGTTTTGCTACACTTTTGTTTTGGGAAAATGGAATTGATTTGAATTTCTTGGATATGATTTGATATACAGAATATATATGTATATATTTATTTCAAATTGGGGTAAAGTAAAACCGAAAACTTAACTCTTAATTTCTATATTAACTAATGGTTTTCAATTATTGAAATGAAGCAAAATTTTGAATAATTGGGGTTTCTAAAATGAGAATTGGAATTTAAAACATCCTGAAACAGTTGAAATAGGATAAAAATTTATTTGTATAATAATCAATTGCATTCTAATATATATAACTTACCTAAATTATTCAAAAGGTTGAAATGTTAGGATGAATATATAATTGAAGGTTATACAAAAGAAAACTTAAAGTAATAAATTGTTGAAATTGAATAGTATACAATATTAATGCAAGTAATAAGACATTCAAGTATGAAATTTTGCTAAGGGTATTATAATTAAAATTTTAGTAGTTATGATAGATCTTTATTCACTTAATCTATGTAAGTGAAATAAATTGAATAATAAAAATACTATTTAAATAAATAAATATGAACTTAGAATAGTTGAAATTGAAATTTTAGTGGAATCAACTCAATTGAAGATAAATAGATTTAATAAATGGGTTAAATAAAATAAATTTTTTTTTGAAAGAAATTTTGGTAACAAATATTAATAAATTGAAACAAATCAAATTGAAGGGAAATAGCTTTAATTGAACCCAACAAAATATGAATATAAATGAATATTATTGATTTAATAAAAGGATTGAAATCAAATTAATTGAATATAAATCAATTTATATGGTTTTGAACTTATTGTGTATCTGATAATATGAATTTCAAATCTATCTTTCCTTCTGTTACTTCTTTTCTCCTACCTCCTTCCTTTTCGGGGAAGAAAGGTTTGAGTGGGGGAGAATGTAACGACCTGAAAATTTTAACGGTTTTAATAACGTAATTAACTTAATTCTGTGAAATTTCAAATAATTGAATTTGGAAATACAAAAAATTGATATTTGGTATGCGTCTACTTAAACATAGCAAATGTCAGATTTTCATCAGAAAATGTGGAAGTTTATTCAGCTGTGTAATTTTCAATTTCAATATTAAATCATTTGAAATAAGATGAAAATAAAATATTTTTGAAATTTGAGTATTTTATATAATAAAATTGTAAATTTATTTCTGAGTGAGACGTCATAATTCGTTTCATCAAATTTAGACTTCTCTAGCCCCGTTTATCTTATTTTCGGCGTTTTAGCAGCATTTTCGATTGAGAAAAATGGACCTTTGATAGAATGATCATATCACTTATATATGTGTACCATTCTGGTCGTCTCGTCATGTTGACTTTTGTAGCTAATCATTTATCAAGAAAAACTCCACAGTATATTCATTTGTGTGTTTCGGAGTTTGGTACGCAGCGAAATCCATGGAAACGGATCGCCATATCGGTACCCGTTTCAAGTCTCTCTAAAATTTGTGTCCATTCACTTGTCAAATGGCTGCAAAAAAATAGCCATCAGTTATTAAACTTTTGTTATTCCCTGACTATTGCCATTCCACCGTTTCAATATAATATTTTATTTTATTTTGGACCGTTCATTTTCGGTCTATTCGTTGCTTTGATATAAAATGATAATACACAAGTTATATATTCCTGAAACCTTTTACTGCCATCCCTTTCTCTTTCTCTTTTGCTTGGCCTCGCCTGTTCATTTTCTTCTAAGCATCCTCCACTGCATTTTTTTACTCGACCTCCACCACCATGCAGCCGTTCGTTCCACCTCTCACCCAAGCACCGGCCGAACAGCCCTCCAGAGTCCACCACTTCCCTCCAACACAGACGCAACCAACCCTTCCTTCCACCGTGACAGCGGCCCTACTCCATAGTTCATGTTCCTGCTCATTTAACCCACCACTGCTGCTCCTTCCCCTTCTCCCACTTGGGTCACCGCCAGCCACTACCCAATGCACACAATACAAAACGACTCATGTCCATGCAGCCACGTATAGCCAGTCGCAGCCTCCGCCTTGGATCCGACTCCCCGAGATCTACCACCCAGTGTCGTAGCATCCACCTAGCTGTACAAAACAAAGTGTCACCTCCCCTCTTCCTCCTATTGCAGTCGTGGCTTTTGTTCTATGAATATATATATATGTATATGTATATGTATATGTAAGTGGTTATTGGGTTCTCTTGTTTACGTTTTATTATTCCCAGTTTGATATATATGGCATTGATGATATAAGAGAGTCCACAATAAGTATGGGTAATAAGTTCTGTTGGGATTTTTTTGGCATATATATATTTTACAGTTTAATATATATGTGTTTTAACACGTGTTAGAGTCAAAATCTTTTGTTACAATTCATACTAAAGAGTAGTTACAAATTATTGTTTATATATTGGTTTATACAGTTAATTTATATATATGAGTTTATGATTTTGTTTTTTTTTGTTTTTACAGGTTTACAGCATGATTTTATATATTACGTATATATATGTAACAAGTAATTCGTTTTAAATTTTTGATGTTGAAATAGATTTGTAATGATTTTTAAAACATATATTGATTTGAAATTTTATACATATACATGCATGTACATATGAATTTTGAAAGGGTAATATATTTGTTTTATAAAATACTGATTTTTAAATTATTTTTATATAATATAATGTGTTTGCAATGTATAGTTATACTTGTTTTAATCAGGTCTGTTGGGTTTATATACCTGTTTAAATGAGAAACGCAATCTCTTTGTTTATATATAAATTTATACACATTATATAAACCTATTTGTTTACTAAATATTTTTACTGTATATATATGAAATTATAAATATATATATAGTTGTTGTGATATATAAGTTATATATATGTGTGTGTAAAATATGTTGTATACATATGTATATAAGTTATTTAAGTTATGTAAGATCTGCATAAGTTCATAGCCTGCATATACCTATTGGAACAGCCTATATATATATTGTTGCTTATATATTTAGTTTATATAGGGTCTGTATATATTATCTTATAGCTTGAATATACATATAGTTAGATATTTTATATAGTGTCTTTCATATATTAGCCTACATATATTTTGTTTTCATATGTATATAGTGGTCTGCATAAGTTTGTTTGAAGAAACCCACATATGTTTGGTTAAATATATATGGATTGTATATGGTTTTGAGTAGCATACACATACATATATGCATAGAAAGAATACCGATTTATAAGAAATATTAATATCACATATATATATATGGAAATTTTATTTATATGTGTTTAACTTAAATATTGATTTGAAAATGTATATTTTATTTTAAATATATATTTTTAAATTTTGTTTTAGAGAAAATTTATTTATATATATAAACATATATTTTGTTCGGTTCATATCCAGCTAGTTGATTTGTTCTCATCGATTCCTATTTGTCAGCTTCGTCCGTCAAATTCGTGTTCACCTTACTTTGCTTTGGAAATCGTCGTTTGGATCGGTCGATTTCGCGATTCAAATCGTAGCTTGTTGTGTTGTCTATCTTCTCTAGCCTCGAAAGGTGAGCAATCACTCACGATTAACATTCTTATATTTAGTAAATTTGATTTCACTTGAAACGACAATTGAAATATGCTGTTAAAAATTGAATCGCTAGTTAGTTAATTGTTAAATATGATATGTTATTATCTGCAATTGTTCACCTGTGATATATGACATCATATCCTATTGTGTATATTTTGTTAAATTTGTTACTGATGATATATGCATGTTGTTGATATGTTATATCATTATTATATTTGTTCTCACTCTACAAGTTCCCTGTTAATTTAGAATTCCCTATAGGTTGAAATGATACATACCCGAACGATATTATAGATTAGGGGAAAATCGTTATGGGTTGAAATGATAAACCCAAGCGATTTTCATTAATTTTGAATTTTTGGGATTGCGGGTTGAAATGATATATTCCTGTAAATATTAAATTGCGAATTGAAATGATAAATATCCGTATCACTTGACCATAGGATAGAAAATTTTATACGGACACCGTTGGTCTGTTTTGAAAAATGATTTTTATAGTTTTAGAAGGAAATATATGGATTTTATTAAATATTGATTTTTAAATATAATGAAAAGATATTTTATTTTGTAAAATTAGATTTTTTATTTAAATGTTTGGAAAATTTAAATTATAACTTAGTTTGAAAATATAACTTTTAAAAATTTTTACTTGTAAAAATATATTATTATATATAAAATAAGATTTAAAATAGATTTATGAATAATATTTAATTTAATATAAATTATTTAAATAAAATTTAGTTTAATTAGTATATATATAATATGTTTAAATATTTATTTAAAATATTACTTTAAAATTTTAAATAAATTTCTTTCAATGACATTAAATAAATAGAGGTTGGAAAATAAAGAAAAATTGACTTGAAATTTAAATTGGTTAATAATTGAATTTGAATAAGAATTTATATGAACTTATTTATTTTTAGATTTTGAAAAATATGATTTATAACTTGATTTGATAAAAAGTGATTAAATGAATATTCTCAATTTTAAACAAAATTGAGATTGAATATTTAATATTGATTTAAATGTATAAATTTGGATTTAAATAGATTGTTATTAAAAATGATTAAGTGAATATTTTCCAATTTGAATAAAATTAAAGTTAAATGTTGAAATAAAAAAAATTATATTGTAAATGTTTGAATATTTAAACTTGAATCTTATTAGAATTTAAGTGATAGTTCAAACCTGGATTTGAAATTGGTTTATTTAGAATTTGAATAGAATCTTTGTCCTTTAAATTGAAATGGTTAAACTGGAATTGATTTAAAGTGAATTTTGAAAATTATGCTGATTTGAATCGATTTGTGAAATTTGAGGAACTATTTTATTATATAAAGTATTTTTAATATATATATACTATTTTAATATATATAAATTATTTTAATATATAAACTATTTTAATTTATATCTATTTTAATATATATACTATTTTCGATATCTAAACTGTTTAAGTCGAAAATGTTATGATTTTAAAGTGTTATGATTTCAAAAGTGTTATGATCTCAAAAGTGTTATGATTTCAAAAGTGCTATGGTTTCGAAAGTGTGATAATTTTGAAAGTGTTACGATTCTGGAAATGAATATTTTTTAAAGAGAATAATGATATCAAAATTGATATGGTTTTGAAATGAATAAGATATTTTAAACTATTTGAAATGAAATGACCACGGTGTGAAATAAGCGTTTGGTTGAAGAGACCGGGATCAGATATTGTCATACTCTCTGCCAATACCGAAAACCACTTTAACAACTGTGTACGTGGTGGCGATTCCAAAAATGAAGTAGGATGGTTTGGTGACGATTCTATATGGTATTTACGTAGCCCTGACTCCCGTGAGTCAGCTTGATGCAGCTAAAACAAGAGCCACGCCGGGACAAGTGAGGTCATTCCTCTGATCGGGCACATTTCTTCGATACCATTCTATTGCTTTTCTGATTTGATTGGGTGCACCCTTTGATTCAGGAGTGTGTCACGAGGTGGGCGGTAGTAGCTGCTATGCGTTACCACCTGTCCGGATACGCAAACGATATATCTACCCTGGCATTGCCTCGAGTGCCTTGTCGCATGCCCTATCGCGCCTTCTAGGCGTTTGTTTTGTACCGTACCTATGTGGTGTCCTCTTTGTAAACCACCGGTTTGGTGGAGCGTACGACATTGTATAGACTACGGAAATATATATAATGTGTTAAGGGGGATATGGGTAACGCCTTAACGCTATTTTAATAGTTTTACTTTACTATAAACATATTATAATAGCATATTGTACTACATAGTAGATAGTTCCACGGATCCTTAAAGGATGGAAATTCCAAACATCCTTTAAGTTACTTATATTTCAGTTGACATTTCACTTGAGTTGAATTTATTAATATAATACTGTTAATCCTGACTCGAGTGTTTTTTGTTTTGCTTTATGCTCGGGTCAGACTAAGTGTCACAGCATTTGAGACTCACCTTTGGAGTTGGAGCTTCACTTAGAGATCCATCTATATCTATTCAGCTTTCAGCTATCCAGTTGTTTTGTTCTGACTTGTCATCTATTTGTATTTGAGACTACATTGTATTTGAGATATTATGTTGTATTTATTTCAAACTCTGTTGTTTATATAGTAGCTTCATGAACTACTATTTATCTATTCCGCTGCTTATTGTTATATTACTCTATGTCTGTGATTCTGTGATTGATTTATTTACTATATATGTTAAAGTTTTGCCAATTATAAATTAACAATCGGTTGTTTTGAGCAATTCAAGTTCGACATGTGTGGATGCGAATGGTTCAAAATAGCGGGTCGTTACAGTTAGTATTAGAGTTCTGGTTTAGGCAAAACTTAGCAAATAGAGTAAATTTAATTACCGAATCTACTTCGTTCGAGCTTGAGTTTCTTCCTCTTTGACTGGGGTTTCCTTTAAATTTTGGAACTTTCCCCTTTGTTCTGAAATCCCTTCTTGTCTCTCCCTATTCGTGTTCTTCTTGATACCGGAGCATCCCATAACTCCACTTTTGTTCCGACAACCTAAATATGATATGTAAAGGGGTGAAACTCCTTTACAACAGGCATTGATTCACCGGAGATTTCTGCATACTAGGTTTAGATGCTGCTATCTCTTGCTATGCCCGAATGTTTCTCTAGTAGATGACCAGGGTAATTCTCTTCTGATCAAATGTCGATTTGCCTTAGAATTCTGCATCGATCTTATTCTTGAAGTCAAGGTTGACCAGTTTGGGTCGCTCGTGAATTATATAAGTCTACCCATCTTTTCTTTTTTGTTATTTAATCATCTTATCTTCATTTTGAGCTTATCTTCTAGTTAGAATTCTACTTGATTTGGATTCCTCTAAATTTGAATCTCTATCCTTGTTCTATGATCCATTCTTGAATCATCGTATGAGGGAGTGTATTTGTATTTAATAAAAAATGTTTTATATGGTGTTGTTTGAGTTGTTAAGGTTGATTTGGGATTTTGATCGATTCGTCTGGCCAACGCTATCGATAAGAATTCCAAAACACTTGAACAGAGAAAACTGGCACAATATCGTTTTCGAAATTAAAAACGCAATAGTTATGTATGATAATGTTTTATATATATAGGTATAATTTTTTGAAATTTGATAGTTAAATGGACTGGTTGTTAGAAATAATAATACTAGATTTTCATTTATTGTTTTGTCAACATTCCTTAACTGTTAACTATTGTTGTATGCTATAAAGAGTTGAAAATTTTATAAATATGATTTATAAATCTAATTTGCAAATGAAATGAATTTAAATATAGAATTTGAGGATTAAATTTTCGGTACTTTTCAAAATTTGGTTTTCAAAGTTTTGAAAATATATATTATTTGAAAGTATTTTTGAATGAAAATTGTTTTCAAAGATTTTAAAAAGAAGTGAGTCAGTAATCTCCTCTGTTGTCGCTCGAAAATAATTTCGATGATGACTGCAGCATCATCGACATTCATTTTCGAGTCTCAGAGTGGGGAGACCACGTAACAGTTTTGCTACACTTTTGTTTTGGGAAAATGGAATCGATTTGAATTTCTTGGATATGATTTGATATACAGAATATATATGTATATATTTATTTCTAATTGGGGTAAAGTAAAATCAAAAACTTAACTCTTAATTTCTATATTAAGTAGTGGTTTCCAATTATTGAAATGAAGCAAAATTTTGAATAATTGCGGTTTCTAAAATCAGAATTGGAATTTAAAACACCCTGAAACAGTTGAAATAGGATAAAAATTTATTTGTATAATAATCAATTGCATTCTAATATATATAACTTACCTAAATTATTCAAAAGGTTAAAATGTTAGGATGAATATATAATTGAAGGTTATACAAGAGAAAACTTAAAGTAATAAATTGTTGAAATTGAATAGTATACAATATTAATGCAAGTAATAAGACATTCAAGTATGAAATTTTGCTAAGGGTATTATAATTAAAATTTTAGTAGTTATGGTAGATCTTTATTCACTTAATCTATGTTAAGTGAAATAAATTGAATAATAAAAATACTATTTAAATAAATAAATATGAACTTAGAATAGTTGAAATTGAAATTTTAGGGGAATCAACTCAACTGAAGATAAATAGATTTAATAAATGGGTTAAATCAAATAAATTTTGTTTTGAAAGAAATTTTTGTAACAAATATTAATAAATTAAAACAAATCAAATTGAAATGGAAATAGCTTGTATTGAAACCAACAAAATATGAATATAAATGAATATTATTGATTTAATAAATGGATTGAAATCAAATTAATTGAATATAAATCAATTTATATGGTTTTGAACTTATTGTGTATCTGATAATATGAATTTCAAATCTATCTTTCCTTCTGTTACTTCTTTTCTCCTACCTCTTTCCTTTTCGGGGACGAAAAGTTTTGAGTGGGGGAGAGTGTAATGACCCGGAAATTTTAACGGTTTTAATAACGTAATTAGCTGAATTTTGTAAAATTTTAAATAATTGAATTTGGAAATAAAAAAAATTGATATTTGGTATGCGTCTATTTAAACGTAGCAAATGTCAGATTTTCATCAGAAAATGTGGAAGTTTATTCAGCTGTGTAATTTTCAATTTCAATATTAAATCAGTTGAAATTAGATGAAAATAAAATATTTTTGAAACCTGAGTATTTTATATAATAAAATTGTAAATTTATTTCTGAGTGAGACGTCATAATTCGTTTCATCATATTTGGACTTCTCTAGCCCCGTTTATCTTATTTTCGGCGTTTTAGCAGCATTTTCAGTAGCGAAAAATAGACCTTTGATAAAATAATCATATCACTCATATCTATGTACCATCCTGGTCATCTCGTCATGTTGATCTCCGCAATATATTCATTTGTGTATTTCGGAGTCCGGTAAGTAGCGAAATCCATGGAAACGGATCGCCATATCGGTACCCATTTCTAGTCTCTCTAATTTTTTTGTGTCCATTCACTTGTCAAACGGCCGCAAATAAATTGCCATCAGTTATTAAACTTTTGTTATTCCCTGACTATTTCCATTCCACCATTTCAATATAATATTTTATTTTATTTTATTTTGGACCGTTCATTTTCGGACTGTTCGTTGCTTTGATATAAAATGATAATACACAAGTTATATATTCCTAAAACATTTTACTGCCATCCCTTTCTCTTTCTCTTTTGCTTGGCCTCGCCTGTTCATTTTCTTCTAAGCATCCTCCACTGCATTTTTTTTTACTCGACCTCCACCACCATGCAGTCGTTCGTTCCACCTCTCACCCAAGCACCGGCCGAACAGCCCTCCAAAGTCCACCACTTCCCTCCAACACAGACGCAACCAACCCTTCCTTCCACCGCGACAGCGGCCCCACTCCATAGTTCACGTTCTTGCTCATTTTACCCACCTCCTATGCTCCTTCCCCCTCTCCCACTTGGGTCACCGCCAGCCACTACCCAATGCACGCAATACCAAACGACCCATGTCCATGCAGCCACGTATAGCCAGTCGCAGCCTCCGCCTTAGATCCGACTCCCATAGATCTACCACCCAGTGCCTTAGCATCCACCTAGCTTTACAAACAAAGCGCCACCTCCCTGCTTCCTCCTATTGCAGTCGTGGCTTTTGTTCTGTGAATATATATATATACACACACACACATATATATATATATACATATATATGTAAGTGATTATTGGGTTCTCTTGTTTACGTTTTATTATTTCTAATTTGATTTATGTGGCATTAATGATATAAGAGAGTCCACATATAAGTATGGGTAATAAGTTCTGTTGGGATTTTTTGGCATATATATATTTTACAGTTTAATATATATGTGTTTTAACACGTGTTAGAGTCAAAATCTTTTATTACAATTCATATTAAAGAGTATGTTACAAATTCTTGTTTATATATTGGTTTATATAGTTAATTTATATATATGAGTTTATGATTTTGTCTATGTATATTTAATTTTTCTTCTTACAGGTTTAAGCATGATTTTATATATTACGTATATATATGTAACAAGTAATTCGTTTTAATTTTTTGATGTTGAAATAGATTTTGTAATGATTTTTAAAACATATATTGATTTGAAATTTTATACATACACATGCGTGTATATATGAATTTTGACAGGGTAATATATTTGTTTTATAAAATACTGATTTTCAATTTGTTTTATATAATATAAAGTGTTTGTAATGTATAGTTATACTTGTTATAATCAGGTTTGTTGGGTTTATATACCTGTTTAAATGAGAAACGCAATCTCTTTGTTTATATATAAATTTATACATGTTATATAAACCTGTTTGTTTACTAAATATTTTTACTATATATATATATATATGAAATTATAAATATATATAGTTGTTGTGATATGTAAGTTATATATATATATATATATGCGTAAAACTGTTGTATATATCTGTATATAAGTTATTTAAGTTATGTAAGATATGCATAAGTTCATAGCCTGCATATACCTATTGGAACAGCCTACATATATATTGTTGCTTATATATTTAGTATATATAGGGTATGTATATATTATCTTATAGCTTGAATATACATATAGTTAGATATTTTATATAGTGTCTTGCATATATTAGCCTACATATATTTTGTTTCCATATGTATATAGTGGTCTGCATAAGTTTGTTTAAAGAAACCCACATATGTTATGACGCCCTACCTCTATACTCACGCTAGCCAAGGACACTACGGAGTAATGTCGTCGACTAGCACGAAGAATAAGGCTGTAAAGGAGCGACCATCCGTGTAATTGCTTTGTGCGAGTACCGATATGTCACATAGTATAACATGCATTTCATTTCAAGAGGAAATCCGACATACCGATACAAACTCAAAGCTACCACACAGTGGCTAAGTGGACCTCGGAAACAAATATAGAAATAAACATAACACAAATCAGTCAAAGACATTCATATCACAAAGGCGGAAACAGATATGAATATAACACATAAAAGTGTACATCAAAATAGTGGTCAAACTAGATCCACTACATCACAAAAGAATAGATACAAGTGCTAGACAAAAGAATAAGTATACATCAAGGGGTCTCGGTCTCTAATGTATACTAACAAAAACTACCAATCTAATGTAGTTAGACAAAAGTCAGAAGATGATCCCAAATATGGAGTCAAGCAAAAGCACCTGTAACATCTTGGTCTGACCCAAGTATTATTTAATAAGAAAATAATAAACGGATCAGTCTAGCTATAAATATCAGATAAAATGAGATAGAATAAGAGATATAACAAATACGTATGATAACAATAATGCCATACTATGACAAGTATACATTTAACAACGACAAAAATCACACAATATCTCAAAAATCTCATAACATCAAAAAGAATGTCATATTCTTTATTTTATTCACCAAGCCACAAATATTGACAAATATATTAATGCCAATCGCAAAAGTTGGTGAAACACAAATTCTAGAAATCATCAATTAGAAATCCAAAAATCACAAAGGGGGAGGCCTATCACAAACGGGAGCATGAAAACTCACCAGCACGTGTATCACAAAGTGGGTCGCTATCCCATGAACCGAACATCGACGTACCTAAAAAGATACGCCCCATGCACAGTCAAACATCGATGCACCTAAAAAGATACAACCCATGTATAATCTAACATCGACGCACCTAAAAAGATACGCCCCATGCTTAGTCGGACATCGATGCACCTAAAAAGATACACCCCATGTATAATCTAACATCGACGCACCTAAAAAGATACGCCCCATGCTAAGTCGGACATCGATGCACCTAAAAAGATACACCACATGCACCAACTTATTGAGCCGAATGCTCCACGAACGGTCCAAGGACCATGGGTCGCTAGCCCATAAAAATGAGACGAAGCTCAAAAGAACGGGGTATAGTCCCCCACACGGACAAAGAGACATCGCTCATCGCTAGTCTAAACCATAAAATGATCATCATCGATCATCAAGAAGTGTCGATTACACTTAGCTAGTAAATAAATGAGTTTAGCTTCATGTCCCATAACCACTAGCTTAACTTAAATATTTACGAACAAATTGTAGATTCCCACTCGAAAATTGTCAAAAGAATTTCAATCGAACAAGTCCAAAAATTAACTGACGAAGTAAACGCAAGCGTTTCATACCACTTGTTTTGCTAAGCCGTTTAATTAGATTTTCTCATACGAATGAGGTAAAGGTTTGTATATACTAATAGATTAGAAAACGGTATTATAAACGAGCTTTGTATTGAAAATAGAGTTGAAATCATCTTTGTAAAAGAGTTTGAATATTTACTACTAGTATAGAAACCTTTGTATTTTAAAGTGACAAAGCATAGAAATGATTGTAGAAACAATTAATCACCAAAATCCACATACGAAGACGTGAATCAAATCCAAAGAAATCAATACCGAATCCATCAAAATGGATATTCTCAAAAGAATCCCAAAAAAGAAGTCATCAAAGTCAATAATAAATGATAACAATAAATCGGATCAACAAGAATGGTTCTAAATTGGAAATCCTCACCAAATAGCGAAATTGGGCTGAGACAAGCAGGTCAGTCGACTGACTGCAGAGGCCAATCGACTGATCCAGAAACCCGAAAGTTTCGGTTCCTGTAGTCAGTCGACTGACTGGCACTGGAACTGTTTTCCAGCCAATCGAAATGAAGAGCAAACTCTCCCAATTTGAGATCGGACGAGCAATTGGCGTTAGGGGTTTATGCCAATCGACAACCCTGCCCTATAGGCTCTTCGATACACCACCAAAAGCATGATCATACATCAAAGCTAGGATTTTTAAAGTTTTGACTTCAAAACACCAAAAATTGAAATGTTCACTAAATCAATTCAAATCAAAAGCAAATGAACATGAATAGATGTTAGGAATTCATACCTAACAACAATGATAGAAATAGACAAAGATGTGAGTTCAAAATCTCACCTTTAAACCCAAAAACAATGAATGAGAAGCTTAATCACAAAGGAGAGATCAACCACTCTTCACTTCAACCCAAGAAGCTTGAATCTAAGCTCAAAAGAATAACATTTCCTAAGTTAGGTTTAGGAAATTTCTGAAATTAAAGAGAGAATGAGTTGGAGAAGATGAAGAGGATGCTTACCTAAGCTTCTCTTTGATTTTGGAGCTCACACTTGGATTTGTAAAAGAAACTAGGGCTTGGAATTTGTATTTCCTTTTCTCTTCCCCCATTTTTGCTAAAACTTGAAGGTATTAGGAAATGAAAGTGAATGAAGAGAAGAGGGGATGGAGCTAGGGTCTTATGTTAGGTTATTGGGCTGAAACCCAAACCCAAAGCCCTAAGTGAAAAATAGCAAAATTCACTCAACTCCAAACATATCGATGTTTATACTCAAAAAGATCGCAAACGGCATTTTGAACTCAGTGGAAGTGGTCTCGAGTCAAAATTTGACTGTTTGCAAAAAGTATCTTTTCAGACTATAATCCGACTAACGATGCTATATTTAAATATATAATCGTAAAATATGCGGGTTGTTACAGACTCCCCTTCTTAAAGAAATTGCGTCCTCGCAATACTTAAGGAGAAGATAAAGAGTAACAACCATGTAAGCATATCAACACAAAAGAAAATTTTGAAATAAGAAGTTCACCATAAAGAGCACGAAAGAGTAAGCCCGAACATGTTCGCTCGATGAATTCTCAGGATTCCCAAGAGCAATCCTTGGGATTTGAGAACCATTGAACTTTCACAAAAAGGGAAATCTTTATTTCGAAGGCGCTCAACCTACGAAGTAATGATGCGAATAGGATGTTGCTCATAAATCAAATCTGGTGAAACCTCAATTTCTTCAACAACACCGGGCTCAAGAATAAAATCGGAATCCCTAAGGCATTTCCATAGATAAGTGACGTGGAAAACATCATGAATAGCAGAAAAATTGAGCCGGTAATAAAAGGCGATAAGCCACGGAACCAATGCGTTCGGTGATGGGAAATGAACCCATATATCGAGGTGTTAATTTTCCCGATCAACTGAAACGCACAACACCCATCATAGGTGAAACATAAATAAAATCTGGACCTAAAACCAGCTTCTCACCGGCTTCAAGCCAACACAAAGGAGATCGGCACAGCCTTCCGAAGAGTGCCTCAAAAGGTACTATACCAATACAAGATTGGAAGCTATTATTGGAAGAAAACTCAACAAGAGAAATCTGATCTTCCCAACTTCCACCAAAATCAAGAACACATGCACGAAGAAGATCTTCAAGAATTTGACTCACACGCTCTATTTGTCCATCGGATTCAGGGCGATAAGCGGTGCAAAAATTAAGCTTTGTTCCTAAAGCTTTTGAAGACCTTACCAAAATCCACTAGTAAAATAATGGATCACGATCACTAACAATAGAAGTAGGAACTCTATGTAATTTAACAATTTCTTTGACATAGAGTCTAGCCAAAAGAGGAACGGTCCAAAAGAGAAGGACGAGCCTCAAGGCTACATAAAATAAGGGATAAACATAAATTGGATTCACGATCACGAATCTCACAAGTGGATAAAGTCTCGAGATCATTCCATTCGGATATCATCATTGAAACAACTGCTTGTTGCTTTCGGCTAAGGGCATCGGCAACAAGATTACCCTTTTTCCGGAGTACAAAGAATATCAAGATCATAAGATGTAAGGAACTCAAGCCAACGTTGTTGACTCAAATTAATTTCCTTTTGAGAAAATAACTATTTCAGAGATTTATGATCGGTGTAGAGAACAAATTTCTCTCCCAAAAGATAATGACACCAAATTCAAAGAGCGAAAACAATAGCCGGGAGCACCAGATCATGAATGGCATATCTAGTTTCGACAAGCTTTAATTGTCAAGAAGCATATGTGATAACACATTCCCTTTACAAGAGAATGGCTCCCAAACCAATACGACAAGCATCGGTACAAACAATAAAGTCTTGGTTCCCTTCAGGAATCGCAAGAATAAAAGCATCGGAAAGGAGTTCTTTTAATCGATCCTCTTTCCCGAAAAGCTAAGACATTCAAAATTATAATTAACTTTATGTAATCATCTTTTTAGAAAAATTTACTTATTACAAGTCAATTTACTGTGTCTGTCTGTCTCATCATAGCGTTTAGGAAGTTCCTATCGATAACGTTGATCAAGCGCATCGACCAGAATTCTTAAAGCACTCAATGGGCAAAACAACACAAAATCATCTTCGATATGATAAACAAGTCTCTTAAAAATTTTACAAATATTCTTTGCTCGTTTTAAGAACAAAATCCAATCATACTTAAAAGTATCTTATTAAAAAGATTTGCAAATTCTAAATTGTTGTTTTCATCCATAATCAATAAATACAAGGATAAACTCATCGAGATATTCGTAGAATACTCGATTCATAAGATGGATGAAATAAGGTAGAAGGTTCGTCAAACCGAATGACATAACGAACCACTCACAAGAATCATAACGAGTGCGGAATGCGGTAAGTGGAATGCTACCTTTCGCAACTCGTAGCTGATGAAAATTGGTGGCAAGGTCGAGCTGAAAAGACCTTAGCACCACACAATAGATTGCTTAGGTGATAATCCTAAGACAAACTCAAAAATACCGGAAAATTTACAAACTACATGAATGAGAGAAACAACATTCTCCACATCATGTAGGTTTAAAGAATAAAATGATATCACCAAATCTGGAAATCAAAATCATTAAGAACAAAAGAAATCTTCTTAACAGATTAAGAATATCGAAGATATATAGTCCGCTCAGGACATAGGATGTGGGCTTCATAATGATTAAGCCAATCCTTTCTCAAAAATCAATTCCTAAGCCTAAGTAAATTGGCTCGGAAAGAATAATCACATAAAATAATCTCGACATCTTCATAAAGTAAACTGAGTGTTGCGGATCCACCAACCGGATTCGCAATTCTCAGTGAAGTCATCAAACCCATAATAGTGAAAGAAAAAGAATCAACAAGTTCTTTTAATATAAAAGAGTGGGATGCACCCGTATCAAAAGAAATCAAATAGGAAGATCACAAAATAAAATAGTGCCATCAAGGATAGAAAATACCTTGACCAAGAGAAGTGTCATTAGGAGCTTGCACAACATTTAGCTTTCCCTCCTCCTTATTTTGAAGTACGGGACATGCAGATATATGGTGACCCTAATTTTACAATAGCGACAATAGAGAGGTTCCGGACACTTATTCGCATAGTGGTCGGTAGAACCACAATTGTAGCATTGTCCATGACTAGAGATTGGAGTCTTTGCCACCGAAGTTTCATGCTTCCTTTTCTTATTGGGATTGGGGCCTTTAAACATAATAGGCCTCCTCACGTTATTGTTGAAGTTCTGTTTGGCACACACAATTTCAACATCACTTTCTTTATCGGCCTCTTCAAGTCGAAGAGCGATATCTATAAGCTGATCGAAAGAAACTTCTAGTTTCAGAAGTAAAGGCTTTTTAAGGTTCTTATTCAACCCATAGACAAATCTCTGATTTTTCTTCAATGGGGTATTAATATATTCGACCCCATATTTAGAGAGAGATTCAAAAGATGTGACGTAATCCGTCACAGAAGATTAACCTTGAACAAGGTCAATAAAGCGTCGAGCTAAAGTTACTTTTTCAGCTTCCGGCACAAACTTCAATTCGAATCTTTTTCGGAATTTCTCCCAAGTAAGATCTGCTTCGATAATCTTAGAACCAAAAGCTCATACCAATCTAATGCTCTTTCATGGAGCATGCTAGAAGCCACTTGGACTCGATGAAGATCAATAAGATTCATGCGAGAAAAGATGCTATCGCATGATCTAAGCCAAGCTTGGATTTCTATAACACTTTCGGATCCCTTGAATGGCCTTCCACCCAAAGCAGTATAATCTCTGCACAAGCGTGCAAATCCTAATTTAGGGTGAGTAGGCGCTGGAGCTGGTCCGGCAGCTTGGGCATTGTTCACAAGATCCAAGAGTTGTTGAGCAGACACAAATACTCCATCCTGAGGAGTAGCACTAGATTGACCGGCACTGGGACGGCCTGGTCTAACCATTTCTCTTCTCTAAGAAAGGAAGAAAGAAGAGAAAAAAGGTTATTCTCAAAATGAATATCAAACAAACTTGATTGATAAAACAAGGAATCATAAAAAGAAATATGATAGAACGGTACGAAAACTCGAATTAAATCCTATGGCACGATTCCTAAGAAAGACTTAGGACAATGATCCTTGCTAGATTATTCTACATTGTTCTGAAGTTTGGCTCTGATACCAAGCTGTGACGCCCCACCTCTATACTCACGTTAACCAAAGACACTACAGAGTAATGCCGTCGACTAGCACGAAGAATAAGGCTGTTGAGGAGCGACCATCCGTGTAATTGCTTTGTGAGAGTACCGATATGTTAGATAGTATAACATGCATTTCATTTCAAGAGGAAATCCGACATACCGATACAAACTCAAAGCTACCACACAGTGGCTAAGTGGACCTCGGAAACAAATATAGAAATAAACATAACACAAATCAGTCAAAGACATTTATATCACAAAGGCGAAAACAGATATGAATATAACACATAAAAGTGTGCATCAAAATAGTGGTCAAACTAGATCCACTACATCACAAAAGAATAGATACAAGTGCTAGACAAAAGAATAAGTGTACATCAAGGGGTCTCAGTCTCAAATGTATACTAACAAAAACTACAAATCTAATGTAGTTAGACAAAAGTCAGAAGATGATCCCAGATAAGGAGTCAAGCAGAAGCACCTGTAACATCTTGGTCTGACCCGAGTATTATTTAATACGAAAATAATAAATGGATCAGTCTAGCTATAAATATCAGATAAAATGAGATAGAATAAGAGATATAACAAATGAGATAACAATAATGCCATACTATGACAAGTATACATTTAACAACGACAAAAATCACACAATATCTCAAAAATCTCATAACATCAAAAAGAATGTCATATTCTTTATTTTATTCACCAAGCCACAAATATTGACAAACATATTAATGACAATCGCAAAAGTTGGTGAAACACAAATTCTAGAAATCATCAATTAGAAATCCAGAAATCACAAAGGGGGAGGCCTATCACAAACGGGAGCATGAAAACTCACCACCACGTGTATCACAAAGTGGGTCGCTATCCCATGAACCGAACATCGACGTACCTAAAAAGATACGCCCCATGCACAGTCAACCATCGATGCACCTAAAAAGATACACCCCATGTATAATCTAACATCGACGCACCTAAAAAGATACGCCCCATGCTTAGTCGGACATCGATGCACCTAAAAAGATACACCCCATGTATAATCTAACATCGACGCACCTAAAAAGATATGCCCCATGCTTAGTCGGACATCGATGCACCTAAAAAGATACACCCCATGCACCGACTTATCGAGCCGAATGCTCCATGAACGGTCCAAAGACCATGGGTCGCTAGCCCATAAAAATGAGACGAAGCTCAAAAGAACGCGGTATAATCCCCCACGCGGACAAAGAGACATCGCTCATCGCTAGTCTAAACCATAAAATGATCATCATCGATCATCAAGAAATGTCGATTATACTAAGCTAGTAAATAAATGAGTTTAGCTTCATGTCCTATAACCACTAGCTTAACTTAAATATTTACGAACAAATTGTAGATTCCCACTCGAAAATTGTCACAAGAATTTCAATCGAACAAGTCCAAAAATTAACCGACGAAGTAAACGCAAGCGTTTCATACCACTTGTTTTGCTAAGCCATTTAATTAGATTTTCTCATACGAATGAGGTAAAGGTTTGTATATACTAATAGATTAGAAAACGGTTTTATAAACGAGCTTTGTATTAAAAATAGAGTTGAAATCATCTTTGTAAAAGAGTTTGAATATTTACTACTAGTATAGAAACCTTTGTATTTTAAAGTGACAAAGCATAAAAATGATTGTAGAAACAATCAATCACCAAAATTCACATACGAAGACGTGAATCAAATCCAAAGAAATCGATACCGAATCCATCAAAATGGATATTCTCAAAAGAATCCCGAAAAAGAAGTCATCAAAGTCAATAATAAATGATAACAATAAATCGAATCAACAAGAATCGGTTGTAAATTGGAAATCCACAGCAAATAGCGAAATTGGGCTGAGATAAGCAGGTCAGTCGACTAACTGCAGAGGCCAGTCGACTGATCCAGAAACCCGAAAGTTTCGGTTCCTGTAGTCAGTCGACTTCTTGGCACTGGAACTGTTTTCCAGCCAATCAAAATGAAGAGCAAACTCTCCTAATTTGCGATCGGACGAGCAATGGGCGTTAGAGGTTTATGCCAATCGACAACCCTGCCCTATAGGCTCTTCGATACACTACCAAAAGCATGATCATACATCAAAGCTAGGATTTTTAAAGTTTTGACTTCAAACACCAAAAATTGAAATGTTCACCAAATAAATTCAAATCAAATGCAAATGAACATGAATAGATGTTAGGAATTCATACCTAACAACAATGATAGAATACACAAAGATGTGAGTTCAAAAACTCACCTTTAAACCCAAAAACAATGAATGAGAAGCTTAATCACAAAGGAGAGATCAACCACCCTTCACTTCAACCCAAGAAGCTTGAATCTAAGCTCAAAAGAAGAACATTTCCTAAGTTAGGTTTAGGAAATTTCTGAAATTAAAGAGAGAATGAGTTGGAGAAGATGAAGAGGATGCTTACCTAAGCTTCTCTTTGATTTTGGAGCTCACACTTGGATTTGTAAAAGAAACTAGGGCTTAGGAATTTGTATTTCCTTTTCTCTTCCCCCATTTTTGCTAAAACTTGAAGGTATTAGGAAATGAAAGTGAATGAAGAGAAGAGGGGGTGGAGCTAGGGTCTTATGTTAGGTTATTGGGCTAAAACCCAAACCCAAAGCCCTAAGTGAAAAATAGCAAAATTCACTCAACTCCAAACATATCGATGTTTATACTCAAAAAGGTCGCAAACGGCATTTTGAACTTAATGGAAGTGGTCTCGAGTCCTAATTTGACTGTTTGCAAAAAGTAGTTTTTCGGACTATAATCCGACTAACGATGCTATATTTAAATATACAATCGTAAAATATGCGGGTTGTTACATATGTTTGGTTAAATATATATGGGTTGTATATGGTTTTGAGTAGCATACACATACATATATGCATAGAAAGAATACTGATTTATAAGAAATATTAATATCACATATATATATATGGAAATTTTATTTATATGTGTTTAACTTAAATATTGATTTGAAAATATATATTTTATTTTAAATATATATTTTAAATTTTGTTTTAGAGAAAATTTATTTTTATATATATATATAAACATATATTTTGTTTGGTTCATATCCAGCTAGTTGATTTGTTCTCATCAATTCCTATTTGTCAACTTCGTCCATCAAATTCGTGTTCACCTTACTTTGCTTTGGAAATCGTTGTTTGGATTGGTCGATTTCGTGAGTCAAATCATAGCTTGTTGTGTTGTATATCTTCTCTAACCTCGAAAGGGGAGCAATCACTCATGATTAACATTCTTATATTTAGTAAATTTGATTTCACTTGAAACGACAATTGAAATATGCTGTTAAAAATTGAATCGCTAGTTATTTGATTGTTAAATATGATATGTTATTACCTGCAATTGTTCACCTGTGATATATGGCATCATATCCTGTTTTGCATATTTTGTTAAATTTATTACTGATGATATATGCTTGTTGTTGATATGTTATATCATTATTATATTTGTTCTCACTCTGCAAGTTCCCTGTTAATTTAGAATTCCCTATGGGTTGAAATGATACATACCCGAACAATATTATAGATTAGGGGAAAATCGTTATGGGTTGAAATGATAAACCCAAACGATTTTCATTAATTTTGAATTTTTGGGATTGCGGGTTGAAGTGATATATACCCGAGAATATTAAATTGTGGATTGAAATGATAAATATCTGTATCACTTGACCATAGGATAGAAAATTTTATACGGACATCGTTGTTCTCTTTTGAAAAATGATTTTTATAGTTTTGGAAGAAAATATATGGATTTTATTAAATATTGATTTTTAAATATAATGAAAAGATATTTTATTTTGTAAAATTAGATTTTTTATTGATATGTTTGAAAATTTTGATTGAATCTTTGTCCTTTAAATTGAAAAGGTTATACTGGAATTGATTTAAAGTGAATTTTGGAAATTAAGCTGATTTGAATCGGTTTGTGAAATTTGAGGAACTATTTTATTATATAAAGTATTTTTAATATATGTACTATTTTAATATATAAATTATTTTAATATATAAACTATTTTAATTTATAACTATTTTAATATATATACTATTTTCGATATCTAAACCGTTTAAGTCGAAAATGTTATGATTTTAAAGTATTATGATTTCAAAAGTGTTATGATCTCAAAAGTGTTATGATTTCAAAAGTGCTATGGTTTCGAAACTGTAATAATTTTGAAAGTGTTACGATTCTGGAAATGAATATTTTTTTTAAAGTGAATAATGATATCAAAATAGATATGGTTTTGAAATGAATAAGATATTTTAAACTATTTGAACTGAAATGACCACGGTGTGAAATAAGCGTTTGGTTGTTAAAGAGACCGGGATCATATATTGTCATACACTCTGCCAATACCGAAAACCACTTTAACAACTATGTACGTGGTAGAGATTCCAGAAATGAAGTAGGATGGTTTGGTGACAATTCTCTATGGTATTTACGTAGCCCTGACTCCTGTGAGTCGACTTGATGCGGCTAAAATAGGAGCCACGCCGGGCCAAGTGAGGTCATTCCTCCGATCGGGCACATTTCTTCGATACCATTCTATTGCTTTTGTGATTTGATTGGGTGCACCCTTTGATTTGGGAGTGTGTCACGAGGTGGGCGGTAGTAGCTACTATGCGTTACCACCAGTCCGGATATGCAAACGGTATATCTACCCTGGCATTGCCTTGAGTGCCTTGTCGCATGCCCAATCGCGCCTTCTACGAGTTTGTTTTGTACCGTACCTATGTGGTGTCCTCTGTGTAAACCACCGGTTTGGTGGAGCGTACGACATTGTATAGACTACGTGAAAAAAAATGTGTTAAGGGGGATATGGGTAACACCTTAACGGCTATTTTAATAGTTTTACTTTACTATAGACATATTATAATAGCATATTGTACTACATAGTAGATAGTTCCACGGATCCTTAAAGGATGGAAATCCCAAACATCCTTTGCTTTATGCTCGGGTCATTTCTCAGTTGACATTTCACTTGAGTTGAATTTATTAATATAAGAATGTTAATCCTGACTCAAGTGTTTCGTGTTTTGCTTTATGCTCGGGTCAGACTGAGTGTCACAGCATTTGAGACTCACCTTTGGTGTTGGAGCTTCACTTGGAGATCCATCTATATCTATTCACTTTCAGCTATCCAGTTGTTTTGTTCAGACTTGTCATCTGTTTGTATTCGAGACTACATTGTATTTGAGATATTCTATTGTATTTATTTCAAACTCTGTTGTTTATACAGTAGCTTCATGAACTACTATTTATCTATTCCGCTGCTTATTGTTATATTACTCTATGTATGTGATTCTATGATTGATTTATTTACTGTATATGTTAAAGTTTTGCCAATTATAAATTAATAATCGGTTGTTTTGAGCAATTCAAGTCCGACATGTGCGGATGCGAATGGATCGAAATAGTAGGTCGTTACAATATTTATGTGTGTGTATATATATATATTTGTATACATATATAAATATTGTGCTTACTATTTTTTGTATGGTTTATTAGCAGGTTCAGGTATGCGTTCTGATTTGGGATGTTTCACTAAATATGGAAGACTATAGAGTTTTTTATTTTATGAATTTTTGTATCTTTTTTACTAAACCATAGTTCTTTAGGTTTAGGGTTTTTTAATTCTTTATTTCTACTGTTAAGGGGGCATCGCTAACTGTCAGGCTTGTTGACGGCTCCATTTTTTAATGTAGAATAAAATACATGAGTGTTCTCCTCCAATGATAGAGAATCACTCATTTTTTGTCAAAAAAAATATATGTATCTTATTAATTAAATCAAATTAAATTAATTTTAATCCTTGTTAGTTAAATCATATTTATTTAATTTTATTTCTTTACTTTATTAATTCAATTGTTTTTAATTAATTTAATTTATATAAAATTTCAAAAAAATTATATTAATCATCTAAAACTATTTAAGATATATAATCAACTATAACATTTATAGTTTTATAATATATACATATTAATATATGCAAACATTTTAATTAATTTTATTTGATAAATTCATTTATTTTATTTAAATTTTTAATTAAAATTTTTAATTAATTCGAAAATTGTAGGTTAATTTAGCTTAAACAAATTTAAGATAGATACACAACTATAACAATTATAGTTACATACATATATCAATATATGTGTGTATATATATATATATATATCTCTGTGTGTGTTTCAATTAATTAACCTTTAATTAATTATTTAATTTAATTTAATTAATTAATTATACTAAAATTCAAAAATATTTATTTTAATTTCTTAAAACAATTTTGAAAAGTCTGAACATTTTTTTTTGGCAAGACAAGCAGGTTTTATAGCGGATCATCCATTTTTTTACAGATATAGTCAGAATAGGTGTGAGAAAAGATGCCTCAACAACTACACCTCACACAACACCTTACCTACTCAAATAATAGATAACAAAAGAGCGTATAAGTACATATGGATACAAAAGTAGTAAAAGGAATTCAATGGAACAAAAGTGCATATAAGTAAATATGGCTACAAAAGTAGTAAAGGAACTCAATGGACTATGACGGGAAAAGATTGGTAGTAGAATACTTTATCCCATAATCCAAGTCATCTGAATCAAAGACCATAGGCTTTCCTGACAAAGCAGGTTGGACGGGCATACCAATTGCACCAGGGACTTCAATAATCGGATCCATATTATGAGAAGAGATATCAGTAATGTTTTCATGAGAAGAGGCAGTGGAAATATAAGACTGAAGCCTTTGTAGAGCAACAAGGTCAGGAGGATCACGGGGAGGGGATACAACAACAGAGATGCCAAAAGATGTAGTTGTAGCAGCTGTGTTCTTTATTTTCCACTGACGAGGGAAAGGTTTTGGAATAGGGGATTTAGCACAAATAGATGCAACCTCACCTTCCAAAGGACGGTGTCTACAAAGAGGGTCAGTGTGGCTAAAGGAGTGACAAATAGAACAAATCGAGGGAGACCACTGATAATCAATGTCAATGCGGCCAACTTTATCCCTATAGAGTGGTACCGATGGGTGGGAAGGCAATGGTCTGATAGGGATTATCTCAATACGTACCCTGGCATACTCAAATCAATCACGACATTCGGTGTTCTCATAAAAAAAACAAGCTCTCCAATATGACATGCCAACCAATCGAGACCCTCTAAAGACTGAAGAGATGAAGGAATGTTAGAGAACTTTGCCCAAACAGGGATGGAAAAAACATTCTTTGGAGCATAAGCGACTGAAGGACTCCACATGGTGATAATAAACACCATTCCATCTACGACACACAGATCAGCCTATAAAACCATTCTCGGGGTTTGAAAATCAAAAAAGAACATGTCTTTATCAAATATCACTTTCAAAACCCCTCTAATCTTCCACTTGTTCCTCAAGTAATTTTTAACTATAGAATAATCATGGCCCTCATCTAAGTAAAATCCTACAAGGGTATCGTTCCAAAATGCAACGCCCGCATCAACAACAACCTTTGGTGGAACTAGCAATTCATCACAATTCCCAACAATGTCAAAATGTTTAGAAACGTACCTCCCCGCATTGCAGGGTTTTATTGGAAGACAGATATCTAATAAGTTGATTGGGATCATTCTTAGTAGGAGTGATATTACATGAGGGAGGCTGTGGTGTATAGATTTGCTAGGCATAACAGGTGGAATATCATTTGTAGTAGAACATGTCTCAGGCAAAGAACCTGACAAATTAACACACCCAATCTTAGAACTATTATTCATGAACAAGGTGGCATTCACGACAATACCAGAAACAGGTGCACTAGCATCGCCAACGGGAGGGTTGCAGGTAGCGAAAATTTCCGACAAATTAGAGGAGATTGGGAATTTGTACGATGAAGTATTTTGGGGCTTTGCAGATTTGGATTTGCGAGAGCTAGACAAGGAAGGGAAAATGACAATGTTGTTGATCTTAGGAATATTCCTTTTATATTTTAAATTTAACTTTTGAATTTAAAATATACTTTAAATTTCAACCCGAGTTTTGAAAATTAGCCCAAGGCCCAAATCAACCTTTACAGTTGGAACAACCTTTTGGACTTACTTCATCAATTAAGCCAAGCCGGTAGCCAAAGAGGGGGAAACACTTGATTATTCAATCCCCAAGCGTAGACACTACCTCCTAGAAATCCATCAGATATGTAGATTTAATTAGTTGGCCCTAAAGTTGCTAATTACCCCTACATAGACCATTTGGGCTCTAATACCATCATCGAAGGAACCCGGTCCATTTAGCAATGGATGAAATGGCTATATTTCAAAGAAATTCCTTATTTGGATCATAGCGTGCCTATGAAGTCTACTAGATTTCACTAGATCCAATCTAATTATTTTTATTAAAATCGTATTTTATTAATATTGTCTTAATCATAATGAAAAAATTCATGTTAATTAAGTGTGAAATTGAAAAGGTTTGAATATATCAAATATATTCATATTTTAAATTATATGACAAACATGTAAAACATAAAGAAAGTGTAATTTTTAGGTGTTAATAGATAATAATAAATGGAAAATTTAATTTAGATGTAATCACATCAAGATCTGAAAGGAAAGATATGAAAGAGGCATCATTGATTGATTCCACCATTCCTTCTTAGCAAAATTCAATCGACACAACATCTAGCTAACATACAAGAGATGATATGATACAAAAAATGATAAAACCCCGAATTAATAACATGGTCAATATATACATGTATAGATGTTGGGACTTATATGCATCATGTATATATTTTCTATTTATGTGTATGTATTATTTTCTCAATTTTAAATTGTTCAATAAATTAAAAAAAATGTTTCTAAAGTGTGCTTTAACTGTATAAAGTGTGTGTCTATATGCATATATGTGTGTGTATGCATATGTATATATATATATATATGTATATATGTGTGTGTATGCATATATATGTGTGTGTGTGCATATATATGTGTGTGTGCATATATATATATGTGTGTGTGTGTGTTGATTAATCCAAAACTTTCCAATTAATTCAAACATATTATGTTAAATTTTTCTAATGTATTTGCAGATACATGTATACTTAAATTAATTGATGAAATACATATATACATACAAATAAAGTTTCAATTCAAAATTAAAATTTTGTTTTTATAAACAATCAAGATATTATAACACCAAAATTGCACACAACAAATCAAATAAGATATAACAGTCCTTTAAAAACATTCAAATGTAAACATTTAAAACATTAAATTGCTAACATATCTAGAATATTAATATATGTAATTTTTTAACATAGATCCATAACCAATACATTGTTTTAATCACACAGACACAGACACACACACACACAGATATATATATATATATATATTTATATATTTCAAATTAAAAAAATAAAATCATTCAACAAATTATTTAAATTGCATAACTAATTTTAAATCAAGGTGAGGTAATAAAACATACTATAAAATTGTGATAAACATATAAAATTTAAGAAAATAATTAAAATTTGAATATACCTTTCAGATCTAAGTAATAAGTTATACTTTTATTTAGAAATCCCTTCTTAGATCCTTGAGTCTACACAGAATCTTTGCAAGAGATGGATGAACCACATAGCTCTATATTATTTGATGTTTTGATTTGATTTGAAATCAATAATTTTCATAAAATTAGGGATGTAATTTCAGCCATAGTTGAGGCAGGAAGAGAGAAATGAAATTGAACAACGAAATAAAGGAGAGGAATTTTATAACGACCTGAATTTCTGGACTTGTCAAAATCATTGAAAAGCCATCCAATTTAAATGACAAATGAAAACTATCGATTTTATACCTAAAATCGTTTGATAAATATTTAACACTACGAAATGTATAGGATACAAATTCAATTTATACAACTTATAAAAGGAATTTATTAATTCTACAAGATGTGTTTAATACATACCAAATACCAATATCTACAAATCTACCGTTGCGCACTCTGATGAGGGAGGCAGCAATATCCTTACCTGCGAACTCAATAAACATGTCAATGCGGAATAAAATGATAAGCTGGAAAGATACATGAACATCAGAAAAATAATACCCCATAACAGATAAACAGGAAAGGGTTATATTATTTTTGGGGTTGCATCACTACCACTTGTGACTGTCTACGCACCCCTATCTAATTGGATACCAAATTAGATACAAGATCAAACCAACGTAGTTCTCCTTCCACAAATAGGACTCATGGAGCGTACGATGCAACAAATAAATATGCAATTCTTTAATTACATATTTAGGCTTAATCTTCATGTTTAGATTCTTCAAATCTAATTTACTTCATTTTATTCAAAAGCTCTTTGAAAAGAAAAGTATCTCATAAGACCACGCCGCACACAAACATGGACGGGTTTTTACCTTATGATAACTTAAAACACTTTACACGTAAAATCATTTAATATTATTTTTAGTGACATTCTTTGAAAACATTTTCAAATAAACTAATAAATCTTAGCTGAAATGCTTGCATCTCACATTTCAGTATTTGCACAACTAAGTCCATACGACACTTATTGGATATTGAATTTCCAACCGAATAGCAGGTAAGGGACTACTACAGTACAGTGCATTTCTAGAGGAATGCACCCAAGTCCCTATATTGGTCCTCATGCGAATTAAGACCGACATATCCGAAAAGATAATATACGAATAACACCAAGTATTACATCACCTAACCATTACCGACCTATCTAGGATCTTGAGCATACACCACATAATTTAAACCCGACGTTATAGCGAGAAAAAATTTCTTGTATCTAGAAAGGTGATTTCATACCTTGACGGTAGCGAGCCACTTAGCCGTAAAGCATCTCCTGTTTTACTATTCCCGAGTATGAGGCTTTAAGGTAACGATTGCCTTTCATATGGCACATATTCCACTTGGATTGTCACTTTGCCATTCCCCAATCACACAATCGATTTCTACAAATGTATAACTCCTAAGCTCGTACGTCTCAGGAAAGGGTGTTAAGCTAAGAGAAGTTTCCTTCTCCGCCACCAAACAAATGATACGTTCATAAAGATTGATCAAAATGATCTAGAAATGCAACGTCAGACACTCGTCCATACAAGTTATCCAGGAACAGGACAAACCGAAGGAACTCTCCTACCATATCCTATCGAGCATTACCCCTAGGATTAGTAGCGAGTTAGTCCTTGCATACGAAGATTTCAGAACGAAGGGACCATGGCTACTTATTTATTTTGTGGGGCCATTACAAAATTATCAACAAGTAGTCCTTCTGTTATGAAGATCCTCGCCTTCAAAATCAAGGTCTTCAATATATCTTCTTTAATTTTGAATACATAAATTGGTTTGAAGTGGTTTTCGGATAGGAGTTACCCAAATCCGACCCTGGTTCCTTCAAACCAATTATCGATAAAAAGATGTTTTATAAGTAGGTGATTATCATTTGATTTATTCATTTCTTTTTTATCAAAAAATATCTTTGAGGGAGACACACACACACACACACACACACACACACACATATATATATATATATATATATATATATATATCTTTATAACATTCTTGTTGGTGTATACGGAATCATTAAACCTCTTTTTATTAAAATCTTTTGTTTAGTTAAACCTTTTTTTAACTTGGAATAATTCCAAAACATTTTATTTAGCAAAATATTTCCAACTCATTTATTTAAATCTTAATAAAGATTTCTTATTTTCAAAATGTAATTTTTAAATAAGTTGAAAACATGTTATCTTAGATGGTAACTCCAAATTGTGTTATTTGGAAAATTTAATGTTTTATACTTAACTCGTTTCCGACATTTCGACCTTACCTATCCCTCACCTGGGGGAGGCTAGGTGAGCCAGGGTACTAGTTGCTTCTGAACATCTCTTTGGTTTAAGCACCTCACCCAGATCTCATGAAAAAAAAATCAGGTGTACTCATCATCTTATTAAAGCCAAGATTTAAACATTTGCTTATAACAGCTTTTCTTCAATTCATTTATTTAAATTCTTTTAAATAAATTATAAAATCTTCAAATCATCTTTACAATACTTAATTATTTATTTCAAAACATTTATAAAATATTTGGGAAAGAATTGTTAAGTTTAAAACCATATCTTAATTGTTATTAAAAGCTGCTACAAATAGTGCTACGAATAGTGTTTTTAAAGTTATATTGATCAAAACAACTTTTCTATTATTTGATAATTTATTTATATAACTCAAATCTCTTTTAAAACATTCTAAAAGATGTTTAATTTTTTTTCCATATTTTAAAAATATTTAAAAATATTAAATTTAAAGAAATTCGTTTTTGGATTCTAATCAGCAAAACCACGATTATTTTGAAAACTTGTTTTACTTATATTTCAAAATATACTTATTGAAATTTCAGTCCTTTTTCTTTTGTTTGAAAACTATGGATATAATAATTTGGAAAATCCATATCACAAAGTATTCCGAGCTATATTTCACTTTATATACTCATTTAAATTTTACGGCGCGAAATCGCGAACTACCGTTAAGTGACGCACCTAGTTTTGACTTATTTTTTATTTCTTATTCAAACTTCACCAAATTTGTTTCTAGTGTTTATATAAAATCATTTTAAACTATTTTCAGGAGGTTTAACATTTCATATATACTATTTCATTAATAAAAGGAAAGTGATTTCCTTTGTGATTTTCGACGTGTATTTAACGTGACTTGTTAATGAATCAAATAATCATATTAAACTACTAAACATGATTAACAATCATCACAACCAAGCATAGCAAACAATATTATATCATTTAATATCTATGATAGTATCAATGGATTATCTCACCCATTTCCAAGTCCAATTCTTCCTACCAACATTCAAACGAATCGACACTTCACTACATCATCACTAAAACAACTCCACCACCCTCCTTGCTCTCGGCCATCCTTCCTCCACTACCATAGCTCATGGTACAAGGGTCTAAGGTCAAAGAGCTCGACCATTAGAAAAAGAAGAGGTCTTTAGTTCACAATATTTGGACCCGAAAATGAGTCATCTTCTCTCGGTTTTTTGACTATGTTGCACTCAAAATTTGAAAAAGTTGTAAACTATAAAGTTGTTAAAAATTCTTTTCTATACTGTTTAAAAAAATTACTTAATTCCTAATATTTTTGAGGGATATATAGTTAGAAGAAGAAGAGGTATTCTCGGATTCTCAAAAATCAAACCCAAAAATGCACTGAAAGAAGTGGGTTTTTGACATAGCTAAGGTCAAAATGGGAAGAAGTGGTAAACATGAAAATTGTAGCCACTAGAATTTTACATGGTTTGAAAAAACGAATTTCTCAATTTGGTTCCAGTTTGGAGAAGTTATTGCAGACGGAAAATGAGCTAAGGAGGTGGGTACAAGTTCATCAAAATATCCACAAACATCATCATGAGCTATCACCTCACCATCACCTCCACCGCCTACCACCTCCCTCCTACACCACCCTAGGATAACCAGAAGTCACCTCAAGCTTAGGCAAGGCCATGTGCCTCCTTGGATGTAACATTTGATGTGACAAATGGTATAATTGCCTTAGATATTTTAAGTGTTTTCTCTCTCCACCATCATTACCCCTATGCGCCACCTCGTCCTTCATCATCATCTAGCATGACCAAGTCCCCTCCACCACCACCTAGGCACAACTGACATGACCTCCTCCTATATGCATGTGATGATGGTTGTACTTTGATTTGCAGTGTTGACTTAAGGTTGCTTAAGTGTTAAGGAGTTATTAAAATGTCTCTTATATATATTTTTGACTTTGTATATAATTATTATATATATGTATATATGTTTGTGTGTGTGTGTGTGTGTATGTGTGTGTGTGTTCATGTGCATGTGTACATGTCCATTGATGTGTACCTGTATTGTGCATATGTATATTACATTTAATCTGCAATGTTGCACAACTTTTATACGTTGAATCGTTACGAATCCTAATTTCGATTTCCGGTCACATTTTCATTTCTTAGTTAATACACACACACATATTTGTAAACAAAGTTTGAAAACTAATTTCTTATTATTATAAATTAATTAAAACAATCTCATTTAAATTATAAAACCATATAAATCAAAATTGAACAATTGTTTTCAAAAAGCGTTATTATATCGATAAACCGATATCGATTTTCCTTATATTTTCAAATTAATGATATAGTCTTATAAAACTATTATAAATGATTCATTATCACTTTAAAACTAATTAAAATGAATTATTATCATTTTAAAACTATTATTTGAATAATAATTATTATTTATTATCACTCAAAACAATATTACTTGTATCATCAATCTTTTATTTGAATATTTTTAAAAATAATTATAATTTGTCAAAGTGATAAATTTGTGGGTCGTTGCAAATTTGTTTTAATAAAAGAATAGAATCTTATTCTTTATTTAAAACCTTCCCTTTTTAATTCCTAATCAATTTTCAATTAAGACAAATCATCTCCTTTCTTTGCATGGTTAGGCAAGAATGTACACTTACATTGACTATTTTTCCAAAATGCCCATTAAGTAATTAACTGTATTTAAAGCCTATTTAAATACATATCGGTAACATATATCAGTATGTGTGTGTGTGTGTGTATATATATGTATGTATGTATATAACATTTATATATACATCCAAATAATTACTATCAACATCCAAAACATTAAATAAATTAATAATAATTAGCATTTCTTAAATATTAATTAATTTAATTAATTTATAACATTTTATAAACTAATTAAATCGTGTTGTTTTTTTGAAGAATTCACAAATGCAGTTGTGAGACTCGAAGTATGAATTCAATCAGTGATAAAATTGAACAATTCAAATATTAACGTTCACACACCACCTTAGCTAGTGGGGTGATAATTTGACTGAATTCATCACTTACATATCTTTTTAGTAAAACCCATTTTCACATTTTCTTAAGTGGTACCTGTTAGCGATGATTGTTTATGCACATTCACTTCATCAATACTATATTAGTTCAGGATTTATGGAATTTGTTTTGGTCAAAATTCTAATATCATCCTTATTCAACGTAGTTAGTCCATAAATAAAGTCATTGGTTCAATAATAACATTTATTATTTACCATGCTACTCTGGTCAGAGATTTTGACTTTGGATTGACTGAAGTTGACCATGATACTAACCTCATACAATTGAGGAGATGAATTCTCTATTGAGCGGTTCCTCACTTTTAATACTTCAAGTCAAACCCACTTATAGTTGCTTGAAGTATTGTCATACCATGATAACTATAATCGTAGTGGAGTATTCACATTGAAGTTCCGTAGAATTCTCAAATCGAGGGAACTATATAACATCTTTGCCCTGATATTTCCTGTTTGACCCAGTTGTTATTAACCAACATGAAACTATTAGACGAGTCATTCCATGGCTATCCAATAACCACGAGTATGTAACCCCTTGGTGCCCCTAGCAACCATGAGTAATATATTGCCTAACATTTGGAGATTATTACATACTCTATTCTCAATGGATGTATTGATCTCCTTTTTCAAAACATCTTGACCGAGAATATTTAAAATAATTTGTTAATTTATATTATGATAATATTTCCATGATTACAAATCCTTGTCATTATTATCACATAACATATTATTTAAAGATTTTCTATTTTTATGTACTTAAATAAATTAGTTAGTTAATATATCACAATATAATAAGTATAAAATAGAAAACAAATACATTTTATTTCGAATGAGATTTATTATAGAGTTAATAATTTACAATAAATTACAGAATTGCACCTAGGGCATAACATTAACTCATTCAAACCATTCTTGGGGACAAAGAATGCCATCAAAGTGTAGGATTAGCTTCTTCATTGTAAAATAATATTTGTCGATCTAGGTTTGAATGATGAGCAGAAGCAAAGACTAGCTTCTAGGAAATTGAAGTAGGCTACTTTGTACTGGTGGAATAGTGTGACTATGGGAGTATCGAAAGATGAGCTTACTTGGAATGAATTTGAGAAATGTTTGAGGAGAAATTCTTTCTTAAGGGAAAAGTTTTCAATTTTTAGTAAGTTTTCCATTTTTAGTAAGTTTTCAAAGTTAAAGCCAAGCGATATGACTTTTTTGGAGTATGTGACTAAGTTTAATGAGTTGTCAATGCATGGTAGGCCATTATTAATACTTGGATTAAGAAAAACGAGAAGTTCATCAAGGGGCCGAAGCCAGAGATTGTGAGGGCAATAATGTCGCACCTTAGAGATCCATTTAATGTCGTTGTAGATATGGCTCTGATGTGTTGGAACCGGGCCAGTAGGAAGTGGGGCAATTAGGTAAATTTCCAAAAAAAAATTATTTTCAGATCTTTATTGGGCATATGTAGTCTAAATTCATTTAAAACTTTTCAAAAATTTCTTTTGAATAAAATCTTCATTTTATTAGAATTGCCTAAAATTAGTTTATTAATTTGAAGTTGTCTGTATATTATGGTGAGCGCATCAGATGCACTCATGTGTAAAAGTGCAAGTGCAACATATGAGAAGTGTACATAGTTAATGCGAACGTTGTTTATGTGTTGGAATTTACATCGTAATGGACACATTTTCCTTTTAAATATTCCTTTGTCATCCAAAACAAGAAAGTTTTTTTTATATAAATATAAATATGTGTGTACTTGTGTGTGTGTATATAGTATAATGGTTTATATTGAAATAGAATTTATTTATATTACATGTAATAAAACAATGAATACAATATCTAATTAAAGTAGTTCAAAATTCACTGCTATATTTTACATAAAACCCCTTTTAAAACTTTGAGTTAAATATACATATAAATACGCAAATATTATTACATACACACGCAAACAAAAAAGCTAAACAACATTTGAAATAAAACAAAATAAAGTTATATCCAAATAGTTTGTGAATTAGAATGTTTGCATTTTAATCAAAGATCTAGTACTAGTCTAGAAACAATTGTAAATAAGAAATAAATCTCTAAATCAATGTTTTCCTTTTTTTTAATTAGCAAAATTTGTTTTAGAATATTTAAACATAAGTTAATTAAGTCATCATATTATGTTGTCAAATATAATTAATTAATGAAATTATTTCAAGGTTTTATTCACATAGCAATTTATATATAAACATTCAAATCAAAATCTTGTAATATGAAAACTGACTTATTAACAAGATTGTTCCAAAATTCATTTAGTTTTTTTGAATTAAACAATAATAAAAATAAGATGACACAGGCATATGCAACTTCATAATAAAAGGTCTAGATCTAGGTTAAACATATAAGATAAATAAACATACATAATAGAGATGAATAAAATAATTATTGTTTATAACAAACAAATAACATAGAGCATAGCATAGATTTTTAATTAAATCAACATTATATGAGTATATAGTTGACTCAAGAATGGAGAATTGAGATATTCAAGTCATAATCCATATTCGCATAAATTAACAAAAGGAGAGATAGAGAATTAAGGGGTATGAACAAAATTAAGAAATATATAAGCAAATTATAGAATTACCTTAGGATGAAGTCAAGAGAAACACTTTGAATGATAGAATAAATCCTAGATCCAACAGATCAGTCTATAAATCTATAGCTATCAAGAGATAACCACCTACTTCTATTTAATTTTTCTTGCAAAGTTTTAGAAATTTGGAGTTATAGCCACCATGGAAATTTGGCCTTAAGAAGGTTCTGTAGATATGGAAAAAATGACAGAGCAATATCTTATTAAAGAAGGAAATAAATGTGTAATAAAGATGTGGCCTTTTCCTCTCCTTTAATTAAGATTGCCCATTCATTTCAATTCAAAAGCCCCTACCCTTCTCAATATCATGGACGACCATCATTTGTGGGCTTTAGGTCCAAAATTTTTCTAAAATTCAATTATTACTAACGCTATTTAAATCCAATTTAAATTTTCTATCGATATCGTATACAGATACGCACATTTATAACTTTTATATACGCACGTTATTAAATACTAATGGAAATAAAAAAATTCAAATAAGAAATATTTTAACAATTAATATTTCACAAATATTAATTAATTTAATTTATTTAAAGCTTATTTTAGTATTTATTCTTTTGAAATAAAATTTAAACATTCTATCGATATCGTATATCGATATGCATGTTTATATCTTTTATATATGCACTTTAATAAATATTAATATCATCCAATAAATTTAACAAATTTTATATTTAATATTTTGTAAATATTAATTAATTTAACTAATTTTTCAATAATTAAAAATTAATTAAATAATGTGGTTTATTCGGAATATTCATCATTTTGGTGGTGTGACTCATAGGTGTAAATTTAGTCAGCGATTAATATTGAATAATTCAAATATTAACATTCACACGTTACCTTAGCTAGTGGTGTGACATTTTGGCAAGATTTATTGCTTACACATCCTTTGGTAAAAATCCAATGTTACTTAGTATAAGCGTTACCCATTAGTGACAATTATTTACACCAATTATCTTCGTCAAAACTATATCACTTTGGGAATGGAATTTGGTAATAGTCACAGTTCCAATATCATCCATATTATACTATATAGTCCAAACACAAAGTCCTTGGCTTACTAATAAGTACTATTAACCGAATTACTCTAGCTAGAGATTTTGACTTTGAGTTGACTTCAGTTGACGAGATACTAACCTCATATAACTGAGGATATGAATCCACTCTTGAATAGTATTTCACTTCCAATACTTCCACCGGACCCAAAATATAGTCATTCAATGGACTTTTGCAATGATTTGACTTTAATCAAAGCAAAGCTTTTATACGAAGATCGACAGTATTCTCAAGTTAAGAGAACTATATAAATTAGTCACATTGATATTTTATATTTGATGTTAGTCATATATTAACCAATGGAAAACTATCGAGTGAGTCATTTTATAGTTATCCGATAAATATCAGTACATACCCCCTTGGTGGCCTCAGAGGTCATGGGTAAAACTTTTCCTAAAATTTAAAGGGCTTTACGTACTCTAGTCTCAACGGATGCATTGATATCCAGTCTCGAGGCATCTTGACTGGGAATATTTAAAATAACTTGTTTATTTCATTTTGATAAAATACTTATGATTACAACTATTTGTAATTAATAACACAAATACAACATTTATGGATTTTGTTTAAATATATTTTAATTGAACATTTAAGTCAAAATAACACATTATAATAAATATATAACGGAAAGAAAACACTTTGTTCACGAATGGAAATTGATAACAGAGTTAATAGCTTATAATTAGTTATAGATTTGCCCCTGGGGCATACCCTAACTCCATTAATCTCCACTTACATTTGGGGCCAATTATGGAATCTCAATCTCATCCCTTCGATCAACTTCTCGAGAGCCGACCGAGCTAGGTCCTTGGATATGCTATGTTGTCCTTTGTATCTACCCTTTGTATCATGACTAGTTTCTCCTCAACGAATTCTCTAATGAGGTTGAACTTTCGAAGAATATATAATAATTTCTTATGTACTCTAGGCTTCTTTTCAATTTGCATCATTGCATTGTTGTCATAGAACAATGCCATTGGATTTTCCGTGTTGGGAACCACTTCTAGCTCACTTAGAAATTTGGGCATCCAGGCTGCTTCTTTAGTTGCTTGACTGAGAGCGATGTATTTTGACCTCCATCATGGATCAGATACTATTTCCTGTTTGGAACTTTTCCAACTGATAGCCCCACCATTTATATAAACACATAACCCAACACCGACTTACTAGCATTGATATCACTCTGAAAGCTAGAGTCAGTATACCTCTTCAAAAAGAGTTCTTCATTCCAATATATTAGGAATAAGTCCCGAGTAGTTCTTAAATACTTTAGTATACATTTTACAACTGTCCAATGCTTTTCTCCCGGATTAGATTGGTATCTGCTCACGCATCCTAATGCGTATGCCACATCCGTCTAGTATATAGCATAGCATACATTATGGAACCAATTGTCGAAGCGTATGGTATCCTCTTCATATGCTCTTTCTCCTCATCAGTCTAAGGAGCATCCTTCTTAGAAAGGACGATTCCAGATTGTATTGGAATGTTTCCATGCTTGGAATTCTCTATACTAAACCTCTTCAGTATGGTATCTATGCACAGGGATTGGGACAATCCCAATAGACTCTTAGATCTATCTCTATAGATCTTCATACCTAGTTTATAGGCTACTACATCCAAATCCTTCATGGAGAAGTTCTTGGAAAGCCAAGCTTTCTCTAATTGTAATAACGAAATGCCATTGCTAATTAACAGAAGATCATCAACGTATAACACTAAGAATACGATAGCATTTCCTTGTTCCTTTCGGTATACAGAAGCATCCTCTGTGTTTTGATAGAAACCAAACTGTTTTTACTTTACCAAAATACTTATTCCAATTCCTTGAAGCGTTTTTATGTCCATAAATGGATTTTAACAACTTGCAAGCTTTTCCCACACTCTTATTAATCTCGAAACCATTGAGCTACGACATATAGACGGTCTCTTCCAAATCACCATTTAGAAATGCTGTCTTTACATCCATTTGCAATATTTCATAGTCACAGAATGCAACAATAGCTAGCATTATCTAAATGGAATTAAACATGCTACGACTAAAAAAATTCATTATAATTAACCCCTTAAATTCGGTGAAATCCTTTCGTAACTAGCCTTGCTTTGTAATTCACCATTTGTTCATCTACATTTAGATTTTTCTTAAGATTACAGCCGATGATTTTTATTCCTTCAGCTATATCAACTGAATTCCATACTTTGTTTTTATACATGAAACCTATTTTGGATTTCATAGGTCCAAGCCAAAGTGGAGTGTCTTTACTTCGCAGTGTTTGTTGGAATGATAGAGGAGTGTCGTCATCTAAGACGATGTCCTCTTTCTCACCATCCATGAAAAGTATCTCTCTGGTGCATGAGATTATCTACTAGACATTCTAATATGTTGAGTGGTTTTGTATATAAGTGGATTTGGTTCTACAACTGGTTCGGTCTCCATGCCAGACTCTCAGGTCTCATCCAATTCCACAACTTCACTGTTGATTTCTTTTGATAGAAATTCCTTTTCAAAAAAGACAGCATGTTGAGAAATGGTAACCTTTCATTCCTCGGTGTTGTAGAAAATATGTCCCATGGAATTCTTAGGATATCTTATAAGTTTACACAAGATTAATCTTGCCTCAAGTTTATTTGGACCAACGTTCTTAGCGTAAGCTAAACAACCCCATACCTTCAAATGTTTAAGGTGAGGTGTCTTCCCTTGCCGCATCTTATATGGTATCTTAGGCATAGATTTTGTGGGTATCAAATTCAACATATGTGCTACGATCTCTAGTGCAATTCCCAATATGATAAAGGAAACTCAGCTTTACTCATCATGGAATGAACCATATCCAATAAGGTTCGATTCCTTAGCTCCAAAACATCGTTGTATTGTGGAGTATGTGGTGGATTAACTAGAGATAATCACATGTTTTAAGTACCGTTAGAGCTATTGTCTAATGTAGTCACCTCCTTGATTGGATCAAAGTATTTTAATCTCATGGTTCGTCTGATTTTCAGCCTCATTCTTATATTCAACAAATCTTTCATAGACATTGGATTTTTTATTCATAAGATACACATATCCTAGTTTTGAAAAATCATCCGTGAAGGTTACAAAGTAAGAACTATTATCCTTAGTGATTACAGGTATCGGGCCACATACATCACTATGTACAAGACCCAAGAGTTCATTAACTCTTTCATTATTTCTATTAAAGGGGTGTTTGGTCATTTTCCTTTGAGACACGACTCATATGCATCAAATGATTCAGAATTAAATGATGGTAGAAAACCTTAGTGAATGGGTCTACTATGTTGTCCTTAGTATCTACCATTTGTATTATGACCTCTTTCTTCTCAATGAATTCTCTTATTAGTGGAACTTCCAAAGAATGTGCTGAAAGTGTATATAGATCGATAATATAGTTAAACTAGTCTAGCAAGTGCGGAATTATAAATAATAGTAAATAGCAGTAATAAAAATGACACCAGGGATTTTTATACTGGTTCGAACTTCCCGTTCTACGTCCAGTCCCAGACTCCTTCTGGAATTTCTCTAACAACCCTCACTTAACCCGGAGGAACAGGTATTACACCGCCTGAGGAACCGAACAGGACTTTTCCGCCTAAGCAACCGAATAGGACTTCAGATACAATTTATAAATTTATTCTTGACTTGTGTGTTCTTGAGTAACACGAATATAGTCAATATAGTACACCCTTCCTATAATCTTCTTGATATGATGATTTGAATGTTCAATTGTAGGAAGTAGAGATTTGAAAATCACTTGAGATTATAACAATATAAAGCAAGAATAGATAGAAAGAATTGATTATTGAAATAGTGGATTTTCATCTCTATTTATAGTATTGAATAGTTTTAATTCAATAGTTGCAACCATTAGAAGGAGTGCAACTCTTGGTGAAGAAGACAACTCTTCAAAATTTGATTTTTCATGAAGAGATGCTTCAGTTTGTCAAGTTCAGATGTCTGAGAAAAATAGTCAGATGGCTAAGTAAGTTTAAAAAGTCAAATAGGCAGAACAAACAAATTTCAGTGAATACAGACGTCTGTTGTTTAATTCGGACGTCTGTCGTTTATGACAGATGTCTGTATTAAATTATTTAGACGTCTGTGTTCAGTTAAAATAGAAAATATTAATACAGAGAGTACAGACGTCTTAACTTTATTATCAGACGTCTGTCATTGATGACAGACGGCTAAATAAAGGTTCAGACGTCTGAACTTGTACTGATTTGTTCCTCTTCCTTATTTTAGTGATTCTGAACTTGAGATATTTATAATTTTTGAAAATACTTTTATATCTTTAAATAGTTAAAGATATTTTATATTTGTAGAACATGTTTTTTTTCAAAAACTATTTGTGTGTGTGTGTTGTTATCATCATATCAGAGATTGTACAAAAATATCTAACCGGAAATAATAATCAATATACATGAGAGCTTGAGCTTTGTTTGTTGACGATATGATAATAGCTTTTCTTTGTAGATTCCTGCAATAGTAATTGACAGCAAGTATATAGTTTGAAATATATAGTTGTCTCATTAAAATCGAAAAAGGCAGGTTCCAACATTCTCCCCCTTTTTGATGATGACAACTATATAATTCAATGATTAGTATAAAACATATCTTTTGCTCCCCCTGTCAATATGAATAGTTTGTATAACAGAACGATTAATATTTCTCCCCCTTTGTCATTAACAAAAAGGAATTTGTAAGGGGTTTTGTTAGAAATGTGATGATAAAACACATTGTTGAACAGCAATATGAACTTTGTTCAGAACAAAACAGTGATAAAATTTGTTGGGGAAGAGTTAGAATATTTGGAGTATAAAAACAAATTTGAACATATGTCTAAACAGGTTCCACATCTTAATATACTAAACAAAGACAAAAAGTTTTCTTGAATTGAACTTTGGATAAAAGTTTGCTCTATGGCTTCGTCATCCTCATCTTCATCTTCTTCTTCATCTCCATTATCTCCCTTATCTCCAATATTTGGTTCTTCTCCATTGGGACCAGAGGTATCCATTTTAGTTTTTCCTTTTTGTTTTTGGAGTGCTAGTTGTTGTGCTTTATAATAAGGGTAGGTTAGATATACCGGAGGGGATTCCGGTAATCCCATAAGTCTAAAAAATCGAGTATTGGACACTTTAATCTTTTCAAACTCAATAGCTGGACTTTGAATAGACAAATCAGCGAGTATCCGGGTAATGTAAGGAGCATAGATAAGAGATCTCTTTTTAGAATCATGATAAGTACGAAACTCATCATAAAAATATTGAGCCCAATTAATCTTTTGATCTCCAAAGATTGCTTGAAGCGCTTTATCTTCATGATCGTAAATTATTTTGTGGCTTCCTTGCCGGGGAAAAATTGTTTTAATTAGCATTCGTAGTAACAATCTAGGTCGTGGACGAAGATGATTCGACCTATCTTTAGACTGTCCGGGTTCGAAAAGATGATATTCTATTTGTTTAAGATCATCACCTTCTAACTTAAAATCTTCTAATTCTATCCCGTCGTTGGTACATTTCAAAATTCGTGCAATGTCATCCGGAGTTATTTTCAGAATATTTCCAAATACGCTTGTCCATAGCGTTCCTTTTTCTCTATGTAGCCTAATTTGGGGATTATTGACATTGGCTAGAAATAATAGAACACTAAGCCTACAAATATTGACTTGATTGTCTTTATAGTCAATGAGACTGGTGATGTTAGACCTCTCAGTAAATAACTTAATTCTATAAGTAGGAAAGTGATCGAGGTCGTGGAATATATCGTGAAATGAAGACAGAGAAGAGAGATATTTGTATCGAGCCATACTCCTGGGTTCGTGATAAAGCCATGCTTCGATTTGTTCATCATTTGGAAGAACGTGAGGAGATCGTTGAGAAGATTCTCCTTTTTTCCCTTTTGATTTGGATTTAGGCGACATTGTTGAGAGAGAGCTAGGGTTTTTGATTTGAATTTGGGAATTGAAGAAGTGAATAGCCGTGTTAGAAGAGGGGGGCGGTTATTTTTTGAGTTAGAGGTTTTTAATTTCAATAGGGTTTTAGACGTCTAAAAAAAATACAGACGTCCGATGTCCTGTAGAGAGTAAAAACAGTTTGAAAAAAAACAATAGAGTCAGACGTCTCAAATTTATAATAGACGGCTAAATATGATGACAGACGTCTAAAGTATTTTGTTCAGACGGCTCAGAGGTCTCAATTTTGAACAGAGAATAAATAACATTTTTAACTAAATTCAGACGATTAATAATTTTATAGCAGACGTCTATTTTTGAGGACAGACGTCTGTGACAAAATGTTCAAACGGCTCAAAAAGGAACAGAGAATTTAAAATTTTTAGACTAAAATCAGACGTCTGAAATATTGTCTCCAGACGTCTGTGTGTCTGAAATGTATATAAGAAATAGGTATACAGGCGTCTGTTAAAAACTATCAGACGTCTGTTAGGCTGATTTTTTGTATTTCAACCTTTTTAAGTTATGTTTTTTGATTCAATATGTAAGAGTAACCATATATATATAATTTTTAAAGTACATACATATAAAAACAAAATGAACAACCATAAATCTCATATATATATAGATATATATATATACGTTATTTTGAAGTCTTCGGAGTTTTTGGAGATTTCGGAGACTTTTCATTGTAAAATTCGATTTGATTGTTATCGTCAAATGGTTTAATTGGCGACCACTGAGGTTGACGCTCCCAAGAATTTGGAGAAACATGAGGACGTTGAGGTGAATGAATATGTGCATTTGTGTTGATCGGAGATGAACCACATATTTTTTCAGCGCACCGTTCAAGAAAACTAAGTCTTCTACCATGACTCTTTTGTTCATAATACATTTCACGCTGAAGATTAAGTGTTTCCCTCTGATAGTGATGTAAGTCATCTATCTTTTCTTTAGTAGTTGGGGATGGAAATAAATTTCTTCGCGTGCGTTTATTTTTTGGCGTATATCCCGTATGATGACTTTGTGGTGGACATATCGGAATATAGGCAGGAGTCGGAGTTGGAAGTTCGGAAGACCCTGAACTTGGAGTTTCAAAGTCAATTGAAGAATATCCATATGAATAATGAGAGGAAGGCTCATCTGAAGATGAACCGGCCATGGTGTAGATGAACAATACAAAATTAAAAAACATGATTGATTTTCTTCTTTCCCTTTTTTTAGCTTTTTTAAGTTTATAGACATGATCTGGAAATTGTTCATGTATGAACAAGGGAGGTTGTTCAACATAAACGTTTTCTTTAATAAATCCATTTAAAAATGCACTTTTAACATCCATTTGATATAGTTTAAAATCATGAAAGCAAGCATAGGCCAATAAGATTCGTATTACTTCTAATCTAGCGACAGGAGCAAACGTTTCTTTATAGTCAATTCCTTCTTCCTGATTATAACCTTGTGCAACTAATCTAGCTTTATTTCTAGTGATATTTCCATTTTCATCAGCTTTATTTTTTAAAAACCCATTTAGTACCAATAACTGATTGATCATTAGGCCTTGGAACTAAATTCCAAACGTCATTTCTTTCGAATTGGTTTAGTTCTTCTTGCATAGCAATAATCCAATAATCATCAATTGAGGCTTCTTTAATATTTTTAGGTTCTATGTTAGAAAGAAAAGCTATATGACCCATTTGATTTAGTTGATTACGTGTTTTAACTTTTTCATCAATTTCTCCTATTGTATTTTGAATTGGATGATCTTTTAAAATTCTCGGTGGAGATTTTAATTCTATTTCAATTTGAGTTTCAGAAGAAGTATTTTCAGGTATATTGTTGTTAATATTGGAATTAGAATTAATTATAATATCTTCATCATCATTTGTGTTAATTTTGAAATTTTCATCAAATGATACATGAAGTGTTTCTTCAATAGTTTGAGTTCTTTTATTATAGATTCTATATGCTTTGCTTCGATCTGAATATCCGATGAAGATACTTTCATCCGATTTCGGATCAAATTTTCCTAGTTGATCTTTCGTATTTAAAGCAAAACATTTCGAACCAAAAACTTTAAAGTGAGATATATTAGGTTTTCTACCGTTGAGAAGTTCATATGGAGTGTGTTTAGTTAAAGGTCGAATAGAGACACGATTTAGGACATAACAAGCAGTAGCGATGGCTTCTGCCCAAAATTGTTTTGGAAGAGTGGTTCCATTCAATAGAGTTCTAGCACATTCTTGAAGTGTTCTATTTTTACGTTCTACAACTCCATTTAGTTGAGGAGTTCTTGGAAATGAAAAGTTATGAAATATTCCTTTCTTATTACAAAATTTCTCAAACATTTCATTTTCAAGTTCACCTCCATGATCACTTCTAATGTTTTTAATTTTTAGATTTTTAATATTCTGAATTTGCTTAGCAAAGATTTTGAAATTTTCAAATGTATCACTTTTGTTTTTCATAAATAAAGTCCACGTATATCTTGAGAAATCATCAACTATTACAAAAACATATCTATTGTGATTAATAGATTGAATCTGAGTTGGTCCAAATAAATCTAGATGTAGCAACTCAAGAGGTTGTAATGTAGAAATGATTCTCTTAGATTTAAATGAAGATTTAGTTAATTTTCCTAGTTGACAAGCATCACAAATGCTATTTATCTTAAAATTCATTTTAGGCAAACCTTTTACTAAATCATTTTTGGATAATTTATTAATAGTTTTGAAATTAATGTGACAAAATCTCTTATGCCATAGCCAAGGATCATTTTCTTTGGCTATTAAACACATATTTGTGTTATGATTGATTTTCATATTTAGAATATAAATATTACGATCTCTAACTCCTTCGAAAATAAGATTTTTTTTTGGATCAAAAATATTGCATTTATTTTCAGAAAATGCTATGTTAAAACCTTTATCACATAATTGACTAATACTTAGTAAGTTGTGTTTTAAATTTTTAACTAATAAAACATTTGTAATAAGAGGTAAATTAGATGTACCGTCATTGCTCACATCGCCTTTGCCGATGATATAACCTTTGGAATTATCTCCAAAAGTGACAGATCCTCCATCTGAGTAGATAATGTTTGTTAACATATTTTTGTCGCCTGTCATGTGTTTTGAGCTACCACTGTCTAGAATCCATTTTCCTCTTTTCTTAATTGGTACCTACAAAAAATATTGAAATTCTGTTGGTACCCACTTCCTCCGTTAGGGTCCTAAGGGTTAAATCTTAGGAAGCCAAACCCAGTTGGGTTTAGAGTTCCCTTTAAAAATAAATTTTTCATTCTTATGTACAGACATAATGAAAGATTTAATGTAGTTATTCCTAATCAAATTATTATTAGTTTTTGGAACCCAAATCATAATTGATTTTGGATGAACAACTTTTGAAGAAGATTTTTGAGCAGATATAGATTCCTTTTTCTTAAAATTAGTATATAATGAACCATTATTTTTAGAATGCTTTTGTATCGGTTTTTTATATCCTAACCCCTTTTTATTTGAACAGGTTTGAGAATTCTCAATTATTTTAGAGAGACTCTCTCTTCCACTGTTAAATTTAGAAATATTTTCCAGTTTTGTTTTAAGATGTGATACTTCTATATCAAGTGTTTTAATATTAGAGTTTAAATCATAATTCTCTTTTGCTAATTTAACATTCTCATATTTCTGTCTTTCCATTTCACTACTTAAATCAGTGAATTGAGATGTTATATTAACATAAGATTCTTGAGATTTTACTAACTCTTCCTCTAATATTTTCTTTTCGTCTTTTAACATGTCAGTTTCTATTTCAGTTCTATTTAATTTTCCTAAAGCATCTTTATATTTACTCTTCAGGGTTCTAAGTTTATCTAACAATTCAGAGTTTATTTCTATTAAATCGTCAAAAGTTAGATCACTTACATCATCATTTGTTGCCATAAAACAAATGTTGGCTTGTTCTGAATCACTATCACTATCACTGTCTGACGAAGAAGATTCTGTATCATCCCATGTAACTGAGAAGGCTTGCTTCTTTTTATATTTTTTTCTTTTTGAAATTATATTCTTTCTTCCGATCAGGACAATCTTTCTTTATGTGGCCCTTCTTGTGACATTCGTAGCATTCAAGAGATGAGCTTGATGGTTTATTGAAACCCTTATTATTTCCAAATTTATTGCTCTTTTTGAATTTCAAAAACTTTTTGAAATCTTAGCTATAAATGCCATATCGTTTTCTGATTCAGAGTCTTCTTTTTCTACTTGAAAAGCGATAGTTTTCTTGTCCCGTGCTTGTGCTCGTCTTGCCTGTAAATTTACTTCATAGAACATTAGATTTCCTATTAACTCTTCTATTTTTATGGTTGAAATATCATTAGCTTCCTCGATAGCTAAGACTTTTCGTTCCCATTCATCAGTTAATGAGTTAAGGATTTTTGAAACAATATCAGGTTGAGTAAAAGTAACTTCTAAAGCTAATAGTGAATGATAGATATCCTGGAATCTAGAGTACATTTCACTAATACTTTCTCCTTGCTTCATTCTAAAATTTTGAAATTTGTTTTTAAGCATAGAAATCTTGCTTTGTTTTACTTTATTCGTTCCTTCATGTGTAACCTTAAGTGTATTCCAAATTTCATATCCAGTTTTACAAATACTGACTCGATTGAATTCATTTTTGTCTAAAGCACAAAATAACATATTCATTGCTTTTTCGTTTGCAGTAGCATCTAGTTTTTGTGTATTAGACCATGCAGCATGCTCTGTAGTAGGAATAGTATATTCAGTTTGAATGATATTCCAGGTTTCAAATCCACTAGCTTGCATAAAAATTCTCATTCTAGTTGACCAATAACTATAATTTAATCCGTTAAACAATGGTGGTCGTGTAGTGGCTTGTCCCTCAGTAAAACTGTTGCTAGTGTTATTGTCCATATTATTTAAATATCAGATAACTGTGTTATAGTTATGTGATGACCTTGCTTTGATACCAAATGAAAGTGTATATGGATTGATAATATAGTTAAACTAGTCTAGCAAGTGCGGAATTATAAATAATAGTAAATAGCAGTAATAAAAATGACACCAGGGATTTTTATACTGGTTCGAACTTCCCGTTCTACGTCCAGTCCCAGACTCCTTCTGGAATTTCTCTAACAACCCTCACTTAACCCGGAGGAATAGGTATTACACCGCCTGAGCAACCGAATAGGACTTTTCCGCCTAAGCAACCGAATAGGACTTCAGATACAATTTATAAATTGTTTCTTGACTTGTGTGTTCTTGAGTAACACGAATATAGTCAATATAGTACACCCTTCCTATAATCTTCTTGATATGATGATTTGAATGTTCAATTGTAGGAAGTAGAGATTTGAAAATCACTTGAGATTATAACAATATAAAGCAAGAATAGATAGAAAGAATTGGTTATTGAAATAGTGGATTTTCATCTCTATTTATAGTATTGAATAGTTTTAATTCAATAGTTGCAACCATTAGAAGGAGTGCAACTCTTGGTGAAGAAGACAACTCTTCAAAATTTGATTTTTCATGAAGAGATGCTTCAGTTCGTTAAGTTCAGATGTCTGAGAAAAATAGTCAGATGGCTAAGTAAGTTTAAAAAGTCAAATAGGCAGAAGAAACAAATTTCAGTGAATACAGACGTCTGTTTAATTCAGACGTCTGTCGTTTATGACAGATGTCTGTATTAAATTATTTAGACGTATGTGTTCAGTTAAAATAGAAAATATTAATACAGGGAGTACAGACGTCTTAACTTTATTATCAGACGTCTGTCATTGATGACAGACGGCTAAATAAAGGTTCAGACGTCTGAACTTGTACTGATTTGTTCCTCTTCCTTATTTTAGTGATTCTGAACTTGAGATATATATAATTTTTGAAAATACTTTTATATCTTTAAATAGTTAAAGATATTTTATATTTGTAGAACATGTTTTTTTTTCAAAAACTATTTGTGTGTGTGTGTTGTTATCATCATATCAGAGATTGTACAAAAATATCTAACCGGAAATAATAATCAATATACTTGAGAGCTTGAGCTTTGTTTGTTGACGATATGATAATAGCTTTTCTTTGTAGATTCCTGCAATAATAATTGACAGCAAGTATATAGTTTGAAATATATAGTTGTCTCATTAAAATCGAAAAAGGCAGGTTCCAACATGTGCCATGACATCTTGTGCACTCTAGGCTCCTTTGTGATCTACATCGCCCCATTATTATCACAGAAGAATTTTATAGGATTCTTGGTATCGGGAATCACTCCAAGCTCAATCAAAAACTTGTGCATCCAGACTGCCTCTTTAGCTGCTTCATTGAGGGTGATATACTCGGCCTCCATCGTGGAATCAGCAACTATTTCTTACTTGGAACTTTTCAAACTAACGGCTGATTCGTTAAGCATAAAGACATAACGAACACTGATTTACTTTCACTTATATCACTTTGAAAGCTTGAATATATATACCCCTACATAAAGAGGTCTCTATTCCCATATATAAGGAATAAGTTTCAAGTATTTATTAAATACTTCAGTGTACATTTACGCACGTCCAATTTTTTTCTTTGGGATTAGATTGGTATTGGCTTATGCATCCTAAGGTGTATGCCACATCCAGTGTAGTACATAGCATAGCATATATTATGAATACTATGGCTGAAGCATAGGGGATCCTCTTCATATGCTCTTTCTCCTCATCAGTATAGAAGCATCCCTTTTAGAAAGGATGGTTCCAAACTGTGTTGGAATGTTTCCATGCCTGGAATTCTCCATACTAACCATACTAAACCTTTTCGGTATGGTACTATGTATGGGCTGGGACAATTCCAATAGCCTCTTAGATCTATCTCTGTAGATCCTTATAACAATTATATAGGCTGCTTCTCTCAAATCCTTCATGGAGAAGTTCTTGGAAAGCCAAGCTTTCATTGATTACTACAACGAAGTGCAATTGCCAATTAACAATAGATCGTTAACATAAAGCACTAAGAAAACAATAACATTGCCTTGTTCTTTCTATATACGCACCTTCCTCTGTGTTCTGATAAAAACCAAACCATTTGATTACCTTATCAGAACATTTGTTCCAACCCTTGAAGCTTGTTTAAGTCCACAAATGGACTTTAACAACTTGCAGTCCTTATCCTCACTCCCACTGCAAAACCCTCGGGCTATGAGATATATGTTTTCCTCTAAATCACCATTTAGAAAAGCCGTCTTTACATCCATTTGTCATATTTTATAGTCATCAAATGTAGTGATGGCTAGCATAATCTGAATGGACTTAAGCATGGCTATGGATGAAAAAGTCTCGTCATAATCAATGCCTTAAATTTGACGAAATACTTCTGCAACTAACATTGCCTTATAAGTCTCTACTTCTCCGTCTGCATTTAGCTTTTGCTTGAAAATCCATTTGCAGCCGATGGGTCATATCCCTTTGAGTACATCCTGAAAAGTCAACTTTGTTTTTGTATATGAAATCCATCTTGGATTTCATAGATCCAAGCCAAAGTGCAAAGTCTTTACTCTACAGTGCTTGTTGGAAGGACAGAGGATTGTCGTCATCTAAGACACGGTCCTCTTTCTCGTCATCCATGAAAAAACCATAGTATCTCTCTGGTGCGTGAGATTCCCTACTAGACCTTCTAATAGGTTGCGTGTTTTCATATACGGGTGAACTTGGTTCTCCCACTGGTTCGGCCTCTGTATTAGTTTCTTAGATCTCATCTAAGACTAAAACATTATTGTTGATTTCTTTTGACATAAATTTCTTTTCTAAAAAGATAGCATGTATGGAAACAACCACTTTTCATTCCTCTGTGTTATAGAAAATATATCCCCTAGAATTCATGGGATATCCTATAAACTTACACAAAACTGATCTCGCATCAAGCTTATTAGGGCTAACATTCTTAACATAGGCTGGACAACTTTGCACCTTCAAATAATTGAAGTGGGGTTTCTTCTCATGCCATATCTCATATAGCGTCTTAGGCATAGACTAAGTGGGCAACAAGTTCAACATATGCATTGTGGTTTCCAGCACATATCCATAAAAGGATAGAGGTAACTCGACCTTACTCATCATAGAATGAACCATATCTAATAGGTTTGGTTCCTTCGCTCCAACACACCATTATGTTGCAAAGTATCTGGTGGAGTAACCTAAGAGATAATCCTATTATCTTTTTAAGTATTATTGAAAATCTTGTCTAACATACTCATCTTCAATCTGATCAAAGAATCTTAACCTTACAACTTGTTTGGTTTTCTACTATATTTTTATATTCAACAAATTTCTCATGGACAATAGATTTGTTCTTCATAAGATACATATATGCTAGTCTCAAGAAACCATCAGTAAAGGTAATAAAGTAAGAACTATTATCTTTAGTAATTGTAGGCTTCAGGCCACATACATCATTATGTACTAACTTTCATTGCTCCCACTGAAGGGGTGCTTGGTCATTTTACCTTTGAGATAGACTCACACATGTCAAATGATTCAGAATCAATTGACAGTAGAAAGCCTTCAGTTTTCAATTTAGCTAGTCATTTCTCACTAATATGACTTAGCCTACAATTCCCAAGATAACTATCATTTATATTGTTAGAAGCATTATTCATAGAACATGCATAATTAGTATTGATCACATAAATGCAATTTTAAAGAATACCATCGCAGACTTTATTTCCATCCAAAATAATGTTTATAACGTTATAATGAAATATATATATCCAGTCTCAAACAATTTAGAAATAGAAATAATCCCATAAATAAAGTCTTTTACAAAATAGTAACTATTTAATATTAATACTACTCCATTGAGCAAAACTAAATGATAATCTCCCAATGCCATTGCATCTATAATAGATCCATCAATAACTTGGAGCCTGATCTCTCTTTTTACCACGCGATGCCAGTTCCTAAGCCCCTATAATGAATTACATATATGAGTACCATATCTAGTATCTAAGACCCAAGACATTTATTCGATTAAAAAACAATTTTGAATCATAAATGTTACCGATGGAGATGCCAAACCATTTTGCTTCTTTTCACTAACAATCTTCAAGTAGTTAGGACAATTTCTTTTCCAGTGACCTTTCTTGTGGCAGTGATGACATTCACCCTTGTCATATGTCTTTTTACTTTTCTTTTTCTTACCTTCTCTTTTCCGCTTATTCAAACTCTTCGAAGATGATGCACTACCCTTAACAACAAGTACAGCCCCTTGATCCTTTAATGCAGACTCGGCCGACCTCAACGTATTGTGGAGCTCTACAAGATTCACATTTAGCTAGTTCATGTTATAATTCAGTATGAACGGTTCATATTGAGGAGTAAGAGAACCAAGGATCAAGTCACTTGCAATTCATTGCTTATCTGTAAGTCCAACCGTGAAAGCCTATAAATATATATAGCCCTTCATCATCAGCATGTTATAATTCAATATGAACGGTTCATATCGAAGAGAAAGAGAACCAAGATCAAATCCACTTGCAATTCATTGCTTATCTATACATCCAATTGTGAAAGCCTATCAATATATATATATATAGCCCTTCATCATCACCATGAAATCGTCCATTTTTTGCCCTTTGGTCATTTTGGTATTGAACAGCTTCTTTGTAAGCTCGTACCTTGTGAAACATTATTGTTCACCAAACAGTGCCTTAAGACTATCAAATATCTCATGGATAGACATATTTTATTATCGCCTCTACAATGGCTTGTCTAACATAGATAGCACAAAAACTTGGATGATCTCTAGGTCTTACACCCATTTTTCATAAGCAAATCGTAGTTCGAAATCGGCATCATCAAGGGGTTCCTATTTGGGTACACATGTAATAGCTAACCATATGCACTCGTAAGTCAATGCTATTTTAATTGCTCTTAGCCAGTCAGTATATTTAGGTCCGGTAAGCTTGTTGTTTACAAAAAATAGTTTTGGAGTTGTCATTTTCTACAAGTTTAAGTGGTAGATTACTAGGACAAATCATGGTAGATGTTTATATAATGTTAGTAATGTTAAACTTTATGTTTCATTTTACTAATAAGCTCCCACTAGTCTTTTATGTTTCGCCTATGTCGAAACATGAAGGTCTTTTGACTTCACTAGTAGGTGTTATGACTCATTCGTCTTGGAATTCTGACATTGAGTTTGTTTAATAAATCATAGCTCCATATATGATGGATGACTCCTTATCCGCTGTATCATATACAACTCTTAACCCTTTGGTACCTTGTCCTAATTTCACTTCGACCTTATGTTTTCTCAATAAATCAAAATGAAATTATTCACTCGTACCTACCATATCGCGATGGCCTAAGTATACTATATGTACCTTGAGTTTGCTTAGCAAATTCATATTGTTATTTTATCTTGTCTATTCAATATATTAATAATACTACACATAACATCCCTAGCTTGAGTTTTCTCAACAACTAAGGAGTATGCAAGTAATTTATATATATATATATATATATGGTAGAGGACAACATAATATTAAAGATTCATAAACTTTAATATATTATGTTGAGTGATATCGACTTATGGAACAATGTAATTCTTATGAATTACTCTCTTGATTCAAGTGTCGGACACAATAAAAATCATGGTATACGTATATTTACATATGTACTAATTCCTTAAGTCTATTTTTGGTTTCTTTAATATTTCGACTTTAATATATACATTCATATTATATAAGTTTTATTATTGTATATATTTATACTAGAATATGGAACAAACACCTAAGGGATTAAAATAGAGAATTAAATGAAGAAAAATAAAGGAAAACGTGGAAAAACAACACACGCTGAGTTTATACTAGTTTGGCCAATGGATGCCTATGTCCACTTAGTTTTGTATTGATAATATTTATGTTTACAACTTCTATTCTTATGGATCAGTATGGATCCTCGAGATTATAATGAAATTACAGGAAATTAGTAAACAACTCGAAAGATCCTTTTAAATAACCCCCTCTACCTTTATTTATAGTTGTAGGTCGCCGAGAATAGCTATGCCACGATTGCAACCATGTCCTCCAAGCCCAACAGCAGTTGAGCACGAAAGATCATGGCCATGTTAGCATTTACTATTGATCAGTACTGATCCATAGACATGGATCGGTACCAATCCATAAGATCGACTTCTAGATCTCTTCCATTGCATTCTGTGGATGCGACTTATTGTAGCTTCATGTTTTCCATCTTGATTGCTTTGTTAGAAGCTTGTTTCTGGCTCAATAAGTTGGATCAGTGGTGGAATAGTGTCCCTGACTTCAGGTGCTCAAGGCATTTGATAACAAAATGCATGTGATTAATCCTATGAAGCTTAGAATAGGTTCCTACCAATAATACTTGGAGGTAAAGGGGATTTGAGGCATTTTGGATGTAATTTTATGAATTAGTACTGATCCATCACTTAGATGGATGGGAGTGGTTGAAATTTAAGATGGCACTATTTATTTCTCTTGTAGTCTTGACTGTACATGGCTTCTGGCCTTGTTAGCTATTTCTCTAGGCTTCCTGTCTCGATAACTTTCAAGCTTGACTCATCAAGTTCATCCAAATTCGTCCGGGCCAAAAGGATGGATAACACTTACCCCCTAAAGTACATCTTGTTTCCAACATGATGTGCTTTGAATCGAGATAAGTTAAGATCATTGTATTATATTCCAAGCCATGCTTCAAAGGGTTGTCACTCCTTCTTCAAACCATTTCAATGAAGTGTAGTATATTTGGCTGTTCATTGCGACATTTGGCTGAGATTTTGCATTATAAAACTGGGGCATGCTCTTGCAATCTGTCATTCCAAATTCAGTAGTTCTAGGCAAATTTCTTTTCTGGATCCTACTGGTTTGAATCTGCTGCTCTTCGGTTCTGGTTGCTAGGTGTTGAGTATGCACATGCATGCACTTAGTTTATTTGCTAAGTTCCAATTTCATGCACATGCCCATTCCCATGAAAACCCACGCATACATGCACACACACACACACACACACACACACACACATATATATATATATATATATATATGCTTAGGTCACACATACATGACCTCTTTTTTTAATACGGTTCGGTACCGATCCATGGCTATGAATCAGTACCGATCCAATGCTTGAAAATAAGTAAGTTAATAGCCTAAAAAGTTGGATTCGGAGGTATAAGACCCAATCCCACACTTCATTCTTCTTACTTTTCTGCCATCGTACTCCTAAGCTCTAACCGCTATTAACGGTTCTTTTCATCCACCGCCACCTATCCTAAACATCACCATCGCTGGTTGCTTTACCTTCCAATCTTTAGTCACCGTTTACTTGCTACGATCGAACCCGATCATTCACTTCGAGCTTGGTCCATCTCCTAAGCACGAACTATTACTTGACTTCCTCACTTCTCTTGAGATCCATCAATCTAGTTAGGTGGCGGTGTCAGCGATGGGTTTAGATTAGCTTCACACGGTCGATCATGCTTAGGATTAGGAGGAAAGTGATAAAGGTGGAAATTCACTTTAAGGCGATGGATCGGTGCCGATTCAACCCTTAGTGAATCGCCGCCTTAAAAATGTTTGAGAGATTTTTACAAGAACAATTGAAATCAAAGTTTTCTCAAATGATATCTCTCGAGTTTCGTTGTGTTCCCAATGCATAGTTAACAATGTGGAGTATACTGGGATGGTCAATGATGATGGTCAATCCATATAATAACCTTGCTTTCAAATAAACAGTTGCACAACATCAGACATTGACACTGCACATCACTGTAGCTTGTACCACACCACACTAGGCTTTCACTTTGGCATGGGGGCTTAGCTTTTAATTTTTCTGATATCACTTGTATGTTGAGAATTGATAGTTATGGGTGATAGACGGTTCAAGTGTCTCTCTGCTCTAATTGTAGGCCCATCGCTCTAAACATGCCGAATCAGACACTGAGTCAAGCTCGTCCACAGTTCCTTCTGTAGAACATACTCTAACACCATTTGTACCCTAACCTACAAATCAACAAGCCGAACAACCTCGCCCAGAGGTTCCATTTAAGCCCGTAGAAGGTCCTGAAGTTGAGGTTGCGACAGATACCCTTGACGATGCCAGAATACTGGACGATCCCAGAGACTCAGTTGCTTCAAAAATCAAAGAGGGACCGCTTAGAAGGATTTGTGAGCATCATGGCATCCCATTCGAAGACATGTTGGTTCCCACGGGCCACCAATGGGCACATCACCCTCCATATAATTATACCGTGTGCAATCGGTATATGTGTTTGGCAGGGTGTGCCGCACTGTTCAATCAATTCATCCAACAAATTATGTGTTTTATGAGGTTGGCTCCAACTCAGCTATACTCCGACAGTTATGCCTTTCTATACAGTGTGTTCATTATCTTTGCTTGTCATTTAAATCACATTCTAAGTGATGAAGAGATTCGGTACATGTATAGCTTTAAGCACCGCAAGGGAAATCCCTCCCTTACTTTTTTGGAACCGTTTAGGAGGTGTAGAATAGTGACTGGTACTTGGAATTAGCTAAGTTACTTCAAAGACGAGTTTTTCTTTGTATGTTGTCCACCCGAATTCGCATAGTGATGGCTAGTTCTTTCCATTTGAGGTCTCTTCATAGTTTTATTTGCTCAGATCGTTTTCCTTTGTTTTTTCAAATGTGCCGAATAGGCTAGCGGCCCGACCCTAGTAGAGACTCTCAGGTTACTTCATGAAGTGCCAAATATGGACAGGGAGGCAAGGACATTGCTCACTGATGATAACTTTTGGGCTTATAACTTATTAGAAGTAGGCCGTAGCGTTGGCCAAACCTAGCGACCTTAGATAGTGATGAGGATAACTCCATGTCTGAGACTAACGGTAAGGAACCAATGGTGCCTCCAGTCCTAAGTCCTACAGTTGGAATTGAAGAAGTGCAGGAGGATGTTGAAGAAGGCTAGGGCGACGGAGCCATAATGACGTTAACATGGGTCATGAATCTCCTAGTAATGACGATGGTGATGACTAGGGTAACCTTTTAAAACAGTGCCCTAAGATAAGGATCCTTCTTATGCAGTATATGACGTGACTTCCGTCAGCCATGTAGTGGGAGAGACACCTGTCCAGCCTTCGGAGGACCCTTATGCAAATTTCGGGCCGATTCTGGATAATATCTGTTCTTTTGGCCTATATGACATGAGTCTCGGGGGTCTCGACTCCCTTATGCGTCTACAGAGTGACTTGCCAACTACTTGCATGGGGGAGATCACTCCTGTTAGCAAAGTTCAAGCCCACGGTCCATCGAGGGACACTAGGACACACACACGCATAGCACTTTGTTCATTTCACATCATGTTTTATCAGTTGAGGCTAATCTGGCTTTTTTTTACTTGCAGGTTCAATGGAGCACTACAGCGTGTTTGATTCCCTTGAGAACCAGATAGTTCATCACAAGAGATGCGATTCACAAACATGCTCCCACGGCATCGGCCATGATTCAGACACCGGCAGGCAATCAAGCGAGATCGAGGGGGCCAGGATAGGGGTTATCATTCTCGCGATTCATCTTCAAAAACGTAGATCGAGGGGGCCGAGATAAGGGTTATCATTCTCATGATTCAAGTAGAGATCGAGGGGGTCAGGACAAGTACTACGAATGACCTGATGACATTCCGCTTGAGGACGTGTCTTTTATCTGTACTTCGTCTTCTCACTCCACAAAGCAAATGGCACCTTCTTGTGCTTACTGGCAATCTGAGCAATCATCAAAGCTTGTTGCTCCTAACTCCTCTTGCCGCCATAAGGCTGATAAGAAAGCTATTAAGTCTCTAGCTGTTACAATGGAGCAACAGGTCACATCCAACCCTTCGATGGCAGAACTGAAGCACCGCTTCCCAAAGATTTGTTATAACGACATCAAGTTTGCTCCCAATCTAAAGGTGATTCCACCAGAGGATAGAGGATAAAGGCCAGGCCGTGGCATGTGTTGGCAACATTTATGATCAGTATTTTATATAGAAGAAATTGGTCCAGATTTCTGAACATGTCAAAAGCGTAAAGATTGAAGCCCAAGGATTGCAACTGGTGGCTAACCAAGACAAAGAGACTATTTCTTATCTTGACTTAGAAGTTGCTGAGTTAAGAAAGGCGCAGGCTGAGATCGAGAAGAAAGTCAAAAACTTGACTGAAATGGTCGAACGGGAGAGGAAAGACCATTTGAGCAAGATCAAATATGCTCACCATAGAAACATCTTCTATCGAAAGGAAAAGAGTGCATAGCAAGAGAAGTAGTAAAGTTGAAACTGCAACATAAGAGCGTGAAAGTGAAATTGGAGAAAGAGAAGAAGCAAAAAGATGATGCTCTCATGCAAGATCACAACTATTGTGAGGAGTTGTTGGATGCTTATAAGGAGAGGGATGATACATTAGCTCGTGCTAGAAATGTAGATGAATGGGTTGTAGCCACATAAAAGCGGATCAAGGGCAGATTTGAGCCACTCATCATTAACTATAATGCCAATGTAATCAAGTTCGGAGACTTGGAATGGCTCGAAAAGGATTATCCTAGAGCTTTAGCTTTAGCATGGGAGCACAATCTGCTCCCTCCGAAACATGCGAGAAGAACAACACCGACCGATCTCACTGATCTCTCCTTTTATGTTACTCAAATTTCAGGTCAGGATCACATCGCTTCATTCATCGAGGAGGGTCCCCAGCTAAGACAATGAGCATCCACGATGGAATCAATGGTCGTGACTACTTCTAAAACGATTCCAAGTGCTCCAGCTAGTGAAATTCCCGGTTTTGGCATGCAAATAATTCATGCTTTGTAAGAAGATGGAACTGGTGAATTCTAGGGAGTCCAGATTTATGAGGATGTCCTTACGATGGAACCTTTGAGGCCCATTGCAGGGCCTATTATGCAAGATATGTTAGAAAAACAAGTTCTATTGGCCAGGGAGATCAAGTAGGAGAAAGTTTACTACATTCCCCATCCTCTGTCTATAGCTTTACCTAACGAGACTATCTTTGCTCCGATCACTCTTCCTCTGCCCGGGAGCACTCAAAGTGTACCAATCAGATTGTCATAGGGCATCCCATCTAACGGTCGAGGAAGCGGGGGTAGGAGCAGGAAAAAACTATAGGAGCCCGGCGAACACTCTTCCAGGGAAGAGAAAAGAAAAGGAGACAGAAGCACCATAAGTGATTGTCTGTTTGCTTTCTACTTTTTGGTAGTATAGCTATAGGATTTGTTTTGTTTTAGGCATGCTTTGTGTGGGTTTAGCCCCTGCATTTTTTTTTCTGGTTCAGTGTTAATAAAACTTGAATCTTTCTTCAAGCTTTATTTTGATGTGAATACTAAAGACTTTTTTCTATTCAATTCTTGTGTGAATTTGCTTAAGTTATGAGAAATGCACTTGTCATCACGTTCACGCATTTGTGAACCATTGCTCATCATCATCATTAACTAAGTTATTAGCCCATCATGTTGTTTATCGACCTAGTCCCGCTTGATTAGAGATGAGAATCGACGCTATCATCCTTTCGGTGTGTGAAGAGCGATCGGGTGCTGGAACACGACCATACCTGATTTTGGAACTTGATTGAATCCCGATCACCTGAAAAGGTAGCTCGAACATCCTTTTTTAGGACGTTAAAGTGTGACCGCACCTAACTCCAGGCATCAATCGAAGAGATTCATCCTAGATGGCAATTTAGACATCCTTCTTCACGATGCATGTTCTGACGATGCCGAACCCTTGGCGTTGGTTAGAGTTGACCACTCAAGATAGTGGTTTAGACATCCCTACCCAGGACGTTTACTTTTGATGGTGCCTATTTCCGGGCACTAATCGAAGCTTGTATAAGTTCCCGCCTACCTCAGAGCGTTGATCATTGGCCTTGCCATTCTCTAGGCAAGGTATGGATGCTCTGCCAAACTCCGGCACGAGCTATAGGGGCAAACTATCTCGTTCTGCCTTGGATGTTTATGCTCTTGCCCCTAAGTTAGGGGTCGAAAGAGTTGGTTAACATCAATCTCTGGACGCCAAGAATGGTTTGCTTCATGGGCCTGATCATGGACCGTAACATTTGGTTGTTAGCTAGCTCTGGGTACTTGTATACCTGCATTTTGCTTATGCAGATTTATTCACATTTACTGTAGTTTGCAATTTTATATTTAGACAGAAACAGAGTCACAAATTCAGGATGTCATTTCATTTTATATACACGAGAAATGACAGAATCTGTCTAGTTACATCGAACTTGACTAGATATTCACAAAGTCAGTTCTCAAGTGAAATATCATCACAATTGTTCACCATTCCAAGCTCGAGGAAGTGAAACCCTGTCTATGGTTGCTAGCTTGAACGTTCCATCTCCAAGCCTATGTTCAATTGCAGACGAACCTTTCCAGCTCGGTCCCACATTCATTGGACCTGGGAAGATTCATTTGAGAACGAGATCGCCAATTTCCAGTGTGTGGCTACTCTTAGGTCAGCTTCATCATGCTTCTCATTGATTATGTCGAGAGACTCCAACAGGAGTTCCTCGTTTGTCCGGAGGTTGTAATGAGTGACTCAATGAGAAAAAACTTTGAATTTGAGTGGGATCATGGCCTCCGATCCATAGGCTAGGGCAAAAGGAGAATAATCAGTCGCAAACTTGTGGTTCGTTCCATAGGCCCAAAGTGCCACTGGTAGTTCGTCGACCCACTTGCCATTGAACTTCTTCGGTCGCTTTTTCAAAATGGAGTAGATTTCCTTGTTCATAGCATCTACTTGTCCATTTTCTTACGGGTGTGCTACCACTGCTAATCTCTTCTCAATGAGGTGTCTGCGGTAGAAATCTTTGAACTCGACGTTATCAAATTGCGTTCCGTTATCAGAGATAATTGTTTATGGGACCCTAAAACGTTAGATGATATTTCTAGCTACGAAATTGATCGCTTTCTTAGTTGTGATCGTGGCTAGCGGTTTTGCTTTATCCCACTTCATAAAATAGTCAACAGTAACAATGGCGTACTTCATGCCACCTTTAGATATTGGTAGCACACCAATGATATCAACACCCCAAACAGCAAACGATCAGGGACAAACCATTTGTGTATTCTCCATTGGTGGGTTTCTAGGAATCTTTGTGAACCTCTGGCACTTGTCACACTTTCTGGTATAGTCGGTTATGTCTCTGTTGACAGTCGGATAGAAGTGTCCATAGCGAAGAATCTTTTTTGCTAAGGTTTGTCCCCTTGTGTGATCATTGCAAGCTCCCTTGTGAACTTCTCTGAAGACCCACTTGACTCCTTCATTAGAAATGCACCAAAGCAAGGGGACCGAGAATCTTTTTATGTATAACACTCCTTCTTGAATAATAGATCTTGAAACTTTGTGAAGGAGCTGCCCTCGCTCGTTCTTCCCGTCGAGAAGGATTCCCTTCTGTTCACGACTCCTTTTAAGACTAAGCCTCCAAGATCCATTTGACATCCATCTGTTCGATGCTCGGAGCTGATAATACTTCCACTGGGACCAGGCCAATAAGTCATGCATCTCCTGAGCTAGCCAACTTGGTCAGCAAATCGGGTTTTGCATTCTCCTCTCTGGGAATATGCGTTATAATGTAGTAGTACTCAATATCATTAAGCAACTTAAGGTACTAGTTCAGATAAGGAGCTAGTCTCGCTCCTTTTGCTTGAAACTCCTTTCTCCCTTAGCACACCACTAGTTGGGAGTCGTAAAAGATGTGTAAAGTTTCGAGCCCTAACTCCTTCGCATTTGAACCTTGTGATCAATGCCTCATATTCTGCTTCATTATTTTTTATGGGAAGTCAAGTCCTAAGGAATAATAGATTGGACACTCTTTGGGGGTTACTAGCACAATGCATGCCCCCAAGGAATACTCGTTGGATGCACCATCAGTGTACATCTTCCACCTAACAATCGGCCCTCTACTGCTTTTTGGAGTATCATCTCACATGGTGTATTCAACTATGAAATTGGCAAAAGCCTAGCCTTAGATTTCCCTTCGACGGTGATATGTAATGTCATATTGTCTCAATTAATTGTTCCATTTCAATAGCCTTCCAGAAGTCTCAAGTAACTACAAGACATGTCTCAAAGGTTGGTCGTTAAGAACCATGATTGGATAAGTCGAGAAGTATAGGCGGAGTTTCCTAAAAGCAATTAACGGGCAGTATACTAGCTTTTCCAACCTCGGGTAATTCCTCTCTACCCCTGTCAACCACTTGCTAATGTAATACACTTGCCTCTGGATTCGGAACTCCTTGTGCACAAGTGTGGTGCTCAAAGCGTACACTGGTACTGCTAGATAAAAGTCCTTGTCTTCCAACGTCTTTAATACGATGGGAGGCCTTTCTAAGTGATCTACCAGAGCCAAGAAGGCATCTAAATACTACAGTGTCCAAGAAAAGTTCCTCTCCCCTTTCTTGATGATGTCGATGAAAGGGATGTATTTATCTATGGCTCTAGAGATGAATCTGCTCAAGGCGGCAACCTTCCCATTCAGGCTCCGGACTTCCTCAATTGATTTTGGGGCTTCGATGTTTCTCAGTGGCTAAATCTTCTCCAAGTTAGCTTCTATCCCTCTCGGGTCCACTATGAAATCCTAGAATTTCCCCGATGCAACCTTGAATGAACACTTCAGTGGATTGAGCTTTATTCCATACTTGCGGCACCAAACATCTTTGCCAAGTAATCAACGTGGTTCGTTGATCGCTATTACTTCACCAGCATATCATCCACGTAGACTTCTACTAAACAACCAATTTGTTCCTTGAACATCGAGTTCGCTAGCCTATAATAAGTTGCTCCAGCATTCTTCAAACCAAAAGGCATAACAATGTAACAATATAATCCTAGGTCGGTGATAAAGATGGTGTGTTCTTGGTTTAGGATGTGCATTGAAATCCAAGTGTAGCCACAATAGACGTCCATGATGAAAGTCTATGGGGTGGATCGTATAGTGTATATGCAAGTATATGTGACAAAATATATGATGCAACTAAAATAATATTAATCTAAGTAAATATAGAATAAGCACACCAGAATTTTATACTGGTTCGAACCTCCCGTCCTACGTCCAGTCCCGAAGCTCCCCTTCGTAATTCGACTATAAAAAACCCTCACTTCGCCCGGAGGAATAGGCTTGGTTACAATGAGTTGTTCTTGTCAAATGTGTGTTCTAATATAACACGAATGTTGACTAATTAGTACAATTGCTTCCAATATATTTCTAAGGAATATGGTCTATGAAGAACTGAGTATATGGAAGAGTGAATACAAGTAAAGATTGCTAGAGTGCAGAGATCAAGAATATAGAATAGAGTATAGAATTAGAAAGCGTAAGTAAGTGAAGTAAGTTTTTGTTCTCTTGATTCTTGATGCTATATATAGTTGTAGATAGGTATCTTGAGTAGTTACATCTATTAATGAATCCTCTAAGGTTGCTTCTATTGATGGTGAAGAGTTGTGGCGAAGAGAAGCGGAGATGTCCATTCACATGTGGCGGTTGCAGTTCATTTCTGAAGTTCGAGTTTGAATTCAGACGTTTGGTATTTGTTTCAAACGTCTGATACTATATATTTTTTGAATATAGTAGGGGATAAGACGTCTGAGTGCTATTACCAAACGTCTGGTTTAGCCTGTTTGTTGTTCTAGAGAACTATTTCAAACATCTGGCTTGTGCACCTAGACGTCTGATATGGTGCATGTTAGTTTTTGTGCATCCTTTATTTTACTTCCTTGTACCTATTGACTTGTAGTGTCCTTTGAGCCTCAATCTTGTCTTTCTAGTGATGTTGTTCTAGCAAGTACCTGTATATATAAATATATATGTATATTCGATTTTCATTGTATAGTTGTTGTCATCGAAACCGTAGATTGGATTTCCTTACATTCTCCTCCTTTTTGATGATGGCAACTATACAATGTACTTAGATATAATTTTATAAATCTCCTCTTGAATATGTGCTTACCATTATTTCTCCTCCTTTGGCATTATCAAAAAGCATTAATACAAGAATATGTATGATATAATCAATAATCATGCCTTTAGATAGTAGTACACATTAATCAAAAAAAATTATCCGACCGTCATTTTATTGAAGTTAGCAATATATCATGTGTAATTTTTATTTAATCTTAATTTAGATAGCATGTACACACTATTAATCTGGAATATTTACCGACCGCCGGAAAGTTATAATATATCAATTTACTAAATTATCATGAATAGACGAAAGGTAACTAATTACGCATAAGTAGCAAGCCAAAAAGCATTTTTATAACCATTAAACATAGTGATTACATGCATAGATTTTTGATTCCATTACAATACAAAAGACGGAACCTATAAAAATATCTAATGATTTTTGGGGGAAGCTTTGGCTTGATCATCCCCTTCATCTTCATTCTTGGAAGAACTAGCTTGTATTCTAGGAGATTTTGGAGTATGTTCTAGAGGATCTTTTTCCTCTTCAAAAAGTTTAGAATGTTTTGAAGGAGGAGGAGAAGGCATTGGAGTTGGCCAATCTTCCGAAGGTGGTGTAGGGCCACGGACTCGTTGGAGAACCTCTTTTAGAACAGATAATGATGTTGAAAGCGATGTTTCAACTGTGGCTAGGCGAGAAGAAAATGTTGTTTCAAAGCTATCGATACGCTTAGCCAATAATTTTTGATTTCTTGATAAGATAAGTTGATTTTGGAGAGTTAAATCTTGAATGCTTTCATTTGGATTAGTTTCAGTGCGAGTCTCCAAAATGTCGTCTTGGCCTGGATACTTAAAAGATGCAAGAGGAGGAGGAGTGTGTTCGTGATGTTGTTCTTCTTCTTGTGATGGTTGTGGTGGTTGTTGTTGGGGTTGAGGCCTAGCTTCTCTAGCTTGTTGACGACGTTGCGTCCATTCTTCAAATGAAATAAAATCCGGGGGATTTTCTGGTAAGTGCATAAGAGAGAAGAATTTTATGGAGGCGTACTTGGGGGCAATCTCCTCAAAAGTCAATAAATATGATGGAATGTTGTGGGCTTGCAGAAAGCGCATAATGTAGGTAGGGTAAATGATTGATGGACGTGATCGAGTCCAATAATGTTTCAGCTTGTCAAATATGAATTTCGCCCAATTTACCCTCGTACCACTAAAGATAGCATATACAGCTTTGTGCTCCAATTCTGTTATTTGCTCATGGCTGCCAAGTCGAGGAATGATTGTGTTGATAATCATCCTAGTGAGTAGTCTTGCCTTAGGTCGTAATTATTTTGAAGAAAATCATGGCATTTCATCTTCCCAAATTTGATGGGTAATATTATTTCTTGGTTTGAGGCACATATCCGGGATGTTATACAAATCTTCTTCGGAGTCAGAACAACCTAGAGTACGACCTATAATTCCAGGAGTAAGTTGAATAGTGTTGCCGTAAACACTCGACCAAAGCCAATTATCATCATTATCGGTATTCCATACAGCAGTGCTATCTAGATTAGCATAGAAAAGGAATATTGCAAGCTAATCGATTTGGACATTATTCGAATTGAAGGAAATCAACTTTTGTAACCCAGCATTTTCACACATCTCATTCAAATCATACATAAAGAATTTAAGCAAATTATAGAAGGGACCTATCTGTAGCTTTTCTTCTGGATATCTTCATATCTTTTGATAGAATGAAGTACTCGATTCATCCACTTCTCAATCTGGTCATCGGAGCATACTTGTGGGTTGGAGGATGTAGCTTGTTCTTTCTTTCTCTTAGAAACTCTAGGGTTTTTAGTTTTGGGCGCCATGAAGTCGAGCAAAATTTAGGAGATAATGATTTGGAGAATTAGGGTTTTGGATTTGAAAGGGTTGTGTTTTAAATTTTCTACCAACAAAACATTTGTAATAATATGAGAGTTAGAAATACCAGAGTTGATGACTTCTCTGATGCCGACAACGTATCCTTTTGAGTTATCTCCAAAAGTTGTCGTTCCACCATCGATATATGTTATATTTGATAGCATTTTTGCATTTTCGGTCATATGCTGGGAGCAGCCACTATCAAGTATCCATTTCTCCTTATTTTTTATTTTGGGTACCTGCCAGATAAAAATGATTTAATAGGTACCCATATACTTTATTAGGGTCCTAAATGTTAGGAGGAGCAGGTAGCCACACCCAAGAAGGTTTGGTACCTTTACAAACATAATTTTTATTATAGACTACATTATCTAGAAAATTATTAATATGTTTTTGTCTAATCAAATTATTATTTGTCTTAGGAATTCAAATTTTTATGTTTTTGGTATTCGTATTAGACTTAGGTGATCTTTTAGTTTTTTGATAAATAAAACTGTACTTCTTAATATTATTCCCTTTTTGTTTAGGAATATTTTTAAATCCTATTCCATTTCTATTACCTGAAGGTTTTGAAGTTTTGATAAGATTTTCCAAATCTTGTTTTCCTTTATTAAATTTTGAAACATTATTTGTAATTTTATTTAATTTTTCTTTTAATTCAAAATTTTCAATTTTCAATTTTCAATGTTTCTATATTACTTTTCAAGTTGATATTTTCTTTTAACAAGTTATCCTTTTCTAATTTAACTTTTCCAAAATCAATAGATATAGTCTCATATTACACTAAACTACTTTTATTTTTTTCTTGAGATAATTCTAGTTCCTCCTCTAAAATAATTTTTTCATCTTTTAACATTCCTATTTCAAGTTCTAATCGATTTATTTTGGCTATGTGTTCTATTCAATTTTTTAATTTGTCTAAATTTATCATCTAATTCCATGCTAAGCTTTAATAATTCATCATAGCTAAGTTCGGGACATACCTCATCAATTTGTGCCATAAAACATACATTAGCTTGTTCTCCGTTACTATTGCTGTCACTATTTGATGATGATGAAGAATCTGAGTCATCCCATGTTACTTTGAAAGCTTTCTTCTTTTTGAATTTTTCAAGTTTGTTCTTCTTTTTATCATTGTTGAGCTTGGGACAATCTTTCTTTATATGTCCAAATTGATCACATTCATAGCATTTGATTGACGTTTGATTTGTTGAGCTTTATTTTCCTCCTTTCTGAAATCTGGTCATTTTCCTAAACTTCTTGAATTTGTTGTAGTTTTTGGCAATAAATACGATTTCTTCTTCGTCTAAGTCAGAGTCTTCATTTGTTGTTGGAAATGCTATGTTTTTCTTCTTCGAATTTTGTTCTTTTCTTGCCTGTAGATTAGCTTCATAGGACATTAAATTTCCTATCAATTCTTCAACTAAGAGTGTTGAGAGGTCATTAGCTTCTTCGATAGCTAATACTTTTCTTTCCCACTCTGGAGTTAAAGAATTGAGTATTCTATATACTAAATCAAAATTTGTGAATTTAACTCCTAGTGCCATTAAACCGTATTGAATAGTTCGGAATCTAGAGTACATGTCCACTATAGATTCATTTTGTTTCATTTTAAATGATGAGAATTGATTTTGTAAAATTGAAATTTTAGTTTGCTTAACTTTGTTCATGCCTTCGTGTGTAACTTGTAAGGTACGCCAAATATCATATGCAGTGTTACATAACATGACACGTGAAAATTCATTCTTATCTAATGAACAAAATAAAACATTCATAGCTTTGGCATTATTAGAAGCTGCAGTTTTTTGTGCATCATTCCATGTGTTCATAGTAGTGTCAGGTGCTTCATATTTATTTTGAGTGGCTGACCAAATTTCTAATCCGTTAGCTTCCATAAAAAATTCTCATATGTGTTGACCAATATGCATAATTAGAACCATTAAAAAGTGGGGGACGTGCTGTGGATTGGCCTTCTTGAAAATAACTTGCCATATTAAAGTGATTCAAAAATGTGTTACTGTACTTTGATCAAACCTTGCTCTGATACCAATTGAAAGTCTACGTGGTGGATCGTATAGTGTATATGCAAGTATATGTGACAAAATATATGATGCAACTAAAGTAATATTAATCTAAGTAAATATAGAATAAGCACACTAAAATTTTATACTGGTTCGGACCTCCCATCCTACGTCCAGTCCCGAAGCTCCCCTTCGGAATTCAACTATCAAAAACCCTCACTTCGCCCGGAGGAATAGGCTTGATTACAATGAGTTGTTCTTGTCAAATGTGTGTTCTAATATAACACGGATGTTGACTAATTAGTACAATTGCTTCCAATATATTTCTAAGGAATATTGTCTATGAAGAACTGAGTATATGGAAGAGTGAATATAAGTAAAGATTGCTAGAGTGCAGAGATGAAGAATATAGAATAGAGTATAGAATTAGAAAGCGTAAGTAAGTGAAGTAAGTTTTTGTTCTCTTGATTCTTGATGCTATATATAGTTGTAGATAGGTATCTTGAGTAGTTACATCTATTAATGAATCCTCTAAGGTTGCTTCTGTTGATGGTGAAGGGTTGTGGCGAAGAGAAGCGGAGATATCCATTCACATGTGGCGGTTGCAGTTCATTTCTGAAGTTCGAGTTTGAATTCAGACATTTGGTATTTGTTTCAGACGTCTGATACTATATATTTTTTGAATATAGTAGGGGATCAGACGTCTGAGTGCTATTACCAAACGTCTGGTTTAGCCTGTTTGTTGTTCTAGAGAACTATTTCAGACGTCTGGCTTGTGCACCTAGACGTCTGATATGGTGCATGTCAGTTTTTGTGCATCCTTTCTTTTACTTCCTTGTACCTATCGACTTGTAGTCTCTTGTAGTGTCCTTTGAGCCTCGTTCTTATCTTTCTAGTGATGTTGTTCTAGCAAGTACCTGTATATATAAATATATATATATGTATATTCGATTTCCATTGTATAGTTGTTGTCATCAAAACCGTAGATTGGATTTCCTAACACATGAATGATAGCAGTTCGTGTCCAGCAGTTGAGTCCGCTAGTTGATCAATCCTCGGGAACGGGAAGCTATCTTTTGAACATGCCTTATTCAGATCTGAATAGTCAACGCACGTTCTCCATTTTGCGCTGGACTTCTTCACTTGGACTGGACTAGATACCCTTTCTGGGTAAAGAGCATTATGGATGAAGCCATTGTTTTTAGCTTATCCACCTCTTCATCCAGTGTAGTGGATCTCTCCAGACTCAACTGGGACGTTTCCATTTTATAGGAATGCATTTGAGATTCACATTCAATGCATGACACGCTATCTCCGGCAATATTCCATACATGTCGGAATGTGTCCAGGCGAACACATCCAGGTTCGCTCGGGGAAAACTAGTTAATTTCTTTATTATCCTTATGTTGAGTTGAGATCTGACCTTCAAGACCGATGTAGGATCGTCTTGACTAACCGGGATGTGATTGTTAACTTCGCAGGAGCCACCCTTGCATCCTATGGATCTTTCCATGGGCCTATATCCTTACGGAATGGACTATGCTTCTCGAGCTAGGGCTTAGGCGGTGGTTGCTAGGCGTCCAAAGATTTGATGCAGAGAGTCTTCTCCATATCCTTTCCTTTCTCACATCGACTTGCCTCCTTTAACTCTGCGATGTAGCATTCACGTCCAAGCCCCTGGTCTCCTTGCACAACTCCCACTCCATTCTCTATTGGGAATTTCATCATTAAGCACCATGGGGCAATGGCTGCTCGAAAATCAGCTAGGGTCGGTCGCCCCGGAAATGCATTATAAACAGAAAAAATATCCAATACGACGAAGGTCACAACCCGTTTCCCCTTGCGGTCACCTTCAACTAATAACACCGGCAGGTCTATACATCCAACATGCGTCGTCGCTCTACCGTTAAATCACTGGATACGAGATTTGTATGGTTTTAGATCCCTTCCATCCAATAGCATCTAGTCATAAGCCTTCTTAAATAGAATGTTGACTGAACTACCACAGTCAACCAATACCTTTCTTACAATCGCCGACCCAATCATGGTCGATATCATCAAGGGATCCGGTATTGGGCTTCAACTCCATTGGAATCATTGTTCCTAAAAACAATATCATCAGTCATAGTCATGAGTTGCTTTTCCAGAGCTCTGTCTTTGATGGCGAAACAACTCTTAATGTCAACATGTTTTAAGGCATTAGCATACCTTTCCATCTCATTTTAGCTCTTTTTTGCCGGATGTGGTCCTCCGTGAATGTATTAATGATCAATCGTTTTTCAAGCCGCCTGGGCTCGTCTCCATCAAGCCCGGCTTTCCCCTGCTTGGATGACGATCCAAAGGGGTTAGAACTTCCTTGCCTGCCATCTTGTGGGAAATTCACAAACTGTTGCAATTTCTTCTTTCTTATCAAGTCTTCGATCACGTCGCATAAGTATCTACATTCGTTTATGTTGTGACCATGAGTTTCATTAAACCTTGAGTACTTTCTAGATTTCTTCTCTTTTCGGTCGACTCTCTAGGAGTCGGCTTCTTGTACAGCTTGATACCTTGTGTCATAAGGTATATGTTCTCAAAACTGTCGTACTTTGGAAATCTAAGGCATCTTTAGGAACTAGACTTTCGTTCTCTAGCCCCGTCATCATTCCTTCTCCGGCCACCACTTTTATTCTCAATGTTAACATCAACGTGCCCGGAATTCCCTCCGGACTGCCTTACAGCAACATTACCCTAAATAACTTCCACCGACTGGCCAGCACTGACCTTCTTAGCAACAGCACTTATAGTTCGCTTTTCTGTAAAACACATCCATTATCAATGGGGGTTTCATTTTCAGCCATCTCCCAAAATCAGTATCAGGATGATTCCCCCTTATTAGGGCCATCAAAATGATGTCCTCTTGTGCATTTCTTACTTCCATCATAGCTGTGTGCAATATGTTCAGGAAATCCTTCAGTGACTCTCCCATCTCCTGGAAGAGGTTCGACAATGACATGACGTCTTTAGGATGAGTAGTGTGTAAACGGAACTGCTCGATAAACTTCCATGCTAGTTGGTCAAAGGATGATATGGATCTTGGCAGAAGCCGGGTGAACCACATCATTGCAACACCTTCAAGGAAAATTAGGAAACAACGACATTTGATAGCATCGGTTGCCCTAACGGAATCCATATGCCATTCGTACTTCATCAAATGCTGCCACGGATATATCCTTCCATTGTATAATGGCATCGTTGGCATCATGAATCTCCTAGGGTATTCTTCATGCAATATCTCCTTAGTGAATGGGTTCCAACTGGGGGAGGTTCCCCATTCATTGTTGCTCCGATGTTGATTCTCGCTTACAAACTTCCACCCATTTCGGCCAGATAATCTAGCTCCATAGGATCTACCGAACGGTGATAATCGTGGTTTGTTCCGAGTGTTTGGCCCGACAAATGCTCTCGAGCAAACTCACGATACCTAAGTTATCCTAACTCCGAGAGAGTCGTTTATTCAATAAACCCGCTTGTTCAGTTCCTAAGCAGCAGATCGACAGCAGCCACTTGATCTCCAACATTCTGGTCCTCCATAGCATGACCAGAGGTAAGCCTAACTCCATCACCAACTTGATGATCCATTAAACCAGGGGCCACTAGTTCGGTACCAGTCCATGTGCGTGGATCGGTACCGAACATCAAACCTTGGCTACAACTTGCTTCTGGCCTCTACTTCAAAGTGCCATCTTCTTTTTGGACCATCTTTTGCTTTCTTTGTCTTTGCCTCTGGCTCGATGAAGAACTGTTAGACTCTGAATAGACAGGTGTTAGGTCCCTCCTACTTCTTCGGTGACTCTGGGTTAACTCATTCAACAATTTGATGCTCTCCTGCATCTATTGATTCATCTCGTTGTGGCTTTCCTACAACTTGTCCTCCATCTGTTTCATCCTGCGGTCCATCTCAAGCCTCATTACCACCTCCGATGGGTTTGGGATCTCAACAGCGGTTGGTTGTGCAACTTCTTCCATATGTTGAGAGCCAACATTCTCAGCATCATTCGTGGGTCTAAAAGCTGTAGATCGATCTCTTTATGGGGGGGCCATGGTTTAAAGTAGTTTGTGTAGATTTTGGGAAATCTGAGTAGTTCAAAATGCAAAAAATAGAGAAACTGAATCTATCTCTCGGATTTAACCAATCCAATAGTAGATGATTGATCCAAATATCCTGAGAATAAGGTTCTCAATGAAAACACCAAAATGTTTATACTAGAGTATGACACAAACACCTAAGAGATTAAAGTAGAGAATTAAATGAAGAAAGGTAAAGTAAAAAGTGGAAAAATAGTACACAAAGAGTTTATAGTGGTTCGGCCAATGGAAGCCTACGTCCACTTAGCTTTTGTATTGAAAATATTATTGCTTACAAATTCTGTTCTTATGTATTGGTATGGATCCTCGGGATTGCAAGGAAATTACAAGAAATTAGCAAACAACTCAAAAGATCCTTATAAATGACCCTCTCCATCTCTATTTATAGCTGTAGGTCATTGAGAGTTGCTCCACCACGATTGCAGTCGCATTCTCTACGTCCAACAATAGTTGAGCACAAAAGATCATGGCTATGTCTGCATTTACTATGGATCGGTACCGATTCATAAGCATGGATCAGTACCGATCCATAAGATCGACTTATGAATCTCTTCCATTGCATTATGTGGATGTGACTTGTTGTTAGCTTCGTGTTTTCCATCTTGATTGCTTTGCTAGAAGCTTGTTCTAGGTCAATAAGTTGGATCCATGGTGGAATGGAGTCCCTGACTTCAGGTGCTCGAGGCATTCGATAGTAAAATGCGTGTGATTGATCCTATGAAGCTTGGAATAGGTCGCTACTAATAGTACTTGGAGGTAGAGAGGATTTGAGGCATTTTAGGTGAGATTTTATGGATCGGTACCGATCCACTCTTAGATGGATGGAAGTGGTTGAAGTTTGAGATTTTAGGTGAGATTCATTTCAAAATTGTATCATATCTACTCATGTATACTTATGTTTTTTTAAAACATTTTAAAACAACACAACATATATTATAATATATAATACATGTGTGCATTTATTAATTAATTAACTTATTCTATTAATTTATTTTATTAATCTTATCAATAAATTTAAAAGAATTTCGAAATTAATTTGTATTATATTTTTCAAACATTTTGAAAACTTTATTATATTAACTTTTATAATATATGAATATCTTATTTTAAATTTAAAATCTTTTATTTTTTACGTTTCAAACAATTATGAAAATTAGTCCAAGGCCCAATTCAAATTAGGCCTCTTGTATTTGGGGCAACCTTTGGGCTTACATATCTGTTCGGGCCAGGCAGGTAGCCAGGTAGGGTAGAGTACTTAATTACTCAAACCCAATCCTAGACACTACCTTTTTAGACACCCTACTATATGGGCTGTGAGCTTAATAGTTACCCTAATATGACTAATTTAGACTGCATAGGCTATTGGGCTTTCATACCATTGTTGGAACTGGGCTAGCATGCAGTGGAAGTTATGGATGAATTTCTATTTTTTTTACTCTATTGGATCTTTATTGGGCCTATGAAGTCTAGTTTATTTAGAATAATTTTAAATTTTATTTAAATAAAATCTTTTATTTTATTTAAATTTATAAAATGGTATAGTATTATTTAACTTATGTTATATATATATATATGTTTATCATATACGTAGACATATGTGTGTGCATGTGTAATATATCAATCCGTGTAAGGTATAACATGCATATGTATAGATGTTGGGATTTACAACATAACGGACACATTAGCTCATCCAATATGCAAATATATGTTTATATACTTTTATAATATTTTAAATATATATATATATATATAAACTTTAACTAATTTTTTTAAATATAAATGTAGGTGTGTGTATATATATAAACATGATTATGAAATATTAAAATAAAAATATATACATATATAATTATGTGAATATATTTAAATCGGTTATAAATATATTAAAAAAAATACAAAAATAATTATTTAATTTTTATTAAAAACGGAAAAAATATATATACATATGTAAATAATTTTTTAAATACATTTATACATATACATATATTATATTAATTACTTGTTTATAAGTGTATAATAAAATATTAAAATTATAAATTAATACTATTTTTAATAAAAATATAGGTTTACCTAGTCTTACGCATGGCTCAAAAACACTGTTTTTATTTTTAAATATTATCTTTAATTAATTCCGTATGATTTTAATTTCAAATATTAATGTTAAATAATTTTGAAACATAGTATTGAAATTTAAATTTCCAGTAATTTTTGAAATTGTATTTTATACTCCGAAAATTTATTTTATTCACTATTTTAAATAGTAATATATATATAATTTTATTACAGCTGAGTATAGTATATGTATAATACACCATGTATAAAATTTATATAACATATTTATATAAAGTATGATGAAGTAATTGATTTATAAACTATATATTAATGCATGTATTTATAATATATATGTATATATTATTTAATAATCAAAATTTGTTTTTTAATTTCCGAGCCATGCCATTATAGATATGAATATACCTTTTACATACAACCAAAACAATTTTGTGACAACATCAGTTGCATATCAGAATCGTTCCCTAACTAATATATATATATAATAAAACATTATATATAAGCAATTATAATTATATTTTGATCAGAAATATACCTTACTTCCAATGCCTTGAAGTACACCTTGAAATGATGATATGTTCCCTTGAAACAATTTTTGATCTAAAAGAATGCTAGTCCTTGAACTGTTGACCATCGACTATCGAATAACTGTTGAATTGAGTTGATTTGAGCTTGATAAAATAGAGAGACCGGAGGTGGAATTTTGGCCAGCAACATCTAGAGATGGAGGCTCCAAAAATATTCATATCAAGTGTAGGAAGAGGTGCTTAAATAAAGGAAGAAAAGGAGAGAATTTTAGATCTCATCTTTTAATCAATCTCCTTTAATCTTAGCCATCCGTTTCAAGCCACTCTTACCCATGTTATGGGCCGCCTATACCCCAAGTTGCTGGCGAAATGACTAGCCCATATGATGGACCATAAACTCATTTATGGCCAAATAAAATATTATGCAATTTAATCCAATTTAATGTTTATCGATATCGTATATCAATTGATATATTTATAACTATTATATATTTAATAATATATATTCATCAAATGAAAATTAAATTCTATAAGTAATACTTCATAAATATTAATTAATTTATAATAATTATAAATTAATAAAATCATGTAGTCAAATGAGAATTCATCGTTTTGGTTGTGTGACTTGTCAGGTGTAAATTTGGTCAGCGATTAATATCGAATTATTCGAATACTAACATTCACACGTCATTTAGCAGATGGTGTGATATTTTGGCCAAATTTATCACTTACTTGGTCTCGGTAAAATCCAATTTTACTTTATTAAGCATTACCCAACTGTGACTATTATTTACACCAATTCTCTTCATCAAAGCTATATCACTGTGGACTTATGGACCTTGGTAATGGTCAAAATTCCAATATCGTCCATATCCAACTCTATAGTACAAACACAAAGTCCTTAGTTTAATAATAACAATTATAATTAACCAAAATACTCCGGTCAGAGATTTTGACTTTGAGTTGACTTGAGTTGACCATGATACTAACTCCGTATAACTAAGGTGACGAATCCTCTCTTGAATAGTGTTTCACTTCCAATATTTCCATTTGACCCAACTATAGTCACTCGATGGATGACATGACATGATTTGACTATAATAAAAGAGAAGCTTTCATATTGAAGATTGATAGTATTATCATGTTGAGAGAACTTTGTAAATCAGTCACGTCGATATTTTCTATTTGACCTTAGTTATATTAACTAACAGAAAACTATCGAGTTAGTCGTTCTATAGTTATCCAATACCTATCAATACATAACCCTTAGGTAGGCCTGTCAATGAATACCCGAAATATCTGAAATCCGTCCGCATCCGTATCCGAAAACATGAAAAATATCCGATATCCGAAAAGCGGATGTGGATATCCGATATCCGAAACATATTTCGGATACGGATACGGATATGGCTGTATCTGTATCCGATAAATATCCGTCCGGTTTGAAATTAAATTGTGTGAAGCATGTTTGCTTTTATGATTTGCTGTGATTGAATTAGCCTATGGGTTTTGCGTATGGATTATATTTATATATGCAATATTATTGTACGGATTTTGTGTGATTGGATTACCTATTGTTAATTTGATGTAATTTATGTATTACAAGGTTTTTTCATCTTTTTTCAGTCAAAAAAATGAAATATGCATTATATTGATTACTTTTCGGATATTTTCGGATACATTTTGAGGTTCGGATACAGATATTTTCGGATATCCAAAAATATCCGTATTCGCTAAGCCGGATACGGATATTTTCAGATATTCGAAAATATTAGCGGATACGGATAATATTCAACGGGTATTCGCGGATATCGGATATGGATTCAGATACGGATTTTCATTTTCGGATACGGATACAGCACTATCCGTATCCGATTGCATCCGTTTACAAGCCTACCCTTAGGTGCCCCCAGCAGTCATAAGTAATACACTGCCAACATCCGTCACGTACTCTAGTCTTAACGGATACATCAATACCCAATCTTGGTGCATCTTGACTAGGAACATTCAAAATGATGTGCTTTATAATATTGTAATATAATACTTATGATTACAACTATTTGTAATTACTATCACAAACACACCATTTATAGATAGTGTATTAAATATATTTTAATTAAGCATTTAATTATTTATAACACATTATAACAAATATTTAACAGAAATAAAAACACCTTTATTACGAACAAGAATTGATTACAGAGTTAATTAATTTACAATAAATTATAGAATTTCCCCTACTGCATATCCTTAACTTTATCACATAACATTACTAGAATAGTGAAATCCAGAACTAGTCTTAGACAATCCAGTCACAGAAATGATACCATAAATAAAGCCTTTCACATAATAGCAATTATTAAATATTAAAACTAATCCATTTGGCAAAGACAAATCATAATCTCCAACTACCATTACATCTACCAGAGATCCATCGGCAACTTGAAGCCCCGTTTCTCCCTTAGCCACATGACGTATATTCCTAAGTCCCTGTAACTAATTACCGATATAAGTTCTAGATCCATTATCCAAATCCCAAGATAATTTATTGATGTAAAACACTTTTGAATCATAAATATACCTGATGGAGCAGCAGAACCTTTTTATTTCTTCTCTTTGACAATCTTCAAGTACTTCGGACGGTTTCGTTTCCAATGGTCGTTCTTGTGACAATGATGACACTCACCCTTGCCAATGACAACAGTTTTCTTACTTTTCTTGTTAGTCCTCTTCTACTTCTTCGAACTTTTCAAAGATGACGCATTCCCTTTAATAGCAAATATGGCTCTTTCATCCTTAGACTAAGACTCGACCGACCTTAACATATTCAGGAGTTCCGTAAGGCTTACATTCAACTAGTTCATATTATAGTTTAATATGAACGGCTCATACCGGAGAGTACGAGAATCTAGAATCAAATCTACTTCAATTTCACTGCTTATCACTACATCTAATTGTGCAAGTTTATAAATATAGCCTTTCATCATTAGAACATAATTTCCCACTTTCTATCCCTTAGTCATTTTGGTATTGAGTAGTTTCTTCAAAAGTTTGTACCTTGTGGACTGTTCTCCAAAAAGAGCTTTGAGACTATCAAAAATCTCATGGATAGACATGTTTTCGTACCTTTGCAATGGCTTGTTTAACGTAGGTAGCACGAAAACTTCAATGACCTCTAGGTCCAGAACCCATTTCTCATAAGCAAGCCTAAGTTTGGAGTCCACATCATCAGTAGGTTGTTCTTTTGGAGGTGCGGTTATCGATGACTAAAGACGTTCATAAGTCAACATTGTCTTAATTGCTCTTAGCCGGTTAATATAGTTGGGTCCGGTGAATTTGTCATTTTTCTAAAAACAACTTGGGTGTAGACATTTTTTGCAAATTTTAATTAGTAACATAGGACATTATCATAGTAGACATTCTTAGAATATTAGTAAGGTTAAACATTACATTTCATTTTATTAATAAGCTCCCACTAGTCTTTTGCGTTTCTTTAAACCCTAAAAGGAAACATAGAAGCCTTTCAACTTCAATAGTGGGTGTTCGGACTCATTTTCTTTGGGATTCCGACCTTGAGGAATATCAACAAATCATACTCCCACAAACGGTGGATAACATATTATCGTTGTATCATATGCAACTCCTAACCCATGGTTCTTTGTCCTAATCTCATTTCGACCTTGAGGAATATCAACAAATCGAAAGAGATTATTCACTCATACCTACTATTTTGCGACGACCTAAGTATAAATGAATGTAACTTGAGGAATATCAACAAATATGTACATATATCTTACCTCGTCCATTCAATATATTAATAGTGCTACACATAACATCCTCAGCTTGAGGAATACGAATAACCGAGGAGCATGCAAGTCGTCTATTAATATATATACATATTATATATGTGTGTGTGTGTGTGTGTATGTATATAAATGATAGAGCCCAACTTTATATTGAAAATTCATAATCATTAATATATTTAATTTAGTGGTATCGACTTATGGAATAATGTATTTCTTTTAAAATACCCTCGTTATTCAAGTGTCGGACACATTTGAAATCATGGTATACGTACTATACGTATGTATTTATTCCTTAAATCTAATTAGGGTTTCTTATTAATCCACCTTTAATTTATACATTAACATTATAAAGGTTTTATTATTATATAACTTCATATTTTATTTTACTTATATAATAGTCTTATGTATCACATTACATTAATTAAATCTTATTTAATTGATTAATTTAAATTACATTTTAATTAATTTTGCATTATTCAATGATAACACTTGTATTGAATATGTGTACATTAACCTTTATAGCTATACACATATATCTTTATAATTCTAATTTATTAATTAGCTTTTAAATAATTTTAATTAAATTTTATTAATTTTGAAAAATTATTTTAACATAAATACATGTATACTTATATTATCTTAAACATTTCAAGACAACATAGAATATACCATTATATATTATACATGCATATACATATATTATTTAATTAACTCATTTAATTAATTTAATTCTTTTATTACTCTTATTAATAAAATTTAACTTTGAAATAAACTTACATTTGTTTTCAAACATTTTGAAATTTTTTATTATATTATAACATCTATAATATATATATAATTTTAAATTTAACCTTTAAATTTAAAATCTATATTTTTAATTTTCAAACAATTTTGAAAATTAGCCAAAGGACCAATTCAAATTAGGGCTTTTCTATTAGGGGCAGCTTTTGGGCTCACTTCACTTTTTGAGCCAAGTCAGTACCCAAGGACGGCAGGGTACTTGATTACCCAAGAATAGACACTACATTTATAGACACCCTACTAAATTTGTAAGCTTAATTGGTTAGCCATGACATGACTAATTTAGGCTGTATAGACTATTGGGCTCTGGCACCTTGTTGGAACTGTGCCAACTGGAAGCAGAGTAATTCGGTAAATTTAAAAAAATTCCTTTTAAATATCTATTGGGTTTATGTGGTCTAAATTCATTTAAAACTTCTCTAAATTTTCTTTTGAACAAAATTTTCGTTTTATTACAATTGTCTAAAATTTAAATTTTAAATTGTCAACATATTATGATGAATGCATCAAATACACCCATGTATAAAAGTGCAAGTGGAACATATGAAAGTGTACATAGTTAATGTGAATGTTGTTTAGGTGTAGGGATTTAAACTGCAACGGACACATTTTCCCTTTATATATATCTTTGTCGCCCAAAACAAAAAAAGTTTTTTTATTAAATAAATATAAATATATGTGTATGTGTGTGTATACATATATAGTATAATGTTTTATATTGAAATATACTATATTTATATTATATGTAATAAAACAATGAATACAATATCAAATTAAAGTAGTTCAAAAGTTCACTTTTATATTTTACGTAAAACCCCTTTTTAAACTTTGAGTTTAATATACACACACACACAAAATATATTACATACACACACACACACAAATCAAAATGAAATTTGAAATAAAACATAATATATATCCAAATAGTTTGTGAACTAGAATGTTTGCCTTTTAATCAAAGATCTAGCACTAGTTTAGATACAATTGCAAAACAAGAAATAAATCTCTAAATTAATGTTTCCTTTTTGTTTTAATTAGCAAAATTTGTTATAGAATAATTTAAACATAAGGCAATTAAGTCATCATATTATGTTGTCAACTATAATTAATTAATGAAATTATTTCAAGTTTTTATTCATACAGTAATTTATATGTAAACATTCATATCTAAATCTTGTACTATGAAAAATGACTTATTAACAAGATTGTTCCAAAATTCATTTTGTTTTTTAATTAAACAATAGTAAAATTAGATGACATAGGCATATGCATTTCATGACAAGATGGTCTAGATCTAGGTTAAACGTACAAGATAAATAAACATATAGAATAGAGATGAATAAACTTATTATTGCTCATAACAAATAAATAATAGAGAGCATGATAAGAGTGTGCAGTTGATTCAAGAAGGGAAAGTTGAGATATTCATAATCCAAATCCACACATGTTAACAGAAGGGAGAGGTAAAGAATTAGAGAGTATGAACAAAATTGAAAGATATATAAAAAATATATAGGATTACCTTAGGATGAAGATAGGAGAAACACTTTGAATGATAGAATAAATCCTAGATCCAATAGATCAATCTCTAGTTCTGCAGCAATCAAGAGATAACCACCTATTTGTTTTTGATTTTGCTTGATTAAGTTTTGGAAATTTGGTGCTATAGCCACTATGGAAATTCTGCCTTAAGATGTTTCTGTAGGGATGGAAAAAATGACAGAGTAATATCTTATTAAAGGAGGAAATAAATGTGCAATAAAGATGTGACATTTTTCTCTCCTTTAATTAAGATTACCTATTCATTTCAAATTCAAAAACCCCTGCCTTCTTCAATATCATGGCCGACCATCATGCGTGGGCTTCGGGTCCAATTTTTTTTTCAAAATTCAATTAGTATTTACACCACTTAAATCCAATTTAAATATCTGATCGATATCATATATCGATACGCGTGTTTATAACTTTTATGTATGCACATTATTAAATACCAATAGAAATCAAACAAATTAAGTAATAAATATTTTAATAACTAATATTTCATGGATATTAATTAATTTAATTTATTTAAATCCATTTTAGTATTTATTCTATTTAAATCGAATTTAAACATTCAACCGATATTGTATATCGATATGCGCTTTTATAGCTTTTATATATGTAATTTACTAAATGATAACAACATCTAATAAATTAAATAAAATTTTTATAATTAATATTTCGTAAATATTAATTAATTAAATTAATTTTCAATAACTAAAATCAATTAAATCTGTGGTTTATGCGGAATATTCATCATTTCGGTTGTGTGTCTCAAAGGTGTCAATTCAGTCAGCGATTAATATTGAATAATTCAAATATTAATGTTCATACATCATCTTAGCTAGTGTTCTGACATTTTGGCTAAATTTATCGCTTACACATCTTTTGGTAAAATCCAATATTACTTATTATAAGCATTACCCATTAGTGATAATTATTTATACAAATTCTCTTCGTCAAAACTATATCACTTTGGACTTATGGAATTTAGTAACAGTCAAAATTCCAACATCGTCCATATTCAACTCTATAATCCAAACACAAAGTCCTTGGTTTAATAATAATAATTATTATTATTAACCGAACTACTCTAGCTAGAGATTTTGACTTTCATTGGACTGTAATACTAACCCTATATAACTGAGGAGATGAATCCTATCTTGAATAGTGTTTTGCTTTCAATACTTCTACTGGACCCAACTATAGTCATCTGATGGACTTCATGCCATGATTTGACTATAATTAAAGTGGAGTTTTCATATTAAAGATCGATAGTATTCTCAAGTCAAGATAACTGTGTAAATCGGTCACATCGATATTTTCTATTTAACCTCAGTCATATTAACCAACAGAAAACTATCGAGTGACTTATTTCATAGTCATTTAGTAACGATTACTACATAATCCCTTGGTGTCCTCAAAAGTCATGGGTAATACTGCCCAACATTTAAAGAGCTTTACTTACTCTAGTCTCAACAGATGCATTGATATCCAGTCTCGACACATCTTGACTAGGAATATTCAAAATGATGTGTTTATTATATTGTGATATAATACTCATATTACGACTATTTGTAATTACTATCACAAATACACCATTTATGGATTTTTTTGAATATATTTTAATTGAACATTTGATTATTTATAACGCATTATAACTAATATATAAGAGAAAGAAAACACATTAATTATGAATGAGAATTGATTACAGAGTTAATAATTCATAATAAATTATAGAATTACCCCTAGGGTATACCCCTAACTCCATCACGGGGAATGAAGATTTACTGACATCCCTTGGGAAGAAAAGCCTATGGAGTCTACAGGTTTCCAAGATAAGAAGAGGAAGTTCTTTAAGAAGGAAGCTAGGAAAGATGTAGATATAAAGTAAAGTCGGAGGTGATTTTTTATAAGTGTGATAAGAAAGGGCACTATGCTAACTAAGGTGTAAATCAATCGGACCGGACCGGACAGAGGCGTGTTCAGTTTCTATCCTAAATAAAATTGGATCGGACACGAACCAGACGAGATTTATATTCGTACAAATTTTGTTGTCCTAGCTCGTGTCCTAAATAAAATCGGACGGACACGTACATACATTTTTCGAACACGAATGAGAATGTACACGAATGGACATTGCTATTTACATCAAATTTTATGTTGTTTATTAGAATTTCCATCAGCTATATTATTTTTATCAATGTGTATTGAAGTATAAGATTTTATGAATCCTTACTCAATCAACCAACCAAATAGTTGTCATATATGTTTTAAGAAACATAGAGGCTATACTGAATTATAAGAAATTTGGACAAATTTGAATGAACATGGACTGGACGAGATTTTTTCTCGTACAAATTTCGTTGTCCTAGCTCGTATCCTAATTGAAAATCGTACGAACTCGGACGGACGTATTTCGGCCACGGACACGAATGGACATCGTACACTCGTACAAAATCAACAGCCCTAATGCTAACGAGTATCATTCTGGTGATGGCAAGAAGGTTTTGATAAGAAACGAGTGCTATACAATAGTTGCAACAAGATTAGTCACTTTAAGAGGGATTGTCCCAACCCGATCAAAGTTGAGAAAGAAAAGTTTTATGCTTTGGAACCTACAGCTTCTCGATGACTTCAGAGGAGAAGGGAAAGGCTGTATTAGGATGTACGCTTCTTACATATAGCACACCTATTAAATTGTTGTTTGATATTGGAGCATCATACTTTATAATCCTTCCAAGGGTTTAAATTCGGTAGATGGTTGTGCAACTCTTGGAATGAGATATGACCAGTAGAATTTGACTATTAAGTCATATGTTTGACTTCAATTTGCATGTGTTTAATTTTGTAGGTTTTGGAATAATTTTGATTATGGATTAGTTAGGCCTATGTGATGTTAGGGTATTTTGTCGAGATAGAATAGTATCCTTAAGACATTCAAATTACCGTAATCGAATCATATTAATAGAATCGAATTTTAATGTATGTGCATTGTTGGGTGATATGGAAGGGTAGAGGAAGAAATAAAATAAGTTTTTGTGGTAAGAGAATATGCATATGTTTTTAAGTGGTTAAGGGACTACCATCGAAACATGCCATTAAATTTCAACAGATCTCGTACTAGGAACTAAACTCGTAAATAGACCACCAAGTAGAATTATATCTACAAGATGCGGGAGTTAAAGGTGCAACTGGTGGATCTACAAGGAAAGAATTTTACTAGACCAAGAGTTCTCCTTAGGGAGCTACATTGGTGTTTGTGAAGGATCCAAATGGATCATTAATTTTATGTACAGATTATAGAAAGTTAAATGAGATGACATTGAAGAATCGATATCTTTTGCCTAAAATATATGATTTGTTTGATCAATTAAGTGGAGCCAAGGTGTTCTCACAATTGGATTTAGTAATGGGTTTCCATCAATTGAGAGTTGAGGACACCATTAACCACGTTTCAAATAAGATATGGTTCGTATGAATGGTTATTTTTGCCTATGGAACTGACCAACGTGTCTGCTTCCTTTGTAGACTTGATGAATCGGGTCTTTTGAGAGCATTTATATATATTTATATTGGTGTTTGTTGATGATATTTTGATATATTCTAAGAATGAATGAGTCCATATAGTTCATCTCAAAATAGTGTTAGACACCTGAGGCAGCATCAGCTAAAGCGAAGTTTTCAAAATGTCATTTTAGGGAAAGAGAAGTAAAGTTTCTTTGTCATGTAGTTTCAGAGAATGGATTGTCTCTAGATCCATCAAAGATCGAAGCCATTAATAGTTGGAAAAGATCTAAGACCATAAGTAAGATTAGAAGTTTCTGGGTTTGGCTGCTACTACCAGAGATTCATTAAATATTTCTCCCGTATAGCATCATCGATGACTAAACTAACAAAAAAGGATGTAAAGTTTGTTTAGACCGATAATGTGAAGAAGCATTTCAGAAGCTAAAGAATTTATTAATCCATGCGCCTTTGTTTGTTATTCCAGATGGGAATCGAGACTTAGTGGTGTATACCGATCCTTGTAGAACTGGGTTAAGGGTTGTATTAACGTAGAGAGGTGGATTCGTTCCCTTTACTTCTTGACAGCTTCGCCTGCATGAAATTCGATATCCTATACATGACTTGGAGTTGGCAGAAGTGATCTTCACATTGAAGGAATAGAGGCACTCTCTTTTGGAAGAATGATTCGAATTGTTTACAGATCATAATTCTTTGAAGTATTTTTTTTCTCTCAGAAGGAGTTAAATATGAGACAGTAAAGATGGATGGAGTTCTTGGCAGCGCATGAGTTTAGGATGAGTATACGTCAGGAAAGGAAATAAAGTTGCATATGCATTTAGTATAAAACATTAGAATGTGGTGTTGGCAATGTTAGCTGAATGGAATGATTTAGAGGCATTAGTTACGTGAGGAGTTTGAATGAGACCGATGGCCATAATGATTCCTTATTTAGATGTTTGGCTATTATTGATTGTATGAATTGCTGCAAGGCAAAAGGATGATCCATTACTAGCTGAATGAATCATGATACTAGGAGTGGGTATATAGATTGATGATTTGAAAGACTTTTCACTTAACCGGAGAGGATGATTGAGAAATAAGGGACAATTGTGTCTTCTAAATGTGGATAATCTAAGGATGGAAGTTCTTAGAGAATGTCATCGATCAAAGTTTACTATTCATCCTGGAGGTATGAAGATGTAACAAGATATGAAGTGGAGTTTCTTTTAGGAAGGTATGAAGAGAGATATAGGCTTAGTGAAGTGATGTTTAAATTGCTAACAAGTATAAGCTGAGCATCAAAAGCCAAGTGGGATACTTCAACCTTTAAAAATACCACTATGGATATATGATTCTATATCGATGGGTTTCCAACATCGAAATAGGAGAAAAGAAAGTATTTGGGTGGCAGTTGATAGATTAACCAAGAGTGCACACTTTATCCCTGTTAAATCAACAAGAAAAATGTCTAGTTTGGCGAAATTATTTATGCAGAATGTTGTAAGACTTCATAGGATACCAAACAACATTGTAAGTGATCGAGGTCCCTTGTTTACTAGCGAGTTACAAGAAATCTTACAAGAGGTATTAGGTACCAAACCGAGGATGAGTATCGTTTACCATCCATAAATTAATGGGCAAACAGAAAGGGTTAACAAGGTATATAAGATTTGTTAAGAGCTTGTGTATTAGACTTTGGAGGGTCATAGGAAAACTATTTGCACTTAATCGAGTTTTCTTATAAATAGTTATTAGACTAGTACATGAATGACATCTCTCGAAGCACTTTATAGAAGACCGTGCAAATCACCAGCATGTTGGTTGGAGACCAGTGAAAGACCAATGCTTGGTCACGATTTGGTGAAAATGATTGAGTTAATCTGAACAAGGGTGAAGGAAGCTCAATCAAGGCAGAAAAGTTGTGCGGATAAAAGGTGCAGGGACTTGAAACTCTAAGTTGAAGATCAAGTTTTCATGAAGGTATCACCGATGAAAGGTGTTATATGATTTGGGGGTCGGGAAAGTTGGCAGCTAGGTATTTTGGTCCATTTCCTATTATAGAGAGAGTCGAGAGATTTTCATATCGTATTGAGTCACCAAATACTCTTGCAGGATTACATAATGTTTTTCATGTATTTCATTTGGAAAAGTATATGCTTGATTCTGAGGCTACTTTAGAGTCAATGGTTTATGGAAGACTTATAAGTGGATCCTTATATCACTATCATTAGGCGATCGATTTATATAGTAGATAGAGATTCGAAGGAGCTTAGAAATAAGACGGTCAAGTTAGTGAATGTCTGGTGGAGTGGCGGTAAACTAGCATGTACTTGGAAAACTAAGGATTGGATTAGAAAGGATTATCCTGAGTTACTTTGATATATGTTCTAAATGGTTGTATAGACTTTTGACCAGTAGTTATACTAGTAATATTTCTTTATGTCCTTGTGTCTCTTGTTTGCATGATTGATATGCTTGTTTTTACCTTATCAGAATTTGGAGGATGAAATTTAGGAGCGAAGCTTAACACCCCCTAATTTCTTTGCACAATATTCTGAATATTTAATTATGGTATAATTAAATAAATAATGTGGGTAAGTTAGGAAATGTGGATTTTCCATATCATAATTCGGTTATAACTCAATTTATTAAGGGTATGTTTTAAAAGGGAAAAAGCTATCCTAATTAACAAAATTAAAGGAGAGGAAAATAAGGAATGGAAAAGATTATATCATTCTCCCCCTCTCCCTATATTCATTCATTTGCGCTCTACCATCCTAAAAAAACAATAGAGACCGACCCATTAACAAATAAAAAAAAGGGAGTTAAGGAAAAAAATATACAACGACAAATCTCATCATTTCTACAAACTCTACGATGAATAATACTGTCATCTTTATTATATTAGACGTATTGATTCAGATTTAAGGAGGAATCTGAATTTATACATTGTGATATTATGCATTTGGCTTGGATGATCATTTATATGGATTATGGTTATGATTTATGAATTTTTATGGAATTTTCTGAAGGAAATCTGATTTAAAAACTTAGATTCTCCAATTGCCTTGAACTTTTGATATAAAGTTGGGAATGTTATGTTGATGAAGCTTTTTAATTTCATAATTTTTGGATTAAGTATGAATTTATTCTGAATTTTCTAAGATAATTGTAATTTTTGGATTTTGACTGTTAAAAATATGAAAATTAATTATTTTACTCCGAAATTTTTATATGTGATAAAAGATGAAAATTCAAAACTTTTGAATCTTTGGAGATTTTCCCTAAGCAATTTCGATTTAATATGAATTATTTCGTGAAGATAAGTTTGAACCATAAAAAGGTAATTAAGGGTTTAATTAGTGGAAAATTAACGTATTAGGAAAGAAGAGAAATATTTTCTCTTGATTTTACCGTAAAAGATTTCTAAAAAAGATTTGATAAACAAATATTTTTTTTACAAAGATATTGGTTTGGTAAAATATTATTACTATTAAAGGAAATAAATCAATTTTCAAATATTTATAAAACTCCCATTTTTGATATGCAATAGCTCTTTCAACCTTCGATGGCTATTGTGACATGCGGTAGCTTTGTTTCAGTGTTCGATAACTATAAAAGTTTAAGGTGCAATAGAATTATTTTGTCAATACTTGATAACTATATATTTTCAGCATGGGATAACATTATTTTGTCAACACTCGATAACTATATATTTACAACATACGATAGCATTATTTTGTCAACACTCGATCGCTATATGCATTTTTTGACCTTCGATAGCAATATTTTGTCAAAACTCAATATTTCTAAATTTTTGAACTTTGATAGCTTGTTTTGGCTAAAATTCGATAGCTTGTTTTGGTTGACATTCGATAGCTCCGTTTTAGCTAACACCCAATAGCTTTATTGGCTTGTGATCACTACATGCATTTTAGACATACGATAATCACATATGCATTTGACACGCGATAGCATATACTATTGACATTGGGTAGCATATATTTTTGACATGTGACAACATGTATTTTCAAGGTGCGATAACATTAAGTTTTGAGAAATTCAATAGCCTATTTTGTCGACACTCGATAGCTTTTAACTCTATATTGAGCCATGTTTTCCTTATACAAAATAGTTTTGTTAAGTATTTTTGATAAGGTTTCAAAAGGAATGAAAATGAATTTTTAGCTCTTTCCAAAGAGTTTTATGAAAGAATTTATTATTTAATAAGTAATTTTTGTGTATATAATGATTATCATATGAACATACGTTGTAACGGATGATGTATTGTTTGTTCAAATTTGTATTTAATCAATTGATATTACATATATAAATTGCTAAAATGCTCACTTATATGTTATTACCGAATATTTAAGACCTTGGGGATTGAAAACTGACGACCGATTAGGGTTGTTCCAGTAGTGGGTATGGTCAGACTTAACTCCTGAGTAAGTAGAATTGTATCCAGAAGACCGGGAAGATCAAATTATGTTAGGATGCCTTGAACAAATCAAAAGATACGACTCGTTGATATTTTAAAACCATATTTTGAGGTGGAGACTAATGTAAGGTTGCGCTCTACACTCCAATCGTTAATCCCCCAGTTGGTTAGGTCCACGATTTTAATGCATAGGGCTTTGTCGATATTGAGTCTAAAACTTTAGATATGCATCCGAAGGAACTCGTAGTGGAGATGCTAACCATTATTTTTCTTCTACCAAAAACAGAAAAATATTGTTATTTTCCTATGAAAGAACCTGAAGGCCGTTTAGATTATTTTATTTTATCGCATGAGTAGTTGGGTACTCTTATGGAACAAAAGACTATTGGATTATCTGTATATTTTAAGCCCAAGTCAGCCCGATAGGTTTTTGGTTGGTCTATGAAAACTAATAGGCTCATAGTGACTCTGGAAAAACTATGTCGTTGAATGGACAATTTTTATGGGTGGGGCAATTATGAGAATGTATGACCCATATACCTTAGTGAATACCGGGCTATTTATTTTGATTGATATATTATTTGTAAAGATATTAGTGAGAGAAACTCATTTTGTTCTTCAGTGGTGTGGTCTCACTATTTATCTTTTTTTTAGATGGGTTAATATTATTCACACTAGACTTTATGTCTAAGCTGAAGTTTTTAATTTTCTCCCAAACTCTTGATTACTCATTTGAGTAGGTTGAGAGTAGGGTTTTCATGTTAAGATGAATAAAGCTTTCGGAGACATGCATGAGCTAGATAATATTAGAAGTTTATTTCTACTATGCAGTTCAACTACTTTTATTGCTGATTATGTCTAATGACGGAGTTTATAATCGTTAAGTAGTTATGATTCTGGTCATCCAAGGGACATCTTCATATCCCTCTTTTGGAATTATATGTGTATTTATTATATTTTATCTAAATGATAGAATCGTTGATATAATTGAAATGTAATGAATTAAAATATTTTATGAATTTTTTTAAATTCTTACGCTTTTGATATTAATGATATAATAACTAATCTCATTTGTCATTAGAAAATAATACTAAGAATGACTGCAACATCATTAGTAGCTATTTTAAAATCTCAAAATCGAGAATGTTACATTGGGTAATGTGAAAAAAGTATAAATGCAAATGTTATATTCAAACACTATTATATGACATTAAAATTTGAAACACTGTGTTTCACATTCATGAAACTGAAAAATCAAAAAATATATGGTTAAATAAATTATATGGTGACTTCCATATGTATAGCATAGGTTCGCACTAATATCTATAATTCTAGCATTTTTTATACATCCAATACATTACGACACTATACTATTAGACGTATGTTAAACAAAGCCGTGGACTCAGCGATTATAACTCTAACATCTGTTTACGCAGCCTACGGTTGTGTTCGTGGATAAATTGGATTGCAGGTTAGAAGTTGTAGGATTTATAGACAAAAAATTGATTAGAGGTTGGATAAGAAGTATTATGCAATGTAAGGTGTTTATTTTTTGTTTGCAATAATTGTTAATTATTTGTTATTAATCATTAATGAATGAATATATAATATTTGATAAGTAATAATAGAAATTAAGATTCAAATTTAAATTTAAATACAATTCAAATACCTACTACAAATTTAAACACCTCTTACAAATTCAAAAATCTACCACAAATTCAAATACAAGTTCAAATTAGCGATACGCAACACATAAAATTTAAAAAGAAAGTAAAACTAATGATGGTAATCTACGATAAGGACACATACGGTCTCGAGAAACGTTTTAGGACTGTCGAGTCCAACATTGACTTAGCCAATTCCAATTTTGCTTGATTCAACAACAAGTGACTAGCAATAGCGTATTCCTATATAGGTAATTGTCTCATATAACATGGTTCTTTCATAACTTCCATCCACCGGTTGGAGGTTGCAGGAATAAAAGCAAGAGGAAGGTCCAACAACCTCATAACGCTTGGCTTTTCGACTAAGGTGGCGGTGTATAATAAAACGAGTAGGTTGGGTCGATAGCATATCATTAGAGTGAAAGATACGTCGTCAAATTGATTAGAGTTAATCTGATCAAGTCTCGTCATTATTTCTTCAGTACTCTCATCACTCCTTACTAGGTAGGCCGAACACAAAGCTTCGTTGTAGGATAAAAAAGGGAGGGACGGTAAAATCAATCTGATCATCAAATGGATATGTTTTCTTACCCAGTTGTCCCTCCAATAGATCATCCAGTCGGCTGCCTCCACCATCATCACCATCTAAAAATAAGTGTAAATTAGGATATGATTATCCCATTTATGAATTAGAACCGGAACAGTGTACTCAGAGCCGTAATTAAGCAGGTATACTCGGACAACAGGCACGAACTCTTTCCTCCTCCAAGATCAAAAAGCACATGCAATAAAAAAATACATCCATGAACCTGACCATTTTCACTTCAGACCATTCTTGATTTTTTTTATTGGATGAAGCGGAAGATGATGAAACCATTTTTCACTTATTTGGTTAAGTGGTGAGAGAAGATGAATTGAATTTGTTAAGATATGATTTCAATTGTAGGTTTCGATCTTATCTAAATCTGGATTTACATCCGATGTATCGGTGTTATGTCATCCTAACCACTGAGTTTTGGAAAGTGCAAACGCTTTTCTTAAATTGCTGACGTAACCGATACATCGAATATAGCCCCATTACGTCGGACGTAACCCCAATGACTGCTTTTACCTAAACGTTGTCTATGTCCTTGAACAAGCCTTACAAATCATTTTGTAGATGCTTTACTCTAATAAACGCTGATTGCGAATATAGAGGGCAATAGATTATCTTTAAATAAAGATGCCTAAAGTCCAAATTAGGGAATTAGTACTTTGGTACAAATCAAGTTAGGGTGCATTTGTGGAAATTTTGGTCCAGTTACGACGTCAGATACATCAAAAGTGTCAGATGCGTTAAATGCCGTAATTGGGGGAAAGTTTATAATGGTCAGTAGGCCTGGTTAGAGTCAATGAACCATTGGCATCGGAAGCATTCGACACGTCTGACATGTCCGACGTCAACGGTAAAAATTCAAACATCCATCCTCTCATGTAAGTTTTACCCCTTATTTTACTCTTCCTCCACAATAAACTCTAATCTTCATCCATGCTCTTACCTTTTCAATTACCATACTCAAAACAAAATGCTGTAAAAAAAAGGCCGAAAATATAGTCTGCAACAGCAACAACACATTTTCTTCGATGCGTAGCTGACACATATGAGACCGTAGGCACTAACAAGAAAGAAGTGAACAAAAAATATTGACTACACTAAATAGCGTCTTGAAGAAATGTCTAGAAAAACTAGAGGTGACAAATAATCATGTTCGCCACAAATGCGAACCGCTTGGAAAATAATGGTTGATTTGGCAAAAGTCTACGCAATTAAACTATCTCTAGATGAGATCCTATTAAGGGAAGCGTAAGTGCTTAGGAGGAATGGTGAGATGATGTGTGAAGGTATATATCATTTATTTAGTTTTAAAATGTTATTACATGAAATTTATTTATTAGTTTTTATTTTAGGAGTTTGGGATTAATATTTTAAAGTATCAGAGAGGGCCGATAGAAAATGTGGAATTACTACACATTATATTTCAAGGTACACATACAACTGGACCTGCTTCATTCACGCCTGTTGCACATGAAGATGCGTATCCAAACATTTCACGATCTTCCCGCCTTTCTAAACATAGCATTCTTTTGATTAAACGTGAGAATTCGATGCGATGTACATAAATCTCGAAGAAGTCCAAGAACAAACATAGTTCTTTCCTAGCATGAGACAACCTTCCATGACTCCACCTTTTATGACTTCTGTACTCCACCATCATTATTTGACCGTGGCTCTGCTATTGGGTTCAAAGATCGTGATAGGGCAATTAGCGCCGTGAATAAGAAACCTTGTTGAAACATAAGGCATCCATTAGTATTTACCAGATATACGAGATAATGATGAAGAAATCTCGTTCTAATATGAGAAGCCCTAACACTAGTTCGAGTTCAAACGGTGTAGACTCTATCGGTTCATCCTTTTCTTACACCGCTTTAGCCAAGCGAGTGAAAATGATCAGTGACCTAGATGTTGGCGAAGCATTAAGTGCTCTAATGGAAAAAAAATAAAAGAGAAATGTTTGGTGCTTTGAATAGTGGTACTGAGAACGAAGCACAACATTCAACACCAGCAATACTTGATAAACAAGATCAACCTCAATTCGTAGCATCTATTTGTTTTAATTTCACCATATCTTTTAGTATTTGTCTATTATCACATCGTTTCACTGTATTAAATTTTTTGTTTTTAAAAATATACTATCTAATGGTTGCATTAGGTAATAATTTAACATCAATTATTGACCATTATTCTAAAATATTTAAAATAAATAAAAACCAATAAAATCATTTATGTTCGAGAATCCCCTTTCATATTGAAAAAAAGAGAGTCACAATCTCTTTCGCTGACTCGGCCAAATCAAAAGCACCTCTTTGATTTGAGAATAGCCCTCGCTAAAAGACGCACCCTTAAACTACGAATCATTTATCCATGGAAACCAAACCAGTTGTGGATCCGTCGGACAAAACCGAACAAGCCGGGAAACCCGAACCAAACACAAACTCCACCAGTGCGGTCACCGATCATGACCCGCAGCAGCATTCCTCAGAGTATGCACCGTACCCTAAGCTCGATCGTTCGGATGTGACAATTCCTCCGTCTGTGGAAGCGTCGTCGAAAGATCACCCGGCAACCGCTATGCCGTATGAATCCAATCCGTACGTTTCATCTGTGTCTGCTGGTCAATCTTCTTCTTCCAAGTGTATGTTATGATTCTCTTTATTCTATTTATATTTATATTATATCTGAATTGCTTTTTCAGTGTTAAGGTAATTGCTGAAATCGGAAATAACACATTCTCTCTATAGCAAATTTAAAGATCAAGGTGCTTATTGATCTATCTATTTTATGTGTCCAAGAGATCTTTATTCTACTCGAAATTTATTTGATGATGTACGAAGTAAATTCGGTGAATCTGGTTATATATGAAAATATTTTAGGAACCTTTAGAAACATGTTTTAAGTACTGAGCTTTTATAATACAGCAAGCTGTAGTTTCCTAATATTATTTTTTGTGCAGATGAATAAAGTCATTTGATTAACTTAGAATAAATTTGTTAATTTATATTTGCTTGTTTGATAAGTTTATGATTAAAATGTTAATCACTATACATATAAAACAGTAAAAGACGCGATTGGGAGGTTGAGGAAGAAGATGGGTGAAACTGCAAAGAAAACCGAAGATCTTGCTGGAAATGTCTGGCAGCATTGTAAGTTGCTGTACCAAGCTTTTGTTTATAATTTGTTGTATTGGATGTGTGCGTTTTCTATTGACCAACTTGTAAGTTCCGTTAGTTACAATGAATATTAATGATGAATCCCTTGCTAGACCAGTAACGTAAAAAAGTAGTAGTGTTTTTTGTTCTTTATCTGCTATATAAGTTATGAAACTTTTAGGCATATATATAGGCTATATACATGCTGAATGTTTTGTTGTTTCTAGACAAAGTTATTAAAGATATTCGGCGCTCACCACAAATTTCTGTAGGTCACAATAGTTGTGCGCATCTGACACTTTTGATGTATCTGACGTCGTAACTGGACCAAAATTTCCACGAATGCACCCTAACTTGATTTGTAACTTTCCCCCAATTACGGCATTTAACGCATATCCTTGATTGTAGTCATATTCTCTGGACCTATGATTTTAATTAGCATAGGCTTCATGTAACTTTTAGTTTTGTTAATTTTAATCCTTCTTTAGGATTCACTGGCTTTACACTCTATTCTGTGCATATTCTCCATGAGAATAGATCCGATCCAAATATTTTACATAGTTTTGGACTAAGATAATCGCCGACTGGTAACAAAGTATGTTTTTCTCCTATCTTAGGATATGAAGTTTTTTTTTTTCTTTCTCCACAGTGAAAACAGGACCCAGTGTTACTGATGCTGCCATGGCTAGGATTGCACAAGGAACCAAGGTTTTAGCAGAAGGTGGCTATGAGAAAATATACAAACAGACATTCCAAACTGATTCTGAGGAACGGCTTAGAAAGTCTTATGTGTGTTATTTATCTACATCTGCTGGTCCTATAATGGGAATTTTGTACCTATCTACAGCGAAACTTGCATTTTGCAGTGATAATCCTCTCTCGTATAAGGTTGGAGATCAAACTGAGTGGAGCTATTATAAGGTAATTCACTACCTTGTTATATGTTCCATTTTTTTAATCATTGATTGACTGATGTAATGAGATTTGATCATAAAACCTCTGGATAGACAATTTGGAGATGTATCACCGTCCCAATCAGGATATCGAGTTGTGGGTTCCAATTATAAAATATAGCTTGCATAATTTCTTTTTGTTTTTTGTTTGCCATTTAAGTGTCATGTCAAAGTTGTGCTAGATGTCCTACTTGTTTAGATTTTACAATGTTAATTGGATCCCTTCTGTTACATCAGCAAATCATTTGAGGCAAAGGGAAACTCTGAGTTGAACAAATGTACTCAGAACAAATTTTATTTTGCTCTTAGTTGTTGATGAAATGTTTGCTTTCTACGTATAGAGTGAATCCACCCACAAAGAGTCATTAGCACCCTCTGCACTGGCTATTACTTTAGTATTAAATACTATCAGTAACTTACATTTGGAAAACACTATTTTATAGACACTACAGAGAATTTTGATACGTCAGGTATACTTGCAAGTTGAACTTAAAAGATTCCCAACAATGATATTATAGGTTCTGGCAAGTTTCCTAGGTGGCATTTATGTCAGTTTTAGCTTCACCAACCGAGCAAGTGCTTATTTGGGACTCGGAGGGTGTGTTCTAGCAAAATGAAACAAGGGGAAATGGGTATTTGAAAGTGGTTGGAAAGGGGAAATTTTGACAAAAACGATATGGGTTTTGTGTTGCAAATGGTGAATTGAAAGTAGATTTTGGTTGAAATAATTATTACTAGTGGATACATTTTAATCAATTAGTATAAATCATGGTTAACTATGTATTAAGTGCCCGAGGTTTGAAATTTAATTAGAGATCCTAAAATAAGGGGCCGTTGGCTTCAAATGCATCCAGCACATCAGATCTAGCCGGGACACATCAGATATCCGTGGTCCATTTTTTTTGCTTCATGTAAAAAATAAACATTTTCTTTGGTTACCCCGTTCTAATGTCTAATAATTTGATGCAAATGCACTTTACTCTATGTCTTGAAGATTAGATAAATTCCCATATCCTCACTTGCTTGAGTTTTTTCTCATTCATTTCACTTTTACCTTCCTCCAATCACTTAACTTTTTTTACTTTTTACCTGATCGACACAAATTCCCAGTCAAAATTCTTTGTTATCAAAATCTAACAATCTAGTTTTATATATCGAATGTTAACAGCAAACAGAAGCAATATAACCACCAAACAATTATTCAACTCAGTCATAAAGAAACAATAAATAATGAATAAAGAGACACAACAAACTTAACATGGTTCGATGAGTATGATCTATGTCCAAATATCCAACAACTTTAAAATATACTACCAAATTACAAGAGTAATAAATCAATATCCGGAGCTAAAACAAATATATTTTCTGGAGCAAAACTAGTTTGAGATGAGTTTTTTAGCACAAAACTCCCAACAATTTTAATTCCAGAGTTCCTCCCTTTATTGAACTGCTCTAAGGTGGCAAAGTACATTTCCCTACCGTCAAATTGTTCTTCTTCGATTGTGCCCCATCCTTCCTCGGAGAGAAAATTCATGATCAAGTGCTTTGGTGAGAAAAAGGCATCCATTTCATTTAATGTCTGTCTTCCAACGAATGCATTATAATACAAGGCTGGTCCATTACAACAAAGGGCATCTCAAAAATCTTCATGTGTTTAGAGTCATTAGCATATATTGTTAAAGTCCTTGATAACAATTTTTGATTTTTATCTCCAATTTTTGATCTTTGGTATTTTGAACAAAAATAAATTATTTTAATTTCAAATCTATTTTTAAATATTTTATAAAAGTTTTTTATGAGTTCAAAAATATTTAAAAATTACGTTCAAATTATTTTACAAAGCATAGAATTTTCAAAACAATTTAAAAGAAAACATTTTTTTCAAAATTCACTAACATATGTCGGCATATAGACCGTTAATTTATTTTTTAAATTTTGAATGGAAGTGTTTTTTGGACACAACCCTTCATAAATGGATACATCTGTTCATTCACTATATAAAGGAGAGTGCAAACAAATTTTTAATCAATTAACAACTTACTTTCTTCTCACTCTTTACTTTCTTGAAAATTCTGTTGAAAAATATATTCTATACTATTTAAAATCATATGGAATCAATTCATACTCCATTGTATTGATTCAGTACTACTTATTGTTTTGCAAACATCTCTCTCATTTCAAATATCAAAGTGTTATCGAAGTGGCTATATGATCCATTGTATTCAAAGTACAACTATTTGTTTTTGAAAAAACATCAACTCTACTTTTATTTGTGTGGGCGTGCTTGCAGCCCTTTCAAGTCAAGTGGGTGTGCTTAGTAGTCCGGTAAATGGGTGATCTTATTGCCCGGTAAAAATGTAGTGGGTGATCTTATTGCCCGGTAAATCTAGTGGTTTTGCCCCGAACTCGTGATACATGAGGGTGTGTCTCATAGTCTTGAAATCGAGATTGTATTCTGGTATGCCTTCTACCTAGTTTAAAGTTGGCGATTGAAAAGAAATATATACAAGCAATTGCACGAGACTGGATATAGGAGAAATCCAAACCAGCATAAAATTCATGGTGTCATCTCTAAACTCTTTATTTTACTTTTTTACTTTTATATTTGTCAGTGATTACATCTGTGACTGATTGTTAGTATAAATCTATGTTGTTAATGTATGATTTGATATTAATCTTGAAAGAATTTCAAAAAGATTTGCATAAGTTAAAAAACACTATTCACCTTTCTCTAGTGTTAAATTAGTCTTAAGATCCATTGTTTTGCAACACGCAAAGTATCAAAACATTATTTTTCAATTTAGAATTTTCATTTTCTAGTTCTGCAATCTTCTTTTCACAAGCTTTTAATTTTTCCAATATAATAAAATTAAGTTTTGATACTTCAAATTTATTAGATAATATATCATATTGACCATATAATTGAACATATGAATCACCAAATATCTTATCCTATTTTACAGTTGCTTTGTAGCAGTATTTTTTCTCTTACTAATAGCATCTTGATCAGACCTTGTTTTAGCCATTGACCTATGATGTTGTTATGATCGGTAGAACGTCCGACTCTGATACCAAATGTGAGGTCCTTAAATGTGAGTTCTTTCACAAGGAACTTTAAATACACCAAATGTGGAATATGTGGGTTTCCCTAACGCTCTTATGTGGAATAGATCTTTAAGCCTATCAATACACTAAAGGGGTGAATAATGTATATCAACTATTTAAATGTTAATTTGTAAATTTAAAGTTTGTCTACTTGGATCAGTAATCAAATCACAAATAAAGCAAATAATCAGAGAACAAATATAAAGTAAAGTAAAATTAGTAAATTAAATAATATCAGAAATTTTTATACTGCTTTGGATTCATAATCCTATGTCCAGCTATATACCCCATATACAGAATTTTCACCATCACAACTTGTTTCTTACGGGTGCCAAATACACCTTTAGAATCTTGAATTTTCTCGGGTGGTTGGATATACCTTTCCTCTTGACTTTCCTTGGGCGGTAAGAACACATTTCTCTTTACAATCAACAACATAGTATGACAAGCAGCTGTATTTCCAATATAGATTTTTGTAGATTCAGTACAATGATGATATAGATCTTCAATAGTAATATATTTTTAAAATCAATGAGGAATATGATCAATGAGGAATATATGAGATCAAAGAAAGAATGATTGATAATTTAAGTATAATTCTCTAATTTTGTATGGTTTGCAAATCCTTGAAGAATATGAGTGAAAAGAATATGGATTTGTAAAGAGAGTAGAAGTATATTAATGAATCTTTCTTTTAGAAGCATAGAAACGAAAGAGTAACAGAGAATGAAAGAATTATTTGTTAAAATTCGTTTTTCAGAGCCTTGATATAAAAAATGAAGAGACATGACTTTTGGCGAAAGAATGAAGAGAAGCGTACATTCGTTTAAATTTGAAAAACTCTCCCACGGCTAGTATGTTGACATATGGTTGATGGATACGTCGACATACATGCCTCTATGTCGACATAGTCACAAGGGATATGTTAACATATATGTCTATATGTCAACAAAGACCACATGAGTATGTCAGCATATTCAGTGCAATTTTGGTTTTTTTAATCTAAATTATCTAAAATTCATACAGAGACTTGCACATTTTAAAACTAAAAAATTATATGTTTATATAAAGATGGTAGGAATTAAAATAGAGTTAAATAAAAGAAGAATTTCAAGGATATTTGCTATAAGGCCTTTAACAAAATTCTAAGACTTAAACCGACTCCTGAATACTTCAAATATCTTTGTCGTTGAAGCGCTTGTGCTCTATCTGTCTCGAGTCCATTTAGCTTTTTCATTTGCTCTGATGAATCTTCACATGTATAATTCATTTGCCTACACTGATTATTCTTGTTTATCTCCGTAAAATATTTTCATAATATATCTAAAAATACCGTACAACCTGAAGAAACGTTGGTAGTAATATTTATATGATTGTTGTCATTAAAATCAGTACTCCGGGAATTGATAGATAAAGTGTATGCTGAGCATGGTGATGCAAATAAGTTATTGTCTGGAGCAAGTAAAAGTTCAGGGAATATGAAAAAAAAATTATAAGCAAGAGAGGAAAGAAGATGGCACCATAGATGGAAAAAATGAGGGTTTCATGAATGAATGCTGGTGCTATGATAAAATGATGTAAATATTGAATATGTATGTATATTTGTACATACTTAAAGTTTAATAAAGAATTTTTTTTTGAAATGGTACTTAGATACAACATATCACATGTCAATATATGTTCGAATCACGCTACGCAAGTTTTGAACTTGTGACCTCTCGCACCAAAGTCGAATCACTTAACCACTGGGACAATGGTGCTTGCCAAAATTTTAATATTTGAGTCAAAAAAAGTTGAAGATAAAAAGCCCTTGGTCACTGCCAAACATTCAGAAATGATGACCAGAGGCAAATAAGCAAAAAAATTCGTCGTTAAATGAAAAGATAAATGAAACAAAAATGAAACGATATTTTGATGAGATGACAGAGAAAAGCTAAAAAAATGAGTCATGAAGAAGAAGAGCTGGAAAAGATGATTTTTGAAATTGATTCTCAGGACACTCAAAGTTGTGTTAAGTGCACTGAGAATCTAAAGGAAGTTTCTATAGACCATTAAGATTTAACAAAAAAACTATAAAAATGAGGAAAGGGCAAGAGGGTAATATGAGAGAGAAACTAAAAGAATTTCTAAATCAAATAAGGACGTCTTTGTTTGGACTTGATCGATATGATCTTAATTAATCCTTCTATAACCTATCATGTCTTAAATATAGATCTGAATTTTACTTTGATTAGACAAAAATGAAAACAATTGGATGGAGTTCGGTTTTTTGCCTTATGATAAGAAGTCGAAAGGTTATTGGAAAATAGATTTGTTTGAGAAGTTTATTATCCAAGGTAGTTGACAAACCGAGGATCAGTTAAGAAGTCCAATGAAAATAAAGAATGTGTATTAATTTTATGTATTTGAACAAAGCTTTTCCAAAAAAATTGTTATCCGCTTCAAAAATTCAACCAGTTAGTTAGTTGATGCCACTAGTGGGCACAAACTCTTATCTTTATAAATACGTATTCGGGGTATTACCAAATTCCAATGTTTAAATCAGATGAGGAGCACAATAGCTTTATAGCCGATTGGGAAACATAGTGTTATAAAATCCCGTCTTTACTCAAGAATGCTGGTGCTACTTATAAGCGGTTAGTTAGGATGTTCAGGAATTAGATTGGGATAAACGTGTAAGTCTACATAGATGACATATTGGTTAAATCAAAGGAAAAAATCGGCCGTATAAAAAATTTAAATGAGATGTTCGGGATTTTGCACAAATATAATATGAAGCTAAATCCGAAAATGTTCTTTCGGAATACAATTGGGAATGTTCTTAGCGTATATAGTTAGCACGTGTGGATAAAGGCCAAGCTCGAGCAAATAAGAACAGCTAGGGATATGGAAAAATCAAAAACCAGTAAGGATGCGATGAGTTTGAATGGAAGAGTGACTGTACTCAGTCAATTCCTTTCAAGGGTGATAGATAAGTGTATTCCTTTCTTTTATGCAATCAAGAAATGTGGAACATTTGAATGGACTGAAAAGCGCAGAATAGCCTTCAAAGAGTTGAAAAATAACTTCAAAAACCTAGAATTCGATCTAGTCCTAGGGAGGTGAAGATTTATTCTTGTATATGGCAGTATTTGAACATGCAATAAGCTCGGTATTGATAAGAGAGAAAAACGGTGTACTACTGTCCATGTATTATAGCAGTAAAAGATTGAAGGAAGCAGAAATCAAATATCAAGTCATGGACAAACTTGCTTATTATTTGTTATTAATAGCTTGAAAATTAAATTTTTACTTCCAAACACATCATATAAAGATTTGACTAATTGTCCACTAAAATAAGTATTTAGTAAGACATAAACTTTTGGACGATTAATAAAATAAGAAATGAAATTAATTTAGCATGAAATAACGTATTTGCCAAAAGTTGCGATAAAAGTCCAAGCATTAGCTAATTTTATAACGTAATGCACATGGTTCATCGAACAACAGGCAGAAAAGGAAACGACAATAAGCAAAAGTGACAGCTATTTGTAGACGGAGCCTCCAATGAATACAGAGTGATTGTTGGATGCATGATAATAACCCCAGATGGACATCGTTTGCATTACACACTACGAAGTTAGGTTTCTCTTTAACAAATAACGTTGCTGAATACATAAATAATGATAGCTAGGATAACTTTAGCATGGCAATTAAAAATCCGTAGAATCGAAATATTTAATGATTGTTAGCTAATGGTAAACCGGGTGAACAAAGTATATCAAACAATGGATTCCATATTATCTCAATATATGAAGAATGTCCAAGAAATGTTGGCATTATTTGAGGATTTCTCCTTCATCAAAATACCAAGAGAAAAGAATGCTCAAGTGGATTCCTTAACAAAATTAGCTGGTTCTAGATGAGCTCTCGAAGTGAAAATTGTCCTGATAGGGCTTTAAAAAGATCCTAGCATACAATGAAAAGATAAAGAATTAAGTACACATATATTAGTAATATTACATTCTCAGGCTTGTCAACTGTGAACAATTAGAAATCAATTCGAAGGAAATGATGATCAAGGATCAAATAATAATGATCCGAGGGGCGTAAGTGGGAATATTAAGGATGATTCGTATAAAAACAACCATATGACATTAATATAGTAGAATAATTGGAAAGAGGGGTATTGTCGCGAGATAGAAATGAGACTAAATAAGTAAGGTACCAAGCACCTTCATTTATAACGATGGATATGTGTTATATAAGAAAGGGTATGGAACTTAGTTCCATATCTACGACGCATAACGGGAGAGAAAGAAATAAAGCTATTGATTGAGGCACATGAAGGATTCCGTGGAGACCATTCTAGCAGAATGAAACTAGCTAAAAAGTTGATAAGACGATGACGCTATTGACCTCAAATGAGTGAGGATGTCATAGCTTATGTAAAAAAGTGCGACAAATGCAAGCAGTTTTAAAGAATTCCTTGATTATCCATAATTGAGCTAACACCTATAACAAATCGTTGGCTTTTTGATGTATGAGATACTGGCTTAGTTGGACCTTTACCAATCTTAAAAAGTGATGCCAAATTTGCGGTTGTGCCATTGATTACTTTACTAAATGAATAGAATCTAAATCATTGCCTAACATAACAGCAAATAGAGTCTTGAAGTTCGTTATTAAGAATATTGTAACTTTTTGGCTCACTAAACAAGATTATTTTGGAAAATGAAACTCAATAGAAAGGAGAAGAATTTATCTATTTTTTTAAAGAATGGACTCATAAAGAGTCTTTCTTCTATAGCCTATCCTAAGGTCAATGGAATAGCTAAGGCCGCAAATAAAACTATTAAAAATACCCTCAAGAAACGCCTGATTGAGCTAAAGGGAACTGGATAGAAATTTTTTCCATGGTTCTACAATCATATAGGACTTCAGTCAAAACGACAACCAGACATACATTATTTCCTTGATGTATGGATTCCAAGCTATGTTATCGGTAGAAGTTGAACTTTCTTCACATCGAAGAATTGCTTATGCATGTGTTAAACCAAAAGTTGAAAATGATTCTTTAGATTTAATCAATGGGTTGAGATGAAACCGCATTGAGAACAATGGAGTATCATCGTAGAGTCTCCAAATAGTATAACTCTAGAGTGAAGGGAATAACATTTTAGATAAGGGATTTAGTGCTCATAAGAGTAATGATAGTATGAGCCTCATGATCAAATTGGGAAAGTCCCTTAGTCGTCCATGAAATCATTTCTCCTGGGACCTATCGATTGAGTTGACCAGATGACAATATCATAGCTAAAACATGAGATGTCAAATATTTAAGACTATACTTTACACCATTGGATGAATGATGAATGGAAAACCATTCATCAAGGACCTCTAGCTCAAGTGATAAGAGGTATAATGCTTTAGACAAAAGTTTTAGTGGTTATGGATTCGAGCTCCTGAGACATCATAATGAATGATATGTTTGAATAAAGTATCACTCTTGTTATAAAAAAAACACCCTAATGGCCCACGAAGCATCATAAGGAACATATGCGATGAATTATTCTTAAATTTTGAAATTTATCTAGATACGGGGGCATAAATAGAAGTTGCCATTTATATTCATTTGGAAGAATGAGGAAATATATTGATTCTCAAGCTTTTGGCAATAAGTACAACTTCGAACTCATCTTCTAAACATTAAAGCAATCCTTGATTTGAGAAAGGATCTTAGCAAAAAAATCAATTTCTAGAGAACTTTCTCATTTTATCGGGTAAAGATCCATGTTGAGAAAAAATCTTCGAAAAAATCAATTTTCAAAAATCTTTTTTGGTTTGTCGATTAAGAATTCTGCTGAGAAAGGATTTTTCAAAAAAAAACCAATTTTCATAAACTTTTCTAGGTTTATCTGCTAAGAACCGTGCTAAAAAAGGATTTTTCTTTTAAAAAACAATTTTCAAAATCTTTCTTAATTTATCGACTAAGAACCGTGCTAAGAAAGGATCATTGAATAAATGAACTTCCAAAAACCTTTCTCGCTTTATCGACAAAGAGCCGTGTTAAGAATTGATCCTTGGAAAAATCTGTTTCAAAAAACATTTCTTAGTTAATCGACTGAGAACCATGCCGAAAAAGGATATTAGCAAAGATCAGTTTATTCCCTCAGTCAATGGTTAACTACATGATGAGGTGACTCTTGACTCAAGATGCATTATATCTAATGAAACTCCCGGTCCAATGAAGTCGAAGAGTCTTTAGACAAAGGCAACCCTTTCATATGGTAGTATTATGCTCTTGGACATGTTCCAAGACACCCAACTGTGGAGTTGGGAAGCCCTTAAACGTCAATGCTAAGACAATCGTTCGAATGGCTAAAGAAGACCACTAACAGCGGTCCAAGCAAGCCTTTGGTCTTGTAGCTCGTGCTCCGTCAAAACAACCAATCAAAAGAGAGAGCATGAGTGACAAGTAATCATAAAGAAAATTTCACCAATTGCCGGTTGATCAAAGAGACATCTGTAGAAAATTGATTTGCCAATCAATCAATCATGGAAAAATTGTTTAAGTACATCAGAATTTACCAAAACAATTGATTAGATATATGAAAAAATTGTAAGTGTAAAGTTTACCAAATCTATCAATCGAGTGTTAGTGAAGTGGTCACTTCTTGGACAAAGTCTAGAGTTAGTCCTAAACAACCAAAAGTCAACAAAGAATAGAGCATCTGTCTGCACAAACAAAAATAAATTTCAGTATTAGTTAAACTTTTACTCATACAATCAATGAAATTCCAGAATTGATAGAAATCAGAAGAGAACGTCCAAAAGGGAAAATTAGCTACAGTTGCAAGGGCAAGAGGGAAATCATACTTAGAAAGAAAACCCGAAAGCGTCAAAGAGCTTTCTTAAGGTAAAGCATAAGCAAACTCTTTGATCGAGGAGCTGGGGGGCAAATGTTATATCCATTTCCTTCAAAAGACAAAAGAAATAAAAATTACTACATGAAAATCAGTGGGGAATTGATGGAGCTATTAAGATGCAAAATGATAGTTAGCAATGAATGATAGATCAAGGGCATAATGAAACTAACAAAAATAGTCACCGTTGAAGATTTGAAGCATGATCGTTACCGGAGTTATGAAAGCTATCAAAGCAGTGAGATGAAAGAGCTATCAGAGATGTGAATATATAAGCTATCGAAGCAATGAAGGCTACCAAGGGTATGAGATATAAGATCTACCCGAGCTATAAAGCAATCAAAGATATAAGAGCTATCAGAATTATAAAGCTAGCGAAGATATAAGGCCTGTCAGAGTTATAAATCTATCCAAAATACAAAACTATCGAAGATATAAAGTTATCGGAGTGTAGAGCTATCAGAGTTATAAAATTGTCGAAGAGATAAGAGCTATTGCAGTTGTAAAGTTATCAAAGATATAAGAGCTATCACAGTTGTAAAACTATCGAAGATACAAGAGCTATCGGAGTTACAAAGCTATCGAAGTTGTAAAGCTATCGAAGTTGTAAAATTATTGGAGTTATGAAATACAAAAAGCTACTGGAGGTATGAAGCTAATATTCAATCAGAGCTATACATTATTCCATATGTCAACATTGCATTATGCAACCTACGCCATGTTAGCAAAAGTAAAAAGTGTTACAGTGATGTAAGATACCATTTCAAGAATGCCACATGTCACCTCCTTAAAGTGCATCATCCCGAAGAATCCTGACCGCTCAAATAACCACAACATGCTATATTTCAAAGGTCCAAGTGTGTAATTTTACTATAAATAGAGGTATGGACCCACATAAAGGGACATTTTCCCGAATTTTCTTCTTCAGTCTAATTTGAAATTCCAAAATTTATGAAAGCTTGATTGGAAATTTAATGGTCCATTAGGACAAACTGAAATCATTAAATTGTAATTAAGGATAAACAAAGACTATATTTTCACATTTGATCATGATGACTTCTTTGTGCACATTCGCCATCTAGCTTCTATTTCAACTCTTAAAAGTTGAGCTGAGTTTTTGGCTTAATACTTCTTATAATTCGATGGCTTTTATATTTTATAACGTTGTCAGCTTCTTTTCTTCATAACTCTGATAGCTCTCCCACTTTATAACTTCGATAACTTTCATACTTCAACTATGGCAGCTTTCCGTCTTCATATTTCCAGTAGCATTTTCATTTCATAACTTCGATAGCTTTTATATTTCATAACTCTAGTAGCTTTCCAACTTTTTATCTCCGGTAGCTCTTTCGTTTCATAGCTTCGATATCTTTCATATTTCATAACTCTAGTGTTTCACACATTTATATCTTTGACACTGTTTCAAATCTCGAAAAGCTTGGCTGAGATCTTAGTTTATTCTCATGAAACGAAACAACAAAAATCGAAGGAAATCTCGTTTTGAATAAATCGACCGAGATATGTAAATATCGACCGATATCTCAGCCGATACGATTTTGCAATATCTTAGCCAATATTAGTCTTTTTTTTGAGAAATGTGTTCTATTATTTTGAAATTTATTTAGGCTCGTTAGTGTTTTTATTGACTATTAGTCCATTTTTGCTAGTTTGTTTATTGACTTGGCTCATCTTTGTTGGTTCATACTTTATTTTTCTCTTTTAACCTTTATTTCTAAAAGTGATACTCTAAGTTGTGAACTTTCATATTTTAAGTTTCTTTAAATTCTTAATTTTCTTAAGCTATGTACTTTAGCTGCAGTATCAAATATTATTAATAAGTAGTAACTAAGTTTACACAAACTAACACTATAGTAAATATAGTTTTAGTATATGCATGAAATGAAGTTTTAGAATCTGAGGTTTTATGAATTTAGTAAATGAATATGCGGTTTTATGAATATCTAGTTTTATGAATTGCAGTAAATAAGTATGCAGTTTTTATGCTTATATAGCTTTGAAAATGCAATTTTATGAACATGCAGTAAATGAATATGCTGTAAATGAATATAGCAATTTGAATATGCAGTCTTATGAAGTTTTCATATATGTAGCAAATGCAGTCTTAGAATATACAGAATAATTAGAGTAATTTTAAATTAATATACATATTTTGATTCAAGTATTATATGGATGTTCACTTGAGCTATTGATGACAAGAGTGTGATTATGCAAATCAAGTTGGTTAAATTAATTATGGTAGTATTTATAAACACTATTGTAAAAGCAAATCAAATTTAAGGCATATACTTCGAGATATCTCCGAGATGAACTTTAAGATCCGATATGGACGCCCACGATGCATTCATCTCGTTCGATATCTCCTCTGATACGAGATCGACTCTCTAAAATCTTTGAGACAAAATGTGATCGAAATCCGAGATTTAAAACTAACTCTTTCATTTCAGCACTTCGATAGCTTTTATGCTTTATAACTCCAGTAGCTTCCCACCTTTATTCTGATAGCTCTTTCATTTCATCACTTCAATAGCTTTTATACTTCATAACTCCAATAGCTTTCCATCTTTATATCTTTGATAGCTCTTTCATTTCACCATTTTAATATCTTTTGTACTTCATAGCTCCGGTAGTTTCCACCTTATATCTCTGATAGCTCTTTCATTTAATCGCTTCGATAGCTTTTGTACTTTATAACTCCGATGCTTTCCACCTTGATAATGTCGATAGTTTTCCTTCTTCGTAACGACCATGTTTCATATCTTCAATAGTGACTATTTTTGTTGATCTCATCGTGCCCTTAATATATTCATTCCTTACCAACGATCATTTTGCATCTTAACGACTTTATTAATGTTCCTTCGATTTTTACCTGGGAACCTTTTCCATTTTGATCTTTTGTAGAAATTGGGTTAACACTTCTATATCTTTGAACAACTTCTTATCTAGACTAAAATATCCTCTTATCTCTACCCATGCTCATCTCTAGTCTTAACAATCTCGGTTATTGAATCTGCACTCCATTGCACCTAAGTTCATCATTAAGCTAAACAATTTTAAGAAATACTCCAATTTATCCTTTGAAATCGAATCTGACTACATATCTTGTCTTGTTTTTTGTCTAGCATGAGAAACCACAACATCAATATGATTAACATAGGTACTATAAATTTTATTCTTTATTAAGCCTGTGTAGTTTCTATGCAGCCTATCCCAAAGCAGGATGAAGGAGGAGGGTTGTGATAGGTTTAGCGAGCCAACATAAAATCCATAGTCTTTCTTATGGAAATGGAACCTTATTATATTTCGTTGGGGTGTAACCCTTTTAGTGACGTGCCATATCGAGACTCGGGTATGATGATAAATAAGCAAAGGCTGGGTCACCACTCCATTGATGACGCACCATATCGAGACTCGGGTATGGTGATAAATATGCAAGGGGCTGGGTCGTCAATCCCTTAGCAGCGTGCTACATCGACACCCCGATATAGTGATAAGTGAGCAAGGGTCTTCGCGCTTTACTTGGGGGATGCGAGAGGTAAGAAAGCTAGTCGGTGGAAGTAAGATTCAGTTAGGTAGTTGGAACGTAGAGTCCTTAACAGGAAAGTTAAGAGAGATAGTTGATACTATGACTAGGAGATGTTTAAATACCTTATGCATTCAGAAGTCCAAATGGACGAGCCAGATGGCGAAAGAGGTGGAGAACACATGCTTCAAGTTATGATACACGGAAAAAGAACGTAACAAGAATGGTGTAGGCATCTTAATTAACAAGAACCTTAAAAACAGAGTGGTCGACGTTAGGAGACAAGGGGACATGATCATCCTAGTCAAGCTGGTTGTTGGTGATATGGTTCTGAACGTCATTAGTGCCTATGCTCTACAATTAGGTCTAAGTGAAGCCGCCAAGAGGAATTTCTAGGAAGAGCTAGATGTCATGATTAGAGATGTGTCTAGTAGCGAGAAACTTTTCATAGGAGGAGGTTTCAATGGCCATGTTGGTACAACTAGTGGAGGGTTTGAGAGAGTGCATGATGGTTTTGCATATGACGATAGGAACCAAGAAGGAGAAGAAATATTGAATTTCGCTATTGCTTATGACCTTATGATAGCTAATACCTTCTTTAGAAAGAGACAATCGAATTTAGTTACTTTCAGTAGTGGCCAACACTCTAGCCAGATTGACTTTGTCCTTACTAGAAGAGATAACAAACGAACTTGTATCGATTGCAAAGTCATACCTGGAGAATATGTCGTTTCATAACATTAGTTTTTGATATCTGAGTTTCATCTTCGGATAGCGTTCGACAGGATAAACGAGCCAAGATTAGTCGGACGAAATAGTGGAAGCTCAAAGGAGACGCCTCACGGATGTTTAAGGATAGAGTGATTGGAGAAGAAGCATGGAATATGAAAGGAGAAGCAAATGACATGTGGGATGAGATGACAACGCGCATTCAAAAAGTGACTACTAAGGTGTTTGAGATAACAAAAAAAATAAACGCAAACCTAAAGATCTATATCGTCATAAGTGCTTACATCATCACAGGAGCGAGGACAACATACAAAATTACAAAGTGGCAAAGAACGCAAAGAGAGTGGTGAGTGATGCAATGGGTTGGGCGTATGAAGATCTATATCAAAAGCTAAATACGAAGGAGGGTGAAAAAACGTTTATAGGATAGCTAAACTCTGCGAGAGGAAGACTATAGACTTCAACCAAGTTAAATGCATCAAGGATGAGAATAATAAACTTTTGGTGAAGGACGGTGAGATAAAAAATAAACGAAGAGAATACTTCGACAAGCTATTCAATAAAGAAGGTGATAGCACTACGAGCGAGCTGGACGACTCTTTTGATGACACCAGTAGACTTTTTTTGAAGAATTCAAGGGTCCGAGGTAAAGGAGACGCTAAAACGGATGAAAGCAGACAAGACGTTGGGGCCTGATGACATCCCCATTGAGGTGTAGAGATGCCTTCAAGATGCAGGGATAACCTGGCTAACTAAGTTGTTTAATAATATTTTCAAATCAAACAAGATGCCAGATGAGTGAAGGAGAAGCATATTAGTTTCAATCTTCAAGAATAAAAGAGATATTCAAAGTTGCACAAATTACAGAGGAATTAAGCTTATGAGTTATACAATGAAGCTTTGAAAGAGAGTCATTGAATATCGATTAAGAAGGATGACAAGCGTTTCAATAAATTAATTTGGTTTCATGCCTAGAGGTTGATCACAAAGGTGATTTTCTTGATAAAACAACTTATGTAGAGATTTAGGGAGCAAAAGAATGATCTACACATGGTATTTATCGATTTGGAGAAATCTTATGACAAAGTATCGAGAAAGGTTATGTGGTGGGCTCTGGAAAAGAAAAAAGTCCCAACAAAGTACATCACCCTTATCAAAGATATGTACGACGATGTTATGACTAGTGTCAGAGCATGTGATGGTGAAACCAGTGACTTTCTCATTAACATATGATTATATCAAGGGTAAGCTTTGAGCTCCTACATTTTTGCCTTAGTGATGAATGAGATTACGAAGGATATACAAGGTGAGATTTTTTGGTGCATGTTCTTTGCTGATGATGTTGTGCTAATTGACGAAAGTAGAATATGGGTTGATAGAAAACTGGAGCTGTGGAGGCAGATTTTAGAATCATAGGATTTTAGGATTAGCAGAACTAAAACAGAGTATATGAAGTGCGAGTTCAGTGGTGTCTGACCAGCGGATGAAGATGTCACTCTGGCCGGATAAGTAGTGTCCAAGAAGGAATTTTTTTGATATTAGAATCACTGTATGATGGTGAGATTGATGAAGATGTTAGTTTTAGAATTCGAGCGGGATAGGTGAAATGGAGACTAGCGTCTGACGTTCTCTGTGACAGGAAAGTTCCACGGAAAGACAATCAGGTCTGCGATGTTGTATGGTACAGAATATTGGCCTACTAAAAGACAACACGTCCAGAAGATAAGTGTAAAAGAGATGCGTATGTTGCGATGGAGCCATGGTCATACTAGATGAGACCGAATTAGAAACGATGATATATGTGACAAACTTGAAGTAACTCCAATTGAAGAGAAGCTAGTCCAACACCGCTTAGATGGTTTGGACATCTCCAACGGAGGCGTCTTGAAGCACCTGTGCACGTTGGAATTATAGACCACATCGAATGCTTAAAGAGAGATAGAGGTCGGCCAAAGTTGACATGGGAGGAAGTAGTAAAAATGGACTTGAAAGGTTGGAATATATCTGAAAAGCTGGTGTCGGACATGAGCGCGTGAAAGTTAGCGATCTATGTACCAGAACCATAAGTTAAGATTTTTTTTTGCTTAGGATTGGTTTAAAGGGTAGTGTTATAAATTTTAGATTATAGGACTAGCAAATAGAAATCTAAGACGTACTGTTTGGTCTTTGGTTCCTATTACTATTTGTACCATTATTATTATTATTATTACCATCGTGGTTTTTTTAATTTCTTTATATATTTTTATTTTAATTTATCTTTATTATTGTTTGTTTAATTATTGTACTTTATTTTATTATTATTATTATCATCGTTTATTATTATTGTTGTTGTTGTTGTTGTTACTTTTAAACTGACTTTGTCATTTAGTTTCTTCCATCTCTAGCCGACCCCAACTCGTTTGGAAATAATGGCTTAGTTGTTGTTGTATTAAGCGAAACACACACTATCTCAACCAAATTTCTTTCCTCTTCTTAACCATACTGAAATCCTTTAATAACTGCATCAAATGCAACACTTCATCTATCACTTTCATTATCGTACTCAATTATGCCTCGTTAGTGAGCAAAACCGCTATAGAACGTAGGTTTGATCTTCATGGTATCGTATAAACATAGTTCGAAACTGATTTCTGACGGTCTTTGTCCTCAACATAACCTGAATGACAATAACATTTTAGAATAATGTTACCATAAACTTCATCATATAATGTCCTTAGCATAATCTGAATGACAAAAACATTTAGAATAATGTTACCATAAATTTCATCGTATAACATGCCAACTTCGGAAGCACTCTTAAATACTGAAGAATCCAATCACTGCCTACTCACAACTCCAACAAATTGAGATAAATCTAGCCATCTACACGTTGTATACATCAAACCGCGGACGACACTAGCATATAAAATATCAATCGTAAATCTCTCATTTTCTTTCAACAAATGCAACTTTCGGTAGCTTGAACTAAGAGCTTAATGAAGAATTAACCGGTCTTGCCTTTTGCATTCTGTATCGAGATAAACTTTCTTGATATTATGACTGAGATAGCCATTACCCTCTATACTATTATCTCAAACAATCATTATCCCAAGGAATTTTTGTATCTTCTCTAAGTCCTTCATACCAAACATTCTAATAAGCTTTGTTTTCAACCTTATAATTCTAGTCATAAACTTAGATGCAATCAACACAAAGCAGAAAGTAAGTCAAACATCTTCAGATCTCTTGTAGTGAAAACACTGATTTATGTAGCTTTGAGAAAACAGGCTTGGCTTACCCAAGTCCTTGAACCCCTCTAGTCAATTAATATAAATATTCTTCTCAAGGTCAATGTGCAAGCTCCATATCGTAGTAAACTAATGCCAATAAATTATGAATTGAAGTATTTCGAGCAACAAGAGAGAGTATTTCATGAAACTTCTCATCCTTTCAATGTGCATACCCGTTGGCAAAGTCAATGTCGTCTTGTGTCTCAAGTCACCATCACCATCATCCTTAATCTTGGAGACCTATTGTAATTGGTCGCTCGCTTTCTTAAAAAAGAGGCATTAAATCACAAGTGTGATTTTTGTATACACTTCATTTCTTCCTCCACAACCAATCTTTAAGGAGCATAATCAAGTGAAGGTTAGCGCTTTAATATTTCTAGGCTCATCATTGGTGATACTGAGTGCATAAGTCGTTATATCATTAAAATTTAAGTTCCTCAATATTGAGTTCCATAAGATCATCAGGACTTCTAAACTTCTTTTGCTCTATAACTGACCTTATTGAGTCCTAGATCTACCTTGAGTCTGAATCTTGTGTCTCTCTCATCAACCATTGTTTTATCGGAAATAACATATTATGTCCACATATAGAAAGAATATGATGACTTTAATTTTTTTTAACACTTGACCGTTTATCCTCGAATTATCATTACTTGTTGAGGGCATCGCGTAACACATAACATTCTCATCAGAAGTCACATGCCTACCGTTCACAAGCCACTTAGTAGTTTGTTGTGCAATTAAAGAGTTTAGTGGTTCTATAACAGTGGAGATGCAAAATGTTACAATGTGGATAAAACGAGAATAGGACGAAAAATAACAGAGGTGCAAAATGATACATTGTAGTAAAATTCCATTGCTAAAATGTATTTATTATTGGTATAGGAAAACGAACCGTTGATTACTCTTATGTAACAAAATTCAAGAGTGTGTTGGTTCATGCAGTTCGAACTTGGGGCTGAAAATAGTGTTCTAACTTATGTTGAGTGCTTGAGTTTTGAACTTAGACATATACCATAACCTTACTGATTGGGTTAAATTAGTTTTTATTTATCAAAACTACTAAAACGGATGTAAAAAAAACCATGATTTAGTGGACCTAGCGGTAAATAGCTAAACTTTAAGCGGATCCACTATTTTAGAATGCTAAGATGTAAAAGTGCAATGGTTGAAAAGTGCTGAGCCCTTTAGCTCGATTTTAGCAGGGCTTTACCTACAAAAGTTGCATCACATCACATCCTGTACTTTTTCACTTATAGCCGAAAAATACAGGCTTGCTCACTCTGACTTTAATTTATTCTTGCTTTCATGAACATAAGTTGGATAAGAAATAAATAACTCAATGCTCACCTTTCTATATTTCTTCGGGATCATTATGTATATGGCAATAAAAGATGTGCCATTTGTTTGAAACCTTATCATAAGGTAAAACTTCAGTTTTAAACTCCTGCAATATAGCAAATAACCTCAATCTCTCTGATGATTCATGACTAATATACTCTTCAATACCATCAGACAACAGACCATTTGGTGTAGCAAAATATAGGATAATAACCTTAGACTTGCACCAGTCAGTGAATTGATTGTCATTGTTAGATCTGAGATAGCTTACCTGATCGCTTTTCCATTATTTCTTCATTTGTTTGCTATATTGTTGTCTCATATATTTCATCATTTGTTTGCGGTGGTGATTGAATTGATATTGTTTGGGCATTAGTTTATAGTTCTTTCATTGTTGTTGACATCAGTTAGCAAGTAGAGATCATATTTTTTTTCTTTTCATAACAGTGGGAGCGATCGACTACTCCCTACACTCAACCTACTGTACTGTAACCAATTGGTTGATGGTTGCATGTAACTGGTTGGTGTGTATGTAATTGTAGACTATTTCCTCTTGCTGCACGCTACATGGTTGGTTCATTCACTTTGTTTTCACTCCAATTTTTTTAAACAGCTTTTTCATCACTTCATATTTGAACCACGTTATTTTAACATTCTCCTCAGTAAAATTTCTTTGTCAAAGTTGGAAAATGGAAAATGGAAAATGAATATCAAAATAAACAAACGAACCCCAAGGAGATTGCTGAAAGCCTGAAACTCTAAGAAGACTTGCTGCAAACCTAAATTAGGTTTCATAACATGTAGTACCATCTTTCTGCATTTTCTGATGTGTTACTTGCCACTAGACATGACTACATAAATGGAAGAATTGCAATAATAGGTAGGAACGACTTACATTTATATGTGGCATTTATGTTAGCTTTTTAAGCATGTAATAAATTTCAGTTTTCTGTTTTTTTAGTTTGTATGCTTTGAATGTTATGAAATCAAATTTGCCCCCCACCAACAACCGCCCCCCCCCCCCCCCCCCCAAACAAACGGTCTCTCTCTATCTCTCTCTCTTGGTTTATTTATATTTTTATTTGTTTTTTATTAACTGTTCATTAGTTCATTATATATAGGTTTGTACTTTGTATACATTCCACTCAACGTGTGTTCAAGGTTGATACAGCACAAATGATATTTGAACATGTTAAATGTGTTTGGAAAATTTGTTGAAGCTTTTGAATGATATTGGAATAGATGTTGAATACAAATATAAAAATACCAAATACAACTTTCTTTGAAATTATGAATGTACACATTTATCTGTAAAATATATTTTTATATTTAAAATAAATTTATTGTACATAACGTACTAAAAAATAAATGAGCAAAAAAGCTAAAATCACCTGCTTGAGGTTTTGAACCTTGGGAAAGTGAAACTAAAACATCTCGCTGCTGGTTAGAAAAATCTGAGTATTTATACGCCGTATCAAATGAGTTTGAATACTCACCATGTTATTCCTATTGGGATGCTCTAAAACACCAGAAGAATAATATCCAATCGTTGTTAAGTGATGATAGGCAACATGACATCTTAATTCTGTTTTTGTTGTTTTATTTTCGAGGTTACCTTAGATTTTTTGGAAATAAACACAAAATGCATACATTTCCTTGAAATGCCAGGCAACGTTGAATTAATACCGTAAAGGGATTATTACAAATTTGCTTATTTTCAGCCTTAGATGAATCAGTAATCGCTTAAACAGCATAACTTGCTCTCTGTTGAGTTGAAAAACTAACGAAATGTATAATGCACATATCTTGCTGTTGGTTGTGTTGGATTTTTACTCTCTTATTCACATTTTGCTTCTTGAAGTTTTTTTTAGTAACGTCTTGGTTGAACAGATAGTCATTCCTCTTCATCAGCTCAAAGCAGTGAATCCTTCAACAAATAAGACAAACCCAGCGGAGAAGTACATACAGATCATCTCCATCGACAACCATGAATTTTGGTTCATGGGTTTTGTGATCTACGACAGCGCTGTGAAAAGTCTGCAGGAAGCTACGCATAATGCACGCAACTTGCAAGCATAGTAGCTATGATAATTTTACTCGCCATCGAAAGCATATTTGTAAATTACGCCTTGGGCCCCTGTTGTGATTATGTATAAACTTCAAAATATTTATTGGATTTGTTGACTAAGTCATCATTTTTTTGTCCTATTCACTACTAGAAAGGCTTCAGAAAGCGACATAGCCTAGTGACGGCTAGCAACGGTTAAAAAAAACGGCCGTTGCTAGTCGTCGCTAGCCGTCGCTTATCGCGTTATACAAACCTGCAGCCGAGAGAAAACAGTTTCATTCTTCCTCTTCCCAATTTGCTCTCAAATCCCCTCAGATCCGCCACCCGCCGCCGCCCTCCGCCACCAGGAGCCGTCGCAACCTTTCGTCGCTAATTTCAACCTCTCCAAACTTGCCGGTATCTCCTATTTTTCATTATCTTTGTTTAATTTAGGTTTAAATTAAATTAGTTGATGATTTAGGGATTTGGAATTGGATGATTTAGGGGTTTGGAATTGATGAATATATGTTATTAGTTTATGATATATAGTTTATTATTTGAATTGGTTATATAATGGTAAACCTAATTTAGAAAATTAGTTGATTATGTGTTTGAAAATGGTGATTATTGCGTAATAGGTGATGATAATTAGTGTTGATTTGGTAGTATTAATTAGTGAATTTATTGTTTATTATGCTGTTAAAAATTATGGCTAATTTAAAATCCAAAAAATAGTCCATGATTATTGAATAATATGTTTATTGATAAGTTTACGAGAATGTTTGTTATACTGTTGTAAGTGCTAACTACTTATTTAGTTCACAAAATCGTTAATTAAAATTTATGTAGTTAAACAAAAGTTAAAATACGTTTTAAAATTTTAGATTTACTTAATAAATATTTAAATAGTTAAATGAATTATAAAATAGTTTTTGTAGTTGTTAAAATAGTAACTCATAGTTCCATTTGTGAGATAAGACATATTTTTCGAGTTACTGATAGTTTCCATGGATTTTGATTCATAATTAAACGAATTCTATTTGGCTACATTACTAAAAAAAATTTAAGATCATTATTTCACTACAGACCACTAATACTTCAATATTAATATTTTTTAATTTGTGCTTTATTTATGTGAAACCCTTAGAGAATTTTTGGTCCCGTTTGACAAGTGTTGTATATAATCGTTATATGGATATTCGTTTTTCCACAGAACGGACATCTATATTCATCTGATACAACATTTGTTGGATTTGTCCTAGTATTTGGACAAGTTACAAACACAATAAAGTAATCTTATTTTATAAATCATTTCAGTTTAAACGGTTCAGAAAATTTCGATGGCACTTCCTTTTTTCCCTGTGTACATGCATTTGTGTACGATACATGGAATAAAGGGAAGTGCTGTCGAAATTTTTTAGAATCGTTTAACCTGAAATGATTTATAAAATATGATTACATTATTGTGTTTGTAATGAGAAGTAGGATAACCGGCCGTCAAAGTAAAAAAACAATAAACTTAAGAATTGAAAATTTGAATGCAGTATTTAGTTGAATTTGTTAAAATAGTAAAGGGTTATATATGAATTTTTACAAGACTTTAATATGAAGTGTGTTATTCAATCTTCTAACCTACATTTTACAAATCAGAAAATATGTTCGATTATTTTCTCGATCGTAGTTGGATGTATGAACCTCGAAAAGGTACGAAAGGATCAATAAAAGAACGTTTCTGTAACGGTGTACACGTATTTATTAGATTTGCTCAATCTAATAATCGAAATAACGTAGACATTCGTTGTCCGTGTAGTAAGTGCAAACATATGAAGCATTGGAAACCAGACATAGTAGAAGTACATTTATACAAATTTGATTTTGTGCCGAATTATTACTTATGGGATCGTCATGGAGAACTTGTTCAACCTACACATAATCCTGTAGTATTAGAGGACGATAATACTATGACCAATCCTATAGAAAACATGGTGCAAGATGCTGCACGATCAATGTTTCCTACCTTTGACCAAGGTGATGATGAGAACGAAAATGTTGACGAAGAGCCGACCGCGGAAGCTAAATTTTTTTATGATTTATTGGATTTTGCTAAGATGCCATTGTGGGATGGATGTACAAGCGGAACCGAATTATCTGTAACCGTCGAATACATCACTATGAAATCAAAATTTAATCTTACAGAAGCTGCATTTACAGAAGTTGTACAAACTGCAAAACGACACATGCCACCTAATAATTTGATGTGTGATAGTCATTATAAAGTAAAAAAACTTATGTCTGCTTTTGAATTGCCGTACCAGAAGATAGATACGTGTAAAAGGTTGCATGCTGTATTGGAAAGAAGACGCTCATCTTACTAAATGCAGAATATGTAACGAGGAAAGATACAAACCAAGAAAAAAGAAAGGAAAAGAAGTTCCATATAAGAGGATGCATTATTTACCCATCACTCCCAGACTTCAACGGTTATATGCATCTTCTGCTACAGCATGTCATATGCGATGGCACAGTGTGAGAACACCAGAAGAAGGAACTTTGATACATCCATCTGATGGAGAAGCATGGAAACATTTCGATAAGACTTGTCCTGAATTTGCGGCAGAGAGCCGTAATGTTAGGCTTGGCTTATGTACGGATGGATTTTCACCATTTTCTCAGTTTGGTAGTAAATATTCATCATGGCCTATTATTATTACTCCTTATAATTTACCTCCATGGATGTGTATGGAAACTCCATATATGTTTCTAACGATTGTCGTCCCTGGTCCCGATGATCCGACACAAGGAATTGATGTTATCTACAACCACTAATCGACGAGTTGAAAACACTGTGGCATGAAGGAGTTGAAACGTACGACATTTCGAGAAAAAGGAATTTTCGTATGTTTGCTTCTTTGTTATGGACTATTAGTGATTTTCCCGCGTATGGCATGCTTTCAGGTTGGAGCACATTTGGACGTCTAGCTTGTCCTTATTGTATGGATGAAACACGAGCATTTTCATTAAAGTATGGGAAGAAAATTTCTTGGTTTGACTGTTATCGGTGTTTTCTACATATCAATCATAAATTTAGAATGGATAAAAAGAACTTTAAAGCTAACAGAGTAGAGAGTATGCTACCACCTAAGGTTGGACAAGTGATGAGGTATATGAAATTGTAAAAGACTACCCTGTTAAAAGGAAATGTATAGTTCATGTATTTGTTTAAACATTTAGAGATATGGGCCTGTTTCTCTTCGAAGCCCATTAAGGCTTGTCTGCATTTGTAAAGGCCTCGTTGCCTATTTAAATTGTTTTGCTTCCCTCTCTTAAGAGATAACCTAGTATGAAATAAAGATAGGTTCCCATGGCGTCTGATATTTTCTTTCTAATTCTTCTTATGCTCATTTATATTGATTACATGGTATCGGAGCAATAAAGTCGATCCAAGGGATTCGATATTCTGTTGTACTTTCTTCGTTTATTTTCAGATTGTAATTCTCATATTCCCTGTTTGAGCAATGGCTGATCAGAAGGCTATTGATGTTATGTCTATGATGCCCAAAATCACAGATCGGAAACTGAATAGCTCAAATTATCATGATTGGAATAAGACGATTCGCTTATACATCAGGAGTATGGATAAAAATGATCATCTAATCAAGGAACCACCTGGATCTGATTCAAAAGACAATGAAGATCAAAATTGGCTGAGAGATGATGCTCGTTTGTTTCTACAGATTCGAAACTCAGTGGAAACAGAAGTAATTCGTCCGATTAATCACTGCGAAACAGTGAAGGAATTGATGGAATATATGGAATTCTTATATTCTGGTAAAGGAAACTTAACAAGAATGTATGATGTGTGTAAAGCTTTCTATCGTACTGAGAAGAAGGAGTTGAGTCTGATGAATTACTTCATGGCATTTAAACAAACATACGAGGAATTTAATCGATTGTTGCCTATGAGCACAGACATCAAGACACAGCAAAATCAAAGGGAGCAAATGGCAATTATGTGCTTTTTGGCTGGACTTACACCAGAGTTTGAAGGTGCAAAATCTCAGAAACTTGCCAATACTGATTTAACTACTTTACATGAAGTATATAGCCGCTTGTTGAGAACTGAGAATGTGACAAATAGTGGTAATGCAGTAGCAAATACACTTCCTAGTGCTTTTGTAGGTAATAGTGGAAATATGGTTAATAACAATCAACCTGAGATAGTTAGAGGCAGTGCTCCTTATCAAACACAAAACTGGAGATCACAGAGACCACCACAAACTCAATCATGGAGACCTCGACCACCTGGAAGAACACAAAGGCCACCCTGGAGACCGTCTGTGAATCAGAACAAAATATGTAATTACTACAAGCGTGTTGGTCATGTGATATCAGAGTGTAGAAGTTTACAGTGGAATCAAAGAAATACAACTCCTTCAAATATCAAAACTGTTTTAATGACAGCAGATGAATTTGAGAAATACTCTAAAATTCAAGGTACACTGCATGACAAGCTTCCTGATTCTTCAAATTCTTCAGTAGCCACATCTGTTGCAAACACAAGTATAGGCTCGCCTACTTCTAAGTGGATAATTGATTCAGGTGCATCTGATCACATGTCAGGTAATCCACATTTGTTTACTAATTTGAGAACAATTAGTAAGTCTCATCAAGTAACCTTAGCAGATGGGTCTCAATCATTAGTAACAGGAACATGGGAAGTGTTAACTAATTCATCTATACCTATGACTTCTGTGCTATACTTGCCATCATTATCATTTAATTTATTATCTGTAAGTTAGATTACACACAAATTAAATTATAGTGTTACTTTCTTCCCTGGCTACTGTGTGTTCCAGGATCTTGTGACGAGACAGATTATTGGTAAAGGAAGTGAATCTAGAGGATTATATACTCTTGACAAATCACCTGAATCTGTAGCTTGCTCTCTTTTGAATTCTGCATTCAAAACTCACTGTCAACTTGGTCATCCATCTTTCACTCTATTCAAGAAATTATGCCCTCAGTATAGCAACTTATCTACAATAAACTGTGAAGCATGTCAATATGCAAAACATCATAGAAGTAGTTCTCTTCCTAGAGTCAATAAACGTGCAGATAGTCCTTTCTCTCTTATTCATTCAGATATTTGGGGACCCTCATCAATTGTTTCTAAACCAGGTTATAGATATTTTGTAACATTTGTTGATGATTATACTCGTATAACCTGGCTATTTCTAATGAAATCTAGATCTGAATTGTTTTCCATTTTCTGCAATTTTAATGCTGAAGTTAAAATACAGTTCAATGCTTCTATAAAAACTCTTCGTAGTGACAATGCTAAAGAGTACATGTCTGTTGAATTTAGTAATTATTTGTCACATAATGGCATTATTCCTGAGACTTCATGTGTTGATACCCCCTCTCAAAATGGAGTAGCTGAAAGGAAGAATAGACACTTATTAGAAACTGCAAGGGCTTTATTATTCCAGATGAACATGCCAAAGGTATTTTGGGCAGATGCTATGTCCACTGCATGTTTTTTAATTAACCGAATGCCATCAACAGTCCTTAATGGTGATATTCCTTATCAAATATTACAACCTGACAAAGATATGTACCCAGTTAAACCAAGGATATTTGGATGCACATGTTTTGTGAGAAATGTGAATCAACAGTTAAGTAAACTTGATCACAAATCTCTAAAGTGTGTCTTTGTTGGATATCCTCGAAGTCAGAAGGGTTATAGATGCTATTGTCCTAGTTTGTAGAAATATATAGTATCATTTGATGTAACCTTCATGGAAGATGTACCCTTCTATCAAAATAATGCTCCAACTATACATGAAGATGAGGAAGAATTTCTAGTGTACTCAACCATACCAGGCCCTACTGACCTTAATACTATTAATGTACAAACAGAAGGTACATGTGCAGAACCTACTCAACAAACTGAGGATAATACAGAGGATAATACAGATTTAAATTTGCCTATTGCTCTGAGAAAAGGAAAAAGAAAATGCACCTATCCTATTTCCTCCTATGTGACCTATAATAAACTACCAAGTTCTTCACATGTGTTTGTGTCAAAGTTAGATTCTATTATCATTCCAAACAGTTGGAGAAGCCATAAATTCACCTGAATGGTGTGATGCTATGAGAGAAGAAATGATGGCTCTAGAGCAGAATAAAACATGGACCTTAGTGGAATTACCAAGAAATAAGAAAGCTATAGGTTGCAAATGGATCTTTACTGTGAAAA